>OY804577.1:132008939-134416815 GCA_963680875.1 Bathymodiolus brooksi | reverse complement strand
CCAATACATGACTGTTACACCAATACATGACTGTTACACCAATACATGACTGTTACACCAATACATGACTGTTACACCAATACATGACTGTTACACCAATACATGACTGTACACCAATACATGACTGTTACACCAATACATGACTGTTACACCAATACATGACTGTTACACCAATACATGACTGTTACACCAATACATGACTGTTACACCAATACATGACTGTTACACCAATACATGACTGTTACACCAATACATGACTGTTACACCAATACATGACTGTTACACCAATACATGACTGTTACACCAATACATGACTGTTACACCAATACATGACTGTTACACCAATACATGACTGTTACACCAATACATGACTGTTACACCAATACATGACTGTTACACCAATACATGACTGTTACACCAATACATGACTGTTACACCAATACATGACTGTTACACCAATACATGACTGTTACACCAATACATGACTGTTACACCAATACATGACTGTTACACCAATACATGACTGTTACACCAATACATGACTGTTACACCAATACATGACTGTTACACCAATACATGACTGTTACACCAATACATGACTGTTACACCAATACATGACTGTTACACCAATACATGACTGTTACACCAATACATGACTGTTACACCAATACATGACTGTTACACCAATACATGACTGTTACACCAATACATGACTGTTACACCAATACATGACTGTTACACCAATACATGACTGTTACACCAATACATGACTGTTACACCAATACATGACTGTTACACCAATACATGACTGTTACACCAATACATGACTGTTACACCAATACATGACTGTTACACCAATACATGACTGTTACACCAATACATGACTGTTACACCAATACATGACTGTTACACCAATACATGACTGTTACACCAATACATGACTGTTACACCAATACATGACTGTTACACCAATACATGACTGTTACACCAATACATGACTGTTACACCAATACATGACTGTTACACCAATACATGACTGTTACACCAATACATGACTGTTACACCAATACATGACTGTTACACCAATACATGACTGTTACACCAATACATGACTGTTACACCAATACATGACTGTTACACCAATACATGACCTGTTACACCAATACATGACTGTTACACCAATACATGACTGTTACACCAATACATGACTGTTACACCAATACATGACTGTTACACCAATACATGACTGTTACACCAATACATGACTGTTACACCAATACATGACTGTTACACCAATACATGACTGTTACACCAATACATGACTGTTACACCAATACATGACTGTTACACCAATACATGACTGTTACACCAATACATGACTGTTACACCAATACATGACTGTTACACCAATACATGACTGTTACACCAATACATGACCGTTACACCAATACATGACTGTTACACCAATACATGACTGTTACACCAATACATGACTGTTACACCAATACATGACCGTTACACCAATACATGACCGTTACACCAATACATGACCGTTACACCAATACATGACCGTTACACCAATACATGACTGTTACACCAATACATGACCGTTACACCAATACATGACCGTTACACCAATACATGACCGTTACACCAATACATGACCGTTACACCAATACATGACCGTTACACCAATACATGACCGTTACACCAATACATGACCGTTACACCAATACATGACCGTTACACCAATACATGACCGTTACACCAATACATGACCGTTACACCAATACATGACCGTTACACCAATACATGACTGTTACACCAATACATGACTGTTACACCAATACATGACTGTTACACCAATACATGACTGTTACACCAATACATGACTGTTACACCAATACATGACTGTTACACCAATACATGACTGTTACACCAATACATGACTGTTACACCAATACATGACTGTTACACCAATACATGACTGTTACACCAATACATGACTGTTACACCAATACATGACTGTTACACCAATACATGACTGTTACACCAATACATGACTGTTACACCAATACATGACTGTTACACCAATACATGACTGTTACACCAATACATGACTGTTACACCAATACATGACTGTTACACCAATACATGACTGTTACACCAATACATGACTGTTACACCAATACATGACTGTTACACCAATACATGACTGTTACACCAATACATGACTGTTACACCAATACATGACTGTTACACCAATACATGACTGTTACACCAATACATGACTGTTACACCAATACATGACTGTTACACCAATACATGACTGTTACACCAATACATGACTGTTACACCAATACATGACCGTTACACCAATACATGACTGTTACACCAATACATGACTGTTACACCAATACATGACTGTTACACCAATACATGACTGTTACACCAATACATGACTGTTACACCAATACATGACTGTTACACCAATACATGACTGTTACACCAATACATGACTGTTACACCAATACATGACTGTTACACCAATACATGACTGTTACACCAATACATGACTGTTACACCAATACATGACTGTTACACCAATACATGACTGTTACACCAATACATGACTGTTACACCAATACATGACTGTTACACCAATACATGACCGTTACACCAATACATGACCGTTACACCAATACATGACTGTTACACCAATACATGACTGTTACACCAATACATGACTGTTACACCAATACATGACTGCTGACTTCCTGGAGGTACAAGCCTCCTACCTTACACCAATACATGACTGCTCCTTTACTGGAGGTACAAGCCTCCTAACTTAGTCAAATGATGCAGATGTTTTAAACATAGTTTATTCATAAACATACAGGTGAATTAACGCTACGATCAACAATATTTAAGGTGTATCTTAGCGGTCAGTTTTATTTATGGAGGAAACCGGAGTACCCGGAGAAAACCAACGACAAGTCACTGACATACTTTCATTAATATGAAATAATTATGTTGCCTTGTCGTCTCAATTAGTACTTCATATGCAATATATAAGTATGTGCAGGTAAAGTAAAATGTGTAGACTTCTCTAAATATTTTTGAAAGTTGCGTTGGTATAAACATGGCTGGTATAATGTTACAATACACACACATTTCGTTTTGCAGATGTTAAAAGCCAATTTATAAATTTATACGTTATTTTAGTTTCATCGATAATTTGTTTAATTAGAATATTATCGTTAATTTCTACGTGTAACTATAGGATGTTAAATAGACGGCACTGGTGTCACCTTGACGTCGTCATAGATGTATTATGTTTTGCTCGAAATAGATTTCTTATCTCGTATCGAATCGAGTGCTCTGAGCAATCCATTCTAGTAAAACAGTTTGATATCATGCTATGCGCAGGAACCAAGCTCACAAATATAACTTTAGTGGTTATAGCCACTGATTGACTAAGTCGATGTAAATCAAACTATCACAAGTAATCTGATATCATAAGTCAAACATAAAAATATATTCTATTAAAGGTCAAACGGAAATTTGTCATATTTTACAGGTCAAACCTAAATTTTGTCATAGAAGAAGTACAAAATCCAAAACGGTAAGTATATATGTCATTTATATAGCGAACAAATGAGAATATACAAACAGACATTACAAGTCAAAACATGAATTTCTCATGATTTACTTCAACACTAAAATAAAATACACTGTAAATATTTATCAGCACTAAGTCTTGCATATATATCTTATAAAAATAAGAGCTTGTCATTCTTTTTAATAATTGTTTTTGTTTGTACCTTAGTTGCCGAATGCTATATGATAGTGAAATATATGAAATGAAAGTAGTAATATATGGTTATGTTCTGAATACTAATGCATAAACGGACCGAAATGAGCAATTCTGTTCAAAATGCGGCTTGATATCGATATGATGTCGATAACACGATTGAGCACTTTTTGTCTGTTTATGTATCTTTCCACTACTATGTATATATCCAAAATAAACAAACAGATACGTTCGTTTTACAGATTACTGAAAATGAATGCCCTTTTTTTATCTTGTGCTTGTTTTTCTTTTAACTTCCACCAATTCATGAAGTCTTGCGTTATATAATTTGGCTGTTGCTTTTGTAAAATGAAATATTTTATACAGATATATCATGTTTGGGAGGGGTATTTGCGAAAAATACCAGTCGAGAGACGAAAAATTCTCAAGACTGGTATTTTTTGCATATACCCCTCCCAAACATGATATATCTGTTTAATTACACCGAATATTATTTAGAACACTGTCTAAATAAATAATACCTTTTGTTTGTCGTTTTCAGGACCTAACATGATGTATCTGTTACTGTTATCTGTATTTTGTTACAAGCGTCTCGGTGAAGGGTAAAAACGGCAAATACGATTTTGCAAATACCATGAAAAAAAGTTAAATCTTATGCAAATACACCTACATGAAGTAAAAATTCTGCAAATTCACAATAAACAATGCAAGGCATGAATTTGTAAATAATATCACGGCTATTAACCAATCAGAATCCAGCATTCTTATATAAGATGTAATTATCAAACAAATCCCTACTATCATTATTCTATTTACGACTTGCCGGTATGATAGCCAGGTTTGGTGTCTTCATCCAATTATATCAACGTGTTTACGTGTAAAAAAAACAATGTATACACAACCATTGCAATGAATATGATGACTTATTTCTATTATATATTGTATGCTATCATGTATGTTTTGTTGATCGTTGTTTGTACTTTTTCCTTTGGCCATTGTGTTGTCTGTTCTTCTTCGATTTACGGATTCTGATTGCCTCTTTGGTATCTTCAAACTCTTCTTCATATATTCTTTTATTTGATATCAAATAAACTTTAGAGGAAACCGAAAGTGCAATCAAGAGTGGACAATCCAGAGAACCATGACTTTGTAATATCAGACACACAAGACACAGGACAAGGAAACCAAAACAATAACACAGCACAGAAAACAAAAGAATATGAGCAAACACAAGTTGTTGTTTCTTATAAGACACCCACTGCGTTGCTCATACAGTCAATAAATAAACGTTAGAGAATACCGAAGGGGCAATAAAACATGGACAATCCAGAGAAACTAGCAATAAAGGGCACACAAGACGAAGAAAAACACAACACAATATGTGCCGTGGACAACACTACACGCCAGCAAATACAAACAAAGTATGAAAAATCAAAACAATGAGCCCTCCTACAAACAACTGGGGGTGGTAAATACCAACCGAACATCGTTTTTATGCGGAAATCGTAACGGACATGACAACACGGAAGTCAGAACGTAAAGACATATGATAGGACAACACAAAAAACTAAAAAGATGAGAATCATGGACCCCACCAAAAAACCGGTGTGAACTCATGTGCTCGCGTCCTGTAAAAGACACTCTTTATAGAAAACAAACATCGTTCGAATTGTTTTGCAAAATCACGTATTATCACTATGGCTTAAAAACTTGCTAAATGTTAATTGATAACTTCATTGATTATCTTGTAGAAACTTGCCTCTCTGTATAATCACGTCGATACTGACCGTGTTAGTCCTATATATACTAGTAAATATATCATACTTAACCGTGATGACCAAAGAGGAGTTTCTATCGTCATGGGCCACAGGAGTAGTAAGTACACGTAATTATACCAGATACATTTTGTATTCATGAGAAATGTTACAAGATTGTGTTCCTACATATGACTATTGTGAAGTATAATGATGCTTCCAGAAAGGTTTGAAGATACCAAAGGGGTAATCAGAAGTCGTAGATCTAAGATACCAAAGTGGTAATCAGAAGCCGTAGATCTAAGATACCAAAGTGGTAATCAGAAGTCGTAGATCTAAGATACCAAAGTAGTAATCAGAAACCGTAGATCTAAGATACCAAAGTGGTAATCAGAAGCCGTAGATCTAAGATACCAAAGTGGTAATCAGAAGTAGATCTAAGATACCAAAGTGGTAATCAGAAACCGTATATCTAAGATACCAAAGTGGTAATCAGAAGCCGTAGATCTAAGATGCCAAAGTGGTTATCAGAAGCCGTAGATCTAAGATACCAAAGTGGTTATCAGAGGCCGTAGATCTAAGATACCAAAGTGGTTATCAGAAGCCGTAGATCTAAGATACCAAAGTGGTAATCAGAAACCATAGATCTAAGATACCAAAGTGGTAATCAGAAACCGTAGATCTAAGATACCAAAGTGGTAATCAGAAGCCGTAGATCTAAGATACCAAAGTGGTAATCAGAAGCCGTAGATCTAAGATACCAAAGTGGTAATCAGAAACCGTAGATCTAAGATACCAAAGTGGTAATCAGAAGCCGTATATCTAAGATAACAAAGGGTTATCAGAAGCCGTAGATCTAAGATACCAAAGTGGTAATCAGAAGCCGTAGATCTAAGATACCAAAGTGGTAATCAGAAGTCGTAGATCTAAGATACCAAAGTGGTAATCAGAAGCCGTAGACCTAAGATACCAAAGTGGTAATCAGAAGCCGTAGATCTAAGATACCAACGTGGTAATCAGAAGACGTAGATCTAAGATACCAAAGTGGTAATCAGAAGCCGTAGATCTAAGATACCAATGTGGTAATCAGAAGCCGTAGAACTAAGATACCAAAGTGGTTATCAGAAGCCGTAGATCTAAGATACCAAAGTGGTAATCAGAAGCCGTAGATCTAAGATACCAAAGTGGTAATCAGAAGTCGTAGATCTAAGATACCAAAGTGGTAATCAGAAGCCGTAGATCTAAGATACCAAAGTGGTAATCAGAAGCCGTAGATCTAAGATACCAAAGTGGTAATCAGAAGTCGTAGATCTAAGATACCAAAGTGGTAATCAGAAGCCGTAGATCTAAGATACCAAAGTGGTAATCAGAAGCCGTAGATCTAAGATACCAAAGTGGTAATCAGAAGCCGTAGATCTAAGATACCAAAGTGGTTATCAGAAGCCGTAGATCGAAAAAGGCAGAAAATGCAATAATCAAAAGAAAAGAGGAAAAAAGACCAACAATGATCACCAAAACAATAATCAGAAAACTATAGATTGGGCAAGATGAACCCAACTAAAAATAGGAAATAAACACATGCGCTCCGGAAGGATAAGCAGTTCCTGTCCCACTAGTGGCACCCGTCGTATTACTCATGTTAGATAAGGAAAAAACAGAAAAGGAAAGTATCATGTTCTACTTTTATTGTTTCCTTTTTGCTTTACTTTCCTGTTTGTACCGTTGTTGTCCGGTAGTTGCTAGACTCTAAATCTCGCCATCTGACTTGATTACTCTGCATTCGTCTGCTGCTACTCGGCTAACATTACCATTACAGATAACACAGTGTTCCAAAATTTTAAGCAATAATTACATGTGTTATACCTTTATTCTACATTGACCTAGTCTAGTCTTTTAGCTTGATGTAAGAAAATTGTGTTATTTTAGACGTGGGCAGAGTATGTGATTCCATCATCAGTTGTACTCATACCTATTGTTGTAATTTGTTCTGTTTATGGAACAATGAATGGAGGAAGTTTTATATCTGCTAGGTAAGGACAATAATACCTATAATAGAAGTTAATCGACTGAGTTCAATATTTTAATTCAACAGATCGAAAATAAGACAGTTGAAATAGCATCAATGTTTATCCCCATTTACAAGTTAAAAATGTGAATGTTTTGCTATGTATAACGCTAGAAGTGACGACATTACAGCATCATTTCACCCTTTTCTATGTTCCCACCACTAAGTGGCCGGGGCATATTGTGTTACCCATGTCCGTAATTCCGAAATAAAACAGTTGCGACCACTTTTTTTAGCTATGTTTTGAGATATTGACTTGATATTTGGTATGTGGGTGTATAATGATAAGTTGCAGATCGAGCTTACGTTTCGTTCCGGTTCAATGATCTTTGGCCGAGTTATGGCCCTTGGATTTTGAAATTTGGCAAAATATTTAGTTGTTACCACTTTTTTTCGCTTTATGCTTGCATATATTGACTTGATGTTTGGTATATGAGTGTATAATGATGAGTTACAGATCAAGTTTACATTTCGTTCCGGTCCAAAGATGTTTAGCCGAGTTATGGCCCTTGGACTTTGAAAGAGGGAGAGGCGCTAAGGTGCAAAATTGGCCCCACATTATATTAAAAAATAATGTTTGACATAGAATAAAAACTATTTACTAATTTAATTTTTATATAAACAAATTTTCAAAAAATACATCTTTCCGTGAAATTGCGTGCGTTATGACGTCATAATGACACCATAATTAGACGGATAATGCTAACAATGGACTATAAACGACATATTTAATTTACATTTTAGCTATTTTATATACCTCCACAGTCTTCCACCAACACCAAATTGAGCAGTTGTTTTGAGTATAGAGGGTTAATGATTATATCAAAATATTTTGTTGGTGGAGGATTGTGGAGGTTGTTAAATATTAATGTATTTATAACCTCAGCCAGACCCTTAAAATCAATATTTTCACTCTTCTGATTGTATATATGAGACCATTATATACACAATATCTGTACATTTCATGATTCCTTTCAAGTAATGAAATTCACCAGTAAGTAACTTATGTTTCTGTAAATAATTGTATTTATTTTAAATACAGTTTGTGTACATTGAAACCTGGAGAAAAACTCAGTGCATGCAATCCGGCGTCGATGTCATAAAAAGAACTGGGGAAAAGGTGCCATATATGGCCCCATATTTAATGAATCATTATCTTAGAAAAAATTTGATTAAAATTTGATGTGTTTTATATTATAGACGACATCATACTTTTGATGTTAAAACTTGTTTCCAACAAAATCGATACGTATTTGACGTCATTATGACGTCATGAGCGTTATTTGTTTTCCGTATTTCGTGGAATTTTGCACCTCCGCAGTCGTGCACCAGAAAAATATTTTACCAGATTATTAAAATAAATAAAACACAAATACTGTTAAAGTATTTTTTTGGTGCACGAGGTGTTAAATTTCTTGAAAAACGACGGGAGAATGTTCAAATATTCCAAGCGCTTAGATGGCGTTTTGATATTTGAGAAGCAATCTTTGCCGTAAAAACGATGGTATGTCGGCACGTAACAGTTATATGCAAATGTAAGATAAAAATAAAATAAACACCACTTCATCCAAAATAGTTTTTTTTCATACGCCCTCAATTATTGATCATATATTTTCTTCCGGGATACTGAAATAGTTATTACTACCGGGATACTGAAATAGTTATTACTACCGGGATACTGAGGTAGGTTTAATGGTCTATCGATGCTACTTCTAAATTGCAGTAAAATAGTTTGATCCAAAAGGAGTAGATATTTTTTGGCACAATCCAACAGATAGCTCTCACATTTTCAATCACAAGCTTCTTTTTCAAGGTGCTCTCCAAACCAAAGGACAAATACCCCGATTTTAAATTTATAGATATTTTAAATTCCCAATTACAGTCATTTCAGTTAAAATTCACAGAGAGACTTGAAAACAGACTTTCAGGTAAGACTTTTAAAGTTTTGTTATCAAATAGAAAATTGACAAGGAGGAAGCGAATTGCTTTTGATAATAATGTGCATAAGATCGCAATATTCTCAGATGAGTTAGAAAATGTAAAACAATTAAATTTTAGTTTACCAAAGTTTGAAAGCGACAACATAGAATTTGAAAAAAAAAGTGTTCTGATTTACATAACAGTTTACAGGAAGAAATATGTCTTAAGGGGGTTTTGCTGGCAAAAAACCAGAATCTGTCAAATCAACTTGACAGTCTGAAAGATACGAACAGTCGCCTTATAGATTATGTAAAATCAATAAATAAAAAAGTTGGAACCGCGAATAGTGAAAAAGAGTTTTCGGAAATTATCGAAAATAACAAATCAAGGAAAATAAAAGAATTTAAATCGAAGGTTGAAACTGCGCTTTGGTTTGTAGAGTCCTATGGCCTTGTACCCCAGTACTTAAAATTAGAAAGTACTGTTTAAGTCGATTTCAATCCGTCGTCCAGCAAATCTTCATACCAAGATTTGTCTGAAGAAGAAAGACAAAAAATTAAAGATTTGTTATTTATTTTGGAAAAATTTAATGTTAGCGAGAGCGCTTATAGGGAACTGACAGTATTTTGTGATGGGTAGCCCATATCTGGTTTCATCAATGCCAGGAAGATATTAACAGTTTATATCATTTTGAAAGAATTCCGGGAAATATCCCTGGCGCATATGTTAGTCTAGAAAGCGAAATTATCCGATACATCAAGTATCATGTAAATCCTGAAACAGACAAGATAAGAATTAAAATTTCGGTGGACGGGTCAAAAGTTAGTAGAATTTCAAACTTTGTCGTGTTGTCCTTTTCTGTTATTACCGATGATTTGACATTATCATCAAAAGATCAAAATGTTTTTTGCATTGTAAACTGCAAAGAAGATTATGATCATTTAAAACTTGCTTGCAAACCCATTTTTCAGAAAATAAACACATTATACGAAAAAGCAAGTATTGAAGTTGAGGGGAAACATTTTGATTTAGATATTTTGATGGGTGGTGATATGAAATATTTGCAACTTGTGCTTGGGTTGGGTGGATCTCTATGTAATTATTACTGTCCATGGTATAGGGTCCATAAAAACCACAAGAGGGCAGATAACATGTTATTGCCCTCGTAAAATGTTATTGCCCCAGAGGCAAATAACACACCGCAAATTATGCTTTTATTACACATACAAATTCGGCGTTATTTCAATAAAATATGTGATAAGATGCAGTAAACACTGAAACATAATTTTGAGATCATGGAGATAATTTAATTTAATTGTTAATAACAAAGGAGTGAGTATGATAAGGGTAGATTTTGGCCCAATCTCAGAAACTGTTTATATAGATATAATATTAAACACAATCATTGAAAGGAAAGAATTTTGATGATTTCACTTTGTCCTTTGTTGCTTAGCAACGTAAATGGAGGAGGGTCCAATTAATCATTGGAAATTCAAATATGGTGGTTTTATTTTACATATATCTTGCATAGTCTTTTCGACAAAATGTTATATTCTGTGTATGTACACTCTAACAATAATATTCCAATTCTCTATGGTAGCATATAGTATTTTTGTGTAGTTTTGTCACCCTAGCAATGGTTTTGTAAACATTAAATTAGCCTATATTATTGCAATTTATGATTGAATTTTGACATCTACGATCTTATGACTTGATATTTGATTAAGCGGTACATTTTTGTAAAGCTATACACACTACAAATGTCATTTCATATTTCAAATATTCATTTTGATATTTGTATTCATAGTTATGCCCCGTCCATAGCAACAGGTTTCCCTATGCACAATATTTTCCTGTAGATCTCATGGACCTTTTATTTAATCAAGAAAAACATTCTACAACAGCACCTTAGCAGATCTAGAGACATCTTATCATTTACTAACCAGTATATATTATAAGAATTCCTTAAACCTTACAATGTCCCTAGTAACCAAATATTATCCCTAGCAACCACAGAAACTCGTCAATGCTGAGCTCTGTAAATTGCTTTTTTTTAATCTTTTTATAACCGAATGTTGATCTTTTTATTTTTTAAATCATGAGAGGAAATTATTCTCAGTAATTAGAATGTCAAAGGAACCAAGTCAACTGCATAACATGGTAAAGCAGCGCAACAGCTGCAGGAGAGGATATAATCCATGTTGAATAATTAAGAAATAAATCATGGAAGCCAGAATGTGTTGGGAGTTTTAACATGGATTGGCGGATATATTAGTCTCGAGATGTTATATAACCCGTTTTAAAAGGCAGTGGTTTTGGTTTGACAAAACCACTGAACCTTTTAACAAAACCACTGCCTTTTAAAACGGGTTATATAACATCTAGAGACTGATAACATTTTTATCTGAATGTTCCAACATTAATAAGTATGTCCTTATTATAGGAAAAACATAAATACGTGTATCTTTGGACAAAGATCACAGAGAGCGATTATTGATTTTCTGTCATCTTGTGAAATGTGTGTCGTCTGCTGTGCACAATGTAAATGGACAGCACATAGGTGAGAGCGATTATTGATTTTCTGTCACCGCACGGCTTCCCTGAAGTTTTAAAAGTACCTCTTTAGCCAATCAAAATTCTACTTGCCACGAAAACATCAGAGAATAGTATTTTATCCCGAGCCAGAAGCGAGGGATAAAATTTACTAATATCCGCCAATCCATGTTAAAACTCAAAACACATTCTGGCTTCCATGATTTATTTCGATTCTGATATGTCTAAGAGTACAAATACGGTAGTATACTTTGATTGGAAGACGGTAATTTATATTTACTGTATCTTCAAACTTTTTTTGTTGAGAAAAGTAAAACGTGATAGATTATATAAATATAATGCTTGGTAATACTGTATTATCGGTCATGGCCCATTAAAGTAAAATCATACCACTAAAATTCCAAGTAATACTACACATTTAGCACTGACTCATAAACGGTAGACTATATCAATGACATTCTTAGTAAGGATAACAAAAGGACCATTATAAACAAAACACCGAATATGTAAATCAAACCTGACATCCGTGTACTATGTTAAAACATGCATGTTATATCGTTATATGTACTGTATTAGATGAATTATGAACTATCAATATATTGTTTGTTTTTCCATACTTTATTGAAATAAGTAAGAATAAAATATTGATCTCACGAGGTTGTTATCGGCAGTCATGTGTGCTAAACCATTATGCCACCGCAACGTTAATATTAATCTATATATAAATCAAATTTACGTTAATACAATTATTCATCGGCAATTCACTTTGCGAAAGAGCTAAATAAAATATATTTGTTAAAAAAAAAAAAAAAAAAAAAAAAGTAAAGGGACTACTAAAAATAGAAGTTCCGATGTGTTTACATGTCCAATGAATTAATTTCTAAGATAATCTGACGTACTAATTTTCTTTTTGGTTGCTTGTTTTGTTTTTTTGTACTTTTTGTGAATTGTAGGGATAATATTAAAGTATACTTTAGTATAGTAACACATGAAATTCCACTGAGGGTTAGAAAAAAAACACGTCGGACTCAAAGCACAATCATGTCGGCAGTAAATCACCTCCAAAATTTATTTAACGTCAAAACTGTTTCATAAAAATTGTTCAAGTTTTACTCCCGTAGCAAAACAACTACGATAACCAACTTTATTTTGGATGAGATTAAAAGGTCGATTTCTATTTCTGTCTATTACGGATGAAAACGGTCAATAAAAAATGGCCGCTGACGAGAAATCGACCTTAAAATTATTTTTTGATTGCAGATTTCATACTCGAGTACCAGATTTCACATTCGAGTACCAACACAAAAATTAAATGAGATATGTGTTTATGTATATTAAACATCATACTAAAATATGTCGTTGGTACCTGTTTGTGGTTATACTGAAAATTGACATTAAATACACATTTCTTGTTAGATTTCATATATTTTCACGAAACGAGAGACTTTTTATTGACTAGTGTGACGTCATCGCAAGTGCAAATATGGAAAATTGTTACCAAAATAGTAGTTGGGGTAAAGGTTTTATAAAATCAAGAAACAACGAAAGCTATACGTTTCATTTATAATTTGTCTATTTTTTAGGCCAATTTCTGCCCTTATCATACCTACTCCTTTGAAAGTGAAGTTGTTTCTTTTTCAGTACATTGTTTAATGACATGATATGTGTATAACAGTTCCCATAATTGGGTGGGAAACAATATTGTTGTAGTATTATTGGTACTTGTAAAGATATGCCACATTATGACCCAACGGTGTTTTATGTTATGCACTACTTTTGATCCATCATTTGTCCATTGGAGGTTAGGTGTTTAACACCACTTTCAATTACTACTTTTGTGGCGGAAATTAGAATACCCAGAGAAATCCATATCTGTCGCAAGTCACTGACAAACTTTATCACATAATGTTTTATCGAGTACACCTCGCCATGAATGGGGTTCAAACTCACAACTTAAGTAATTGTTTTATTAATATTGATGGAATTTATGATTATCACTGTTTATAAACTTTCTTTTCATATCAATCAATGAAAAGAATTGGTTTGCTGAAAATTTATTTTTTTGTTGGGGTTCATTCGATGGAATTTGTATCTCATGTGAAGTTCCGTCAATTGCAGACACAACGTTAGGCATATTAGAACAATACATTTTCTTTTGCCACCAGACTGGGATGGTTGGCCACTGAATTTTACGATTACACACTTTCTGTAAGTCTATCCATGTTGAATTTAAAAATCTGTCAACAGTTGATACACTGACACCAAAGCATAAACAAATAAATAAATAAATATTGCACGGACTATGCTATTTATCTTAGTGAATATCATGATCATCGATGAGCTAACACAATTGACGAAGGTGGTCCGTTGCTGAGCATAAGCAGTATAAAGCTGGGGCTCTGAAAAGAAAACGACAATTAAAACAAAGTGGAAATATTTTAGAATAACATTACTATCATTTGAAATAACGGGTATGCATATGTATAATATGTATGAAAGTGTAGAAAAGTAGATGAATCGATTTGAATCTGAGGATCCCTAAAATTCACATCACATTTTCATAAATTATATAAAGTTTCCCCTTTTGCGCCCAAATTAAACTTTTTAACTTCTATCAGTTCCATTCTCTTAAATCAACCTCCAATGGACAAATGATGGATCAAACTTTTGTGTATGTAGTGCATTGAAAATGCGTTCTGTCATGTGCATAAGTTATTGTTTGCAAGATTGACAGACATTATTCATCATATTGTTTTCTAGCTTCTGAACTGTCGATCGAGAAAAAAAAAATATATTCTAGACAGGCAGATAATAGCCAGTCAATGGGGTTTGCAATTAATATTTCGCATGCACAATAGCGGCCAGTGGAAAATAGAAATATTCTTCTGTTGTTTAAATGCGTATTAACTGCATTACATGTAAACTATGATTCTGTTTGATAAAGTCCTTTAACTAGAACAGGAAAAAAATGTACACTTGAGTGAAGTAGTGTTCTAATAAAAGATCGTGAACGTGATGTTCAAGTATGAAAGAATGTCAAGGTATATTTTAAATGAGGTTGAAACAAGTCACCATTTGATATTAATTCGGTTGTATTTCATTTTGACGATTTTAATTACGGAAGACGATCACAACCATATTTTTTTAACAATTGCAACTCAGCTGTTTTTTTTCATAATCTACAATAAAATGAACAAATATATAGCACACTGTCGGAACAGTTCCAGCATTCATTAGTGGTAATAGGCAACGATTGCACGGGTAGTTGTAAATTCAATTACCATACGACCACGACGTCTCAAGTTCAGTTAAGATGAAAGGTAATTAAATCTACCCATGTTGAATTTAAAACTCTGTCAACAGTTGAAATACTGACACCAAAGCATAAATAAATAAATAAATAAATAAATAAATAAATAAATAAATAAATAAATAAATAAATAAATAAATAAATAAATAAATAAATAAATAAATAAATAAATAAATAATGCATGGACCGTGCTATTTATCTTAGTGAATCTCATGATCATCGATGAGCTAAAACAATTGACGAGGGTGGTCCGTTGCTGAGCATGAGCAGTATAAAGCTGGGGCTCTTAAATGCGTATTAACTGCATTACATGTAAACTGTATGATTCTGTTTGATAAAGTCCTTTAACTAGAACAGGAAAACATGTACACTTGAGTGAAATAATGTTGTAATAAAAGATCGTGAACTTGATGTACAAGTATGAAAGAATGTCAAGGTATATTTTAAATGAGGTTGAAGCAAGTCACCATTTGATTCGGTTGTATTTCATTTTGACGATTTTAATTACGGAAGACGATCACAACCATATTTTTTTTTAACAATTGCAACTCAGCTGGGTTTTTTTCATAACCTATAATAAAATGAAAAAATATATAGCACACTGTCGGAACAGTTCCAGCATTCAATAGAAAAATCGTAGAGATATGTAAATTCGATATCCCTAACACACATATAAATGACCCCTCCTGGCTTAGTTCAGGTACTTCAATAAAAAGTGACAGGGTTAAATTAGTATACAGTAGATTTCTCTAAGACATTTCTCTTATTTAATAAAAACAATAGAAAGCGAAAATCGCACGATCTTTGCACGACAATCGGTCAATGGTCGGGCGACCGTCGCCGATAATGTATAAATAAGCCTAAAAGGGACTATTGTTTTACCATGGGACAGACAAGTTTTGGGAGAATGGAATCATTTATTTTTCTTTACATATGAAATCAGAAATGTTCCATTAAATATCCAGTTTTACATAACTATTATACTGCTTGATTTTCCTTAGTCAGAATTTTTTTTCTCCCAAGTCTGACAAAATTATTTATTTGTGCGAAAATTTTAATCAGAAATATAAAAAAAAAAATGTTCTGTATCAATATAGACCTTGTAAGCTCTAAAAATGAATTAAAAACAGCAAAATAATCAACAACTATTCTAAACAACTTTCTTTTCCCTCAAACTGTTAAATATCGAACAAGTTAATTTGATTGTAGATTACAATTAAACATAATTTACTAGCAGACGACAAAAACCAACGAGTTACTTCCCTTACATAATGTACAATACGATAAAAACCGTCTTGGATGTCCAATACAAAAAAAATACGGCTTCCGGTTGTACAATACGGGAAAAATAATGTACGGTCACATGTCTTAAATGGGTGTTTTGATTGGATTAAAATTATAGCTGTATAATAATGTATAATAACCTATTATTATTAGAATCCTAACATGACTGCGAATTTGGCATAAATAAAATAACAAATGGCTTCCTCTAGGAAAACGCCGACTTTATGTGAAAGGGACACCAGACAGCTATGAGGAACAAATTTAATACATCCCTTAGAGCGGGATGTAAAGGACACTCCTTTACACGTAAAAGACAACTTACAGCAAATTCTGATAGCAACAGTTTATTAGGAGTGTTGTTGTTGGTTTGTCACAAAGCAAAATAATATCTACCATCTCCTCTTTTTCTAGTGACAATCAAAACAATCATATATAGACTCATGGCAGCGACACACATTTTACCTACACGATTAATCATATGGTTGTAAACTTGTTCTCATCATAAATATATATGAAATACTTGATTGCAAAACAATTATCTATCGACAACCACTTTCTATGGCTTGTTATCAGTTTATAAAAAAAAAAAAAATAATTCTCACAGGTTCCTAGCTAAAATCGTTACACATTAAACATTTTGCTTCACACCATTTCCCAAAATATTTCCATATTATAAAAAAAAAAAAAGCGATCTTTAAATATTGGACTTCTCTCAACCCGCACCTTGGCAATTTTTTTTTATAGATTTGTGATGGTGGTCCGTAAAAATGTACTGGAATATATCATCGCATTGGTTGTCGCTAAGAATAAAATACGGTTAAAAAAGTGCTTAAAAAAATTCAAATATGACAAAGTTCTATTATCCAAATAAACCTATCTATTACTTCTTTTAAGATTAATACCAACATTTCGACCAGTTTTCGACGATCAATGTTAATAAGTTTCTGAATTGATATGACCTCAATATGTACATTATCAATGTCATAGCAGACGATGAAACCAAAATTGGTCTATATGAGAAATATTTTTTAAATGATTAAAGCTTTGTTAAGTTGACGAAAAAATGAATTACGAAAAAATACAATTTGAACGTGAAATAATAGATGTGGTACGTAGTTCTTACATTTAAAGATGACATTTTTAGATCAGATTTCTTGAGATCATTCATGCAATTTCAGCATCATAATATAACCTCTGACAAATGAAGCGATCACAATAATGAGAGATTTTATCACGTGAAACAAACCGTTGAAAACAGGAGACCGTCGAAAATGGGTGACGTTGCGACATTACTATTCGTTCACTTTAATTTCATAATACAGCTTCGGAACATGTTTTTATTCCTGAAATCAATCCACATTGCATATTAAGTCAAATTTATGCTTTGTTTATTGAGTTTTATTATGCTTTGGTTTTGTTTTTGTTTTTTAAAGATATGCATTATAATACAATGATACGTATGTTCTGTATTCTGAAAAAAATGACGTTCAGTGCTTTTCATTACCTGACTTTGTCAATCCGCTGTGAGGAATTAGATACACATATTAACTAACTGTATTTATTTCTGAAAAGCACATATTGTGAATACATTTTGAAGAAAATTTTATCGACATCTGAGGTGGGGCCGATTTTGGCCCTTATAGCTCCCAGTCCTTTGGCCAAATATTTAGTTGTCACCACTTTTTTTTCGCTATGCTTGGTGATATTGACTTGATGTTTGGTTTATGAGTGTATAATGATGAGTTACAGATCATGCTTACATTTCGTTCCAGTCCAATGATTTTTGGCCGAGTTATGGCCCTTGGACTTTGAAATTTGGCCAAATATTTAGTTGTCACCACTTTATTTCACTATGATTTGAGATATTGACTTGATTTTTGGTATGAGAGTGTATAATCATAAGTTAGAGATCAACTTTGAAATTCCTTTGTTATTCTTAGCCTATTACTGAGGGAATTAAAAAAGGGTGAAGCATTTGTGAGCCTCCTTAATATTCACGGCTGGGACATTCGTGTCGTTCCGACACATCTAGTTACTTTTTAGTTGTCCCTATTAAAGATAATATACGTATATACGCATACAAAAAAAGTGTTCTTAAATGAAACCTAATTGAGAGAATATTCACTCATGTTTGTTTTATCCTGTAGGTGTGTTATTGGTGTTGCTGAAGTAATAGTGGTGAAATGTCATTTTTTTCACATTCATGTAGTACGTAATATCGTATATATCCACTAAATTATCCTCAGATATATGTTGAAGATTGTTAAAGCATGACTGAATATTACTAACCAAAGGGTAAAGGTAAAACAAATCTCAAACAACACAGAGTCAAGTCGTCATTAGAGGTAGGTCTTAGAACCATTTACGGGTTTAAACCAGCGGTTGTTAACCGTTCATACAAGGTCCTAGATTTTGATCTAACGTTGATGTATTTTTGTGAGTTAATGAGTAGAGTGAAGTTTCTTGCAATTGACAATTCTTGAATAACTTATTTTCTTCAGAAATCTCTAAAACTAATGTGAGAATAATTTTAGGACTATTATATATATATTATTGAAATCGTCATATATGTTAATGAAAGCGTCATAATGTTTTGCAGGGTATGTTTTGCTGCAGCTAGAGAAGGCTTATTTCCAGAATTCCTGTCATATCTCAATGTTAATAATAATGTTCCGCTACCAGCGGCAGCAACCTTTGTAAGTTTCACATTTTATTATATAATTTGGTAATAAAGTGAAGAAATACAATATTACCTGTCATTTAATGGAGTTCTTGTCGCTGTTAACTTGACTATAATTTGTTTTACTAACAATATGAGAATATATTAGTTCAGTCTTTAAATACAGGTTTCGTTATCCTATCTTTCACAAGTGGGCGGTTTTTTTTAATTTTCCGCTTCATACATTGATCTTCAAACTGGTAATTCACAACAAGAATTGATTGAAATTTGAATTGTACGATCAACGAGATGACTTCAACTTTCCTATTGTAAACTTCGCATTCAAATGTATCAGCATTTTAACATCATCTGCAAATGAACTTTATATCATTATCTCTTCCCACATTGTGATGTTGTTTTTTTTTTTTACTTTATTCATTTTCTTTCTGTCTTTTTAATACACTTTTCCATGGCCTTGACGTCCTATCGTGATAGAACATTGCTAGTGACGGGCTAACACAGGGATTCACAATAGAACATTGCTAGTGACGGGCTAACACAGGGATTCACAATAGAACATTGCTAGTGACGGGCTAACACAGGGATTCACAATAGAACATTGCTAGTGACGGGCTAACACAGGGATTCACAATAGAACATTGCTAGTGACGGGCTAACACAGGGATTCACAATAGAACATTGCTAGTGACGGGCTAACACAGGGATTCACAATAGAACATTGCTAGTGACGGGCTAACACAGGGATTCACAATAGAACATTGCTAGTGACGGGCTAACACAGGGATTCACAATAGAACATTGCTAGTGACGGGCTAACACAGGGATTCACAATAGAACATTGCTAGTGACGGGCTAACACAGGGATTCACAATAGAACATTGCTAGTGACGGGCTAACACAGGGATTCACAATAGAACATTGCTAGTGACGGGCTAACACAGGGATTCACAATAGAACATTGCTAGTGACGGGCTAACACAGGGATTCACAATAGAACATTGCTAGTGACGGGCTAACACAGGGATTCACAATAGAACATTGCTAGTGACGGGCTAACACAGGGATTCACAATAGAACATTGCTAGTGACGGGCTAACACAGGGATTCACAATAGAACATTGCTAGTGACGGGCTAACACAGGGATTCACAATAGAACATTGCTAGTGACGGGCTAACACAGGGATTCACAATAGAACATTGCTAGTGACGGGCTAACACAGGGATTCACAATAGAACATTGCTAGTGACGGGCTAACACAGGGATTCACAATAGAACATTGCTAGTGACGGGCTAACACAGGGATTCACAATAGAACATTGCTAGTGACGGGCTAACACAGGGATTAACAATAGAACATTGCTAGTGACGGGCTAACACAGGGATTCACAATAGAACATTGCTAGTGACGGGCTAACACAGGGATTCACAATAGAACATTGCTAGTGACGGGCTAACACAGGGATTCACAATAGAACATTGCTAGTGACGGGCTAACACAGGGATTCACAATAGAACATTGCTAGTGACGGGCTAACACAGGGATTCACAATAGAACATTGCTAGTGACGGGCTAACACAGGGATTCACAATAGAACATTGCTAGTGACGGGCTAACACAGGGATTCACAATAGAACATTGCTAGTGACGGGCTAACACAGGGATTCACAATAGCAAGAATGTAGTATGTGCTTTATTGTCGCTATAGTTAATAGGTTGGTCGCTACAGCATTATCTATCTCAAAGACGATTGACAAATAGCGCAGTTTGTATTCTTCAAAGATTTCTTGTTGACAAATAGCGCAGTTTGTATTCTTCAAAGATTTCTTGTTGACAATAGCGCAGTTTGTATTCTTCAAAGATTTCTTGTTGACAAATAGCGCAGTTTGTATTCTTCAAAGATTTCTTGTTGACAAATAGCGCAGTTTGTATTCTTTAAAGATTTCTTGTTGGCATTACCAATTTATTTACATGATGTATGATAACAATAACCATACTATCATAAAACCGTTTATGTTGTATATTGTACATATTTCGCACAACACTTAGTATTACCCATGGCATATATAATTGTAGGTTAAAGTCACTTTGGAATTAGCATGTAGCACCCAGCAAGAATTTACACTGTGCTTATTTTCCAGATCATACAAGTTATATTGTGATTAATTGATCTAGCTTCACCTTGAATATATTAAAAGTCTTAATGTAGGCCCTATATATTACCATTGTTAATAGATCTAGTTTCACCTTGACTATATTAAAAGTCTTAATGTAGGCTCTATATATTACCATTGCTAATTGATCTAGCTTCACCTTGAATATATTAAAAGTCTTAATGTAGGCCCTATATATTACCATTGTTAATAGACCTAGTTTCACCTTGAATATATTAAAAGTCTTAATGTAGACCCTATATATTACCATTGTTAATTGATCTAGCTTCACCTTGAATATATTAAAAGTCTTAATGTAGAACCTATATATTACCATTGTTAATTGATCTAGCTTCACCTTGTATATATTAAAAGTCTTAATGTAGTCCCTATATATTACCATTGTTAATTGATCTAGCTTCACCTTTAATATATTAAAAGTCTTAATGTAGAACCTATATATTACCATTGTTAATTGATCTAGCTTCACCTTGTATATATTAAAAGTCTTATTGTAGACCCTATATATTACCATTGCTAATTGATCTAGCTTCACCTTGAATATATTAAAAGTCTTAATGTAGAACCTATATATTACCATTGTTAATTGATCTAGCTTCACCTTGAATATATTAAAAGTCTTAATGTAGAACCTATATATTACCATTGTTAATTGATCTAGCTTCACCTTGAATATATTAAAAGTCTTAATGTAGAATCTATATATTACCATTGTTAATTGATCTAGCTTCACCTTGAATATATTAAAAGTGTTAATGTAGAACCTATATATTACCATTGTTAATTGATCTAGCTTCACCTTGAATATATTAAAAGTCTTAATGTAGGCTCTATATATTACCATTGTTAATTGATCTAGCTTCACCTTGTATATATTAAAAGTCTTAATGTAGAACCTATATATTACCATTGTTAATTGGTCTAGCTTCACCTTGAATATATTAAAAGTCTTAATGTAGAACCTATATATTACCATTGTTAATTGATGTAGCTTCACTTTGTATATATTAAAAGTCTTACTGTAGAACCTATATATTACCATTGTTAATTGATCTAGCTTCACCTTGTATATATTAAAAGTCTTAATGTAGAATCTATATATTACCATTGTTAATTGATCTAGCTTCACCTTGAATATATTAAAAGTCTTATTGTAGACCCTATATATTACCATTGCTAATTGATCTAGCTTCACCTTGAATATATTAAAAGTCTTAATGTAGGCCCTATATATTACCATTGTTAATTGGTCTAGCTTCACCTTGTATATATTAAAAGTCTTAATGTAGAAGCTATATATTACCATTGTTAATTGATCTAGCTTCACCTTGTATATATTAAAAGTCTTAATGTAGAACCTATATATTACCATTGTTAATTGATCTAGCTTCACCTTGAATATATTAAAAGTCTTAATGTAGGCCCTATATATTACCATTGTTAATTGATCTAGCTTCACCTTGAATATATTAAAAGTCTTAATGTAGACCCTATATATTACCATTGTTAATTGATCTAGCTTCACCTTGAATATATTAAAAGTCTTAATGTAGAACCTATATATTACCATTGTTAATTGATCTAGCTTCACCTTGAATATATTAAAAGTCTTAATGTAGACCCTATATATTACCATTGTTAATTGATCTAGCTTCACCTTGAATATATTAAAAGTCTTAATGTAGAACCTATATATTACCATTGTTAATTGATCTAGCTTCACCTTGAATATATTAAAAGTCTTAATGTAGACCCTATATATTACCATTGTTAATTGATCTAGCTTCACCTTGAATATATTAAAAGTCTTAATGTAGACCCTATATATTACCATTGTTAATTGATCTAGCTTCACCTTGAATATATTAAAAGTCTTAATGTAGAACCTATATATTACCATTGTTAATTGATCTAGCTTCACCTTGAATATATTAAAAGTCTTAATGTAGAATCTATATATTACCATTGTTAATTGATCTAGCTTCACCTTGAATATATTAAAAGTCTTATTGTAGACCCTATATATTACCATTGCTAATTGATCTAGCTTCACCTTGAATATATTAAAAGTCTTAATGTAGGCCCTATATATTACCATTGTTAATTGGTCTAGCTTCACCTTGTATATATTAAAAGTCTTAATGTAGAAGCTATATATTACCATTGTTAATTGATCTAGCTTCACCTTGTATATATTAAAAGTCTTAATGTAGAACCTATATATTACCATTGTTAATTGATCTAGCTTCACCTTGAATATATTAAAAGTCTTAATGTAGGCCCTATATATTACCATTGTTAATTGATCTAGCTTCACCTTGAATATATTAAAAGTCTTAATGTAGACCCTATATATTACCATTGTTAATTGATCTAGCTTCACCTTGAATATATTAAAAGTCTTAATGTAGAACCTATATATTACCATTGTTAATTGATCTAGCTTCACCTTGAATATATTAAAAGTCTTAATGTAGACCCTATATATTACCATTGTTAATTGATCTAGCTTCACCTTGAATATATTAAAAGTCTTAATGTAGAACCTATATATTACCATTGTTAATTGATCTAGCTTCACCTTGAATATATTAAAAGTCTTAATGTAGACCCTATATATTACCATTGTTAATTGATCTAGCTTCACCTTGAATATATTAAAAGTCTTAATGTAGACCCTATATATTACCATTGTTAATTGATCTAGCTTCACCTTGAATATATTAAAAGTCTTAATGTAGAACCTATATATTACCATTGTTAATTGATCTAGCTTCACCTTGAATATATTAAAAGTCTTAATGTAGACCCTATATATTACCATTGTTAATTGATCTAGCTTCACCTTGAATATATTAAAAGTCTTAATGTAGACCCTATATATTACCATTGTTAATTGATCTAGCTTCACCTTGAATATATTAAAAGTCTTAATGTAGTCCCTATATATTACCATTGTTAATTGATCTAGCTTCACCTTGAATATATTAAAAGTCTTAATGTAGCCCCTATATATTACCATTGTTAATTGATCTAGCTTCACCTTGAATATATTAAAAGTCTTAATGTAGACCCTATTTATTACCATTGCTAATTGATCTAGCTTCACCTTGAATATATTAAAAGTCTTAATGTAGAACCTATATATTACCATTGTTAATTGATCTAGCTTCACCTTGTATATATTAAAAGTCTTAATGTAGGCCCTATATATTACCATTGTTAATTGGTCTAGCTTCATCTTGAATATAATAAAAGTCTTAATGTAGAACCTATATATTACCATTGTTAATTGATCTAGCTTCACCTTGAATATATTAAAAGTCTTAATGTAGGCCCTATATATTACCATTGTTAATTGATCTAGCTTCATTTTGAATATATTAAAAGTCTTAATGTAGGCCCTATATATTACCATTGTTAATTGATCTAGCTTCACCTTGAATATATTAAAAGTCTTAATGTAGACCCTATATATAACCATTGTTAATTGATCTAGCTTCACCTTGTATATATTAAAAGTCTTATTGTAGACCCTATATATTACCATTGTTAATTGATCTAGCTTCACCTTGAATATATTAAAAGTCTTAATGTAGGCCCTATATATTACCATTGTTAATTGGTCTAGCTTCACCTTGAATATATTAAAAGTCTTAATGTAGGCCCTATATATTACCATTGTTAATTGATCTAGCTTCACCTTGTATATATTAAAAGTCTTATTGTAGACCCTATATATTACCATTGTTAATTGATCTAGCTTCACCTTGAATATATTAAAAGTCTTAATGTAGACCCTATATATTACCATTGTTAATTAATCTAGCTTCACCTTGAATATATTAAAAGTCTTAATGTAGACCCTATATATAACCATTGTTAATTGATCTAGTTTCACCTTGAATATATTAAAAGTCTTAATGTAGACCCTATATATTACCATTGTTAATTGATCTAGCTTCACCTTGAATATATTAAAAGTCTTAATGTAGACCCTATATATTACCATTGTTAATTGATCTAGCTTCACCTTGAATATATTAAAAGTCTTAATGTAGAACCTATATATTACCATTGTTAATTGATCTAGCTTCACCTTGAATATATTAAAAGTCTTAATGTAGGCTCTATATATTACCATTGTTAATTGATCTAGCTTCACCTTGACTATATTAAAAGTCTTAATGTAGACCCTATATATTACCATTGCTAATTGATCTAGCTTCACCTTGAATATATTAAAAGTCTTATTGTAGGCCCTATATATTACCATTGTTAATTGGTCTAGCTTCACCTTGTATATATTAAAAGTCTTAATGTAGACCCTATTTATTACCATTGTTAATTGATCTAGCTTCACCTTGTATATATTAAAAGTCTTATTGTAGACCCTATATATTACCATTGTTAATTGATCTAGCTTCACCTTGAATATATTAAAAGTCTTAATGTAGACCCTATATATTACCATTGTTAATTGATCTAGCTTCACCTTGAATATATTAAAAGTCTTAATGTAGACCCTATATATTACCATTGTTAATTGATCTAGCTTCACCTTGTATATATTAATAGTCTTAATGTAGAACCTATATATTACCATTGTTAATTGATCTAGCTTCACCTTGTATATATTAAAAGTCTTAATGTAGAATCTATATATTACCATTGTTAATTGATCTAGCTTCACCTTGAATATATTAAAAGTCTTAATGTAGAACCTATATATTACCATTGTTAATTGATCTAGCTTCACCTTGTATATATTAAAAGTCTTAATGCAGACCCTATATATTACCATTGTTAATTGATCTAGCTTCACCTTGAATATATTAAAAGTCTTAATGTAGGCCCTATATATTACCATTGTTAATTGATCTAGCTTCACCTTTAATATATTAAAAGTCTTAATGTAGACCCTATATATTACCATTGTTAATTGATCTAGCTTCACCTTGAATATATTAAAAGTCTTAATGTAGAACCTATATATTACCATTGTTAATTGATCTAGCTTCACCTTGAATATATTAAAAGTCTTAATGTAGACCCTATATATTACCATTGTTAATTGATCTAGCTTCACCTTGAATATATTAAAAGTCTTAATGTAGACCCTATATATTACCATTGTTAATTGATCTAGCTTCACCTTGTATATATTAAAAGTCTTAATGTAGAACCTATATATTACCATTGTTAATTGATCTAGCTTCACCTTGAATATATTAAAAGTCTTAATGTAGAACCTATATATTACCATTGTTAATTGATCTAGCTTCACCTTGAATATATTAAAAGTCTTAATGTAGACCCTATATATTACCATTGTTAATTGGTCTAGCTTCACCTTGTATATATTAAAAGTCTTAATGTAGACCCTATTTATTACCATTGTTAATTGATCTAGCTTCACCTTGTATATATTAAAAGTCTTATTGTAGACCCTATATATTACCATTGTTAATTGATCTAGCTTCACCTTGTATATATTAAAAGTCTTAATGTAGAACCTATATATTACCATTGTTAATTGATCTAGCTTCACCTTGAATATATTAAAAGTCTTAATGTAGAATCTATATATTACCATTGTTAATTGATCTAGCTTCACCTTGAATATATTAAAAGTCTTAATGTAGAACCTATATATTACCATTGTTAATTGATCTAGCTTCACCTTGAATATATTAAAAATCTTAATGGAGAACCTATATATTACCATTGTTAATTGATCTAGCTTCACCTTGAATATATTAAAAGTCTTAATGTAGAATCTATATATTACCATTGTTAATTGATCTAGCTTCACCTTGAATATATTAAAAGTGTTAATGTAGAACCTATATATTACCATTGTTAATTGATCTAGCTTCACCTTGAATATATTAAAAGTCTTAATGTAGGCCTTATATATTACCATTGTTAATTGATCTAGCTTCACCTTGTATATATTAAAAGTCTTAATGTAGAACCTATATATTACCATTGTTAATTGGTCTAGCTTCACCTTGAATATATTAAAAGTCTTAATGTAGAACCTATATATTACCATTGCTAATTGATCTAGCTTCACTTTGTATATATTAAAAGTCTTAATGTAGAACCTATATATTACCATTGTTAATTGATCTAGCTTCACCATGTATATATTAAAAGTCTTAATGTAGAATCTATATATTACCATTGTTAATTGATCTAGCTTCACCTTGAATATATTAAAAGTCTTATTGTAGACCCTATATATTACCATTGCTAATTGATCTAGCTTCACCTTGAATATATTAAAAGTCTTAATGTAGAACCTATATATTACCATTGTTAATTGATCTAGCTTCACCTTGTATATATTAAAAGTCTTAATGTAGAACATATATATTACCATTGTTAATTGATCTAGCTTCACCTTGAATATATTAAAAGTCTTAATGTAGGCCCTATATATTACCATTGTTAATTGATCTAGCTTCACCTTGAATATATTAAAAGTCTTAATGTAGACCCTGTATATTACCATTGTTAATTGATCTAGCTTCATTTTGAATATATTAAAAGTCTTAATGTAGGCCCTATATATTACCATTGTTAATTGATCTAGCTTCACCTTGAATATATTAAAAGTCTTAATGTAGACCCTATATATAACCATTGTTAATTGATCTAGCTTCACCTTGTATATATTAAAAGTCTTATTGTAGACCCTATATATTACCATTGTTAATTGATCTAGCTTCACCTTGAATATATTAAAAGTCTTAATGTAGGCCCTATATATTACCATTGTTAATTGGTCTAGCTTCACCTTGAATATATTAAAAGTCTTAATGTAGACCCTATATATTACCATTGTTAATTGATCTAGCTTCACCTTGAATATATTAAAAGTCTTAATGTAGAACCTATATATTACCATTGTTAATTGATCTAGCTTCACCTTGAATATATTAAAAGTCTTAATGTAGAATCTATATATTACCATTGTTAATTGATCTAGCTTCACCTTGAATATATTAAAAGTCTTATTGTAGACCCTATATATTACCATTGCTAATTGATCTAGCTTCACCTTGAATATATTAAAAGTCTTAATGTAGGCCCTATATATTACCATTGTTAATTGGTCTAGCTTCACCTTGTATATATTAAAAGTCTTAATGTAGAAGCTATATATTACCATTGTTAATTGATCTAGCTTCACCTTGTATATATTAAAAGTCTTAATGTAGAACCTATATATTACCATTGTTAATTGATCTAGCTTCACCTTGAATATATTAAAAGTCTTAATGTAGGCCCTATATATTACCATTGTTAATTGATCTAGCTTCACCTTGAATATATTAAAAGTCTTAATGTAGACCCTATATATTACCATTGTTAATTGATCTAGCTTCACCTTGAATATATTAAAAGTCTTAATGTAGAACCTATATATTACCATTGTTAATTGATCTAGCTTCACCTTGAATATATTAAAAGTCTTAATGTAGACCCTATATATTACCATTGTTAATTGATCTAGCTTCACCTTGAATATATTAAAAGTCTTAATGTAGAACCTATATATTACCATTGTTAATTGATCTAGCTTCACCTTGAATATATTAAAAGTCTTAATGTAGACCCTATATATTACCATTGTTAATTGATCTAGCTTCACCTTGAATATATTAAAAGTCTTAATGTAGACCCTATATATTACCATTGTTAATTGATCTAGCTTCACCTTGAATATATTAAAAGTCTTAATGTAGAACCTATATATTACCATTATTAATTGATCTAGCTTCACCTTGAATATATTAAAAGTCTTAATGTAGACCCTATATATTACCATTGTTAATTGATCTAGCTTCACCTTGAATATATTAAAAGTCTTAATGTAGACCCTATATATTACCATTGTTAATTGATCTAGCTTCACCTTGAATATATTAAAAGTCTTAATGTAGTCCCTATATATTACCATTGTTAATTGATCTAGCTTCACCTTGAATATATTAAAAGTCTTAATGTAGCCCCTATATATTACCATTGTTAATTGATCTAGCTTCACCTTGAATATATTAAAAGTCTTAATGTAGACCCTATTTATTACCATTGCTAATTGATCTAGCTTCACCTTGAATATATTAAAAGTCTTAATGTAGAACCTATATATTACCATTGTTAATTGATCTAGCTTCACCTTGTATATATTAAAAGTCTTAATGTAGGCCCTATATATTACCATTGTTAATTGGTCTAGCTTCATCTTGAATATAATAAAAGTCTTAATGTAGAACCTATATATTACCATTGTTAATTGATCTAGCTTCACCTTGAATATATTAAAAGTCTTAATGTAGGCCCTATATATTACCATTGTTAATTGATCTAGCTTCATTTTGAATATATTAAAAGTCTTAATGTAGGCCCTATATATTACCATTGTTAATTGATCTAGCTTCACCTTGAATATATTAAAAGTCTTAATGTAGACCCTATATATAACCATTGTTAATTGATCTAGCTTCACCTTGTATATATTAAAAGTCTTATTGTAGACCCTATATATTACCATTGTTAATTGATCTAGCTTCACCTTGAATATATTAAAAGTCTTAATGTAGGCCCTATATATTACCATTGTTAATTGGTCTAGCTTCACCTTGAATATATTAAAAGTCTTAATGTAGGCCCTATATATTACCATTGTTAATTGATCTAGCTTCACCTTGTATATATTAAAAGTCTTATTGTAGACCCTATATATTACCATTGTTAATTGATCTAGCTTCACCTTGAATATATTAAAAGTCTTAATGTAGACCCTATATATTACCATTGTTAATTAATCTAGCTTCACCTTGAATATATTAAAAGTCTTAATGTAGACCCTATATATAACCATTGTTAATTGATCTAGTTTCACCTTGAATATATTAAAAGTCTTAATGTAGACCCTATATATTACCATTGTTAATTGATCTAGCTTCACCTTGAATATATTAAAAGTCTTAATGTAGACCCTATATATTACCATTGTTAATTGATCTAGCTTCACCTTGAATATATTAAAAGTCTTAATGTAGAACCTATATATTACCATTGTTAATTGATCTAGCTTCACCTTGAATATATTAAAAGTCTTAATGTAGGCTCTATATATTACCATTGTTAATTGATCTAGCTTCACCTTGACTATATTAAAAGTCTTAATGTAGACCCTATATATTACCATTGCTAATTGATCTAGCTTCACCTTGAATATATTAAAAGTCTTATTGTAGGCCCTATATATTACCATTGTTAATTGGTCTAGCTTCACCTTGTATATATTAAAAGTCTTAATGTAGACCCTATTTATTACCATTGTTAATTGATCTAGCTTCACCTTGTATATATTAAAAGTCTTATTGTAGACCCTATATATTACCATTGTTAATTGATCTAGCTTCACCTTGAATATATTAAAAGTCTTAATGTAGACCCTATATATTACCATTGTTAATTGATCTAGCTTCACCTTGAATATATTAAAAGTCTTAATGTAGACCCTATATATTACCATTGTTAATTGATCTAGCTTCACCTTGTATATATTAATAGTCTTAATGTAGAACCTATATATTACCATTGTTAATTGATCTAGCTTCACCTTGTATATATTAAAAGTCTTAATGTAGAATCTATATATTACCATTGTTAATTGATCTAGCTTCACCTTGAATATATTAAAAGTCTTAATGTAGAACCTATATATTACCATTGTTAATTGATCTAGCTTCACCTTGTATATATTAAAAGTCTTAATGCAGACCCTATATATTACCATTGTTAATTGATCTAGCTTCACCTTGAATATATTAAAAGTCTTAATGTAGGCCCTATATATTACCATTGTTAATTGATCTAGCTTCACCTTTAATATATTAAAAGTCTTAATGTAGACCCTATATATTACCATTGTTAATTGATCTAGCTTCACCTTGAATATATTAAAAGTCTTAATGTAGAACCTATATATTACCATTGTTAATTGATCTAGCTTCACCTTGAATATATTAAAAGTCTTAATGTAGACCCTATATATTACCATTGTTAATTGATCTAGCTTCACCTTGAATATATTAAAAGTCTTAATGTAGACCCTATATATTACCATTGTTAATTGATCTAGCTTCACCTTGTATATATTAAAAGTCTTAATGTAGAACCTATATATTACCATTGTTAATTGATCTAGCTTCACCTTGAATATATTAAAAGTCTTAATGTAGAACCTATATATTACCATTGTTAATTGATCTAGCTTCACCTTGAATATATTAAAAGTCTTAATGTAGACCCTATATATTACCATTGTTAATTGGTCTAGCTTCACCTTGTATATATTAAAAGTCTTAATGTAGACCCTATTTATTACCATTGTTAATTGATCTAGCTTCACCTTGTATATATTAAAAGTCTTATTGTAGACCCTATATATTACCATTGTTAATTGATCTAGCTTCACCTTGTATATATTAAAAGTCTTAATGTAGAACCTATATATTACCATTGTTAATTGATCTAGCTTCACCTTGAATATATTAAAAGTCTTAATGTAGAACCTATATATTACCATTGTTAATTGATCTAGCTTCACCTTGAATATATTAAAAATCTTAATGGAGAACCTATATATTACCATTGTTAATTGATCTAGCTTCACCTTGAATATATTAAAAGTCTTAATGTAGAATCTATATATTACCATTGTTAATTGATCTAGCTTCACCTTGAATATATTAAAAGTGTTAATGTAGAACCTATATATTACCATTGTTAATTGATCTAGCTTCACCTTGAATATATTAAAAGTCTTAATGTAGGCCTTATATATTACCATTGTTAATTGATCTAGCTTCACCTTGTATATATTAAAAGTCTTAATGTAGAACCTATATATTACCATTGTTAATTGGTCTAGCTTCACCTTGAATATATTAAAAGTCTTAATGTAGAACCTATATATTACCATTGCTAATTGATCTAGCTTCACTTTGTATATATTAAAAGTCTTAATGTAGAACCTATATATTACCATTGTTAATTGATCTAGCTTCACCATGTATATATTAAAAGTCTTAATGTAGAATCTATATATTACCATTGTTAATTGATCTAGCTTCACCTTGAATATATTAAAAGTCTTATTGTAGACCCTATATATTACCATTGCTAATTGATCTAGCTTCACCTTGAATATATTAAAAGTCTTAATGTAGAACCTATATATTACCATTGTTAATTGATCTAGCTTCACCTTGTATATATTAAAAGTCTTAATGTAGAACATATATATTACCATTGTTAATTGATCTAGCTTCACCTTGAATATATTAAAAGTCTTAATGTAGGCCCTATATATTACCATTGTTAATTGATCTAGCTTCACCTTGAATATATTAAAAGTCTTAATGTAGACCCTGTATATTACCATTGTTAATTGATCTAGCTTCATTTTGAATATATTAAAAGTCTTAATGTAGGCCCTATATATTACCATTGTTAATTGATCTAGCTTCACCTTGAATATATTAAAAGTCTTAATGTAGACCCTATATATAACCATTGTTAATTGATCTAGCTTCACCTTGTATATATTAAAAGTCTTATTGTAGACCCTATATATTACCATTGTTAATTGATCTAGCTTCACCTTGAATATATTAAAAGTCTTAATGTAGGCCCTATATATTACCATTGTTAATTGGTCTAGCTTCACCTTGAATATATTAAAAGTCTTAATGTAGACCCTATATATTACCATTGTTAATTGATCTAGCTTCACCTTGAATATATTAAAAGTCTTAATGTAGAACCTATATATTACCATTGTTAATTGATCTAGCTTCACCTTGAATATATTAAAAGTCTTAATGTAGAATCTATATATTACCATTGTTAATTGATCTAGCTTCACCTTGAATATATTAAAAGTCTTATTGTAGACCCTATATATTACCATTGCTAATTGATCTAGCTTCACCTTGAATATATTAAAAGTCTTAATGTAGGCCCTATATATTACCATTGTTAATTGGTCTAGCTTCACCTTGTATATATTAAAAGTCTTAATGTAGAAGCTATATATTACCATTGTTAATTGATCTAGCTTCACCTTGTATATATTAAAAGTCTTAATGTAGAACCTATATATTACCATTGTTAATTGATCTAGCTTCACCTTGAATATATTAAAAGTCTTAATGTAGGCCCTATATATTACCATTGTTAATTGATCTAGCTTCACCTTGAATATATTAAAAGTCTTAATGTAGACCCTATATATTACCATTGTTAATTGATCTAGCTTCACCTTGAATATATTAAAAGTCTTAATGTAGAACCTATATATTACCATTGTTAATTGATCTAGCTTCACCTTGAATATATTAAAAGTCTTAATGTAGACCCTATATATTACCATTGTTAATTGATCTAGCTTCACCTTGAATATATTAAAAGTCTTAATGTAGAACCTATATATTACCATTGTTAATTGATCTAGCTTCACCTTGAATATATTAAAAGTCTTAATGTAGACCCTATATATTACCATTGTTAATTGATCTAGCTTCACCTTGAATATATTAAAAGTCTTAATGTAGACCCTATATATTACCATTGTTAATTGATCTAGCTTCACCTTGAATATATTAAAAGTCTTAATGTAGAACCTATATATTACCATTATTAATTGATCTAGCTTCACCTTGAATATATTAAAAGTCTTAATGTAGACCCTATATATTACCATTGTTAATTGATCTAGCTTCACCTTGAATATATTAAAAGTCTTAATGTAGGCCCTATATATTACCATTGTTAATTGATCTAGCTTCACCTTTAATATATTAAAAGTCTTAATGTAGACCCTATATATTACCATTGTTAATTGATCTAGCTTCACCTTGAATATATTAAAAGTCTTAATGTAGAACCTATATATTACCATTGTTAATTGATCTAGCTTCACCTTGAATATATTAAAAGTCTTAATGTAGACCCTATATATTACCATTGTTAATTGATCTAGCTTCACCTTGAATATATTAAAAGTCTTAATGTAGACCCTATATATTACCATTGTTAATTGATCTAGCTTCACCTTGTATATATTAAAAGTCTTAATGTAGAACCTATATATTACCATTGTTAATTGATCTAGCTTCACCTTGAATATATTAAAAGTCTTAATGTAGAACCTATATATTACCATTGTTAATTGATCTAGCTTCACCTTGAATATATTAAAAGTCTTAATGTAGACCCTATATATTACCATTGTTAATTGGTCTAGCTTCACCTTGTATATATTAAAAGTCTTAATGTAGACCCTATTTATTACCATTGTTAATTGATCTAGCTTCACCTTGTATATATTAAAAGTCTTATTGTAGACCCTATATATTACCATTGTTAATTGATCTAGCTTCACCTTGTATATATTAAAAGTCTTAATGTAGAACCTATATATTACCATTGTTAATTGATCTAGCTTCACCTTGAATATATTAAAAGTCTTAATGTAGAATCTATATATTACCATTGTTAATTGATCTAGCTTCACCTTGAATATATTAAAAGTCTTAATGTAGAACCTATATATTACCATTGTTAATTGATCTAGCTTCACCTTGAATATATTAAAAATCTTAATGGAGAACCTATATATTACCATTGTTAATTGATCTAGCTTCACCTTGAATATATTAAAAGTCTTAATGTAGAATCTATATATTACCATTGTTAATTGATCTAGCTTCACCTTGAATATATTAAAAGTGTTAATGTAGAACCTATATATTACCATTGTTAATTGATCTAGCTTCACCTTGAATATATTAAAAGTCTTAATGTAGGCCTTATATATTACCATTGTTAATTGATCTAGCTTCACCTTGTATATATTAAAAGTCTTAATGTAGAACCTATATATTACCATTGTTAATTGGTCTAGCTTCACCTTGAATATATTAAAAGTCTTAATGTAGAACCTATATATTACCATTGCTAATTGATCTAGCTTCACTTTGTATATATTAAAAGTCTTAATGTAGAACCTATATATTACCATTGTTAATTGATCTAGCTTCACCATGTATATATTAAAAGTCTTAATGTAGAATCTATATATTACCATTGTTAATTGATCTAGCTTCACCTTGAATATATTAAAAGTCTTATTGTAGACCCTATATATTACCATTGCTAATTGATCTAGCTTCACCTTGAATATATTAAAAGTCTTAATGTAGAACCTATATATTACCATTGTTAATTGATCTAGCTTCACCTTGTATATATTAAAAGTCTTAATGTAGAACATATATATTACCATTGTTAATTGATCTAGCTTCACCTTGAATATATTAAAAGTCTTAATGTAGGCCCTATATATTACCATTGTTAATTGATCTAGCTTCACCTTGAATATATTAAAAGTCTTAATGTAGACCCTGTATATTACCATTGTTAATTGATCTAGCTTCATTTTGAATATATTAAAAGTCTTAATGTAGGCCCTATATATTACCATTGTTAATTGATCTAGCTTCACCTTGAATATATTAAAAGTCTTAATGTAGACCCTATATATAACCATTGTTAATTGATCTAGCTTCACCTTGTATATATTAAAAGTCTTATTGTAGACCCTATATATTACCATTGTTAATTGATCTAGCTTCACCTTGAATATATTAAAAGTCTTAATGTAGGCCCTATATATTACCATTGTTAATTGGTCTAGCTTCACCTTGAATATATTAAAAGTCTTAATGTAGACCCTATATATTACCATTGTTAATTGATCTAGCTTCACCTTGAATATATTAAAAGTCTTAATGTAGAACCTATATATTACCATTGTTAATTGATCTAGCTTCACCTTGAATATATTAAAAGTCTTAATGTAGAATCTATATATTACCATTGTTAATTGATCTAGCTTCACCTTGAATATATTAAAAGTCTTATTGTAGACCCTATATATTACCATTGCTAATTGATCTAGCTTCACCTTGAATATATTAAAAGTCTTAATGTAGGCCCTATATATTACCATTGTTAATTGGTCTAGCTTCACCTTGTATATATTAAAAGTCTTAATGTAGAAGCTATATATTACCATTGTTAATTGATCTAGCTTCACCTTGTATATATTAAAAGTCTTAATGTAGAACCTATATATTACCATTGTTAATTGATCTAGCTTCACCTTGAATATATTAAAAGTCTTAATGTAGGCCCTATATATTACCATTGTTAATTGATCTAGCTTCACCTTGAATATATTAAAAGTCTTAATGTAGACCCTATATATTACCATTGTTAATTGATCTAGCTTCACCTTGAATATATTAAAAGTCTTAATGTAGAACCTATATATTACCATTGTTAATTGATCTAGCTTCACCTTGAATATATTAAAAGTCTTAATGTAGACCCTATATATTACCATTGTTAATTGATCTAGCTTCACCTTGAATATATTAAAAGTCTTAATGTAGAACCTATATATTACCATTGTTAATTGATCTAGCTTCACCTTGAATATATTAAAAGTCTTAATGTAGACCCTATATATTACCATTGTTAATTGATCTAGCTTCACCTTGAATATATTAAAAGTCTTAATGTAGACCCTATATATTACCATTGTTAATTGATCTAGCTTCACCTTGAATATATTAAAAGTCTTAATGTAGAACCTATATATTACCATTATTAATTGATCTAGCTTCACCTTGAATATATTAAAAGTCTTAATGTAGACCCTATATATTACCATTGTTAATTGATCTAGCTTCACCTTGAATATATTAAAAGTCTTAATGTAGACCCTATATATTACCATTGTTAATTGATCTAGCTTCACCTTGAATATATTAAAAGTCTTAATGTAGTCCCTATATATTACCATTGTTAATTGATCTAGCTTCACCTTGAATATATTAAAAGTCTTAATGTAGCCCCTATATATTACCATTGTTAATTGATCTAGCTTCACCTTGAATATATTAAAAGTCTTAATGTAGACCCTATTTATTACCATTGCTAATTGATCTAGCTTCACCTTGAATATATTAAAAGTCTTAATGTAGAACCTATATATTACCATTGTTAATTGATCTAGCTTCACCTTGTATATATTAAAAGTCTTAATGTAGGCCCTATATATTACCATTGTTAATTGGTCTAGCTTCACCTTGAATATAATAAAAGTCTTAATGTAGAACCTATATATTACCATTGTTAATTGATCTAGCTTCACCTTGAATATATTAAAAGTCTTAATGTAGGCCCTATATATTACCATTGTTAATTGATCTAGCTTCATTTTGAATATATTAAAAGTCTTAATGTAGGCCCTATATATTACCATTGTTAATTGATCTAGCTTCACCTTGAATATATTAAAAGTCTTAATGTAGACCCTATATATAACCATTGTTAATTGATCTAGCTTCACCTTGTATATATTAAAAGTCTTATTGGAGACCCTATATATTACCATTGTTAATTGATCTAGCTTCACCTTGAATATATTAAAAGTCTTAATGTAGGCCCTATATATTACCATTGTTAATTGGTCTAGCTTCACCTTGAATATATTAAAAGTCTTAATGTAGGCCCTATATATTACCATTGTTAATTGATCTAGCTTCACCTTGTATATATTAAAAGTCTTATTGTAGACCCTATATATTACCATTGTTAATTGATCTAGCTTCACCTTGAATATATTAAAAGTCTTAATGTAGACCCTATATATTACCATTGTTAATTAATCTAGCTTCACCTTGAATATATTAAAAGTCTTAATGTAGACCCTATATATAACCATTGTTAATTGATCTAGTTTCACCTTGAATATATTAAAAGTCTTAATGTAGACCCTATATATTACCATTGTTAATTGATCTAGCTTCACCTTGAATATATTAAAAGTCTTAATGTAGACCCTATATATTACCATTGTTAATTGATCTAGCTTCACCTTGAATATATTAAAAGTCTTAATGTAGAACCTATATATTACCATTGTTAATTGATCTAGCTTCACCTTGAATATATTAAAAGTCTTAATGTAGGCTCTATATATTACCATTGTTAATTGATCTAGCTTCACCTTGACTATATTAAAAGTCTTAATGTAGACCCTATATATTACCATTGCTAATTGATCTAGCTTCACCTTGAATATATTAAAAGTCTTATTGTAGGCCCTATATATTACCATTGTTAATTGGTCTAGCTTCACCTTGTATATATTAAAAGTCTTAATGTAGACCCTATTTATTACCATTGTTAATTGATCTAGCTTCACCTTGTATATATTAAAAGTCTTATTGTAGACCCTATATATTACCATTGTTAATTGATCTAGCTTCACCTTGAATATATTAAAAGTCTTAATGTAGACCCTATATATTACCATTGTTAATTGATCTAGCTTCACCTTGAATATATTAAAAGTCTTAATGTAGACCCTATATATTACCATTGTTAATTGATCTAGCTTCACCTTGTATATATTAATAGTCTTAATGTAGAACCTATATATTACCATTGTTAATTGATCTAGCTTCACCTTGTATATATTAAAAGTCTTAATGTAGAATCTATATATTACCATTGTTAATTGATCTAGCTTCACCTTGAATATATTAAAAGTCTTAATGTAGAACCTATATATTACCATTGTTAATTGATCTAGCTTCACCTTGTATATATTAAAAGTCTTAATGCAGACCCTATATATTACCATTGTTAATTGATCTAGCTTCACCTTGAATATATTAAAAGTCTTAATGTAGAACCTATATATTACCATTATTAATTGATCTAGCTTCACCTTGAATATATTAAAAGTCTTAATGTAGACCCTATATATTACCATTGTTAATTGATCTAGCTTCACCTTGAATATATTAAAAGTCTTAATGTAGACCCTATATATTACCATTGTTAATTGATCTAGCTTCACCTTGAATATATTAAAAGTCTTAATGTAGTCCCTATATATTACCATTGTTAATTGATCTAGCTTCACCTTGAATATATTAAAAGTCTTAATGTAGCCCCTATATATTACCATTGTTAATTGATCTAGCTTCACCTTGAATATATTAAAAGTCTTAATGTAGACCCTATTTATTACCATTGCTAATTGATCTAGCTTCACCTTGAATATATTAAAAGTCTTAATGTAGAACCTATATATTACCATTGTTAATTGATCTAGCTTCACCTTGTATATATTAAAAGTCTTAATGTAGGCCCTATATATTACCATTGTTAATTGGTCTAGCTTCACCTTGAATATAATAAAAGTCTTAATGTAGAACCTATATATTACCATTGTTAATTGATCTAGCTTCACCTTGAATATATTAAAAGTCTTAATGTAGGCCCTATATATTACCATTGTTAATTGATCTAGCTTCATTTTGAATATATTAAAAGTCTTAATGTAGGCCCTATATATTACCATTGTTAATTGATCTAGCTTCACCTTGAATATATTAAAAGTCTTAATGTAGACCCTATATATAACCATTGTTAATTGATCTAGCTTCACCTTGTATATATTAAAAGTCTTATTGGAGACCCTATATATTACCATTGTTAATTGATCTAGCTTCACCTTGAATATATTAAAAGTCTTAATGTAGGCCCTATATATTACCATTGTTAATTGGTCTAGCTTCACCTTGAATATATTAAAAGTCTTAATGTAGGCCCTATATATTACCATTGTTAATTGATCTAGCTTCACCTTGTATATATTAAAAGTCTTATTGTAGACCCTATATATTACCATTGTTAATTGATCTAGCTTCACCTTGAATATATTAAAAGTCTTAATGTAGACCCTATATATTACCATTGTTAATTAATCTAGCTTCACCTTGAATATATTAAAAGTCTTAATGTAGACCCTATATATAACCATTGTTAATTGATCTAGTTTCACCTTGAATATATTAAAAGTCTTAATGTAGACCCTATATATTACCATTGTTAATTGATCTAGCTTCACCTTGAATATATTAAAAGTCTTAATGTAGACCCTATATATTACCATTGTTAATTGATCTAGCTTCACCTTGAATATATTAAAAGTCTTAATGTAGAACCTATATATTACCATTGTTAATTGATCTAGCTTCACCTTGAATATATTAAAAGTCTTAATGTAGGCTCTATATATTACCATTGTTAATTGATCTAGCTTCACCTTGACTATATTAAAAGTCTTAATGTAGACCCTATATATTACCATTGCTAATTGATCTAGCTTCACCTTGAATATATTAAAAGTCTTATTGTAGGCCCTATATATTACCATTGTTAATTGGTCTAGCTTCACCTTGTATATATTAAAAGTCTTAATGTAGACCCTATTTATTACCATTGTTAATTGATCTAGCTTCACCTTGTATATATTAAAAGTCTTATTGTAGACCCTATATATTACCATTGTTAATTGATCTAGCTTCACCTTGAATATATTAAAAGTCTTAATGTAGACCCTATATATTACCATTGTTAATTGATCTAGCTTCACCTTGAATATATTAAAAGTCTTAATGTAGACCCTATATATTACCATTGTTAATTGATCTAGCTTCACCTTGTATATATTAATAGTCTTAATGTAGAACCTATATATTACCATTGTTAATTGATCTAGCTTCACCTTGTATATATTAAAAGTCTTAATGTAGAATCTATATATTACCATTGTTAATTGATCTAGCTTCACCTTGAATATATTAAAAGTCTTAATGTAGAACCTATATATTACCATTGTTAATTGATCTAGCTTCACCTTGTATATATTAAAAGTCTTAATGCAGACCCTATATATTACCATTGTTAATTGATCTAGCTTCACCTTGAATATATTAAAAGTCTTAATGTAGGCCCTATATATTACCATTGTTAATTGATCTAGCTTCACCTTTAATATATTAAAAGTCTTAATGTAGACCCTATATATTACCATTGTTAATTGATCTAGCTTCACCTTGAATATATTAAAAGTCTTAATGTAGAACCTATATATTACCATTGTTAATTGATCTAGCTTCACCTTGAATATATTAAAAGTCTTAATGTAGACCCTATATATTACCATTGTTAATTGATCTAGCTTCACCTTGAATATATTAAAAGTCTTAATGTAGACCCTATATATTACCATTGTTAATTGATCTAGCTTCACCTTGTATATATTAAAAGTCTTAATGTAGAACCTATATATTACCATTGTTAATTGATCTAGCTTCACCTTGAATATATTAAAAGTCTTAATGTAGAACCTATATATTACCATTGTTAATTGATCTAGCTTCACCTTGAATATATTAAAAGTCTTAATGTAGACCCTATATATTACCATTGTTAATTGGTCTAGCTTCACCTTGTATATATTAAAAGTCTTAATGTAGACCCTATTTATTACCATTGTTAATTGATCTAGCTTCACCTTGTATATATTAAAAGTCTTATTGTAGACCCTATATATTACCATTGTTAATTGATCTAGCTTCACCTTGTATATATTAAAAGTCTTAATGTAGAACCTATATATTACCATTGTTAATTGATCTAGCTTCACCTTGAATATATTAAAAGTCTTAATGTAGAATCTATATATTACCATTGTTAATTGATCTAGCTTCACCTTGAATATATTAAAAGTCTTAATGTAGAACCTATATATTACCATTGTTAATTGATCTAGCTTCACCTTGAATATATTAAAAATCTTAATGGAGAACCTATATATTACCATTGTTAATTGATCTAGCTTCACCTTGAATATATTAAAAGTCTTAATGTAGAATCTATATATTACCATTGTTAATTGATCTAGCTTCACCTTGAATATATTAAAAGTGTTAATGTAGAACCTATATATTACCATTGTTAATTGATCTAGCTTCACCTTGAATATATTAAAAGTCTTAATGTAGGCCTTATATATTACCATTGTTAATTGATCTAGCTTCACCTTGTATATATTAAAAGTCTTAATGTAGAACCTATATATTACCATTGTTAATTGGTCTAGCTTCACCTTGAATATATTAAAAGTCTTAATGTAGAACCTATATATTACCATTGCTAATTGATCTAGCTTCACTTTGTATATATTAAAAGTCTTAATGTAGAACCTATATATTACCATTGTTAATTGATCTAGCTTCACCATGTATATATTAAAAGTCTTAATGTAGAATCTATATATTACCATTGTTAATTGATCTAGCTTCACCTTGAATATATTAAAAGTCTTATTGTAGACCCTATATATTACCATTGCTAATTGATCTAGCTTCACCTTGAATATATTAAAAGTCTTAATGTAGAACCTATATATTACCATTGTTAATTGATCTAGCTTCACCTTGTATATATTAAAAGTCTTAATGTAGAACATATATATTACCATTGTTAATTGATCTAGCTTCACCTTGAATATATTAAAAGTCTTAATGTAGGCCCTATATATTACCATTGTTAATTGATCTAGCTTCACCTTGAATATATTAAAAGTCTTAATGTAGACCCTGTATATTACCATTGTTAATTGATCTAGCTTCATTTTGAATATATTAAAAGTCTTAATGTAGGCCCTATATATTACCATTGTTAATTGATCTAGCTTCACCTTGAATATATTAAAAGTCTTAATGTAGACCCTATATATAACCATTGTTAATTGATCTAGCTTCACCTTGTATATATTAAAAGTCTTATTGTAGACCCTATATATTACCATTGTTAATTGATCTAGCTTCACCTTGAATATATTAAAAGTCTTAATGTAGGCCCTATATATTACCATTGTTAATTGGTCTAGCTTCACCTTGAATATATTAAAAGTCTTAATGTAGGCCCTATATATTACCATTGTTAATTGATCTAGCTTCACCTTGTATATATTAAAAGTCTTATTGTAGACCCTATATATTACCATTGTTAATTGATCTAGCTTCACCTTGAATATATTAAAAGTCTTAATGTAGACCCTATATATTACCATTGTTAATTAATCTAGCTTCACCTTGAATATATTAAAAGTCTTAATGTAGACCCTATATAAAACCATTGTTAATTGATCTAGTTTCACCTTGAATATATTAAAAGTCTTAATGTAGACCCTATATATTACCATTGTTAATTGATCTAGCTTCACCTTGAATATATTAAAAGTCTTAATGTAGACCCTATATATTACCATTGTTAATTGATCTAGCTTCACCTTGAATATATTAAAAGTCTTAATGTAGAACCTATATATTACCATTGTTAATTGATCTAGCTTCACCTTGAATATATTAAAAGTCTTAATGTAGGCTCTATATATTACCATTGTTAATTGATCTAGCTTCACCTTGACTATATTAAAAGTCTTAATGTAGACCCTATATATTACCATTGCTAATTGATCTAGCTTCACCTTGAATATATTAAAAGTCTTATTGTAGGCCCTATATATTACCATTGTTAATTGGTCTAGCTTCACCTTGTATATATTAAAAGTCTTAATGTAGACCCTATTTATTACCATTGTTAATTGATCTAGCTTCACCTTGTATATATTAAAAGTCTTATTGTAGACCCTATATATTACCATTGTTAATTGATCTAGCTTCACCTTGAATATATTAAAAGTCTTAATGTAGACCCTATATATTACCATTGTTAATTGATCTAGCTTCACCTTGAATATATTAAAAGTCTTAATGTAGACCCTATATATTACCATTGTTAATTGATCTAGCTTCACCTTGTATATATTAAAAGTCTTAATGTAGAACCTATATATTACCATTGTTAATTGATCTAGCTTCACCTTGTATATATTAAAAGTCTTAATGTAGAATCTATATATTACCATTGTTAATTGATCTAGCTTCACCTTGAATATATTAAAAGTCTTAATGTAGAACCTATATATTACCATTGTTAATTGATCTAGCTTCACCTTGTATATATTAAAAGTCTTAATGCAGACCCTATATATTACCATTGTTAATTGATCTAGCTTCACCTTGAATATATTAAAAGTCTTAATGTAGGCCCTATATATTACCATTGTTAATTGATCTAGCTTCACCTTTAATATATTAAAAGTCTTAATGTAGACCCTATATATTACCATTGTTAATTGATCTAGCTTCACCTTGAATATATTAAAAGTCTTAATGTAGAACCTATATATTACCATTGTTAATTGATCTAGCTTCACCTTGAATATATTAAAAGTTTTAATGTAGACCCTATATATTACCATTGTTAATTGATCTAGCTTCACCTTGAATATATTAAAAGTCTTAATGTAGAACCTATATATTACCATTGTTAATTGATCTAGCTTCACCTTGAATATATTAAAAATCTTAATGGAGAATCTATATATTACCATTGTTAATTGATCTAGCTTCACCTTGAATATATTAAAAGTCTTAATGTAGAATCTATATATTACCATTGTTAATTGATCTAGCTTCACCTTGAATATATTAAAAGTGTTAATGTAGAACCTATATATTACCATTGTTAATTGATCTAGCTTCACCTTGAATATATTAAAAGTCTTAATGTAGGCCTTATATATTACCATTGTTAATTGATCTAGCTTCACCTTGTATATATTAAAAGTCTTAATGTAGAACCTATATATTACCATTGTTAATTGGTCTAGCTTCACCTTGAATATATTAAAAGTCTTAATGTAGAACCTATATATTACCATTGTTAATTGATCTAGCTTCACTTTGTATATATTAAAAGTCTTAATGTAGAACCTATATATTACCATTGTTAATTGATCTAGCTTCACCTTGTATATATTAAAAGTCTTAATGTAGAATCTATATATTACCATTGTTAATTGATCTAGCTTCACCTTGAATATATTAAAAGTCTTATTGTAGACCCTATATATTACCTTTGCTAATTGATCTAGCTTCACCTTGAATATATTAAAAGTCTTAATGTAGAACCTATATATTACCATTGTTAATTGATCTAGCTTCACCTTGTATATATTAAAAGTCTTAATGTAGAACATATATATTACCATTGTTAATTGATCTAGCTTCACCTTGAATATATTAAAAGTCTTAATGTAGGCCCTATATATTACCATTGTTAATTGATCTAGCTTCACCTTGAATATATTAAAAGTCTTAATGTAGACCCTGTATATTACCATTGTTAATTGATCTAGCTTCATTTTGAATATATTAAAAGTCTTAATGTAGGCCCTATATATTACCATTGTTAATTGATCTAGCTTCACCTTGAATATATTAAAAGTCTTAATGTAGACCCTATATATAACCATTGTTAATTGATCTAGCTTCACCTTGTATATATTAAAAGTCTTATTGTAGACCCTATATATTACCATTGTTAATTGATCTAGCTTCACCTTGAATATATTAAAAGTCTTAATGTAGGCCCTATATATTACCATTGTTAATTGGTCTAGCTTCACCTTGAATATATTAAAAGTCTTAATGTAGGCCCTATATATTACCATTGTTAATTGATCTAGCTTCACCTTGTATATATTAAAAGTCTTATTGTAGACCCTATATATTACCATTGTTAATTGATCTAGCTTCACCTTGAATATATTAAAAGTCTTAATGTAGACCCTATATATTACCATTGTTAATTAATCTAGCTTCACCTTGAATATATTAAAAGTCTTAATGTAGACCCTATATAAAACCATTGTTAATTGATCTAGTTTCACCTTGAATATATTAAAAGTCTTAATGTAGACCCTATATATTACCATTGTTAATTGATCTAGCTTCACCTTGAATATATTAAAAGTCTTAATGTAGACCCTATATATTACCATTGTTAATTGATCTAGCTTCACCTTGAATATATTAAAAGTCTTAATGTAGAACCTATATATTACCATTGTTAATTGATCTAGCTTCACCTTGAATATATTAAAAGTCTTAATGTAGGCTCTATATATTACCATTGTTAATTGATCTAGCTTCACCTTGACTATATTAAAAGTCTTAATGTAGACCCTATATATTACCATTGCTAATTGATCTAGCTTCACCTTGAATATATTAAAAGTCTTATTGTAGGCCCTATATATTACCATTGTTAATTGGTCTAGCTTCACCTTGTATATATTAAAAGTCTTAATGTAGACCCTATTTATTACCATTGTTAATTGATCTAGCTTCACCTTGTATATATTAAAAGTCTTATTGTAGACCCTATATATTACCATTGTTAATTGATCTAGCTTCACCTTGAATATATTAAAAGTCTTATTGTAGACCCTATATATTACCATTGTTAATTGATCTAGCTTCACCTTGAATATATTAAAAGTCTTAATGTAGACCCTATATATTACCATTGTTAATTGATCTAGCTTCACCTTGTATATATTAAAAGTCTTAATGTAGAACCTATATATTACCATTGTTAATTGATCTAGCTTCACCTTGTATATATTAAAAGTCTTAATGTAGAATCTATATATTACCATTGTTAATTGATCTAGCTTCACCTTGAATATATTAAAAGTCTTAATGTAGAACCTATATATTACCATTGTTAATTGATCTAGCTTCACCTTGTATATATTAAAAGTCTTAATGCAGACCCTATATATTACCATTGTTAATTGATCTAGCTTCACCTTGAATATATTAAAAGTCTTAATGTAGGCCCTATATATTACCATTGTTAATTGATCTAGCTTCACCTTTAATATATTAAAAGTCTTAATGTAGACCCTATATATTACCATTGTTAATTGATCTAGCTTCACCTTGAATATATTAAAAGTCTTAATGTAGAACCTATATATTACCATTGTTAATTGATCTAGCTTCACCTTGAATATATTAAAAGTCTTAATGTAGACCCTATATATTACCATTGTTAATTGATCTAGCTTCACCTTTAATATATCAAAAGTCTTAATGTAGAACCTATATATTACCATTGTTAATTGATCTAGCTTCACCTTGTATATATTAAAAGTCTTAATGTAGAATCTATATATTACCATTGTTAATTGATCTAGCTTCACCTTGAATATATTAAAAGTCTTATTGTAGACCCTATATATTACCATTGCTAATTGATCTAGCTTCACCTTGAATATATTAAAAGTCTTAATGTAGGCCCTATATATTACCATTGTTAATTGGTCTAGCTTCACCTTGAATATATTAAAAGTCTTAATGTAGAACCTATATATTACCATTGTTAATTGATCTAGCTTCACCTTGTATATATTAAAAGTCTTAATGTAGAACATATATATTACCATTGTTAATTGATCTAGCTTCACCTTGAATATATTAAAAGTCTTAATGTAGGCCCTATATATTACCATTGTTAATTGATCTAGCTTCACCTTGAATATATTAAAAGTCTTAATGTAGACCCTGTACATTACCATTGTTAATTGATCTAGCTTCATTTTGAATATATTAAAAGTCTTAATGTAGGCCCTATATATTACCATTGTTAATTGATCTAGCTTCACCTTGAATATATTAAAAGTCTTAATGTAGGCCCTATATATAACCATTGTTAATTGATCTAGCTTCACCTTGTATATATTAAAAGTCTTATTGTAGACCCTATATATTACCATTGTTAATTGATCTAGCTTCACCTTGAATATATTAAAAGTCTTAATGTAGGCCCTATATATTACCATTGTTAATTGGTCTAGCTTCACCTTGAATATATTAAAAGTCTTAATGTAGGCCCTATATATTACCATTGTTAATTGATCTAGCTTCACCTTGTATATATTAAAAGTCTTATTGTAGACCCTATATATTACCATTGTTAATTGATCTAGCTTCACCTTGAATATATTAAAAGTCTTAATGTAGACCCTATATTTTACCATTGTTAATTAATCTAGCTTCACCTTGAATATATTAAAAGTCTTAATGTAGACCCTATATAAAACCATTGTTAATTGATCTAGCTTCACCTTGTATATATTAAAAGTCTTAATGTAGAACATATATATTACCATTGTTAATTGATCTAGCTTCACCTTGAATATATTAAAAGTCTTAATGTAGGCCCTATATATTACCATTGTTAATTGATCTAGCTTCACCTTGAATATATTAAAAGTCTTAATGTAGACCCTGTATATTACCATTGTTAATTGATCTAGCTTCATTTTGAATATATTAAAAGTCTTAATGTAGGCCCTATATATTACCATTGTTAATTGATCTAGCTTCACCTTGAATATATTAAAAGTCTTAATGTAGAACCTATATATTACCATTGTTAATTGATCTAGCTTCACCTTGTATATATTAAAAGTCTTAATGCAGACCCTATATATTACCATTGTTAATTGATCTAGCTTCACCTTGAATATATTAAAAGTCTTAATGTAGGCCCTATATATTACCATTGTTAATTGATCTAGCTTCACCTTTAATATATTAAAAGTCTTAATGTAGACCCTATATATTACCATTGTTAATTGATCTAGCTTTACCTTGAATATATTAAAAGTCTTAATGTAGAACCTATATATTACCATTGTTAATTGATCTAGCTTCACCTTGAATATATTAAAAGTCTTAATGTAGACCCTATATATTACCATTGTTAATTGATCTAGCTTCACCTTGAATATATTAAAAGTCTTAATGTAGACCCTATATATTACCATTGTTAATTGATCTAGCTTCACCTTGTATATATTAAAAGTCTTAATGTAGAACCTATATATTACCATTGTTAATTGATCTAGCTTCACCTTGAATATATTAAAAGTCTTAATGTAGAACCTATATATTACCATTGTTAATTGATCTAGCTTCACCTTGAATATATTAAAAGTCTTAATGTAGGCCCTATATATTACCATTGTTAATTGGTCTAGCTTCACCTTGTATATATTAAAAGTCTTAATGTAGACCCTATTTATTACCATTGTTAATTGATCTAGCTTCACCTTGTATATATTAAAAGTCTTAATGTAGACCCTATATATTACCATTGTTAATTGATCTAGCTTCACCTTGTATATATTAAAAGTCTTAATGTAGACCCTATATATTACCATTGTTAATTGATCTAGCTTCACCTTGAATATATTAAAAGTCTTAATGTAGACCCTATATATTACCATTGTTAATTGATCTAGCTTCACCTTGTATATATTAAAAGTCTTAATGTAGAACCTATATATTACCATTGTTAATTGATCTAGCTTCACCTTGTATATATTAAAAGTCTTAATGTAGAATCTATATATTACCATTGTTAATTGATCTAGCTTCACCTTGAATATATTAAAAGTCTTAATGTAGAACCTATATATTACCATTGTTAATTGATCTAGCTTCACCTTGAATATATTAAAAATCTTAATGTAGAACCTATATATTACCATTGTTAATTGATCTAGCTTCACCTTGAATATATTAAAAGTCTTAATGTAGAATCTATATATTACCATTGTTAATTGATCTAGCTTCACCTTGAATATATTAAAAGTGTTAATGTAGAACCTATATATTACCATTGTTAATTGATCTAGCTTCACCTTGAATATATTAAAAGTCTTAATGTAGGCCTTATATATTACCATTGTTAATTGATCTAGCTTCACCTTGTATATATTAAAAGTCTTAATGTAGAACATATATATTACCATTGTTAATTGATCTAGCTTCACCTTGAATATATTAAAAGTCTTAATGTAGGCCCTATATATTACCATTGTTAATTGATCTAGCTTCACCTTGAATATATTAAAAGTCTTAATGTAGACCCTGTATATTACCATTGTTAATTGATCTAGCTTCATTTTGAATATATTAAAAGTCTTAATGTAGGCCCTATATATTACCATTGTTAATTGATCTAGCTTCACCTTGAATATATTAAAAGTCTTAATGTAGGCCCTATATATAACCATTGTTAATTGATCTAGCTTCACCTTGTATATATTAAAAGTCTTATTGTAGACCCTATATATTACCATTGTTAATTGATCTAGCTTCACCTTGAATATATTAAAAGTCTTAATGTAGGCCCTATATATTACCATTGTTAATTGGTCTAGCTTCACCTTGAATATATTAAAAGTCTTAATGTAGGCCCTATATATTACCATTGTTAATTGATCTAGCTTCACCTTGTATATATTAAAAGTCTTATTGTAGACCCTATATATTACCATTGTTAATTGATCTAGCTTCACCTTGAATATATTAAAAGTCTTAATGTAGACCCTATATATTACCATTGTTAATTAATCTAGCTTCACCTTGAATATATTAAAAGTCTTAATGTAGACCCTATATAAAACCATTGTTAATTGATCTAGTTTCACCTTGAATATATTAAAAGTCTTAATGTAGACCCTATATATTACCATTGTTAATTGATCTAGCTTCACCTTGAATATATTAAAAGTCTTAATGTAGACCCTATATATTACCATTGTTAATTGATCTAGCTTCACCTTGAATATATTAAAAGTCTTAATGTAGAACCTATATATTACCATTGTTAATTGATCTAGCTTCACCTTGAATATATTAAAAGTCTTAATGTAGGCTCTATATATTACCATTGTTAATTGATCTAGCTTCACCTTGACTATATTAAAAGTCTTAATGTAGACCCTATATATTACCATTGCTAATTGATCTAGCTTCACCTTGAATATATTAAAAGTCTTATTGTAGGCCCTATATATTACCATTGTTAATTGGTCTAGCTTCACCTTGTATATATTAAAAGTCTTAATGTAGACCCTATTTATTACCATTGTTAATTGATCTAGCTTCACCTTGTATATATTAAAAGTCTTATTGTAGACCCTATATATTACCATTGTTAATTGATCTAGCTTCACCTTGAATATATTAAAAGTCTTAATGTAGACCCTATATATTACCATTGTTAATTGATCTAGCTTCACCTTGAATATATTAAAAGTCTTAATGTAGACCCTATATATTACCATTGTTAATTGATCTAGCTTCACCTTGTATATATTAAAAGTCTTAATGTAGAACCTATATATTACCATTGTTAATTGATCTAGCTTCACCTTGTATATATTAAAAGTCTTAATGTAGAATCTATATATTACCATTGTTAATTGATCTAGCTTCACCTTGAATATATTAAAAGTCTTAATGTAGAACCTATATATTACCATTGTTAATTGATCTAGCTTCACCTTGTATATATTAAAAGTCTTAATGCAGACCCTATATATTACCATTGTTAATTGATCTAGCTTCACCTTGAATATATTAAAAGTCTTAATGTAGGCCCTATATATTACCATTGTTAATTGATCTAGCTTCACCTTTAATATATTAAAAGTCTTAATGTAGACCCTATATATTACCATTGTTAATTGATCTAGCTTCACCTTGAATATATTAAAAGTCTTAATGTAGAACCTATATATTACCATTGTTAATTGATCTAGCTTCACCTTGAATATATTAAAAGTCTTAATGTAGACCCTATATATTACCATTGTTAATTGATCTAGCTTCACCTTGAATATATTAAAAGTCTTAATGTAGACCCTATATATTACCATTGTTAATTGATCTAGCTTCACCTTGTATATATTAAAAGTCTTAATGTAGAACCTATATATTACCATTGTTAATTGATCTAGCTTCACCTTGAATATATTAAAAGTCTTAATGTAGAACCTATATATTACCATTGTTAATTGATCTAGCTTCACCTTGAATATATTAAAAGTCTTAATGTAGGCCCTATATATTACCATTGTTAATTGGTCTAGCTTCACCTTGTATATATTAAAAGTCTTAATGTAGACCCTATTTATTACCATTGTTAATTGATCTAGCTTCACCTTGTATATATTAAAAGTCTTATTGTAGACCCTATATATTACCATTGTTAATTGATCTAGCTTCACCTTGTATATATTAAAAGTCTTAATGTAGACCCTATATATTACCATTGTTAATTGATCTAGCTTCACCTTGAATATATTAAAAGTCTTAATGTAGACCCTATATATTACCATTGTTAATTGATCTAGCTTCACCTTGTATATATTAAAAGTCTTAATGTAGAACCTATATATTACCATTGTTAATTGATCTAGCTTCACCTTGTATATATTAAAAGTCTTAATGTAGAATCTATATATTACCATTGTTAATTGATCTAGCTTCACCTTGAATATATTAAAAGTCTTAATGTAGAACCTATATATTACCATTGTTAATTGATCTAGCTTCACCTTGAATATATTAAAAATCTTAATGTAGAACCTATATATTACCATTGTTAATTGATCTAGCTTCACCTTGAATATATTAAAAGTCTTAATGTAGAATCTATATATTACCATTGTTAATTGATCTAGCTTCACCTTGAATATATTAAAAGTGTTAATGTAGAACCTATATATTACCATTGTTAATTGATCTAGCTTCACCTTGAATATATTAAAAGTCTTAATGTAGGCCTTATATATTACCATTGTTAATTGATCTAGCTTCACCTTGTATATATTAAAAGTCTTAATGTAGAACCTATATATTACCATTGTTAATTGGTCTAGCTTCACCTTGAATATATTAAAAGTCTTAATGTAGAACCTATATATTACCATTGTTAATTGATCTAGCTTCACTTTGTATATATTAAAAGTCTTAATGTAGAACCTATATATTACCATTGTTAATTGATCTAGCTTCACCTTGTATATATTAAAAGTCTTAATGTAGAATCTATATATTACCATTGTTAATTGATCTAGCTTCACCTTGAATATATTAAAAGTCTTATTGTAGACCCTATATATTACCATTGCTAATTGATCTAGCTTCACCTTGAATATATTAAAAGTCTTAATGTAGGCCCTATATATTACCATTGTTAATTGGTCTAGCTTCACCTTGAATATATTAAAAGTCTTAATGTAGAACCTATATATTACCATTGTTAATTGATCTAGCTTCACCTTGTATATATTAAAAGTCTTAATGTAGAACATATATATTACCATTGTTAATTGATCTAGCTTCACCTTGAATATATTAAAAGTCTTAATGTAGGCCCTATATATTACCATTGTTAATTGATCTAGCTTCACCTTGAATATATTAAAAGTCTTAATGTAGACCCTGTATATTACCATTGTTAATTGATCTAGCTTCACCTTGAATATATTAAAAGTCTTAATGTAGACCCTATATATTACCATTGTTAATTGATCTAGCTTCACCTTGAATATATTAAAAGTCTTAATGTAGAACCTATATATTACCATTGTTAATTGATCTAGCTTCACCTTGAATATATTAAAAGTCTTAATGTAGAACCTATATATTACCATTGTTAATTGATCTAGCTTCACCTTGAATATATTAAAAGTCTTAATGTAGACCCTATATATTACCATTGTTAATTGATCTAGCTTCACCTTGAATATATTAAAAGTCTTAATGTAGACCCTATATATTACCATTGTTAATTGATCTAGCTTCACCTTGAATATATTAAAAGTCTTAATGTAGCCCCTATATATTACCATTGTTAATTGATCTAGCTTCACCTTGAATATATTAAAAGTCTTAATGTAGACCCTATTTATTACCATTGCTAATTGATCTAGCTTCACCTTGAATATATTAAAAGTCTTAATGTAGAACCTATATATTACCATTGTTAATTGATCTAGCTTCACCTTGTATATATTAAAAGTCTTAATGTAGGCCCTATATATTACCATTGTTAATTGGTCTAGCTTCATCTTGAATATATTAAAAGTCTTAATGTAGGCCCTATATATTACCATTGTTAATTGATCTAGCTTCACCTTGTATATATTAAAAGTCTTATTGTAGACCCTATATATTACCATTGTTAATTGATCTAGCTTCACCTTGAATATATTAAAAGTCTTAATGTAGACCCTATATATAACCATTGTTAATTGATCTAGTTTCACCTTGAATATATTAAAAGTCTTAATGTAGACCCTATATATTACCATTGTTAATTGATCTAGCTTCACCCTGAATATATTAAAAGTCTTAATGTAGCCCCTATATATTACCATTGTTAATTGATCTAGCTTCACCTTGAATATATTAAAAGTCTTAATGTAGACCCTGTATATTACCATTGTTAATTGATCTAGCTTCACCTTGAATATATTAAAAGTCTTAATGCAGTCCCTATATATTACCATTGTTAATTGATCTAGCTTCACCTTGAATATATTAAAAGTCTTAATGTAGCCCCTATATATTACCATTGTTAATTGATCTAGCTTCACCTTGAATATATTAAAAGTCTTAATGTAGACCCTATTTATTACCATTGCTAATTGATCTAGCTTCACCTTGAATATATTAAAAGTCTTAATGTAGAACCTATATATTACCATTGTTAATTGATCAAGCTTCACCTTGTATATATTAAAAGTCTTAATGTAGGCCCTATATATTACCATTGTTAATTGGTCTAGCTTCATCTTGAATATATTAAAAGTCTTAATGTAGAACCTATATATTACCATTGTTAATTGATCTAGCTTCATTTTGAATATATTAAAAGTCTTAATGTAGGCCCTATATATTACCATTGTTAATTGATCTAGCTTCACCTTGAATATATTAAAAGTCTTAATGTAGACCCTATATATAACCATTGTTAATTGATCTAGCTTCACCTTGTATATATTAAAAGTCTTATTGTAGACCCTATATATTACCATTGTTAATTGATCTAGCTTCACCTTGAATATATTAAAAGTCTTAATGTAGGCCCTATATATTACCATTGTTAATTGATCTAGCTTCACCTTGAATATATTAAAAGTCTTAATGTAGAACCTATATATTACCATTGTTAATTGATCTAGCTTCACCTTGAATATATTAAAAGTCTTAATGTAGGCCCTATATATTACCATTGTTATTGATCTAGCTTCACCTTGAATATATTAAAAGTCTTAATGTAGACCCTATATATTACCATTGTTAATTGATCTAGCTTCACCTTGTATATATTAAAAGTCTTAATGTAGAACCTATATATTACCATTGTTAATTGATCTAGCTTCACCTTGAATATATTAAAAGTCTTAATGTAGAATCTATATATTACCATTGTTAATTGATCTAGCTTCACCTTGAATATATTAAAAGTGTTAATGTAGAACCTATATATTACCATTGTTAATTGATCTAGCTTCACCTTGAATATATTAAAAGTCTTAATGTAGGCTCTATATATTACCATTGTTAATTGATCTAGCTTCACCTTGACTATATTAAAAGTCTTAATGTAGACCCTATATATTACCATTGCTAATTGATCTAGCTTCACCTTGAATATATTAAAAGTCTTATTGTAGGCCCTATATATTACCATTGTTAATTGGTCTAGCTTCACCTTGTATATATTAAAAGTCTTAATGTAGACCCTATTTATTACCATTGTTAATTGATCTAGCTTCACCTTGTATATATTAAAAGTCTTATTGTAGACCCTATATATTACCATTGTTAATTGATCTAGCTTCACCTTGAATATATTAAAAGTCTTAATGTAGACCCTATATATTACCATTGTTAATTGATCTAGCTTCACCTTGAATATATTAAAAGTCTTAATGTAGACCCTATATATTACCATTGTTAATTGATCTAGCTTCACCTTGTATATATTAATAGTCTTAATGTAGAACCTATATATTACCATTGTTAATTGATCTAGCTTCACCTTGTATATATTAAAAGTCTTAATGTAGAATCTATATATTACCATTGTTAATTGATCTAGCTTCACCTTGAATATATTAAAAGTCTTAATGTAGAACCTATATATTACCATTGTTAATTGATCTAGCTTCACCTTGTATATATTAAAAGTCTTAATGCAGACCCTATATATTACCATTGTTAATTGATCTAGCTTCACCTTGAATATATTAAAAGTCTTAATGTAGGCCCTATATATTACCATTGTTAATTGATCTAGCTTCACCTTTAATATATTAAAAGTCTTAATGTAGACCCTATATATTACCATTGTTAATTGATCTAGCTTCACCTTGAATATATTAAAAGTCTTAATGTAGAACCTATATATTACCATTGTTAATTGATCTAGCTTCACCTTGAATATATTAAAAGTCTTAATGTAGACCCTATATATTACCATTGTTAATTGATCTAGCTTCACCTTGAATATATTAAAAGTCTTAATGTAGACCCTATATATTACCATTGTTAATTGATCTAGCTTCACCTTGTATATATTAAAAGTCTTAATGTAGAACCTATATATTACCATTGTTAATTGATCTAGCTTCACCTTGAATATATTAAAAGTCTTAATGTAGAACCTATATATTACCATTGTTAATTGATCTAGCTTCACCTTGAATATATTAAAAGTCTTAATGTAGACCCTATATATTACCATTGTTAATTGGTCTAGCTTCACCTTGTATATATTAAAAGTCTTAATGTAGACCCTATTTATTACCATTGTTAATTGATCTAGCTTCACCTTGTATATATTAAAAGTCTTATTGTAGACCCTATATATTACCATTGTTAATTGATCTAGCTTCACCTTGTATATATTAAAAGTCTTAATGTAGAACCTATATATTACCATTGTTAATTGATCTAGCTTCACCTTGAATATATTAAAAGTCTTAATGTAGAATCTATATATTACCATTGTTAATTGATCTAGCTTCACCTTGAATATATTAAAAGTCTTAATGTAGAACCTATATATTACCATTGTTAATTGATCTAGCTTCACCTTGAATATATTAAAAATCTTAATGGAGAACCTATATATTACCATTGTTAATTGATCTAGCTTCACCTTGAATATATTAAAAGTCTTAATGTAGAATCTATATATTACCATTGTTAATTGATCTAGCTTCACCTTGAATATATTAAAAGTGTTAATGTAGAACCTATATATTACCATTGTTAATTGATCTAGCTTCACCTTGAATATATTAAAAGTCTTAATGTAGGCCTTATATATTACCATTGTTAATTGATCTAGCTTCACCTTGTATATATTAAAAGTCTTAATGTAGAACCTATATATTACCATTGTTAATTGGTCTAGCTTCACCTTGAATATATTAAAAGTCTTAATGTAGAACCTATATATTACCATTGCTAATTGATCTAGCTTCACTTTGTATATATTAAAAGTCTTAATGTAGAACCTATATATTACCATTGTTAATTGATCTAGCTTCACCATGTATATATTAAAAGTCTTAATGTAGAATCTATATATTACCATTGTTAATTGATCTAGCTTCACCTTGAATATATTAAAAGTCTTATTGTAGACCCTATATATTACCATTGCTAATTGATCTAGCTTCACCTTGAATATATTAAAAGTCTTAATGTAGAACCTATATATTACCATTGTTAATTGATCTAGCTTCACCTTGTATATATTAAAAGTCTTAATGTAGAACATATATATTACCATTGTTAATTGATCTAGCTTCACCTTGAATATATTAAAAGTCTTAATGTAGGCCCTATATATTACCATTGTTAATTGATCTAGCTTCACCTTGAATATATTAAAAGTCTTAATGTAGACCCTGTATATTACCATTGTTAATTGATCTAGCTTCATTTTGAATATATTAAAAGTCTTAATGTAGGCCCTATATATTACCATTGTTAATTGATCTAGCTTCACCTTGAATATATTAAAAGTCTTAATGTAGACCCTATATATAACCATTGTTAATTGATCTAGCTTCACCTTGTATATATTAAAAGTCTTATTGTAGACCCTATATATTACCATTGTTAATTGATCTAGCTTCACCTTGAATATATTAAAAGTCTTAATGTAGGCCCTATATATTACCATTGTTAATTGGTCTAGCTTCACCTTGAATATATTAAAAGTCTTAATGTAGGCCCTATATATTACCATTGTTAATTGATCTAGCTTCACCTTGTATATATTAAAAGTCTTATTGTAGACCCTATATATTACCATTGTTAATTGATCTAGCTTCACCTTGAATATATTAAAAGTCTTAATGTAGACCCTATATATTACCATTGTTAATTAATCTAGCTTCACCTTGAATATATTAAAAGTCTTAATGTAGACCCTATATAAAACCATTGTTAATTGATCTAGTTTCACCTTGAATATATTAAAAGTCTTAATGTAGACCCTATATATTACCATTGTTAATTGATCTAGCTTCACCTTGAATATATTAAAAGTCTTAATGTAGACCCTATATATTACCATTGTTAATTGATCTAGCTTCACCTTGAATATATTAAAAGTCTTAATGTAGAACCTATATATTACCATTGTTAATTGATCTAGCTTCACCTTGAATATATTAAAAGTCTTAATGTAGGCTCTATATATTACCATTGTTAATTGATCTAGCTTCACCTTGACTATATTAAAAGTCTTAATGTAGACCCTATATATTACCATTGCTAATTGATCTAGCTTCACCTTGAATATATTAAAAGTCTTATTGTAGGCCCTATATATTACCATTGTTAATTGGTCTAGCTTCACCTTGTATATATTAAAAGTCTTAATGTAGACCCTATTTATTACCATTGTTAATTGATCTAGCTTCACCTTGTATATATTAAAAGTCTTATTGTAGACCCTATATATTACCATTGTTAATTGATCTAGCTTCACCTTGAATATATTAAAAGTCTTAATGTAGACCCTATATATTACCATTGTTAATTGATCTAGCTTCACCTTGAATATATTAAAAGTCTTAATGTAGACCCTATATATTACCATTGTTAATTGATCTAGCTTCACCTTGTATATATTAAAAGTCTTAATGTAGAACCTATATATTACCATTGTTAATTGATCTAGCTTCACCTTGTATATATTAAAAGTCTTAATGTAGAATCTATATATTACCATTGTTAATTGATCTAGCTTCACCTTGAATATATTAAAAGTCTTAATGTAGAACCTATATATTACCATTGTTAATTGATCTAGCTTCACCTTGTATATATTAAAAGTCTTAATGCAGACCCTATATATTACCATTGTTAATTGATCTAGCTTCACCTTGAATATATTAAAAGTCTTAATGTAGGCCCTATATATTACCATTGTTAATTGATCTAGCTTCACCTTTAATATATTAAAAGTCTTAATGTAGACCCTATATATTACCATTGTTAATTGATCTAGCTTCACCTTGAATATATTAAAAGTCTTAATGTAGAACCTATATATTACCATTGTTAATTGATCTAGCTTCACCTTGAATATATTAAAAGTCTTAATGTAGACCCTATATATTACCATTGTTAATTGATCTAGCTTCACCTTGAATATATTAAAAGTCTTAATGTAGAACCTATATATTACCATTGTTAATTGATCTAGCTTCACCTTGAATATATTAAAAATCTTAATGGAGAATCTATATATTACCATTGTTAATTGATCTAGCTTCACCTTGAATATATTAAAAGTCTTAATGTAGAATCTATATATTACCATTGTTAATTGATCTAGCTTCACCTTGAATATATTAAAAGTGTTAATGTAGAACCTATATATTACCATTGTTAATTGATCTAGCTTCACCTTGAATATATTAAAAGTCTTAATGTAGGCCTTATATATTACCATTGTTAATTGATCTAGCTTCACCTTGTATATATTAAAAGTCTTAATGTAGAACCTATATATTACCATTGTTAATTGGTCTAGCTTCACCTTGAATATATTAAAAGTCTTAATGTAGAACCTATATATTACCATTGTTAATTGATCTAGCTTCACTTTGTATATATTAAAAGTCTTAATGTAGAACCTATATATTACCATTGTTAATTGATCTAGCTTCACCTTGTATATATTAAAAGTCTTAATGTAGAATCTATATATTACCATTGTTAATTGATCTAGCTTCACCTTGAATATATTAAAAGTCTTATTGTAGACCCTATATATTACCTTTGCTAATTGATCTAGCTTCACCTTGAATATATTAAAAGTCTTAATGTAGAACCTATATATTACCATTGTTAATTGATCTAGCTTCACCTTGTATATATTAAAAGTCTTAATGTAGAACATATATATTACCATTGTTAATTGATCTAGCTTCACCTTGAATATATTAAAAGTCTTAATGTAGGCCCTATATATTACCATTGTTAATTGATCTAGCTTCACCTTGAATATATTAAAAGTCTTAATGTAGACCCTGTATATTACCATTGTTAATTGATCTAGCTTCATTTTGAATATATTAAAAGTCTTAATGTAGGCCCTATATATTACCATTGTTAATTGATCTAGCTTCACCTTGAATATATTAAAAGTCTTAATGTAGACCCTATATATAACCATTGTTAATTGATCTAGCTTCACCTTGTATATATTAAAAGTCTTATTGTAGACCCTATATATTACCATTGTTAATTGATCTAGCTTCACCTTGAATATATTAAAAGTCTTAATGTAGGCCCTATATATTACCATTGTTAATTGGTCTAGCTTCACCTTGAATATATTAAAAGTCTTAATGTAGGCCCTATATATTACCATTGTTAATTGATCTAGCTTCACCTTGTATATATTAAAAGTCTTATTGTAGACCCTATATATTACCATTGTTAATTGATCTAGCTTCACCTTGAATATATTAAAAGTCTTAATGTAGACCCTATATATTACCATTGTTAATTAATCTAGCTTCACCTTGAATATATTAAAAGTCTTAATGTAGACCCTATATAAAACCATTGTTAATTGATCTAGTTTCACCTTGAATATATTAAAAGTCTTAATGTAGACCCTATATATTACCATTGTTAATTGATCTAGCTTCACCTTGAATATATTAAAAGTCTTAATGTAGACCCTATATATTACCATTGTTAATTGATCTAGCTTCACCTTGAATATATTAAAAGTCTTAATGTAGAACCTATATATTACCATTGTTAATTGATCTAGCTTCACCTTGAATATATTAAAAGTCTTAATGTAGGCTCTATATATTACCATTGTTAATTGATCTAGCTTCACCTTGACTATATTAAAAGTCTTAATGTAGACCCTATATATTACCATTGCTAATTGATCTAGCTTCACCTTGAATATATTAAAAGTCTTATTGTAGGCCCTATATATTACCATTGTTAATTGGTCTAGCTTCACCTTGTATATATTAAAAGTCTTAATGTAGACCCTATTTATTACCATTGTTAATTGATCTAGCTTCACCTTGTATATATTAAAAGTCTTATTGTAGACCCTATATATTACCATTGTTAATTGATCTAGCTTCACCTTGAATATATTAAAAGTCTTAATGTAGACCCTATATATTACCATTGTTAATTGATCTAGCTTCACCTTGAATATATTAAAAGTCTTAATGTAGACCCTATATATTACCATTGTTAATTGATCTAGCTTCACCTTGTATATATTAAAAGTCTTAATGTAGACCCTATATATTACCATTGTTAATTGATCTAGCTTCACCTTGTATATATTAAAAGTCTTAATGTAGAATCTATATATTACCATTGTTAATTGATCTAGCTTCACCTTGAATATATTAAAAGTCTTAATGTAGAACCTATATATTACCATTGTTAATTGATCTAGCTTCACCTTGTATATATTAAAAGTCTTAATGCAGACCCTATATATTACCATTGTTAATTGATCTAGCTTCACCTTGAATATATTAAAAGTCTTAATGTAGGCCCTATATATTACCATTGTTAATTGATCTAGCTTCACCTTTAATATATTAAACGTCTTAATGTAGACCCTATATATTACCATTGTTAATTGATCTAGCTTCACCTTGAATATATTAAAAGTCTTAATGTAGAACCTATATATTACCATTGTTAATTGATCTAGCTTCACCTTGAATATATTAAAAGTCTTAATGTAGACCCTATATATTACCATTGTTAATTGATCTAGCTTCACCTTGAATATATCAAAAGTCTTAATGTAGAACCTATATATTACCATTGTTAATTGATCTAGCTTCACCTTGTATATATTAAAAGTCTTAATGTAGAATCTATATATTACCATTGTTAATTGATCTAGCTTCACCTTGAATATATTAAAAGTCTTATTGTAGACCCTATATATTACCATTGCTAATTGATCTAGCTTCACCTTGAATATATTAAAAGTCTTAATGTAGGCCCTATATATTACCATTGTTAATTGGTCTAGCTTCACCTTGAATATATTAAAAGTCTTAATGTAGAACCTATATATTACCATTGTTAATTGATCTAGCTTCACCTTGAATATATTAAAAGTCTTAATGTAGGCCCTATATATTACCATTGTTAATTGATCTAGCTTCACCTTGAATATATTAAAAGTCTTAATGTAGACCCTGTATATTACCATTGTTAATTGATCTAGCTTCATTTTGAATATATTAAAAGTCTTAATGTAGGCCCTATATATTACCATTGTTAATTGATCTAGCTTCACCTTGAATATATTAAAAGTCTTAATGTAGGCCCTATATATAACCATTGTTAATTGATCTAGCTTCACCTTGTATATATTAAAAGTCTTATTGTAGACCCTATATATTACCATTGTTAATTGATCTAGCTTCACCTTGAATATATTAAAAGTCTTAATGTAGGCCCTATATATTACCATTGTTAATTGGTCTAGCTTCACCTTGAATATATTAAAAGTCTTAATGTAGGCCCTATATATTACCATTGTTAATTGATCTAGCTTCACCTTGTATATATTAAAAGTCTTATTGTAGACCCTATATATTACCATTGTTAATTGATCTAGCTTCACCTTGAATATATTAAAAGTCTTAATGTAGACCCTATATTTTACCATTGTTAATTAATCTAGCTTCACCTTGAATATATTAAAAGTCTTAATGTAGACCCTATATAAAACCATTGTTAATTGATCTAGCTTCACCTTGTATATATTAAAAGTCTTAATGTAGAACATATATATTACCATTGTTAATTGATCTAGCTTCACCTTGAATATATTAAAAGTCTTAATGTAGGCCCTATATATTACCATTGTTAATTGATCTAGCTTCACCTTGAATATATTAAAAGTCTTAATGTAGACCCTGTATATTACCATTGTTAATTGATCTAGCTTCATTTTGAATATATTAAAAGTCTTAATGTAGGCCCTATATATTACCATTGTTAATTGATCTAGCTTCACCTTGAATATATTAAAAGTCTTAATGTAGAACCTATATATTACCATTGTTAATTGATCTAGCTTCACCTTGTATATATTAAAAGTCTTAATGCAGACCCTATATATTACCATTGTTAATTGATCTAGCTTCACCTTGAATATATTAAAAGTCTTAATGTAGGCCCTATATATTACCATTGTTAATTGATCTAGCTTCACCTTTAATATATTAAAAGTCTTAATGTAGACCCTATATATTACCATTGTTAATTGATCTAGCTTCACCTTGAATATATTAAAAGTCTTAATGTAGAACCTATATATTACCATTGTTAATTGATCTAGCTTCACCTTGAATATATTAAAAGTCTTAATGTAGACCCTATATATTACCATTGTTAATTGATCTAGCTTCACCTTGAATATATTAAAAGTCTTAATGTAGACCCTATATATTACCATTGTTAATTGATCTAGCTTCACCTTGTATATATTAAAAGTCTTAATGTAGAACCTATATATTACCATTGTTAATTGATCTAGCTTCACCTTGAATATATTAAAAGTCTTAATGTAGAACCTATATATTACCATTGTTAATTGATCTAGCTTCACCTTGAATATATTAAAAGTCTTAATGTAGGCCCTATATATTACCATTGTTAATTGGTCTAGCTTCACCTTGTATATATTAAAAGTCTTAATGTAGACCCTATTTATTACCATTGTTAATTGATCTAGCTTCACCTTGTATATATTAAAAGTCTTATTGTAGACCCTATATATTACCATTGTTAATTGATCTAGCTTCACCTTGTATATATTAAAAGTCTTAATGTAGACCCTATATATTACCATTGTTAATTGATCTAGCTTCACCTTGAATATATTAAAAGTCTTAATGTAGACCCTATATATTACCATTGTTAATTGATCTAGCTTCACCTTGTATATATTAAAAGTCTTAATGTAGAACCTATATATTACCATTGTTAATTGATCTAGCTTCACCTTGTATATATTAAAAGTCTTAATGTAGAATCTATATATTACCATTGTTAATTGATCTAGCTTCACCTTGAATATATTAAAAGTCTTAATGTAGAACCTATATATTACCATTGTTAATTGATCTAGCTTCACCTTGAATATATTAAAAATCTTAATGTAGAACCTATATATTACCATTGTTAATTGATCTAGCTTCACCTTGAATATATTAAAAGTCTTAATGTAGAATCTATATATTACCATTGTTAATTGATCTAGCTTCACCTTGAATATATTAAAAGTGTTAATGTAGAACCTATATATTACCATTGTTAATTGATCTAGCTTCACCTTGAATATATTAAAAGTCTTAATGTAGGCCTTATATATTACCATTGTTAATTGATCTAGCTTCACCTTGTATATATTAAAAGTCTTAATGTAGAACATATATATTACCATTGTTAATTGATCTAGCTTCACCTTGAATATATTAAAAGTCTTAATGTAGGCCCTATATATTACCATTGTTAATTGATCTAGCTTCACCTTGAATATATTAAAAGTCTTAATGTAGACCCTGTATATTACCATTGTTAATTGATCTAGCTTCATTTTGAATATATTAAAAGTCTTAATGTAGGCCCTATATATTACCATTGTTAATTGATCTAGCTTCACCTTGAATATATTAAAAGTCTTAATGTAGGCCCTATATATAACCATTGTTAATTGATCTAGCTTCACCTTGTATATATTAAAAGTCTTATTGTAGACCCTATATATTACCATTGTTAATTGATCTAGCTTCACCTTGAATATATTAAAAGTCTTAATGTAGGCCCTATATATTACCATTGTTAATTGGTCTAGCTTCACCTTGAATATATTAAAAGTCTTAATGTAGGCCCTATATATTACCATTGTTAATTGATCTAGCTTCACCTTGTATATATTAAAAGTCTTATTGTAGACCCTATATATTACCATTGTTAATTGATCTAGCTTCACCTTGAATATATTAAAAGTCTTAATGTAGACCCTATATATTACCATTGTTAATTAATCTAGCTTCACCTTGAATATATTAAAAGTCTTAATGTAGACCCTATATAAAACCATTGTTAATTGATCTAGTTTCACCTTGAATATATTAAAAGTCTTAATGTAGACCCTATATATTACCATTGTTAATTGATCTAGCTTCACCTTGAATATATTAAAAGTCTTAATGTAGACCCTATATATTACCATTGTTAATTGATCTAGCTTCACCTTGAATATATTAAAAGTCTTAATGTAGAACCTATATATTACCATTGTTAATTGATCTAGCTTCACCTTGAATATATTAAAAGTCTTAATGTAGGCTCTATATATTACCATTGTTAATTGATCTAGCTTCACCTTGACTATATTAAAAGTCTTAATGTAGACCCTATATATTACCATTGCTAATTGATCTAGCTTCACCTTGAATATATTAAAAGTCTTATTGTAGACCCTATATATTACCATTGTTAATTGGTCTAGCATCACCTTGTATATATTAAAAGTCTTAATGTAGACCCTATTTATTACCATTGTTAATTGATCTAGCTTCACCTTGTATATATTAAAAGTCTTATTGTAGACCCTATATATTACCATTGTTAATTGATCTAGCTTCACCTTGAATATATTAAAAGTCTTAATGTAGACCCTATATATTACCATTGTTAATTGATCTAGCTTCACCTTGAATATATTAAAAGTCTTAATGTAGACCCTATATATTACCATTGTTAATTGATCTAGCTTCACCTTGTATATATTAAAAGTCTTAATGTAGAACCTATATATTACCATTGTTAATTGATCTAGCTTCACCTTGTATATATTAAAAGTCTTAATGTAGAATCTATATATTACCATTGTTAATTGATCTAGCTTCACCTTGAATATATTAAAAGTCTTAATGTAGAACCTATATATTACCATTGTTAATTGATCTAGCTTCACCTTGTATATATTAAAAGTCTTAATGCAGACCCTATATATTACCATTGTTAATTGATCTAGCTTCACCTTGAATATATTAAAAGTCTTAATGTAGGCCCTATATATTACCATTGTTAATTGATCTAGCTTCACCTTGAATATATTAAAAGTCTTAATGTAGACCCTATATATTACCATTGTTAATTGATCTAGCTTCACCTTGAATATATTAAAAGTCTTAATGTAGACCCTATATATTACCATTGTTAATTGATCTAGCTTCACCTTGAATATATTAAAAGTCTTAATGTAGACCCTATATATTACCATTGTTAATTGATCTAGCTTCACCTTGTATATATGAAAAGTCTTAATGTAGAACCTATATATTACCATTGTTAATTGATCTAGCTTCACCTTGAATATATTAAAAGTCTTAATGTAGAACCTATATATTACCATTGTTAATTGATCTAGCTTCACCTTGAATATATTAAAAGTCTTAATGTAGGCCCTATATATTACCATTGTTAATTGGTCTAGCTTCACCTTGTATATATTAAAAGTCTTAATGTAGACCCTATTTATTACCATTGTTAATTGATCTAGCTTCACCTTGTATATATTAAAAGTCTTATTGTAGACCCTATATATTACCATTGTTAATTGATCTAGCTTCACCTTGTATATATTAAAAGTCTTAATGTAGACCCTATATATTACCATTGTTAATTGATCTAGCTTCACCTTGAATATATTAAAAGTCTTAATGTAGACCCTATATATTACCATTGTTAATTGATCTAGCTTCACCTTGTATATATTAAAAGTCTTAATGTAGAACCTATATATTACCATTGTTAATTGATCTAGCTTCACCTTGTATATATTAAAAGTCTTAATGTAGAATCTATATATTACCATTGTTAATTGATCTAGCTTCACCTTGAATATATTAAAAGTCTTAATGTAGAACCTATATATTACCATTGTTAATTGATCTAGCTTCACCTTGAATATATTAAAAATCTTAATGTAGAACCTATATATTACCATTGTTAATTGATCTAGCTTCACCTTGAATATATTAAAAGTCTTAATGTAGAATCTATATATTACCATTGTTAATTGATCTAGCTTCACCTTGAATATATTAAAAGTGTTAATGTAGAACCTATATATTACCATTGTTAATTGATCTAGCTTCACCTTGAATATATTAAAAGTCTTAATGTAGGCCTTATATATTACCATTGTTAATTGATCTAGCTTCACCTTGTATATATTAAAAGTCTTAATGTAGAACCTATATATTACCATTGTTAATTGGTCTAGCTTCACCTTGAATATATTAAAAGTCTTAATGTAGAACCTATATATTACCATTGTTAATTGATCTAGCTTCACTTTGTATATATTAAAAGTCTTAATGTAGAACCTATATATTACCATTGTTAATTGATCTAGCTTCACCTTGTATATATTAAAAGTCTTAATGTAGAATCTATATATTACCATTGTTAATTGATCTAGCTTCACCTTGAATATATTAAAAGTCTTATTGTAGACCCTATATATTACCATTGCTAATTGATCTAGCTTCACCTTGAATATATTAAAAGTCTTAATGTAGGCCCTATATATTACCATTGTTAATTGGTCTAGCTTCACCTTGAATATATTAAAAGTCTTAATGTAGAACCTATATATTACCATTGTTAATTGATCTAGCTTCACCTTGTATATATTAAAAGTCTTAATGTAGAACATATATATTACCATTGTTAATTGATCTAGCTTCACCTTGAATATATTAAAAGTCTTAATGTAGGCCCTATATATTACCATTGTTAATTGATCTAGCTTCACCTTGAATATATTAAAAGTCTTAATGTAGACCCTGTATATTACCATTGTTAATTGATCTAGCTTCACCTTGAATATATTAAAAGTCTTAATGTAGACCCTATATATTACCATTGTTAATTGATCTAGCTTCACCTTGAATATATTAAAAGTCTTAATGTAGAACCTATATATTACCATTGTTAATTGATCTAGCTTCACCTTGAATATATTAAAAGTCTTAATGTAGAACCTATATATTACCATTGTTAATTGATCTAGCTTCACCTTGAATATATTAAAAGTCTTAATGTAGACCCTATATATTACCATTGTTAATTGATCTAGCTTCACCTTGAATATATTAAAAGTCTTAATGTAGACCCTATATATTACCATTGTTAATTGATCTAGCTTCACCTTGAATATATTAAAAGTCTTAATGTAGCCCCTATATATTACCATTGTTAATTGATCTAGCTTCACCTTGAATATATTAAAAGTCTTAATGTAGACCCTATTTATTACCATTGCTAATTGATCTAGCTTCACCTTGAATATATTAAAAGTCTTAATGTAGAACCTATATATTACCATTGTTAATTGATCTAGCTTCACCTTGTATATATTAAAAGTCTTAATGTAGGCCCTATATATTACCATTGTTAATTGGTCTAGCTTCATCTTGAATATATTAAAAGTCTTAATGTAGGCCCTATATATTACCATTGTTAATTGATCTAGCTTCACCTTGTATATATTAAAAGTCTTATTGTAGACCCTATATATTACCATTGTTAATTGATCTAGCTTCACCTTGAATATATTAAAAGTCTTAATGTAGACCCTATATATAACCATTGTTAATTGATCTAGTTTCACCTTGAATATATTAAAAGTCTTAATGTAGACCCTATATATTACCATTGTTAATTGATCTAGCTTCACCCTGAATATATTAAAAGTCTTAATGTAGCCCCTATATATTACCATTGTTAATTGATCTAGCTTCACCTTGAATATATTAAAAGTCTTAATGTAGACCCTGTATATTACCATTGTTAATTGATCTAGCTTCACCTTGAATATATTAAAAGTCTTAATGCAGTCCCTATATATTACCATTGTTAATTGATCTAGCTTCACCTTGAATATATTAAAAGTCTTAATGTAGCCCCTATATATTACCATTGTTAATTGATCTAGCTTCACCTTGAATATATTAAAAGTCTTAATGTAGACCCTATTTATTACCATTGCTAATTGATCTAGCTTCACCTTGAATATATTAAAAGTCTTAATGTAGAACCTATATATTACCATTGTTAATTGATCAAGCTTCACCTTGTATATATTAAAAGTCTTAATGTAGGCCCTATATATTACCATTGTTAATTGGTCTAGCTTCATCTTGAATATATTAAAAGTCTTAATGTAGAACCTATATATTACCATTGTTAATTGATCTAGCTTCATTTTGAATATATTAAAAGTCTTAATGTAGGCCCTATATATTACCATTGTTAATTGATCTAGCTTCACCTTGAATATATTAAAAGTCTTAATGTAGACCCTATATATAACCATTGTTAATTGATCTAGCTTCACCTTGTATATATTAAAAGTCTTATTGTAGACCCTATATATTACCATTGTTAATTGATCTAGCTTCACCTTGAATATATTAAAAGTCTTAATGTAGGCCCTATATATTACCATTGTTAATTGATCTAGCTTCACCTTGAATATATTAAAAGTCTTAATGTAGAACCTATATATTACCATTGTTAATTGATCTAGCTTCACCTTGAATATATTAAAAGTCTTAATGTAGGCCCTATATATTACCATTGTTATTGATCTAGCTTCACCTTGAATATATTAAAAGTCTTAATGTAGACCCTATATATTACCATTGTTAATTGATCTAGCTTCACCTTGTATATATTAAAAGTCTTAATGTAGAACCTATATATTACCATTGTTAATTGATCTAGCTTCACCTTGAATATATTAAAAGTCTTAATGTAGAATCTATATATTACCATTGTTAATTGATCTAGCTTCACCTTGAATATATTAAAAGTGTTAATGTAGAACCTATATATTACCATTGTTAATTGATCTAGCTTCACCTTGAATATATTAAAAGTCTTAATGTAGGCCTTATATATTACCATTGTTAATTGATCTAGCTTCACCTTGTATATATTAAAAGTCTTAATGTAGAACCTATATATTACCATTGTTAATTGGTCTAGCTTCACCTTGAATATATTAAAAGTCTTAATGTAGAACCTATATATTACCATTGTTAATTGATCTAGCTTCACTTTGTATATATTAAAAGTCTTAATGTAGAACCTATATATTACCATTGTTAATTGATCTAGCTTCACCTTGTATATATTAAAAGTCTTAATGTAGAATCTATATATTACCATTGTTAATTGATCTAGCTTCACCTTGAATATATTAAAAGTCTTATTGTAGACCCTATATATTACCATTGCTAATTGATCTAGCTTCACCTTGAATATATTAAAAGTCTTAATGTAGGCCCTATATATTACCATTGTTAATTGGTCTAGCTTCACCTTGAATATATTAAAAGTCTTAATGTAGAACCTATATATTACCATTGTTAATTGATCTAGCTTCACCTTGTATATATTAAAAGTCTTAATGTAGAACATATATATTACCATTGTTAATTGATCTAGCTTCACCTTGAATATATTAAAAGTCTTAATGTAGGCCCTATATATTACCATTGTTAATTGATCTAGCTTCACCTTGAATATATTAAAAGTCTTAATGTAGACCCTGTATATTACCATTGTTAATTGATCTAGCTTCACCTTGAATATATTAAAAGTCTTAATGTAGACCCTATATATTACCATTGTTAATTGATCTAGCTTCACCTTGAATATATTAAAAGTCTTAATGTAGAACCTATATATTACCATTGTTAATTGATCTAGCTTCACCTTGAATATATTAAAAGTCTTAATGTAGAACCTATATATTACCATTGTTAATTGATCTAGCTTCACCTTGAATATATTAAAAGTCTTAATGTAGACCCTATATATTACCATTGTTAATTGATCTAGCTTCACCTTGAATATATTAAAAGTCTTAATGTAGACCCTATATATTACCATTGTTAATTGATCTAGCTTCACCTTGAATATATTAAAAGTCTTAATGTAGCCCCTATATATTACCATTGTTAATTGATCTAGCTTCACCTTGAATATATTAAAAGTCTTAATGTAGACCCTATTTATTACCATTGCTAATTGATCTAGCTTCACCTTGAATATATTAAAAGTCTTAATGTAGAACCTATATATTACCATTGTTAATTGATCTATCTTCACCTTGTATATATTAAAAGTCTTAATGTAGGCCCTATATATTACCATTGTTAATTGGTCTAGCTTCATCTTGAATATATTAAAAGTCTTAATGTAGACCCTATATATTACCATTGTTAATTGATCTAGCTTCACCTTGAATATATTAAAAGTCTTAATGTAGACCCTATATATTACCATTGTTAATTGATCTAGCTTCACCTTGAATATATTAAAAGTCTTAATGTAGACCCTATATATAACCATTGTTAATTGATCTAGTTTCACCTTGAATATATTAAAAGTCTTAATGTAGACCCTATATATTACCATTGTTAATTGATCTAGCTTCACCCTGAATATATTAAAAGTCTTAATGTAGCCCCTATATATTACCATTGTTAATTGATCTAGCTTCACCTTGAATATATTAAAAGTCTTAATGTAGACCCTATATATTACCATTGTTAATTGATCTAGCTTCACCTTGAATATATTAAAAGTCTTAATGTAGTCCCTATATATTACCATTGTTAATTGATCTAGCTTCACCTTGAATATATTAAAAGTCTTAATGTAGCCCCTATATATTACCATTGTTAATTGATCTAGCTTCACCTTGAATATATTAAAAGTCTTAATGTAGACCCTATTTATTACCATTGCTAATTGATCTAGCTTCACCTTGAATATATTAAAAGTCTTAATGTAGAACCTATATATTACCATTGTTAATTGATCAAGCTTCACCTTGTATATATTAAAAGTCTTAATGTAGGCCCTATATATTACCATTGTTAATTGGTCTAGCTTCATCTTGAATATATTAAAAGTCTTAATGTAGAACCTATATATTACCATTGTTAATTGATCTAGCTTCATTTTGAATATATTAAAAGTCTTAATGTAGGCCCTATATATTACCATTGTTAATTGATCTAGCTTCACCTTGAATATATTAAAAGTCTTAATGTAGACCCTATATATAACCATTGTTAATTGATCTAGCTTCACCTTGTATATATTAAAAGTCTTATTGTAGACCCTATATATTACCATTGTTAATTGATCTAGCTTCACCTTGAATATATTAAAAGTCTTAATGTAGGCCCTATATATTACCATTGTTAATTGATCTAGCTTCACCTTGAATATATTAAAAGTCTTAATGTAGAACCTATATATTACCATTGTTAATTGATCTAGCTTCACCTTGAATATATTAAAAGTCTTAATGTAGGCCCTATATATTACCATTGTTAATTGATCTAGCTTCACCTTGAATATATTAAAAGTCTTAATGTAGACCCTATATATTACCATTGTTAATTGATCTAGCTTCACCTTGTATATATTAAAAGTCTTAATGTAGAACCTATATATTACCATTGTTAATTGATCTAGCTTCACCTTGAATATATTAAAAGTCTTAATGTAGAACCTATATATTACCATTGCTAATTGATCTAGCTTCACCTTGAATATATTAAAAGTCTTAATGTAGAACCTATATATTACCATTGTTAATTGATCTAGCTTCACCTTGTATATATTAAAAGTCTTATTGTAGACCCTATATATTACCATTGTTAATTGATCTAGCTTCACCTTGAATATATTAAAAGTCTTAATGTAGCCCCTATATATTACCATTGTTAATTGATCTAGCTTCACCTTGTATATATTAAAAGTCTTAATGTAGTCCCTATATATTACCATTGTAAACTGTATTTACTGTCCCACCCTGGCTTAATTCTCATTTTAATAATGTATTAGTTTTTTAATGATTTTGTCAACTTTTTTCTTGTTTTAGATGGCATTAGCTTTTGTTATTATGATACCAGCTGATCTCAGTAAAATGTTAAACTTAGTTGGTTTTATTAACTGGATATTTGATGGTTTGATAATGGTCGTCCATATTGTTCTTCATTTTCGAATGAAGGATGCAAAGAGGCCATTCAAGGTACAATTAACGTTTTAGTTAATACAAGAGTGGATCATATTTGTAAAACGTAATAATTCAGTGTCATGTATAATAGATAATAGAATATTAATAGAAAACTTTATTTTAAGTCTGGTTTACAGTGTAACATTACAAACATAAGCTCTGTAGAGGTTTTTGCCGACTCATGGTAAAGTAACTATTAAAGGGAATAAGATGACCTCGTGTATATATGACCTTGACCTATTTTGGATCCTGTTTAGTTCCTTTGGATTACTTGTTTCTAAGACTTTTAAAGTTATTTGGCTTTCCAACCTTTCGACTCTGAGCGTACCTAATGGAGGTTCATCCAGAAACGCGTCGTACAGACTTTTGATATCTACGTTGTTATTATTGTTAACATCTACCAACAATAAAGTTTCTATTGTGGTTAACCTATCACAAGGATTACTGCCCCTATGGTCATTGCATGCAACTGATATCTGAGTAACTCGTGACGGTAATATATAACAAATTTATCATACAAATGTACATTAAGATGCATTTTGTGTGTGGTGAAAGGTAATTTACTTTTACTGACCAGCTTTTCTTTGTTATTTAAAGCTAGCTCATATTTTTGCCTTGAGTATAATAATAGCTTAAAATCACAATCCGAATGGTTGAGCATTAAAATATATTTAAATCTGGCAAATATATAGTTAGTTAAATATTTGCTAAAATCAAGTATATTGCCCCTTCAGTTTTCTCTATACGTTTATATACCGCAGTTGTGTAGTCATGGTTACAATATACACGGCGATGCCCTTATAATAATATATCAGTTTACAACGAATGACATTTTTGTATGAAATCAAAACTGACGTAAACATTTTTTTTTTTTTTTTTTTGCAGGTGCCTATTTTTGTACCAATTATTGTTATATTGTTCGTTATATACATGCTAGTATCACCGTTCCTAGAACCAGTTAAAACAGAATTCTGGTACGCTTTATCATTTCTACTGGCTGGTGTTGTGCTATATGTTCCATTCGTTGTCTTAAAGCTACGTTTCCCTGGTATGGGTAAGTTTTCATCAATTAGACGGAATTTCTTCCATATTTTTATTGCACACTTTAAAAAATATATAAGATATGAAATAATAACTAAAGGGAACAGAATAGAAACAAGAGAGCACGATAATGATTGTCAAACATCGAGCGTCGTGGCAGCAGTGTGACGATATAGACTGGAAATTCAACAGAACGATATGGTGTGTCTGTCAAAACAATCAGACATTAATATAACACTAATTAATATTGATGAAAGTATTGAGATTTTAGGACTCGTATTTATTATTTATGAAAAATCAAAGCCAGGAGAAAACTCTTAGCATGCAACATTTTGCTGATATTTTAAGTCACTGTTAATAGGATTAAATTCTATAATTTAAATCCGATTATTAATGGGGATTAGACGACTGAAATGTATCTATAATTGAAAATTTTCATTTCATATTCTCTTCCATAGATTATCCCTTAATAGTGGAAGACAACGGTCTATCATTTACAATAAAGAAAGTCATCTTTGAACAGGTTTTACGATTGTGAATTTCCATCATCATATGCTGTTCTTTTTTGTGTTCAATGATTTGTTGTTTGTTTTGTTGATATTGGTGGAATTGTTGACCATCACTGTTTAGAGGTGACTGTTCGTCTTGTTGATATTGGTGGAGTTGTTGACCATCACTGTTTAAACTTTCTTTTCATAATGGTCTGTCTTGGCACAATTTGCTTACCCAACATTGTAAGTTTGAAGAAACCAAAGAAGTAACCAACAGCCGTAAATTGAAGAAGAACAGACAATACAAGGCCAAACAATGATTTACAAAACACTACACAGAAAACTAAAGAATGAGCAACGTGAACATCACTAAAACTGTGGATGAACTCAGATGCTCCGGAAGGACAAGTAGTTCCTGCTCTACTCGTGTAAATGAGGTTTACTACGGATATATGCAATACATTTGCCATAATAAAAATCAAAGGTGCCAGTCTTAGTTTAGATCACCCGATGCAAATTAACATCTTCATTGATAATGAAAACCGACCAACTGGGAAATCATATTTACATACAGAGCAATTCTGATCAAACGTAAATAAAACAACCTATCTAACTATCCATTCATGAAAGATAACAAAGGGCCCTTTCATGTCGCTTTTTCTCCATCTGTGTTGTTATTGCGGTTTTGTTGATTTCGTGACGTAAAACTGGCGGTTTCTATTAATTCTGTGGTCTTGTTTTTTATAATGCAATTATGGTTTGGTTCATTTATCTCATAGTGGAACTTAAAACAAGTTCCACTGAGATAAATGAGCACAAGCGTAAAAAACTTTTTTTTAATTTTCATTCAGATGCATTGAGTAAGTTCCTACAGTTGTTGATGAACGTCGCTCCTCCCAGGGAATATACACCAGATGGTTGAAAAGACAGTTTTGTATATCTATAGAAATCGAGATTGTTAGATTGTTTACTATTTTATGTTAATAAATATCTAGTATACAAATGTTTGTCGTATTTTATGTGACATATCCACAAACATACTACAGTTATGTAAATAACAATGCATGTCTCAAATTAAGACTACATTCATCTCCAGAAACATACTATGTAAACTACCTGATACAGTAGCAATCATGGATATATCTGAATGTGACGATCTTATATGGCAATTTATTGTAGCAATCATGGGTGGAAATGTTTGGTAACAATCTTTGATACAAACGTTTTGTAGGTCTTGAACAGAAATGTATTTTAGCAATCTTTAATGACATGTTTTATGGTAACTATTTAGCAATCCTGTATGGATATGCTTTTTGACAATCTTTGCATCAAAGTTTGGTAGCAATCTTGAACACATATGTATTGTAGCAATCTTGAACACAAATGTATTGTAGCAATCTTGAACACAAATGTATTGTAGCAATCTTGAACACAAATGTATTGTAGCAATCTTGAACACAAATGTATTGTAGCAATCTTGAACACAAATGTATTGTAGCAATCTTGAACACAAATGTGTTGTAGCAATCTTGAACACAAATGTATTGTAGTAATCCTGAACACAAATGTATTGTAGCAATCTTGAACACAGATGTATTGTAGCAATCTTGAACACAAATGTATTGTAGCAATCTTGAACACATATGTATTGTAGCAATATTTGGTGATTTTTTTGTGTGTGGCAACCTTGCAATAAAATGTATCTAGCAACCATGGATAGAAATACATTGTGAAAATAATGGATGGAATGTATTGTGCCAATGGTGAATGAAGATGTTTTGTCCTTTGATTTACAGCTTCTGGTCACCACTTTGTTATCTTCAACATTTTTAGTATAAGTGAACGTAGTGTTAAAAAGTGTTAGGGAACAAAATGATTTGCAATATATTGTCCATTAAAGTTCTAATAAGTCTTTGTCGGCCAATATATTTTGTTATACTTCTTGGTATATCTTCCTCGATTGTGGTAGATCGTGGGTTCGAGCCCTGAGTGGGTCAAACAAAAGTTTATATAATTAATATTTGTTACTTCTGGGCTAAGTATGCAGTATTAAGGAGTTTTATAAGAGCAAAGGAATCAGGGTAATGTGTCAGAGTGGAGCGACATGTCTACCCACGAACTGTTGTTTCAGGGCACTGGCACTATACAAAAAATTCTATTACACGTGTTGGTCTAGTGCAAAGATAACATCATCATCTCATTGAAATGTGACTTGTTCTTGCCATGATATATAGCTGTAAATTGTTCACTTGGGGAAACAAACATGTCACTGGAGATCAACTTACCAGAGGTGGTAGTTGGGATCCTATTAACTGATTTAATCCAGCTAACCAGAGGTGGTAGTTGGGATCCTATTAACTGGTTTAATCCAGCTAACCAGAGGTGGTAGTTGGGATCCTATTAACTGGTTTAATCCAGCTAACCAGAGGTGGTAGTTGGGATCCTATTAACTGGTTTAATCCAGCTAACCAGAGGTGGTAGTTGGGATCCTATTAACTGGTTTAATCCAGCTAACCAGAGGTGGTAGTTGGGATCCTATTAACTGGTTTAATCCAGCTAACCAGAGGTGGTAGTTGGGATCCTATTAACTGGTTTAATCCAGCTAACCAGAGGTGGTAGTTGGGATCCTATTAACTGGTTTAATCCAGCTAACCAGAGGTGGTAGTTGGGATCCTATTAACTGGTTTAATCCAGCTAACCAGAGATGGTAGTTGGGATCCTATTAACTGGTTTAATCCAGCTAACCAGAGGTGGTAGTTGGGATCCTATTAACTGGTTAAATCCAGCTAACCAGAGGTGGTAGTTGGGATCCTGTTAACTGACTTAATCCAGCTACACCTTTGTGATTGTCCGCCAGGATCTGGATTTTCAACGATTTATGTCATGGTCTTTTTTGTTCAATTGCTTCAGGTGCATGGTGATATTTCGTTTTGTTGATATTGGCAGAATTGTTGACCATCTTTGTTTAAACTTTCTTTTCATAATGTTATCTGAAGACTACATTAAGGTGACAATGTGCAGTTGGAACTGATATTTTAAAAAATGAGTTTGAGTTTATGGTGTTTAATGTCACTTTCAACTATATTCAGTTATATCATGGTGGTCAGTTTTAATGGTTGAGGAAACCGGAGTACCCAGAGAAAACCATGGACCTGTGGCAAGTCACTGACAAACTTTATCGTTGTTTTTCCTTTTGTCCTTTTTCTTTTGGCCATTGTGTTGTCTGTTCTACTTCAATTTACGGAGTCTGATTACCCCTTTGGTATCTTAAAACTCTTCCTATCACATTACGTTGTATCAAGTACACCTCGCCTGAGTGGGATATTTTAAAGATGTTAATTGTAAGATACAAAGTATCAAATTTGACAACAAGTTATTAGAACAAAATAATTTATTCCGATTTCAGCAGTGTATCATCAGCTTATTAAACATCATAGGAAGAATGACAATGTATTCAGATATAAACACATTAATAACATCTTCATATCATTTTCACACAAGTGGGTTGGACGTATTTATTTCAGTTTTTCTGAAGTAAACTGAAAATGTGATTCAATAACATAATGAAAATAAAATCTAGAAAATCTTATTGTTCAGTTCTGTCTTCATAGGAAGGTCAAACATTTTAGCAAATCTGTTATGGGTTAGGAGTTATGGTATTTAATGCCACATTCAAAAATATTTCAGCTATATCGTGGCAGTCAGTTTTATTGGTGGAGGAAACTGGAGTACCTGGAAAAAACCACAGACCTAAGAAAAGTCACTGACAAACTTTATCACATAATGTTGTATCGAGTCCACCTCAACTGGGTGGGATTCGAACTCACGACGCTAGTGGTGATAGGCACTTTTTGCATAAGTAGTTATCAATCCAACTACCATACGATCACGACCATAATGCCTTCCCCCCCTCCCAAACTCTGTTATGTGAAAGTTCTTGTATCAATTAACAATTATTGGAAGCCATAATCTGGACTAAGCTATCAAAAATTAAAGTTGGTAAAATTTTCTGATTTTACAATGATATCCAATTCAGATCATATAGCATTATTGTGTCAACAACAACAATCAAAAACATGTAGAAATTATTAACAATTTTCATCCAAAAACTTTCAAAAACAATATAGACATTCTACAAAGGCAAAAAAAATTTTTTTTTAACAACTACCAATATATCATCAAATATTTATAGGCAGTTAGGAATATCACAGTTTTCTATACTTTCTAAAAACAAATCTTCAAACAATTGGCAGGATTTCACAACATTTAGTCTACAAAAATAAGATTCATAACTTTAAATATATGTAAAAATAAAACTATAAAAAAAATATCCTAGTAATCTGTCTTAATCTATAGCTAGCACTGCTTTATCTCAAACAATACCAGACACTATTATTACATAATTGGAGAAAGGAAATTGGTGGGAATTCTCATGCCCAATGGTGGCTAAAAATATTATGAACATTTTATAAACAACTGGTTCAACATGCTAAGAACAGGAGAAAATTTAACATACTACTTTATATATATATCTATAAAGTGGCAGATACTTGCTCAATATCAAACTGTGTTTGGGGTAACATTCCTCACTGAAATCATTATAATAGCATTCCATTGTAACTATTTCTTGAGAATATTTCAATTATTCCCCCCCCCCCCCCCCCCCCCCAATAAATATGTAACAAAAACAATTGTTGGGATTAATTAAGGAATATTTGAAATTTTTGAACAGGTTATACAATATATAACCTGGTTTGGGGCAGATTACGCTTAATAAACCGGGAAGCGGTTTATGAAAAGTGTAAACTGTACCAAACCAGGTTCAAAAATTTCAAATATTCCTTATAATTTAATTTTACAACAAAATTTAATGATTCCTTGATTTTAATTACGATTATTTCATGTGACTATTTGAATTTGTCATTGGTGAATGAATATGTTGGTGACGTCACAATACCAACCAACCCCGTTATCGAGTATAGCAAAAAATTTCTCCAAGCGGATCATCCAATCAGAATGCAGTATTCAAATCAAATTAAATTATTAAACAATAGTTTAAATGTGTACCTATTTATATGTGTTTGTGTTCACAAGTGCACTTATTTGTAGTTTGTGGTAAAATAATTTATCTATATGACATGGAGTTAAACCTATCAAAGCTGAACCCTGAACAAAACAGATTCCTGTATAATCCAAACTTTAAATAAAGTCCCAATGAAGGAAATATTTGTTTGAACTTTAAATTATTTGGCTTTCCAATCTTTCGATTTTGAACGTACCTGATGATGGTTATTTTGAACGTACCTGATGATGGTTATTCCAGAAACGTGTTGTGTGCACTAAATTTGATATTTATGTTTTTATTGAATAACCTGTATATACTGAACACAAATGTAGGTCACAAGGATGTACCGTCAAGACAGGTTTCATTGCAAAAAATGATAATGAAAAACACAAAAGGACGAACTGGTGATGATACAATGCTGTGTTGCTTAAAGAAAAAAAAATAGTTCAGTTTGATTACAAATAGACTAGGATCAGAATATTGTATGTGGAGATCTTAAAATCATATCAAGCTCCTTACAAAAAACATTTATAACAGTACATGATATAGATAAAAGAGGTATGTAAGAATTTTACATAAAAATGAGAGTAAATGTAATAAAATAAAAATGAAGGCTTGATATTGACTGAGTCACTCAATTACATTCTTATTTATATTTATCTTGTTTCCATAACAATAAATAACTTCTTAACAGAGATTTAAACAATCATATCATCAAAATGTCAACAAATATTAATAATACAAACATTTGGAAAATTGTACACATCAGTTCAAATCATCAATAAAAAATCTTTATATAGTGGCTGATTATATAATAAATATGTACTGAGAAAATTAAAATTCTATTTTCTGCACAATGTATGACTTCAAGTAATAAAATGAAACACAAAAAAAATACCACTGTTAGAACAATTCAAAATGTATAAAAATCACTAAAAACAGAGGAAATATTTACACGTTTAACACACAATTACATGACTTCTCATTGTCCTGACTTGGTACAGGCCCTCAATAAAAAGTGGTGGGGGTTATTAACACATAAATACATGACTGTTCATTGTCCTGACTTGGTACAGGCCCTCAATAAAAAGTGGTGGGGGTTATTAACACACAAATACATGACTTCTCGTTATCCTGACTTGGTACAGGCCCTCAATAAAAAGTGGTGGGGGTTAAACTTGTTTTTTTATGGTTCCAAAGTAAGTATGCATATTTTCACCGAAAAAATATATATAATGACGAAAATGGTGAAAATATGTACATAACAATTACTGTATCAAAGTATCCAGCAGATACAACAAAACAACTTTGTGTTAAACCCAGTAGAAATCAGAAAGTTAAAAAGTCCTACCCTTCCCAAGTATTTATATTTTAGAGAATTTGTAATAAAGGAAATATAGATTATTACACTTCCTGTAAGTTTCTGCAGTCATAGTAGTGCACTTAGTATGAAGGCATTGAATCATTTGAACGCTTTATTTAGGCCTAGTATGGCAATCAGAGATTATACTATTGCCAATAGCATACTATCACCGAAACGCTTGAATCATTTGAACGCTTTATTTAGGCCTAGTATGGCAATCAGAGATTATACTATTGCCAATAGCATACTATCACCGAAACGCTTGAATCATTTGAATGTTTTATTTAGGCCTAGTATGGCAATCAGAGATTATACTATTGCCAATAGCATACTATCACTGAAATGCTTGAATCATCTGAACGTTTTATTTAGGCCTAGTATGGCATTCAGAGATTATACTATTGCCAATAGCATACTATTACCGAAACGCTTGAATTATTTGAACGTTTTATTTAGGCTTGGTATGGCAATCAGAGATTACACTATTGCCAATAGCATACTATCACCGAAACGCTTGAATCATTTGAATGTTTTATTTAGGCCTAGTATGGCAATCAGAGATTACACTATTGCCAATAGCATACTATCACCGAAACGCTTGAATCATTTGGATGTTTTATTTAGGCCTAGTATGACAATCAGAGATTACACTATTGCCAATAGCATACTATCACCAAAATGCTTGAATCATTTGGATGTTTTATTTAGGCCTAGTATGGCAATCAGAAATTACACTATTGCCAATAGCATATTATCACCAAAACGTTTGAATCATTTGGATGTTTAATTCTCTCAGCATTCACCAATAGTACCATCACCTGTTGGAATACAGAGATTTAGTTCTCTTATTTTATTCTTTAAATGTATAGACAGACAGTATACATTTAAAAAGGTGCTGAAAACACTTTGCAAAATAATAATACATTCTAAGATAGCATATCAATTACTGAACATAGTAAACATTCAGTATAATAATAATATTAATGTTGTGTTTAGCATTGACTGTGGTAAATAGAGGCCAAAATGAAAGACATGGTGCACTCCCCTTCAGGCCATGCACTATGTTTTCCACCCTTGCCATTATTTTTGCATAGTAAATGCTAAACACAACATTATTATACAAATAGAATACTACAGAACAAAATAGAATAGAATGGAATATGCTTTGTATTTTTTTATTTTGAAATTAATGGGCAAACACAAAAAAATCAAACATAATGATTATTATTCAGATATATGAAATATCCATACTTTCAGTTTTGCACAAAATAAATGAACTTTTACATTTAACAAACTAGAAAAGAAGTATGCCACCGCACTTGATAATTATGGACAAAGTTGTTTTGTTAGGAGTGATTTAAAAAAAAGGAAGTGTGTCTGTAAGACACAAATGATGCTCCCGCCTGACCATCAAAATCCTGTGGACATGCACACCTCCATTATGTGTATAAACATCTTACAAAATATTAAAGCTGTAGCTCCAAAACTGTAGGAGGAGATAGCCGGACAAACCATGTATCTATATCCGGACGGACGAACAAAATGACTAAGTCCAACTACCTGTTATTTTGAGAATATTTGTTGAAAATCAAAATCCTGTGGACATGCACACCTCCATTATGTGTATAAACATCCTACAAAATATTAAAGCTGTAGCTCCAAAACTGTAGGAGATAGCCGGACAAACCATGTATCTATATCCGGACGGACGAACGGACAGGGGGTAAATTAATATGCCCCCCTGACTCTTCGTCGCGGGGGCATAAAAATCTTCTCTATCAATATCCTCATAGAAATACATTCAATCATTTATCTTGACAAAACATTTTGGTCCCAGTGATAGACAGACTATACATGTTTCAATATTGGCAGACAAGTGCATTGACAAGTGGCAATAACAGGTAAAAAGACAAATTTATCAGTAAATTCCTAGTACATATTCCTTCCCTTTTATATTAGGGAATTGTGTTGGCTTATTCATAGTCTTTAGTGTATTAACAACATAATCTGTGGGGTAATCTTTACTCTGCCAGTCAGCTGACCCTGGACGACCAATCACATCTACCGTGTTTGCCCTTAATAGAGCATTACGATACATAAAGGAGGAAAAGTCTTCACATAGATGTAGAGTGACTTCATCTTTTCCTTTAACATCATCTTCAAACTTCTTCTTCTTATTGACATCAGAGATGTGTTTGGATTTAAATATGATTGGTCTTTCTAGCTTTGAAGGATCATTTGACAGATATTTCTCTATCACTTCCTCTGGTAAATTAGGTTTTTTAATCTTCATTGACTTCAACTTTCTATTCTTTGAATTTTCATCCATGACATTAATTCTATTTCCAAACTTTCCATCATAGTACATTGGAGCATATTTATTCTTTGGCATCATTGTGAACATATCTCTAGGATAATCATCAGCCAGATTGGTGGTATATGTTGTCTTTGTTGGATGTACTGCTAATCTCCAGTCATGAGGATGTACCACCAAAGCTGTTTTAGCTCTTTCTTTTTTCTTCTCTATATTTTCCTGATCATCAAGCTTTCCACCATCTTCTGAGCTATGAAAAGAGAATCCACGTTTGTATTTGGCTCCTGGTGTAGGAGTACTTGATTGTTCAAATGAAACATGTATCTTACTGTCAGTATCTTTGACTTGATCTTGAGGGGGTGCCTTACTATTGGCTTTCTGTAATGGTTCTCGTGCAGTTTTCTTTTTGTCTTTTTCCGCATCTTTTTGTCTTGGATCTTGAAGGTTTTTCTTCTTCATCCAATCTTGGTAAGATTTCTCTCCATAAAATTCTTGTGCCTTTTGAAGATCCTCTGCTTCTTCAAGCTCTTTTAATACTTGTTGCATTTTTAATGTTTTTAGTTGTCCCATTTCCTTGGCAACACCATCTTTATCCTGATGCCATATCTCAGCAGCAAGAATTCTGAAAAAAAGACATTGTTTTGTTATTTACATAAAAAACATTAGGGATACACTTTTGGATTTTGGTGTGTGATAGAAATATTAGAATATTTCATAATTATGCTATTTCGATCATCATATTAATTTTTTTTGGTCACAATTATTTGATGTCAGATTGAGCAAACTTGATGAAGTAAAACAAGTACAATAATAACCACCAGCTTTAATATGACACCCATCTTATTTTTAATTCAACAATAAGGCATTTTTTTAGACCAAACTATAGGTATCTGTAACAATGAACTTGGTTTAACTTAGCTATTCTAATGACCAATGCCTGTTTATTTATAGCAGTGGTATAAACATATATATAAAAATGAGACCATTCATCAGAAGATGGCCCACACTAATATTGGTGCAAAGTTAAAAGTCCCTTAATTTACAATGGGATCTGGAAATGTCTGTATTATTGTCACGATGGTCAGCCAATCTTACATGAAGCTGCTGGAATGGGTCAACTATTTAGCTGTTGTATATAATGACTGGGTGATAAATTTTCCACTACAGTATATCAATGGGTGGGGATATTTAAGCTATGATATATCAATGGGTGGGGATATTTAAGCTATGATATATCAATGGGTGGGGATATTTAAGCTATGATATATCAATGGGTGGGGATATTTAAGCTATGATATATCAATGGGTGGGGATATTTAAGCTATGATATATCAATGGATGGGGGTATTTAAGCTATTATATATCAATGGGTGGGGATATTTAAGCTATGATATATCAATGGATTGGAGTATTTAAGCTATGATATATCAATGGGTGGGGGTATTTAAGCTATGATATATCAATGGGTGGGGATATTTAAGCTAAAATATATCAATGGGTGGGGGTATTTAACCTATGATATATCAATGGGTGGTGATATTTAAGCTATGATATATCAATGGATGGGGGTATTTAAGCTATGATATATCAATAGGTGGGGGTATTTAAGCTATGATATATCAATGGATGGTGGTATTTAAGCTATTATATATCAATGGGTGGGGATATTTAAGCTATGATATATCAATGGGTGGGGGTATTTAATCTATGATATATCAATGGGTGGGTATATTTAAGCTATGATATATCAATGGATGGGGGTATTTAAGCTATGATATATCAATGAGTGGGGATATTTAAGCTATGATATATCAATGGATGAGGGTATTTAAGCTATGATATATCAATGGGTGGGTATATTTAAGCTATGATATATCAATGGATGGGGGTATTTAAGCTATGATATATCAATGGGTGGGGATATTTAAGCTATGATATATCAATGGATGAGGGTATTTAAGCTATGATATATCAATGGGTGGGGATATTTAAGCTATGATATATCAATGGGTGGGGATAATTAACCTATGATATATCAATGGGTGGTGATATTTAAGCTATGATATATCAATGGGTGGGGATAATTAACCTATGATATATCAATGGGTGGTGATATTTAAGCTATGATATATCAATGGGTGGGGATATTTAAGCTATGATATATCAATGGATGGGGATATTTAAGCTATGATATATCAATGGGTGAGGGTATTTAAGCTATGATATATCAATGGGTGGGGATATTTAAGCTATGATATATCAATGGGTGGGGATAATTAACCTATGATATATCAATGGGTGGCGATATTTAAGCTATGATATATCAATGGGTGGCGATATTTAAGCTATGATATATCAATGGGTGGGGGTATTTAAGCTATGATATATCAATGGATGGGGGTATTTAAGCTATGATATATCAATGGGTGAGGATATTTAAGCTATGATATATCAATGGGTGGGGGTATTTAAACTATGATATATCAATGGGTGGTGATATTTAAGCTATGATATATCGATGGTGGGGATATTTAAGCTATGATATATCAATGGGTGGGGATATTTAATCTATGATATATCAATGGGTGGGGATATTTAAGCTATGATATATCAATGGGTGGTGATATTTAAGCTATGATATATCAATGGGTGGGGATATTTAAGCTATGATATATCAATGGATGGGGGTATTTAAGCTATGATATATCAATGGATGGGGATAGTTAAGCTATGATATATCAATGGGTGGGGATATTTAAGCTATGATATATCAATGGGTGGGATATTTAAGCTATGATATATCAATGGATGGGGGTATTTAAGCTATGATATAACAATGGGTGGGGATATTTAAGCTATGATATATCAATGGATGGGGGTATTTAAGCTATGATATAACAATGGGTGGGGGTATTTAAGCTATGATATATCAATGGGTGAGGATATTTAAGCTATGATATATCAATGGGTGGGGGTATTTAAGCTATGATATATCAATGGGTGGGGATATTTAAGCTATGATATATCAATGGGTGGGGATATTTAAGATATGATATATCAATGGGTGGGGATATTTAAGCTATGATATATCAATGGGTGGGGATATTTAAGCTATGATATATCAATGGGTGGGGATAATTAACCTATGATATATCAATGGGTGGGGATATTTAAGCTATGATATATCAATGGATGGGGGTATTTAAGCTATGATATATCAATGGGTGGGGATATTTAAGCTATGATATATCAATGGATGATGGTATTTAAGCTATGATATATCAATGGGTGGGGGTATTTAAGCTATGATATATCAATGGGTGGGGATATTTAATCTATGATATATCAATGGGTGGGGGTATTTAAGCTATGATATATCAATGGGTGGGGATATTTAAGCTATGATATATCAATGGGTGGGGATATTTAAGCTATGATATATCAATGGATGGGGGTATTTAAGCTATGATATATCAATGGGTGGGGATATTTAAGCTATGATATATCAATGGATGATGGTATTTAAGCTATGATATATCAATGGGTGGGTATATTTAAGCTATGATATATCAATGGATGGGGGTATTTAAGCTATGATATATCAATGGGTGGGGGTATTTAAGCTATGATATATCAATGGGTGGGGATAATTAACCTATGGAATATCAATGGATGAGGGTATTTAAGCTATGATATATCAATGGGTGGGGATATTTAAGCTATGATATATCAATGGGTGGGGATAATTAACCTATGATATATCAATGGGTGGTGATATTTAAGCTATGATATAGCAATGGGTGGGGATAATTAACCTATGATATATCAATGGGTGGTGATATTTAAGCTATGATATATCAATGGGTGGGGATATTTAAGCTATGATATATCAATGGATGGGGATATTTAAGCTATGATATATCAATGGGTGAGGGTATTTAAGCTATGATATATCAATGGGTGGGGATATTTAAGCTATGATATATCAATGGGTGGGGATAATTAACCTATGATATATCAATGGGTGGCGATATTTAAGCTATGATATATCAATGGGTGGCGATATTTAAGCTATGATATATCAATGGGTGGGGGTATTTAAGCTATGATATATCAATGGATGGGGGTATTTAAGCTATGATATATCAATGGGTGAGGATATTTAAGCTATGATATATCAATGGGTGGGGGTATTTAAGCTATGATATATCAATGGATGGTGATATTTAAGCTATGATATATCGATGGTGGGGATATTTAAGCTATGATATATCAATGGGTGGGGATATTTAATCTATGATATATCAATGGGTGGGGATATTTAAGCTATGATATATCAATGGGTGGTGATATTTAAGCTATGATATATCAATGGGTGGGGATATTTAAGCTATGATATATCAATGGATGGGGGTATTTAAGCTATGATATATCAATGGATGGGGATATTTAAGCTATGATATATCAATGGGTGGGGATATTTAAGCTATGATATATCAATGGGTGGGGATATTTAAGCTATGATATATCAATGGGTGGGGGTATTTAAGCTATGATATATCAATGGGTGGGGATATTTAAGCTATGATATATCAATGGGTGGGGGTATTTAAGCTATGATATATCAATGGGTGGGGATATTTAAGCTATGATATATCAATGGGTGGGGATATTTAAGTTATGGTATATCAATGGGTGGGGATAATTAACCTATGATATATCAATGGGTGGGGATATTTAAGCTATGATATATCAATGGGTGGCGATATTTAAGCTATGATATATCAATGGGTGGGGATATTTAAGCTATGATATATCAATGGATGGGGGTATTTAAGCTATGATATATCAATGGGTGGGGATATTTAAGCTATGATATATCAATGGGTGGGGATATTTAAGCTATGATATATCAATGGATGGGGGTATTTAAGCTATGATATAACAATGAATGGGGGTATTTAAGCTATGATATATCAATGGTGGGGGTATTTAAGCTATGATATATCAATGGGTGGGGATATTTAAGCTATGATATATCAATGGGTGGGGATATTTAAGCTATGATATATCAATGGGTGGGGATATTTAAGCTATGATATATCAATGGATGGGGGTATTTAAGCTATGATATATCAATGGGTGGGGGTATTTAAGCTATGATATAACAATGGGTGGGGGTATTTAAGCTATGATATATCAATGGTTGGGGGTATTTAAGCTATGATATATCAATGGATGGGGATAATTAACTTATGATATATCAATGGGTGGTGATATTTAATCTATGATATATCAATGGATGGGGGTATTTAAGCTATGATATATCAATGGATGGGGGTATTTAAGCTATGATATATCAATGGGTGGGGATATTTAAGCTATGATATATCAATGGATGGGGGTATTTAAGCTATGATATAACAATGGGTGGGGATATTTAAGCTATGATATATCAATGGGTGGGGGTATTTAAGCTATGATATATCAATGGATGGGGATAATTAACTTATGATATATCAATGGGTGGCGATATTTAAGCTATGATATATCAATGGGTGGGGATATTTAAGCTATGATATATCAATGGATGGGGGTATTTAAGCTATGATATATCAATGGATGGGGGTATTTAAGCTATGATATATCAATGGATGGGGGTATTTAAGCTATGATATATCAATGGGTGGGGATATTTAAGCTATGATATATCAATGGATGGGGATAATTAACCTATGATATATCAATGGGTGGGGATAATTAACCTATGATATATCAATGGGTGGCGATATTTAAGCTATGATATATCAATGGGTGGGGATATTTAAGCCATGATATATCAATGGATGGGGGTATTTAAGCTATGATATATCAATGGGTGGGGGTATTTAAGCTATGATATATCAATGGGTGGGGATATTTAAGCTATGATATATCAATGGGTGGGGATATTTAAGCTATGATATATCAATGGGTGGGGATATTTAAGCTATGATATATCAATGGATGGTGGTATTTAAGCTATGATATATCAATGGGTGGGGGTATTTAAGCTATGATATAACAATGGGTGGGGATATTTAAGCTATGATATATCAATGGGTGGGGGTATTTAAGCTATGATATATCAATGGATGGGGATAATTAACCTATGATATATCAATGGGTGGTGATATTTAATCTATGATATATCAATGGATGGGGGTATTTAAGCTATGATATATCAATGGGTGGGAATATTTAAGCTATGATATATCAATGGGTGGGGATATTTAAGCTATGATATATCAATGGATGGGGGTATTTAAGCTATGATATATCAATGGATGGGGATAATTAACCTATGATATATCAATGGGTGGGGGTATTTAATCTATGATATATCAATGGATGGGGGTATTTAAGCTATGATATATCAATGGGTGGGGATAGTTAAGCTTTGATATATCAATGGATGGGGGTATTTAAGCTATGATATATCAATGGGTGGGGATATTTAAGCTATGATATATCAATGGATGGGGATATTTAAGCTATGATATACCAATAGGTGGGGATATTTAAGCTATGATATATCAATGGGTGGGGATATTTAAGCTATGATATATCAATGGGTGGGGATATTTAAGCTATGATATATCAATGGATGGGGGTATTTAAGCTATTATATATCAATGGGTGGGGATATTTAAGCTATGATATATCAATGGGTGGGGATATTTAAGCTATGATATATCAATGGGTGGGGATATTTAAGCTATGATATATCAATGGATGGGGGTATTTAAGCTATGATATATCAATGGGTGGGGGTATTTAAGCTATGATATAACAATGGGTGGGGATATTTAAGCTATGATATATCAATGGTTGGGGGTATTTAAGCTATGATATATCAATGGATGGGGATAATTAACTTATGATATATCAATGGGTGGTGATATTTAATCTATGATATATCAATGGATGGGGGTATTTAAGCTATGATATATCAATGGATGGGGGTATTTAAGCTATGCTATATCAATGGGTGGGGATATTTAAGCTATGATATATCAATGGATGGGGGTATTTAAGCTATGATATAACAATGGGTGGGGATATTTAAGCTATGATATATCAATGGGTGGGGATATTTAAGCTATGATATATCAATGGATGGGGGTATTTAAGCTATGATATATCAATGGGTGGGGGTATTTAAGCTATGATATATCAATGGGTGGGGATATTTAAGCTATGATATATCAATGGGTGGGGATATTTAAGCTATGATATATCAATGGGTGGGGATATTTAAGCTATGATATATCAATGGATGGTGGTATTTAAGCTATGATATATCAATGGGTGGGGGTATTTAAGCTATGATATAACAATGGGTGGGGATATTTAAGCTATGATATATCATTGGGTGGGGGTATTTAAGCTATGATATATCAATGGATGGGGATAATTAACCTATGATATATCAATGGGTGGTGATATTTAATCTATGATATATCAATGGATGGGGGTATTTAAGCTATGATATATCAATGGGTGGGGATATTTAAGCTATGATATATCAATGGATGGGGGTATTTAAGCTATGATATATCAATGGATGGGGGTATTTAAGCTATGATATATCAATGGATGGGGGTATTTAAGCTATTATATATCAATGGGTGGGGATATTTAAGCTATGATATATCAATGGATTGGAGTATTTAAGCTATGATATATCAATGGATGGGGGTATTTAAGCTATGATATATCAATGGGTGGGGATATTTAAGCTATGATATATCAATGGATGGGGGTATTTAAGCTATGATATATCAATGGATGGGGATAATTAACCTATGATATATCAATGGGTGGGGGTATTTAATCTATGATATATCAATGGATGGGGGTATTTAAGCTATGATATATCAATGGGTGGGGATAGTTAAGCTATGCTATATCAATGGATGGGGGTATTTAAGCTATGATATATCAATGGGTGGGGATATTTAAGCTATGATATATCAATGGGTGGGGATATTTAAGCTATGCTATACCAATAGGTGGGGATATTTAAGCTATGATATATCAATGGGTGGGGATATTTAAGCTATGATATATCAATGGGTGGGGATATTTAAGCTATGATATATCAATGGATGGGGGTATTTAAGCTATTATATATCAATGGGTGGGGATATTTAAGCTATGATATATCAATGGTGGGGATATTTAAGCTATGATATATCAATGGGTGGGGATATTTAAGCTATGATATATCAATGGACGGGGGTATTTAAGCTATGATATATCAATGGGTGGGGGTATTTAAGCTATGATATAACAATGGGTGGGGATATTTAAGCTATGATATATCAATGGTTGGGGGTATTTAAGCTATGATATATCACTGGATGGGGATAATTAACTTATGATATATCAATGGGTGGTGATATTTAATCTATGATATATCAATGGATGGGGGTATTTAAGCTATGATATATCAATGGATGGGGGTATTTAAGCTATGATATATCAATGGGTGGGGATATTTAAGCTATGATATATCAATGGATGGGGGTATTTAAGCTATGATATAACAATGGGTGGGGATATTTAAGCTATGATATATCAATGGGTGGGGGTATTTAAGCTATGATATATCAATGGATGGGGATAATTAACTTATGATATATCAATGGGTGGTGATATTTAATCTATGATATATCAATGGATGGGGATAATTAACCTATGATATATCAATGGATGGGGATATTTAAGCTATGATATATCAATGGATGGGGGTATTTAAGCTATGATATAACAATGGGTGGGGATATTTAAGCTATGATATATCAATGGGTGGGGATATTTAAGCTATGATATATCAATGGGTGGGGATATTTAAGCTATGATATATCAATGGGTGGGGGTATTTAATCTATGATATATCAATGGGTGGGGATATTTAATCTATGATATATCAATGGGTGGGGATATTTAAGCTATGATATATCAATGGATGGGGGTATTTAAGCTATGATATAACAATGGGTGGGGGTATTTAATCTATGATATATCAATGGATGGGGATATTTAAGCTATGATATATCAATGGATGGGGGTATTTAAGCTATGATATAACAATGGGTGGGGATATTTAAGCTATGATATATCAATGGATGGGGGTATTTAAGCTATGATATATCAATGGATGGGGATAATTAACCTATGATATATCAATGGGTGGGGGTATTTAATCTATGATATATCAATGGATGGGGGTATTTAAGCTATGATATATCAATGGGTGGGGGTATTTAAGCTATGATATATCAATGGATGGGGGTATTTAAGCTATGATATATCAATGGGTGGGGGTATTTAAGCTATGATATATCAATGGATGGGGGTATTTAAGCTATGATATATCAATGGATGGGGGTATTTAAGCTATGATATATCAATGGATGGGGGTATTTAAGCTATGATATAACAATGGATGGGGGTATTTAATCTATGATATATCAATGGGTGGGGGTATTTAATCTATGATATATCAATGGGTGGGGGTATTTAAGCTATGATATATCAATGGATGGGGGTATTTAAGCTATGATATATCAATGGATGGGGATATTTAAGCTATGATATATCAATGGATGGGGGTATTTAAGCTATGATATATCAATGGGTGGGGATATTTAAGCTATGATATATCAATGGATGGGGGTATTTAAGCTATGATATATCAATGGATGGGGGTATTTAAGCTATGATATATCAATGGATGGGGGTTATTTAAGCTATGATATATCAATAGATGGGGATAATTAACCTATGATATATCAATGGATGGGGGTATTTAAGCTATGATATATCAATGGGTGGGGATATTTAATCTATGATATATCAATAGATGGGGGTTTTTAATCTATGATATATCAATAGATGGGGGTATAATACCATATTTAAGCTATGATATATCAATGGATGGGGGAATTTAAGCTATGATATATCAATGGATGGGGGTATATAAAGCTATGATAATATATCAATGGATCATATTTCTACAAACTAGAATGATTAATGATCACAAATGCAGGAATAGAACTGTAAATTCTCTGTTTCAGATTTTATGACCATGTACTTTAATTACTACAGTATAGTCAGAGACATCATGTGATAAGTCACAGTGATAGACATATCACTCTTCTTAGTGATACTGATATATCTTTTGGTCTGTTTAATCTATTTACATATTTTGACATGCCTTTTGGGTGATAGTAAGTAACACTCTAAATGTAAAAGATATTTTGAAGATATATTTAATAGAACAAAAGATATATCAGTATCACTATTATTTAAAGAAGCATGATATGTCTATCAAATTGATTTATCACGCTATGTCTCTCACTGTACTGTGCACCCACAGAAATATTCTGTATGCTCTGTTCAATATACCTTGCACATTTTTTGTGGCCCCACAGTTTAGCTAGATCTAGTGGAGTGTGTCCTCTGCAATCTCTACCATCAAGCTTGGCTCCCACTTCTATCAGTAATTTTAAACACTGAACATGACCTTCAGAGGCAGCTTGATGAACTGGTGTGATGCCATCATTATTAGCACTGAATAAAAGTAAAATCAAACAAAATCATTTTCATTACCCAAATGTATCCTGTTAGTGATGGTTATTTGCAAAAAATACCGGTAAAGAGGATAGGCAAATTTCCTGAGCCACCTCAGAATTGAACAAATTCAATTTCATATTTAACCTGAAAAAAAAAATGCATGAGGGGAATATATTTTTTTGGTCCCTGACTCTGTGCAGAAAATTCAAATAATTTGTGTAAGGGGAACTTATTTAGCAGAAAGCAAATGGGGGATGTACGGACGTTTTTATCTCTACAAAATATGATACTATCAAACCATGGTATAAACAAAACAAAACTTACACAGATGCATTGGCCTTTTTATCTAACAGGTACTTTAAACAATCAAGTGCTCTCTTTCCTGTCTGGTTGCTTATACACAGGTGAACTGCCCTCCAGCCAGTTGTACTAGGCAGATTTATATTAAATTTATACTTTTCAATGAGGATTTTTAAACATTCCAGTCTACCATGTATCGAAGCTAAATGTAACGCTGACAAACCCTGCAAAATAATATAAAATATGATTATAAAATTATAAATAAATGTTTTTTATATCATAAACTTAAATGTAATTATTCTAGCATCTGGTTTATTATCTGACATCTCAAGAAAAGGTAGAATTTTGATAAGTCAAATGACATCTTTGGAAGTGAAATTTCCATGCACGACTCTTCCAACTTGTACAAAGAACATGTCGGACAAGTAAATTTTAATATATTGTTTGTCCTGGGACAAGTAACATAATATTAAGGAATAATAATTATCTGAATGAAATTGGGGTGTTCTGGGAATGTGTATGTTTCCGTAATAATTAAATTTATCGTAAATATTTATGGTAAAACTCCTATTTTGTATCTCTTTCGATTGGGAATGGTTGGGAATGATTGGGAATGGTTGGGAATGATTGGGAATGGTTGGGAATAGTTGAGAATGATTGGGAATGATTGGGAATGGTTGCATCAGTGGTATTCCAAAAGTGGCTAAAATACACAGAATCATAAGGGTCTAAGTTGAGGATATCGACCATTCATTTATATAGCAACGATAATTCTACTGCATATTTCCTAACAATAGGCGTGACCACATAACAGTTTTATTCTGAGTTCAGAATGCAACATTTCCTTGTACACTAGTTTAATACCATAAATTAAATAACATATAAATCAGTTTTCATTCATTGTTGTTATCACTGCAATGGACAAATACTTAACTAAAATGCCTGGGAAAAATATTGACATCGACAAACCATTCAAGAATTGTAAGAAACACAAATCTAAAATCAGTGAGCTTCACACGCGTTCCTATGAATAATTATTAAAAGATGCACGACGAACAGGTTTCCCCACTGACTTTTTGTTGAAGATATTTCTTGTGTTCTAAATCCATTTCATCAAATAATTTCTGTTAACTCACAAAATCAAAACAATTCAAGATGATCAGCTTAAAAAAACAACAGGACAAGTAGGATTCTGTACAGACAAGTAGGATTCTGTACAGACAAGTAGGATTCTGTACAGACAAGTAGGATTCTGTACAGACAAGTAGGATTCTGTACAGACAAGTAGGATTCTGTACAGACAAGTAGGATTCTGTACAGACAAGTAGGATTCTGTACAGACAAGTAGGATTCTGTACAGACAAGTAGGATTCTGTACAGACAAGTAGGATTCTGTACAGACAAGTAGGATTCTGTACAGACAAGTAGGATTCTGTACAGACAAGTAGGATTCTGTACAGACAAGTAGGATTCTGTACAGACAAGTAGGATTCTGTACAGACAAGTAGGATTCTGTACAGACAAGTAGGATTCTGTACAGACAAGTAGGATTCTGTACAGACAAGTAGGATTCTGTACAGACAAGTAGGATTCTGTACAGACAAGTAGGATTCTGTACAGACAAGTAGGATTCTGTACAGACAAGTAGGATTCTGTACAGACAAGTAGGATTCTGTACAGACAAGTAGGATTCTGTACAGACAAGTAGGATTCTGTACAGACAAGTAGGATTCTGTACAGACAAGTAGGATTCTGTACAGACAAGTAGGATTCTGTACAGACAAGTAGGATTCTGTACAGACAAGTAGGATTCTGTACAGACAAGTAGGATTCTGTACAGACAAGTAGGATTCTGTACAGACAAGTAGGATTCTGTACAGACAAGTAGGATTCTGTACAGACAAGTAGGATTCTGTACAGACAAGTAGGATTCTGTACAGACAAGTAGGATTCTGTACAGACAAGTAGGATTCTGTACAGACAAGTAGGATTCTGTACAGACAAGTAGGATTCTGTACAGACAAGTAGGATTCTGTACAGACAAGTAGGATTCTGTACAGACAAGTAGGATTCTGTACAGACAAGTAGGATTCTGTACAGACAAGTAGGATTCTGTACAGACAAGTAGGATTCTGTACAGACAAGTAGGATTCTGTACAGACAAGTAGGATTCTGTACAGACAAGTAGGATTCTGTACAGACAAGTAGGATTCTGTACAGACAAGTAGGATTCTGTACAGACAAGTAGGATTCTGTACAGACAAGTAGGATTCTGTACAGACAAGTAGGATTCTGTACAGACAAGTAGGATTCTGTACAGACAAGTAGGATTCTGTACAGACAAGTAGGATTCTGTACAGACAAGTAGGATTCTGTACAGACAAGTAGGATTCTGTACAGACAAGTAGGATTCTGTACAGACAAGTAGGATTCTGTACAGACAAGTAGGATTCTGTACAGACAAGTAGGATTCTGTACAGACAAGTAGGATTCTGTACAGACAAGTAGGATTCTGTACAGACAAGTAGGATTCTGTACAGACAAGTAGGATTCTGTACAGACAAGTAGGATTCTGTACAGACAAGTAACTTTTCTCAGATTACTTGCCCTGGGACAAGCAGCACATTTCAATATTTCCACACACTTGGCCTTGCATTTCCTATCATTCAATATTTAACAGTAATAACAAACTATCAAAATGTCAACAAATTTATATTAAACAGAATGTGAATACCATGATATACTTAGGAGATTAATCACTTCTTTGTGTACTACAAGCTGTACTGTGTGTACAACAGAACTGTAAGTGTGGTCATTGGTGGTCCCTTGTGTACAACAGAACTGTAAGTGTAGTCATTGGTGGTCCCTTGTGTACAACAGAACTGTAAGTGTGGTCATTGGTGGTCCCTTGTGTACAACAGAACTGTAAGTGTGGTCATTGGTGGTCCCTTGTGTACAACAGAACTGCAAGTGTGGTCATTGGTGGTCCCTTGTGTACAACAGAACTGTAAGTGTGGTCATTGGTGGTCCCTTGTGTACAACAGAACTGTAAGTGTGGTCATTGGTGGTCCCTTGTGTACAACAGAACTGTAAGTGTGGTCATTGGTGGCCCCTTGTGTACAACAGAACTGTAAGTGTGGTCATTGGTGGTCCCTTGTGAGGCTATAGAACCACCTAAACATCATGGTGTTTACTGTTAATTTGAATAGATAATAAAAATTTTCCCAGCTGTTGGAAGTTGAGTGCCACAATAATCTTAGGTAGTGGAGTGTGCCCTTTACACTTTGAAACATAAGCATTTGAGATCAAATAGGAAATCTGTTTACATAGTGTTTAGATGAATATACTGGTGTATTCTCATTATCATATCTTTATGGATTACTTGTTAGCAAGGTGTAGGTTTGTCCTGTGTCATAAATACATATGTATGTACTGCCGCTTCTGGTAAATCCACTGTTACATTGGTACCTAACTAAATAGCTCAGTGATCAGAACATGACAACTGGTTGGGTTGAATGTTGGTAATTTTGGTATTGTCATCAATGTATGACAACTCTTCAGGTGAGGTGGGTAGGTAGGTCAGAGACAGAGTGTAACTGTTTGTATCAGGTCAAATCGGCACCTGGTCACTTCGGCACCTATCTAAATAGTCAAATCGGGACTTAGTCATATCGGCACCTTATTGGCATCAGTATTAAAAAAATATAGTAATAATAAAATATTTATATGGATATAAAAAAAAGAAAGTTGGGTTAGATAAACTTGCAAAATTTAAAACGACATCTGCATACAGTGTGCAAACTAGGTCCCTCCTTGACAATCTTGATGCACTTCAATGTGAGCAGTGTCAACGATGGCAGCATCATATGCAATACTGTTAAGAGTCTTCTTTTTTTTCATTTTCAAATGATTTTGTATTGGAAACAAATATACTTTTAAGGGCAATTTATTTTTGAATAAATAATTAAATTAAACAAATCAATTAATGTAATTTGCTTAATTTTATGGATTCAATTATTGTTTATCTAAATAACGAACTAATGATAATTGTGATATATGTTTGAAAATCGCAAATATTCATTCATTCACATACATATATACGGTACATTCAAATATTAAACACTAAAAACATCAATAAAATGATGATTTTCAAAAGTACATTTTTTTTTTATTATCATACATCTAGGTGCCGAAATGACCAGGTGCCGAAGTGACTTCAATTCTAACTGTTACACTCCTCTATCAAAGATTATTCATTTTTAATTCAGAACAGTGTCATTTTCCCATTTAAGGATTGATCTCAATTTTTGTTCCGTTCATGAAGAAATAAACTCAAAAATAAGGTACACACTGTGTAACCCGTGAACGTGTTACGCAAGGGTGTGTACCACATTTTTGAGTTTTTTCAAATGAAGTGAACAAAAAATTGTGATCAATCCTTATAAATTAATTCTTAATTAATTTTTTTCTTGTCCTAAAAATATTTTGTTGGATAATAATTGCTTAACCAGAGGCTCTCAAGAGCCTGTATCGTTCACCTGGTAATAAAAAGAACCAATTGGTCCTATGTAAAAACTATGTCCTGCAGTGGTAGTCATCTTGGAATTCCGATCAACATAAATAACATGAAGTTTGTAAAAGACCTTCCAATGATTGATGCACAGTTTAGGTTCAATCAGTGCAATAGCTTCAAAGAAGAAAATATTTCTGTATTTTCCCATATAGTCCTGTGTTAATACTATGACCTGTGGTGGCAGCCATCTTGGTTTGTTGAGGACCATCCAATGAACATTCATGTACAGTTTGGCTTTAATCATATTTGTAGTTTCTGAGAAGAAGGCATTTGAAAATTTTCCCATAGGGTCCAATGTTAATCTATTTCCTGCAGTGGTGGCCATCTTGGATTTCCGATCGGCAAAAAAACCTGAATTTTGTAGAGGACCTTTCAATGATCATTCCTGGGCAGTTTGGTTAAACTGTCCAAGTGGTTTCAGAGAGGAAGTGTTTTGAGACACTTTTCCCCATAGGGTCCAATGTTAAACTAAGTCTGGCTGTAGCCGCCATTTTGAATTTCATATCGGAACAAAAAACCTAAAGTTTGTAGAGGACCATCCAATGAACATTCATGTACAGTTTGGCTTTAATCATATTTGTAGTTTCTGAGAAGATGGCATTTGAACATTTTCCCATTGGGTCCAATATTAATCTATTTCCTGCAGTGGTGGCCATCTTGGATTTCCGATCGGCATAAAAAACAAAATTTTGTAGAGGACCTTCCAATGATCATTCCTGGGCAGTTTGGTTTCAATTGTCCAAGTGGTTTCAGAGAGGAAGTGTTTTGAGACACTTTTCCCATAGGGTCCAATGTTAAACTAAGTCCTGCTGTAGCCGCCATCTTCCATTTTATATCGGAACAAAAAACCTAAACTTTCTAGAGGACCATCCAATGAACATTCCATTCTCGTTTGGATTCAGTCTGATTTGTAGTTTCTGAGAAGAAGGGATTTGAACATTTTCCCACAGGGTCCAATGTTAATCTATTTCCTGCCGTAGCCGCCATTTTGAATTTCATATCGGAACATAAAATCTAAAGTTTGTAGAGGACCATCCAATGAACATTCATGTACAGTTTGGCTTTAATCATATTTGTAGTTTCTGAGAAGAAGGCATTTGAACATTTTCCCATAGGGTCCAATGTTAATCTATTTCCTGCGGTGGTGGCCATCTTGGATTTCGGATCGGCATAGAAAACATAAACTTGGTAAAGGACATTCCAATGATCATTCCTTTACAGTTTGGGTTCAGTCAGTTCATCAGTTTCAGAGAAGAAGATCTTTGAAATTTCAGCCAATCAGAGCATATTATTGGCACTGGCAGCCATGTTGAATATCCGACTGGAACGAAAAACAGAAACTTTGTAGAGGACCATCCAAGGAACATTCCTGGTAAGTTTGGTTCCAATTGGCTCAGTGGTTTCGGTGACCAAACTTGAAATGTGAAAAGTTTACAGACGACGGACGCCAAGTGATGGCAATAGTTCACCTGGACCTTTGGTCAAGGTGAACTAAAAAGTATTAAAATAAAAAAAATTCCCAATACGGTTGTTTCGAATCATTTCCATTCCGTCAAAATTTTGTTATTTTCGTCCACCAGATCATTTGATTTCAATGGAACTCCTGGCACTGAAATTCCGATCTCAATGTACACAACAAAAATTCCAATCAATATGTGCCATTGTAACGTTCGATCCTCAACTTAAAAAACCTTAACATTTTCTGTAAAAGACAGATATCAATTAAATTATTTTATTTGTATCAAAGACTTCAATGCAGAGACAAATACTTCTTTAAAATTAAATTTGTTTTCTTTCTTTATTTGCGGCTGTCAGCATCATCAAAGGAAAACGATCTGCCTTCATGTATATATTTCTGATATCAGACAGATAGTGGGGTACCGAACACCAGTATTTATTCAGTGGTTTTCTTGGCGTCTCCATATTACAATTACTTATAATCTACCGCATCTACGACTATGATATGCTGACGTTGTCACAGTAATAGCATAAACACCAGAAGTCGCCTGTCGATTTGTTCAGACGTCAAGACAAGAAAAAGACAGAACGGGGTCAGAATTGACATGATTTGAAACAACCGTATTGAGATCCCAACATGCGACTTCCGGTTTAAAATTTTGTCCATGGAAAATAACATCTATTTTTTATCCAATCAAAATCTCTTTATAAACACATTAAATTAATTTATTCTCGGATAACTGCATTACTGGAAATTCTGTTATCTCAGTTGGTAAATCATTGTCTTAAAATTAGAGAGGCCCTGTGATCAAATAAAATCAAGGACAATTGGGAATGTATTTTTCGGAGATAAAATATCCTCGTCTGACAATAAGTCGGTCGGTCATTGGATAATGTTTGATTATTTTTTTCATGTTTGAAAAGTAAACATTTTTTTCTTTTTAATTATGTTCCTCATCTATTCTTGCTCACATGTGTAAAGTTCCATGGAAAAAAGATCGATAATAATTACATACTGACCCATATTTGTTTACACACCCTTTTTCCAAATGGCGTCGTATGACGTCACATAAAGTCGGTCAAAGTTCAATAAAGCACATGATTTTGTCATAGGCCAACCAAACTTAAAAAGTAAACCAGATTAAGAAAGTACAGTATTTTAGCTTTTTCAGTGTAATTGATTTGTCTGAAAAATTTCAAAAGATGTTTTTTTTAAATAGTTTGAAATTGAAGTATTAAAAATTAATTATTTGATGCAAATATTAAACTTGCTTACCCACATAAAAAGTATTTAATCCAGTGAATTTGGTGTTTTTGCTTTTGTCAATACAATCTATTAGACCAACATATTTTTTTTTTTTTTTCATCATAATATAGTTTATTCAAAATCTCCTGTTTACAATAACCTTAATGGCCCAGGAGTGAACATTAAGGGTCCCTGTTTTACATAAATCTCACTTGTCCAGGGGTAGCAAGTGAAAATAAAAATAAAAAGTCCACATATTTTGGTAAAACAATTAATGACTGATTTCAATTTATTTTAATCACATTTATTATCACAGAGTGGTAACAATACAGTTTTGTTGATGCTATTTGTAATAATGACAGGTTTTTTTTACCCAGACAATCTCATTTTTCTGTCTGGTTTAATTTAATTATCTGTTCAATTTATGCTATAAATTTTGATTATTGCTGTTAAATTAATTCTTTTTCTATCTTCTCTGTGAATTTCATTTCATTACCCCAAGAAGTAAGGGGTGTATTTGTTATTAAAGCAGCAGTGGAAATGCAAAATAATCTGCCATTTTGTGACTAATGGAGAGCACTTGCATGTATTTTCCCGGTAAAATCTGCCATTTTCTAGAAAATGGTGGAATCTGAATGATCAATCATCATATTTTCAAAGTATTTTAAAATACAATTTGCTTGGCCTACATTCCAGAAATGTCATGAACTGTGATGTTGATTATGTCAACAAACCAGAAAAATACAAATGTTTGGGGAATACCATCGATGGAAACATATTTAACAAGCATAATGATCAGGAAAAAAAGACATTAGTAAAAAGGATCTTTTTTACTTGCATGGAATTTATTCAATTCAAACTTCTCTGTTTTAATCTCATCTTGTAATTTTGAAAAGTATTCCCTCAGTGTTTATGTACGCTATGAATATACAAAATGACGTCATTGGTCTTGTGCTGCACGAGAATTGTAAATCAAAACAAATGACCGACATTATTGCATGATCGAGCAGATGTCACGGTAGGATATGTTCTACTTTACTCTTGAAGAGTCTTGTCTTGTAAGTTGTAATTGTATTTTGATTTTTGACATTTGTGCTAAATGAATAACAACAAATATTTTGTAATTTTCCTTACATTTTTGTCAAAATTAATTTGTCCCTTTGCTTCACGTAAACTTTGCTTTAACCATTCAACATCACCAATAGCTGCAGCCATAAATTCATCATCAGCAATTTTCTTTTCGTTAATATTTGCAAAGCGTGGTGGGCGACGTTTTCTAGATTTTGCTGAATCCAAACTACTTCCTATTTTTGTCAGATCAGACATTTTGAATATATAAAGTTAGTGTTCCATTCAATAACAAATATATCTTAAAAATTAAACTCAATTTCGGGGAATGTTAACCCATTTCTGTTCTTCCTGATCAGGAGTCCATTGTTGACAATGGTAACTACCGCTAGGGATCAAAATGTGTAGATAACTCTTGCAACTTCCGGTATGTTTAGGCAAGTCGTTCCTGGCCCAAATCAACCCGGCCCCAAGACGTCTCGGACTCATAAATATTTTAATTATTTGTTTTTACTGTGAAGTGTATTAGGAGCAGGAACGACATGAAAAACGATAGAGATAATATGAAACCGGCACGGCCATGAATGCTCGCGCATCTGAAAGTTAACTGGCAATTTCATGCTCATCCAGTACATTAAAAAAAAAATTTGGGCCGAGATATATTGGGGATGACTTTTTTTTAGGGCCGAATCTAGTCTCATTCAATCGCAATCGTAAAGTTCTACTCGGCCATTCTCGCTACCCTGCACATAACCTCGTATGCATTAGGCGTATAAATCGCACTACTTTTCACATGTCAGTTACATGAAAGTTTGATAAAGTTATATTTTAAGCAATTTTCTATATTTCAATTAAAGTTTTAGTATGTCTTCCATATTGGATTTTCGTGGACTATATTTTTGTGCGGCTTAACTTAACTTAACTTCCGGCAAACAATTTAAGAAGAATTTCTACTATGTACGTACGAGGTTATTTGCAGGGTAGTGAGAATGGCCGAGTAGTTACGATTGATTCAATCGAGCTGTCGTTCCTTTATTCGAGTTATCGTTCCTTACGAAATCTCAAAAGTTAACTTCCGCATAGAAACAAAAATTCTTGTCAGTATGTCAGAAGAGATTTAATAAATTAAAAAATATCAATATAAGTAAAACAAGCTAACAAAATGACTTTTATTACACACGGGTTCCGGGTTTCAGTGGTATCGGACGTACGAGAGAGGGTACGAGACTTCAGGATCACCTTTGCGCTTTATGTTAAGAAGATCTTCATTAGTTGAGTGTGTTAGTGTGTTACACGGAACCGGTGTTTACAAAGCGTCGATTTTTTTTCATTCGTCAATATAACCCGAATAATCCAGTCGTTATATTACGCTTTGCTATATTAACGCCTGAACGACTTTCTCGATAAAACGCGTCAATCGGAAGCTTCAAATTAACAATGAATTCTGGGCATAAACTGCGCGTGGTGACTTTTGGCACTAAAAGAAGGAGGAGCTTACGAAATGTTTGTAAACATAGGTCAATGGAGCGTTCAGGTATCAAATGTTTTCATTGTACCCACGTGTTTGACCTAATACTAATCTAAAAGGTGAAAAGAGAAGAAATGTAGGAAAACTAAATAAAGAATTAAACATCGTTAATCAACTTGTCGATCTCCATTTCTTGTTGTTTGTAAACATTACCGGAAATTGAAAGAACCACCTTGCGCATACTCGGCAAATAATCATCGCTGATTGGCTCTCTCTTTCAGAGAGCAGCTGACGCGTTTTTATCACAAGGAAAGTTCAAGCCCTCATCCAGCGATAGTGCCGATAGAGGGCGCAGTATTATTCGAGTTATCGTCAATATAACTTGAATAATACTGCGCCCTCTATCGGCACTTTCGCTGCAGCGACTAGCGGGAGAGTAATATAACGACTGGATTATTCGGGTTATCGTCAATATGTCCAGCCGAATGCCAGACAACTCGGCCCGCGGACAACTCGGCCTGTTAGCGAGGACAAGTCGGCCCGTATGTTAAGACAACTCGGACCGTATTATTGTTTTATAATATTGTTCAATATTTATGTGTGTATTATATAATTATTTATTTATTTATTTAAAAGACAATTATTATCTTTTAGTGAAAAAGAATTATTGATTCAATGATAATATTACTTGTGACCAAAAATGCGATTAGGACGTGATTTTGTTCTCATAACATGGTCTATTACATATCATTTACAGGAATAAAATTAATATCAAAAATTAAAAATAGATAATTTAAGAAAAAATTATTTAGAGCTTATAAATTATGACGCCGCATTAACCAAGGCCGTATCAACTAAGGCCGCATTTGATTAAGGCGGGATTTTCGTAAGGCCTGATTGTTTTAAGGCCGGATCATCTCGAAAGCAAACAATCACCAATGTAAACACAAGCTGTAAATATTTGATCACTGCTTTCGATCTTAATTAAGTTAATAATGGCTTCTTTTAAAGAATATTTAAATAAATTATATTTTGATTGCATTTAAACGATCATTGATGTTTTTTTTAAATTTTCGTTGATTTTATTTTAAAAAAGGTAATCACATTTGTTTGAAAGAAAATGCGGTGCCGATTTGACACTTTTTTTCAACGGTACCGAAATGTCTTGGTGCCGAACTGTCTTTTTAAACGGGTGCCGAAATGTCTTGGTGCCGAACTGTCTTTTCCAACGGGTGCCAACTGTCTTGGTGCCGAACTGTCTTGTTTCCAACCATTTCGTACCATATGTAATATTGCTCAGTAGCCATTTTGGAAATAGAATTACACTATGACCATTTCATACCATATGGAAGTAGATACATTATGACCATTTTGTACCATATAGAAATAATTGGTGTTTCATGAGTCATTCATCAAGGGAGTTGTGAGACTGTAATTATTTGCACATTTGGCAAACGTATATTTTCGAATCGTTTCATAAATAAATTATTTTTACAAGTCAAAATAGTTGAACTTCTTTTTCAAAATAAAGCTTTTAATACACAGTAATGGGCTTATGTTAATACAATTTATTAATTTTGCAATGAAACCACAAGGAAAACAGAAGGGGCCTAATTTTTGTCATTATTTTAACAATTCATAAGATAAATATTTTACATTTCTATCAATTTTCTTCCAGGCTGCCCGATCCGGTTTTGACTACCTACTGTACACAGCTCGACGAGAATCAGCAATTATGTCAGCAGAGGCAGTACCAGAACCAGTCAACACTGACCTGAGTCAACTACCGACAGACTACAACAGTTATGCAATCATGCAGAAGTACATAGTCAATGACCAACGTATACCAAAACGTGTTACCGCAGATGGCAACTGTTTCTTCAATGCTGTATCTTTGTCATTTGTCATGAACATTACTCCGTGCAGATTCGTGTTCGTACTTGCATCCAAATGTGTCTCAACATCCACCTGGACCATGATGGCCGCGTCCGACGCCATGGTATTACCATCACAACAAATTATCCTCCTATCAACGGTGCATCTGACTTCGTATACAAAGTATTAAATACAGACTTCACTCCAAACAATTTAAAACCAAAAAGTAATGTCACAGTATTGTGGACCAACACAACAACAGACCCTTCAAAACCAATTACAGGAACTTGGACACTAAACCACTTTGTTTTCCTAGCAACTGCTCAAGCTATTCCTCCACCTTCTCCAACTGCTCAAGCTATCCCTCCATCTTCTCCACCTGCTCAAGCTATTCCTCCACCTTCTCCAACTGCTCAAGCTATTCCTCCACCTTCTCCACCTGCTCAAGCTACTCCTCCACCTTCTTCAGAACCAGAACCAGATGTCAACGACATCTCAGACCAGCCAGAGGAAATCTCCAGCGACCAAACAGTTAACATCGACGATACCGACGATGATGACATGATGCAGAGTGTAGACTGTAACACCGACAACGATGTGTACCAAGCTGATAGCGACGGACCAAAGATGCATCCATTACCAAATAATGTCCTCAACGCATCCGAATTGTACTCAATTGTAACGTCCGACAAACCAACATTCACAAGTATTCCAATGGGAGAAAAGAACAACTACTACATGTTACTAGACAATTCTACAAATGTTGAGCGTAAGAAGTCAAATAAAAAATCTCAGTTCAGCGACGACCTTGAATCCTGGAATTCCGATTCGGGAACTACCGTCAATACCCACTACGTTATTAGTCATGACTTTAAATGCGCATACATGAACAATGGTCTGTACTGCTTTCCAAAGAAAGTCAACAACAAGCGGACTTTTATACCAATATCTCCACAGCCTGCCGAATCTGATGTTGTGACGTTATACAAGTATTACACAACTTTAAAGCGGCAACCAGATTTAAAAAAACGTGTCACTTGGTTCCGTAATCCAGGTAACCAGGACCTCTCAACAAGGGCCATTGTAGAGTACATCGGTGTTGTTAAACAGATGGAAAGTTCCCATGGCAATTCCAAAAAGAACAACGGACCTTACAAAAGAACCCATCATGACGTACTCCAACACGCTGCACAAGAGCTGAAAACTAAAAAGTCCAGACAAGTGTACAAAGAAATGGTTCTCAAAGATGAAGCAAATGCACCAAGAGACTTGCAACAACTCCGTGATTTAAAGTACAGAACCGAGGGTAAAAGTGCGACCAGTAATGGGAACAATGTTGCCGATGACATTTTGAACGTTTTAAGCATGGTGAAAGACCATCCATTTATTCAAAAGGTTGAACAATCTAAAAATAACGTACCGTCCATTATATTGTACAGTTACGAGCAGATGACAGACTTTAAAAAATTATTGGAACATCGAAAGAACCTCGTGTAGGAATAATAATGACATTATGAAAACCATGCTCATATAAATGTTGTCTTAATATCTAATTACATGATATTTGTATCTTAAAACAAAATAAATTATAAAGAAAAGATAAATTATTAGATAAAAAAAATCCATAATTACAAGTAATGACGACTAAATTTCCCATTAAAATCCCTGCCCCCCCTATTACAAGTGATGACAACTAAATTTCCCATTGAAATCCCTGCCCCCCCCCCCCTCCCTCCACATGCTCATAGCCTTGTCGTGGCGTGTGGGCTTTAAATTATTTACATTCATTGTGAATAATTTAATCCAATATGAGCATTTAAAAATTCATTTAATATAATTTTGTTATTATACGCTCCCTTTTTGGGAGCGTTAATGGTAGAAGTATGAATAGGTACTATGGCACTTCAAAATCTTCAACAATATGGCTGCCAAACTAACCCGAATAATCCAGTCGTTATATGGGACGAAGTCCCAACTATGTTAGAAATAGCAATATTTTGATTCCAGATCCATATCACTAATGGCTTAAATTGCATGCACCGGAAATGATACACCGGAAACCAATACATGGTTAAATCTGCAGAAAATCGGATGCGCAGTAATCTGGAACTACTTCCGGTTATTAATGTTAAAAGTGGTCCCCGATATATCTCGGCCTAAAAAATCTCGACACTATTTTGATGCACTGAATGAGCGTGAAATTGGCAGATAATTTTCAGATTCGCGAGCATTCATGTCCTATCACGTGCTATCATCATACCTACGATATAGTGTTGTATGGGTCTAGTGTTCCCGTGGATTATACGTGCTATCATCATACATAGCGTTGTATGGGTGTGGTGCTCTCGTAGATTATAGGTGCTATCATCATACTTACAACATAGCGTTGTATAGGTCTGATGCTCCCGTGGATTATACGTGCTATCATCATACCTACAATATAGTGTTGTATGGGTCTGGTTCTCCCATACATTATACGTGCTATCATCATACTTACAACATAGCGTTGAATGGGTCTGGTGTTTCCGTAGATTATAAGTGCTATCATCATACTTACAACATAGCGTTGTATGGGTCTGGTGCTACCGTTGATTATAGGTGCTATCATCAAATTCCTCAACATAGCATTGTATGGGTCTGGTGGTCTCGTAGATTATAGGTACTATCATCATGCTTACAACATAGCGTTGTATAGGTCTGATGCTCCTGTGGATTATACGTGCTATCATCATACCTACAATATAGTGTTGTATGGGTCTGGTTCTCCCATACATTATACGTGCTATCATCATACTTACAACATAGCGTTGAATGGGTCTGGTGTTTCCGTAGATTATACGTGCTATCATCATACTTACAACATATCCTTGTATGGGTCTGGTGATCCCATAGATTATAGGTGCTATCATCATACTTATAACATAGCGTTGTATGGGTCTGGTGCTCCCGTGGATTATAGGTGCTATCATCATACTTACAACATAGCGTTGTATGGGTCTGGTGCTCCCGTGGATTATAGGTGCTATCATCATGCTTACAACATAGCGTTGTATGGGTCTGGTGCTCCCGTGGATAATAGGTGCTATCATCATTCTTACAACATAGTGTTGTATGGATCTGGTGCTCCCGTAGATTATGCGTGCTATCATCATACTTACAACATAGCGATGTATGGATCTGGTGCTCATGTAGATTATAGGTGCTATCATCATACTTACAACATAGCGTTGTATGGGTCTGGAGCTCCCGTGGATTATACGTGTTATCATCATACCCATAATATAGCGTTGTATGGGTCTGGTGCCCCCGTAGATTATACGTGCTATCATCATACTTACAACATAGCGTTGTATGGGTCTGGTGCTCCCGTTGATTATAGGTGCTATCATCATATTCCTCAACATAGCATTGTATGGGTCTGGTGCTCCCGTGAATTATAGGTGCTATCATCATATTCCTCAACATAGCATTGTATGGGTCTGGTGCTCCCGTGAATTATAGGTGCTATCATCATATTCCTCAACATAGCATTGTATGGGTCTGGTGCTCCCGTGAATTATAGGTGCTATCATCATATTCCTCAACATAACATTGTATGGTTCTGGTGCTCCCGTGAATTATAGGTGCTATCATCATATTCCTCAACATAGCGTTGTATGGGTCTGGTGCTCCCGTGAATTATAGGTGCTATCATCATATTCCTCAACATAGCGTTGTATGGGTCTGGTGCTCACATGAATTATACGTGTTATTATATTCCTCAACATAGCGTTGTATGGATCTGGTGCTCCCGTGGAATATAGCTGCTATCATCGTACTTACAACATAACGTTGTATGGGTCTAGTGCTTCCGTGGATTATACGTGCTATCATCATACTTACAATATAGCGTTGGTTGTATGGGTCTGGTGCTCCCGTGGATTATAGGTGCTATCATCATATTCCTCAACATAGCGTTGTATGGGTCTGGTGCTCTCGTGAATTATAGGTGCTATCATCATATTCCTCAACATAGCGTTGTATGGGTCTGGTGCTCTCGTGAATTATAGGTGCTATCATCATATTCCTCAACATAGCGTTGTATGGGTCTGGTGCTCCCGTAGATTATATGTGTTTTCATCATACTTACAACATAGCGTTGGTCTGGTGCTCCCGTGGATAATACGTGCTATCATCATACTTACAACATAGCTTTGGTCTGGTGCTCCCGTGGATTATACGTGCTATCATCATATTCCTCAACATAGCGTTGTATGGATCTGGTGCTCCCGTAGATTATAGGTGTTATCTTCATGCTTACAACATATCGTTGGTCTGGCGCTCCCGTGGACTATGCGTGCTATCATCATATTTACAACATAGCGTTGGTCTGGTGCTCCCGTGGATTATACGTACTATCATCATATTTACAACATAGCGTTGGTCTGGTGCTCCCGTGGATTATACGTGCTATCATCATATTCCTCAACATAGCGTTGTATGGGTCTGGTGCTCCCTTCAATTATCCGTGCTATCATCATATTCCTCAACATAGCGTTGTATGGGTCTGGTGCTCCCGTGAATAATAGATGCTATCATCATATTCCTCAACATAGCGTTGTATGGGTCTGGTGCTCCCGTAGATTATACGTGCTATCATCATACGTACAACATAGCGTTGGCCTGGTGCTTCCCTGGATTATACGTGCTATCATCATACTTACAACATAGTGTTGTATGGGTATGGTGCTTCCGTAGATTATACGTGCTATCATTATACTTACAACATAGCGTTGTATGGATCTGGTGCTCCCGTGGATTATACGTGCTATCATCATATTTACAAGATAGTGTTGTATGGATCTGGTGCTCCCGTAGATAATAGGTGCTATCATCATACTTACAACATAGCGTTGTATGGGTCTGGTGCTCCCGTGGATTATTCTTGCTATCATCATACTTACAGCATAGTGTTGTATGGGTCTGGTGCTCTCGTGGATGATAGGTGCTATCATCATACTTACAACATAGCGTCGTAAGGGTCTGGTGTTTCCGCGGATTATACGTGCTATCATCATACTTACAATAGAGTGTTGTATGGGTCTCGTGCTCAAGTAGATTATACGTGCTATCATCATACTTACAACATATCGTTGCATCGGTCTGGTGCTCTCGTAGATTATAGGTGCTATTATCATACTTATAACGTAGCGTTGTATGGGTCTGATGCTCCCGTGGATTATACGTGCTATCATCATACCTACAATATAGTGTTGTATGGGTGTGGTGGTTCCGTAGATTATACGTGCTATCATCATACTTACAACATAGCGTTGTATGGGTCTGGTGCTCCCGTAGATTATAGGTGCTATCATCATACTCACAACATAGCGTTGTATGGGTCTGGTGCTCCCGTGGATTATAGGTGCTATCATCATACTTACAACATAGCGTTGTATGGGTCTGGTGCTCCCATAGATTATACGTGCTATCATCATACTTACAACATAGCGTGGTATGGGTCTGGTGCTCCCGTGGATTATACGTGCTATCATCATACTTACAACATAGCGTTGTATGGGTCTGGTGCTCCCGTGGATTATACGTGCTATCATCATACTTACAGCATAGTGTTATATGGGTCTGGTGCTCCCGTGGATGATAGGTGCTATCATCATATTTACAACATAGCGTTGTATGGGTCTGGGGCTCCCGTGGATTATACTTGCTATCATCATACTTACAACATAGCGTTGTATGGGTCTGGTGCTCCCGAAGATTATACTTGCTATCATCATGCTTACAACATAGCCTTGTATGGGTCTGGTGATCCCATAGATTATAGGTGCTATCATCATATTTACAACATAGCGTTGTATGGGTCTGATTCTCCCGTGGGTTATACGTGCTACCATCATGCTCAGAACATAGCGTTGTATGGGTCTGGCGCTGCCGTGGATTATATGTGCTATCATCATACTTACATTATAGCGTTGTATGGGTCTGGTGCTCCCGTGGATTATACGTGCTATCAACATACTTACAGCATAGCGTTGTATGGGTCTGATTCTCCCGTGGATTATAGGTGTTATCATCATACTCACAACATTGCTTTGTATGGGTCTGGTGCTCCCGTGGATTATCGATGCTATCATCATACTTACAACATATGTAGCTTTGTATGGGTCTGGTGCTCCAGTGGATTATAGGTGCTATCATCATACTTACAACATAGCCTTGTATGGGTCTGGTGATCCCATAGATTATAGGTGCTATCATCATATTTACAACATAGCGTTGTATGGGTCTGATTCTCCCGTGAATTATAGGTACTATCATCATATTCCTCAACATAGCGTTGTATTGGTCTGGTGCTCCCGTAGATTATAGGTGTTATCTTCATGCTTACAACATATCGTTGGTCTGGCGCTCCCGTGGACTATGCGTGCTATCATCATATTTACAACATAGCGTTGGTCTGGTGCTCCCGTGGATTATACGTACTATCATCATATTTACAACATAGCGTTGGTCTGGTGCTCCCGTGGATTATACGTGCTATCATCATATTCCTCAACATAGCGTTGTATGGGTCTGGTGCTCCCATGAATTATTGGTGCTATCATCATATTCCTCAACATAGCGTTGTATGGGTCTGGTGCTCCCTTCAATTATCCGTGCTATCATCATATTCCTCAACATAGCGTTGTATGGGTCTGGTGCTCCCGTGAATAATAGATGCTATCATCATATTCCTCAACATAGCGTTGTATGGGTCTGGTGCTCCCGTGAATAATAGATGCTATCATCATATTCCTCAACATAGCGTTGTATGGGTCTGGTGCTCCCGTAGATTATATGTGCTATCATCATACTTACAACATAGCGTTGTATGGGTCTGGTGCTCCCGTAGATTATACGTGCTATCATCATACTCACAACATAGCGTTGTATGGGTCTGGTGCTCCCGTGGATTATATGTGCTATCATCATGCTTACAACATAGCGTTGTATGGGTCTGGTGCTCCCGTAGATTATACGTGCTATCATCATACTTACAACATAGCGTTGTATGGGTCTGGTGCTCCCGTGGATTATAGGTGCTATCATCATACTTACAACATAGCGTTGTATGGGTCTGGTGCTCCCATAGATTATACGTGCTATCATCATACTTACAACATAGCGTGGTATGGGTCTGGTGCTCCCGTGGATTATACGTGCTATCATCATTCTTACAACATAGCGTTGTATGGGTCTGGTGCTCCCGTGGATTATACGTGCTATCATCATACTTACAGCATAGTGTTATATGGGTCTGGTGCTCCCGTGGATGATAGGTGCTATCATCATATTTACAACATAGCGTTGTATGGGTCTGGGGCTCCCGTGGATCATACTTGCTATCATCATACTTACAACATAGCGTTGTATGGGTCTGGTGCTCCCGAAGATTATACTTGCTATCATCATGCTTACAATATAGCCTTGTATGGGTCTGGTGATCCCATAGATTATAGGTGCTATCATCATATTTACAACATAGCGTTGTATGGGTCTGATTCTCCCGTGGGTTATACGTGCTACCATCATGCTCAGAACATAGCGTTGTATGGGTCTGGTGCTGCCGTGGATTATATGTGCTATCATCATACTTACATTATAGCGTTGTATGGGTCTGGTGCTCCCGTGGATTATACGTGCTATCAACATACTTACAGCATAGCGTTGTATGGGTCTGATTCTCCCGTGGATTATAGGTGTTATCATCATACTCACAACATTGCTTTGTATGGGTCTGGTGCTCCCGTGGATTATCGGTGCTATCATCATACTTACAACATATGTAGCTTTGTATGGGTCTGGTGCTCCAGTGGATTATAGGTGCTATCATCATACTTACAACATAGCCTTGTATGGGTCTGGTGATCCCATAGATTATAGGTGCTATCATCATATTTACAACATAGCGTTGTATGGGTCTGATTCTCCCGTGGATTATAGGTGCTATCATCATACTTACAACATAGCGTTGTTTGGGTCTGGTGCTCCCGTGGATAATAGGTGCTATCATCATTCTTACAAAATAGCTTGTATGGGTCTGGTGCTGCCGTGGATTATATGTGCTATCATCATACTTACAACATAGCGTTGTATGGGTCTGGTGCTCCCATGGATTATACGTGCTATCATCATACCTACAATATAGCGTTGGTTGTATGGGTCTGTTGCTCCCGTGGATTTTTGGTGCTATCATCATACTTACAACATAGCGTTGTATGGGTCTGGTTTTCCCGTGGATTATAGGTGCTATCATCATACTTACAACATAGCGTTGTATGGGTCTGGTGCTCCCGTGGATTGTATGTGCTATCATCATACTTACAACATAGCGTTGTATGGGTCTGGTGTTCCCTTAGATTATACGTGCTGCTATCATCATACTTACAACATAGCGTTGTATGGGTCTGGTGCTTCCGTGGATTATAGGTGCTATCATCATACTTACATAGTGTTGTATTGATCTGGTGCTCCCGTGGATTATCGGTGCTATCATCATACTTACAACATAGCGTTGTATGGGTCTGGTGCTCCCGTGTATTATAGGTGCTATCATCATACTTACAACATAGCGTTGTATGGGTCTGGTGCTCCCATAGATTATACGTGCTATCATCATACTTACAACATAGCGTGGTATGGGTCTGGTGCTCCCGTGGATTATACGTGCTATCATCATTCTTACAACATAGCGTTGTATGGGTCTGGTGCTCCCGTGGATTATACGTGCTATCATCATACTTACAGCATAGTGTTATTTGGGTCTGGTGCTCCCGTGGATGATAGGTGCTATCATCATATTTACAACATAGCGTTGTATGGGTCTGGGGCTCCCGTGGATTATACTTGCTATCATCATACTTACAACATAGCGTTGTGTGGGTCTGGTGCTCCCGAAGATTATACTTGCTATCATCATGCTTACAACATAGCCTTGTATGGGTCTGGTGATCCCATAGATTATAGGTGCTATCATCATATTTACAACATAGCGTTGTATGGGTCTGATTCTCCCGTGGGTTATACGTGCTACCATCATGCTCAGAACATAGCGTTGTAAGGGTCAGGTGCTCCCGTGGATAATAGGTGCTATCATCATTCTTACAACATAGCGTTGTATGGGTCTGGTGCTGCCGTGGATTATATGTGCTATCATCATACTTACAACATAGCGTTGTATGGGTCTGGTGCTCCCGTGGATTATACGTGCAATCAACATACTTACAGCATAGCGTTGTATGGGTCTGGTGCTCCCGTGGATTATCGGTGCTATCATCATACTTACAACATATGTAGCGTTGTATGGGTCTGGTGCTCCAGTGGATTATAGGTGCTATCATCATACTTACAACATAGCCTTTTATGGGTCTGGTGATCCCATAGATTATACGTCCTATCATCATAGTTACAACATAGCGTTGTATTGGTCTGGTGCTCCAGTGGATTATAGGTGGTATCATCCTACTTACAACATAGCCTTGTATGGGTCTGGTGATCCCATAGATTATAGGTGCTATCATCATATTTACAACATAGCATTGTATGGGTCTGATTCTCCCGAGGGTTATACGTGCTATCATCATGCTCACAACATAGCGTTGTATGGGTCTGGTGCTCCCGTAGATAATAGGTGCTATCATCATTCTTACAACATAGCGTTGTATGGGTCTGGTGCTGCCGTGGAATATATGTGCTATCATCATACTTACAACATAGCGTTGTATGGGTCTGGTGCTCCCGTGGATTATACGTGCTATCATCATACCTACAATATAGCGTTGGTTGTATGGGTCTGGTGCTCCCGTGGATTTTTGGTGCTATCATCATACTTACAACATAGCGTTGTAAGGGTCTGGTTTTCCCGTGGATTATAGGTGCTATCATCATACTTACAACATAGCGTTGTATGGGTCTGGTGCTCCCGTGGATTGTATGTGCTATCATCATACTTACAACATAGCGTTGTATGGGTCTGGTGTTCCCTTAGATTATACGTGCTGCTATCATCATACTTACAACATAGCGTTGCATGGGTCTGGTGCTTCCGTGGATTATAGGTGCTATCATCATACTTACATAGTGTTGTATTGATCTGGTGCTCCCGTGGATAATAGGTGCTATCATCATACTTACAACATAGCGTTGTATGGGTCTGGGGCTCCCGTGGATTATACGTGCTATCATCATACATACAACATAGCGTTGTATGGGTCTGGTGCTCCCGAAGATTATACTTGCTATCATCATGCTTACAACATAGCCTTGTATGGGTCTGGTTATCCCATAGATTATAGGTGCTATCATCATATTTACAACATAGCGTTGTATGGGTCTGATTCTCCCGTGGGTTATACGTGCTACCATCATGTTCAGAACATAGCGTTGTATGGGTCTGGTGCTGCCGTGGATTATATGTGCTATCATCATACTTACATTATAGCGTTGTATGGGTCTGGTGCTCCCGTGGATTATACGTGCTATCAACATACTTACAGCATAGCGTTGTATGGGTCTGATTCTCCCGTGGATTATAGGTGTTATCATCATACTCACAACATTGCTTTGTATGGGTCTGGTGCTCCCGTGGATTATCGATGCTATCATCATACTTACAACATATGTAGCTTTGTATGGGTCTGGTGCTCCAGTGGATTATAGGTGCTATCATCATACTTACAACATAGCCTTGTATGGGTCTGGTGATCCCATAGATTATAGGTGCTATCATCATATTTACAACATAGCGTTGTATGGGTCTGATTCTCCCGTGAATTATAGGTACTATCATCATATTCCTCAACATAGCGTTGTATTGGTCTGGTGCTCCCGTAGATTATAGGTGTTATCTTCATGCTTACAACATATCGTTGGTCTGGCGCTCCCGTGGACTATGCGTGCTATCATCATATTTACAACATAGCGTTGGTCTGGTGCTCCCGTGGATTATACGTACTATCATCATATTTACAACATAGCGTTGGTCTGGTGCTCCCGTGGATTATACGTGCTATCATCATATTCCTCAACATAGCGTTGTATGGGTCTGGTGCTCCCATGAATTATTGGTGCTATCATCATATTCCTCAACATAGCGTTGTATGGGTCTGGTGCTCCCTTCAATTATCCGTGCTATCATCATATTCCTCAACATAGCATTGTATGGGTCTGGTGCTCCCGTGAATAATAGATGCTATCATCATATTCCTCAACATAGCGTTGTATGGGTCTGGTGCTCCCGTGAATAATAGATGCTATCATCATATTCCTCAACATAGCGTTGTATGGGTCTGGTGCTCCCGTAGATTATATGTGCTATCATCATACTTACAACATAGCGTTGTATGGGTCTGGTGCTCCCGTAGATTATACGTGCTATCATCATACTCACAACATAGCGTTGTATGGGTCTGGTGCTCCCGTGGATTATATGTGCTATCATCATGCTTACAACATAGCGTTGTATGGGTCTGGTGCTCCCGTAGATTATACGTGCTATCATCATACTTACAACATAGCGTTGTATGGGTCTGGTGCTCCCGTGGATTATAGGTGCTATCATCATACTTACAACATAGCGTTGTATGGGTCTGGTGCTCCCATAGATTATACGTGCTATCATCATACTTACAACATAGCGTGGTATGGGTCTGGTGCTCCCGTGGATTATACGTGCTATCATCATTCTTACAACATAGCGTTGTATGGGTCTGGTGCTCCCGTGGATTATACGTGCTATCATCATACTTACAGCATAGTGTTATATGGGTCTGGTGCTCCCGTGGATGATAGGTGCTATCATCATATTTACAACATAGCGTTGTATGGGTCTGGGGCTCCCGTGGATCATACTTGCTATCATCATACTTACAACATAGCGTTGTATGGGTCTGGTGCTCCCGAAGATTATACTTGCTATCATCATGCTTACAATATAGCCTTGTATGGGTCTGGTGATCCCATAGATTATAGGTGCTATCATCATATTTACAACATAGCGTTGTATGGGTCTGATTCTCCCGTGGGTTATACGTGCTACCATCATGCTCAGAACATAGCGTTGTATGGGTCTGGTGCTGCCGTGGATTATATGTGCTATCATCATACTTACATTATAGCGTTGTATGGGTCTGGTGCTCCCGTGGATTATACGTGCTATCAACATACTTACAGCATAGCGTTGTATGGGTCTGATTCTCCCGTGGATTATAGGTGTTATCATCATACTCACAACATTGCTTTGTATGGGTCTGGTGCTCCCGTGGATTATCGGTGCTATCATCATACTTACAACATATGTAGCTTTGTATGGGTCTGGTGCTCCAGTGGATTATAGGTGCTATCATCATACTTACAACATAGCCTTGTATGGGTCTGGTGATCCCATAGATTATAGGTGCTATCATCATATTTACAACATAGCGTTGTATGGGTCTGATTCTCCCGTGGATTATAGGTGCTATCATCATACTTACAACATAGCGTTGTTTGGGTCTGGTGCTCCCGTGGATAATAGGTGCTATCATCATTCTTACAAAATAGCTTGTATGGGTCTGGTGCTGCCGTGGATTATATGTGCTATCATCATACTTACAACATAGCGTTGTATGGGTCTGGTGCTCCCATGGATTATACGTGCTATCATCATACCTACAATATAGCGTTGGTTGTATGGGTCTGTTGCTCCCGTGGATTTTTGGTGCTATCATCATACTTACAACATAGCGTTGTATGGGTCTGGTTTTCCCGTGGATTATAGGTGCTATCATCATACTTACAACATAGCGTTGTATGGGTCTGGTGCTCCCGTGGATTGTATGTGCTATCATCATACTTACAACATAGCGTTGTATGGGTCTGGTGTTCCCTTAGATTATACGTGCTGCTATCATCATACTTACAACATAGCGTTGTATGGGTCTGGTGCTTCCGTGGATTATAGGTGCTATCATCATACTTACATAGTGTTGTATTGATCTGGTGCTCCCGTGGATTATCGGTGCTATCATCATACTTACAACATAGCGTTGTATGGGTCTGGTGCTCCCGTGTATTATAGGTGCTATCATCATACTTACAACATAGCGTTGTATGGGTCTGGTGCTCCCATAGATTATACGTGCTATCATCATACTTACAACATAGCGTGGTATGGGTCTGGTGCTCCCGTGGATTATACGTGATATCATCATTCTTACAACATAGTGTTGTATGGGTCTGGTGCTCCCGTGGATTATACGTGCTATCATCATACTTACAGCATAGTGTTATTTGGGTCTGGTGCTCCCGTGGATGATAGGTGCTATCATCATATTTACAACATAGCGTTGTATGGGTCTGGGGCTCCCGTGGATTATACTTGCTATCATCATACTTACAACATAGCATTGTATGGGTCTGGTGCTCCCGAAGATTATACTTGCTATCATCATGCTTACAACATAGCCTTGTATGGGTCTGGTGATCCCATAGATTATAGGTGCTATCATCATATTTACAACATAGCGTTGTATGGGTCTGATTCTCCCGTGGGTTATACGTGCTACCATCATGCTCAGAACATAGCGTTGTAAGGGTCAGGTGCTCCCGTGGATAATAGGTGCTATCATCATTCTTACAACATAGCGTTGTATGGGTCTGGTGCTGCCGTGGATTATATGTGCTATCATCATACTTACAACATAGCGTTGTATGGGTCTGGTGCTCCCGTGGATTATACGTGCAATCAACATACTTACAGCATAGCGTTGTATGGGTCTGGTGCTCCCGTGGATTATCGGTGCTATCATCATACTTACAACATATGTAGCGTTGTATGGGTCTGGTGCTCCAGTGGATTATAGGTGCTATCATCATACTTACAACATAGCCTTTTATGGGTCTGGTGATCCCATAGATTATACGTCCTATCATCATAGTTACAACATAGCGTTGTATTGGTCTGGTGCTCCAGTGGATTATAGGTGCTATCATCCTACTTACAACATAGCCTTGTATGGGTCTGGTGATCCCATAGATTATAGGTGCTATCATCATATTTACAACATAGCATTGTATGGGTCTGATTCTCCCGAGGGTTATACGTGCTATCATCATGCTCACAACATAGCGTTGTATGGGTCTGGTGCTCCCGTAGATAATAGGTGCTATCATCATTCTTACAACATAGCGTTGTATGGGTCTGGTGCTGCCGTGGAATATATGTGCTATCATCATACTTACAACATAGCGTTGTATGGGTCTGGTGCTCCCGTGGATTATACGTGCTATCATCATACCTACAATATAGCGTTGGTTGTATGGGTCTGGTGCTCCCGTGGATTTTTGGTGCTATCATCATACTTACAACATAGCGTTGTAAGGGTCTGGTTTTCCCGTGGATTATAGGTGCTATCATCATACTTACAACATAGCGTTGTATGGGTCTGGTGCTCCCGTGGATTGTATGTGCTATCATCATACTTACAACATAGCGTTGTATGGGTCTGGTGTTCCCTTAGATTATACGTGCTGCTATCATCATACTTACAACATAGCGTTGCATGGGTCTGGTGCTTCCGTGGATTATAGGTGCTATCATCATACTTACATAGTGTTGTATTGATCTGGTGCTCCCGTGGATAATAGGTGCTATCATCATACTTACAACATAGCGTTGTATGGGTCTGGTGCTCCCGTGGATTATACGTGCTATCATCATACATACAACATAGCGTTGTATGGGTCTGGTGCTCCCGTGGATTATACGTGCTATCATCATACATACAACATAGCGTTGTATGGGTCTGGTGCTCCCGTGGATAATAGGTGCTATCATCATACCTACAATATAACGTTGTATGGGTCTGGTGCTCCCGTAGATTATAGGTGCTATCATCATACTCACAACATATCGTTGTATGGGTCTGGTGCTCCCGTGGATGATAGGTGCCATCATCATACTTACAACATAGCGATGCATGGGTCTGGTGCTCCCGTGGATTATACGTGCTATTATCATACATACAACATAGCGTTGTATGGGTCTGGTGCTCCCGTGGATAATAGGTGCTATCATCATACTTACAACATAGCGTTGTATGGGTCTGGTGATCCCATAGATTATACGTGCTATCATCATACTTACAACATAGCATTGTATGGGTCTGGTGATCCCATAGATTATACGTGCTGTCATCATACTTACAACATAGCGTTGTATTGGTCTGGTGCTCCCGTTGATTATAGGTGCTATCATCATTCTTACAACATAGTGTTGTATGAATCTGGTGCTCCCGTAGAATATGCGTGCTATCATCATACTTACAACATAGCGATGTATGGATCTGGTGCTCCTGTAGATTATAGGTGCTATCATCATACTTACAACATAGCGTTTTATGGGTCTGGTGCTCCCGTGGGTTATAGGTGCTATCATCATACTCACAACATTACTTTGTATGGGTCTGGTGTTCCCGTGGATTATCGGTGCTATCATCATACTTACAACATATGTAGTGTTGTATGGGTCTGGTGCTCCCGTGGATTATAGGTGCTATCATCATACTTACAACATAGCCTTTTATGGGTCTGGTGCTCCCATAGATTATACGTGCTATCATCATACTTACAGGATAGCGTTGTATTGGTCTGGTTCTCCCGTGGATAATAGGTGCTATCATCATACTTACAACATAGCGTTGTATGGGTCTGGTGATCCCATAGATTATACGTGCTATCATCATACTTACAACATAGCGTTGTATGGGTCTGGTGATCCCATAGATTATACGTGCTGTCATCATACTTACAACATAGCGTTGTATAGGTCTGGTGCTCCCGTGAATTATAGGTGCTATCATCATACTTACAACATAGCGTTGTATGAGTCTGGTGCTCCCGTGGATTATAGGTGCTATCATCATTCTTACAACATAGCGTTGTATGGGTCTGGTGCTCCCGTAGATTATACGTGCTATCATCATACTTACAACATAGCGTTGTATGGGTCTGGTGCTTCCGTGGATTATAGGTGCTATCATCATACCTACATAGTGTTGTATTGATCTGGTGCTCCCGTGGATTATAGGTGCTATCATCATACTTACAACATAGCGTTGTATGGGTCTGGTGCTCCCATAGATTATACGTGCTATCATCATACTTACAACATAGCGTGGTATGGGTCTGGTGCTCCCGTGGATTATACGTGCTATCATCATACTTACAGCATAGTGTTATATGGGTCTGGTGCTCCCGTGGATGATAGGTGCTATCATCATATTTACAACATAGCGTTGTATGGGTCTGGGGCTCCCGTGGATTATACTTGGTATCATCATACTTACAACATAGCGTTGTATGGGTCTGGTGCTCCCGAAGATTATACTTGCTATCATCATGCTTACAACATAGCCTTGCATGGGTCTGGTGATCCCATAGATTATAGGTGCTATCATCATATTTACAACATAGCGTTGTATGGGTCTGATTCTCCCGTGGGTTATACGTGCTACCATCAGGCTCACAACATAGCGTTGTATGGGTCTGGTGCTCCAGTGGATAATAGGTGCTATCATCATTCTTACAACATAGCGTTGTATGGGTCTGGTGCTGCCGTGGATTATATGTGCTATCATCATACTTACAACATAGCGTTGTATGGGTCTGGTGCTCCCGTGGATTATACGTGCTATCAACATACTTACAGCATAGCGTTGTAAGGGTCTGATGCTCCCGTGGATTATAGGTGTTATCATCATACTCACAACATTGCTTTGTATGGGTCTGGTGCTCCCGTGGATTATCGGTGCTATCATCTTACTTACAACATATGTAGCGTTGTATGGGTCTGGTGCTCCAGTGGATTATAGGTGCTATCATCATACTTACAACATAGCCTTGTATGGGTCTGGTGATCCCATAGATTATAGGTGCTATCATCATACCTACATAGTGTTGTATTGATCTGGTGCTCCCGTGGATTATAGGTGCTATCATCATACTTACAACATAGCTTTGTATGGGTCTGGTGCTCCCATAGATTATACGTGCTATCATCATACTTACAACATAGCGTGGTATGGGTCTGGTGCTCCCGTGGATTATACGTGCTATCATCATACTTACAACATAGCGTTGTATGGGTCTGGTGCTCCCGTGGATTATACGTGCTATCATCATACTTACAGCATAGTGTTATATGGGTCTGGTGCTCCCGTGGATGATAGGTGCTATCATCATATTTACAACATAGCGTTGTATGGGTCTGGGGCTTCCGTGGATTATACTTGCTATCATCATACTTACAACATATCGTTGTATGGGTCTGGTGCTCCCGAAGATTATACTTGCTATCATCATGCTTACAACATAGCCTTGTATGGGTCTGGTGATCCCATAGAATATAGATGCTATCATCATATTTACAACATAGCGTTGTATGGGTCTGGTGCTCCCGTGGATTGTATGTGCTATCATCATACTTACAACATAGCGTTGTATGGGTCTGGTGTTCCCTTTGATTATACGTGCTGCTATCATCATACTTACAACATAGCGTTGCATGGGTCTGGTGCTTCCGTGGATTATAGGTGCTATCATCATACTTACATAGTGTTGTATTGATCTGGTGCTCCCGTGGATAATAGGTGCTATCATCATACTTACAACATAGCGTTGTATGGGTCTGGTGCTCCCGTGGATTATACGTGCTATCATCATACATACAACATAGCGTTGTATGGGTCTGGTGCTCCCGTGGATTATACGTGCTATCATCATACATACAACATAGCGTTGTATGGGTCTGGTGCTCCCGTGGATAATAGGTGCTATCATCATACCTACAATATAACGTTGTATGGGTCTGGTGCTCCCGTAGATTATAGGTGCTATCATCATACTCACAACATATCGTTGTATGGGTCTGGTGCTCCCGTGGATGATAGGTGCCATCATCATACTTACAACATAGCGATGCATGGGTCTGGTGCTCCAGTGGATTATACGTGCTATTATCATACATACAACATAGCGTTGTATGGGTCTGGTGCTCCCGTGGATAATAGGTGCTATCATCATACTTACAACATAGCGTTGTATGGGTCTGGTGATCCCATAGATTATACGTGCTATCATCATACTTACAACATAGCATTGTATGGGTCTGGTGATCCCATAGATTATACGTGCTGTCATCATACTTACAACATAGCGTTGTATTGGTCTGGTGCTCCCGTGGATTATAGGTGCTATCATCATTCTTACAACATAGTGTTGTATGAATCTGGTGCTCCCGTAGAATATGCGTGCTATCATCATACTTACAACATAGCGATGTATGGATCTGGTGCTCCTGTAGATTATAGGTGCTATCATCATACTTACAACATAGCGTTTTATGGGTCTGGTGCTCCCGTGGGTTATAGGTGCTATCATCATACTCACAACATTACTTTGTATGGGTCTGGTGTTCCCGTGGATTATCGGTGCTATCATCATACTTACAACATATGTAGTGTTGTATGGGTCTGGTGCTCCCGTGGATTATAGGTGCTATCATCATACTTACAACATAGCCTTTTATGGGTCTGGTGCTCCCATAGATTATACGTGCTATCATCATACTTACAGGATAGCGTTGTATTGGTCTGGTTCTCCCGTGGATAATAGGTGCTATCATCATACTTACAACATAGCGTTGTATGGGTCTGGTGATCCCATAGATTATACGTGCTATCATCATACTTACAACATAGCGTTGTATGGGTCTGGTGATCCCATAGATTATACGTGCTGTCATCATACTTACAACATAGCGTTGTATAGGTCTGGTGCTCCCGTGAATTATAGGTGCTATCATCATACTTACAACATAGCGTTGTATGAGTCTGGTGCTCCCGTGGATTATAGGTGCTATCATCATTCTTACAACATAGCGTTGTATGGGTCTGGTGCTCCCGTAGATTATACGTGCTATCATCATACTTACAACATAGCGTTGTATGGGTCTGGTGCTTCCGTGGATTATAGGTGCTATCATCATACCTACATAGTGTTGTATTGATCTGGTGCTCCCGTGGATTATAGGTGCTATCATCATACTTACAACATAGCGTTGTATGGGTCTGGTGCTCCCATAGATTATACGTGCTATCATCATACTTACAACATAGCGTGGTATGGGTCTGGTGCTCCCGTGGATTATACGTGCTATCATCATACTTACAGCATAGTGTTATATGGGTCTGGTGCTCCCGTGGATGATAGGTGCTATCATCATATTTACAACATAGCGTTGTATGGGTCTGGGGCTCCCGTGGATTATACTTGGTATCATCATACTTACAACATAGCGTTGGATGGGTCTGGTGCTCCCGAAGATTATACTTGCTATCATCATGCTTACAACATAGCCTTGCATGGGTCTGGTGATCCCATAGATTATAGGTGCTATCATCATATTTACAACATAGCGTTGTATGGGTCTGATTCTCCCGTGGGTTATACGTGCTACCATCAGGCTCACAACATAGCGTTGTATGGGTCTGGTGCTCCAGTGGATAATAGGTGCTATCATCATTCTTACAACATAGCGTTGTATGGGTCTGGTGCTGCCGTGGATTATATGTGCTATCATCATACTTACAACATAGCGTTGTATGGGTCTGGTGCTCCCGTGGATTATACGTGCTATCAACATACTTACAGCATAGCGTTGTAAGGGTCTGATGCTCCCGTGGATTATAGGTGTTATCATCATACTCACAACATTGCTTTGTATGGGTCTGGTGCTCCCGTGGATTATCGGTGCTATCATCTTACTTACAACATATGTAGCGTTGTATGGGTCTGGTGCTCCAGTGGATTATAGGTGCTATCATCATACTTACAACATAGCCTTGTATGGGTCTGGTGATCCCATAGATTATAGGTGCTATCATCATACCTACATAGTGTTGTATTGATCTGGTGCTCCCGTGGATTATAGGTGCTATCATCATACTTACAACATAGCTTTGTATGGGTCTGGTGCTCCCATAGATTATACGTGCTATCATCATACTTACAACATAGCGTGGTATGGGTCTGGTGCTCCCGTGGATTATACGTGCTATCATCATACTTACAACATAGCGTTGTATGGGTCTGGTGCTCCCGTGGATTATACGTGCTATCATCATACTTACAGCATAGTGTTATATGGGTCTGGTGCTCCCGTGGATGATAGGTGCTATCATCATATTTACAACATAGCGTTGTATGGGTCTGGGGCTCCCGTGGATTATACTTGCTATCATCATACTTACAACATAGCGTTGTATGGGTCTGGTGCTCCCGAAGATTATACTTGCTATCATCATGCTTACAACATAGCCTTGTATGGGTCTGGTGATCCCATAGATTATAGGTGCTATCATCATATTTACAACATAGCGTTGCATGGGTCTGATTCTCCCGTGGGTTATACGTGCTACCATCATGCTCAGAACATAGCGTTGTATGGGTCTGGTGCTCCCGTGGATAATAGGTGCGATCATCATTCTTACAACATAGCGTTGTATGGGTCTGGTGCTGCCGTGGATTATATGTGCTATCATCATACTTACAACATAGCGTTGTATGGGTCTGGTGCTCCCGTGGATTATACATGCAATCAACATACTTACAGCATAGCGTTGTATGGGTCTGATGCTCCCGTGGATTATCGGTGCTATCATCATACTTACAACATATGTAGCGTTGTATGGGTCTGGTGCTCCAGTGGATTATCGGTGCTATCATCATACTTACAACATAGACTTTTATGGGTCTGGTGATCCCATAGATTATACGTCCTATCATCATACTTACAACATAGCGTTGTATTGGTCTGGTGCTCCCGTGGATTATAGGTGCTATCATCATACTTAAAACATAGCCTTGTATGGGTCTGGTGATCCCATAGATTATACGTGCTATCATCATATTTACAACATAGCATTGTATGGGTCTGATTCTCCAGTGGGTTATACGTGATATCATCATGCTCACAACATAGCGTTGTATGGGTCTGGTGCTCCCGTGGATAATAGGTGCTATCATCATTCTTACAACATAGCGTTGTATGGGTCTGGTGCTGCCGTGGATTATATGTGCTATCATCATACTTACAACATAGCGTTGTATGGGTCTGGTTCTCCCGTGGATTATACGTGCTATCATCATACCTACAATATAGCGTTGGTTGTATGGGTCTGGTGCTCCCGTGGATTTTTGGTGCTATCATCATACTTACAACATAGCGTTGTAAGGGTCTGGTTTTCCCGTGGATTATAGGTGCTATCATCATACTTACAACATAGCGTTGTATGGGTCTGCTGCTCCCGTGGATTGTATGTGCTATCATCATACTTACAACATAGCGTTGTATGGGTCTGGTGTTCCCTTAGATTATACGTGCTGCTATCATCATAGTTACAACATAGCGTTGTATGGGTCTGGTGCTTCCGTGGATTATAGGTGCTATCATCATACTTACATAGTGTTGTATTGATCTGGTGCTCCCGTGGATTATAGGTGCTATCATCATACTTACAACATAGCGTTGTATGGGTCTGGTGCTCCCGTGGATTATACGTGCTATCATCATACATACAACATAGCGTTGTATGGGTCTGGTGCTCCCGTGGATAATAGGTGCTATCATCATACCTACAATATAACGTTGTATGGGTCTGGTGCTCCCGTAGATTATAGGTGCTATCATCATACTCACAACATATCGTTGTATGGGTCTGGTGCTCCCGTGGATGATAGGTGCCATCATCATACTTACAATATAGCGATGCATGGGTCTGGTGCTCCCGTGGATTATACGTGCTATTATCATACATACAACATAGCGTTGTATGGGTCTGGTGCTCCCGTGGATAATAGGTGCTATCATCATACTTACAACATAGCGTTGTATGGGTCTGGTGATCCCATAGATTATACGTGCTATCATCATACTTACAACATAGCATTGTATGGGTCTGGTGATCCCATAGATTATACGTGCTGTCATCATACTTACAACATAGCGTTGTATTGGTCTGGTGCTCCCGTGGAATATAGGTGCTATCATCATACTTACAACATAGACTTTTATGGGTCTGGTGATCCCATAGATTATACGTCCTATCATCATACTTACAACATAGCGTTGTATTGGTCTGGTGCTCCCGTGGATTATAGGTGCTATCATCATACTTAAAACATAGCCTTGTATGGGTCTGGTGATCCCATAGATGATACGTGCTATCATCATATTTACAACATAGCATTGTATGGGTCTGATTCTCCAGTGGGTTATACGTGATATCATCATGCTCACAACATAGCGTTGTATGGGTCTGGTGCTCCCGTGGATAATAGGTGCTATCATCATTCTTACAACATAGCGTTGTATGGGTCTGGTGCTGCCGTGGATTATATGTGCTATCATCATACTTACAACATAGCGTTGTATGGGTCTGGTGCTCCCGTGGATTATACGTGCTATCATCATACCTACAATATAGCGTTGGTTGTATGGGTCTGGTGCTCCCATAGATTATACGTGCTATCATCATACTTACAACATAGCGTGGTATGGGTCTGGTGCTCCCGTGGATTATACGTGCTATCATCATACTTACAACATAGCGTTGTATGGGTCTGGTGCTCCCGTGGATTATACGTGCTATCATCATACTTACAGCATAGTGTTATATGGGTCTGGTGCTCCCGTGGATGATAGGTGCTATCATCATATTTACAACATAGCGTTGTATGGGTCTGGGGCTCCCGTGGATTATACTTGCTATCATCATGCTTACAACATAGCCTTGCATGGGCCTGGAGATCCCATAGATTATAGGTGCTATCATCATATTTACAACATAGCGTTGTATGGGTCTGATTCTCCCGTGGGTTATACGTGCTACCATCATGCTGACAACATAACGTTGTATGGGTCTGGTGCTCCAGTGGATAATAGGTGCTATCATCATTCTTACAACATAGCATTGTATGGGTCTGGTGCTGGCGTTGATAATAGGTGCTATCATCATACTTACAACATAGCGTTGTATGGGTCTGGTGCTCCCGTGGATTATACGTGCTATCATCATACATACAACATAGCGTTGTATGGGTCTGGTGCTCCCGTGGATAATAGGTGCTATCATCATACCTACAATATAATGTTGTATGGGTCTGGTGCTCCCGTAGATTATAGGTGCTATCATCATACTCACAACATATCGTTGTATGGGTCTGGTGCTCCCGTGGATGATAGGTGCCATCATCATATTTACAACATAGCGATGCATGGGTCTGGTGCTCCCGTGGATTATACGTGCTATTATCATACATTAAACATAGCGTTGTATGGGTCTGGTGCTCCCGTGGATAATAGGTGCTATCATCATACTTACAACATAGCGTTGTATGGGTCTGGTGATCCCATAGATTATACGTGCTATCATCATACTTACAACATAGCATTGTATGGGTCTGGTGATCCCATAGATTATACGTGCTGTCATCATACTTACAACATAGCGTTGTATTGGTCTGGTGCTCCCGTGGATTATAGGTGCTATCATCATTCTTACAACATAGTGTTGTATGAATCTGGTGCTCCCGTAGAATATGCGTGCTATCATCATACTTACAACATAGCGATGTATGGATCTGGTGCTCCTGTAGATTATAGGTGCTATCATCATACATACAACATAGCGTTTTATGGGTCTGGTGCTCCCGTGGGTTATAGGTGCTATCATCATACTCACAACATTACTTTGTATGGGTCTGGTGTTCCCGTGGATTATCGGTGCTATCATCATACTTACAACATATGTAGTGTTGTATGGGTCTGGTGCTCCCGTGGATTATAGGTGCTATCATCATACTTACAACATAGCCTTTTATGGGTCTGGTGCTCCCATAGTTTATACGTGCTATCATCATACTTACAGGATAGCGTTGTATTGGTCTGGTTCTCCCGTGGATAATAGGTGCTATCATCATACTTACAACATAGCGTTGTATGGGTCTGGTGATCCCATAGATTATACGTGCTATCATCATACTTACAACATAGCGTTGTATGGGTCTGGTGATCCCATAGATTATACGTGCTGTCATCATACTTACAACATAGCGTTGTATAGGTCTGGTGCTCCCGTGGATTATAGGTGCTATCATCATACTTACAACATAGCGTTGTATGGGTCTGGTGCTCCCGTGGATTATAGGTGCTATCATCATTCTTACAACATAGCGTTGTATGGTTCTGGTGCTCCCGTAGATTATACGTGCTATCATCATACTTACAACATAGCGTTGTATGGGTCTGGTGCTTCCGTGGATTATAGGTGCTATCATCATACCTACATAGTGTTGTATTGATCTGGTGCTCCCGTGGATTATAGGTGCTATCATCATACTTACAACATAGCGTTGTATGGGTCTGGTGCTCCCATAGATTATACGTGCTATCATCATACTTACAACATAGCGTGGTATGGGTCTGGTGCTCCCGTGGATTATACGTGCTATCATCATACTTACAACATAGCGTTGTATGGGTCTGGTGCTCCCGTGGATTATACGTGCTATCATCATACTTACAGCATAGTGTTATATGGGTCTGGTGCTCCCGTGGATGATAGGTGCTATCATCATATTTACAACATAGCGTTGTATGGGTCTGGGGCTCCCGTGGATTATACTTGCTATCATCATACTTACAACATAGCGTTGTATGGGTCTGGTGCTCCCGAAGATTATACTTGCTATCATCATGCTTACAACATAGCCTTGCATGGGTCTGGTGATCCCATAGATTATAGGTGCTATCATCATATTTACAACATAGCGTTGTATGGGTCTGATTCTCCCGTGGGTTATACGTGCTACCATAAGGCTCACAACATAGCGTTGTATGGGTCTGGTGCTCCAGTGGATAATAGGTGCTATCATCATTCTTACAACATAGCGTTGTATGGGTCTGGTGCTGCCGTGGATTATATGTGCTATCATCATACTTACAACATAGCGTTGTATGGGTCTGGTGCTCCAGTGGATTATACGTGCTATCAACATACTTACAGCATAGCGTTGTAAGGGTCTGATGCTCCCGTGGATTATAGGTGTTATCATCATACTCACAACATTGCTTTGTATGGGTCTGGTGCTCCAGTGGATTATCGGTGCTATCATCTTACTTACAACATATGTAGCGTTGTATGGGTCTGGTGCTCCAGTGGATTATAGGTGCTATCATCATACTTACAACATAGCCTTGTATGGGTCTGGTGATCCCATAGATTATAGGTGCTATCATCATACCTACATAGTGTTGTATTGATCTGGTGCTCCCGTGGATTATAGGTGCTATCATCATACTTACAACATAGCTTTGTATGGGTCTGGTGCTCCCATAGATTATACGTGCTATCATCATACTTACAACATAGCGTGGTATGGGTCTGGTGCTCCCGTGGATTATACGTGCTATCATCATACTTACAACATAGCGTTGTATGGGTCTGGTGCTCCCGTGGATTATACGTGCTATCATCATACTTACAGCATAGTGTTATATGGGTCTGGTGCTCCCATGGATGATAGGTGCTATCATCATATTTACAACATAGCGTTGTATGGGTCTGGGGCTCCCGTGGATTATACTTGCTATCATCATACTTACAACATAGCGTTGTATGGGTCTGGTGCTCCCGAAGATTATACTTGCTATCATCATCCTTACAACATAGCCTTGTATGGGTCTGGTGATCCCATAGATTATAGGTGCTATCATCATATTTACAACATAGCGTTGCATGGGTCTGATTCTCCCGTGGGTTATACGTGCTACCATCATGCTCAGAACATAGCGTTGTATGGGTCTGGTGCTCCCGTGGATAATAGGTGCGATCATCATTCTTACAACATAGCGTTGTATGGGTCTGGTGCTGCCGTGGATTATATGTGCTATCATCATACTTACAACATAGCGTTGTATGGGTCTGGTGCTCCCGTGGATTATACTTGCTATCATCATACTTACAACATAGCGTTGTATGGGTCTGGTGCTCCCGAAGATTATACTTGCTATCATCATGCTTACAACATAGCCTTGCATGGGTCTGGTGATCCCATAGATTATAGGTGCTATCATCATATTTACAACATAGCGTTGTATGGGTCTGATTCTCCCGTGGGTTATACGTGCTACCATCAGGCTCACAACATAGCGTTGTATGGGTCTGGTGCTCCAGTGGATAATAGGTGCTATCATCATTCTTACAACATAGCGTTGTATGGGTCTGGTGCTGCCGTGGATTATATGTGCTATCATCATACTTACAACATAGCGTTGTATGGGTCTGGTGCTCCAGTGGATTATACGTGCTATCAACATACTTACAGCATAGCGTTGTAAGGGTCTGATGCTCCCGTGGATTATAGGTGTTATCATCATACTCACAACATTGCTTTGTATGGGTCTGGTGCTCCCGTGGATTATCGGTGCTATCATCTTACTTACAACATATGTAGCGTTGTATGGGTCTGGTGCTCCAGTGGATTATAGGTGCTATCATCATACTTACAACATAGCCTTGTATGGGTCTGGTGATCCCATAGATTATAGGTGCTATCATCATACCTACATAGTGTTGTATTGATCTGGTGCTCCCGTGGATTATAGGTGCTATCATCATACTTACAACATAGCTTTGTATGGGTCTGGTGCTCCCATAGATTATACGTGCTATCATCATACTTACAACATAGCGTGGTATGGGTCTGGTGCTCCCGTGGATTATACGTGCTATCATCATACTTACAACATAGCGTTGTATGGGTCTGGTGCTCCCGTGGATTATACGTGCTATCATCATACTTACAGCATAGTGTTATATGGGTCTGGTGCTCCCATGGATGATAGGTGCTATCATCATATTTACAACATAGCGTTGTATGGGTCTGGGGCTCCCGTGGATTATACTTGCTATCATCATACTTACAACATAGCGTTGTATGGGTCTGGTGCTCCCGAAGATTATACTTGCTATCATCATCCTTACAACATAGCCTTGTATGGGTCTGGTGATCCCATAGATTATAGGTGCTATCATCATATTTACAACATAGCGTTGCATGGGTCTGATTCTCCCGTGGGTTATACGTGCTACCATCATGCTCAGAACATAGCGTTGTATGGGTCTGGTGCTCCCGTGGATAATAGGTGCGATCATCATTCTTACAACATAGCGTTGTATGGGTCTGGTGCTGCCGTGGATTATATGTGCTATCATCATACTTACAACATAGCGTTGTATGGGTCTGGTGCTCCCGTGGATTATACGTGCAATCAACATACTTACAGCATAGCGTTGTATGGGTCTGATGCTCCCGTGGATTATAGGTGTTATCATCATACTCACAACATTGCTTTGTATGGGTCTGGTGCTCCCGTGGATTATCGGTGCTATCATCATACATACAACATATGTAGCGTTGTATGGGTCTGGTGCTCCAGTGGATTATAGGTGCTATCATCATACTTACAACATAGACTTTTATGGGTCTGGTGATCCCATAGATTATACGTCCTATCATCATACTTACAACATAGCGTTGTATTGGTCTGGTGCTCCCGTGGATTATAGGTGCTATCATCATACTTAAAACATAGCCTTGTATGGGTCTGGTGATCCCATAGATTATACGTGCTATCATCATATTTACAACATAGCATTGTATGGGTCTGATTCTCCAGTGGGTTATACGTGATATCATCATGCTCACAACATAGCGTTGTATGGGTCTGGTGCTCCCGTGGATAATAGGTGCTATCATCATTCTTACAACATAGCGTTGTATGGGTCTGGTGCTGCCGTGGATTATAGGTGCTATCATCATACTTACAACATAGCGTTGTATGGGTCTGGTGCTCCCGTGGATTATACGTGCTATCATCATACCTACAATATAGCGTTGGTTGTATGGGTCTGGTGCTCCCGTGGATTTTTGGTGCTATCATCATACTTACAACATAGCGTTGTAAGGGTCTGGTTTTCCCGTGGATTATAGGTGCTATCATCATACTTACAACATAGCGTTGTATGGGTCTGGTGCTCCCGTGGATTGTATGTGCTATCATCATACTTACAACATAGCGTTGTATGGGTCTGGTGTTCCCTTAGATTATACGTGCTGCTATCATCATACTTACAACATAGCGTTGTATGGGTCTGGTGCTTCCGTGGATTATAGGTGCTATCATCATACTTACATAGTGTTGTATTGATCTGGTGCTCCCGTGGATTATAGGTGCTATCATCATACTTACAACATAGCGTTGTATGGGTCTGGTGCTCCCGTGGATTATACGTGCTATCATCATACATACAACATAGCGTTGTATGGGTCTGGTGCTCCCGTGGATAATAGGTGCTATCATCATACCTACAATATAACGTTGTATGGGTCTGGTGCTCCCGTAGATTATAGGTGCTATCATCATACTCACAACATATCGTTGTATGGGTCTGGTGCTCCCGTGGATGATAGGTGCCATCATCATACTTACAATATAGCGATGCATGGGTCTGGTGCTCCCGTGGATTATACGTGCTATTATCATACATACAACATAGCGTTGTATGGGTCTGGTGCTCCCGTGGATAATAGGTGCTATCATCATACTTACAACATAGCGTTGTATGGGTCTGGTGATCCCATAGATTATACGTGCTATCATCATACTTACAACATAGCATTGTATGGGTCTGGTGATCCCATAGATTATACGTGCTGTCATCATACTTACAACATAGCGTTGTATTGGTCTGGTGCTCCCGTGGATTATAGGTGCTATCATCATACTTACAACATAGACTTTTATGGGTCTGGTGATCCCATAGATTATACGTCCTATCATCATACTTACAACATAGCGTTGTATTGGTCTGGTGCTCCCGTGGATTATAGGTGCTATCATCATACTTAAAACATAGCCTTGTATGGGTCTGGTGATCCCATAGATTATACGTGCTATCATCATATTTACAACATAGCATTGTATGGGTCTGATTCTCCAGTGGGTTATACGTGATATCATCATGCTCACAACATAGCGTTGTATGGGTCTGGTGCTCCCGTGGATAATAGGTGCTATCATCATTCTTACAACATAGCGTTGTATGGGTCTGGTGCTGCCGTGGATTATATGTGCTATCATCATACTTACAACATAGCGTTGTATGGGTCTGGTGCTCCCGTGGATTATACGTGCTATCATCATACCTACAATATAGCGTTGGTTGTATGGGTCTGGTGCTCCCATAGATTATACGTGCTATCATCATACTTACAACATAGCGTGGTATGGGTCTGGTGCTCCCGTGGATTATACGTGCTATCATCATACTTACAACATAGCGTTGTATGGGTCTGGTGCTCCCGTGGATTATACGTGCTATCATCATACTTACAGCATAGTGTTATATGGGTCTGGTGCTCCCGTGGATGATAGGTGCTATCATCATATTTACAACATAGCGTTGTATGGGTCTGGGGCTCCCGTGGATTATACTTGCTATCATCATGCTTACAACATAGCCTTGTATGGGCCTGGTGATCCCATAGATTATAGGTGCTATCATCATATTTACAACATAGCGTTGTATGGGTCTGATTCTCCCGTGGGTTATACGTGCTACCATCATGCTGACAACATAGCGTTGTATGGGTCTGGTGCTCCAGTGGATAATAGGTGCTATCATCATTCTTACAACATAGCATTGTATGGGTCTGGTGCTGCCGTGGATTATATGTGCTATCATCATACTTACAACATAGCGTTGTATGGGTCTGGTGCTCCCGTGGATTATACGTGCTATCAACATACTTACAGCATAGCGTTGTAAGGGTCTGATGCTCCCGTGGATTATAGGTGTTATCATCATACTCACAACATTGCTTTGTATGGGTCTGGTGCTCCCGTGGATTATCGGTGCTATCATCTTACTTACAACATATGTAGCGTTGTATGGGTCTGGTGCTCCAGTGGATTATAGGTGCTATCATCATACTTACAACATAGCCTTGTATGGGTCTGGTGATCCCATAGATTATAGGTGCTATCATCATACCTACATAGTGTTGTATTGATCTGGTGCTCCCGTGGATTATAGGTGCTATCATCATACTTACAACATAGCGTTGTATGGGTCTGGTGCTCCCATAGATTATACGTGCTATCATCATACTTACAACATAGCGTGGTATGGGTCTGGTGCTCCCGTGGATTATACGTGCTATCATCATACTTACAACATAGCGTTGTATGGGTCTGGTGCTCCCGTGGATTATACGTGCTATCATCATACTTTCAGCATAGTGTTATATGGGTCTGGTGCTCCCGTGGATGATAGGTGCTATCATCATATTTACAACATAGCGTTGTATGGGTCTGGGGCTCCCGTGGATTATACTTCCTATCATCATACTTACAACATAGCGTTGTATGGGTCTGGTGCTCCCGAAGATTATACTTGCTATCATCATGCTTACAACATAGCCTTGTATGGGTCTGGTGATCCCATAGATTATAGGTGCTATCATCATATTTACAACATAGCGTTGCATGGGTCTGATTCTCCCGTGGGTTATACGTGCTACCATCATGCTCAGAACATAGCGTTGTATGGGTCTGGTGCTCCCGTGGATAATAGGTGCTATCATCATTCTTACAACATAGCGTTGTATGGGTCTGGTGCTGCCGTGGATTATATGTGCTATCATCATACTTACAACATAGCGTTGTATGGGTCTGGTGCTCCCGTGGATTATACGTGCTATCATCATACTTACAGCATAGTGTTATATGGGTCTGGTGCTCCCGTGGATGATAGGTGCTATCATCATATTTACAACATAGCGTTGTATGGGTCTGGGGCTCCCGTGGATTATACTTGCTATCATCATACTTACAACATAGCGTTGTATGGGTCTGGTGCTCCCGAAGATTATACTTGCTATCATCATGCTTACAACATAGCCTTGTATGGGTCTGGTGATCCCATAGATTATAGGTGCTATCATCATATTTACAACATAGCGTTGCATGGGTCTGATTCTCCCGTGGGTTATACGTGCTACCATCATGCTCAGAACATAGCGTTGTATGGGTCTGGTGCTCCCGTGGATAATAGGTGCTATCATCATTCTTACAACATAGCGTTGTATGGGTCTGGTGCTGCCGTGGATTATATGTGCTATCATCATACTTACAACATAGCGTTGTATGGGTCTGGTGCTCCCGTGGATTATAGGTGTTATCATCATACTCACAACATTGCTTTGTATGGGTCTGGTGCTCCCGTGGATTATCGGTGCTATCATCATTCTTACAACATAGTGTTGTATGAATCTGGTGCTCCTTTAGAATATGCGTGCTATCATCATACTTACAACATAGCGATGTATGGATCTGGTGCTCCTGTAGATTATAGGTGCTATCATCATACTTACAACATAGCGTTTTATGGGTCTGGTGCTCCCGTGGGTTATAGGTGCTATCATCATACTCACAACATTGCTTTGTATGGGTCTGGTGCTCCCGTGGATTATCGGTGCTATCATCATACTTACAACATATGTAGTGTTGTATGGGTCTGGTGCTCCCGTGGATTATAGGTGCTATCATCATACTTACAACATAGCCTTTTATGGGTCTGGTGCTCCCATAGATTATACGTGCTATCATCATACTTACAACATAGCGTTGTATTGGTTTGGTGCTCCCGTGGATAATAGGTGCTATCATCATACTTACAACATAGCGTTGTATGGGTCTTGTGATCCCATAGATTATAGGTGCTATCATCATACTTACAACATAGCGTTGTATGGGTCTGGTGATCCCATAGATTATACGTGCTGTCATCATACTTACAACATAGCGTTGTATAGGTCTGGTGCTCCCGTGGATTATAGGTGCTATCATCATACTTACAACATAGCGTTGTATGGGTCTGGTGCTCCCGTGGATTATAGGTGCTATCATCATTCTTACAACATAGCGTTGTATGGGTCTGGTGCTCCCGTAGATTATACGTGCTATCATCATACTTACAACATAGCGTTGTATGGGTCTGGTGCTTCCGTGGATTATAGGTGCTATCATCATACCTACATAGTGTTGTATTGATCTGGTGCTCCCGTGGATTATAGGTGCTATCATCATACTTAAAACATAGCCTTGTATGGGTCTGGTGATCCCATAGATTATACGTGCTATCATCATATTTACAACATAGCATTGTATGGGTCTGATTCTCCAGTGGGTTATACGTGATATCATCATGCTCACCACATAGCGTGGTATGGGTCTGGTGCTCCCGTGGATAATAGGTGCTATCATCATTCTTACAACATAGCGTTGTATGGGTCTGGTGCTGCCGTGGATTATATGTGCTATCATCATACTTACAGCATAATGTTATATGGGTCTGGTGCTCCCGTGGATGATAGGTGCTATCATCATATTTACAACATAGCGTTGTATGGGTCTGGGGCTCCCGTGGATTATACTTGCTATCATCATACTTACAACATAGCGTTGTATGGGTCTGGTGCTCCCGAAGATTATACTTGCTATCATCATGCTTATAACATAGCCTTGTATGGGTCTGGTGATCCCATAGATTATAGGTGCTATCATCATATTTACAACATAGCGTTGTATGGGTCTGATTCTCCCGTGGGTTATACGTGCTACCATCATGCTCACAACATAGCGTTGTATGGGTCTGGTGCTCCAGTGGATAATAGGTGCTATCATCATTCTTACAACATAGCGTTGTATGGGTCTGGTGCTGCCGTGGATTATATGTGCTATCATCATACTTACAACATAGCCTTGTATGGGTCTGGTGCTCCCGTGGATTATACGTGCTATCAACATACTTACAGCATAGCGTTGTAAGGGTCTGATGCTCCCGTGGATTATAGGTGTTATCATCATACTCACAACATTGCTTTGTATGGGTCTGGTGCTCCCGTGGATTATCGGTGCTATCATCATACTTACAACATATGTAGCGTTGTATGGGTCTGGTGCTCCAGTGGATTATAGGTGCTATCATCATACTTACAACATAGCCTTGTATGGGTCTGGTGATCCCATAGATTATAGGTGCTATCATCATATTTACAACATAGCGGTGTATGGGTCTGATTCCGTGGGTTATACGTGCTATCATCATGCTCACAACATAGCGTTGTATGGGTGGGGTGCTCCCGTGGATAATAGGTGCTATCATCATTCTTACAACATAGCGTTGTATGGGTCTGGTGCTCCCATGGATTATACGTGCTATCATCATACCTACAATATAGCGTTGTATGGGTCTGGTGCTCCCATGGATTATACGTGCTATCATCATACCTACAATATAGCGTTGGTTGTATGGGTCTGGTCCTTCCGTGGATTTGTGGTGCTATCATCATACTTACAACATAGCGTTGTATGGGTCTGGTTTTCCCGTGGATTATAGGTGCTATCATCATACTTACAACATAGAGTTGTATGGGTCTGGTGCTCCCGTGGATTGTATATGCTATCATCATACTTACAACATAGCGTTGTATGGGTCTGGTGTTCCCTTAGATTATACGTGCTGCTATCATCATACTTACAACATAGCGTTGTATGGGTCTGGTGATTCCGTGGATTATAGGTGCTATCATCATACTTACATAGTGTTGTATTGATCTGGTGCTCCCGTGGATTATACGTGCTATCATCATACATACAACATAGCGTTGCATGGGTCTGGTGCTCCCGTCGATAATAGGTGCTATCATCATACCTACAATATAACGTTGTATGGGTCTGGTGCTCCCGTGGATGATAGGTGCTATCATCATACTTACAACATAGCGTTGTATGGGTCTGGTGCTCCCGTGGATTATGCGTGCTATTATCATACATGCAACATAGCGTTGTATGGGTCTGGTGCTCCCGTGGATAATAGGTGCTATCATCATACTTACAACATAGCGTTGTATGGGTCTGGTGATCCCATAGATTATACGTGCTATCATCATACTTACAACATAGCATTGTATGGGTCTGGTGATCCCATAGATTATAGGTGCTATCATCATATTTACAACATAGCGGTGTATGGGTCTGATTCCGTGGGTTATACGTGCTATCATCATGCTCACAACATAGCGTTGTATGGGTGGGGTGCTCCCGTGGATAATAGGTGCTATCATCATTCTTACAACATAGCGTTGTATGGGTCTGGTGCTCCCATGGATTATACGTGCTATCATCATACCTACAATATAGCGTTGTATGGGTCTGGTGCTCCCATGGATTATACGTGCTATCATCATACCTACAATATAGCGTTGGTTGTATGGGTCTGGTCCTTCCGTGGATTTGTGGTGCTATCATCATACTTACAACATAGCGTTGTATGGGTCTGGTTTTCCCGTGGATTATAGGTGCTATCATCATACTTACAACATAGAGTTGTATGGGTCTGGTGCTCCCGTGGATTGTATATGCTATCATCATACTTACAACATAGCGTTGTATGGGTCTGGTGTTCCCTTAGATTATACGTGCTGCTATCATCATACTTACAACATAGCGTTGTATGGGTCAGGTGATTCCGTGGATTATAGGTGCTATCATCATACTTACATAGTGTTGTATTGATCTGGTGCTCCCGTGGATAATAGGTGCTATCATCATACTTACAACATAGCGTTGTATGGGTCTGGTGCTCCCGTGGATTATACGTGCTATCATCATACATACAACATAGCGTTGCATGGGTCTGGTGCCCCCGTCGATAATAGGTGCTATCATCATACCTACAATATAACGTTGTATGGGTCTGGTGCTCCCGTGGATGATAGGTGCTATCATCATACTTACAACATAGCGTTGTATGGGTCTGGTGCTCCCGTGGATTATGCGTGCTATTATCATACATGCAACATAGCGTTGTATGGGTCTGGTGCTCCCGTGGATAATAGGTGCTATCATCATACTTACAACATAGCGTTGTATGGGTCTGGTGATCCCATAGATTATACGTGCTATCATCATACTTACAACATAGCATTGTATGGGTCTGGTGATCCCATAGATTATACGTGCTGTCATCATACTTACAACATAGCGTTGTATTGGTCTGGTGCTCCCGTGGATTATAGGTGCTATCATCATTCTTACAACATAGTGTTGTATGAATCTGGTGCTCCTGTAGAATATGCGTGCTATCATCATATTCCTCAACATAGCGATGTATGGATCTGGTGCTCCTGTAGATTATAGGTGCTATCATCATACTTACAACATTGCTTTGTATGGGTCTGGTGCTGCCGTGGATTATCGGTGCTATCATCATACTTACAACATATGTAGCATTGTATGGGTCTGGTGCTCCCGTGGATTATAGGTGCTATCATCATACTTACAACATAGCCTTTTATGGGTCTGGTGCTCCCATAGATTATACGTGCTATCATCATACTTACAACATAGCGTTGTATTGGTCTGGTGCTCCCGTGGATAATAGGTGCTATCATCATACTTACAACATAGCGTTGTATGGGTCTGGTGATCCCATAGATTATACGTGCTATCATCATACTTACAACATAGCGTTGTATGGGTCTGGTGCTCCCGTGGATTATAGGTGCTATCATCATTCTTACAACATAGTGTTGTATGAATCTGGTGCTCCCGTAGAATATGCGTGCTATCATCATACTTACAACATAGCGCTGTATGGATCTGGTGCTCCTGCAGATTATAGGTACTATCATCATACTTACAGCATAGCGTTGTATGGGTCTGGTGATCCCGTGGATAATAGGTGCTATCATCATACTTACAACATAACGCTGTATGGGTCTGGTGCTCCCGTGGATTATACATGTACGTCGTGCTATCATCATATTCCTCAACATAGCGTTGTATGGGTCTGGTGCTCCCGTGGATTATAGGTGCTATCATCATACTTACAACATAGTGTTGTATGGGTCTGGTGCTCCCGTGGATAATAGGTCCTATCATCATACTTACAACATAGCGTTGTATGGGTCTGGTAGTCCCGTGCCTTATAGGTGCTATCATCATATTCCTCAACATAGCATTGTATGGGACTGGTTCTCCCGTAGATTATACGTGCTATCATCATGCTTACAACATAGCGTTGTATGGGTCTGGTGCTCCCGTGGATAATAGGTCCTATCATCATACGTACAACATAGCGTTGTATGGGTCTGGTGGTCCCGTGGATTATACGTGCTATCATCATATTCCTCAACATAGTGTTGTATGGGTCTGGTGCTCCCGTGGATTATACGTGCTATCATCATGCTTACAACATAGCGTTGTATGGGTCTGGTGCTCCCGTGGATAATAGGTCCTATCATCAAACTTGCAACATAGCGTTGTATGGGTCTGGTGGTCCCGTGGATTATAGGTGCTATCATCATATTCCTCAACATAGCGTTGTATGGGACTGGTTCTCCCGTAGATTATAGGTCCTGTCATCATACTTACAACATAGGGTTGGTCTAGTGCTCCCGTGGATTATACGTGCTATCATCATATTCCTCAGCATAGCGTTGTATGGGTCTGGTGCTCCCGTGAATTATAGGTGGCATCATCATATTCCTCATCATAGCGTGGTATGGGTCTGGTGTTCCCGTAGATTATACGTGCTATCATCATACTTACAACATAGCGTTGGGCTGGTGCTCCCGTGGATTATACATGCTATCATCATATTCCTCAACATAGCGTTGTATGGGTCTGGTGCTCCCGTGAATTATAGGTGCTATCATCATATTCCTCAACATAGCGTTGTATGGGTCTGGTGCTCCCGTGGATTATACGTGCTATCATCATACTTACAGCATAGCGTTGTATGGGTCTGGTGCTCCCGTGGATAATAGGTCCTATCATCATATTCCTCAACATAGCGTTGTATGGGGCTGGTTCTCCCGTAGATTATAGGTGCTGTCATCATACTTACAACATAGCGTTGGTCTGGTGCTCCCGTGGATTATACGTGCTATCATCATATTCCTCAGCATAGCGTTGTATGGGTCTGGTGCTCCCGAGAATTATAGGTGGCATCATCATATTCCTCATCATAGCGTTGTATGGGTCTGGTGTTCCCGTAGATTATACGTGCTATCATCATACTTACAACATAGCGTTGGGCTGGTGCTCCCGTGGATTATACATGCTATCATCATATTCCTTAACATAGCGTTGTATGGGTCTGGTGCTCCCGTGAATTATAGGTGCTATCATCATATTCCTCAACATAGCGTTGTATGGGTCTGCTGCTCCCGTAGATTATACGTGCTAACATCATACTTACAACATAGCGTTGGTCTGATCCTCCCGTGGATTATACGTGCTATCATCATAATCCTCAAAATAGCGTTGTATGGGTCTGGTGCTTCCGTGAATTATAGGTGCCATCATCATATTCCTCACCATGGCGTTGTATGGGTCTGGTGCTCCCGTAGATTATACGTGCTATCATCATTCGTACAACATAGCGTTGGTCTGGTGCTCCCGTGGATTATACGTGATATCATTATATTCCTCAACATAGCGTTGTATGGGTCTGATGCTCCCAGAGATTATACGTGCTATCACCATACCCACAACATAGCGTTGGTCTGGTGGTCCCGTGAATTATATGTGCTATCATCATACTTACAACATAGCGTTGGTCTGGTGCTCCCGTGAATTATACGTGCTATCATCATATTCCTCAAAATAGCGTTTTATGGGTCTGGTGCTCCCGTGAATTATTGGTGCTATCATCATATTCCTCAATATAGCGTTGTATGGGTCTGGTGCTCCCTCGAATTATAGGTGCTATCATCATATTCCTCAACATAGCGTTGTATGGGTCTGGTGCTCCCGCAGATTATACGTGCTATCATCATACTCACAACATAGCGTTGGTCTGGTGCTCCCCTGGATTATAGGTACTATCATCATACTTACAACATAGCGTTGGTCTGGTGCTCCCCTGGATTATAGGTGCTATCATCATACTTACAACATAGCGTTGGTCTGGTGCTCTCCTGGATTATAGGTGCTATCATCATACTTACAACATAGCGTTGTATGGGTGAGGTGCTCCCGTAGATTATAGGTGCTATCATCATACTTACAACATAGTGTTGGTCTGGTGCTCCCGTGGATTATAGGTGCTATCATCATACTTACAACATAGCGTTGGTCTGGTGCTCCCGTGTATAATACGTGCTATCATCCCTCTTGCTTAGACGACACGGGGTGAGTGAGCACATACGTAAGTCGGTTTTTTACCATTGTATTGTCCGTCTTTCTATGGCTTCTGATTTCCCTTTGGTATCTTCAAACATTTCTTTCTTGTGAAATGGGATCGATTATACAATTTTTCCATTGTTAACAAAGTAATTTATTTACTGTTTTTCAACATAAACTAGTCCATAAAATGTTGAGTAGTAATTCTCAGAAGTATGAATGTTACTTAGTACTAAACTCTATAATTACTATCATATAACAAAAGAAACAATTTTACACTTTTTTTTTTATATATTTTTTTTTTTTTGTAAATGTTTATTTTTTTTTTTTACAGACAACACATTCATCACATCACATGAACAGAACAATACAAACATATTACAAGTGTAAATGACAGTTATTGCTATTTGTGTGCTCAGCAATTGTAATTGCAATTACCGCCCTATTCCCAATAAACCATTATTTATTTATAAATATATAAATTAATCTAAAAATTAAGTTTACAATGATCAGAATGATTAAACTGTTACAAATAGTTTATATAATTTGTTTCTGCTAAGGGTATAGAACAGCAATAACAATGCTAAATTACAGTAATTTCAGCCACCCATCCTCATGGTCTTTCAACTTATCCTTAAAGATTGAATTTGATCTCTCCATTTTTTCCCTACCTTTTAGTTTTGCTTTAAGTACTTCTATTGTTGGCAAATTATTTGACCACTTACAGCAATGGATATAATATTTTGTGAATAGCATCACAAATTCGATGATCTCGAATGGATATTCATTGACATTTGTAATAAACACTATATTTGCCATATTTAACTCAATAGGAATATCAAAAATTTCTTCTAACCATGTTTTTACCCGATTCCAAAACGGTTTTACTACAGGGCAAAGCCAGATATAATGAAGAATTGAGTCAGTGTCATTTTTACAAAAGTTACAAAGGTCCGAGTTCTTTATCCCAATTTTAACCAAGAATGTGTTTGTCGGTAAAGTTCTATGAAGAAGTTTGTACTGGAAATTTTTTAGTTTCGAATCATTTGTGACAAGATATAAATTACAGAAGACGTCACTGATATTAATATCTGTCTCCATATCTGATTTCCACTTAGAAATGCCTTTTATTGAATCAACTTCTAAATTTTCCAGTGGGCTAAGTTTGTTATATATTTCCTTTGATAAGTTCTTGGAATTCAGAATTGTGTTAATTAAATGGCTTCTATATTCTGCATTTGTTATGTTGGTTACATTCTTACTTTTAATCATGGATATTAGACTAAAGTACTTCAAAAAGTTAAGTTTGCAATTAAGCTGATTTTTTAATTCATCATAAGTTTTAAATTTATTTTCTTCATCTAAGATATCTTTGATAAATATGATATTATTATCAAACAATTCTTTGTAAAAAAGTGTTTTTCCTTCAATTTTTAGAGATGAGTTATACCAAATAATACTGTCAACATTAAGAGGTATCTTTTCTTTTGTTCTTAATTCAAAGAAAAATTTCAACAAATCTGTCCAAAATATATCTTTCATTGTTATGTTGTCAATATCAGAGGTATTTAGATCACAATTAAAAATAAAATTTTGATTAAATATGTGATATCGCAATTTTATAATATCCTTCCAAGAGCTTTCAAATGAACTATCCAACAGCTTTTTGACCCACTGAAATTTTACAGATTTGCTGTAAGTATATATATCGGTGATGTTTAAACCTCCTTGATTTGCCTTTTGCAGAATTACTTACCTCTTTATTTTTGGCGGTTTATTGTCCCACAGAAAATTGAAAATTAAGCTATCAATATCTTTAAGGTAGTTTTCTCCTGGATTTGGTAATACAGATAAGAGATATGTTAGCTGTGGTACAATTAAACTTTTTATAATTGTTACCTTTCCAAATAAAGTCAAGCTTCTTTTACTCCACGACTGAATGATATTTTTTATTTTTACCTTTTTTTCATCATAATTTAACTTTATCAAGTCTTCATATTTCCCATTTGTTGGTATAGTGATTCCCAATATTTTCATTTTATCAACTGTAATTTTCATACCTGGTGAGAAATTATGTGTGTAAATTTCCATTCGAGATCGACCCAGTGGCGCTAATTCTGATTTATTATAATTAACTTTCAACCCACTAATTTTTGTAAAGTTATTTAATAAATTTACTGTATTGCGGACCGATTTTTCACTACCGTCTAATAAAATTTGTGTATCGTCTGCATATTGAGACAGTTTTATCTCTTTTCTTTTATAACAAAACCCTTTTATATCTTTTGATTGCCTTATGGTTATTTCTAGAATTTCTGCACATAAAAGAAATAAATAAGGAGAAATCGGACATTCTTGACGAACACCACGAGATACAGAAATAATTGTGTAGTCCATCCAGTATTTAATACACAGCTAGTTATATCAGTGAAAAATACTTTTATCCATTGCTGAAATGATTCGCCAAAATTAAAAAAGGAAAGACATTTTTTTTTAAATTTCCAACTGATTGTATCAAATGCTTTCTCAAAGTCTATTGACAACACAATACATGAAAGGTTCTCTTCCTCTGCAAGATCTATAACCTCTAGAAGACTTCTAATATTATCACCTATATATCGACCCTTTATAAAACCGGACTGACTTTTGTTTATAATTTTAATAAGATTATTTTTTAATCGTGTCGCAATACATTTTGTCATTATCTTGTAGTCTGTATTTAGTAAAGATATAGGTCTCCAGTTTTTCAGAAATCTTACATCATTATTTTTTTTGGGGTAATAATGTAATAATGCTTAGTTTTTGTGAAATTGACATGTTTTCATTTTCATAACTATAGGAAAACGAATTCATTACCAATTTTTTAATGTTTTTCCAAAATATTTTGTAAAATTCAACTGGAAGACCATCAGTTCCTGGTGATTTTCCATTCTGCATTGATTTGATAGCTTTAACACATTCTTCTTCTGATATCATACCTTCACAAGATTCTTTTTCATTTTCATTTAATTTTGGAATTTCGGCATCATCCGGAAAAAATTTGTCAACTAAATGAACATTTAAATTACCTTCTGTTTCTTTACTTGAATAAAGTGAGCTGTAAAATTTGTTTTGCTCATGTAAACTTAGAGACTGTGTGCCCACTATCTGTGACTAGGGTTTGTATTGATTTATTAATATAGTTTCTTCTTTCTAAATTAAAGAAAAATTTTGAGTTACGTTCCCCTTCCCTCAGCCAACATGCTTTTGATCTTATTATAGCCCCCTCTGTTTTCTTTTCGAAGTATGTTTTCAAATCATTTTTAATAGTCAGTATGTTATTCTCAATGTTTTGATCTGTATAATTTAGTGATTCTTGTAAAGCTTCTAGAGTGTTAAGTTCCCTTTCTTTATCTTTAATAACCTCTGTTTCTTGTTTTTTAACTTCCGATGAATATTTGATAGCATAACCTCTGATATCGCTTTTGATTAGCTCCCAAATTAAAGTTGGATTTATATTTTCATTATTGTACAAAGTTTCTTTTTCTTGTATTAACTTTTGTAGATTCTCAATGAACTTGTCATCAAGAAGAAGAGATGTGTTAAATTTATAAAATCCTTTCCCTCTTTTCAGATTTTGTTTATCAATTTCGAGTAGAATAAATGAATGATCACTTTTGAGACCATAGCTTATGTCTGTTTTTCTTGTGATGTTACCAAGTCCAACAGAAATAAAAAAGGAATCAAGTCTACATTGTATATTGGGGTATTTTTGTCTCCATGAATATCTTTTTTCCATAGGATTACGAATTCTCCAAATGTCAATCAAGTCATTTCTGTCCATGAATTGACGTAGATGTTCCCTATTTTTTTTATGTGTTAATACTGAGGACCCCCCTTTTTTATCTATATTTTCCATAATTAGATTCCAATCCCCTCCACAAACAATAGGCATATCATTAAACTGTTCTATTCTGTTACAGAAGTCTTCTAGAAGGTAAATTTCATCAGAGTTCAAACCATAATAGTTTGCTAACAATATCTTTTCATTATAGACTTTTAATATACAGATCAAAAATCGTCCATCGTTATCTTTTATATAGTCTTCTATTTCATAATCAAAGTTTGAATTAAATAAAATCATTACTCCTGCACTCTGAGAGTTTTTATTTGAAAATATACATTTATCTCCCCAATCTGACTGAAATTTTGATTCTGTTTCTTTATTGCAGAAGATAAATATTCATTTTTTTTCCCTTTAACCAGTAAAATATTTCCTTCCTCTTTTTATCATTTGCCAGCCCCTTCACATTAAAAGTTCCAATATTTAAATTAACCATAATCTGATAAAACCTGTAACTGTACCATGAGGATAGATGGGTAGAACAACAATATACAATATATCACATGCCAATACACTTCAACACATAACATATAAAAATATATATTCAAAAACATTTCAAGGTCAAATTTGAAAATATTTATTTTACACTTACTCCGAGACTGTTATTAAAAATATGTGGGTTGGAATTACTGAAATACTGAACCCACGTGCAATATATATCTCCCTGTATGGATCTTTCTTATTCACGTAGATTTGCTCTATCCTCTAACACGTCGGGTGTCTTATAAGAAGCAGGAACTACTTAACCTATGTTTTTGGTGGGTCCATGTGGCTCATGTTTTTAGTTTTCTGTGTTGTGTTGTGTTTTTGTGTTTTTGTTTGTCTTTGTCCTGTGTCTTGTGTGCCCAATGTTGTCAGTGTCTCTGAATTGCACATTCTTGGTTGTCCCTTCGGTTTTCTCTAATGTTTATTTAATACATTATATAATGCTTGGACCAGGGGCGGTTACTCCAATAATCTATTCAATACACTTATCAAGTATTATATTTACTCTTTAATAACATTCGGACCATACAAACGTGTATTAAACAAATACATACATAAAACGTATGTATAAAGCTGAAATTTAGACCTCCTCTATCTATACTCATACAACAGACGAAATTGGAATACACTTGCATTAAAGAAATATTGATATATTAAAATGAAAAATAAAACATATCACACTTGTCAAAATGTCACTGATAACATATATCAGGGGAACGGACAACATTTGGTGTCAAAAGGTCACTCATAACATATATCAGGGGAACGGACAACATTTGGTGTCAAAAGGTCACTCATAACATATATCAGAGGAACGGACAACATTTGGTGTCAAAAGGTCACTCATAACATATATCAGGGGAACGGACAACATTTGGTGTCAAAAGGTCACTCATAACATACATCAGGGGAACGAACAACATTTGGTGTCAAAAGGTCACTCTTAACATACATCAGGGGAACGGACAACATTTGGTGTCAAAAGGTCACTCATAACATATATCAGGGGAACGGACAACATTTGGTGTCAACAGGTCACTCATAACATATATCAGGGGAACGGACAACATTTGGTGTCAAAAGGTCACTCATAACATATATCAGGGGAACGGACAACATTTGGTGTCAAAAGGTCACTCATAAGATACATCAGGGGAACGGACAACATTTGGTGTCAAAATATCACTCATAACATATATCAGGGGAACGGACAACATTTGGTGTCAAAAGGTCACTCTTAACATATATCAGGGGAACGGACAACATTTGGTGTCAAAAGGTCACTCTTAACATATATCATGGGAACGGAGTATTCCAATTGAACCATTAGGTTGAGGTCTAATTTGGAGGTGCTGTTCTAAGTGTCATTGTTCAGAGGAAACATTGTACAAAGGTAACTTCAGAGGTGACTGACAAAGGTTGCACATACAATACATTAAGAGTTTGTCTATGAGAAAACCATGCAAAACATTCCAGAAGCAAGGGTGACCAATCCGTCTCAAAATTTGTTGGTAGGTTAACCACCACACAACATTTGCAAAAACATATACTTTTTTCATATTTTCGAATATCATGATCATAGGAGGCCCCACTTATATTTCTACAATTTTCCCATTAATATGACTAGAAAATAGCCAAAAAAGGTCAGTTTTGAAACCTATTTTATTACTTATAGCACATCATTAATTAAACCTTAGTGGTAATGAACAAATACGTAAAATTATTATGGACGAGCATAGTTTATCGATAGTTGATCATATTGCATAATTTAAATACTTTGACACTTGGGTGACTTAAAAATAGTAACATATAGGAGAAACATAACCATGTAGCATTCCTTAACTATAATTTGTTTAATAGTTTCATGTTACGGGTGTGTTATTTTGAAAATATCTAGACCAAATTACATACAAATTAGCTTATTTCAAACTTCCTTGTTAATCAAAAATAGGGACAAGGTGATTTTATGATTTGCTGGAAACATGGTAAGTCTCATATTATACGTTATCAGTCTCTAGATGTTATATATCCCGTTTTAAAGGGCAGTGGTTATGTTAAAAGGTGAGGCGTCTATATCCCGTTTTAAAGGGCAGTGGTTATGTTAAAAGGTGAGGCGTCTATATCCCGTTTTAAAGGGCAGTGGTTATGTTAAAAGGTGAGGCGTCTATATCCTGTTTTAAAGGGCAGTGGTTATGTTAAAAGGTGAGGCGTCTATATCCCGTTTTAAAGGGCAGTGGATATGTTAAAAGGTGAGGCGTCTATATCCCGTTTTAAAGGGCAGTGGTTATGTTAAATGGTGAGGCGTCAGCCGAACCTTTTAACAAAACCACTGCCCTTTAAAACGGGTTATATAACATCTAGAGACTGATAACATTTTTATCTGAATGTTCCAACATTAATAAGTATGTCCTTATTATAGGAAAAACATAAATACGTGTATCTTTGGACGAAGATCACAGAGAGCGATTATTGATTTTCTGTCATCTTGTGAAATGTGTGTCGTCTGCTGTGCACAATGTAAATGGACAGCACATAGGTGAGAGCGATTATTAATTTTCTGTCACCGCACGGCTTCCCTGAAGTTTTAAAAGTACCTTGTTAGCCAATCAAAATTCTACTTGCCACGAGAACATCAGATAAATCTGTTTTAGTGACACGTACTTCCGTCCTAAATATTGTTTTACATGATTTCACTAGCAATTAGAAGACAAATACACTTGTATTAACGTACATATTCCTACAACCTAGAAGTGGACGAACATAATCGACATGTACAGAGACATGCAAAAAAGTATTTGTTACTGTTATAGACATTTTGCACATTAGAAATTTGATTCTAAAATGATAGGTTTCTCTACCATATAATAATTTCTCTTACGACGGGGAAAGTGGTACCCGTTCTATAAAGAGCAGAAGAAAGGACAAAGAATTTAAGTATAATTTTCTCCTAATTCGTAGATATTGGAACAATAATTTTTTTTAACAGATCATGGGAAAAGTATATGTTATTTCCATTTAATCTTGGATGAAAGGGGAATACCTTGCCTGCCTTAAAGGCAAATAACTCCTGTAAAAGTACTATTTTTTAATCAAAGAAATGTGCAAATGGTCTATTGTTTTATTGTATGGTTCAATTAAAATCACTTATTTTCAAAATAGTATTTCAAAATCAATACTTGTTCGATTTTGATATTTTTGTACCAACAAAAACAGAAGTAACAGTAATATTTTTGTAGTTATTCTGCCATGTCATGTGATCAGCATGGCGTTATTTATTTAGACATGGACGATATTTTGATCAGTGGTCTAATGTTGTTTAGTAACTTGCTAAACCTAGATCAGGAAAAACGTCAACTTAAGTCATAACTTCAAAAACTATGTGATCGAAATCATCAATTGGTTGATTCGATCACGTGACATATTAGTGACCGATATATTACAGATATATTTCTAATGTGATCTTTAGAATTTATATTTCTTTAATTAGTTTTGGGAATTGATGACTTCACGACTTGTGCCATTAATTCACCATAAGATGTTTAACAATTGGTGAAGTCAGAGCTTATGTTCTGTTTTTAAGTTTTATTTTTGTGGTTGTATTATTGCTGTTTTAAATATTCGGGTTGTCCGCGTTCCTTTCATTTGCACGAGATAGTTCGTGACAACGTTTTTCCATTTCAAAACTTTTGAAAAGGCAATCTTGGTTGTTCGCCACTAAGATCTAAGAGAATTACGGTATTTTCTTACATCATGCAGTTCTGTTTAACAAAAAAAGGGGGGGCAGGTTTGCTGACCAAAACATAGTTTGGTTTTTTTTTGCCAATTGAGCGGTGGACAAATTAGGGGTTCAATATTATTGTTTAAAACATCCCAGAATTAGCATGTTTGAAACCGGCATACAATATCCACATTTCGTCTTTCGTTCGCCAGATCTGAACCATATCACGTATGATTCTCATTTGAAGAGCTGTTCCGAGCTCATATCTAAATGTTCTTGGAAATCTTCACAGAACTAATCATCTGTGATTTTATTCTATATTTGGCAGAGAAAGGCAAGCAAGAGTATTCATTTTATATATAATTATATAAATATTATATAATGTATAAAAAAATATATATATATTGAACAAGATGTGTTAGTTTATATGTGGGACAAAAGATTGAAATTGAATTATAATTGGACTGGAGAGGTTAACTCTTTCGTAGAACACGAACTGGTCTCACTTCTGAGTCCGACCTATTCTCACTCCCCGTTTTTTTCGTGAGAGGTTGTATTGTTCAAGTATGTTTAAATTTTATGTTGTCTTTTGTCTTTTATGCACAAAGTACATGACACTATCCACATTGAGCATACATTTACCTCCCATCATAAAGACAACACGCTGTATGTCTGATTTAATAAAAGATTCATGTAAAAAGGCAGTAATTAAGACGAGTGCTGGAGTATAATGGCCACAGCGAAAAAATTAAATGTTTGCGTGAACTAGATATGGCAAGACTGTGCTCTACTGGTAACAGTAGAAGCGAGAATAATCCTCCCGGTACCGTGATAACACACGGGCAAGAGAGATAACGGGTACTCGAACCCCGATACGTAAGCAAATGTTTTAACCTCAAACTCTCCGGTTTTTACGCAGAAGTTCAATAATATAACCTAAGGATCCGAACTGGTATCAATTCAATCACCGGTCTGTCTGGTGAACAGAGAAGACCATAGAAACTCTGTGGTAACACAGAAGAAAAAAACCTCAAATTATAAGCTGACGCACATTTTGGGATACCGTCATGTCTCGTCACCATCTTGCAATATCCCGCCAATGCACTCAATGAAGCTGTGACATTTTTATTAATCCATTAGTAAAAAAAAAAATTACAAAGAATTGAGATAGGCAAATAACAATACAGTTTTGGTGTTAGTATTACGAGTTTTTCTTGAACTGAGAAAATGAAATACTAAAAAATACATAAATGTACAGTCTCATATTAAATCAATTGACATTATAAACTAGGGTGCGATTATTCATAAAAACTTCGGGGAATGTCATTTTCCACAGATCGAGTTCTTCATTTAAAAGAGGAAATAAAAAGTCACTTTACATAATACCGACTGATGCGAGAACAAATTAAATGGCATGTGTTATAGTCATTTAAAATGAAATTGTCCTTTTATCAACAACCAAGGGCCTGTTCGGACGACTGTATGATGGCTTTTTAAGTAGTCTCTGTTCAATTTCCACGTTCGTCCGTTAATTGCCAAGCATCTTTCGTCGGTATTTCTCATACATGTACCAGCACCAACAAGCATCACCTGAAAAATTCACAAAACAGCAGCAGAAAAAGAGCAGGTTTTGGGGAGGTAACGGGGAAGGTGGTGGGTGTTTCAAAAATGTCAGCCGGCAACTACATGCAGGAGGGGTATAATCACGTGATACATGTAAAGAGGCAAAATAAGGGGGAAAAGATGCAGACGCTAGGGGTGCAGAAAGGGGGGATTGTAAATTAAAATAAATACTCATTCACTTTAATTAAATCTCTTTATCAGAATAAGATAAACACACTTAATAAAAGATTCATGTAAAAAGGCAATAATTAAGACGAGTGCTGGAGCATAATGGCCACAGCGAAAAAATTAAATGTTTGCGTGAACTGGATATGGCAAGATGAAGAGGCAGACCGCCGGTTACAGTAATTTGACAAGCCTGTGCTCTACTGGTAACAGTAGAAGCGAGAATAATCCTCCCAGTACCGTGATAACATACGGGCAAGAGAGATAACGGGTACTCAAACCCCGATACGTGAGCAAATATATTAACCTCAAACTCTCTGGTTTTTACGCAGAAGTTCAATAATATAACCTAAGGATCCGAACTGGTATCAATTCAATCACCGGTCTGTCTGGTGAACAGAGAAGACCATAGAAACTCTGTGGCAACACAGAAGAAAAAACCTCAAAATATAAGCAGACGCACATTTTGGGATACCGATATGTCCCGTCATCATCTTGCCATATCCTGCCGGATGAGCCGTAAAACGGGTAACCGCCACGCAAATATGCCACTCCCTAACACTTTCCATAAGACCCTTTTTTAGCGAAATCAATTATCAGCAGCGGAGGGGGTAGGTAAACAAGCGGCCCATCATTTGATGAAAATAGTTCGATTGCACCTTGTATGTTGGTTAGATACACTTCATTACCAGTGTTTGATAGATGAGTGCCATCGAATCTGTAAAGCGATTTTTCACTCGCACGGATATTACTGTGCCTTATTACACAACCACCAATGGTTTGCATAAAGTTTCGTACCAGCAAATTTAATCTTTTTCTAGACTTTTCCAGTGCTCTACCATCCTGAGCACTGTGCCAATACCTTCTCATAAGTATTGCGAACCATACATTCTTGCATTTGGGCACATGACTTTCAACCTCATAAGGCCCAGTTTGATATCTGAGTACAATTCATACGTTTTCTTAATTCCAAGGTCGTTTGAACCCAACTGGATGACAATTAATTTCGCCAAACGGAAACATTTTTGTCTACTACTCTATTAAGACAATCCCAAGTCATTCCCCTTTGGCCTAGCCAGAAAACATTACAACCTGTATTTTGCAGTGTCAGCTGCTGTCCCCCAGGTCTAGTAAAGGCATTTCTCCGAGCCCAATGTACTATTGAAGATCCTATGATCCATATATTCTTGGGGCCTAGAAAAAAATATATATATTGAACAAGGTGTGTTAGTTTATATGTGGGACAAAAGATTGAAATTGATATATAATTGGAGAGGTTAACTCTTTCGTAGAACACGAACTGGTCTCACTTCTGAGTCCGACCTATTCTCACTCCCGGTTTTTTTCGTGAGAGGTTGTATTGTTCAAGCTTGTTTAAATTTTATGTTTGTAGGGAGTTGTATTTTATGCGCAAAGTACATGACACTATCCACAGTGAACATACATTTACCTCCCATCATAAAGACAACACGCTGTATGTCTGATTTATCACGCACAACAAACGGATACCCAATGTGCAAGGGTTGTTCCCTGTAGTGGAGAAACTATGGCCTATATTGAAACCATTTAATTCCTTCTTTAAGTCTGTTGCTCAAGGATTATTTCATATTTGGGTAGTCTTTGTTCCAATCAAAATCGTGCTTCACTAAACTCCTGGGGGGGGGGGGGGAGTTGTTGATTTTATTTGTTTGTTTGGTTTTTTGTTGGGGTTTTTTTTTGGGGGGGGGGGGTTACTGTGCATGGCGTTGAAAGAATTTTTGAAGTAAATAATGAAAATATCAACACGTTTGTAAAAACGTGAATGTAAATAAATTCTGGGTTTTACCCACAACAAAATATTGAAAAAACCGAGTTTTTCTTTTTGTTGATATCCCATTCAATGGGAAACAGGATATGCATTTTACATCTTCATTTATAATATTTAAGTCTCCCAAACAACGTTTGGAGACTTATTGTTTTTGCTCCGTTTCTTATTATTATTATTATTATTATTCTTGTTCTTGTTCTTGTTATTCTCCTTTCTTTCCGTGCACCATGAACTTGTCCACGGCAGATCTCAGAAACTACAGGACAGAATTTCATGAAACTTGGTGGAGTTATAGATATATGTTTCTAGTTGATTCTAAAGTTTTCAAATTTGTGGTAAAGGGGGTCAAAGCCATATTTTTGGGGGTTCAAAGGGGGTGGGGGTTACTATAGAATCCTATGGGAAACTTGAAATTTCGTACATTAATGTTGATAACTTCTAACTGGATAATGATAGAGACATAAATTTTGACATAGTGATAGGTCACCATTAGAGGAGCAATTCTGCGTTTTCAAAATTTTCAAGATGACTGCCATTTTCAAAATGGCTGCCAAAACACGGCATAAAAATGGGGCGTAAAAATTCAACATTGTCCGATATCATCAAAATTTGATATGTGGGTAGATAGTATCAGTGGCCGGTTTGGGAGATTTCAAAATCGTTAGATTATAATCATATCTTGTTTAATGTGTTTTTCACATTTTATTGTATATTTACTCAACCATTAAGACGGTATTGTGTTACTAGGTTTGTTATCAAATATCTTTTACAATAAACATTTGTCAGTCACCAATACCATATTTTTGCATTATTTTGAGATATCATGGGTTGTTGCATTTGACTGTTCACGTTTGCTCCAGACATCTTTAATCACTTTAGACCAATATATAGTCAAACCTGTATTAAGAGGTCACCTTTGGGACAAAGAAAAACTAATCTTTTAAGACATATGACATGACCTCTTAAAAGAGGTTCAATTCATATGACATTTTCTATGACAGAACAAGAAATACGTGTCCTTTTAATACAGGTGACAACTTAATAGAGGTGCCCATATGGGAAGGTTTGACTTAATAGAGGTGACCATATGGGGAGGTTTGACTTAATAGAGGTGACCATATGGGGAGGTTTGACTTAATAGAGATGACCATATGGGGATGTTTGACTGTATATATTGATTTAGTATCGTAATAACTTACCAATATATTTACGTATATATATCAAGACAATAGATGCTTTTAAATATACATTTTGAAAATAAATACCTCAACTATTCATTTCATATATATGAAAAGATAAATAACATAATTTTTTCTGTGACCAGTGTATTTGTTATCAACATCTGTCTAAATGTATATTTAGTTGATACAAGTATTCAGTGTATTCATTAAACGTCAGAGAAAACCGAAGGGGCAATCACGAATAGACAATCCAGAGACACAAGATACAGAACGAAGACAAACAAAACAAAAACAAACAAAGCACAACACAGCACAAAAAACTGCAAAGAACCCACAAAAAACCTGGAGTGAACCCAGGTGTTCGCCAAAGATTAACAGTTCCTCCTTCTGATAAGACAGTCGCCATGTTGTTCATATATATTGTCCGGTAATGATCTGGTACCAATGGTTTATTTAATTAATACCTGTATTCAGTGTATCAATGGTTTATATAGTTGATTCGTGTATTCAGTGTATCAATGGTTTATATAGTTGATATGTGTATTCAGAGTATCAATGGTTTATATAGTTGATACGTGTATTCAGAGTATCAGTCTTCGAAATAAGGCGCTAGTCCGAAGCCCGTGGCGTGTAAAATTGTACACGGGCGTATAAAATGAGTAGTTCCACAAGTCCGACGGGTCTGTGAAAAAAAAGTCATATAGTTTCAAAAGTTGATTTCATAAGATATTGTGTGTAGATATTTAGTTTAATGTTCTCCGTTTTCAGTTGCTGCCGAGTCAATGCAAAAAATGGGTAGGCCTTTTAAGAATTTCCGATATTCGAAATAGATTTAGGTGTGTCTGTTTTTTGCAATTTGAATGGTTGATATTTTTAGGAAATTACTATCATGTAGGTTTTAAAAAAGGACAAGAAGCAGGACTCACGTTAATAGAGGGCGAAGTAGTTGCCTTGTAAAGGTTGACTTTGATTTCTCGTTGGTCAAAAGCGAAGTTCAAGTAGCCTTGTAATTTTGAAGAGTCGCCCTATGTTGCCCGCGTATTTTTGCCACGTGCCATTTATGAAAATATCGACATCGTGTTTATTGAATTCTATGTTATTCATTAAGTATTTTGAAAGTGACTTTCTTGAAAAGTAATTCATTTCGGTTTAAAGAAACTTTAATTTCGTTCAATATCAAATAAAAATGGCACCACGAGAAATGAGGCGCAATCAGACACTGTGCTGCGGGAAATGTTGATCGAAGCTACTTTTAACCAAACAAACTTTTGATTAATTTGTTTCTCAATCCTGTGACATAAAGTCTGAGTTCTCATATATAATATGTTCATATTTGAGAAGGTTGGTCATTCAAAATTCGTTGAAATGCACGGAGACACTTCAGATTATTTTCGATCCGCTTCCAAATCCGATCGGTATTTTTTTTTTATTAATTGCGATCTATTTATAGAACTGTTGCTGACAGACCTGTGTCTACGTTAAGGGTTAATACCTCTGCAGTTAGAAAATAGACTTTGAACTACAGTAGTTTTGTTCCATTGTTGCACTCTGATTTGAGGTCTGACAAATAATAATTACAATCTTTACTTTAAGTTGCTTCAGTTTATGACTGTCAGTGTCAACACTACATGATGTTTCATTCCATAACCGAAACGGACCATAACCAAAATGGACTACCAGAAAAAAATATGTATTGCAAGAATCTTTATTTAGTTTTTATTTTTAGTTTGCGTTGATTGTTTTTTTTTAAACTTATCTTATTTGTGATAATTCCTTTCTAGATTTATGAATAAATCAAATTAGTACAGGTAACTTAGTGAAGCCAAGTAATTATTGGTGTTTTAATTGATTTATGACACCCAAATCACTTTTAATTAGATTAAATGATTTGATTATCAGGTGATTGTGTAAGTGTGTGTTGTCTTGAATTTACTTTTCTGGAGCAATCTGCACAGTGGTCTGTCCCCATTGTGAGAATGATAATGAATGAAAACAAACTCCATGTTCTTTTATTGTCTATGAACCAAAGATCAAAGAAATAAACTCGTTTTTGTGATGGAATTTATCAAAATTCCATGTACTGCAATCAGTTAATTATATCTTAATAACTATTTTTTCTTTTTATCAACCCAAGCCCATATTCTTTGGGGGAAACTAAGATTAAAGCATTGAGGGTTTAATAATCTTTGTAAATTAAAACCAAATTCTTTAAAATTAATTAACTTTTAATCAAATAAAAATCAAATTAATCATAATTGTAATTAAGTGTGTAACAATTAAGTGTGTAACAATTAATTTTATGATTTGACTAAAAATGTGCTTGCAATGGTTTTTTTTTGCAAAGGACTGGGAGCTATAAGGGCCCAAATCGGCCCCACCTCAGATGTCGATTAAACAACAACAACAACACTCCTAATAAACTGTTGCTATCAGAATCTGCTGTAAGTTGTCTTTTACATGTAAGGAGTGTGTCCTTTACATCCCGCGCTAAGGGATGTATTAAAATTGTTCATCATAGCTGTCTGGTGTCCCTTTCACATAAAGTCGGCGTTTTCCTAGAGGAAGCCATTTGTTATTTTATTTATGCCAAATTCGCAGTCATGTTAGGATTCTAATAATAATAGGTTATTATACATTATTATACAGCTATAATTTTAATCCAATCAAAAACAATATGGTTGTGATCATCTTCCGTAATTAAAATCGTCAAAATGAAATACAACCGAATTAATATCAAATGGTGTCTTGTTTCAACCTCATTTAAAATATACCTTGACATTCTTTAATACTTGTATATCACGTTCACGATCTTTTATTACAACACTATTTCACTCAAGTGTACATTTTTTTCCTGTTCTAGTTAAAGGACTTTATCAAACAGAATCATACAGTTTACATGTAATGCAGTTAATACGCATTTAAGCCACAGAATAATATTTCTATTGTCCACACCTTGTGGTGTGGGGTCGCTATTGTGCATGCGAAATATTAATTGCAAACCCCATTGACTGGCTATTTGCTGCCTGTCTAGAATATTTTTTTTTTCTCGATCGACAGTTCAGAAGCTAGAAAACGATATGATGAATAGTGTGTCAATCATGCAAACAATAACTTATGCACATGACAGAACGCATTTTCAATGCACTACATACACAAACTTTTGATCCATCATTTGTCCATTGGAGGTTGATTTAAGAGAATGGAACTGATAGAAGTTAAAAGTTTAATTTGGGCGCAAAAGGGGAAACTTTATATAATTTATGAAAATGTGATGTAACATATGCGCCAGGGATATTTCCCGAAATTCTTTCAAAATGATATAAACTGTTAATATCTTCCTGGCATTGATGAAACCAGATATGTTCGTGGTAGCCCATCACAAAATACTGTCAGTTCCCTTTTAGCGCTCTCGGTAACATAACATTTTCCAAAATAAATAACAAATCTTTAATTTTTTGTCTTTCTTCTTCAGACTATACCAAAACGTTTGATAAAACAACCACTAAATATGAACATTTCTTAATTCTTGGTGATTTAAATTATGATACGTTAGTAAATGAAAAATGTACAGCTTTAAAAGAAGTTTGTGATATATTTGATCTAACAAATATGGTAGTTGATCCAACATGTTTTACAAAAGGTGCATCGCCTAGTTTAAATGATGTCATACTTACTAACAAACCAAATTACTGTATGAATACCAACAATTATAACTGTGGTATTAGTGATGTACATAACATTATATCAATACAAATGAAAGGTAATCTGCCATCAAATAAAAAAGAGTTAAAATGCTTTAGAAGTTTTAAAAACTTTGACCAGGAAAAATTTACAGAAGACCTAAATAAAATTGATTTTGATAAAATAACTGATCAAAATGATGTGAACAAAATGTATTCAGATTTTGAAGAAGCTTTCATACAGACTGTAGATAAACATGCCCCAGTAAAGCAAAGAAAACCATGTCAAAATCCAGCACCATTTATAAATAAGGAATTAAGAAAAGCTGTATACAAAAAATAATAAATATAATAAATGTAAAACTAAGAGTAACTGGGAAAATTATAGACAACAGAGAAATCTAGTTACAAAAATTAAGAAAAGGTCTATTAAAACTTATTTCTTTGAAAGATGTATAGGTGGTCCCAAATCAAAGGATTTGTGGCCTACTATCAAGCCGTTTATTACCAACAAGGGTAGCCATTTTACTAAAAATATCATACTCTGTGAAAAAGATGAAATCATAAATTATCAAAACATGGTAGCAGAATGTTTTAATGATTTCTTTATAAATGTGGCAAAAGATATTGGAAATGTAACTGTTGTAGATAAAAATCATCCTAGTATCATTGAAATTAACAAAAATAAAAAAGATATACCTAATCTTGAATCTAAAGAAATATCTGATGAATTTGTACATAAACAAATAAATAAGACCAGTGTTAAAAAAGCAACAGGTAAAGATGGTATATCAGCTAAATTATTAAAACTAGCTAAACCTGTAATTGCAAAACCAATAGCAAAAATGATAAATAAAACAATAACAAATTCTGTGTTTCCAGACCAACTAAAACAAGCACAAGTTGTTGCACTACACCAGAAGAACAATGCACTAGACAAAAGTAACTATAGACCGGTAAGCATACTACTTGTTATCTCAAAATTCTTTGAACGGGCCATTCACGAACAGTTAACAGAATATTTTAACAATCACTTCCATCCATTTCTGTCAGCTTTCAGATCGGGCTACGGATGCAATACTACACTACTAAAAATTATAGAAGATTGGAAACAGGCACTAGACCAAAATAAATACATTGCAGCAGTACTAATGGACCTGTCCAAGGCCTTTGATTGCCTAACACACACATTATTATTACTCAAACTTGAAGCATATGGCATGTCAAAATCTGCATTACAGTTAATTGAAAACTACCTTACTAACAGGAAACAATGCGTCAAAGTTGGTACCACACTAAGTAACTGGAAAGACATCTACAAAGGCGTACCACAAGGGTCAATTCTAGGTCCTGTACTATTTAACATCTTTTTAAACGACATTTTTCACTTTACCACAAGCAGCACACTTTATAACTATGCAGACGACAATACTCTCGTACATGCAGATGATAATATTGATAAAGTAGTTGAACATTTAGAAAAAGACAGTTTGGCATTAATAGAATGGTTTTCATGTAACCAGATGAAGGCAAATCCTGATAAATTTCAGGCCATAGCTATTGGCAAAAAATCAATGGATAAAAATATTGTTCTTGATTTAGCAGGAAATAAAATTAAATGTGAAAAAGAAGTAAAATTACTAGGGGTTACAATTGATTTTGAACTTAAATTTAATTCTCATATTTCAAACATTTGTAAAAAAGCATCTAGGCAGTTAAATGTGTTAAAAAGGCTAGGTAAATATTTAAATAAATTGGGTAAATTAACCATATATCATTCATTCATATTGTCTAACTTTAACTTCTGTCCACTTTCATGACACTTTTGTAGTGAAGCCAATACAAATAAAATAGAAAAAATTCAGGAGCGAGCACTAAGATTTATTTATAATGATTATAATAGTACATATGAAAACTTGTTAATAGTCTCTAAACTTCCAACATTAAAAGTGAGAAGACTGAGAACTATGGCCATTGAGGTTTATAAAATTCTACATCAAGAAAGTCCTTCATATTTACATGACTTAATCAAAATTAAAGATACTAAATATTGTTTTAGGTACGACAACATTACAGAAATCCCTTCAGTACGAACAACAAGGTATGATCTAAAATCCTTTCGATATGCTGCTGCTAAACTGTGGAACGAGTTGCCAAACCACTTTAGAACACAAACATCTTTTAATCAATTCAGAAATTTAATAAACTCATGGAATGGCAACTCGTGCCGCTGCAATGCTTGCTGCTAGTATAATGTTTTATAGAATAGACATTGCATGAAATTTGCCTTACTGCTGCCTTCTTGCTTTTCGGTTTAACTTTATTTTATTTTAGTTTTTTATTTTAGTGCTTGGCTATTCTGCATGAATATTTTTAAAATATTTTTAAAATATTCTTGAAATATTTTTGGAATATTTTTAAAATATGTTTTAGAGTGTGTTTTAGGAAGTACATAAATATTTTACTTTGTATGATTTTCAATTTAACTTGTGCTTTATTTTAGTGCTTGGCTATTTATGCATGAACATTTTTAAAATGTTTTTAGAATATTTCTGGAATATGTTTTAAAAGTACATGAATATTTTATATGTGTTTTGAGTTAATTTGCTTATTTGCGTAATTATAGACTGCTTAAAATTTGCATGAATGTACTTGTATGTGTAATGGGTGCTATAAATGTCCGCATCTATTTTGTGTTTTGACCTCTGGTCCTATGACAATAAGTGCACAGAGAGGCACTGGCTGTAGAGGTCCAGAAGTCAAAACACAGAAATGTATGCATAAATATTATCCGGATATGTATTAATTTTGCATTGCATGACATGTTTTATTGTGCTGTATTTAATTTATGTAATTTATTATGCATGTCGGTTTGAAAAGCTCTTGAGAGCTTATGTTGTATTGTTATAAAATGTACCGACTTTAAATAAAACGTTTTGATTTGATTTGATTTTGATTTGATTCAGACAAATCTTGGTATGAAGATTTGCTGGACGACGGATTGAAATCGACTTTAACAGTCTGCCCATCAGTACTTTCTAATTTTAAGTACTGGGGTACAAGGCCATATGACTCTACAAACCAAAGCGCAGTTTCAAGCTTCGATTTAAATTATTTCAATTTCCTTGATTTGTTATTTTCGATAATTAACGCCTCTCCCTCTTTATGTGCAAACGAACATATGTTTATAATTAAAACACATTAAACAAATTAATACAAATAATTAAATACATATAAAATCATAGAAATAATACATAAAATATCATATTTATTCAAGAAATTTACATTTTTTATTTCAATAGTCCGTTTTTGTTATGGTCCGTTTTGGTAATAGTCCGTTTTGGTTATGGTCCGTTTTGGTTATGGGATGAAACATCCGGTAGCGAATGTCAATATACGTTCGTGCTATATTTGCATTCCCTAGCTTTCTATATATAGTTGGACCGTTGAGCAAATTGGCATATACACATGTACTGTACATATTTCTTCTGCTGAAGGCTACACAAATACGACTTTTTGCATTTTGTGTGGTATTAATTCAAAGCATTGTGATATTTAAAAAAATGGGGGGGGGGTACATATTAGAAATTATCACCAAATTATATGTCTCACGCAATGATGACATCACAAGTTTTTGTTATAAGAGTCTTATAACAATATTGGTGGTGATGATGATGATGAGGAGGAGGAGGAGGAGGTGGACAGTGATGATATGGAATATACTGAGGATGCTATTGACAATATGATTTTAGAATTTTCAGGAGATTTTTTACTTGCATTCTGGTCTTACCTAATGCATAATTGACATGTCCACATACTATTTGGTACATCATCATGTTTTGAGTTTTGGTGATTTGAATTAATGGTCATTAATGTAGTTTTCAAATTCGGGCCTGTAGAATTGATGGTGGGCCTGTAAATATTTGAACTTACAGGCCCGGTGGGCTTGTAAGGTAAAAAGTTAAGCGTGAAGACTGGAGTACCAATGGTTTATATAGTTGATGCGTGTATTCAGACTACCAATGGTTTATATAGTTGATACGTGTATTCAGTGTATCAATGGTTTATATAGTTGATACGTGTTTTCAGAGTATCAATGGTTTATATAGTTGATACGTGTATGCAGTGTATCAATGGTTTATATAGTTGATACGTGTATTTATAGTATCAATGGTTTATATAGTTGATACGTGTATTCAGTGTATCAATGGTTTATATAGTTGATACGTGTATTCAGTGTATCAATGGTTTATATAGTTGATATGTGTATTCAGAGTAACAATGGTTTATTTAATTGACATGTGTATTCAGTGTATCAATGGTTTATATAGTTGATACTTGTATTCAGTGTATCAATGGTTTATATAGTTGATTTGTGTATTCAGTGTATCAATGGTTTATATAGTTGATACGTGTATTCAGTGTATCAATGGTTTATTTAGTTGATACGTGTATTCAGAGTATCAATGGTTTATATAGTTGATACGTGTATTCAGTGAATCAATGGTTTATTTAGTTGATACATGTATTCAGTGTATCAATGGTTTATTTAGTTGATACGTGTATTCAGTGTATCAATGGTTTATATAGTTGATACGTGTATTCAGTGTATCAATGGTTTATATAGTTGACATGTGTATTCAGTGTATCAATGGTTTATTTAGTTGACGTGTGTATGCAGTGTATCAATGGTTTATTTAGTTGACATGTGTATTCGGTGTATCAATGGTTTATTTAATTGACATGTGTATTCAGTGTATCGATGGTTTATTTAGTTGACATGTGTATTCAGTGTATCAATGGTTTATATAGTTGACATGTGTATTCAGTGTATCAATGGTTTATTTAGTTGACATGCGTATTCAGTGTATCAATGGTTTATTTAGTTGACATGTATATTCGGTGTATCAATGGTTTATTTAGTATATATATATGTGTTCATGGTATCAACGGTATATCAATAAGATAATGCCTAGGCAATAAGGCTAATGCCTAGGCAATAAGGCTAATGCCTAAATGTTGTTAGGCATTAAGCTTAAATCCTAGGATTTAGGCTTAATTCCTGAAAAATACGTCCAGACATTAGGCTTAATGCCTAAACAGTAACTACCAATCATCGTATGTGTATGTAACAATACATTAGTTTATTTTTTTTATTCAAAATGTCTTAAAATGTCAATGTCAAGTACCTACAATAAAACAATTATCACATAAACAATAGATAGAAATTGATCAACATTGTTAAAAAGTATCAAGTTAAAATATAAAGACATCATTTATTATCACAGGATCCAGAATTATGGCACCGACTATTGCACAGTTTTCCATTTTTCTTACACTTGCATCTGTTGCTTGAACCTTTAGATTGACAGGAACATTTTAAAAACCCTTGTCCACCAGATAAGACCTGGTTAGAAGCTGCCTCACGAACACTTATGGTTGTTTCACAATTAATTTGCTCTTGTAACATTAGGTCCTGTTTACAGATGCTCATCTCATTTGCCCCAAATGTACATTGAAGTTGTCCAAAAACGTGTTCCCACTACAGCGTTGCCTTTATTATTAACCTTAAAGAAAAAAAAGATATAAGGAAATGCGAGAGCAAAGTTTTAAAGACTTTCAGTTATTTTTTTTCGTTGATGCGCTTCATACGAAGCAGATTATTTCAACTTTATTCAGAGTACGTAGAAATCGCCATTGATTTTGTTTAGTTAGCCTGGTATCCCTGAAAATAAAACCATTCATCAGTTTAGTGTACTTCTATGAAAGTATTTGAAATTTGAAAATGTTGTTTCGGACCACGAAATACAAATCAAATTGAACACATGCGGAATTACTTATATTACTCTGTGCGCGATTTTTTCTGATTGTTGTCTCATGGACATTTATTTCACATCTCGGTATTTAACTTTTTTTCATTTTGGAAATGGGTGTGAAAAAAACCCATTATAATTCAAATGTACCTCAATAATTCTTCCAAGAACATTCCTACTGCCCCCCTTTCCTCTGTCAAATAAGGGCATAGGCATAGCAACAGTCTGGCCAACTTCTGGTGTACCAAGCTCCTTTTTACTCCTTGCAACCATCATATTTGCTTGTTTAAGTTGATTGTCCATAGCACCAGAACGATGACGAACTCGATTGTCGTCTGTCTTACAGTTTGGACACAACACCTTTGAACCATATCCTTCCTCACTTAACACGGTTCCACATACAATATGGATACTCCTGTCAAATGTTATGCATCTATGAGCTCCTGATGTGTCTTTATCACACACATAGCACTTCAGGGCATCCTGAAAATAAGAAATTATAATTTACTATTGCAATATATGTCCAGGGGCGGATCAATGATTTTAGTTGAAGGATGATATGAACAAAATTTTAAGCACTTTTGTTGGAGCTGAGCGGAAAATTCATATGAAATTAATAATCCATCTATATTTGGTAGTAGATATCTGGCTGTTGATGGATGTAAGCATATTTTTTTGTCGGTCCGTCCATCCGTCTGCACAACCCGAAAAAGTTTTTGCTAATGCTTAATAACTTTACTTTGGTAATGTTCAAGGACCATAACTTCACATACATGTAGGTCGAGTTCAATTTTGGGTAGAATATCTTTTTTCCTGAGTTATTGTAATCTTTTTCTATTTGTTCACTCATATACATGTAGTTATTATGCTATTTGTATTATTTATTTTCAACTGATTTAAGGCTTTTTATTTTTGATAACAGGTTGTTGTAGTTATCTCTGGGATAAATATTCCTGGTCTTCCCCGATTCAAATTTAGATTTTAAAGTAGAAATGAATTTTTCATCACCAGACGACATGTTTACACATTCAGAAACACAAACAATATTGAGATCAATACTTCAAATCACACTTTATATATCACTAAATCTACTCACCAATAAAATATAGAAATAACCTTAATGTGTAATCTTTTTAAACTGGTAGAAAACAAAATGAAAATTTGTTCCCCCTAAAAAAAGTTCCTACAGTACAATTATCATAAGTATTTGTTCCTTTGGACCAAATAGAAAAACAACAGAAATTAAATATTTATTTTTCATTTAATACAGATATTTTATTGCCTAGGAAATAAGTGAAATATTCATTAATCATTTTCAGAAAATAAGCCTAATTCAGGCATTAGCTTATTGCCTAGGAATTAAGCTTAATGCCAAATTTCGCTTATTGCCGCTAACATATATATTTCATACGTGTATTCAGAGTATTAATGATATAATTAGTTAATACACATATTCAGAGTATAAACGATAAATTGATTTGATACGTGTATTCAGAGTATCAACGATAATAATTCATCCTCAGTTGATACAAACATACAGAGTAGCAATGGTTTATTTAGTTGATACGTGTAACCTGGGCTGGGTTGCACAAACGTCAATTATTAATAGTAAATTAAGATTTAATAGTCCATTAACGTTAATTGACGTTTGTGCAACAGAAATAATTCACTATTAATTTCAATAGTACTTTTAATAGAGCTTTGTGCAACCCAGTCCTGATTATCAATGGTTAATTTAGTTGATACACGAATTCAGAGTATGAACGATATATTTAGTTGGCACAGGTATTCATAATATGAACGATATATTTAGTTGGCACAGGTATTCTACATCTACATTGTTGAATTGCAAAGGGTCTAAGACCCATCACGCAAGTATTTCATGTTCTGTTACCCAATATTGTGCTCATTAAAAACATATTTACATATGCAGTTTAAAAACAGTGTTTCTTGCGTGTTACTCTGTCAAATATGATGTGAGGCTGGTCTTGAATGCCTCTACATCATCCATATTCAACAAAGTTTATGGTAAATTATTCCAGTCCTTGATGGTCCTAGGAAAGAAGCTGTATTTGTAAGTGTTACTGGATGTCTGTACATTTCTGAATTTCCGTGAGTGATATTGCCTGGTTGTCCTGTTTTGTTGTTTTATATAATCTGGGATATCGCTATTTGATGATGAAAAGCTTTGTGAAACAAGCATAGCCTTTTTATTTTTCCTCTGATTTCCAATGTTGGTAATTTTAAATCTTTTAGTATGTTGGTAATTGAACCCGGTTCTCTACTGTACTGGTGCTTAATGAAACGGGTTGATCTTCTTTGCACCATTTCAATTTTTTTAATTTGATTTTCCTGATATGGATCCCAGGCACTACTTGCGTATTCAACATTAGGTCTTACTATCGCTTGATATGCTCTTTTCTTTATTTCTTCTGGGAATTTGCTGATATTTCTCCTCAAGAAGCCTAGTGATTTATTTGCTTTAGCTAATATGTTGTTGATATGTGTATCCCATTTTAGCGTGTTGGTAAATAGAACTCAGTCCTAAATATGGGTTTTGGTCTACGTTTTCCAATATTTGGTCATGCATGGTGCAGTTATGTAGGAAATGCTTTTTCTTGTTGGTAATTCTTAAGGGACCGACCATTTAACTTGCAGGGGAGGGCTATGGGTTTTTTTTCGTTCAGAATTTTTTTTTCGGACAACACGAGAGTTAGAATATTTTTTTTTGTCGCGCAAAGCACGAATTTTTTTTCCAGAATTTAACATTAGGTTATATGACAAAAACTCTGAATTAGATTTTTTTTTTCCTCCACCAAAACCAGAATATTTGTTCAGCAACATTGGGAATCAGAATATTTGTTTAGAAAAAAAAAAACATAGCCCCCCTCCTCTCCCTGGAAGTTAAATGGTCCGTCCCTAATACATAACACCTGGAGGCATTAAATTTCATCTGCCATTCTGATGCCCAATTTACTAATTTGTCCAGATCTTTTTGTAACTGGTTACAGTCATCAGTACAATCTATTCCCAGGAATAAGAGGCTATCATCTGCAAATAAACGTAATTTCGACTTGATGTCATCTCCAGTGTCATTTATGTACAGTAGGAACATTAAGGGTCCTAAAACTGTTCCTTTGGGTACGCCTAATTTTACATGGGCCTTTCCTGATGTTTCACCTTCTACAGCCACACACTGTATTCAGAGCATGAACGGTATATTGAGTTGATACACTTGTTCAAAAGATTATTAATATATTCAGCTTGTAAGAAATATTCAGAGTATTAAAAGTATCTAAACGGTGATGGTCAGCAATTCCGCCACAATCAGCAAAACGAACAATCACCTCTCACCGTAACTTGTTTTGGACTGGACAGACACAATAAGGTGGCGGCGTTAAAAGGTATAATGGAATCAATGGTTATCTTTAGCTGATATACCCTGTAGGTAGATGTATTCAAAGAATATACTGTAACTGTATTCAGAGTAACAAAACGTTTCAAATGTGTAGACTTCCTATTGTTTTAGTCATTGCAGTAAATATAGCAGGCATAGTGTTCGACTGGGGTCCAATATCCTGATGTCTACCTAACCAAACAGTGGTTAAATACTAGGAATACTGTGTTATGTTACAGTTATGAGAGCAGTTCGACTTGAAAAAATCGAAAAGATTTACAATTTACTAATATAACACTACGATTAATATGTTAATACAATCATGAGCAGTATCCTGAGTATTGCAGCTATATTCTGCACGAGAACAAGTTCAATGTATAAAATAATAGAATAATATAGAAATTAGGGAAGGGATGGGTCAACATTTGATTGCCACCGAAAAGGTGTGGAGAGTTTGGTAGGGACGTACCATTTAATTTTTTGTAGCGGCTACAATGCGCCTACTCTTTTACGAAGTCTACAAAAGAAGCATGCTAGTTGGATTTACAACTACTTATGCAATCAGTGCCTATCACCACTGATGTCGTGAGTTCGAATCTCGAGCAGGGCGAGGTGTACAACACTATGTGATAAAGTTTGTCAGTGACTTGCGACAGGTCGGAAATTTTCTCCGGGTCATCCGGTTTCCTCCACCAATAAAACTGACCGCCACGATATAACTGAAATATTGTTGAAAGTGGCGTTAAACACCATCAAACAACAACAAGAAAACAAGCAGGAGGTTTTTGTTTTGTTAAACACTTACATTGATTATTATTCTCGGGGAAGTCCTGATATTTATTATTGATATCTTTATAACATTTTAGAGCAAATCATATCGGTTAGATACAGACCGTGGAGCGTCAGGTACCCAGTGCTATGATAACCCGTCGTATACAGATAACGAAGCCCAGCTGGTAGGATACAAAAAAAATGGTAAGATTAACAATATCTAGTGATGTATTTCATGTTTTATAATTGTATCTTTGGTGATCACAATTCTTCCAGCGTATCCCTTTTATTGTTTACAATACACAATGGTCTTGCGAAAAAAACTGCACAAAAGTTTTATTTTGTGTGCCTAATCTTTTCAGTAAGCTAGCACTATACAAACAATGATTGATTGATTAATTTATTATTGCTTAGCGTCCAGCGAGCAATCATGATTGCAGCTGTATACTGCACGAGAACAAGTTCCATATATAAAAACTATAGAGAAATGATGGAAGGGATGGGAAACCGGGTCAATGACATTTGAATGTCACTCAAAAGGTGTGGAGAGCTGGATAAGGACTAAACATTTAGGTTTTTTTGTAGAGGCTGCAATGCGCCGACTCTTTTGTGAAGTCTACAAAAGAGGTCTTCGTGCAGCGAGTATACCACTTTACAAACACGTTACTCACTATAGTCAACGGTCAGACTTTCCTATTATAACCTGACACTCCTATGTAGATGTCCCCCCTATCCGCCACCCGGGGACGCTCCGAGTAGCTCTGTTGTTTTGAGTCATGGAATCCCAGAATAAAAACCCAACAAAGTGTGTTGGTTTAGTTAAAAGCAGTGAGCATCATTATCATCTCATAATAAGTATTTTTTTCTGCTGAAAGTTAGAATAGTTTATATTGCCAAAGGCCGTTTTTATCATGAATTACCTTACCAGGAGCATCTATTAGTAATACGTAATAAAATACGTACCACTACCAAATTTTAATGAAGAAATCATATATTATAGAACGCTTGCATATAAAAATGGCGACAGGTCAAGGCGGGATCTTATCTGCCCTCTTACTTTTTGCAATACTCTTCCGTTTAGGACTATTACAAGAGCCAATTTATGATGCAGAGTATCGCCGAGTAAATGATCTAAGTTTTTATGCATGTAATGCCAGCCACATATCAAAATTCGACTACGTACTAAGTTGACTGACCGTGAGCACAAGTGACGCCATTTCAAATAGTAAATTGAAAACAAAGACTTACATGAAAGCTATAAAAGATCCAAAAATGTACTGTTTCATTTTACTAGTTTTAATAAGCGGTGATGTTGCCGAAAACCCTGGACCAGTTAAAAATCCGTGTGGGAAGTGTGAGAGGCCTGTCCGAAGTAACCAACGGGGTATCCAATGTGAAGACTGTATGTTTTGGCATCATATAAAGTGCATCGAGATGACTGTAAGCGAGTAAAACAGCCTTTCAATATCAACCGATAGTTGGTTTTGTAAAAACTGTATTCTTCCAAATTGTACAGATTCATATTTTGAAACGAACAACAAAACGACAAGTGATTACGAATCAAACACACCCGAATTTGATTATGTCCCTTTGACACCCAATACTTCCGCTGTAAATATTGAAATTTGAAACAGATGTAAACAATGACATTTTTACGGAACTGAAAGAGGTAAGAAAACGTCATCCAAACCAGTTTTCATGTGCTTACCTAAACATTAACAGTTTTGGCTATAAATTTTGTTCTGTTAAAGAATTGTTAACAACAAACACGGTAGACATGTTAATTATCGCAGAAACAAAATTGGACAATACCTTTATAAATAGTCAGTTTGCAGTTGACAATTACCATCTCTGGAGAGCAGACAGAAATTCACGTGGAGGTGGATTGCTGGTTTATATAAGGTCGGACTTGGCGTGTGATAGAAAGAACAACCTTGAATGCGGGACAATCGAATCTATATTTACCGAAATAAACTTTAAAAATAGAAAATGGTTAATTTGCGGTCTATACAGACCTCCTTCATTATCAGATCATCTATTTATGGAAGATTTTAATCAAACATTTGACAAAATTTCAGTAAAGTATGCCAATGTCATTTTAATTGGTGATTTAAATTATAATGTTTTAGATGAAGATAAAGGTACACCTTTAACAACTATGTGTGATATTTTTGACTACACAAACTTAGTGAAAACAGCTACATGTCATACAAAAAATGCAAACCCAACACTGTAATTCTTACAAATAAACCTAGTTATTGCCAAGACATAACAAACTTCAATTGTGGTCTCAGTGATGTTCATAATTTAATTTCATTTCAACTGAAAGGTTAAGACCAAAATTAAAAAAAGATTTTATTCTGTATAGAAGCTTTAAAGAATTTAATCATGAATTTTTTTTAAATGATCTACAGTCTGTGAATTTTGAAAACCAAATTGCAGATGTTGATGTAAATAGGGCATACTCAAAGTTTGAAACATCTTTTATAGAAATAATTGATAAACATATACCAATAAAAAAGAGGAAGCCAGTAGCATATCCTGTACCTTATATGAATCAAAATCTAAGAAACGCGAACTATAAGAAAAAGATGTACCATAATAAATTTCTTAAACAAAAAACTGATGAAAATTGGGAAATATACAGAAAACAAAGGAACCTTGTGACAATATTGAAAAAAACTTCCATAAAAACATACTTTTTTGAAAGAACAGCAGGTGGTCCAAAATCATCCACTTTCTATCCAATCATTAAGCCCTTCTTATCAAATAAAGGTATGAAATCAAATAACAGCATAATTTTATGTGAAAATGATAAGATTGTAAATGATCCAAAGGAGGTGACTGAAATATTTAACAACTTTTTTGTGAATGTAGCCAAAGATATAGGAGATAAGAACATCAAAATAGATAAAACCCATCCTAGTATAAATAAAATTGAAACAAACAGAACAAATAAAGATAAGTTATTCTTTAAACCAATAAATGAAGATTTTGTCACTAAACAAATAAACAAATTAAACATTAAAAAAGCTACAGGGTATGATGGTATTTCTCCTAAAATCATTAAATTTGCACAACCAGTAATAACAAATCCCATTAAAGTTTTGATTAATAAATCAATTGACCAATCAGTCTTTCCTGAAAAATTAAAAGCTGCCCAGGTATCCCCCCTTTTTAAAAAGAATAATAGTCTTGATAAAAGTAATTAACGCCCTATCAGTAGATTGCCAACGATTTCTAAATTTTATGAAAGAGCTATATTTGACCAGCTAATGGAATTTTTAAATAATCATTTCAATCCTCTGCTTTCAGCATTTAGATCAGGTTTTGGGTGTCAGACGGCCTTACTTAGAATAATAGAAGATTGGAAGAAAGCTTTGGATGAAAATAAATTTATTGCAGCAATTTTAATGGATTTATCAAAAGCATTTGACTGTCTCCCACACAATTTATTAATGTTAAAATTGGAAGCCTATGGTCTCTCAGAAAATTCTTTAAAACTGTTAAAAAGTTATTTAGAAAACAGAAGACAATGCATTAAAATTGGTAATAACTACAGTGAATGGGATACATTAAACCAAGGGGTTCCATAGGGGTCAATCCTAGGCCCAGTTTTATTTAATGTTTTTATAAATGACATTTTTCACTTTGTTCAAGATAGTACTATTTATAATTATGCAGATGACAATACCCTTTCTTATTCTGATACTAATATAAACACAGTAATTAAAACTTTAGAAAATGATAGCATAAACTTAATAGACTGGTTTTCCAAAAACTTAATGAAAGCAAATCCGGATAAATTTCAGGCTATTGCCATTGGTCCTAAAACAAATAAACACAATTTATCTTTTGATTTAAAAGGAAATAAAATTACATGTGAAGAAAATGTTAAACTTTTAGGCATAACCGTTGATTCCCATCTAAATTTTGATAAACATATATCAGAAATTTGTAAAAAAGCATCCCAACAATTAAATATCCTTCAACGAATAGGTAAATATTTAAACAGATTAGGTCGCCTTACCATTTACTACTCCTTTATCCTTTCAAACTTTAATTACTGTCCGGTAACATGGCACTTTTGCAAAAAAATACTAAAAAAATTGAAAAAATCCAGGAAAGAGCTCTCCGTTTCATTTATGAAGACTATGAAAATACTTATGAAAATTTACTTAAAAAATCTAAATTGCCATCTTTAAAAATTCGAAGATTAAGAACTATTGCAGTTGAAACATTCAAAATTATCCATAAACAAAGTCCAAGCTATCTGCATGATTTAATTTCAATTAAAGATCAAAAATATAATTTTAGGCATCAAGATAAAGCAGTTTTACCCAGAGTACGAACAACAAGGTATGGTTTAAATTCTTTCCGGTATAATGCTGCACAAATCTGGAATGAGCTGCCGAATCACTTTAGACAAGAAACATCATTAGAACATTTTAAAAATATAATTCACACATGGAACGGCAGCTCATGCCAGTGCAGTGCATGCAGATGACCTTTAAATTTGTATTTCTAAATTTTCATGCTTTTAAATATTTTTATTATTTTATTATTTTCTGTTGTTGCTTAAATGCATGAGCCTCTTATTTTTAGCTTGCTTTTGTTCAGTTGATATCTGCTTCTGTAACTTGTGTCTATACTGAATTGCATAAATTGATGTATGTTTTTATTTAATATGTTTGTATGCATGATTGTATGTGTTGTTATATACCATAGTCGATTTTAAAAGCTCATTAGAGCTTGTGTTATATGTATGATTTATATCGACTCTAAATAAAGCTTTGAATTGAATTGAATTGAATAAAGATACACGCTAACGTTTCCCTTAGTAAGAGTCTTTTTTTCTTTTCGTTTTTTGCAGGTCACAAGTCTAGTGTTAGCTCTACAGAGAGACCGGCCAGACAGACGAAGACACGTTTCTGTATCTACTTCTTTGTGCTTCTGTTAGTAACTATATGTATTGTCTTAATTGTAAAGATAATACAAATAGACCGTAAGTACTATTGTACCAGTCCATTTTGTATCAGTCCATCTCATTTGGTTTAGTTAAAACATATTGTTTGTAAACTATTCTAAAGGGATCAGACACATGGTATGTCAACTTATGAAGTCATCTCCAAATTACAATTTACAGATAATGAGCATGTACAAATGATTGAATACACTATTAACATATACATGGAATGAAAAGTGTTAAAATTGTGGTGTTGAAAAAAAGAAGACAATGATAAGCGATTATACAGAAGCGTAGAAAAAAATAGAGAAAAGGGCATACTGGTGATGTGTGTTGCTTCTGTTGTAAATTACACCAAAATGAGCATATCAGAGCTTTTGAAAAACTTGAAAACATGCTTGAATTAATAAATGTTCTCTTCAAATAAAATTGTCTTATGTACTTTCACCATTCAAAACCCTGACATCAACTAAAAGGTTGACAGGTATACAAATCAACGGCAGATTTTGCGATGTTCAATAAATGAAATGACGAGAATCTCCTCGTGGAGCACTACAGCTATCGGAAGAATTAGCAACGATATGAAGAACAGCTTTTGGAGATATCAAAAGGAGAAATCGGAAGTCGTAAATCGAAAGACATGCAAGACAATGGCTAAAAGGAAAGGACAAAAATACAAAACATTTACAAAGCACTTAACAGAAAACTAAAGATTGAGCAACATGAAACCCTCCCCCCTCAGTCCCCCCCCCCCCCCAAACAATGGATGTGAATTTAGTTGATTCAGAAGGGTAAATAGTTCCTGCATCCTTTGTGGCAGCTGTTGTGTTACTTCTTATAAAATATACGTTTTTAATGTTCCATATTTACTGGGATTTGTCCTCTAATGAAATTGTGAAGAATTATGCTGGGCGATAATGTTTTACAGTCAACTGCTTATGTTTATGCAATAGTTTGCCAGTTGAACGATACAAGATCTTTTGAACCTATGGTTTATGCTGTTACAACAACCATAGAGTATTTTATGCCGCCTGATATTTATGTTGTAATATTTTTTATGTATTATTAGATGATGCTAAACCAAAGTCTGGAAAGTGTCCACCATTACCTAAAGATGTTGGTGTTTGTATTACTAGCTGTTCGATAGACAAGGATTGTTCATTTGATCAGAAATGTTGTTCAAATGGATGTGGTCACACATGTAAACAACCATTCTATGGTATGATTGATGTTCATATAGTTTATGGATTCTAATTACCCATTTGGTATCTTCAAACTCTTCTTACATATGAACAAAGCATATATCCCAGATATGTGCACAAGTAATTAAACGTTATCACGCATATAACTAGTGCTCAATGTCATCAATCGCATTGGTAGTTCGTAGGCCAGGAATTAACCTTCCTTCAATGAATATTTGGTGACACCGTTTTACCTTATGTTTTCTAATAATGAATATACCATCGTATTAATGGGAGAGATGTGGGGTGATCTTTATATAAACAGCTTGCCAAACTCTTAGCATGATTTATTTTTATTTTTTGGTGTTTATTTTTTTCATTATTTTTTTTTAATTATTTTTTTCGTGTTACTTGTTTTCTTTAAATCTTAACTATACACTACTATTATGGATTTATTAATGATTGCGACAAGTAACTAAACGCTAGAGAAAATCGAAGTGGAAATCAAGATTGGACAGTTCCTGCTTCTTATAAGACACCCACCGTGTTACTCATAGATATAGTCAATTCCAGTGATAGGGGAAAGAAAAAATGAAAATAAAAAGGAAGATATCCATTGTCATTTGAGATATACTATTTGTAGCGAAGATTCAACCTATGAGCAACCTAGCTTTGTTTGAGTAGCGTTTGCGTCAACTGCTGATCATGAGCTCTGTGCAGAAAATCACTGTAGGCCTACTGGACTCCTGATCTACTGCACTCGAGGCGAGCATCATAGCCATTACACCAGCGAGTCTGTTAGGCTGATGTGAAAATGTTAGTTGTAATGAACGAATTGGTTTGATCGGTTGGTTTTTAACGAATTGGAAAAGTGATACTTCCTTCCTATACTTGGCTGTTCTGTTTAGGGTTCTTAGTTTCTCTTAGCAGATTAGGCTGTCCTGTTTAGGGTTCTTGGTTTCTCTTAGCAGACTAGGCTGTCCTGTTTAGGGTTCTTGGTTTCTCTTAGCAGACTAGGCTGTCCTGTTTAGGGTTCTTGGCTTCTCTTTGCAGATTTGACTGTTCTGTTTAGGGTTCTTGGTTTCTCTTAGCAGATTAGGCTGTCCTGCTTAGGGTTCTTGGTTTCTCTTAGCAGATTTGGCTGTTCTGTTTAGGGTTCTTAGTTTCTCTTAGCAGATTAGGCTGTCCTGTTTAGGGTTCTTGGTTTCTCTTAGCAGACTAGGCTGTCCTGTTTAGGGTTCTTGGTTTCTCTTAGCAGACTAGACTGTCCTGTTTAGGGTTCTTGGTTTCTCTTAGCAGACTAGGCTGTCCTGTTTAGGGTTCTTGGTTTCGCATAGCAGACTAGGCTGTCCTGTTTAGGGTTCTTGGTTTCTCTTAGCATATTTCCTGTTTAGGGTTCTTGGTTTCTTGCCCCCACAGACTTACCGTATCTGATGTGCACTAAAGTAGATATCTACGTTTTTATGACTATATGTTTAATGACACCATTTGTCATAAGAAAGTGGGACGACAGCATCTTCCAAAACATCTTAGTGTAAGACAAAATGATAGGAAATCGTTTGGACGTAGATAATGTGATTTATTTAACCTCTGAAAGTGAAAGCAGCCGGAAAAGATCATTTGCCGGTATACCTCGTAATCTATAATGTCAACAAGGTCAGGGGTAAAACTTAAACATTCAATATTTAACCATTTTTTTGTTAAATACAGAACCAAACTGTCGTATAAAAATTTATTAAATTTTTTTTTATTTATTTTTTTTTGTTTGTTTCCTTTTTGTTTGTTTATTTTTATTTTCCTTTTGTTTTCTTTTAACACGTACATAGTCCCAATTCATATTTAAAACCTTATTAAATATTTTGCATCTTTTATTTTCATTTTCCGTATTTCTAGATGTCCCTTTTCGTACCTCTGACATTCTTTGTTCAATGACGTCAAATATTTGTCACGTGATATTTTATGTACTGAGGTGTCTCATAAAGGAAAATCCTGTTCAATATTTCTAAATCAACACAATTTCATATGCAGTAAATTTAATAAACTTTATAATTATAACATTAATATATTACATAACAAAACAACGGGTTTGTGAAACAATTTCAATAATTAAAATGTTAACAATAAGCAAACACTTGGTGTGGCCCCGTGACCTCGAAAGTTTTAAAGGCGGAAACTTTAACACACTTTCACTTGTTGATTGTTATAGTTCAAATTTGTAATGGTACAGCCATGGAACATGGGAGTTTGCTGAATTGTTCTGGTGTTTGTGACGGAATTAACTGCTGTAAGAGTGCTATAATCACAAAATAAATCATCATAATTTACATCCAAAATGTCAACGACGTCCGTAACCGACGATGAAACATGTGTATTGGCTCTCATTTGAACAAGTGATGTTGAACTTGAACTGTTTTATGTCGGCGGCATGAGTTGCAACCGGGAAGTACTGTGCGGTGGCATTATTGAGGATAGTTGAGATGGTTGCTCTCCACGAACAGAACTTGTGATAATGTCTCACATAACTTGTTTTTCCTTTGATGAAACACGTTGATATACTGCAACTGACGAGGCAGATTTGTGTCCGGTAACTGCCATAATTTGTGCCATTGAACAGTTTCTTCCGAGGATAGTTGCACCCGTTGCACGAATTGAGTGGTTGGTGTAGAAAACAATATCTTTTTTGTTCATACAACCGTTTTGAGTTTAAAAACAGCATTTAATTTGGTAAAAATACATTTATTATTCCGTATTATGATATTGATTCAGTGAAGCGTAAATATTTCTGTTTTTGTCAACCACGTTGTTATTGTTTTTTGGGGCCCAAATGAGGGAGACCGAAAACGTACATATATACCCCGTCTGTTTTCCGAATATATGCTGACATTCAGGGTTGAATAACCAATGAAAATATGCGTAACAAACTAAATTCGTAATATATAATTATATGTAACTTCAGATCATTTTCTAGTCATTTGTAGCATAAGTCTGAAAGAGCTTGAAAAAGTTCTACTGATGGTACCCAGACCTCAATTCGTATATCTTCCCAGAAAATTACCACTATAGGCCTAGAATTTTATTTTTGTCTTCGTTACCATACTCTCTATTCCTTTCCAGTTTCTCTGATATCTTTTTTGCTCGCTTTTATAAATTACTAAACAACATTCCTGTTGCAATACAAAACCGGAAGAAAATCTGTAACCAAACGTTTAACTAAATATATTATATTTAATGTGGATTTTACAGGTGTTATGTCGTGTGATAAAGTAACCATAGTAACACGACAAGAATGGGAAGCTAGAGATTCAGTCACTATAAACAACATGACAACACCTGTCAGCTTTGTCTTCATACATCATACTGCCATGAATTTCTGCCATAATCAACATAACTGTTCACAGGAACTCAGGACTATCCAAAACTTACACATGGATAACTGCAGTACGTCTACCATTATTACTTAGTAGTAGCAGGTACCCACAACAATATCTTGGTTTATTTAAGGAAAGGGGGTGACATTTCAAAGCAGTGTGTTTGCATTTTTACAATAATGACATTCGTGAATAACATAGTATTATTACATGATGTTTTTCATATTGGCCTAGTCATAGGTCCGAAGTCTGCTGTATTGGTGTGAGGCGCAGCCGAAGCCCAATACAGCAGACCAATGACCTATAACATAGGCCAATATGAAAAACATCACGTAATGATACCATTATTTATTAACCGTATTGGACTGGTTTTGCCGTATTGACCCAATGAAAGTTTTTATATTGTATTGACAGATTTGATCATATAAAGGCTAATAAATCAAAGTTAATTAATAATAATTTGCATTTTAGTATTATTACGTGGTGTTTTTCATATTTGCCCAGTCATAGGTCCGATGCCTGCTGTATTGGCCTGAGGCGCAGCCGAACGCCAATACAGCAGACCGAGGACCTATAACTAGGCCAATATGACAAACATCATGTAATGATACCTTTATTAATTAACAAATCCAATATCTCTCTGGACTTTTCCTTGCAGTAGTCGAAATGTCTTGTGGATTACGATCTAGCTGTTATTGAACTGACTGGAACCGGGCTAATACGGAAAATATCCGTATTGGACTGGTTTTTGCCGTATTGGCCCAATGAAAGTTTTGATATTGCATTGACAGATTTGATCATATAAAGTCTAATAAATCAAAGTTAATTAATAAATGTTTGGAAAGGAACAGTAATAGGGATCATTCACCAAATTTCTTTCGACAGATGTCGCTGTTGTTCCATAAGTGGTTACCGGAACGTTTTAATCTCGTTGACGCTTGAATTGTTTATGTCCGTTACAAGGACACGCCAATATCTTATTATAAATGCTCTTTTAGCATGCCTCTGTGGTGCTGTGTAGCTGGCTGTATTAATTGAGAGTATTGGCACATATTTCCCAAAGACCCTGCATTAAAAAATTGAAATGGACGTGATATAATTTTTAGAGATTTGATCCGAGAAGATTTCAATATTTTGGTTAGGAGTCAAATTTTCATCACCAGCTAATACCAATTTAATTGTAACTACATAATTCTCTGATTTATTAATCAAAATAGGGCAATCTTGTTTAATAAATTAGAGAATTTTGTATTTACAATTGAATTGATATTACTGAGCTGGTGATGAAAATTTGAGTCCTAACCAACACATTGAAATCTTCTCTGCTGTTTATTCTTTTATTAGAAGCACCCAGCGCTTTAACTAATATACTAGCTTACTCACTCCAGTCCATGTTGTTTTTTGTTGTTTTTGTTTGTTTGAAACTTTTGTTCTTCTTCTCTATCCCTCTGTTTTGAACACTTTATTCCACCTTATGTTTCTTTATATTTACTTTATTATTATCGTCTAAATATATCATGTTGTAAAGTTTATTTGTATAATTATCGCCATTATGTCCAATCATTTTTTGTTTATATTTTTGTAAAAGGAAAAGGACTTCACTAATGTTGTAATAACTTGTGTCCAAACCCATTTGCAACTTTTATGCAAATAAAATATGTTTAAACTAATCTAAACTAAACAAAGAATGCTGCCCGTATTGGATAAAACGGGTTTCTTTTACCACATTCGTACGCGGGTGAAGGACTTGGTGCTACGCGGAAAAGAAAACTGTTAAATCTAATACGGACCGCTTCTTCTGTTTCAATATAACCATTGCACTGTTGACTACAGAAAGGACAGGAATATTAGGTTATTAATTAAATTCCTAACCTTTTATTTGTGTATCACATTTCATTTCATTGCCATGGTCATTTATATCATTAGGGACAAGGGTGTATTTTACTCTTAAAAAAATTTTTGATGCTACATTTTTGTAGCTGAAAAAAAAATGGACTCTGAAGCAGGATTTTTGTTCTTGGGAAAAAATGTCACTTCATGACAAAAAAAATCTAGGTAAAAGGGTCAAAAATCAAAATCCAGACATGTACAATACACAGGAACACAACAAATTTATTTAAGAAATAAATCATGGAAGCCAGAATGTATTGGGAGTTTTAACATGGATTGGCGGATATCAGTATTTTATCCCGAGCCAGAAGCGAGGGATACAATTTACTAATATCCGCCAATCCATGTTAAAACTCAAAACACATTCTGGCTTCCATGATTTATTTCCATTCTGATATGTCTAAGAGTACAAATACGGTAGTATACTTTGATTGGAAGACGGTAATTTATATTTACGCTTGGGGAAAATGTCGCACACAATTTATGTAATTTGAATAATACTGAGTCCTCTATCGGCATTATTTGGGCTACAATTTATGCTGCCAATGGAAAAGTCGGTCACATTCACCGGCGCATGTGCTAATGAGATTATACCGAATGGATAACTCGCACGTTTGTTAACAAAGCGAAAGAAGGAGGTCATGTTAGAATTATACTTTTAGGCAGTAATATACAATTTTCAAGAAACACAGAAAAAGAACAAATAAAAAATAACTTGTAAATATTACCTTTCAACGCAAAAAACTTTAAGCCACACAAAATCAGATTATTTTTAATTTCTCATCCCCCTCTCTTCCCACTTTTTACCATCAAATTCGTGATTTTCTATGTCAATAAATTCATTTTCAAATTTTAACAAATTCTTCTTTAGGGTATATATTTGTTTATTATGTGACGTTTTATCACGGTAGTTACCAGATGTACAGTCAATGGACATTTCGTCACCCTCGATTTTATACAGATATATTATGTTTGGGAGGGGTATTTGCGAAAAATACCAGTCTTGAGACTAAATTTTCCTCGCCATTCGGCTGTTTGGGTAATTTAATCAGACGCCTCCAACATTAGGGAATGCGAGCGCGACGACCCATAAAACGTCCACAGTTGACATTACGTCATCGCCATGCTCGATTTGACTGGTCACATGATCATTTGGGGTGGACTATTCGCACATGGAGACGGGTCCACTGGTCTGATGAAAGTCGTTTTTTGTTACGCCCTACCGACGGTCGTGCAAGGGTTTGGCGCCAACGAAACACTTCATTTCAGGACAACCACATTTTGGGCACAACGGCTTTTGGGGGTGGGGTGTAACTGTCTAGGGTTGTTTTTCCTTTGACTGTAAGTTGGACTTGTACGTTCTTGATGGTAATCTGACAGGCCACAAATACCGTGACAATGTGCTCGCTCCACGCGTAGTCCCCCATTTCGACAATGATGCGTTGGCTGACAGGCCAATGTTCATGGGCGACAACGCTAGGCCACATAGAGCCCAAATTGTACAACATTTATTACAGCAAGAGGCTGTTCAGACAATTCCATGGCCTGCGATGTCGCCAGACATGAACCCTATAGAGCATTATGGGACTTTATTGGCCAAAAGATTAACCAACGCAATCCAAAATGTCAAAATATTGACGAATTAAGAACTGCTATCTTACAGGAGTGGCAACAGTTCCCCCAAGAACGGCTTAGGCGTCTTGTGCGAAGCATGACGAGGTGTGTTACAGAACTTCACAATAAGCGCGGTGGATATACTCGTTATTGGATTTTATGCCTTACACATACGCACAATAGATGCATTTAAAGGTTCTTAAAATCTGAAGACTCTGCATTTTAATGCAATGTTAAAAACTTCCATCAAAGACAAACTGGTTTTACGTTTTTCCAGCGCCTGTTTTGAATCCCATTTTTGCCACGTCATAGTCACGTCTTTCAGGATGATAAATACTTCATAGATTGGTAATTTTAAAGCCCTTGGTGTAGTCTTTTAAGAAGTGTAAGAAAAATGGTGATATCTATTTTATTGTTTTAACAGTATTGATGTAAAAAATGATATCGATAAAAATATAGGGTGGTGCTTAACTTTGGTCGGAGTGTATATATCGGAGTGGATGTAGTCGAATGGTCTAGGGCGCTGGACGTAAGGCTATGCGAATGGTGCTGCAGTGTAACAATGGTGTGGGTTCAAATCCCGTCGAGGGAAGAGCAAAAATTTGACAGCTCTAAAATCTAATTCTAACACTGTTTGGTTTAATTTTCAGACGCATATATATATATATATATGAAAATTAAACCAAACAGTGTTAGAATTAGATTTTAGAGCTGTCAAATTTTTGTTCTTCCCTCGACGGGAGTTGAACCCACATCATTGCAGCACCATTCGCTTAGTCTTACGTCCAGCGCCCTAGACCACTCGACCACATCCACTCCCTTATATATATAGAAGTCTAGAAGATTGTACAACGATACCGATAAAGATGTTACAAAAAAATATATTGGCAAAATGTTCGATCAACAAATGACCTTCCTCAGTATCTATCAAAGTTAGACTCAGTCTAGACTTCTATAGTTTATTTTGTTTGTACTGCATCGTCATGCCTCGACTCATTAAGTTTTCTGGTTGGTAGATTCCCTTAGACTTAATAAATATATATATATATATATATATATATATATTTTAACTTTTACTTCATATCACTTGGTGTGAAGCACTTAGAGTAATTGCTATATAATGTTTGTACTGCATCGTCATGCCTCGACTCATTAAGTTTTCTGGTTGGTAGATTCCCTTAGACTTAATAAATATATATATATATATATATACAACGTCTGAAAAACCAGTCAACGATCAATCTTACGGGGTGTTTGATCGTTACGGTATAACGATACTATACAAGTAAAACAATTATAAACGTCTAAAATGGTTTGTAAAACAACACCAAGTACACAAAACAAAGTGATAAAGAATTAAACACTTCGTAGAATGGCAAAATTTTCGTCCCACCGAGGGACTTTATCAATGTCTAATTAAATAAAATCTCGAAACAATATGGCGACTTTTCAAATTTCAAAAAAATCTCGAAACAATATGGCGACTTTTCAAATTTCAAAAAACTTTTTTGAAATTTGAAAAGTCGCCATATTGTTTCGAGATTTTATTTAATTAGACATTGATAAAGTCCCTCGGTGGGACGAAAATTTTGTCATTCTACGAAGTGTTTAATTCTTTATCACTTTGTTTTGTGTACTTGGTGTTGTTTTACAAACCATTTTAGACGTTTATATATATATATATATATATATTAACTTTTACTTCATATCACTTGGTGTGAAGCACTTAGAGTAATTGCTATATAATGTTTGTACTGCATCGTCATGCCTCGACTCATTAAGTTTTCTAGTTGGTAGATTCCCTTAGACTTAATAAATATATATATATATACTGAGTCGGGGCATGACGATGCAGTACAAACAAAATAAATTATAGAAGTCTAGACTGAGTCTAACTTTGATAGACACTGAGGAAGGTCATTTGTTGATCGAAAATTTTGCCAATATATATTTTTGTAACATCTTTATCGGTATCGTTGCACAATCTTCTAGACTTCTATATATATATAAGGGAGTGGATGTGGTCGAGTGGTCTAGGGCGCTGGACGTAAGACTAAGCGAATGGTGCTGCAGTGTATCAATGGTGTGGGTTCAAATCCCGTCGAGGGAAGAACAAAAATTTGACAGCTCTAGAGGTCATCATGCTGTAACATCATTCACGAAACCGGGTCCTGCCATTTAGACATGACCCATTTCTTTCGCCCCGTGCTTACTTATATCAATAATTAAAAGCACAAAGTGACGTTTCTTGTCATCTTTATTCATCAATCGTTCCTTCAATACATTTTGTTCCATTCAATGTGAGCAATTCAAAGAGAAACTGAGCGAAATTCGGGGTTGGGGTCAAGCTGATCATCATTTTGCGGCACATTATCGCTTATTTCTCAATTAATATACGATGAAATAGCCAAAATGTTTTATCTGACAGCAGGAAATGGTTAATAAAGCATTTATTTCCCCCAAGTTCATGCAAAAAACAAATAAATAAACAGAATTCTTACCTTCTTCTTGCCTTCATATAGTCCGGTTCCTTTCCGGAATTAGGTATGCACGAGTCCAAACATTTTTTGCCGGGTCAGTTTGTACACAGTGAAATTACTATTGAAACAAAATAAGTTGCCCGATTTGCGAGATAATCAATTTTGTTTTAATAGTACTGTATATTATACTTACAACCATTTCACTTAACAGTTGACTACATAACGACAGGGATATTAGGTTTATTAATTAAATTCCTAACAGTGTATTTGTGTATCACATTTCATTTCTTTGCATTAGCATTAGGGGGAAAGGGTGTATTTTACTCTTATAAAAAGATTTTAATGCTACATTTTTGTAACTGAAAAAAATGCACTCTGAAGCAGAATGTTTGTTCTGGAAAAATTGTCCCTAATAAAAATCTGGGTAAAAAGAAGAAAAATCAAAACCATACATATACAATACGCAGGAACACAACAAATTCATTTATACCTTTAGGCAGTAATATACAATTTGCAACAAACACAGAAAAGGAGCAAATAATAATAAAAAAAAAACTTGTAACAATAAACAAATAGAATTTCTGTGTGTATAGACACCTTTTCAAGTAACATAGTTGGTACTTTATATCATTTAAATGGGAGCTTATTCAAAATAAATCCAAATACGGCTAATGATAAAAAAAAATTAATAGCAATAACAAATTTATGTTTGTAATAAAAAATCTAAAGGGAACACATCTTTGATTATTTTCCAAAATATTCAACAAAAAATATTCTTCATCTGTATGATATGTCCAGTTTAAGGAAAGGAAAAGCTTAATTGACCTTCCCTACATAGATGATCAGTTTTTATTTTTGAAAAATATTTTCCTTTTCTCATTTTTGTTCCAATTTTTAGTTTAAGCCACACAAAATAAAATTATTTTTAGATTATTAGATTTTTATGTTTATCTTTTTGTATAGAACGCTGGGTTTTATGCAAATTCCCAATTTTTTTCGTAGCATTTCTGAAATTGTAATTCAAATCGTTTGACTGTTCATTTCAATAACATGCGACTTACTAAAGTTATAAATAACGTTTTTACCTGCATTTGAATGGAATAAATCCACAAAAATAATGTGTTTTGCCTTTAGTTCTTTACCATTAAAAAGTTCATTTTGCCAAATAATTGTAATCTTCAATATATTTTCACATATTACAATCAAATAAATTTGATAATTGGGATTATATAGTGGTTCAGGTATCTAGGTTAACAGATAAGAAAAGTTTGTAGATGCCAAAAGGGTTATCGGAAGTCATAATTCAAAGACGGACAGGTAATGCAATGGCCAAAAGAAAAAAATGATAAACAGTGTTCTAAAAAACATTACACAGAAAACTGAAGATTGAGCAGCACGAATCCCACTTCAAACCTGAACGGAACTCTGTCGGTGTCAACTTGAGTCTTTAGTTTTACATTGTACGGCAGTTCCAGGTTCTATACGATGGCCCGTCAGTCTGATTTGTACAAAATATTTGAATGCTACCAAAATATGTCTAAAATAATTTAAAATAGTAAGAAACCACTTTTCTTTGTTTAACTATCTATTATGCCATTCATAATACATCTGCTCAAAGTCTTTCTAAAATAAATGCTATAATTAATCCGATTGTTCTCAAATCTTTAACAGTTAATAACACTACCAAATAATTTTAAAGAGTGTGATTAACGTTTGAAGATTGCCTAAATATAGATAGACCTAGATATATTCATTCAAAAATTTGTATGTGAAGGCAGTGTCTTTATCATTCTATTTTGTTCACTTGGAGCTATATATAGTATATTTCCCGAAATACAGGTACTTTGAAATGTTGAAGTTCATCAGTATTGCAGTGTGAGTAACCGTACATCATGTACACTTTTTATGAACATGTATCTCTAGGCTACACCAAGGGCAAGGTACATGTCGATGTGGCTTGTAAACGTCCGTTGTATTTCTTAATACATGTATGACCCTGTTCACACTAAGCGTATTTAGATCGATCGCGATCGCTTCGAGATCGATTTCAATGTTCACACCAAAGAAAGATCGATCGCAATCGGTCTAATTGGAGATCCATAAAATATGTGGTCTAAATTAGATCGCTCTAAACTAGAGCGCTTCACAGTTAGATGAGAACAACTAAATCGATTCGAGATCGGTTCAAAACGTGTTCATCAGGCATGCGTTGAATAAAAAGTCTGTAGATCCTCCTTTGAAGCAGTCTTCTGGTCATAAAGTCAACTATCATTGCATTTAAAATGCAAATAAGCATAAACAACACTCTGTTTGCAAGATCGGCCATGATTATATCCAAGCAACAGTCTGCTGATGGCACGTGGCCGGAAGACAACAGAAAATTGAGTCGATTCGAGATAGAATCAGATGAGCAGTGTGAACAGTGGTTACAACCGGAAACGATTGCAATCGGTTCGAGATCGATCCAATCTGAACACAAAGCGGTTTCAAACTGAATCGAACTAACCTAAACCGATCGCAATCGATCTATATGTGAACACGGTCTATGTTCATAATAAAACTCTTTTCTTACGACTTAAAGACTATACTTTTATTTTACATATAATCGTCCACTAAATCTACGTTTCTAACAGGTAATACCACCCTGCGCTGTACTAGTTAAGCCTTCAATGTTTGCACTGTCCAAGTTTTATAATTCGGTGCCGTCATTAAGTTTACGTGAGATACAAGCGTCTTGGTGATTCAAACGCACATGTAACCACTTATGGAACAACAACGTCACCAAACGGGAGACGCGGTGAATGATTCCTATTCTTATCGCCCCTTAGTAATGGCGACACGCAAATTTTGCTTGTAATGAACTGGAAATATACCTGGTAATTTGGTTGATGGCAGAAGGCTTCGTGGTGTGATTATCTTAGAGGCAATTTTTGAACATTTGTTGTGCATTTTGTTTACAGAAATAATAAGAAATTAACTGTAAGTACACAGAAGTTGATCGCGTTTGTTTGAGTAGAATCAAAATGGCGGACAATGTGAATTCGCTCGAAAGTCTGCACATAGACTTTTCTATGGAACAAATTCTGCTAGAATACCCTCTTGAATGCTTGCCATCAAAATTAAACAAACGTACAGGGAAAGCCCTAAGATGCCCGTATGAGGCCATTGATCTAAACTTGTATGAGGAAGGGACACGCATGATAACATTCCACACCACGTTGCCCAGAATTCAACCTTGGATAAAGGTCCTGAGTATCTTTTATTATGACAATTTGGGCAAACAGGACAATATTAAGCTAAGTTGGTCGGACATACCAGAGACTTGGTCAGACAGGCATGATGCGGCAAACTGTATTCTCATTGAAGTGAAAAACCTTGATGAAACACTGAAATATAATTTGACATTCTTTGTGACTACTGGTACAATCCGTGCCCAAGGTAGCCAATATAGGTTATTTACAGATAAACAACATTAGTAAGAATCCTTAAACAAGTTCTTGAACATTTATAAATAAATGCCACATGTACCGCCGTACAACAAAATAATGCTGAAACTTGTGTTAAATTACCTGTCACACCAGATAATGTACAAGATAACACTGACACTTGCCCCAAACTGCCTGTGGTGCCTGAAAAAACACAGACGACTAATGATCACAATGATGACAATAACAATACTGTAACACTAAAGGTTCCAGATGATCAAATAACAACATTAGAAAACTGTTTTTTGGGAGCAATAATAAAACTGGAAAATGTGACATTGATAGATTCGTCTAAAATACTGGATGCTGTAAATGCTTGCAATTCATCAATTGCACAAATAATCCCTCAACAAGGTACAAACAAATCTGCTGAGGCTATATGTGCAACACTTAAACAACAAATAATAAATTTAAAAGAAGAAAGAGACTCACTTAAAGCACAACTTCAGCATGAAAGGGGAAATATTCTACTGGTCAAATCACAGTATGAGGATACTTTAAAACATCAGAGAGAAATGTTAAACGAAACCAGAAATGAACTGAAAAATCTGGTAACATTTACAAATTCTGAAACTGCCTTCGTTTTTAATAGACTGGGTGAAAAAACCACGAAATACAGCAGCTTCTAGATTCAGAACGTGCTCTCAAAACAACCCTTGATAAAGCTCAAGATGAAATCCTTAATCTGAAAAGTCAGTTGTCAGACTCATTTGACAATGCAACACATGTGACAGGCATTAGCTCTGCTTCTGGAAAATTATGCCAGAAAAATGAACAGACAAAATATGATCAACCTCCAAAACCTGTTGCTCTCCTCATCGGAACCTCAAACATCAGTAGTATAAATGAAGAAAAACTCTCGCCTGATGTTGAAGTTGTTAAGCACATTAGCTATACCCTGCAAGAATGCAGAGATTACATATTATCATGCAACCCACACACTCCCCCTGATGTGGTTATACTACATTCTCTAACTAATGATCTCAAGACTAAGTCGCATCAGGACTGTGGAAGATCTCACTAGAATTATCACCATCATTAATTGAAAATGGAAAAATACAATATGCATCATATCATTAGCCACTCCGAGGAGGGATAATTTGAAATATCACACGAATGGTCAGATAGTAAATGCACTACTGAAGCAACAGTTTAGCGACGAAGATCACACTACCTCTGTTTGTCTCCTGGATCATCATAATTTGTACTTCGAAGGACAACCAAATTCAGATTTACTTAAGCCGGACGGATACCACTTAAATGAGAAAGATGTATCACTCTTAGCAATGAACATAAAGAAAACTGTACATCACATTCTGAATATTCCATTACCAATAAAAAGACAAAGAAGCCGATCCCGAAACAGAATTGGCAGAGGAATTGGACGCGGCCGTTTTAGATAAACATGACATAATGGACTATACTAGCATATATAATTTATATATGCATATAAAATATGTTACAACAAAACAATACACTGTACAATCATCACCATGTAATATGTTATCAATGGTACATGTATCTCATTTTTTTTTATTTTTTTTTAATTCAAATTCAAATAGTATGTGCATATAGTTATTAACCTTTAATCCAGTACAGAATGTCTGCTAGCCAATACCAGGATATCACCAAAAATTGTTGAAACTACCAATAACTTAACTGGTTACATAAAAACAAAATACCACTGTTTTAATCAGCAAAAGTATTAACTGATTTTTCAACCCTCCTTTATTTTTTAATAGTTGGGTTATTATAGAACAGTGTAAATAATATTCCTTGTATTTTCTTTTTAATCTACACTTGGAAGTATAATAACCACTTTTCTCTTCCTACAATAGTGTGGGGTTTTTTGGGGGGTTTTTTTGGTTTTTTTTTTTTTTTTTTTTTTGTGCAATCAGAAAAGTAGCACTCTTTTATCCTAAAAATAACTTTCTTTGTTTTTTTGTTTGTGCAATCAGAAAAATAGCACTCTTTTATCCAAAAATAACCAAGATCAGTAGTACTTTATGAAAATTAGTAATGGTCCCATTACACTCATCAACCTCCTTAAAAATGTGTTTTTTAAATGTAGGAGGTCTGAAAAACAAGGAGGGCAGTAAATTAGAGGATCTCTTTTATATATCAACAAAATTAACAAGTATGACATTGTGTTTTTAGCTGAAACACATATTGGTTATGAATCCAATATTCACAGAGTGGGAACATTTTATTTTTATCAAATATGTAGGCCTATTTGTAGACCCAATAACCGCTATTTTGGAGGGTTAGCTATATTAACTAAGTCTCATATAAGACCACATGTAAAAATTCAAAAAAATACAAACCCTTATTTTCAGTGGATAAAATTAGAAAAATCCTTCTTTGGATTTTTGAAAGACCTATATATTTGTTTGGTTTATAACCCACCTATGACATCATCATATACACAGGGGCTCAACCATGATATTCTGGAATGCATAGAAAACGAAACAGTTGAATACAAGAAATATGGTAATATCCTTTTATGTGGTGATTTCAATGCCAGGGTCTCAAGTTCTGATGACTTTATCATAGACGATGATAACTCACATACACCCCTTTTTAACAACTATACTGTTGATAAGCAAATCCGATGCCGTAAGAGTAAAGATACCACTTTAGACACACGGGGAAAGGAACTTATTGATTTTTGTATTTCTAATCAGATTAGAATGTTAAATGGTAGAGTCCTTGGTGATTTATGTGGCAATTACACTTGCTACACGGCAAATGGTACAAGTATTGTCGATTAAACTTTAATCTCGGAGAGTATTCTGGATCAAATATTGTATTTTAATGTTAATAATTTTGTACCTACAATATCAGATTGTCATTGTATAATTGAATGGTCAATGTCAGCAAAATTTACTATTGATATAATAGCTGATGAGGTTAAATTGTATGACAAAAGTAGTAATTTTATATGGTCAGATGATTCCATAGCTGAATTCCAGGCAGCCCTTTTATCTCCAGATATACAGAAAAAGATAGAAAATTTTAAAAATAAAGATATTAATAATTCACAAATCTTAATTGATGATGCGTCAGCAGAACTATCAAATATATTTATTTCAGCCGCCTCAATTTCACTCAAACGGGGTACAAAGAGTAAAAAAAGTTGCAAAGATAAGAAATGGCATGATACAGATCTTAAGTCACTTAGGAGGAAGTTAATAAATTACGGGAAAGTCTACAGTAAATTCCCACATGATCCTTTAGTACAAGGGCATTATTTCAAACTTAACAAGCAATATTCCAGACTGAGGAAGTTCAAATACAGGGAGTACAAGAACTCTCTGATTGATCAGCTTCAGTCTCTTCATGACGATAACCCAAAATTGTATTGGAATATTATTAACGAACTCAAAAACAAAAAAAAATAAGGATTATAGTTCTGCTGTAGCACCATCCAAGTGGTTGTCCCATTTCCAATCCCTTGGAGAACTTAAAGAATCATATAAAGTAAGACTATCTCAGTTGGAGAGAAGACTTGATGACCTTGAAAAGATACCATGTTATAATGATTTAAATAATGTTATTTCCCAAAAAGAGATCACCTCAGCAATATCAAAGCTGAAAAACAAGAAGGCCCCAGGTCTTGATAATATTTCCAATACCATGATAAAACAGAGCCAAACAGTACTATTGCCATGTCTCTCAAAATTATTTAATTCCTGTCTGTCTCATGGCAAATATCCACAGTCATGGGCTGAAAGCTATATCTCTGTAATACATAAATCTGGTGATGCCGCAGATCCCAACAATTACCGAGGTATTACTATTACCAGCTCAGTTGGCAAAGTTGTCAACAGTATTTTAAATGAAAGACTAGATTCCTTCTTAAAGCAAAATAATATTATTGATGACTGTCAAATAGGTTTCACTAGAAAAGCTAGAACATCTGATCATATGTTTATTTTAAAATGTATAATTGACCAGTATTGTAAAACTAAAGATGGAAGGGTGTTTGCCTGCTTTGTCGACTTTCAAAAAGCATTTGATAAAGTTATACATACAGGAATTAAACTCAAGTTATTAGAAATAGGGGTTAGTTCAAGATTCTATAATATCATAAAAAACATGTACAGTTATAGTACATCTTGTGTCAAGATAAACGATAAATTAACAGAATTTTTCGCCACCAAACTGGGAGTAAAACAAAGGGACAACCTGAGCCCTTACTTATTTAAAATATTTATTAATGATCTTCCCAGTTATCTCAGTAGCACAAAAGACCCAGTCATTTTAGATAATTCCCCAATCCATTGTTTGATGTATGCTGATGACATTGTCTTATTATCCAAATCAGGAGAAGGAATGCAAGAAAAATTAGACAAACTTTCTGCATTTTGTACTGATTGGTGTCTTGATATCAATATTAAAAAAATAATAATAATAATTTTTAACAAGGCGGGCAAACATCTTTCACATAAGTTTGTATTTCAGAATAATAATTTAGAATGTGTTCTCGTTATAAATATTTAGGAATATGGTTTATCAACTCTGGCTCCTTCAACTTTGCTCAAAATGAACTTTATCAGAAAGCCTTAAAGGCCCTTTTTAAATTGAAGAGTGATTTTCTAGTCCACAACCCTGAAGTTAAAACCTCAATTCACGTTTTTGATCACACTATTAAGCCGATTCTGTTATATGGCTGTGAAATTTGGGGTTATTTTAACCCGTTTACCTCACGGTTTAGAAATGGAAATATTCCAATAGACCAAATTTTTTCTAAACTACATTGTGAAAAGTTACATTTGAAGTTCTGTAAATTTCTTTTGGGAGTGCATAAAAAAAGCACCAATCTTGCAGTACAGTCAGAACTAGGCCGGTTCCCTCTTCATTTCGATATATTAAAGCAAATTTTAAGATTTTGGCATAGACTTGAAAATCTGGATTCATCTTTCCCACTTCTTAAAGCTGCATATAAATGTACTAAAAATGTATATGAAGGCAAGCAACCATCATGGTATGGGTCTGTAAAACATATTTTGCAAAATATGCCAAGCTTAACTAATTTCTTGACAGACAAAACATCAACCTTTAAATATAAATGCAATAAAATTGTAAAACAACACTATTTGGAATTGTGGAAAAAACAAGCCCATTCACTTAAAGAGGGAAAATTAAGAACTTATTCAAAAATAAAAACCAATTTTGGATATGAGAATTATTTGTCAATCATTAAAAATTTTGAGCAGAGAAGAAGGTTGTCCAAATTAAGAATATCAGCTAACAAATTACAAATAGAAATAGGAAGATACCAGGGTACTCTCCGGGAAAACCGCATCTGTTGCAGGTGCACTTCGGGTCAGGTAGAAGATGAGATCCATTATTTACTTCATTGTACTTGCCATGCAAACCATAGGGAAATTTTTACTACATATTTGACATCTGAGTGTCAAAATTTTCAAAATTTAGATGACAAATGTAAACTCATATGGATCTTAAATAATGAAGACCCAACAATACTCAGATATCTTTGTCAATATCTTTTATCAACAACTATTTGATTAAATGGAATTGGAGATCTGCAAACTGGATGACTTGCATTGAGCATGAGAAAGAAAATATTCTTTTTGGCATCGTCCCTTGATGCTCACTGCTGGTTATCCAAAAGCTCTGATCCCTTTCCATGTTCCAAACAATATTCCTTCCACATCAACATGGCCGGTCTGCACTAGACACAAGTAGGACTTTATTCCTTTTAGCATCGACTCAAGGTGTCTCTTGCAGATTGGTGATGAATCACCTGATATATATGTATATGTTCTCTCTCATCCCCCCCCTCATATATATGTGAGTAAGTGTATGTACGTTTATGTGCATATATCTCTTTTCCTGCACGAGTGTGCCTGCACCACAATTATTGATATTTCACCGCGAATATTTAAGTTGATATATTGTTGTTCTGTATCAATCATAATTGTTATTTGTATTGTTGTTGTGTATCAATCAAAATTGTTATTTGTATTGTTGTTGTGTATCAATCATAATTGTTATTTGTATATGCCCTCCTGGGGCCCTGTTTTTGGTTAATAAACTTATTTCTATTGTACTATGTCTGTTTCTACCATTTTGATATTTAATTATAGAATTGTCTGGACAGTGTGGTATTTTAGAATTGTCTGGACAGTGTGGTATTTTAGAATTGTCTGGACAGTGTGGTATTTTAGAATTGTCTGGACAGTGTAGTATTTTAGAATTGTCTGGACAGTGTGGTATTTTAGAATTGTCTGGACAGTGTGGTATTTTAGAATTGTCTGGACAGTGTGGTATTTTAGAATTGTCTGGACAGTGTGGTATTTTAGAATTGTCTGGACAGTGTGGTATTTTAGAATTGTCTGGACAGTGTGGTATTTTAGAATTGTCTGGACAGTGTGGTATTTTAGAATTGTCTGGACAGTGTGGTATTTTAGAATTGTCTGGACAGTGTGGTATTTTAGAATTGTCTGGACAGTGTGGTATTTTAGAATTGTCTGGACAGTGTGGTATTATAGAATTGTCTGGACAGTGTGGTATTTTAGAATTGTCTGGACAGTGTGGTATTTTAGAATTGTCTGGACAGTATGGTATTTTAGAATTGTCTGGACAGTGTGGTATTTTAGAATTGTCTGGACAGTGTGGTATTTTAGAATTGTCTGGACAGTGTGGTATTTTAGAATTGTCTGGACAGTGTGGTATTTTAGAATTGTCTGGACAGTGTGGTATTATAGAATTGTCTGGACAGTGTGGTATTTTAGAATTGTCTGGACAGTGTGGTATTTTAGAATTGTCTGGACAGTGTGGTATTATAGAATTGTCTGGACAGTGTGGTATTTTAGAATTGTCTGGACAGTGTGGTATTTTAGAATTATCTGGACAGTGTGGTATTTTAGAATTTTCTGGACAGTGTGGTATTTTAGAATTGTCTGGACAGTGTGGTATTTTAGAATTGTCTGGACAGTGTGGTATTATAGAATTGTCTGGACAGTGTGGTATTTTAGAATTGTCTGGACAGTGTGGTATTATAGAATTGTCTGGACAGTGTGGTATTATAGAATTGTCTGGACAGTGTGTTATTATAGAATTGTCTGGACAGTGTGGTATTATAGAATTGTCTGGACAGTGTGGTATTTTAGAATTGTCTGGACAGTTTGGTATTTTAGAATTGTCTGGACAGTGTGGTATTTTAGAATTGTTCTGACAGTGTGGTATTTTAGAATTGTCTGGACAGTGTGGTATTATAGAATTGTCTGGAAAGTGTGGTATTTTAGAATTGTCTGGACAGTGTGGTATTTTAGAATTGTCTGGACAGTGTGGTATTTTAGAATTGTCTGGACAGTGTGGTATTATAGAATTGTCTGGACAGTGTGGTATTATAGAATTGTCTGGACAGTGTGGTATTATAGAATTGTCTGGACAGTGTGGTATTTTAGAATTGTCTGGACAGTGTGGTATTTTAGAATTGTCTGGACAGTGTGGTATTTTAGAATTGTTCTGACAGTGTGGTATTTTAGAATTGTCTGGACAGTGTGGTATTATAGAATTGTCTGGAAAGTGTGGTATTTTATAATTGTCTGGACAGTGTGGTATTTTAGAATTGTCTGGACAGTGTGGTATTTTAGAATTGTCTAGACAGTGTGGTATTATAGAATTGTCTGGACAGTGTGGTATTATAGAATTGTCTGGACAGTGTGGTATTATAGAATTGTCTGGACAGTGTGGTATTTTAGAATTGTCTGGACAGTGTGGTATTATAGAATTGTCTGGACAGTGTGGTATTATAGAATTGTCTGGACAGTGTGGTATTATAGAATTGTCTGGACAGTGTGGTTTTATAGAATTGGCTGGACAGTGTGGTATTTTAGAATTGTCTGGACAGTGTGGTATTATAGAATTGTCTGGACAGTGTGGTATTTTAGAATTGTCTGGACAGTGTGGTATTTTAGAATTGTCTGGACAGTGTGGTATTATAGAATTGTCTGGACAGTGTGGTATTATAGAATTGTCTGGACAGTGTAGTATTTTAGAATTGTATGGACAGTGTGGTATTTTAGAATTGTCTGGACAGTGTGGTATTTTAGAATTGTCTGGACAGTGTGGTATTTTAGAATTGTCTGGACAGTGTGGTATTTTAGAATTGTCTGGACAGTGTGGTATTTTAGAATTGTCTGGACAGTGTGGTATTATAGAATTGTCTGGACAGTGTGGTATTATAGAATTGTCTGGACAGTGTGGTATTTTAGAATTGTCTGGACAGTGTGGTATTATAGAATTGTCTGGACAGTGTGGTATTTTAGAATTGTCTGGAGAGTGTGGTATTTTAGAATTGTCTGGACAGTGTGGTATTTTAGAATTGTCTGGACAGTGTGGTATTTTAGAATTGTCTGGACAGTGTGGTATAATAGAATTGTCTGGACAGTGTGGTATTTTAGAATTGTCTGGACAGTGTGGTATTGTAGAATTGTCTGGACAGTGTGGTATTTTAGAATTGTCTGGACAGTGTGGTATTATAGAATTGTCTGGACAGTGTGGTATTTTAGAATTGTCTGGACAGTGTGGTATTTTAGAATTGTCTGGACAGTGTGGTATTTTAGAATTGTCTGGACAGTGTGGTATTTTAGAATTGTCTGGACAGTGTGGTATTATAGAATTGTCTGGACAGTGTGGTATTTTAGAATTGTCTGGACAGTTTGGTATTTTAGAATTGTCTGGACAGTGTGGTATTTTAGAATTGTCTGGACAGTGTGGTATTTTAGAATTGTCTGGACAGTATGGTATTATAGAATTGTCTGGACAGTGTGGTATTGTTTTGCTTTTCATTTTACTTTTGTTCGAAGAAGAGGAATTTCTCTAAATCTACAATGAAAAGTTTGAAAATACCCCAATCCAGAAGCCGTAAATCGAAGACAGACACAATGCCCGCCAAAGGTTTGGTATGTCACAGCTTGCATATTTTAATATCACAACAGCGATGATATTGAAATATTTTGCATGTACATGTATCATCTCCCAATCAAGTTGATAGTCTTACAGTTACCTGATACAATAGACACTATTGTTTATAAATGACATTTCCAGTAGTATATCAGCTATGTAATCATAACAGGTGTGATGTTTTATGAAAGTTTGAGATACAAAAGTCGAACAAGGGCAGGCAATAAAATGGCCAAAATAAAAGGGACAAAACGACAAAACACTACACAAAAAGCGATGATTATTATTATTTTATTAGTTACATTGTAATATAAATAAATATTCTGTTTCGTTTGTAAAGCAAAATTTTAAATTACAGGTTGGCATGATATTGGATATAACTTTTTGATTGGAGAAGATGGACGAGTGTACGAGGCACGAGGATGGGACCGAATTGGAGCACATACATATGGCTGGAATGACGTTGCAGTAGCGTTTTCTATAATGGGAGATTACACTGACCGAATACCAAACGATAAAGCTTTGTCTGCGTTAAAGAACATTATCAATTGTGGTTTAAACAAGGGCAAGATAACACACAATTATAAAATGTACGGACACAGGGACGTCAGGCCTACAGAATGTCCCGGTGACAAGCTATATGAATTGATTGAAACATGGGACCACTTTGGGGATAGCAAACCAGTGAGACCAACGAAAGCCCCGTGACTGTTGAAACATGATGTATAACCCGGAAAATGTACCCTTCTGACTAATACATATGTCCGCATTACAGTCTAATTATATTTGTGTTTTTATTTACATTGTGTATATACTTTAGCAGGGGCGGATCCAGGGGGGGGGCACCCGGCGCGCGCCTTCCCCCCCCCCCCCCTAAAATTGGAAAAAATATGATTTTTTGGCGTAAAATCGTGATTTTTCACACGAAAAACCCCAAAAATTTTCGCGCCTTCCACCGCTCGGCGCAATTTTTTTAAGTGCGCCGCCTCTAGCTTGAAATTGTGGATCCGCCCCTGCTTTAGTATAGTTTGCTTGAAATCAACACTGTGTATTGTGAAATGCAAAGAAGATAATTTTGTATTTTTACAAGATTTAGTTGAAGCACTAGAATATAGGTGTTATATTATGCTTGGAAAGCGATTTATAAAGTGGCTGGCAATGTTATTTCACTATCATTCGCATTCGCTTTTTATATCTCTAATTGAAGTTGTGATTACTATCAGGATTTCCTATAATAGGTGGGTGCTAACAAACAATCTACTGCATCAAAGGTTTCTAATGGATAAGTTAATGGTATCACTTCGAAGGTTTTATGATTGTCATAATTACTTAGTAAACCATTACGGAATGGCTGCGTCAGTTTCATGGATGACCAAAGATATTTGACTCCTAACCAAAACATTGAAATCTTCTCTGTTGTTTATTCTTTTATTAGAAGCACCCAGCGCTTTAACTAATATACTAGCTTACTCACTCCAATCCATGTTGTTTTTTGTTGTTTTTGTTTGTTTGAAACCTTTCTTCTTCTTCCTATCCTTCTTTCTATCCCGATGTTTTGAATATGTTATTTCACCTTATTTTTCTTTATATTTACTTTATTATTAACGTCTAAATATATCATGTTGTAAAATTTATTTGTATAATTATCGCCATTATGTACAATTATTTTGTGCTTATATCTTTGTAAAAGGGAAAGGACTTCACTAATGTTGTCATAACTTGTGTCCAATCCCATTTGCAACTTTTATGCAAATAAAATATGTTTAAACTAAACTAAAGATATTTTCCGTTTGTCGTAGTCATAATCCGGTCTTTCTCCTTTCATGACTTATCGCCGAGTTTTTAGCAAAGGTACAACTGGTGCAGAAACTGCTTACCCTTCCGGAACACCTTAGATCACTCCGGGTTTAGTCGGATTCGTAGTGCTCAATCGTATTGTTTTTAGACCAGTGTTTGCCTTTTTACCATTGTACTGACTGTCCTTCAATTAACGGCATCTGATTACCACTTTTGTACCTTCGATCTTTTCAAGTGAGCTTGGGGATATCAAAGGGGTCAAAAGTAGCCGTGAATCGGAGGACAGACAATACAATGACGAAAAGAAGGACAAACAACGATCTACAAAACATTACACAGAAAATTAAAGATCGAGCAACACGAACCCCACTAAACATCGGGTTGAACTCAGGTGCTCCGGAAAGATAGGCAGTTTCTGCTCCATATGTGGCTACTACTGACACTCAAAAATCTACTTATTTCCTGCAAATCGGTTGCCATGTTTGTTCCTTCAATCTTTTCAAATGTACTTGAAATAAAGGATACCACTGACACTTTTTACCTTCAATTCGTCAATGGTGGAAGGTTATATAGATGATGTCTTCTTTTTTTTGTGGAGCTTTTGTTGATTACATATATCCCGATGAGCTTAAAATAGAGGATACCACAGATACAGCTATGTCTGCTTGATCTACCCTTCGAAATTGACGATGAGGACCGGTTAAAAACAAAACCTTACGACAAAAGAAATGATTAAAATTTTTCCATGGTGAACATTCCAGCATCTGATCCAATATTCCAGAGCTTGTGGTTCCTATCCTGATTTGCTTGATATATTTATTGGATTCATTTAGTGTCTAATGTAATTAAATTATGTGATAAAAAAAAAATTCAGGACTATTGGTTTAGTCTGAAAAGTTACCTCCCCTTTTAAAGCAGATTTTAAAACACCAAACAAAGCGTGTGCCCATGATTTTAATGTTATTCTTTTTTCAAAAGATAATTTAAGTTTCTGGATGTTGATATTCATCTAATGTCACAAATAGCTTTTGTTACATGTTAAAAGGATATTAAAAGGTATATGATACACTTTTTCAGGAAAAAAAAAGTCTAGATGCAACATCTCTATTTGTAATGTGAAATAGTGCATTTACTGATCGTAAAAATAAAAAAAGACTTGTAACATTCGACAAATAGTCTTCAATTATTTTCAAGTAAAATTTGTTTTGCAGTGATCAGCATGAATACCTTATAACCAATTCCGGTGCAAACCTTGGTAAAATCTATTAGAATTCTTCAATTGCTGTTCTAAAGGAAAAAACTTAAGACTTGAATAATTGTCTTCTATTTCTAACACTTTAAAAGCATTTGTATGTATCCATTGGGAACACCTCCTTTTATCGACCATTTTAACCTTATTTCCATTTATAGTGGAAACAAATTTGTTGTTTACTTCTCGAAGGATCAAAATGAGCCAGTAAAATTGCTTACAGTTATGAAAGCCCAAGACTTGTTGATTATTTTTCCACGTCATATGATGTGGTCTTTATATGATCAATGGTTTAAGGTGAGAGGCGATTTCTATTTTGTTGATATTGGTGGAATTGTTACCCATCATTATTTAAAGGGGCATTATCTGCCATAATCGTAAATTTTTGTTACCCATAAAAACTATCAGATATGATTGATGCCTTAATAAAACGTGTTTATGTAACTTATAAATGTTATGAAATGTACGCGCATCGGGTAAAAAACGTGCAACTGCTCGTGTTTTGAGATCGATCAAGAAATGGACGCCATCTTATTAATTATCGACATTGCTTACAGAGTTTGTCAAATCGTCATTAAATCAATACAACAATGCAGATATTTCTTATTTTTTGTGAATCTGCTTTTAGTCAGTGTTAATTACGGACAAAGAACCATGCAAGTTTGCAGTTAATAAGCGACAAAATACAAACTATTCGTTTTTACCTGTCACTAGTAAGATAGATCAGTTGCATACGGAAAAAGCGAAGTCAAATTATTTGCTTGCAAGGAAATAATAAATCGATGGTAATTTTCGTTCTCAAAAGGCGAAAAGTGGTTCGATAAGCTGTTTAAGGTGAAATATTTACCTTTATTTCATCATTATAAAGCTATTTACCAATTTCCAAAACATATAATTTTTTTGGTCAAAATCGTAGCTTTAAACATTTCTTTTCATAATAAATTTAAGATTTATTTTCTTCCAAGTTTCTAGATCTGTAAATGTGAACAGGAGGAGTTAACATGAGGAAATGTATACTGAAAGCAGAAAAAAAGAACATTTTCAAAACATAAAATAATCAATACGCCATGAGAATATTGGTAAACATCACATGACATGAGACAAATTGATAAGAGATGTGGACACTATGATGTAACTATAGATATATTGACTGACTGTTGGTTGCTTGCTTGAAGTTCAGGGACAAACGATTCATCCAATATTAAGAATGACAACAAGTTCAAAAATATATAAGAATTACCATATACAGAGATGAGGGAGGAATGTGACAGCCAGTGTATCCACTTCTTACCGCCAGAGAAAAATGGAGAGTTGGGAAGGAACGATAAAATTAGCCTTTTGCAATGCTACGACGCACTTGTTCTTTTTCAAAAACTACAAAAGTGTCTTAAACGATGTACAAGGAGTGTGGCACTCGCAAGCACAGCACCCATTATAGTACATGGTCAGGCTTTCATATTATAACTTAACAACACCCTGTAAAGAGGGTATATTCCATATCCGATACATGGGGACATGCTGGGAAGCTCTGTGGGTTGAGCCCTGAGAACAGTCCTAATAAGGATATTAAAACAATTTTTAAACAAAAAATCACTGGACCGTGAAAGTAATATGAAATACATTAATGAGAGATCAGGAGCATACAGATGCAGCAAACTACCAAATATCCTAAAGACCTTCATCTACACTTATACATGTATCCTAAAGACCTTCATCTACACTTATACATGTATCCTAAAGACCTTCATCTACGCTTATACATGTATCCTAAAGACCTTCATCTACACTTATACATGTATGCTAAAGACCTTCATCTACACTTATACATGTATCCTAAAGACCTTCATCTACACTTATACATGTATCCTAAAGACCTTCATCTACACTTATACATGTATCCTAAAGACCTTCATCTACACTTATACATGTATCCTAAAGACCTTCATCTACACTTATACATGTATCCTAAAGACCTTCATCTGCACTTATACATGTATCCTAAAGACCTTCATCTACACTTATACATGTATGCCAATGACCTTCATCTACACTTATACATGTATCCTAAAGACCTTCATCTACACTTATACATGTATCCTAAAGACCTTCATCTGCACTTATATATGTATCCTAAAGACCTTCATCTACACTTATACATGTATGCTAAAGACCTTCATCTACACTTATACATGTATCCTAAAGACCTTCGTCTACACTTATACATGTATGCTAAAGACCTTCATCTACACTTATACATGTATCCTAAAGACCTTCATCTACAATTATACATGTATCCTAAAGACCTTCATCTACACTTATACATGTATGCTTATTGTTAACACAGACATAAACATAAAATTTACTAGGTCACTGGATCATGAAAAATCATCAACATTAGGTCACATGACATACATCAAAATAAAACGTGAACACTAAAATATTACAATATACTAAAGGTCATTGACCTGCAATGTGTGGTAGAATAAAAGAAACTTCGCATTTGTTAACAATGTACCAGATGCAAGCAACATGACAGTCCAAAGGTCACCAAAAAAATTTCTCCCCTTTCAAGACAATAACAACAGTAAGAAATCAATTTTTATGATAAAATGACTAATATTTGAAATACAAAAAATACCACACTGTTTAGGATAGTTCCCAAATCTAATCAAAACAAGATGTTGCACGCTACGTCGTACTAAGAATACCTCCACTCATTCATTTGTGTCAAATTTGTATATATCTCAACACTCATTACCAGAAAATGCCGTAAAAGCATGAAAAATTCTTAAGTCACACGGTAAACAGAAAGTAGATGTGCAGTTAACCTGAAAAGGGGAGACCCGGTACAAGTCACCATGCCATAGCCATATATCAAATATAAAATCATTTCTTCCAGTAGAAGCTGAGATATCTGTTACGAAAGTTTTCATTACGGCAAACATGAAAAATTCTAAGTCGCGCGGTAAACAGGAAGTACAGTCGGGAAGCCAGTGACGCAGGAGAGTTCCATCTAAAAACAAAGTCACGTGACTTTCTCGTCATTTTTGATGAAAAATGACGTTCAACCCTTCGGTTAAAATACGTCAGTTTACAATAAATACGTACGCTTGAAATCAATTAAAATATACGGAATATGTCTATGGATAAATAGAAATGTATTGCATCACTTCAGTTTTTTCTTATATAGTGCACAAACATCAAATGTTGCTACTTGAAGTGGGCTCAATTTCAAAACAAATATCGAGGTGGTTCCATTTAAGTCAGAAAATTTAATTAAAACAATGTGATGGCTTTCTGTAACATCCATTGCCTGAGGAAATCATCTAGGATCATTGTCATACCGACAACTAGTGTCAATGTCTTGTGGGATGCAATTGTGTCACTTAGTTCTACACCCACCTTGATCGATCGACCATTTGCCAAACATCGAAATTCATTTTCTTTCGGAACACATCGGTGGTGTTTCTTAACATCAACAATAAACGACACCTAAGCGTACATCCGAAAGAGGCTATTTCATTTGGGAAAGGGGTGTCTATTTTTATGTCTTTTTTTTAATTTTCTTGTATTAATACCGTATTTTTCCGTTTATTTTTATTGCAATATTGTTTTAGACATTGTGCATTTTGTAATTTAGACTAGGGAATTACTATTTATCATCACTTTAAATAAAAAAAAAAATCATCTATGATACTAGATTTGCACAGGGGATGTACAACAATTAATAATTTCAATTTAATTTAATTTCAATACAACAGGTACAAGATAAATAGAAAGAAACAAATGTGTGGAAAAAATAAAAGCATGTAAACAAAAATTAAGTGAATTTATGAAAATATCTTAAAAAAAAACTTGCCAGTAAAACATTAATAAATTTTTAAAAATCTAAAAAAAATGAAACCTTTAGACAAAAAGGGGCATAACAAATTTTATTCAGATATCTTAACCCTTCCTATTATATCAAGGCAAATTAAAAAAAAATCAGTGTAAGCAAATATTTTTCTTGAAATTAGGAAATTTTATTATCTGAATGAAAGCTACCAAGTTTCATGTTTATCTCACAATGTAAATATCAATGTATTTGGAATATTCACGTGTTTGACACAACTACAAACTAGCTTCTATAACATATAGGGGTGGTTAAGTTGTAATAATTCTTTCCCCTTGACATTCACAAAATGACCATCATTTACAAATATGGATACTAGGTTTGCAATAATTCTTTCTCCAGGACATTCACAAAATTACCACCATTTACAAATATGGGTACTTATAGGTTGCAATATTTTTTTCCCATGACATTCACAAACAGAATGACTAGCATTCACATAAAAGACACACACACACTGACTAGCTTTCACATAAAAGACACATATTGAATGACTACCATTCACATAATTTTAAGACACATACAGAAGGACTTGCATTCACATGAAATGACAAACCAGATTTCCAAATTTCACTAAGTAAATAAAATGACTAGAATGAATATGTTTTCTGTTGGCAAAATAAGCAAGTATTGGTAAATATTGTTTAAAATTGAAGTTAAAAAACTATTTTATTTGATCCAATGACTGGAAAAAAGTTAATAAAAGGGCAATTTTTTAAAATTTCTTTTCTGTAAAATAAAATTTATAAAATTCAGCATTAAAATTCATAGATAATAAAAGATAATTATATTTCTCATAAACAACAGGCAACAGAAGTACCTTTTCATCTAAAAAAAAAAGCATGAATAACAAATTGAAATTGAAATAAACCTTTTGACTTTCAGTTTCAGATGAAGTTTCTCAAATTACACAATCAAAAAGTTCTTTTCTGAATGACTAAATATAGTATAATGTTTATGACACAAGGTGTCTTGAAAACTCTGATCCTTGTCTAAAAATTTGTCATTTATCCAAACATCAAATACTGTTTGATAATATAATGTTTCAATATTAGTAATGGCATCTGCACTCTTTTTACTTAAATTAAAATGGTTTAAAAAACATTTTTTTTCATCTTCAACACTCTTACTTCCATTAGAAAATGCCTTTTTATTAACTGCATGGTTCATCATTTTCAAGCAGACTATTTTCAGTAGACATAGAATACAAAGTTTGAACTTAATTTCACATTTCTTACAAATACAATACAATTCAGAAAAATGGGGGGGGGGGGGGGGGGATATGTTAAATACACCATAAATATCTCAAACTATATCACAGGAATAACTATTAATCAAATTAATTATGTTATGATACTCTAAATGCAAATAAAACAAAGCTAGGCTACTTTTTCTTCTAATATCTAATTTTAATCAGTTCAAGAATATTTTGAAGTCATGGAATGGGAAGGATTGCAAATGCTCAGTTTGTGCTGACTTTTAAAGTATGCTTTACCATCAATAGGTCATGTCCATCTTTTATTCTTGTATATACTTATATACTTAGTTTTATTATTGAATATTGTGTAGCTTGTTACATCAGCTTTTAGTTATGCTTAGCTTTCATGTAAGCTTATTATTTTTAATTCTGTTCAGCTATAATATCTGCTTTTACATTTCTTTTAATTTCATGTTTTAGTTATTTCAGATTCCTTACCAACTTACGTGTCTGTGCTTTTCTTGTAGTGCTAGCTTTGTTTGTCTTGACTTTGCTTTTAATTTATTTTTGCATGCCTTGATTATTGTTATTTATGTTGTATGTCGGTCAACAGCTAGAGCTTATATTTGTATGCTTGTTGTTTTTAACCATGCTGACTTTAGATAAAACTTATTCATTTATTTATTTATTCATTTATTTATTTATTCAGCATCTTCTTTATCAAAAATGGCGGCTGACAGCGTCCTAAGTTACAAACCTCGTTTTGCAAATTAAAATCGGAATGATGGCTATTTTTATATTTCGTTACACATTCGAATGATGGGTAAACCTATTTTTGACCATATCTTTTACTGACAACCAATGGGATGCGTTTGTGTCAGTTATTCTTAGCCTCGAGAATTTCCCGCCATATATTCTTAGCTACAACAACAAAAACAAATACCTCGGAAAATACCTTGTTTTATACCGATATTATGTCTAATAAACACTTTCTTGGGTTTTTTTCTGCATTTTATATATTTAACCATGATAATTCACGTTTTTTGGGAATGTGTTTATTTATATTTATCTGTCATATAAGGTTTATTCTGTAATCGTCATGGTAAACAAACGTCAATACCTATTACGATTATGGGCGACACCTGGTGGGTTATTATTATCTGCCCTTGCGTAAATGTTTTTAGCCTTATGGGAGGAGTTACGGAAGCTGACGTTGACTTCCCGACTGGTAGATGTGCGGTAAACCTGGAAAGGGGAGACACGGTACAAGTCACCATGCCAAAGCCATATATCAAATATAAAATCATTTCTTCCAGTAGAAGCTGAGATATCTGTTACCAAAGTGTGAACGGACGGACGGACGGACAGACAAGGTGATTGCAATATAGCCCCCTCTCTATGAGTGGGGGTATAATATTATAGAAACAGAGACAAAATGTTTACCCCTAAAAGCATACATGTACATGACTGCTTACTTTCCTTGCTTGGTACAAGCACTTCAATACAAAGTGGTGTGGTTAAACTAGTTCTATGGGCCTAAACCTCTCAATAGAATGAATACGAAATTTTACAAAATGTATGTAAAAAAATTAAAAGTGAACTGAGGATCGAGACAATAAGGCGAGGGTTTGGATTCCATTAAACAGTTTAACCCGTTTCAATGTGTAATGAGTTGAGGTGAGAGGTCATTGTTCATTTTGTTGATATTGGTGGAATTACTGACCATCACTGACTGTTTAAACTTTCTTTTCATAAGTAATATATTTCTGACTAAATCTGTTGTATGGTTTTAATTGTTAAGTATTTCCCGTTTTCAGTATCATTCTGTACTTGAAATTAAGTGAAACAAAACTGATCTGACTTGTGACAAATATTCTAAGTGTCTTACTGCCTTAAATGGCATGTTATACATGCATCTTCAGTGACTTCTTAAGAAATTAAAATTGCTTCCTTCCTTACACACTGTTTACATAACGGCATTTATCATTCATAAATAAAAGAAAATTAGTTTTGAGTGGATACTTACTGTATACATACAAGGGTTGAAAATCAGGGTAATAGGGCAGCTTAATTATAATTATTGTTTTCTTTAAAAATTTTCTGAAGTAACGTAACTATAAAATTAAGTATCAACTTCATATGGTTAGTAGTAAACTTAATAATGACTTGTTACATGTAAATCTCACTTTAAATCTAATTTTATCCTGCAATGACAGCATTTACCGACCAATATAGCCTGCCCAATAATTATTTTGATATTGGTCAGTTATAAATAGAACATTTTTTTATATTGGTCAGTTATAAATAGAACATACAAATGTAAAACGGGGCACATCGGGGGATATTGTTTTCAAATACATACACAAAATTATTTCAAATACTTTTATCATCGTCCAGTAAACGTTTATTTACGATTTAAAATTGCAGGATAAATACAATACATGTGCACTGTCGAAGCATATAGGTAAATATGTGTATTCGGTGCGAAACGCGAGAAAAGGCTCGGCTGAGCCTCGCCTTTTCCCGCGTTTCTAAGCCTCATATACATATTACCTATATGCTTCGACAGTGCACAAGTATTGTATATTTATTCTACCCTGGACATCTGCTATAATTGTAATATAGTGACTGTTAATACGAATTAATAAAATTGAAATTAAATTAAAAATGAACTGGGTTAAAACAAGTTTAGGACCTGAGGCAGTACACGTGTAATTATAGACATAAATATAATTGTGGCACGGTTACACCTATTAAGAAATTAACGTTCCATGCAGGGAATATGTGAAGGACCTGAGGCAGTACAAGTCAAGGGAATGGTCAGCAATACCAGGTGGGGGAGACAGGATATATATCAAAAGAGACTGGTTTGGGACAGTTATGAACAAGAACTATGGAGTAACAAAGAGGAAAGAAAGGCTAATGGGCGACGGAAGTGACAGTCAGATAAACAACGTCCAAAGATGGGACTTATAAATAGGGAGATGGCGAGCAGAAGAAAAAGACCCTTTTTGGGGGAACCTTTCTTCTTCTTCTTCTTCTTTTGGTATACAGCTATCCATCCACTGGATGATCACTAGCTGTTGCGCATGCGTGGGAATAAGAAATAATAATAAATTCAGTCAGTTTATAACATATTTACAAGTGGTGCCAATAGAAACAAATTTTGTGGTTAAAACTATTTACAATTTCATTTTTATTTAAATTTGTGATTGTAGATGGCTGAGAACAGTTGGTGTTAGCTGTTCTCTAAACGTGTTGACTGTTGGGCATAGAACTATAGTTTGAGGTAGTAAATTCCAGTGAATGATTGTGTTCGGAAAGAATGAGTACTTGTACGGATCTTTGAATGCATGAAGATGTCTGTATGTAAATGGATGAAAGTGTTTTGGAGAACCTTTTGGAACTACCTCTAAAATAACAAGTGTTTTTAATAGACTTTTTGGACTCGGAATTGTGAACTAAAAAACTATACGATCACGGAAATTTATATTGTATTGAAATTATTATTATTGTTAATCAAATTAAATTATTCAAACTCAATAGTCTTATATAATTACCTAAGGTACTTTTGAATCAGATTGAATGGGTTGTTATTTTTTTTATGGTCAACATCATTTTTAACAATATTTCCCATTCTCATCAATGTAGTTATTACAGTGAAGCTTGTCTACAGCTAACCTCCTTGGGACCAACATTGATGTTCGGAACCTTCACCAATAAAACTGACCGCCACGATATAACTGAAATATTGTTGAAAGTGACATTAAAGACAATAATCCTAACCCTTGTGTTCAGAATACACATACCCGTACACATTTATTTGGTTTATACAGATTGTATTAACAAAAGTTTCCTTCATTGGGACTATAATTTAAACACCATAACCCCCATACACCCCCCTCATTTAAAGTTCAGGATATACAGGATTTGGGTTTAGTCAGGGTTCGGTTTAGACGGCTTTCACTGTATTTTGTTATCATATCTACTATGAGGATGGGATTTTACAGAAAAAGCCCTTTTATCACGACAGTTCGTGTAATATGAACCTGGAATTATTGTTGTGATTCATCAAACCCCTGATATATATGGACCAGAAAATTTGCAATATACAAACAATATACACAAATTGATCATGTGCCATGTAACCTTGATTACTCTGTATTCATGGACTGTCAATAGTATTTCAAATATACATCATCATACAAGATAGGTCAAAATATCTCCAATGTTCATAAACTACACTCTATAACCTTCTATAGATAGAATTAGATTTAAACAATTCAAAACTTATTTAATTTTCCTATTTAATTTTGTTTGTCATTTTTTTGTTTATTTCATCACAACGTTATTAATAAAACTAAGGTTCTCCTCCCTCAGGTATAGGTGACCTTTAATAAAACTAAGGTTCTCCTCCCTCAGGTATAGGTGACCTTTAATAAAACTAAGGTTCTCCTCCCTCAGGTATAGGTGACCTTTAATAAAACTAAGGTTCTCCTCCCTCAGGTATAGGTGACCTTTAATAAAACTAAGGTTCTCCTCCCTCAGGTATAGGTGACCTTTAATAAAACTAAGGTTCTCCTCCCTCAGGTATAGGTGACCTTTAATAAAACTAAGGTTCTCCTCCCTCAGGTATAGGTGACCTTTAATAAAACTAAGGTTCTCCTCCCTCAGGTATAGGTGACCTTTAATAAAACTAAGGTTCTCCTCCCTCAGGTATAGGTGACCTTTAATAAAACTAAGGTTCTCCTCCCTCAGGTATAGGTGACCTTTAATAAAACTAAGGTTCTCCTCCCTCAGGTATAGGTGACCTTTAATAAAACTAAGGTTCTCCTCCCTCAGGTATAGGTGACCTTTAATAAAACTAAGGTTCTCCTCCCTCAGGTATAGGTGACCTTTAATAAAACTAAGGTTCTCCTCCCTCAGGTATAGGTGACCTTTAATAAAACTAAGGTTCTCCTCCCTCAGGTATAGGTGACCTTTAATAAAACTAAGGTTCTCCTCCCTCAGGTATAGGTGACCTTTAATAAAACTAAGGTTCTCCTCCCTCAGGTATAGGTGACCTTTAATAAAACTAAGGTTCTCCTCCCTCAGGTATAGGTGACCTTTAATAAAACTAAGGTTCTCCTCCCTCAGGTATAGGTGACCTTTAATAAAACTAAGGTTCTCCTCCCTCAGGTATAGGTGACCTTTAATAAAACTAAGGTTCTCCTCCCTCAGGTATAGGTGACCTTTAATAAAACTAAGGTTCTCCTCCCTCAGGTATAGGTGACCTTTAATAAAACTAAGGTTCTCCTCCCTCAGGTATAGGTGACCTTTAATAAAACTAAGGTTCTCCTCCCTCAGGTATAGGTGACCTTTAATAAAACTAAGGTTCTCCTCCCTCAGGTATAGGTGACCTTTAATAAAACTAAGGTTCTCCTCCCTCAGGTATAGGTGACCTTTAATAAAACTAAGGTTCTCCTCCCTCAGGTATAGGTGACCTTTAATAAAACTAAGGTTCTCCTCCCTCAGGTATAGGTGACCTTTAATAAAACTAAGGTTCTCCTCCCTCAGGTATAGGTGACCTTTAATAAAACTAAGGTTCTCCTCCCTCAGGTATAGGTGACCTTTAATAAAACTAAGGTTCTCCTCCCTCAGGTATAGGTGACCTTTAATAAAACTAAGGTTCTCCTCCCTCAGGTATAGGTGACCTTTAATAAAACTAAGGTTCTCCTCCCTCAGGTATAGGTGACCTTTAATAAAACTAAGGTTCTCCTCCCTCAGGTATAGGTGACCTTTAATAAAACTAAGGTTCTCCTCCCTCAGGTATAGGTGACCTTTAATAAAACTAAGGTTCTCCTCCCTCAGGTATAGGTGACCTTTAATAAAACTAAGGTTCTCCTCCCTCAGGTATAGGTGACCTTTAATAAAACTAAGGTTCTCCTCCCTCAGGTATAGGTGACCTTTAATAAAACTAAGGTTCTCCTCCCTCAGGTATAGGTGACCTTTAATAAAACTAAGGTTCTCCTCCCTCAGGTATAGGTGACCTTTAATAAAACTAAGGTTCTCCTCCCTCAGGTATAGGTGACCTTTAATAAAACTAAGGTTCTCCTCCCTCAGGTATAGGTGACCTTTAATAAAACTAAGGTTCTCCTCCCTCAGGTATAGGTGACCTTTAATAAAACTAAGGTTCTCCTCCCTCAGGTATAGGTGACCTTTAATAAAACTAAGGTTCTCCTCCCTCAGGTATAGGTGACCTTTAATAAAACTAAGGTTCTCCTCCCTCAGGTATAGGTGACCTTTAATAAAACTAAGGTTCTCCTCCCTCAGGTATAGGTGACCTTTAATAAAACTAAGGTTCTCCTCCCTCAGGTATAGGTGACCTTTAATAAAACTAAGGTTCTCCTCCCTCAGGTATAGGTGACCTTTAATAAAACTAAGGTTCTCCTCCCTCAGGTATAGGTGACCTTTAATAAAACTAAGGTTCTCCTCCCTCAGGTATAGGTGACCTTTAATAAAACTAAGGTTCTCCTCCCTCAGGTATAGGTGACCTTTAATAAAACTAAGGTTCTCCTCCCTCAGGTATAGGTGACCTTTAATAAAACTAAGGTTCTCCTCCCTCAGGTATAGGTGACCTTTAATAAAACTAAGGTTCTCCTCCCTCAGGTATAGGTGACCTTTAATAAAACTAAGGTTCTCCTCCCTCAGGTATAGGTGACCTTTAATAAAACTAAGGTTCTCCTCCCTCAGGTATAGGTGACCTTTAATAAAACTAAGGTTCTCCTCCCTCAGGTATAGGTGACCTTTAATAAAACTAAGGTTCTCCTCCCTCAGGTATAGGTGACCTTTAATAAAACTAAGGTTCTCCTCCCTCAGGTATAGGTGACCTTTAATAAAACTAAGGTTCTCCTCCCTCAGGTATAGGTGACCTTTAATAAAACTAAGGTTCTCCTCCCTCAGGTATAGGTGACCTTTAATAAAACTAAGGTTCTCCTCCCTCAGGTATAGGTGACCTTTAATAAAACTAAGGTTCTCCTCCCTCAGGTATAGGTGACCTTTAATAAAACTAAGGTTCTCCTCCCTCAGGTATAGGTGACCTTTAATAAAACTAAGGTTCTCCTCCCTCAGGTATAGGTGACCTTTAATAAAACTAAGGTTCTCCTCCCTCAGGTATAGGTGACCTTTAATAAAACTAAGGTTCTCCTCCCTCAGGTATAGGTGACCTTTAATAAAACTAAGGTTCTCCTCCCTCAGGTATAGGTGACCTTTAATAAAACTAAGGTTCTCCTCCCTCAGGTATAGGTGACCTTTAATAAAACTAAGGTTCTCCTCCCTCAGGTATAGGTGACCTTTAATAAAACTAAGGTTCTCCTCCCTCAGGTATAGGTGACCTTTAATAAAACTAAGGTTCTCCTCCCTCAGGTATAGGTGACCTTTAATAAAACTAAGGTTCTCCTCCCTCAGGTATAGGTGACCTTTAATAAAACTAAGGTTCTCCTCCCTCAGGTATAGGTGACCTTTAATAAAACTAAGGTTCTCCTCCCTCAGGTATAGGTGACCTTTAATAAAACTAAGGTTCTCCTCCCTCAGGTATAGGTGACCTTTAATAAAACTAAGGTTCTCCTCCCTCAGGTATAGGTGACCTTTAATAAAACTAAGGTTCTCCTCCCTCAGGTATAGGTGACCTTTAATAAAACTAAGGTTCTCCTCCCTCAGGTATAGGTGACCTTTAATAAAACTAAGGTTCTCCTCCCTCAGGTATAGGTGACCTTTAATAAAACTAAGGTTCTCCTCCCTCAGGTATAGGTGACCTTTAATAAAACTAAGGTTCTCCTCCCTCAGGTATAGGTGACCTTTAATAAAACTAAGGTTCTCCTCCCTCAGGTATAGGTGACCTTTAATAAAACTAAGGTTCTCCTCCCTCAGGTATAGGTGACCTTTAATAAAACTAAGGTTCTCCTCCCTCAGGTATAGGTGACCTTTAATAAAACTAAGGTTCTCCTCCCTCAGGTATAGGTGACCTTTAATAAAACTAAGGTTCTCCTCCCTCAGGTATAGGTGACCTTTAATAAAACTAAGGTTCTCCTCCCTCAGGTATAGGTGACCTTTAATAAAACTAAGGTTCTCCTCCCTCAGGTATAGGTGACCTTTAATAAAACTAAGGTTCTCCTCCCTCAGGTATAGGTGACCTTTAATAAAACTAAGGTTCTCCTCCCTCAGGTATAGGTGACCTTTAATAAAACTAAGGTTCTCCTCCCTCAGGTATAGGTGACCTTTAATAAAACTAAGGTTCTCCTCCCTCAGGTATAGGTGACCTTTAATAAAACTAAGGTTCTCCTCCCTCAGGTATAGGTGACCTTTAATAAAACTAAGGTTCTCCTCCCTCAGGTATAGGTGACCTTTAATAAAACTAAGGTTCTCCTCCCTCAGGTATAGGTGACCTTTAATAAAACTAAGGTTCTCCTCCCTCAGGTATAGGTGACCTTTAATAAAACTAAGGTTCTCCTCCCTCAGGTATAGGTGACCTTTAATAAAACTAAGGTTCTCCTCCCTCAGGTATAGGTGACCTTTAATAAAACTAAGGTTCTCCTCCCTCAGGTATAGGTGACCTTTAATAAAACTAAGGTTCTCCTCCCTCAGGTATAGGTGACCTTTAATAAAACTAAGGTTCTCCTCCCTCAGGTATAGGTGACCTTTAATAAAACTAAGGTTCTCCTCCCTCAGGTATAGGTGACCTTTAATAAAACTAAGGTTCTCCTCCCTCAGGTATAGGTGACCTTTAATAAAACTAAGGTTCTCCTCCCTCAGGTATAGGTGACCTTTAATAAAACTAAGGTTCTCCTCCCTCAGGTATAGGTGACCTTTAATAAAACTAAGGTTCTCCTCCCTCAGGTATAGGTGACCTTTAATAAAACTAAGGTTCTCCTCCCTCAGGTATAGGTGACCTTTAATAAAACTAAGGTTCTCCTCCCTCAGGTATAGGTGACCTTTAATAAAACTAAGGTTCTCCTCCCTCAGGTATAGGTGACCTTTAATAAAACTAAGGTTCTCCTCCCTCAGGTGTCAGTATAGTGACCTTATACTAACTAAGTTCTCAGTCTCAGGTATAGGTGTCCTTTAATAATAACTAAGTTCTCCAGTCCCTCAGGTATAGTGACCTTTAAGTAAAACTAAGGTTCTCCTCCCTCAGGTATAGGTGACCTTTAATAAAACTAAGGTTCTCCTCCCTCAGGTGACTTAGCTGATTTTGGCTATGCTGGTTTTATTGCTCCCTAAACTTTAGATTATTTGGCCTTCCAATCTTTCAATTTTGAGCGTACCTGATGAAGAGTTTTTCCAGAAACGCATCGTGTGCACTAAATTAGATATCTACAATTTTAATTAGCAATCAGTCCGTTTTATTTTAACTGGTTCTCTTTATCTTACTGTCAAAAAGTCAACCAGTTGTCCAGTTACTGACTGGTCCTCAGTCTCTATAGATTTCTACTACTATATAAGTTAACCAGTTCAATTCTAGTGTCCATTTAAAGCTAAAACTAATCACTACATAAACACAGTGTATAACCGGACAGTTTTGAAAAACGGAAGTTGCTGTACTGTCCGACCTGGTAAGGTTAGTTGCTTGCAGAAATTTCGACATTTTTGGATGATTATCCGTGATTTATTCTTTGAAAGTGGATCAACCGAAGCAATAAAAATAAAAGAAATACTGCAAAGGTATGTCATTTATATTTCTGATCAAATAACAGTGCCCTATTTGAACACTGAAACTGGAAATCGTCGTTTAAACATCGTGGATGGTATGTTTTCGCTCGAAGAAAGGGGGGTAAAAATCTAATTGTTCTCCTCTTATTCTTTAAATTATGTCAAATATGTTCTCACTATCTGATGAAATAGACATCGACGTTTTCAATGCAAGGAAAATATGACCGTAAACGCACTCATTTTCCTTACGACGGATGCATTTAACAGCGTTCTTCATTCTACGTCACTGTACGCCTAATTGCTAACGAATTGCCCTGTCCTGTCCGCACAATTGTGTATTCCTTCAAGTTTCGAAGTTGTTATCTTGCTCTAAAATTTCATACTTCTTTACGTCATAATTTACTATATACTTATGTTAAATTTGAACTTAAAAAAATTAATTTTGAGTTTAACTTACTGTTATTCAAAAATGGCAAAATTATTTCAAAATTACTGTAGGAAACTATATTAAATTTTAATTTTAAGGGGTGAAAATTTTATGAAAATCGGACCAGAAATGACTGGTAGAATTTTTGGAAAAAAAGAGAGCTTTGTATATAATATATAGGAAAAAAGACATTTGGTCATAAATACAAAAAAAATGTATATAGCACAATACTGTATGTAATGTTTCATTTAACACAATTCGTATGACATATTTTTTATTGATGTAGTTAACTCATGAATACATAAGTGTGAGTACTTTTCGAAAAGAATTGCAGAAATTTATATTCAATTGTTTTTATGTTTTAATTTTATACAGACTAAGTATTAGGTCATTTATTGTTGTTATAACTCATTTTTTACCTTCGTTTTTAAGTTTTCTTTTAGATCCATTTTTTTACTGTTGTTTTTGTTATTTTTAATAAAGTGTTATAACATGAAATATTTTGCTTATGTTAGTGTATTATGAGATGTAATTAGGTCATCTTGTTAGTCGTTGGACAGATAGAAGTGATGAGTTTTTGCAGGAAACCTATTAATAAATATGCACATAGAATCACCCAAAACATTTTGCTTTGCGATTTCTGATAATGTACTTTAAAATGAACCAACCAGCCAAACCACAAGTCCAGAGGTCGCAATGCAGTATTCAACACGGTAGAAACCACACAGCGAACAACATATACAAATATTGGACGAGCTGCAACAAGTGTAAATATTTGTTTTTGCAATATTCTGTGACAAGTCAAAAGCATAATTCATGTAAAATATATTTAAAAATTATCCAGGTAGTGTCAAAGGGGAGAAAAATATCTTGGTTGGCAGGCGGGGTCATCGGATATGATTCTGAAAGGGGGCTACACAAGGACCATTCCACCAAAGTCTGGTCCCAATTGGTCAAGTTAGTTTCAGAGGAGAAGATTTTAAATGATTTTTTTTGTCCAATTTTCTATTTTCAGCAATGGCGGCCATCTTGGTTGGGAGCGGGATCATCGGATATAATTCTGAAAGGGGACCACACAAGCACCATCAATCTTGCCAAGTTTAGTCCCAATTGGCCCAGTGGTTTCAGAGGAGAATATTAAAATAAAAACGTTAACGTTGGACGCCCAGTGGTAGCAAATGCTCACATGACCCTTTGGGTCAGGCGAGTTAAAAAACTTCTAAGAAAATGACTAAGATCAAAATGTTAGATAATGTGTTTTTAATATACTATTCCTGAAAGTCAAATCCAAGTCTTTTATGCGGTAATATTTTTTCTTCGTTGCACAGATGGTATTGTCTTATAGGTTTTATTCCCTTACATGGTGCATCAAATTTCGTAATAGTTGCATTTTTCCGCTTAGCATGCTTCCGCTCAGCCCTGTCTTCAGAATCGAAGAAATGATCCTTAGGTTCTATTAACTGTATATTGAATGGGTTTAGAAATACCTTTTTTACTGCGGATTCCGGTAGCTTTACGCATTACTCTCGGGACTCGTCTTATATTGCACCGGTACATTGTGGCGAGAATTAATTCCTAATGTATGAAACACGATATTTGTATCAATCATGTACATTGTAGTTGTAAAAGACAATCATTGCAGTCAATGTATAGATACCTGCTGCTAGAGGAAGATAACTCTGTAAACGGGAGAAAACTCATTTAACTTGTTCCAAAAACTGGGAATAAGTCACAGGGGCGGATCCAGGATTTAAAGTTAGGGGGGCGGACTTAAAAAAATTGCGCCGAACGGAGGGAGGCGCGAAAATTGTTGGGGTATTTCGTGTGAAAAATCACGATTTTACGCCAAAAACTCATATTTTTTCCAATTTCAGGGGGGGCGCCGGGTGCAACCCCCCCCCCCCCTGGATCCGCCCCTGTAAGATACAAATGTATTTGAATCACATATCATCTAAGATTACTGAATATCTGGTAAATGTAGTTCCTTACAAGTCCTCCAATGCAGGCAACACATTAACTATCTTAATTTTCGGTAAGCTAAATTTGTAAAGGATTGGACTGCAGAAAAGTTCTCGATCAACCGTAACAGAAAACAATTAGGCGGGCAGATTAGTTTTAAGATTCAGCAATTAATGATAACGTACAGTAGCAATTAGGCGTACAGTGACGTAGAATGAAGAACGATGTTAAATGCACCCATCGTAAGGAAAATGAGTGCGTTTACGGTCATATTTTCCTTGCATTGAAAACGTCGATGTCTATTTCATCAGATAGTGAGAACATATTTGACATAATTTAAAGAATAAGAGGAGAACAATTAGATTTTTACCCCCTTTCTTCGAGCGAAAACATACCATCCACGATGTTTAAACGACGATTTCCAGTTTCAGTGTTCAAATAGGGCACTGTTATTTGATCAGAAATATAAATGACATACCTTTGCAGTATTTCTTTTATTTTTGTTGCTTCAGTTGATCCACTTTCAAAGAATAAATCACGGATAATCATCCAAAAATGTCGAAATTTCTGCAAGCAACTAACCTTACCAGGTCGGACAGTACAGCAACTTCCGTTTTTCAAAACTGTCCGGTTATACACTGTGATAAAAGGCAGATGAGAAATTGCTCAAAATGAGTGAAATGTTATTCAAAATGAGTGAAATATTATTCAAAATGAATGAAATATTATTCAAAATGAATGAAATATTGCCCAAAATTAATAATATTGCTCAAAATGAATGAAATATTGCTCAAGATAATTGAAATACACACAATTGTAATATTTAAAATGAATGAAATATTGTGCAAAATGATATTTAAGCATCTAACTTCATATAAAATAATTTTACAGATATAAAACATGTATCAGTACATTTAGTACAGGATTTGATGTCAGATTTTTTTTAAATCAGATATTTTAAAAATCTACGCAACATAAAACCCAAATAATAAAATTGACACCCAAACAAAACTTAAAGAGATACTTCAGGCTATTGTGTCAAGTAGTAAAATTAAATAATTAGTCATGTGTTATGGTTTAATTTAGAAACAATTAATAATGTCTTAGTTCTTGGTCTCTAAACTAAGACAACTTGAAAAGGGGTTAAGAACACATGAAACATTGTCTATCTTAAGTGTCAAAGGTGATGAAAAAAAACAAAAAAAAAACGTCTTGTAATGTGTTAGGTATCGAACTTGGAACAAATCAAAATAAGTGATCTAATATTGATTTAGTCAGTCCTCGCAATAAGCACCGGTCCAAGAGCAGTAAAATTTGTTCGGACCAGCAAATTATTCAGTTTTTATTTAGAACTACATGTATATAAAAATAAATTCATCTGGATAGGAAAATTCACATTTTCATTTCGAGAACTGTTTCGTAACTCTATACTTTTACAAACTTTAAAAAAAAATTCTTAAGTGAAACAATACGAACAAAGTTTAAATAGTTTAATCTGTCAACAACCACCCCTTTGTTGATAGACAGTAAATGTTAAAAGCTCTAGATTACAGAAAATTTACCTCTTCTTGGACTTGTTCCTTTATACTAGAAAGAATGTCTGAAGCTAATATGTAAATGTGTAGTTTTTATTGGTGGTGAAAACCAGAGTGCCCAAAGAAAACCACTATTAATATAATCATGGTGATAAGCCCTGATTGCATTGTTGAGCATTTCTTTCATTTTGAGCAAAGAAAAACGTTGATATATTTTGGTTCTAGTACATAAGCAATGTCCTCAGTAACCAACAAATGAATCCTTAAACCAACCTCCTCAGTTATGATGTCAAATCAGCCATCACATATTGTGAACAGAGATCATTATTCTTATTTATTTCAGATAACAACATTTCTTCCTTTAATGAATATTCATCGTCGACAATGATGTCATCTAGATCTAGTTCTTCCATGATACGTGTGGATACGTATTCCCCGATGTCAATGTCTGCGTCATCATCCAGTATGCCGGCAATGACACCATCAACTAGTGTAAATCAAATGACACCGAGTAGCACACAAGTAGTCGATACAAATTCTGTGCTTGATAGTCAGTCTATTTCATCATATTTTCAGTCTGTTAATTCGATGACAATGGCGGCTAGCATGACGTCATTGTATCCATCTTTTCTGGCTTCTGCGTCGCATTTAATGACATCGAGTTCATCTATAATGACAAGTGCTTTAGACGTGATGACGTCAATGACAGGCAATAAGTCTTTAGTACAAGGTATATCAAGATATTCGTCTATTACTGCAATAGATAGTCAGCATATCAAAAATTTAGTATCTTCAACTGCTGATGAATCGCTCCCATCGTCCATGAAATCTTCATATATACTACAAGTTTCCAGTATGTCGGACAAACAAGTACAAAGTGAATCTACTAAAACGGCAGTATCGTCAGCTAGTACAAAAATATCTCTCTCGCCCTCCGGAACAAACAGGAAAACATCTATACTAAGTATATCAGATATGAATGATGTCAATTTCAGCAAAATCTACTATAACGACCATATCTTCAGCTAGTACAAAATCATCTGCACCACACTCTGGAACAAATGGGAAAACATCTATGCTAAGTATATCAGATATGATGTCGAATTCAGCAAGTAAACAGATGGAAATTCTGTCTTCCCAGATGTCTGTACCTTTAACCAGTACCACATTGTTTAAGTCGTCTGCTGGAATGGATATGCAAACTTCTTTATTGCTCCAATCATCGAATATGGTTTCAGTAGAAACAATGCCGGATTCCCAAAGCTATTTATCAAGCAAACAAACAGAAATATGGACAACTAGTGCTATGTTTCTTTCATCGAATATGGCTTCAATGCAAACAAGTACATAATGTGAAGAAATATATATTCTAGCAACTAAATATTTCATACTAAAATGAAAATAATTCTGGTAGTCAAACAATGCCTATATAAATTTGTAATATTTACTAATGATCTATATTTTTTTAGTTACAAGTGTGGACACAGAAATGTGCTGTCCAAAAGTGTGGATGTCAATATTTCATATTATTGACTTTAAAAAAAAAATCATGCACACAGGGGTCCTGGATTTTTTTAATAAAAAACTAATCCTGGATTATTATTTTTGCTTAAAGTCCTGTCCTGTGTTTTTATTTCAAATTTTCATCATAACCCCCTCCCCCTCCCAAGGGATATAAAATTGTATCATTAATAATAAATTAATAAATAATAAATTCAGATTTTCTATTTAAAATAAATCTCATTTACAAAACCACTGATATTTGTTCAATTTTTAACGCTGATTTAAGCTTTAGTCGCAACAAATTTTTATTTTTCTCTTTAAACTGTCGAAACATAACATTTATGTAACCGTAAAATTCACAAATAAAATTCACCCCTCCCCCCTTTTTTTCCCCCTTTTTTCTTGTTTAAATCAATGATCAACAATATTCCAGAATCAAACAAATGAATAAATATAACATAGATTTCTTTTACATGCATCTTTTTACCATGTGGAGTCAGTGTTTTAAATCGGTCATCCAATCAGGACGCTCATTATTCTTGTCCAAGATAAAAAAAAAATACATCGCTAAAATTACCTGTGGGTGTTTCCCCACTTCAACTCGTAAATATACATAGAAATCGGAGATATTTCGTCATAAAACTTCACACATGGTTTTGTCTATCATATTTCTTGAAGACAAACATAACATTGTATTGCATTTATCAATATTTTATGAATATCAACAGTTTTTTCAACACCGTATCTGTTTCTCGATACAGCCGCCCGATTACAGTGACCCGTGACCCAGATTAGCGCGTTTCACCAGTTTTTTCTTAATAATGTTGCTTAACAATTAACATTAGTACCCAAACAATGTCTGTTGTTAATTTGTAACACTGCATGATACTTTACATTTTATATGAAGATAAAATTATTAGCCAAACAAGGTTTTTATACCACAATGCTCAGTGATACAAACATACATTTACCCGGTGTATTATTATATTTTTCTCTGTCACATCAACCAATTGGTTGACCGTTATGGAATATCTATGTCTAAAAAGACCACGGATATGTTCCAATGAATGTCAGACAACTCGGCCCGTAAGCGAGGACAAGTCGGCACGTATGTTAAGACAACTCGGACCGTATTATTGTTTTATAATATTGTTCAATATTTATATGTGTATTATATAATTATTTATTTATTTATTTAAAAGACAATTATTATCTTTTAGTGAAAAAGAATTATTGCTTCAATGATAATATTACTTGTGACCAAAAATGTGATTAGGACGTGATTTTGTTCTCATAACATGGTCTATTACGTATCATTTACAGGAATAAAATTAATATTAAAAATTAAGAATAAATAATTTAAGAAAAAATTATTTAGAGCTTATAAATTATGAGGCCGCATTAACCAAGGCCGTATCAACTAAGGCCGCATTTGTTTAAGGCGGGATTTTCGTAAGGCCTGATTGTTTTAAGGCCGGATCATCTCGAAAGCAAACAATCACCAATGCAAACACAAGCTGTAAACATTTGATCACTGTTTTCGATCTTAATTAAGTTAATAATGGCTTCGTTGATTTTATTTTGAAAAAGGTAATCACGTTTGTTTGAAAGAAAATGCGGTGCCGATTTGACACTTTTTTCAACGGTACCGAAATGTCTTGGTGCCGAACTGTCTTTTTCAACGGGTGCCGAAATGTCTTGGTGCCGAACTGTCTTTTCCAACGGGTGCCGAACTGTCTTGGTGCCGAACTGTCTTGTTTCCAACCATTTCGTACCATATGTAATATTGCTCAGTAGCCATTTTGGAAATAGAATTACACTATGACCATTTCGTACCATATGGAAGTAGATACATTATGACCATTTCGTACCATATAGAAATAATTGGTGTTTCATGAGTCATCCATTAAATAATGATTTCCATCTAGTTGAATAAGAAAACAACACTCTATAATTGTTAAAAAATACATTTTATTACATATAATTATATGTACATTTTACAGCACTAACAACAAGAAGATCAACAAATACAATACAATACAATGCAACAATTCAGCTACTATTATAGGAGCAACATCTCGTACATCAATATTATACACCTATAACACTCGTTACCCGTCATTTTTGCATATGAATTATATTCATAAAAAATTCACTTTTAAGGTTGTTCATGTTAATCAAAAATGAAATTATTGGTTGAGCCAATTTTCAAAACAATTCAAGTAATTTGATTGGATAAACTAGCAGGAAATATTTGTAAAAACAAAAAAAGTGCATGGCTTTCTCTTTGGAAAATAAGAGCTTGGGTAACTTTTGTTCGAATTTCTACGAATTTAGTTACGACAATTTGAAATTGAATAAAAAATGGCAAAACTTTGGGCTCAATCGAAGTTATTTTCATGCCATATGTGGTACACACAGTAGTTGTTTATTTCATTGTTGATTCAAGTAATTAACACGCTTTATCTGTTTATTACTAACGCATGTCCAGTGTAATTTTAAATACAATACTTCTGTCTAATTGATTTATTACCCACACGTTTCAATAAGCATTTTATTTACTTTTATATCGTTTTTCATATAAAACTGAAGGAGCTTATATGAAAGGGAGGTTTTCATTCCTAAATGTGTTTGTCATAGGTCAAAAGTAAGAAAATTCTTCTAAGTAAGATTTATATTTCGGTTAAAATACGAAAATTCTTTCAAGTCAGATTTTTATTTCGGTAAAAGCAGTGTTTTTGACCAGAATAAAAGTTATTGATAAAACGCTGTATTTTTATTGAAATATGATCTGAAAGGGAGGTTTTCATTCCTAAATGTGTTTGTCATATGTCAAAAGTAAGAAAATTCTTCTAAGTAAGATTTATATTTCGGTTAAAATACGAAAATTATTCCCAGTAAGATTTTTATTTCTGTAAAAGCAGCGTTTTTGACCAGAATAAAAGTTATTGATAAAACGCTGTTTTTTTTTTATTGAAATATGATCTGAAAGGGAGGTTTTCATTCCTAAATGTGTTTGTCATAGGTCAAAAGTAAGAAAATTCTTCTAAGTAAGATTTATATTTCGGTTAAAATACGAAAATTCTTTCAAGTCAGATTTTTATTTCGGTAAAAGCAGTGTTTTTGACCAGAATAAAAGTTATTGATAAAACGCTGTATTTTTATTGAAATATGATCTGAAAGAGAGGTTTTCATTCCTAAGTGTGTTTGTCATATGTCAAAAATAAGAAAATTCTTCCAAGTAAGATTTTTATTTCAAAGTGAATGAAGATCCATCAATCTCAACATTTTGTTAAGTTTCAAGAGCATTCATCAAGGGAGTTGTGAGACTGTGTAATTATTTGCATATTTGGCAAACGTATATTTTCGAATCGTTTCATAAATAAATTATTTTTACAAGTCAAAATAGTTGAACTTCTTTTTCAAAATAAAGCTTTTAATACACAGTAATGGGCTTATGTTAATACAATTTATTAATTTTGCAATGAAACCACAAGGAAAACAGAAGGGGCCTAATTTTTGTCATTATTTTAACAATTCATAAGATAAATATTTTACATTTCTATCAATTTTCTTCCAGGCTGCCCGATCCGGTTTTGACTACCTACTGTACACAGCTCGACGAGAATCAGCAATTATGTCAGCACAGGCAGTACCAGAACCAGTCAACACTGACCTGAGTCAACTACCGACAGACTACAACAGTTATGCAATCATGCAGAAGTACATAGTCAATGACCAACGTATACCAAAACGTGTTACCGCAGATGGCAACTGTTTCTTCAATGCTGTATCTTTGTCATTGTATGGTCATGAACATTACTCCGTGCAGATTCGTGTTCGTACTTGCATCCAAATGTGTCTCAACATCCACTTGGACCATGATGGCCGCGTCCGACGCCATGGTATTACCATCACAACAAGTTATCCTCCTATCAACGGTGCATCTGACTTCGTATACAAAGTATTAAATATAGACTTCACTCCAAACAATTTAAAACCAAAAAGTAATGTCACAGTATTGTGGACCAACACAACAACAGACCCTTCAAAACCAATTACAGGAACTTGGACACCAAACCACTTTGTTTTACTAGCAACTGCTCAAGCTATTCCTCCACCTTCTCCAACTGCTCAAGCTATTCCTCCACCTTCTCCAACTGCTCAAGCTATTCCTCCATCTTCTCCACCTGCTCAAGCTATTCCTCCACCTTCTCCAACTGCTCAAGTTACTCCTCCACCTTCTCCACCTGCTCAAGCTATTCCTTCACCTTCTCCAACTGCTCAAGCTATTCCTCCATCTTCTCCACCTGCTCAAGCTATTCCTCCACCTTCTCCAACTGCTCAAGCTATTCCTCCATCTTCTCCACCTGCTCAAGCTATTCCTCCACCTTCTCCAACTGCTCAAGTTACTCCTCCACCTTCTCCACCTGCTCAAGCTATTCCTCCACCTTCTCCAACTGCTCAAGCTATTCCTCCATCTTCTCCACCTGCTCAAGCTATTCCTCCATCTTCTCCACCTGCTCAAGCTACTCCTCCACCTTCTCCACCTGCTCAAGCTACTCCTCCACCTTCTCCACCTGCTCAAGCTATTCCTCCACCTTCTCCACCTGCTCAAGCTATTCCTCCACCTTCTCCAACTGCTCAAGTTATTCCTCCACCTTCTCCACCTGCTCAAGCTATTCCTCCACCTTCTCCACCTGCTCAAGCTATTCCTCCACCTTCTCCAACTGCTCAAGCTACTCCTCCATCTTCTCCAACTGCTCAAGCTATTCCTCCACCTTCTCCACCTGCTCAAGCTATTCCTCCACCTTCTCCACCTGCTCAAGCTATTTCTCCACCTTCTCCACCTGCTCAAGCTATTCCTCCACCTTCTCCACCTGCTCAAGCTACTCCTCCATCTTCTCCACCTGCTCAAGCTATTCCTCCACCTTCTCCAACTGCTCAAGCTACTCCTCCACCTTCTCCACCTGCTCAAGCTATTCCTCCACCTTCTCCAACTGCTCAAGTTATTCCTCCACCTTCTCCACCTGCTCAAGCTATTCCTCCACCTTCTCCAACTGCTCAAGCTACTCCTCCATCTTCTCCAACTGCTCAAGCTATTCCTCCACCTTCTCCACCTGCTCAAGCTATTCCCCCACCTTCTCCAACTGCTCAAGCTATTTCTCCACCTTCTCCACCTGCTCAAGCTACTCCTCCACCTTCTCCACCTGCTCAAGCTATTCCTCCACCTTCTCCACCTGTTCAAGCTATTCCCCCACTTTCTCCAACTGCTCAAGCTACTCCTCCATCTTCTCCACCTGCTCAAGCTATTCCTCCACCTTCTCCAACTGCTCAAGCTATTCCTCCACCTTCTCCACCTGCTCAAGCTACTCCTCCATCTTCTCCACCTGCTCAAGCTATTCCTCCATCTTCTTCATCTGCTCAAGCTATTCCCCCACCTTCGCCAACTGCTCAAGCTATTCCTCCACCTTCTCCACCTGCTCAAGCTATTCCTCCACCTTCTCCACCTGCTCAAGCTATTCCTCCATCTTCTCCACCTGCTCAAGCTATTCCTCCACCTTCTCCAACTGCTCAAGCTACTCCTCCACCTTCTCCACCTGCTCAAGCTATTCCTCCACCTTCTCCAACTGCTCAAGTTATTCCTCCACCTTCTCCACCTGCTCAAGCTATTCCTCCACCTTCTCCAACTGCTCAAGCTACTCCTCCATCTTCTCCAACTGCTCAAGCTATTCCTCCACCTTCTCCACCTGCTCAAGCTATTCCTCCACCTTCTCCACCTGCTCAAGCTATTCCTCCACCTTCTCCACCTGCTCAAGCTACTCCTCCATCTTCTCCACCTGCTCAAGATATTCCTCCATCTTCTCCACCTGCTCAAGCTACTCCTCCATCTTCTCCACCTGCTCAAGCTATTCCTCCATCTTCTCCACCTGCTCAAGCTATTCCCCCACCTTCTCCAACTGCTCAAGTTATTCCTCCACCTTCTCCACCTGCTCAAGCTATTCCTCCACCTTCTCCACCTGCTCAAGCTACTCCTCCACCTTCTTCAGAACCAGAACCATATGTCAACGACATCTCAGACCAGCCAGAGGAAATCTCCAGCAACCAAACAGTTAACATCGACGATGCCAACGATGATGACATGATGCAGAGTGTAGACTGTAACACCGACAACGATGTGTACCAAGCTGATAGCGACGGACCAAAGATGCATCCATTACCAAATAATGTCCTCAACGCATCCGACTTGTACTCAATTGTAACGTCCGACAAACCAACATTCACAAGTATTCCAATGGGACAAAAGAACAACTGCTACATGTTACTAGACAATTCTACAAATGTTGAGCGTAAGAAGTCAAATACAAAATCTCAGTTCAGCAACGACCTTGGATCCTGGAATTCCGATTCGGGAACTACCGTCAATACCCACTACGTTATTAGTCATGACTTTAAATGCGCATACATGAAAAATGGTCTGTACTGCTTTCCAAAGAAAGTCAACAACAAGCGGACTTTTATACCAATATCTCCACAGCCTGCCGAATCTGATGTTGTGACGTTATACAAGTATTACACAACTTTAAAACGGCAACCAGACTTCAAAAAACGTGTCACTTGGTTCAGTAATCCAGGTAACCAGGACCTCTCAACAAGGGCCATAGTAGAGTACATCGGTGTTGTTAAACAGATGGAAAGTTTCCATGGCAATTCCAAAAAGGACAACGGACCTTACAAAAGAACCCATCCTAACGTACTCCAACACGCTGCACAAGAGCTGAAAACTAAAAAGCCCAGACAAGTGTACAAAGAAATGGTTCTCAAAGATGAAGCAAATGCACCAAGAGACGTGCAACAACTCCGTGATTTAAAGTACAGAACCGAGGGTAAAAGTGCGACCAGTAATGGGAACAATGTTGCCTATGACATTTTGAACGTTTTAAGCATGGTGAAAGACCATCCATTTATTCAAAAGGTTGAACAATCTAAAAATAACGTACCGTCCATTATATTGTACAGTTACGAGCAGATGACAGACTTTAAAAAATTTATTGGAACATCGAAAGAACCCCGTGTAGGAATAATAATGACATTATGAAAACCATGCTCATATAAATGTTGTCTTAATATTTAATTACATGATATTTGTATCTTAAAACAAAATAAATTATAAAGAAAAGATAAATTATTAAATAAAAAAAATCCATAATTACAATTAATGACGACTAAATTTCCCATTAGAATCCCTGCCCCCCCCCCCCCCCCCCCCCCACCCCACCCCTCCACATGCTCATAGCCTTGTCGTGGCGTGTGGGCTTAAAATTATTTACATTCATTGTGAATAATTTAATCCAATACGAGCATTTAAAAATTCATTTAATATAATTTTGTTATTATACGCTCCCTTTTTGGGAGCGTTAATGGTAGAAGTATGAATAGGTACTATGGCACTTCAAAATCTTCAACAATATGGCTGCCAAGCTAACCCGAATAATCCAGTCGTTATATTACGCTTTTCTATATTACCGATAGTACCGATAGAGGGCGCAGTATTATTCGAGTTACTGCCTAACTTGAATAATACTGCGCCCTCTATCGGCACTTTCGCTGGACGAGGGCTTGAACGTTCTTAGTGATAAAAATCCGTCAGGCTGCTGGCTGGTACAGCCGACCAATCAAATGTCAGATATTAGCGCGTATGCGCATTAGTGAATCCCTTTACTTCCGTTTGTAAATATTGACAAAACAAACACGGAAAATGAGTACGTGCCTTTGCATATTTAGAAAACAAATACACCTTTATTCTCATAATTATGATTTAAATTGCCATAGATTTAAAAAAAATAAAACACCGTGTAATTTAAAGATTTAAAAAAAAAATAAAACACCGTGTAATCATTTTTTGAAGTTTTTATGTTTTAATCTAAATTTGCTAAAATGTCACAATACACATCTAACATGTATTTTTGTAGTGTATGTGGGACAATTAATTGTGGATAATAAGGTCGACACACGTAACTTGCCGTTAACATAAGATTGTATAAATATGGATATGCACTAGTTAAATTAAGGAAAATGGGATGAAATAATAAAGAAATTTTATTGAAAATAAATATGTAAACAGAAAGTTGATTATTTCATAAATTAAAATGATTTTTAATACAATTTATTAAGAAATACCCATCACAATATCGTTATTTAGGTAAATACTTATTAGACTGAATTTTTTTTTTAAAACCATTTTTGTCTTTAATTGATAACTGACCCAAGTTAGCCTAAATAAATTAAATGTGACTTAATGTGTTAATTATATAAATCCTTGCCTTCTATCAATTTTAATTTCTTATCTAATTCTTATTCTTTTTATGTAACAATATGGTCAGGTTGTTATTTTCATTGAATGGCATCTCAAAATAGATGGCTTCGGTAGGAGCTCTTCCTGTATATTGGTTTAATCCTGTATATTACAACTGACAGCTAATGCATGACAAACAATTTTAATCAGCCATCAGTATCATAAAATAATTTTTTTTAAATCTTTATTTTAAATAGAATTAAAAAATCATTATATGAGAGTGAATTCAATTCAAGCTTTTATTTACTTTCCAACTTTGAAATAAAAATCATTATGTTTTAATATTTAAAAAATAGTAATTATTCATTTAAGTTTTATTTCATGTTTGGTTGTATTTATTCGGATATGTGTATTGCATACAGCATTACATCATCTGATCGCTCCATTGGACATTATTTACAAACACTTTAGCTCCTCCTATTTTATGTCGTAATACCTATAAGTCATAGCGATTTACTATTTCCGGTTTGACGGATTTTTTCAATGAATGCATCCAGGCGTTAATGCAGCGACTAGCGGGAGAGTAATATAACGACTGGATTATTCGGGTTAGTTACTGCCAAACTAACTCGAATAATACTGCGCCCTCTATCGGCACTATCGCTGGATGAGGGTTTGAACTCTCCTTGTTATAAAAACGGCTCAGCTGCTCTCTGAAAGAGAGAGCCAATCAGCGATGATTATTTGCCGAGTATGCCCAAGGCGGTTCTTTCAATTCCAGTAATGTTTACAAACAACAAGAAATGGAGATCGACAAGTTGATTAACAATGTTTAATTCATTATTTAGTTTTCCTACATTTCTTCGCTTTTCACCTTTCAGATTAGTAAGTTCAAACACGTGGGTACAATGAAAACATTTGACACCTGAACGCTTCATTGACCTATATTTACAAACATTTCCTAAGCTCCTCCTTCTTTTAGTGCCAAAAGTCACCACGCGCAGTTTATACCCAGAATGCATTGCTAATTTGAAGCTTCCGATTGACGCGTTTTATCGAGAAAGTCGTCCAGGCGTTAACTTAAATAATACTGCGCCCTCTATCGGCACTTTCGCTGGACGACTAGCGGGAGAGTAATATAACGACTGGATTATTCGGGCTAACCAGGCGTTGATATAGCAAAGCGTAATATAACGACTGGATTATTCGGGTTACTGCCAAACCGGAAATAAATTAAAAGAAAAATCACGTGACCTAAACCGGAACTCTAGTTGATTTTTTTTCAAATAAAAATGAAACAATGTTCGGTAGCGGATACGAAAACTGTCCGGAGTTTGGAGTTTTAGGTGGTGTTATTTTTAAGCTTGATATTTTGTAAACAGGAAGAAAAATTACTGTTCTTCGCTAGCGTTTCAGGTTGCACCTACCTCATATTATATTACAAGTACGCATAAACAGTGCTAACGTCACAGGTAAATAGAGTTATCTCCCATTAAAAATTTCCGCCATCTTGGAATATGCACATTTCTTATATTGACAACACTAAATCGTCTCTACAACTTTCAAAGAATATTATTTTTATTTAAAAACTGCATAGGAACCTAAATAAGTTGTATATATATCACTTCTGGGGGGATTATTCCACACACAGGGGGGATTTCGGTAAATTAGGGAGATTTCGGTAAATCGTGGTACCCAATAAATACACATACAAACATAAATTTCACATTTGTTTATTTAAATGTTTGTGTAAGATTCAATTCGTTTTTGTGGTGTTTTGGGGTGAATCTACAGACCCTTAAATAGCTACGAGCATTGTACATGTACATCTCATGTTAACCCTTGTAGTTTTTTTTTATTAAAGTGCAATGATTCATCAATAAAAACACCCTTTAAGGGACCGACCATTTAACTTAAAGGGGGGGGGGGGGGGGGGGGGTTATGGTTTTTTGCTTCGTTCAGAAAAAAATTTTTCGGACAACACAAGAGTTAGAATATTTATATGACAAAAACTCTGAATCAGATTATTTTTTTTTTCCTCCACCAAATTAAGAATATTTTTTTCAGCAACATTGGGAATCAGAATATTTTTTTTAGAAAATAACCAAAATTTTCGGACAACACAAGAGTTAGAATATTTATATGACAAAAACTCTGAATCAGATTATTTTTTTTTTCCTCCACCAAATTAAGAATATTTTTTTCAGCAACATTGGGAATCAGAATATTTTTTTTAGAAAATAACCATAACCCCCCCCCTTCAAGTTAAATGGTCGTTCCCTTGGACATTTTGAACGTTTAAAGCCACAAAATATACATGTTTCATTCACCATTGTAATCCGAAACACATCCTTTACTACAAACGGATCTTCCTTTGTATGTGCATACGAGGTCCTGCAAAAAGTCAGATGACATTTTACCTTCAAACAATATTGGTTCAAGACCAAACTTTCCATCTTTCCAACTACTACAGTTTCAAATATGATCCAACACCCACACTACTCGGAATTATCTGAGATGAGAAGATCAAATTTGACACCCACATCATGCTAGATACGATAACGTAACCCTCAGTCCGATTTAGCTCCTAACTGGAACACAAGCGGAATGAGGGTTACGTTATCGTATCTAACATGATGCATGTAGAGAGAAAAACCCAACAATTCCATCCATATAATAAGAGAAATAAAAGGTTTGGCAAACATCTCAAGAACGAAGCTACTAAGAATATACAACAGCCTGGTTAGAACAATCATAGAATATGGCTGCCCAGTCTGGCAAATAACACCAACAGAGAACATGAAAAAACTAGAACTGTGAGTGACCTCACTGAGTGATACCCCCCGCTTGCAATACTATGATGTGCAAACTTTGGAATACAGATATATTAGCAAGTTACCTATGAAAAATGAACGGATATGGAGTTATGTCAAGGAGACAACATCCCATCTCCAAAATAAACTAACCAAGAACATACATCTAGGGTTCGCCACAAGTACACGACCCCCCTTTTCGTGAAAGTATAAGTTGAATTATCTCCCCTTCTAAATTTTAGACAGCAACGGTATTCCTTCATGCACATCTGCAGGTTATGTACTACAATTGTGTAAAGTTTTATAAAAATTCAATAAGCAGTTTAGTAGGAGTTGTGCTTACAAGGTACATGCCCCCTCCCTTTTCGTGAAAGTATAAGTTGAATAATCTCCCCTTTTAAATTTTGGACAGCAACCATATTCCTTCATGCACATCTGCAGGTAGTGTACTACAAATGTGTAAAGTTTCATAAAAATCCAATAAGCGGTTTAGGAGGAGTTGCGCTTACAAGGTACATGGACGGACGGACGGACAGGGTTTTAGTTTAAACATATTTTATTTGCTCAAATATGCAAAACGGATAAGACACAAGTTAAACAAACTTATGAAGTCTTCTCCTACTTACAATAAGTTACAACATTATTTGATAGAGCATATGAATATTTCTTACATTAATATGTGTAAATTGAAGAAGAACAGAGAATGAAGAAAGGAATTGGAGAAGGAGAGAGAGAAGTTGGTGGTGATGGTGTGTGTGGTTGTTCATTTGGTGAACCACTTAAACAAGAAACCTTTCAGACCTCTTTATATATTCAAACACGTGCTTAAAAATAATTTCGTTCTGTTCATTTGAAAGAATAGGATTACCACTGGTTAAAAGTTTGAGGTCTATAGCACAGTCATTAGGTAGCCAGCTGAGATTGTGAAACAATTTATATCTCATATTTGCATAATGGGAACAATCAAAGAAGAAGTGATACGAGTCTTCACGATTGGCCCCACAACGACAAGACGGATCTGAGACTATATTTACTTGGTACAAATCATAATTTAAGAAAGAAGCAAAACATCGACGTTGGGTTAATGCAATATTAAGTTTTCGAGGTCAAATTTCGAAATGTTTAGGAACTTGTCTATTATCTTTCTGTTTTCTTAATTCAGTTTTAAATTTTGCAATAGATTCCATATTTCGAAGAGATGGATTTAAGCTATTCCATTGACGTACAGGGTGATTCCTATATACCCCCAAACTTTGTTTGCGGGGGGTATAATAAATAATTAATTTACATTATAATAAAAGTGTACAAACTCTTTACTTTAGGAGAAATTTGAAAAAGTTACAATAATTTTAAAACTGTCCATTTAAATTCATTATAATTGAGAAAGATGCTAATTTAGCGTGTGAATAAGTTGACTAGTAATTAATATATTTTTACTGCCGGTGTCGTCGTGGTCATGATCGTATGGTAGTTGGATTTAAGACTACCTATGCATTCAGTGTCTTTCACCACTGAAGTTGTGTTCGAATCCCTTTCAGGCGAGATGTACTTGATACAACATTATGTGATAAAGTTTGTCAATGACTTGCAACAGGCCGGTGATTTTCTCCGGGTCCTCTGGTTTCCTCCACCAATAAAACTGACTGCCACACTATAAATGAATCCTTCTAGAGGCCATCATGGCCGTTATCTTATGATATGGAATACATGCCTATGACCAGTTAAGTTGTGAGATTAATTGCTGCCTGTACCATACTTAAAACAACTTTACACCATAAAGTTTGTCCGTAACTAGTGGCAACTGTTTCCAGTCATGTGATGAAATACTTGAAATTCAGTGTATTATTGAAAGAAATTCAACCAACATCAACAAATAATATATTAAAGGAAATCTGTGATTGTTTTTTTTTTATTGTTTATTTATATCTGTATTGTCATTTGTGAACCAATTATTATTATGTGGGGGCCGTCGTGGTCGTGATCATATGGTAGTTGGATTTACAACTACCTGTGTACTCAGTGCATATCACCACTTATGTTTTTTTTAATTTGAATCCTGCTCATGACAATACAACATTATGTGATAAATTTTGTCTATGTCACAAATGACCACAGATATGTTCCACTTGTCGTAAGCACTTGCAGGTCCTTTTCTCGTTCATGACTTATCACTAGAGTAACACGACAGGTGTCACTAGTAGAGCAGGAACTGTCTACCCTTCTGGAACACCTGAGTTCACTCCCAGGTTTTAGAGAGGTTCAAGTTGCTCGATCTTTAGTTTTCTGTGTAATGTTTTGTAGATCGTTGTTTGTCCTTATGTCCTTTATCTTTTGGCCATTGTGTTGTCTGTCCTTCTTCGATTTACAGATTCTGATTACCCCTTTGGCATCTTCAAGCTCTTCTTGTCAGTGATTTCGGCAGGTCGGTGATTTTCTCTGGGTACTTAAGTTTACCCCACCTATAAATTTGACCGCCACCATATAGCTGAAATATTGTTGAAAGTGGCGTTAAACACCATAACCCTAACCCTATAATAAGTGCTTAACTCTGCCACATTTTTTAATCATTATTTTATATCTATTGCTGTTGGAGATTCAATTATTAAGATGTAAGTGTTGGAATCCCATTAAACGGTTTAATCCCACCACTTATTTGTGTCTGTCCCAAGGCAGGACCTGCATTTCCCATTTCCAATGCCATATCATAGTCTTTTTTTATGTTGCATGATTGGAAATGGGACGTGTGTTATTCCTGCTCGATATTAATGGAATGTTTTAACTTCGCTGTTGAAACTTTTTTTCATAACACAATGTAATTATCATATATAAATACCTATAAACTGAAAATAATCTTCATAAACTTATATTAATATTATACATTCACCATACATATTTCTGTTATGGCCATGGTATATACAATCTTCTAAACATCTGTAAATAAAAATGTAAAATTCAAGTAATTTTTTAAATAAATGTGTTGTAAGTTGTTGCCATTGAATGCCATACAGTGACTATAAGGTGAAGAACAACAATCAGAGTGATATTTAATTCAATTACAGAGCTGCCTGGTGTGTTGCTGTACCTTGTTAAATGGACTCGTTCTGATTTACACTGAAATTATTTATGAAAATAAAATAAAGGGCTACACAGAGCGAAGCATGAGATGACCACAGCATGTAGAGAAGGGAAAGTTGAACAAGTGTATATTACAAATGAGTGTGGACACAGTATTTTGCTTGACACACTGTAAATTGAAACCTTAAATATAATATTTTCTATCAAAAGGATTAACTATAAGAAACAAATTTATATATGGTTTTTTATTTGTTATAGTAATATTTATTAAAAAAAAAAAAATTGTCGATAAAAATTAATAATATTCATTATCTATATATAAATATTCCAATATGATGGAGGGTTAGGAGGTTTTGGTATTTAATGCCAAATTCAACAATATTTCAGTTATATCTCAGGTGGACAGTTTTATTGGTGGAGGAAACCATTGACCTGTCACTGACAAACTTTATCACATGTTAATTCGAGTACACCTTGCCATGAGCGGGATACGAATTCGCAATATTCGTGTTGATAGACACTGATTGCACAGGTAGTCAAAAATCCAACTACCATATGACCATGCCCTCCCCCTTTATGGGAATGAAAGGTTTTTATTTCTAAACTATTGACTGCATATTCACCTGTACTCTATTTGAAAATTTAAAAAAATAATAGTCAAAATCACATGTAAAGATAAAATCTAAAGAGGAAGGTACAGAAAATACAGTGGTCTCCAAGTCCCCTTCCCACAGGGTCTTGGGTCATTGTATAAAACCAGGAGTTGTTGAACCTGTCTTCTGTGACATTTCAAAGCGACCAGTGAAATATGGTCACATAAGGCAAGTGGTCACTTAATACAGGTTTAATTGATATGAAATGCACTGTGAAGGGAAATAAAGATTATGGTCACATAATACAAGTTTTTGTTTAATAGAGGTGGTCACCAATGCAGGTTTGACTGTATATAATTTCTTTTCAGTCGTAGACATTATGAAAAAAGATTTAATGCCCAAAATTGGATTTGGACTTCAGCTGAACTCAATATTCAATGGCTTTTAATTTTTTTTCTTTATTTACAATTCTACATGAATTTCTTCATATAATCGCATCGGTGGTGCAATGGTTAACATGTTCGCCTCGAGTGCAGTACATCGTGGGTTCGAGACCCGGTCGGGTCAAACCAAAGATTATAAAATTGGAATTTGTTGCTTCTCCGCTAAGACTGATTGGTTCATTATCAGAATAATGTGTCCGAGTGGAGCAACATGTCTACCAGCGGATTGTTGTTTCAGTGAGCTAGCACTATAAAAATCCAAATTAGCATGTTGGTCTAGTACAAAGCAGACCTCATCATTTTCATCTCATTGAAAATTGACTTGTTCTCGCCATCGTATAGCTGAAAAATTGCTGAATTGGCGTTAAACAACAATCACCCTCTCACTAATTCACTTTTTGCCGTTTTATTCTATTCAATTATTTGTTAACAGGTCTGTTATAATTTTTTGAATTGTGTTCATCAAATTATACCAACAAATCATTATGTTATGAACAGCATACTTCCTTTTAAGGAGTGACAATAAAATATGTATAAATTATTCACGAGTGACAGAGTGATTGATTGTTGTTTAAACACCAACTCAACAATGTTTCAGCTATATCATGGCGAGAACAAGTTAATTAATCTTCAATGAGATAAGGACAAGATCCCGTTTGTACTAGACCAACGCGCTTAGTTGGATTTTTATAGTACCAGCTCACCGAAGCAGTCCCCGGATAGACATGTCGCCCCAATCTGTCACATCATCTTGATTCCGAGACAACAATCTTTGCCATTTCTCCTTAATGCTGCGTGCTTAGCTGAGAAGCAACAAATACCAATTGTATAGTACAGTTGTATTTGGTTCGACCTGATCGGGGCTCGAACCCACAATCTACCACACAACCATTACACCACCGATAGGGTAACTCCTTTTTAATGTCGAGATTTAAATTGCCACTACTTTGAACCATAAAGTCAAACATGTCCATGCAGTCAACTCTATTAAAAAGTCACCCTTTTCTTGTCCTGTCATAGAAAATTTCATATGAAATTAACTTCTTTCAAGAAATCACCTGTCTTATAGACCACTTTCTCTTTGTCCCAACGTGACCTCTTAATACAGATTTGACTATATTGAAAAACCAGGAAAATTATTAACAGGTTCCATGTAATTTTTCACTGACTTGTTAGCTATGAGAGGCCGATTTATTTGATATAAAATTTATGGCTGAAAATGTCTGCATCAATTGAAAAGAAAAATGTCTTAGTTGTGGTGGTATCAATCTTACAGAAATTCTGTAAGTCACAGAGAGATATTTAATTTGTTTAATTAATAGAAGATATATTTAGTGGTACAGGGCCATTTTAGCAGCATTGTAGGCCCCTAGGCAAAGCAGTGCACTGGGGCCATACCTACACAAGCACTCGCAGGAATAAAACTAAATGTCAATAAAATTTAACATATATTTATTGTATGGGTACTTCCAACAAAACCAGTGTTTAAACATTAAAAAACATGCCATATACATCATCCATAGATTAGCATGTGACCCCTATGCTCGTGGGCCCCCGGGCAACTGCACATCATGCCCATGCGTTAAGATGCCACTGCAGTGGTATATTAGGCCTAGTACAGAAAACGGCATGATTTTAAGTTTTCTGAATAAAAAAAACTTGCTAGTATTTCTGGACAAATTCAATTAAAATCAATTTGAATTACAAGACACAACATATTGTAATTTGTATATCCAACTGGGTAAAAACAATGATCTGATTTGAGGATGCTCTCATCTGCTCTAGAGGATGAGCAGTTCCTGCATTTTGACTAAAATTGGTTTCAATCCGTCCCGTGGTTCTGAAGATTTTCAAAGATTACCAATCAGAAGCCATGGCAGCCATCTTTAATATTAGGCAAGGTTACCGGACATAATTTTGGAAGAGGAGCATTCAAAAAGTATCATATCAAAGTTTGGTCCAACTTGACCCAGTGGTTGTTGAAAAGATCAAAATGCGAAAAGGTAACGGATGACAAACAACAGACACAAAGTGATGGGAAAAGTTCATTTCAGCCTTCAGCCCTGGTGAACTAAATACTTTTTAGAGAACTATCAACTCCTACCATGTTTGGATACAATTGGTCCAGTGGTTTCAGGAAAGAAATTAAAATTTAAAAGTTTACGGATGACAAAGAGGGATGGACATCAAGTGATGATAATACCTCACAACCCTTAAAGGTCTCATCTTCATTCAAGAACACACTTATCATGAAAAACACAATAAAAACTAAAGTTTAACGACCAGCTCGATGCATGTCTCAACTTTTTTTTCTTAGCTGTCGATTTAATACAACATATATATTTAGATATATTATACAATTATATTTAATACAATAAAGTTAAATATGACAAATCGGCAATACATGTATATACACCTTGATATACTTAAACCCAGCATTAAAACCAATGGCGTCCATTGGGAAAAGCTTTGGTTTAAAATTGTATATCCCTTCAATGACTTGACAATATTATAACTACTTCTAATTATACACAACTACAACTAATTGAACTGCCAGGATATAGCTGAAATATTGTTGAAAGTGGTGTTAAACACCATAACTAGAAAAGAAGTATGTCCCCACCCTTGATAATTATGGACAAAGTTGTTTTGTTAGGAGTGATTTTTCAAAAATGAAGTGTGTCTGTAAGACACAAGTGATGCCCCCGCCCGACCATAAGAAATCAAAAACAAGTCAAAAACTGAAGTAGGAGCCATACAAACCATGTTTCCATTATGTAGCTAGCAAGAAAGAAATGAAGTCCAACTATCTGTCATTTTGAGAATATTTGATGAAAATCAAAATCCTGTGGACATGCATACCTCCATTATGTGTATAAACATCCTGCAAAATAATAAAGCTGTGGCTCTAAAACTGTAGGAGGAGTTAGTCGGACAAACCATGTTCCCTTTATGCAACTAGTACGAAAAAATTACCAAGTCCAACTACCTGTCATTTTGAGAATATTTGAAGAAAATCAAAATCCTGTAGACATGCACACATCCATTATGTGTATAAACATCCTACAAAATATTAAAGCTGTAGCTCCAAAACTGTTGGAGATAGCTGGACAAACCAGGTATCTATATCCAGACGGACGAACGGATGGATGAACAGGGGTAATTTAATATGCCCCCCCCCCTCCCCCCCCCCCGACTCTTCGTCACGGGAGCATAAAAAAAATTTACATATAGAATACTTTTACAAATTATACAAAATTTATATATACAATATTTTTATGTCATGTCAGAATTTGTATAATGATCATTGGCGTTCCCGATTTCTTGTATTGTTGTATACTACTTATCATGGTCTTGTGTCATGGCAGATCTCTGATTAAAAAAAAAAACAAAAAAAACAAAACAATTAAAAATGCCAAAACAGATTGCAAAAAACAGAAAATAAAAGAAAGAAAATATTCACATTAGTAATGAATTAATGCATATAATTGCACTTATCTTAATTTTGGAAATTTAGAGAATTATTGAATCATTTAATTAAAAATCACCAAAAGTAGGACTAAAATGATACATTTTGAAAGATTAAAACAAATATTTAAATTATTATGCCAACCAACTTGCTCATTTTGTTCATGTTAATAGTCGGCTTTCAATAAATATTTATATTTTTAAGCCGACTATTAAAGTGCAGGGGGAATGCAATGCACAGTTAGATAGGGAAATGTAATGCTTTGTTAGATGGAGAAATGCAGTGCTCGGTTAGCTGAGGCTTACAACAAAACAAGCAAGACAATAAATAAATTTAACAAACAATTATTACTCATCTCTCAAAAATGTATCAGCTTATAATTTATTTTTAAAATATTTAAAAAAAATTCAAGATTAAAGTTTACTGAAATTTTTAAAATGGAATTATTTTTGAAAATGATTTAAAAAAATTAAATGTTAAAGATAAAACATCTGAATCTCCACTTTTTGAATCAATGTAAGTACTATGACAACAATTAGAAAGTGTTCTGCACCTATGATAATTATTGGAATAATTGGACTATTAGAGGACTAAAAGTCAGGACCAAACCATATTTTATAGGTTTTACCACAAAATATGCTGAACCTTGCTTCCATATTCCTGTAATAGTACAACATTCATATTTATACAATTTATAAGCAAACATTCAAATTCAAAATATTTAAAGGGCAATAACTCTTGATAATTTTTATACACATTTTATCACAGCAAAAAAAAAGTTAATTCATTACTTACCTGTTTTAAAGCTAAAAAAATAGTTTACCAAATACAACTTAAAAAATTTTGAAAGACTCGTTAATTTTTGACAATGTTTATGTAAATGTAAATTAAATTTGACAGAAAATATACTTAAGACTTGGAATTTTGGAAAGTATAAAACTTTAAAGTGCTTTAAACCAAGTAGACTGACATGACATAACTAGTACAAAAATAACTGATTGATAGTCTGGCTAGAATTTTACTTTTTGTTTATTACATTCCCTCCAAAATTTAAAAGAACAGGTTCCTTATTCAATCCCCCCTTTTTTAGGGGATTATATTTACAATTTTGTTAAAATTTTGAAATCTTTATATCTCATATAGCATACTTAATATACATAACTACAAAAATACACAATATTACAAAAAGAAAATTAGTTCTGATTTTTGACTGTCTTTCATCCAATCTTTATCTGTGATCTCTTCATCTGTGACCTCTTCATCTGTGCCTTTATCTTTCATCTATGGCTCGGTACATTACAGTGAAAACATAAAAGGTATCAGAACTTGAAAAATGCCATATGGAATAAACAATAATATTTTCTATAAACTGCAAGAAAAAAACACATTGGCATTCAGTAACTGGACCCTCCAAATTAAATCTTTAATGAAATCTGCACATGCTAAACATTTCCAAAAACTGGTCAGGTACAACTCATATCTGGGCCCTCTAATTACAAGTCCTCCCCAGATAACAGTGTTCACTTTATATGTTATTCATGCCCTGTCAACTGGAACCTATAATTACAAGTTTTACGCTTACTACTGGTCACTTTACAAAATACAAGTCCTCTCCTGACATGTACAATGGCATTATCTTTATTTCAATAAAATGTGGGGTTTTGTTTTTTTTTTTTATAAAACCTCACTTATATTGTACTTATGTTATGCACATTTCTGGAAGTTTTCATTATTTATACCAGTTTAGCTTTTTATGTGCCTGTCACAAGCTAGAACCTTCATTTCCAAAGCAATCTCGAATTGTTATTAAAATAATAATGGTATATACGATTACTCACCTAATAAACTCCATGGTTACACAACATCTACTTCCCATTGGATATTCTTATGGGAAAAGACTACATTCCAGTACTGAAATTAAAAAAATATAAATATTTTATCACCAACAAAATTGATAAAAGCCTATTTTTTAGGTCTTGTTGCAATGATTTTGTATTGGCATAGCGGTAACCAAAATATTAAGTGAGTAATTGTTGTTTAACTCCAAGTGACCAAAAGGAAGAACACGTTTCTTGTTGACCAGATGATAATGATGTCTTCTTTGAACAAAACCGTTACACACAAAGTTATATTTTGGTGCTATTTCACAGAAACAACAGTCCACAGAACCTGTGTCTGAAGTCAGACACTTTATACCGACTCCAAGTCAACCAGTCTTTGTTCTTTTTCTTTACCTGATCCTCTATGTTAAGCAGACATTTTTTTGTTTGTTTATATCTGTATTGTCATTGTAGATCCAATTATCAAGAAGGCAGAGGGTGGTGATCCCATTCTTCTATATACTGCCTGATACATGTTTGTACCAGTCCCAAGCCAGGAACTGGATTTCCATCGACATATGTTGTGGTCTTATTTTTCAATCATTTGAAAAGAGATGTAGTTGTTTGTTTTGTTGATATTGGTGGATTTTATTTCCATCACTGTTTAATTATTCTTTCAATAAATACCAATTTTATAGTGTTTGGTTTGTCCCAAAAGAGGATAAAATTCATGATATACCACACTTAAAATGTGTACCCTAACCTTATATACACCATTGAGTCAGTTTTGATATACAGTAGACGCCGGCTTATAAGGCTACCCCTTATACAATAAAACAAAATTGCCCGATAAGGATTGAATCTTGAGGTTGGACAATTTTGTAGTATTTTACTATCCAGTACACCTGATATAAGGCTAATAATAAGAGGTATGCCCTTCTATTAGGGGGACTATTGTACCACATTGAAAAAACAGTCCGGTTAGTGTTATGGGTGTTAAACACCACTATCAACAACATTCCAATTACGTAATCTCACGGCAAGTCAGTTTAAATGATGGAGAAAACTGGAGTACTCTGACCAGCTTCAAACTGACAAAACTTTATCACATGATGTATACAGTACACTTCTATACGATCCCAAATCGTACATTGGCAAGACAACATACATTTGGGTATGCTGGCTTCATCTGGTACTGCCAAGCACCTGTCATAGTATGTTGTGTTGTGAACTAGAATTTGCCAAGCTTATTTATAAAGGGTAAAAGAAAAACAAATTATAATGCATGTATTTTGGGGTTTTTTCACTGACAGTAAATATCACATGTACTTGTGGAAATCTATGATGGCAAATATTTAATATTACAAGGATCTGTATCATGACTTTATCAATACTTACTGAATAAATACCATGGTTAGACATCATCCACTTTCCATGGGAGAGAGTATGGGATTGGATTATGTTTCAGTGCTTAAATAAAATTATAAATTATAAATGGTAATTTGAAATGTAAAATCATGCAGCATTTATTAATTTAAACAATTGATTTTCAAAAGCTTGGACAATTCTTTGAAACACCAGAAAGTGTATTCCCTATATCTCTTGGTGACCTTGACATGGACGTAACAATACTTCTTATTATACCCCATAGATATAAGAATGTCTGCGATTAGTTAGAAAACGTCACATGTCCTGTAAAATCTTGCACATTTTCAGTGAGACTCACAGTTTTAGATATTTCATTTATTCTAAGTTTGGTAAAATTCTCTTAATTTTGCACATTTACATTTCAAAAACTGCATTTCATAACTATTGTGATTTCATTCATTTTCGTAGATAAATGGATAGCGAGATATTCATTGACATTTGAATTCATAGTTGTGATATTTACGGTGCGGTCGCATGTAATGATTAACTGTCTAAATTCCGAGCAATTCTGCATCTGTGGCTAAGGCAAGTCGAATGGTCATGTGTCCACAGTCACTTTTAAATTTGATTCTGATATGACTTATTTTTTCTCACTGTTCTCACAATAAAATTCTTCTCAAAATGTCAGATGGAAATAGGAAACCAACTGATGTTGAAATGTTTTTGCTAAAGCCTTTTGAAAAGAATAACCAGACAGGAAATTGTATCATGTGACTGCACCTTTACTAACTTCTCTTGTTCTAAAGTTGTTACATATGCTTTTCTGTGGTTCATTAAATTTCATGGTTTTATAATACTAACAGGAACCACGAAAATTGGTATTCAACAAATAACATGATCAATTCACACTATCAGAGAAAAATTACGAAAACTTCATTTATTTCACATTAAAGTAATAATTTGTTGATTAGAAAACGGAAAATTTGAGTTTTCTCGAAAACAATACATTTTTTTAAAACACAGTAAACGAGAGTTTTGTGCAGAATTTTACTACCATTTTTAAAATATGCATTTCATCTAACAATAACCTTTCATTATTGCTGCACTCATCTGAAATTTGACATTTTCCCCGATTTTTACCGCCAAAATAGAGGTGGGAGTAAACTAACTAGAGGTAGCAGCCAGGTAAATCTTACCTTGATAGAGACAGAGACACGTGTACAGGCATATTTTGACACTCCATTTTTAAACTTTAAAATCTTTCTAAAAGTTCACATAAAATTTCTTCATAAACCTATTTTTTGACATCTTAACATATATATAAACATCGCAAGAATGGGTAAAACAAAGGACTTGTCAAAAGATTGTAAAAACATTGTGTTAAATCTATTCAAGTTTTTTCAGCTTGAGAAGGCCAGGGGAAGACCATTTTATTCCCCAGATAATTTGATTAAAAGAACATGCAAGGCTGCTGGCATATCTTACAGTTCTGTGTATAGAGTTGTAAACGGTAAAAGTCCTCCTGAATCCAACAGACCGAAAGAAAGAAAGAAAACTCTTGATGATTTTGACCGTTGCGTTATTAAACGGACCGTTCATAGCATGTACAACAGGAAAATTGCCCCAACAGTCTCAAAAATTAAGAAAGAAATTGAAGATACAATTAAAATCTCGAAATCAACGCTTACTTTAACTTTATTAGATCTTGGATATAAGTACAAAAAATCCGGCGATAATAGGAGGCTTTTATATGATCAGAGGTCAGTAATAAATGATCGGTGTAATTACCTCCGAAAAATCAGGAAGTTTCGAGAGGATGGGTATGAAATTGTATATTTGGATGAGACCTGGGTTAATCAGAATCATGCCACTGACTACATGTGGTTACCAGTTGATGGTTCTGATGCCCCAAAGATCCCTTCAGGAAAAGGTAAAAGGTTGATAGTTTTGCACGCTGGTAATCGTGAGGAGGGTTTGATTGATAGGTGTGATTTGGTTTTTCTTGCCAAAGCTAAAGATGGGGATTATCACCAAGAAATGAACGGGCCCATCTTTCTAAACTGGTTCGAAAATCAGCTTATGCCAGCATCAAAAAGCCCAAGTGTTATCGTTTTAGATAATGCCAGTTATCACAACATCAAGACTGAAGAAACTGTTGTGCCAAACTTTAATCAGAGAAAAGCTGTCTTACAAGATTATCTTTCAAAACACAACATTCCTTTTCAGCCCCTTGAAACTAAAAAACAACTTTATGAACAAATCAAATTTAAGAAACTCCTTTCCGTTTTTAAAACTGATAAAATTGCCAACCTACACGGTCACGAAGTTCTAAGAACCCCTGTTCGCCATTGCGAATTGAACCCCCATAGAACTTATTTGGGCACAGGTTAAAGGGTTTGTTGCAGAAAACAATACAACTTTTCGTTTGAAGGATGTGAAAGAACTTGTTTATGGGGGGTTTGGCAGAATTACAAAGGAAGTTTGGGCGAAGGCAGAAGACCATGTATTAAAAATAGAAAAGGAGTATGGGAAAGAGAATTGCATTGATAGGAGTGAGATTCCCCCAATAATAATTGATTTTGATGATGACGAGTCCAGCGACGAGGAAAGCTGAATCCAGTCCAACATGATTACATATTGAACGGGTATACCGGTTGTAAATGACAGATTGTATATAACGTTATTACCTATAAAATTTTAGTCATATCCAATAATTGTGTACTCTATGTCTAACTTCAGTGAATTTATTAGCAGAAAAGACCGTTCTTTTTCGAATTATTTCAGAAAGATTGAAATAGCTTGGTCAAATTAAAAATCAGTAATTATGGAAATTTATGATTTCAAGTTTTTTTCAAAATTTTCGAGGTAAATCTCAGGTAAGCATGTGTATAAATGTCACGTAGTCAAATGCATTAACCATGAAGGGAACAATAGCCTTCTCCGGCACTTCGACGAGAGACAATAGACCAGCTGCGGGACCACCGTCGTTCCTATTGTTATATGGGATTACGTCCACGGTGAGTTGGCTGTCACATTTAACGAGCAAACTTGGCCTATTTTGAAGAACTTAGCCTGAAATAAAGACCAAAATAACGCCAAAAATAGGTAATTTTTCAGATGAGCAGGGCCTTCAGAATAATTTCAACCGTAAATATTTATACAATTCCAAAATGGTAGTAAAATTCCTGACAAAACTCTCGTTGGATGCGTTAAAAAAAATCTACGCTTTACGAAATATTTAGATTTTTCCGTTTTCTAATCAAAAAATTATTACTTTAGTTATAAATTTGTAAATTGTATTTTTTATCATTTCATCATTACCGTATGCTATATTGTACACAATACTAATTTGTTACTGTCTACTAGAATAAAATATATACCTCATGTATGCCATGGATAAAGATTTGGTATTCGTCTGCTGTATGCTTCTTTCTTCTAACTGTTTGGTAGCAACAGTAAATCTTCCAAACAAGCAGTTTTTAAGGAAATTAATTGAATGAAAAATTGATGACAACATTTAAAAAAAAATCTAACAAGGTACACTGTATGCATGTTGTGCAAAAAAAAGAAATGAAAGTTGACCGGTACCCTTATTAGAGCACCTTAATTTCTATGTAGATTGGAGTGTGTTAAATTCTCCATAGATGCATTACCCTTTTTAGAACACCTTCAAATCTCTGTAGATGTTAAACTATTTGTGCATGAGAATTACCTCAACTTTTTAAAGCCGATTTTTACTGGGGTTCTTGTTACTCGATCTTTAGTTTTATATGTATGCTTTGTAGATCGTTGTTTGGCCTTTTGTACTTTTTTCTTTGGTCGTTGTGTCGTCTGTTCTTCGATTTACAGATTCTGATTACTATTAAAGTACTTGTGCACGACAGAGTTACCTCAACTTTTTAAAGCCAGTTTTTAGTAGGGTTCATGTTACTCGATCTTTAGTTTTATATGTATGTTTTGTAGATCGTTGTTTGGCCTTTTGTACTTTTTTCTTTGGTCGTCGTGTCGTCTGTTCTTCGATTTACAGATTCTGATTACTATTAAAGTACTTGTGCACGACAGAGTTACCTCAACTTTTTAAAGCCAGTTTTTAGTAGGGTTCATGTTACTCGATCTTTAGTTTTATATGTATGTTTTGTAGATCGTTGTTTGGCCTTTTGTACTTTTTTCTTTGGTCGTCGTGTCGTCTGTTCTTCGATTTACAGATTCTGATTACTATTAAAGTACTTGTGCACGACAGAGTTACCTCAACTTTTTAAAGCCGGTTTTTAGTAGGGTTCATGTTACTCGATCTTTAGTTTTATATGTATGTTTTGTAGATCGTTGTTTGGCCTTTTGTACTTTTTTCTTTGGTCGTCGTGTCGTCTGTTCTTCGATTTACAGATTCTGATTACTATTAAAGTACTTGTGCACGACAGAGTTACCTCAACTTTTTAAAGCCGGTTTTTAGTAGGGTTCATGTTACTCGATCTTTAGTTTTATATGTATGTTTTGTAGATCGTTGTTTGGCCTTTTGTACTTTTTTCTTTGGTCGTCGTGTCGTCTGTTCTTCGATTTACAGATTCTGATTACTATTAAAGTACTTGTGCACGACAGAGTTACCTCAACTTTTTAAAGCCAGTTTTTAGTAGGGTTCATGTTACTCGATCTTTAGTTTTATATGTATGTTTTGTAGATCGTTGTTTGGCCTTTTGTACTTTTTTCTTTGGTCGTCGTGTCGTCTGTTCTTCGATTTACAGATTCTGATTACTATTAAAGTACTTGTGCACGACAGAGTTACCTCAACTTTTTAAAGCCAGTTTTTAGTAGGGTTCATGTTACTCGATCTTTAGTTTTATATGTATGTTTTGTAGATCGTTGTTTGGCCTTTTGTACTTTTTTCTTTGGTCGTCGTGTCGTCTGTTCTTCGATTTACAGATTCTGATTACTATTAAAGTACTTGTGCACGACAGAGTTACCTCAACTTTTTAAAGCCGGTTTTTAGTAGGGTTCATGTTACTCGATCTTTAGTTTTATATGTATGTTTTGTAGATCGTTGTTTGGCCTTTTGTACTTTTTTCTTTGGTCGTCGTGTCGTCTGTTCTTCGATTTACAGATTCTGATTACTATTAAAGTACTTGTGCACGACAGAGTTACCTCAACTTTTTAAAGCCGGTTTTTTGTAGGGTTCATGTTACTCGATCTTTAGTTTTATATGTATGTTTTGTAGATCGTTGTTTGGCCTTTTGTACTTTTTTCTTTGGTCGTCGTGTCGTCTGTTCTTCGATTTACAGATTCTGATTACTATTAAAGTACTTGTGCACGACAGAGTTACCTCAACTTTTTAAAGCCAGTTTTTAGTAGGGTTCATGTTACTCGATCTTTAGTTTTATATGTATGTTTTGTAGATCGTTGTTTGGCCTTTTGTACTTTTTTCTTTGGTCGTCGTGTCGTCTGTTCTTCGATTTACAGATTCTGATTACTATTAAAGTACTTGTGCACGACAGAGTTACCTCAACTTTTTAAAGCCAGTTTTTAGTAGGGTTCATGTTACTCGATCTTTAGTTTTATATGTATGTTTTGTAGATCGTTGTTTGGCCTTTTGTACTTTTTTCTTTGGTCGTCGTGTCGTCTGTTCTTCGATTTACAGATTCTGATTACTATTAAAGTACTTGTGCACGACAGAGTTACCTCAACTTTTTAAAGCCAGTTTTTAGTAGGGTTCATGTTACTCGATCTTTAGTTTTATATGTATGTTTTGTAGATCGTTGTTTGGCCTTTTGTACTTTTTTCTTTGGTCGTCGTGTCGTCTGTTCTTCGATTTACAGATTCTGATTACTATTAAAGTACTTGTGCACGACAGAGTTACCTCAACTTTTTAAAGCCAGTTTTTAGTAGGGTTCATGTTACTCGATCTTTAGTTTTATATGTATGTTTTGTAGATCGTTGTTTGGCCTTTTGTACTTTTTTCTTTGGTCGTCGTGTCGTCTGTTCTTCGATTTACAGATTCTGATTACTATTAAAGTACTTGTGCACGACAGAGTTACCTCAACTTTTTAAAGCCAGTTTTTAGTAGGGTTCATGTTACTCGATCTTTAGTTTTATATGTATGTTTTGTAGATCGTTGTTTGGCCTTTTGTACTTTTTTCTTTGGTCGTCGTGTCGTCTGTTCTTCGATTTACAGGTTCTGATTACTATTAAAGTACTTGTGCACGACAGAGTTACCTCAACTTTTTAAAGCCAGTTTTTAGTAGGGTTCATGTTACTCGATCTTTAGTTTTATATGTATGTTTTGTAGATCGTTGTTTGGCCTTTTGTACTTTTTTCTTTGGTCGTCGTGTCGTCTGTTCTTCGATTTACAGATTCTGATTACTATTAAAGTACTTGTGCACGACAGAGTTACCTCAACTTTTTAAAGCCAGTTTTTAGTAGGGTTCATGTTACTCGATCTTTAGTTTTATATGTATGTTTTGTAGATCGTTGTTTGGCCTTTTGTACTTTTTTCTTTGGTCGTCGTGTCGTCTGTTCTTCGATTTACAGATTCTGATTACTATTAAAGTACTTGTGCACGACAGAGTTACCTCAACTTTTTAAAGCCAGTTTTTAGTAGGGTTCATGTTACTCGATCTTTAGTTTTATATGTATGTTTTGTAGATCGTTGTTTGGCCTTTTGTACTTTTTTCTTTGGTCGTCGTGTCGTCTGTTCTTCGATTTACAGATTCTGATTACTATTAAAGTACTTGTGCACGACAGAGTTACCTCAACTTTTTAAAGCCAGTTTTTAGTGGGGTTCATGTTACTTAATCTTTAGTTTTAAATACATGTTTTGTAGATCGTTGTCCTTTTGTATTTTTTTCTTTGGTCGTTGTGTCGTCTGTTCTTCGATTTATGGATTCTGATTACCCCTTTGGTATCTCCAAACTCTTCTTACCCTTTCAGAGCATCTGAGCTCAACCCCGTTTTTTGTGGGGTTCATGGTTCTTGATCGTTCGTTTTCTGTGTAGTGCTTTGTAGATCATTGTTTTTGTTTTTATTTTGGTCATTGTGTATTCTGTCCGATTTATGGATTCTGATTACCCTTTGGTATCTTCAAACTCTTCTTGTCCCTATTAAAACTCCTTAAATTTTAAACCTACCAAAAGCATTGTTGACTGTAGTTTCAGTGGCTTTGATGCCATCTTCAATTGGTTGTGGTGTCTGCGTGAGTGTATCTTAAAACACATTTTTTTATGGATATTAAAAAAAAAAATTTAAACTTTTTTGTTAAAAATTATTCTAAAATTGCCATTAATAGCAAATCTTCATAAACAACTTACTTTAAAGTCACCAGAAATGATATTGAATTTACAAAAGATCCAAAACAAACAAAAATATTAATTTTAAACAATTTTACAATTCGCCAAAACTATTACTTTTAAAAAAAAAAAGTCACCAGAAATGAGATTTGTTTCCAAAATTATAATAAATTTACAACAGATTCGAAACAAATACAAATTTTAATTTTAAACAATTTTGCACTTCGCCAAAACTATTACTTTAAATGAGACTTGTTTACAAAATCATATTAAATTTACAAAAGATCCAAAACAAACAAAAATATTAATTAAAATTGTATTTACAATTCAAAAGAATTGATGCAGGCCACTTTTAGTTCTGAAAAAAATAAAAATAGATTAATAAACCTGAAAAACAAAAGTAGATTAGTACATGCAATTTTTTTTTATTATTTTTTTTCCATGCAATTTTTTTTGTTATTTGTTTTTTTTTTCATGCAATATTCTTCTTTTTCCATGCAATTTTTTTTTTTTTTTTGTAAAAGCAGTCCTGTTGAACATCATACTAACATCACAAACCAACACTTGCCATACACATATCTCTACAGGAGATCATGATGTAGTTGAAAAAAATACTGGAGTACACATTTTTGATGGGAAATAGCCTGCATACAGGTAGTACATGATATAGCTGATAACATTTTAAACCATACATACATTTATATAGTTGAAAGTTTCAAATTTAGGGAAAAGGTCGTCTCACATGGATGTTGAGGTGCGAGATGTTTATCAAACTCTAAGGATACGTAAACCACAATGATACCACACATGTCCTTGATAGATATATTGTTCAGTTGACAAAAAAAAAAAGAACTCCTACATGTACAGTCGTCCATGATACATAAACTTTATTACCTTGGTTTGTGCCGTTAGTCTTTCATCCTTTTTATTCTCATTGATCATGCATTTTCAATTAGAACTAGTTTCTCAAGAACTAACACATTTGAGATCCATTCCATTAGTACTTCAAAATACTTAATCCATTTAATTTCTGACGATATAAAATATTATTGTATTATTGGCACTATTGTGCCTTTATTAAATGTGAAACCTAACTGGGAAAAAGTTATTTATCTATCATTCAATTCTTTTATACACCCGTTTCTTGCATGCAACATTCACTCATAAACCTTATTAAATTATCAAAATTTATTTTTATTGAAGTACATAAATGATCTCGGGAACAAATACAATTCTATGATAAATCTAATTCTAATTCAAAATGCTCATTATCTTTGGTACAAGTTCTGCTGTCCAGATCTTTAAGAAGCTGTTATCGATCGTCTTAACACGGACACCGATCTGTTTTGAGCTATTTCATAATGGGACAGTATGGGTAATTAATTACCCATAAAGATTCTCGGAAAATCAGTATTTTCACGAGACGGGATGTGGAATCTAATGAACACAAGAAAGAAAAATCACTTTTTACACTTGGAACTAACCAAAAGTCTAGGTATAATAGCTTTTATTAAAAAAATAATTTTAAACGTTGACATCCTTCACTTTTCCAAATGAAGGTTTGCAATATCTTAATGATGAATAGAGAAATGTAACAATATCACATACTAAATACATGATATTAATGATTAAAAACATATTTACATATTTACAGTATATACAAAAATATATTTACACTATACATAGACCTATTAACAAATAGAGTATAAGACCTTGGACACTGGGACACCATGATCAGATGTTTAAACACAACTTTAACCAAGAGCAGACAAGTGGGGAGGGGGCTTTAACACAACTTTAACAAAGAACCTTAGAAACTTGGTTTGGGAGAAGACGGGGCAGATTAACACACACTAAAAGGCCTTGGAAACTGTGTTTGGGTGGGGTGGGGTGGCGACATAAATTTACAACTTACATCGACTTATCTGTGCTCAATATTAGGACAACCGACATAATGGCTTTATGTGATAAAGTGTCAGGGGTTTTCTGCGGACACATCGGTTTCCTCCACCAATATAACTGACCGCCATAACTGATATATTGTTGAAAGTGGCATTACACACCAAAACTCTAACCCAATTGACCTACTGGAATTCCTCAGTGACATTTGACCTAATGTACCATGATCAGATGTTTAACATAACTTTAACCACCAACAGACAATATGATTTTTTTTAAAATAATTAAAACAAAATTTTGACAATTTAAATAAATATCAGATCAAATCAGTTCTGTGAAGCAATCTTAAAAAAAAAATTATCTCCCCTTTTTTAACCTTTATTATAAAAACATAACAATGATGAGAAATTCCAAGTCTTTGCTACAACAGACTGAACCATGATCTTTATGAAATGTTTTCAAAATTGCAACCCCTTTTTGAATTTAGAAATTTTGCCCCTTAAAAGAAAACCGGCTCGTCATTGACAATCACATTGCCGACAGCAAGAGCAGCTCCAACACACCACCAAGTCCAACCTCTCTGGGGAACAGGGGCAATAGGAACAACTGGCATGCTGTCTATGGCCTCAAAAACCTGCTCTACCTCTCTGGGGAACAGGGGCAATAGGAACAACTGGGGTGCTGTCTATGGCCTCAAAAACCTGCTCTACCTCTCTGGGGAACAGGGCAATAGGAACAACTGGGGTGCTGTCTATGGCCTCAAAAACCTGCTCTACCTCTCTGGGGAACAGGGGCAATAGGAACAACTGGCATGCTGTCTATGGCCTCAAAAACCTGCTCTACCTCTCTGGGGAACAGGGGCAATAGGAACAACTGGCATGCTGTCTATGGCCTCAAAAACCTGCTCTACCTCTCTGGGGAACAGGGGCAATAGGAACAACTGGGGTGCTGTCTATGGCCTCAAAAACCTGCTCTACCTCTCTGGGTAACAGGGGCAATAGGAACAACTGGGGTGCTGTCTATGGCCTCAAAAACCTGCTCTACCTCTCTGGGGAACAGGGGCAATAGGAACAACTGGCATGCTGTCTATGGCCTCAAAAACCTGCTCTACCTCTCTGGGGAACAGGGGCAATAGGAACAACTGGGGTGCTGTCTATGGCCTCAAAAACTTGCTCTACCTCTCTGGGGAACAGGGGCAATAGGAACAACTGGGGTGCTGTCTATGGCCTCAAAAACCTGCTCTACCTCTCTGGGGAACAGGGGCAATAGGAACAACTGGGGTGCTGTCTATGGCCTCAAAAACCTGCTCTACCTCTCTGGGGAACAGGGCAATAGGAACAACTGGGGTGCTGTCTATGGCCTCAAAAACCTGCTCTACCTCTCTGGGGAACAGGGGCAATAGGAACAACTGGCATGCTGTCTATGGCCTCAAAAACCTGCTCTACCTCTCTGGGGAACAGGGGCAATAGGAACAACTGGCATGCTGTCTATGGCCTCAAAAACCTGCTCTACCTCTCTGGGGAACAGGAGCAATAGGAACAACTGGGGTGCTGTCTATGGCCTCAAAAACCTGCTCTACCTCTCTGGGGAACAGGGGCAATAGGAACAACTGGCATGCTGTCTATGGCCTCAAAAACCTGCTCTACCTCTCTGGGGAACAGGGGCAATAGGAACAACTGGCATGCTGTCTATGGCCTCAAAAACCTGCTCTACCTCTCTGGGGAACAGGGGCAATAGGAACAACTGGGGTGCTGTCTATGGCCTCAAAAACCTGCTCTACCTCTCTGGGGAACAGGGGCAATAGGAACAACTGGGGTGCTGTCTATGGCCTCAAAAACCTGCTCTACCTCTCTGGGGAACAGGGGCAATAGGAACAACTGGGGTGCTGTCTATGGCCTCAAAAACCTGCTCTACCTCTCTGGGGAACAGGGGCAATAGGAACAACTGGGGTGCTGTCTATGGCCTCAAAAACCTGCTCTACCTCTCTGGGGAACAGGGGCAATAGGAACAACTGGCATGCTGTCTATGGCCTCAAAAACCTGCTCTATCTCTCTGGGGAACAGGAGCAATAGGAACAACTGGCATGCTGTCTATGGCCTCAAAAACCTGCTCTACCTCTCTGGGGAACAGGAGCAATAGGAACAACTGGCATGCTGTCTATGGCCTCAAAAACCTGCTCTACCTCTCTGGGGAACAGGGGCAATAGGAACAACTGGCATGCTGTCTATGGCCTCAAAAACCTGCTCTACCTCTCTGGGGAACAGGAGCAATAGGAACAACTGGCATGCTGTCTATGGCCTCAAAAACCTGCTCTACCTCTCTGGGGAACAGGGGCAATAGGAACAACTGGCATACTGTCTATGGTCTCAAAAACCTGCTCTACCTCTCTGTGGAACAGGGGCAATAGGAACAACTGGCATGCTGTCTATGGCCTCAAAAACCTGCTCTACCTCTCTGGGGAACAGGGGCAATAGGAACAACTGGGGTGCTGTCTATGGCCTCAAAAACCTGCTCTACCTCTCTGGGGAACAGGGGCAATAGGAACAACTGGGGTGCTGTCTATGGCCTCAAAAACCTGCTCTACCTCTCTGGGGAACAGGGGCAATAGGAACAACTGGGGTGCTGTCTATGGCCTCAAAAACCTGCTCTACCTCTCTGGGGAACAGGGGCAATAGGAACAACTGGCATGCTGTCTATGGCCTCAAAAACCTGCTCTACCTCTCTGGGGAACAGGAGCAATAGGAACAACTGGCATGCTGTCTATGGCCTCAAAAACCTGCTCTACCTCTCTGGGGAACAGGGGCAATAGGAACAACTGGCATGCTGTCTATGGCCTCAAAAACCTGCTCTACCTCTCTGGGGAACAGGAGCAATAGGAACAACTGGCATGCTGTCTATGGCCTCAAAAACCTGCTCTACCTCTCTGGGGAACAGGGGCAATAGGAACAACTGGAATGCTGTCTATGGTCTCAAAAACCTGCTCTACCTCTCTGTGGAACAGGGGCAATAGGAACAACTGGCATGCTGTCTATGGCCTCAAAAACCTGCTCTACCTCTCTGGGGAACAGGGGCAATAGGAACAACTGGGGTGCTGTCTATGGCCTCAAAAACCTGCTCTACCTCTCTGGGGAACAGGGGCAATAGGAACAACTGTGATGCTGTCTATGGCCTCAAAAACCTGCTCTACCTCTCTGGGGAACAGGGGCAATAGGAACAACTGGGATGCTGTCTATGGCCTCAAAAACCTGCTCTACCTCTCTGGGGAACAGGGGCAATAGGAACAACTGGCATGCTGTCTATGGCCACAAAAACCTGCTCTACCTCTCTGGGGAACAGGGGCAATAGGAACAACTGGCATGCTGTCTATGGCCTCAAAAACCTGCTCTTCTGCCACCACCTCCAGAGCTACACAGGGTGCCTCAGCTACAACTCGCTGGCCTATAGCAGCCATTGCTTCATCGTCTACATCTGCTGAATTAACAGCTGGTGTAGGCGAAAAAACAAGTCTGACAACAGGGGAAACCACCACAGGATTCTGCAAATCCCGAGGTAATTCAGCGGGCATAGCCTCCACTGGAACAGACACGGGTGTCTGTACCACTGGTACAGGCTCGGGAGCTTGTACCAGAACCCTGGGACGCCTGGTCCGAACTGGAAGGTCCTCGGCCTTATACTCTGGGGCTAATCCCAACTTACGCCTCGAGCGTCTTTCGCCCTGACGTACAGGCTTCACCCTGAAAAAAAAATTGTTAAGCAAACTCTCAAACTGTGAAGATTAAATGGATATTGAATTTAAAAGTTTATATATCAAATTTACATATAAGAATAAGATACAATTGATGACTTCTGAGACTTCTAATTGACACAAAGATTTGCTAACATGAAGCAATATCAGCTGTCACATCCAAGAACAAAGCATTGACTGATGTCATTATGTATTTTTTTGTAAATTTTGTGGGGGGAGCGGAGAGTGATAAATCTTGATTTAATGAAAATAAAATGCTCTATATACAGGAAATGATATAATTGTTTCTTTGTCCTTTTTAAACTCTAGGGAATAGAAAAAAAAAACTTTAGGAATTTTTGTCAAAATGCTGGTCTAACTACTACACATATTAAGTCATTTCTAAGAGTAAAAATCTAAGTGTTATTAACCTTCGTGTTTATGTTCTAACATGGTCAAACAACAGTTGTCCATGTCTTTATTATGAACATTTCAAGACCTCAGCTTTGTCTTGGTTTTTAAATGTGCATAAAACATGGACAGCCTTTGTTTAACCCATACATAAATAATTTCCAAGGCACATAATAAAACAAGAATTATTGTCTTCGATATACATCTGTTCACCAGACGTATGCATTTTTGTCTCTAAAAATTGATGTTGTATATGGCTTTAACGGAGTTCACTCTGGGATTTGGGAAAAATTGTCTAATGGTCCCTCCTCTTAAAAAAGTGGGCCATTAAAAACTAGATTTGAGCCAATGCCAATAAACCCAATATTCTAATGAAAATATATTTGAAACATTGTTTTCCTACTAAAAGAATCTATTTTAGTGAGTGAGTGAGTGAGTGAGTGATTTTTGTTTAACACCAATTTTTCAGCTATATCATGGCGAGAAGTTAATTTTCAATGAGATGATGATGAGTCTATTCAAACTATGCATTGTAAATCATGTAAATTGTAATGTTTGATATTGTGTCTCTCCCCATATTTAACAGATTGTATGATCTGAAAGAGGAAATGCATATGGAAACCAAATGATCGTTTGATTGAAGTCAAGTGATGCTGTTTATTGAAGTCAAGGGATGCTGCTTGATTGAAGCCATGCGATGCAGTGGACTCAACTCATTGTAGATCAGTTTTTATAATGAAATAAAAAAAAGAATTCAAACTGTCTTTACTAATGTGTTAATTTTTTTTTGAAATTCAAGTAAAACTTGCAAATTGCAATATTTTTACTTTTTTATCATTATTTTTCTTCCGAATGTTTACTATGGAAGCATGAAAGGGACAGGCAGATATATATTTATCACATGGCCATTAGATACCAATGCGTGGCCACAAGATACTAGCGTGTGTCCAGGACATACTATCATGTGGCCACGAGATTCTAACTGTAGGGTACTCAAATTAAAAGGAATGTTAAATAGCAATCCAAATACATAATTACGGATGAATCCCCAAAAGTAAACTTTCAAAAAGATCAAAAGACATTGACAGCTGTAATTAAAATGGATTAAGGGGCCAGCATATTTGTTTGGTGATAACATATTACATGTATCTCCATCAAAGAATTGATTACTTAATACTTAACTGTTCTCACCATTCATTATCAGTAACACAAAGATACATTATAAGATAAGATAAGATAAGAAAACTTTATTTGAATTCGGTTTTTGCATAACAATAAACACAAGCTCTCAGGAGCTTTTTACCGAAATATACATATATAGTAGCACAAGATACATACAAATATTAACATAATCACATAAACACACATATAAAGCACATACAGTTAGCAAATGCAACATAAAAAACACAAAAATAAAAGACATACTAAAACATGCTGAAGCAATGTCAAGCAAATATAAAATAACTAAGCAGCATTAAAACTTGGAAAAAGCCCTAGAAATAAAACAGAAAGCTGCATGCAGAACAACGACATACTGAGCCATTCCAGGACTGAATCAAACTTTTAAAGTGGTTGAAACTGTTTTCAGTTCTGAAATGGTTCGGAAGGTCGTTCCACAGAGTTGCAGCTGCAAACATGAATGATTTTTTGCCATACCTTGTAGTTCTAACTTGAGGTACATCTAATATGTTCGAATACCTGAAAGCATATTTAGAATTCTTCACATTAACCAAATCATGAAGGCATAGAGGAGCTAATTTGTTAACGATTTTATATGTCTCCAAGGCCATTGTCCTAATACGTCTGATCTGTAAGGAGGGCACTAGAGCTTTTTCAAGAAGGTTGATATATGAACTGGTGTAGTCATCGTATTCAAAGCGAAGTGCTCTTTCCTGCACTTTCTCTAATTTTTTTGAATTTTTATCGGTACAAAAATGCCAAGCCAAAGGGCAGAAGTTAAAGTTACTGAGAATGAAAGTGTGGAATATAGTTAATTTGCTTAATCTGTCTAAATATCGGCCCAAAGGTTTAAGTATATTCAGTTGCTGTGATGCCTTCCTACAGATTGAACTGATATGAATGTCAAAATTTAATTGATAATCTATTTCAATTCCTAAAAGTTTTACTGTCTCTTCACATGAAAGTGTAGAATTCTGTATACAAATCTTCATGTTTTTGTCAAAAGTCTTCTTCCCAACCGCAAGTACCTGAAATTTATCTGGATTAGCCTGCATTTTGTTAACTTTAAACCAATTAATAAGAACATTTGACTCTGATTCTAAAACTGAGGTAAGTACATTAAAATCAGGATGACCATAAGACAAAGTATTGTCATCCACATAATTATATAAAGTACCCTTTTCTACAAAATAAAAAATATCATTAATAAAGACATTAAAAAGGAGAGGATCCAAGATTGACCCTTGGGGTACCCCTTTTTGGATGTCAGACCAACTGCTCAGGATACCATTAATTTTAATTTGCTGTTTCCTATTTGATAAGTAGGACTCAAGAAGGGATACAGAATCAGTGGACATACCATAAGCCGAAAGTTTATCCAATAAAATATCATGGGGTAGGCAATCAAATGCCTTGGAAAGATCCATTAGGACTGCTGCAACATACTGATTTTTTTCAAGGGCATTCCGCCAGTCCTCTAATAACCTGAGCAGGGTTGTCTGACATCCATGACCTCTTCTAAAAGCACATAGATAAGGATTAAAAATATTTTCAAAAAAATCAGACAATTGCTGTTCTAAAATTTTCTCAAAAATATTTGAAAAAATACATAGTACACTTACGGGTCTGTAGTTAGTCTTCAAAAGTGGATCATTCTTTTTATATAAAGGTGTTACTTGTGCTTTTTTTTAATTTATCCGGAAAAACACTCTGATCTATTGACATATTTAAAATACTTGTAATCTGAGGTGCAATAATAGATTTACTACATTTTATTATTTTGGCAGGTATACCATCAGCACCTGTTGCTTTTTTGATGTTGATATTATTTATAATCTTTTCAACTTTATCTGTTGTTACCTTTTCAAAAACAAATTTGTTTGTGCAATCATTTTGTTTCTTTATTTCTATTAAACTTGGATGTTCAGAATGGTCGTAAACAGTATCTTTTCCTATATTCTCAGCTACAATGGGGAAAAAATTATTAAAGTGATTGGCTACTTCTTTTTGATCATTTACAATCTTGTCAGATTCATTAAGCACAATTTTTTGTTCTCCACTGGATCCCTTTTTCGGAAAGAATGGCTTAATAGTTTTCCAAAAGTCGCCCGATTTTGTTCCCCCAGAGCAACGTTCTATAAAGAATGTTTTCATTGATTTTCTTTTCAATTTGGTTACAAAATTTCTTTGCTTTCTGAATTTTTCCCAATTTTTGTTGCTCTGATATTTTGTAAATTGAGAATATAGCATTTGTTTTCTGTATACAGCTCTTCTGAGCTCCTGATTCATACATGGTAATGGTTTTTTTCTTTGATATCTAGATTTAATTGGAGCATGTTTGTTTAACACATTGATAAAATCTTTTTCATATTCATTATAAACAGAATCTACTTCATGACATGTTTGATTGATCTTAATTTGTTCTATATCATCATTAAAATTTTCAATATCAAAAGTCTTGTAACTTCTATAATACCTGAGCTTTTTTGGTTCGTGAAGAACTTCACCTTTATGCTTTTTTTTTTTGCTTTTTTTTCTGATATTACATTTAAATATACAAATTCTAATATAAAACCATACTTTATATTTTATAAAAGTATATAAATAATTGCATTTATTAAAATTGAATTCATATCAAAATTAAAGAAATATATATGCTAAATTTATATTAAAATAAATATATTAGTCCAATTTATTTCAACATTTATTCAAAATGATTTTTTTTTTATTTAAATGTTAATATTCTAATACAAACCCTTACTCTTTTAATGATTTTATTTATTGAAATTAATTTTATACATATTGTATTGTATATATTTAATTTTAAGAAAGATGATTATAACAGTACAAGCATAAGGATAAAACACTAAATTCAGCTAAAAACCAGGCATATGAGACCAGATGCTTTGAAAGAATTAGCATGTCCTGCTCCATTATATTAGCACCCATCATAATGTCACAACTGTCAAATGCAAAAGAAACCAAGAGTAACAAAAATAGTAGCAAGTATTATCAATAAACATCAGCTATCCCAGCACTCACACATTGTACACTATGTAAATTGAACAAAAGACGTCAACAAATTTTTTAAAAATTTCTCCAATAAGCTTATCCAGGAATAGAAATTGGGAAGTTCAAGCTGGTAGCCCAGACAAGATTTTTGATAAAAAAAAATGTCTACATGTTTAACTAAATTTATATAGGTAAAAGTTTAGTAGCCCATACCAAAATCTAGGGGCCATAGGCAACTGGGCCCCTGTTAATTTCTGTCCCTGTTATCTGAAAAACTATATTTTTAGTTTTCTAAAACAAATCAAAAAAGTTAAAGGCCGTCAGAATTAATTTTTTTTTATATTAAAAGTTGCCAATATTCGATGTTTTATACTAATTGCAGTTGAAATTTTTCATAAATATCATACGTAAATAGCCTAGAACGAAGGAAATACGTCGTTGTTTGATTTTCTTACGTCCCGCAAAGAATTCAATGTTGATCCGCGCATATTCATACGACCTGACAGTGAATTCTACTCCATTTTTCAACACGTAAGCATAATTTAGTATTTTTTTCCCGGCCGAATCATATTTTAACAGTAGAATTGCGTTGTATTTTTTTTTATATATATTCTTCTTTCAGGATTAAACGCTAGGTGATATCTCTTTCAAATTAGAAACTAAAATAATGATCTTCATGTCTGGTTTTTTTCTAAAAAAATATAATCAAAACAACTCAAGTGTTGTCAATAATATGCAATACAATTTGTTTACAATTTTCCCTTTATCGGGCCCCTTTGCAGAGTTTGGGTTTGTTTTTATTGATTTTATCACGTATTTTCGATTTTAAGTGTCATTCTTACTAAATACCATTATATAATATTAACTGATTACCCCGGGATCCAATTTCATAGATATATTTCTTAAATTATATTAATTCTAACCAATATTTACCTGTGCATGCTTTCTGGTTATTTATAGCAGTTATCAGTGTCCGGTAAACTTCGGAAAAGAAGCCGACTTATAATTAGGTGTGTTAATGGCGATTTCACCAACAGACATTCAAATTCTTTTCACTAATTACGACATTATAACATATTTTTTAAACCTGGCTTCTTGTTCAGAACATTTTATTAGAATAAAACATCGAATATTGGCAACTTTTAATATAAACCAAAAAAATCAATTCTGACAGTTTGTATGCCTTTAAACAAATATACAAAATTTTCTAATTAGATCATTCTTTTCATCACCATTCACAAACGTACCTTAAAAAGAAATAAAAGAACCGCCTAGCGCGACGTATCCCCCCAAATTGCATAATATTTAGTTTTATATATTTATAGAAAGCAGCCTTGCAGTCTTAATGTATAACATACTTTATTGAAGGATGGAGTAAAGTTATCGCGTAAACAAGACACAGTTCTCAAAATTGGTGATTTTTCAACCAAAAACTGAATTTCCCTCAGAACTCTTGCTTCAAATATTTCCATGTAAGAACCCATCCAAAATAATGATAATTACAAGTCACATGCAAAAAATTATTCAAATCTATCCATGTTTACTGAAGTTATTGCGTAAACAAGACACAATACTCAAAATCGGTGATTTTTCACCCAAAAACTAAGATTTTCCCTCAAAACCCTTGCTTCAAATATTTCCATGTTAGAACCCATCCAAGATAATGATAATTACAAGCCACATGCAAAACATTATTCAAATCTATCCATGTTTATTAAAGTTATCACGTAAACAAGACACAATTCTCAATATTGGTGATTTTTCAACCAAAAACTAAGATTTCCCCCCAAAACCCTTGTTTCAAATATTTCCATGTAAGAACCCATCCAAGATAATGATAACAAGATATGATTATAATCTAACGATTATGGAGTCTCCCAAACCGGCCACTGACAACAGGTTTAAAAAATAAATCAAAAGCTACCTTTGAAATTGAACAATGTTGAATTATTGTGGTATTGTGGCAGCAATTTTGAAAATGGAGACCGGAAGAAATTTTTCGATGTCGGGAATCAATTCAGGACGTTGAAATCAAACAATTTTGACTTTGTGCGGTATTGTGGCAGCTATTTTGAAAATGGCGACCAGTAAGAAATTTTCAATGTCGTTATATTTTGGCTATGAAACAGGCCATTTCTCTCAATTTCAGACTCGAGGAGTTATTACTTGTATTCCGAAGGAAAGCAAAGATGGGCGATATATGAGCAACTGGCATCCAATCAGTTTACTAAATACAGATTTAAAAATAGCTTCTGCAGCAATTACAAATAGATTTAAACAAGTTTTAGGTGGTATTATTAGCGATACTCAAAAAGGTTTTATGAAAGACAGATTAATGGGTGAAAATACTCGTCTTCTCTATGACTTAATGCACTATTTAGAAGAAAATGATATGGATGGTTTATTATTATTAGTTGATTTCGAAAAAGTTTTTGATTCTATTGAATGGAAATTTTTACAGAAAGCTTTAAATAGTTTTAATTTTGGTCCCTCTATTTGCAAATGGTTTGAAACTTTTTATGTAGACTCTAAAAGTTGTGTGAAAAATAATGGACATATATCAAACTTTTTCAATCTGGAAAGAGGCTGTCGTCAAAGCGATCCGCTATCTCCTTATTTATTTATTATTGGTGTTGAGTTGCTTTCCTTACAAATTAAATCAAATCCCAAAATAAAAGGAGCATTGGTGAATGATACTGAATCACTTATTAGTCAATATGCAGATGATACATTCCTTGTACTTGATGGTTGTGAGAAATCACTTAGGGAGACCCTGATTTGTTTTGAAAACTTTTATTTTAAAGCTTCAGGTCTGAAAATTAATACTTCTAAAACAAGGGTAGTATGGGTGGGAAATAAGAGGTATTCCAATCAAATTCTTTGTCCAGATTTCAAATTGAACTGGTCTGTATCCAATTTAAAACTATTTGGAATAGATTTTTCTCTTGATCTCAGTTCTATGCCTGACCTAAATTTTATAAAGAAAATTATAGATGTTTCAAAAATATTAAAAAGCTGGCAACATAGAAAGCTCACCCTTCTTGGGAAGGTAACCGTGATAAAAACACTTGCACTTCCAAAACTTATTCATTTACTTACCTCACTGCCAAATTTAAAACAATCACTGTTTAATGATCTAAATAAACTATTTTTTAATTTTATATGGGATGGAAAACCAGAAAAAATCAAACGAAATACACTCATAGCTGATTTTGAAGATGGAGGGTTAAAAATGATACATTTACAACAGTTCAATGCCTATCTCAAAATAAGCTGGATAAAAAGATTCTTTTCCAATTTGAAAGGTGGCTGGCAAAAAATCATGGCAACGAATATAAAATATTATGGGGGTGAAAGAATTTTTTCCTTACAAAAGGAAAAGATCCTTGAAATTTCTAAAATATTCAGTAACCCATTTTGGATAGATGTCTTTTATAGCTTGTATTTAGCAAAGCCACTTGTAAAATTGAATATAAAGGAGTGTTTATCTCTTGATCTACTTAACTTTGTATCAATTGATGATTTCCCTTTTTAATATGAGATGGGGAAATGCAGGTGTAACAAGCTTAAATCATATCATGGATACTGTTACAAAAAATTTCTTGACTTTTGAAAAGATTAAAACATTAATTAAAAGTAACAACTTCATTCGATATTACACATTAATCTCAAACATTCCTACGGATATTAAAAAGTGTTTAAAGGATAACATTGATAATATCAATACAGAAAATTTTCATCCAAAAGATGACTTTTTAGAGAGACTAATAAATGCAAAAAGTTTAAAGTTTGTATATATTACTTTACTGAAGACATTAACTCATCTTCCCATTAAAAAAATTTTGAAATGAGAAGAAATACTTGGGATTGACATTGCAGACTGGTCTATATATTTTCGAATTCTTAAAAGGTGTTGTAGGAATACATATCTGATCAATTTTCAGTATAAGTTTTTACATAGAGTTATACCAACTAATACCTTTTTATTCAAAATTTATATTAAAGACACACAATTGTGCTCCTTTTGTAATGTTGAAGATGAAACGGTTGAACATTTATTTTTTAATTGTCCTTTGATATTTCCTTTCCCGAGAGCTTTTTATGACTGTCTTAAACGCTATTTTCACAATATTGAATTTCACAAAGAACAATTTTTGCTTGGATTTAAAGAAGAAAGTTTAACTCTTAACTTGCTGATCCTTATATATAGCTAAAAATTATATATATAAATGTAAACTAAAAGAAAAAATTCCAAATATCATAAAATTGAAGTATCGAATTAAAAATTACTATTCACTTGAACAATATATAGCCATAAAGAACAACAACTTAAAAGGTTTTGAAAAATACTGGACCCCAGTGAAACATGTTTCTCCAGATTTTTAACTACGGATATGTACCTGGGTATACTACGTTATTTATGTTTATGTATTTATTTGTATCAATTAGGAGTAAGTTACTAAAGTCACAAAATAATAGAAGACAGATATTGTAAAGGAATGGGTGTTTTGCTTATGAAAGGGAGAGAGAATGTGAAAGAATGAATGTGTCTCAATTGATTTATTTATTCATGTCATATTTTGCTTATTAAATAACTTTAAAAAAAAACAAAAAAAACAAACAAAAATGTTTACTAAAGTTATCACGTAAACAAAGACACGATTCTCAAAATTGGTGATTTTTTAACCAAATCTAAGATTTTCCCTCAAAACCCTTTTTCAAATATTTCCATGTAAAAACACGTCCAAGATAATGATAATTACAAGCCACATGCAAAAATTTATTTAAATCTATCCATGTTTACTAAAGTTATTGCGTAAACAAAGATACAATTCTCAATATTTGTGATTTTTCAACCAACTAGAGGCTCCCAGGAGCCTGTAATCGCTCGCCTGGTTTTCAATTTGACATCTAAAGTTGATAGAAAATGGGGGTGTTACACATAATTTTGAAAGTGGGCCACCCAAAGATCATTTCAACTAAAATTTCTGAGCAAATGATTTAGATGTGATTTTATCTCATAATATTCCTAAACGGAATAAACTGGCTGAAAATATCTCACAGAAAAACCCAGAATATATGTTAAACTACTCATCGCCATGTAGCTGCAGTTAAAATTTGAGCTTATTTTGACTTATACTAATGCAGCAATGGACAATTGAAGAAATTTCTATTTTTAGTAACAGCAGCCATTTTGAATGGAGGGCGGGGCTGTCGGACACAATATTGAAAGGGGACCACCCAAGGACCATCCCAGCTAAATTTGTTTTAATTTGGTTCAGCTGTTTCAGAGGAGAAGATTTAAATGTGATCTTTTATGAAAATATGCCTAATTTATATAATCGGTATATAAATCGGTTGAAAGAAATATTTCACAGAAAAACCCGCAATATATGTTAAACTACTCCTTGCCATGTAGCTGCAGTTAAAATTTGAGCTCATTTTGACTTATACTAAAGCAGCAATGGACAATTGAAGAAATTTCTATTTTCAGTAACAGCCGTTTTTGACTTGTGATTTGTGACTAAAACATAAACCGTCTCTTTGTAGTTACAGAAAAGCTCATTAAGTTTGCAAAATTTGTTTCTAAGCAACACATAAAATCGGGGTAAACTAGGAAGAACTGTTTTAGATACCTAAAATTTATGTCTCCCCTTAATGTGGCCATCTGTATATCAATAAGTTACACATTATGAGTTAAATGATACTATTTAAAAAAACAATTATTTGACCTTGAGGTCAACGGTCAAGGTCCCATGAAGGTCATTACGGTACGTGACACACTGCCTTATGGTCATGCACCCACATACCAAATATCATTGACCTATCTCGAAAGACAAAAATGTTATGGCCTGGACAAGAAAATACTATTTAAAAAACAATTACTTGACCTTGAGGTCAAAGGTCCCACGAAGGTCATAATGGCAGGCGACACATCGACTTATGGTCATGCACCCACATACCAAATATAACTGACCTATCTGGAAAGACAAAAAAGTTATGGTCCGGACAAGCTTCGCTGAGAAGAAGCAGAAGAAGCGGAAGAAAAAAATCAGACTAAAACAATATGTCTCCCTTCGTTCGAAGGGGAGAAATAATACATTTTCTGGTCGTTCTGATTAATGTATGTAGACTTCTCATCTCTTTTTGTAAAGTTGGAGGCGTCTTTTGATAAATATGTGCTTGAATTTACTAGCAAATCTTTTGTAAAAAAAATCTTTGAAAAATTGATTTTGCCTCATGTATGCACAAAAAAATTTGATCTATCCGATGTGTGAAAAAAATGTTATAAAATGGTTGCATTGTTGCCTATGAAAGTTGTAATTTATCATAAACTTCGCATTCAACAATTTCATGAGAACCGTTTAATAATTCTCCAAGAAATTATTTAAAGTATAAAAGAATTACAGACTAGGTTTAAATAATGATTTGATACAGGTTCTCTTTATTTGTTGCCCTGTGCTAGTAAATAAAATTGGATTGAGTTTATCGCGAAAAATCCACAATGTCTTATCTAACATGTCTCTATTTCTGAAAAAAAGATACGAACAACGTGGTCATCTTTGCTACATGCACATAGGTTTACGATTTACCACCACTTAATTTTGCGGTCACTTTTTATCATAAGTCGTAAATCCTACCTATTAGTCAATAGTGAAATGGTCGTAACTCTTAAGAGTACACTTAGGTCTACCTTTACGACTTATGACCTTTAGTGAAACGGTCGCCAGAAGATTTTCAAAATAATGGTTATGTCTTAATCATTGATGGATGTTGTGCTTTTTGATGGTTGTAGGATAAATTATCCCAAAGTATCCTTTGATATTTAGTGGCTGAGCACGAATTGCATAAGATTCTGTGCATGGGCCAACACTTTTGAAAGTAGAATGGAGTTATCTCCCCTTGATCATTACTGATTTGTAACAATGACCTTCTATATACACCATAAATAAATTTATATATAAAATTTAAATGTGGTTTTGATAAAATAAACCTAATTTGCTTAGAAAAGGAACCTAAAGACCATGGTGCCTTCTTTTGTACTAGATTGAATCTCCATTTGTAAATCAAATGTCATGCAATTTACAATTACATGTCATTTCTAGTTCTGGGGAATGCTATATTTATATAATAGTTACTAATATTGCACTCCATATCAGTAACTATTGTGTTTATTGCATTGAAGACCAGAATCTGACGTATAGGAGAATGTCCGAGTAACTCTCCATTCCTTAAAAATAATGGAGCCGAGGCCCCGAAGGGCCCGAGCCCCATTGGTTTTAAGGAATGGAGAGATACGAGGACATTCTCCAACTTAAAATCCACCCATTGTACTTTAATAATTTTATTAATTATTAATCTTGTAACAAAAAAAATAAAATAAATTGTTTGTTATTCCCTTTTGCAATTTTAAACAGGTTGAGGTTTTTGACCTTTAAATCTGTACATATTGTTCACAACTCTCCATTCCTTAAAAATAATGGAGAGTTTAGACAATAGATTTACATCACAGGTGGATTTTAAATACAATATAAATGCATAGAAATTTTTAATCAGGATCATTGAAGGTTTCCCTTGGCGTTATCAGCTTCGTTATTACCTAAATTGAATTGACTACAACAATTGTTTGAATGGTGTTCAACTTATAATGAGATATAAAATGAGATTATAAGTAAAATTAAAATTTATTAAAACATAAACAAACAAATATCTGTGTATAGACCAGTAGTACCAGTCTATACACGGTTTTTGGACCGGTCTATATCAGCATTCCAGTCTATTTCGCGGAATAGTGAAGGTCACGTGGAGAGCGTTCAGCCAATTAAATGTATGATTTTTATTCTGATATGCAATAATAAGATTTATTCTAATGTAGCCTATATATACATGTACTTTGGACCCCAAAGGCTCGGACCCCACAGACAGAGGTCTTCATTTGTGCAAGTTTGTATATCTACATATCACAAGGATATTTCATGCCAACTACAATTGCAAGAAGAGTTTGAAGATTTGTAAATCGAAGCACAGACAACACAATGGCGAAATAAAAATAGACAACAGGAAAAACAACAAACTACAAAACATAACACATAAACCTTAAGATCGAGTAACAGAACACCACTTAAAACCGAGGGTGAACTCTGGTGCTCTGGAAGGGTGAGCAGTTCCTGCTTCACATGTTCATTTCTATTTCTTTGGAATTCTATTTTAAACTTTATTCTAATACAGCCTATCACAAACTTTGGACTTTAACAGCTGGGACCTTACAGACCCAGTTAGTACCGGTAGTCTTTTTTTGTGCATATAGATTTGTATTCAATCACTGGTACACATTTTTTCCCCCCATGTTCAACTTTCAACCACAGATCCTGGGACGATTTTTTAATAATCTAAATCTACCTGTCATAATGATGCTTTGCAGCAAATATTGTATTGATTCTTGAAAATCTCTAATGTTGGGTTCAAAATCAAACAGATAAATAGTATTTTCTTCTGACTTTTCAGTTTCTTTTGCATCGGAAAAAGAAAAAGAAATGAAATTCTTCATCAAAATTGTTTCATATGCAAAAAGAAATTAACAGCTGGGTTGCAAGGAAGGTCATGAAGCTGACCCCTAAGCTATGCAGGGTTGTTTAGAAATTAATGTATATAAAAAACAATTTGTGAATTAGCTGGATGATTTTTTATGATGAAGTCATCATTGTTTTTACATTTATTTTCTAAATATATTATACAGACATAAAACTTTAAAACTAGGTTTAAAGGGATAAAATACAAGTCTAAATTTGAGATATCAGACATTTGTAGTTTCTGAGATATATGCCCCATAATTATATGTGAACATCCAGTGTGGGTTCATACTTTTGAACAGATCAATCAGCGACGAGGCTAATAAATCTTTAGTTATCAAAATCAAATACTAGTTAGTACATGCCATGATCTGTTGTTCAATTGTTCAAATATATTTATATGATTGGATGGTCATAGATGAATCACGATCCTAACAGAATGTTGTTAAATATGCATGTATCACCAATGGAAAAAAATAAAAAAGATCCAACAAACATCCAGTTCTAATTAAGATAGGCATTCACTTGGAGTGACATAAAATTGTATAACAAACAGTAAACATGAAATATGGGTAAAATTACAAGAAAGAAGATTCAATTAAAAAAAATATTCTTAATTGTTTGGAAGGGAGAGGGGGTGATGAAATTCCTGTCTAAGGTGACAATAGTGGGGTACTTGTGGTTATAAGACAGCATTTATGCATCTTCAACTTGACAGCTATGGCAACCTACATTTTAAACATTTTTAATAAAAATGGATACTCAGTAATGGTTCCAAAGGCTATTCCCTAACTGAGCTGCCCAGCACATTCCCATCTGATGCAGATAGGAATACTCTCTTGATTTTGGGGTGGCGGGGGGGGGGGGGGGGGTGGGGTTGTTGTCAGGTTAAAACATCACAATGGACAGGGGCCAAATTTACAATGTTTTCAGGTTCAGGTGTACTTTTACTGCATTTTCAAATTAATGATGCTGTATTTATGCTGGTAGTCCTTATATATATAATTAACTTACACCATAAACATGTTGTGCTATTTATTTTTTTCATTTTTTTTACTTAAAACAAAATATCAAGATTCCATAAAAAAAGAATATGTTGAAGCATGAAAAACCAAAAACAAATAATTATCAGTAGAGTGTGTTGTGTTGAGAACAGTATCTAATATAGACAGCAAGTATTTTAAGGGTACTGGTGAAGGTTTAAAAATGGTCTAGGAATTGTAACTACAACAAAAGACTCAATTTTTAGTCCCTACCATTGCAGATGGTCATGATCGTATAGTAGTTGGATTCAGTACCTATCACCACTAACATTGCGAGTTCGCATCCTGCTCATGGCAAAGTGTACTCAATACAATGCTATAAGGGGTTGTCGTGGTCGTAATCGTATGGTAGTTGGATTTACAACTACTTATGCCATCAGTGCCCATCACTATTAATGTTGCGAGTTCGAATCCTGCACTGGCTAGGTTTGCTCGGTACAACACTATGTGATAAAGTTTGCCAGTGACTTGCGATAGGTCGGCGGTTTTCTCAGGGTACTCTGGTTTGTCGGTTTCCTCTACCAATAAAATTGACCGCCATTATATAACTGAAATATTGTTAAAAGTGGCGTTAAAACACCATAAACCACAATGTTTTGTGATAAAGTTTAAATTGTTAGTGGTTTTCTCCACCAATAAAACTGACTGCCACGATATAACTGATATATTGTTGAACGTGGCATTAAACACCATAACTCTATTACCCTCCATTCCTTCATTTCTAAATAGTTTTTATTTTATTATTAACATAGCTGAAATACTGCTCGCTGGACGTTAAGGCACAATTAGCACATGTGCCGGTGCATGTGACTGACTTTCGCGTCGTAAATGTACATGTTGATGAATTATCGTCTGCCTGAATTTGGCAGCATAAATTGTGTGCGACATTGTCCGCAAACGTAAATATACATTACCGTCTTCCAATCAAAGTATACTGCCGTATTTGTACTCTTAGACAGCAGAATCGAAATAATTCATGGAAGCCAGAATGTGTTTTAAAATACTAATATCCGCCAACCCATACATTCTGGTTTCCATGATTTATTTCTTAAATATATTCAATTGTTTTTATTCAATTTGTCTTCAAGTAAAATATAGGACATTAAGAAATTCAAATAAAAACAAATCAAATTTGGCACGATTAAGTGCTCCCTTAGCTTAGTAAATATTTAAATGAAACTAAATCGGTCATTTCCACTTAGTGTAAACATATTTTAATCAGGTATATGGAGATTTTAACTTGGACAATCGCTGTCACATAAATCAATTTGTCACTGGTAAAATATTTCCCAAAGATCTACATCATACAATGCTCCGTCACAGTTGACGACTATGCATCGGCGTGAACAGACCATATATTTACCATTAATCAATCATTTTAAAAAAGCAACCTATTTACATATATAATGAAAAACTGTTTAGTTGTAGTGGGTTTGGATCTGTGATTTAAACTGATCCAAAGAAGAAGCAGAGACAATATCAGGTGGTAATGCATTCCAAAGGACAACTGTATGAGGGAACAAGCTGAATTTGAAGTAGTCAGTGGATGTGCTGAAGGCCTTGTATCGAAGACTGACTGTCGTGTGAGTGATGTCTGAGAAGAGATATAGAAGTCTGGATTGATGGCAACCAGATTGTGTGTAATTATGCATAGCATAGAGACTTTGGCAATGTTTCTGCATGTTTCTAGGGAATTCCATTCTAGGGGGTCCAGCATAGATGTCATGGAATCTACCTGTTGTGTAACTGGCTGCTCTGCGTTGAATCTTATATTTTGCTTTTCTGTTTTTTAGTGTGTGGCGAGATGGTTGAGTAGTATTCCAGGTTTGAGCTAACTAAGGATTTATGTGTCATGCTCTTAGTATGCTCATTCTTTATTTGGAGGTTTCTTCTAAAAAAAATCCTAATAATTTCTGTGCTTTTGATTCTATGTTGTTTATGTGTACTGTGCATTCCAGGTCATATTGGACGAGATGGCGATTCCAAGGTATGTTGTTGTATCTACTGATTCAAGAATGTGTCCTTCTAAGATGTAGTTGTATTTGAAAGGTGTTTTAGATCGTGTGACAGACTATAGAGTTACATGTGCAAGGGTGGAATTACATGCCCCATTGTGCTAGCTTATCCAAGTCATTTTGCAGTGTTTCAGTTGGAGAAGTGCCTGATTGGTCTATACAGAATATAGTCATCAGGAAAGAGACGAGTTTGTGATACAGCTGCTGGTAGGTCATTTATAAACGTGAGAAAGAGAAGGGGTCCCAGGACAGACCATGTGGTACCCCACTGACAAATGGAAGTTTGCTGGATGACTCCCCATCAAGAACAGCCTGCTGCATTCTGTTGTTTAAGAAGGATCCTATCCATTTTAAGGTGGTATCTCTTATGCCATAATTATCAAGTTTGAATAGTAGTTTCTTATGGGACACTTTATCAAAGGCTTTAGAAAAGTCAAGAATTAATAAGTCATTTTGTATTCCATAGTGGAGATGGTTGGTTATCTCCTGTGTAAGGGAGATTAATTGTGTCTCACAGCTTCTCTTGGCAGTTCACTAAGATGTCATGAATTTCAAGATGTTTCACCATGTTGGACATACATATTTAACTATGTGTTCTAATACCTTGTAGCAGATGCAAGTCAAAGATATGGGCCTATAGTTGCTTGCAAGGTATTTCTCACCCTTCTTAAAGACAGAGATGACATTGGCCTGTCTCCAATCAGATGGGACTTCGCTCCAGATAGGATATGTCATAGAAAGAGGCTAAATGGGGAGTAAATTGCCCCCATTTCCCCCTACCCCCACACAGACATTTGTGAGGAAATGACGCTTTCCCCATTTTGTTTATTTAATTTTTAGTAACTAATAGTCTTAATTTTCACTTAAAATACATTTAATCGTCAATTGTTAATCTAAGAATTATTTATTTTTATTGCAAAAAGGACCCCCTCCCAGAGGGTGTGCCGGGGGTAGAATAGGCACCAGGTTTCTCCGTCCTAGAGGCACTAGTCCTCTAAAAGGGGTCAACCCCGCGGGAACCTCGGGGTATAAATATGGGACCGAGAGCTTCTTCGGCTTGAAGGGGAGTCAGTTGTGCGAGATGTATAAATTCACAACCATCCCGTCCTTCGGATGAGACGTAAATAAAACTGAGGTCCCGTGTTGAGAGATTGCCACACTCTTTGCACGTTAAAGAACCCAGTGTAACAGTGGTCCATAGGAGACCTGTTGCTAAATTCTCCGTCCCTACCCATCACCTTTCCTTGTTTCGAGTCCCGTGGCATTTAAGTTTTGTTTGCACATTGGCCTATCTGTTCCCTGTTTTCAGGCCTATCTGTTCCCCGTTTTCAACCTACATATTGATTTATTGTAAACATGTTCTCGTCCTGAATATAGCTGAAAAATTGCTCGCTGGACGTTAAACATCAATCAATCAATCAGTGATCAGGAAAGAGGAAATGATTATGGGCCATTGCTGCCCCATCACAACATTCAATGGGCCATTTCAGTGTAGTCTTTGTAAAAACTAAAATATTTTAAGGGCCTTTTAATTTTTGTATGGGGCATCTACACAGAATTACAAAACTATGTATCAAACAGCCCATGGCTCCTGCCCTTCCCATTCACTGATCAATCAATCATATTGCAAAAAGGGGGAGGGTTCTGAGTGTTTATGATTTTAGATTTGTTGTCTTTGGTTAGTAAAAAATGTTGATTTTATGATTAAGGTAATTGAGTTACACTTGAGGACTAAATAATGTATTTTAGGTGAAAATATTTATTCTAAATACAAATATTTTAAATATCTGCGATTATTTTATTTATTTATTTTGAAATTCGGCAACTTACTGATTATTAATAAATTGACTTACCGTTTGGGAAGAGCTTTCCTCTTGACAACAACTTGGTTCGCCATTTCTACACTATTCGACATTCTGATTTCTACAATATATAATAGAGATATTAATATGATTTGTTTGAAAAAAGATTTAGCGCGTTTAGAAAACTTTTTCTTATATAGGGACAAAACACGTGACGAAAATTCTTGCGCGTGCTTTACAAATACCAAGGGAAACAATAGTGAATACTTTACTCCAATAGACATCAAACAAACAAATTATGTTTTTGAATACATAAACTAATTATACAAATTCATATTTCATTCTTAAAATAAAAATAAAAAACTTTACGTTGGTAGCATTACACTTCCAATGTATAAATGGTGAGGTACTTTTATCACGGAGGGGGAGGAGTCATTTTCTATTTAAAAGTACATTTTGTATATGCATGTCCACGTGCTGCTGAAATGGACAGACATATTCAGTTCTCTAATATACGATTGGATCGTAAATTTTCCACTTAAATATATTAATTAAGACCCCACTCTCATCTACAACATGAGATGGCGGCAGAAAGGAGCTAACCTTTTTAGGTGTAGTAAATCATGGGGGTTTTATTAGATTTTTTTCTAAATCTGTCGTGGCAAGCTCTTTATCATGGATCACGGGGACCACTTCCTATATAAAGTATATATAATTTATGTCTACGTACCGCTGGACTTGCTAAACTTTCAAATATATTTCAAATATATTTTAGGGTTGTAAACTTTCAACTTCAATATATCAATATTTTTTACCATAGATAATGAACAAAATTAATGCTAAAAGACTGCACCAAACCAGTGAAATCAGCAGCATATACATCCATGGTGAGACCAACAATGGAGTATGCAAGCTCAGTATGGGACCCGACAAACCGGGAAAAGATTGGCAACCTTGAAAAAGTACAATAAAGAGCCGCAAGATTCGTTTTCAACACTTACACAGACCGAACACCTGGCTGTGTTACTAAAATGGTAGAATCCTTGAAGTGGAAAAAATTAGAAGAAAGGAGAAAGACTAATAGACTATGCATGCTGTATAAAATCAAAAATGGATTAATTGATATAGACAGCCACCAATATATCCAATCCAACGACAGCAGGACTAGAGGCAAAGATTGCCTTTATCAAGAAAGAACGAGCAGTAAAGCCTTCGGTAATTTGTTCTTCCCCAGGACCATCAGGGACTGGAACCAACTTGCAAGCGAATACAACTTCGGCCAACACAGTAGAGGGATTCAGGAGCGCCCTCAAGGCGCGCCCTGACAGCAACTAGACCAGCGCCCACCTGTATATCGTTTTTACCTGTAAATAGTCGGAAGAAGGCTGCTGTGTTGCCCGACACTGCGCAAAGTTTTCGCGGAACCTTATACATTCACGTGTGAATCCGGTTCCTAAATTGGAAGAAGAAGAATGCTAATTTTTATGATACCAAGTGGGCTGTGCCGACTATAATGCTGTCAAGACGTCCCTGCTTCTATTGCTTTTCTAGAACTGTATCAGTCCTATAGTAGTTTCTACTGTTTTGTGGGGAAAACAGTTGTCAGGGAAACATATACTCTTTTACTGCGCCAATAATGCGACAGTGCAAATTATTAAAAATGGTCGCTCCAAAGAACCTTTAATAAATGAAATTTATGAGACGTCTGACTGTGTGCTATGTTGAACCACAGGTACTTGTGGACAGGACACAGCATCCCCCCCTTTTTACACCCTACCCCCCTTTTTCCATTTTTTTTTTTTTTTCATTTCCATGGCTTAGAAATATGTAAAACAGCAATAATATGCCGTTTTCTGATTGCACAAGTCGACTGATATGTATATAGAGATGCCGTTTTCTGATTGCATCACTCTATATATACATATCAGTCGACTGATGCAATCAGAAAACGGCATCTCTATATACATATCAGTCGACTTATGCAATCAGAAAACGGCATATTATTGCTGTTTTACATATTTCTAAGCCATGGAAATGAAAAAAAAAAAAAAAAAAAAAAAAAAATGGAAAAAGGGGGGTAGGGTGTAAAAAGGGGGGAATGCTGTGTCCTGTCCACAAGTACCTGTGTGTTGAACAATTATTTGTTATTTTTAGTGATGAGATTTGCTATGAATTAACCAATTTCATCAAGTGAATTCCCGAGAAAAAAATAAAATTCTCCTTACCTGAGTTATATACAATAGCTAAATCCGATTCCATGTCCAGTACTGACAATCCCGAATCACCTTAATATGTGTACTTTGTATTTCCAACATCTCGCCGTCCACAGGTGCTCGTGGCACGGAATTTCCATCCCCCTTTTTTTTAACTAATTGTTAACAAATTTATTTTCAATAAAATTTCTTTATTATTTCATCTCTTTTTCCTTTGTTCATCTTGTTCGAACACGAGCGCCTGTGTCACCGTCCAGTGCCAAATAACTATCCACACATTTACATGTTACCTGTATACAGTAACGCTCGTCAAAAACGTGCATGCAGTCTATTCCCAAGAAATATGTTATTTAAACACTTGCCTTAAATACCAATGATTGATTTCGCAAATGTAAAAAAATAAATGATAAGTGAAATATAATTATGTATTAATTAATGAAAATATATATGGTTTTCCTATCTAGATATTTCGACAGTGCACGTGATCAAAACAACATGAAGTATTTTTTCGATCAGCGAACTTCGTCAGAAAACGGATAGTTATAGATATGATATGGAACTTATATTTCGCAAACGTGAATATATTTACTTTCGTTATATTGTGTTATAAGTAATTTGATTATCGGGAGTTTCTGAAATCCATAATTTTGCTGGTGTATTTTGTTCATTGAGACCCGCCTTGTTTATTCCCTGGGGCAAATCTACGAATATCAAAACAGTTCACGACGCTTTGAACGGAGTTGGACTTTGTACCCTATAGTAAAATCAGCTGATTGCGTAGTAAATTTGACCTCTGAACTTTGTGAACAATGTCAATCAATGAAACATGTAAACTTATTGCGGAGACTCGCAAAATTATTGAAGGGGGACATGACGGCCCTGCTAACATTACGGATTTACTTAATCTGATACTACAAGTAGTCACTAACATCGACACAAGTGTGAATAGAATGGAAAAAAACATGGACAGTCGCATTAACGAACTCCACCAATCTATGTTGTCAGTATCTTCAAGAGTACGATCATTAGAAACTCAGACAACTGAATTAAACAAAAAGCTCCTAGAGTGCGAAACGAGCTGCCAAGGAGTTAGCAACCTTTTTGATGAAGTGGAAGAACAAACCAAATCAAACACAAGAAATATCATACATCATGATAGTAGAATAAAGAAGCTTGAAACCTTCGAAAAACAACCTGCACAAAACCAAGATCAACACAGTGATGAGATAAATAGATTGAAAGACTCTATCTTAGACCTACAATGCAGATCTATGAAAAACAATCTGATTTTTACGGGTATTTCGTATTCAAAGTTCGAAAACTGCGAGCAAAAACTGAGAAATTTTCTATATGAAGAACTTGAAATAGAATACCCGGTTGGATTCGGAAATGTCCATAGATTCGGAAAGAAAGGTCGCAATGGAGCCCGACCTATTGTAGCGAGGTTTATATACCGACGCGAATTCGAAGATGTTCTTAGAAATGCCTTCAAGCTACGTGGTAAACCTGTCAGTATTCACGAACAGTTTCCAGCGGAAATTGAGAATCGACGAAAACAGCTCTACCCAGTTATGAAACAGGCAAAAAGGGATGGGAAAATGGCTACCATGACCAGAGACAAACTATTTATTGATGGCGAACGGTACATGCCAATAAACGAAATGGTAAACCACCCTCCTCAAACTCAAGATCGAGCAGGAAAACATAGTGTTGAGAACAGGGGCAATACTGGCTATCGAGATGCAATAATGACTCCACCAAACAACAATCAAAACAGTGGGAAAAGACCATACAAACGTCAGCGTGCAGGGTCAAGCCCTGGGAACTCTTCTGCATAGGAATGCCGAGGAGAACATGCAAGTCCTAGAAGTCTGAACGACGCAAATTGTAACACTTGTAATATTTCTGATAATGACATTAGTATTGATAATAAAAATGTTAATTGTACAAATGTTAATAATGTATTAAATATTATAGGTCTTAACTGTTGTGGAATGAAGAAAAGGTTGAACTATCTAGAATTTGAACAAATGATAAGGAAATATGACATAATATGCTTAGTTGAAACAAAAACTGACGACATTGACATAGTTAAATTAGAAGGGTATGAAATTCATATGAAAAATAGAAAGATTGTAGCTAAGAATAGATCTGGTGGCATTATACTCGGTTATAGACAAGAAATTGCAAGTAAAATAAAACCATTACATACAAATTCTAAATACGTTTTTTGGCTTAAAGTTTCTTCAGACTTAGTAAATCTAGATCAAGATATTATTTTTGGTATTGTCTATATACCCCCTGAAAATACTGTCTATTCTTCTCAAGATGCGTTTAGAGAAATAGAAAATGAATATAATAATTTTTCAATAAATTACAAGTATATATCTCTAATTGGAGACTTTAACGGACGAACGGCAGACGAAGACGATTTCTTCTTTTCTTCAGAAAATCACGGATATGATGCAGCGCGATATATAGAAAATGATGTACTGACGCTTGACGAACTACATATTCCGCGCAAAAGGAGTAGCTCTGACCCTATAAAAAACGGGTATGGCAAAAAACTTTTAGATTTTTGTAAGGGAAATAACTTATTTATTGTAAATGGACGAATAGGGGATGACAGAAATAAAGGTAGATTAACATGTAAAAATGCCAGCATAGTGGATTATTGTATTAGCTCTGTATGCTTGTTAAAATATTTTTCAAATTTTGCTGTACTTGACTTTAGTCATTTTTATTCAGATGTTCATTGTCCACTTGAGATATCGATGTCGTGCTCAGCTTTTGAAAATGCTTTTGAAAATAATGAAAATATTAATCTTTACACACATTCTGAAAAAATACATAAATGGGATCAGGGAAAATGTTCAGAATTTCAGAACCAAATCGATCTCAGAAAAATTGAAGAATTGAAAAAGTTATTATATGAAGTTACAAGTATGAATTTAAATATTACTGAAGCTAGCTCGTCTGTCGACAAATTGAAAATTAATTCCTTACTAGATAATTTATGTAATATATTATTAAACTCTGCGAAATCCACATTTGGAACTTCTGAATATTCTAAAGTGAAACACATAGGAAAAAAGAAATTGGGGAAATTAAAGAAAGATTGGTTTAACGACGATTGTCACATTGAGAGAAGAAACTTTAGAAAACGTAAGAGAATATTCCAAAAAAGTAGAACTAATGAAAATTTCGACGACTTCAAATTAGCAGAAAAGAGATATAAAAAAGTGATGGATGAAGCTATTCTTTATCACAGAAGAAAAATATCAAGGGAAATGAATAATCTGAAATCGAGTAATTCACAGGAATTCTGGAAACTATTGAAAAAGGGTAAAACTAGAGAACAACCAAACATTCCAATTGACAAACTATTTGAATTTTTCAAAACGTTAAACGAAAAACCAGATGCAGACCCCATAAATATTCCTTTATTAGACCCGGGTAATGTAAATGAACTAAATGAAAACATAAACATGAAAATTTCAAAAGAAGAAATACTTAAATGTATTAAAAAATTAAAAAACAATAAAGCCTGTGGGGAAGATTTAGTAATAAATGAATATATCAAATCAACAACAAATACATTTATAGACATTTATGAGCAATTATTTAATATTATTTTCGAAACGGGCATTGTTCCTGATAACTGGCTTATGGGTAATATAAAACCCATCTACAAAAACAAAGGTGATAAAATGGATCCAAAAAATTATAGGCCAATTACAATACTTAGCTGTCTCGGAAAACTTTTTACCGCAGTCCTGAGTGAACGTCTTACAAAATATTCCGATGATTTTTTTATTCTAAATGAAAACCAATGTGGATTTCGGAAGGGTTACTCTACGCTTGATAACTTGTTTGTACTTTTTAACTTTTTTGAAATTCTCAAAAACAAGAAGAACAAAATGTTTTGTGCCTTTATTGATTTTGAGAAAGCATTCGACAAAGTTTGGAGAGATGGTCTTTGGTACAAGTTACTCTTAAATAACATGAATGGTAATATGTATAATATAATTGTAAATATGTATAGTGGTACAAAATCTTGTATTTCTTATAATGATTGTAAGTCAGAATTTTTTCCATGTAACAATGGAGTACGTCAAGGGGAAAATTTGTATCCCTTTCTTTTTGCCGTGTTCATGAATGACCTTGAATCATACTTGACAAACTGCAATTTAAATGGATTACAAACGATTTCTAATGAAATTGAAACCCAACTTGGTATATAACTGAAACTTTTTGTAATTTTATATGCTGATGATACTGTACTCATGGCAGAATCATCAGCTGATCTTCAAAATCAACTAAATTCGTTCCAAGATTATTGTTCTATCTGGAAGCTTAAAGTGAATACAGATAAAAGTAAAGTTATGGTTTTTTCCAGAGGTAAACTCCCAAGGAATCTCAATTTTTCATTAAATGGAGAAAAACTAGAAATAGTCAATAGTCTTAATTATTTAGGAATAGAATTATCCAGGACTGGTAACTTTAAAAGAGCAAAGCAATCTATAGCTGGCAAGGCTACTGTTGCGTTTTACGAAGTATTAAAAATGGGCAGAAAACATGGTCTTTCAGTAAAGATTCAACTTGATCTATTTGATAAGATGGTTAAGCCAATTTTACTCTATGGATGTGAAGTGTGGGGTTTCAGTAATAACGATATAATTGAAAAGGTACATTTAAAATTCTGTAAATTACTACTTCATTTAAAATCATCTACACCATCATATATGATATATGGTGAACTTGGGAGATATCCTTTGGAAATAGACATAAAAAGTAGAATTATATCATTCTGGGCTAAATTGCTATCTGGAAAAGAGTTAAAATTGTCAAAAATAATTTATAATTTATGTTATTGTATGTCAATCAAAAACGTGGAACATTTTACGTGGCTAGATAATGTTAAAAAAATTCTAAATGAATGTGGATTCGCGTATATTTGGAACACACAAACCTTTGTTGACCCAAACTGGCTTCGACTTACAATTATTAGAAACCTACAAGATCAATTTGAACAATATTGGCATTCTTTATTAGATAATGCATCAAAAACTATAAATTACAGATTGTTTAAAGATTATTTTGGCATGGAAGTATACTTTGATATTTTAGATAACAAAAATGTTGTAGAGTTATGCAGATTTAGAACAGCAAATCATAAATTACCTATTGAAATTAGAAGATGGAATAACACCAATAGAAATAACAGAATTTGTACGCACTGTAATAAAAATGAACTCGGTGATGAATTTCACTATATTTTAGATTGCCCATTCTTTGAACAAGTTCGAAACATCTATATACCAAAGTATTACTACAGTAGGCCTAATGTATTAAAATATAAATTACTGTTATCTTCCAAAAAGAAATCAGAACTGATAAAACTAAGTAAATTCATTAATCACATAAATAAAACTGTATGTACGCCGGCTTAACCTACTGAATTGTTCATCTCTGTACATTTCTTCATTACTTACGTACTTAGTATAACATGCTATTGTATATTGTATATATTGTACATATGTATTTCTCTATACCTTGTCAAATTATGATGGTTTATTGAGAATAAAAGATATATACATTGCTTTGCCCGGGGGCCTATGATGCTATTAAGACGACACTGAGCAAACCTAAAATATTTATCAACTCCACAACACTCATTGGAGGATCAGTGTCGTAGCTAGGGTCTGAATGGCATGGAATATGGGGATATTTCCTTTTTTTCCCCTAAATTTTGATTGATCTAATTCTAACTTTCTTTTGCTTAAGTGTAGAAAATATGAGCGAGTGATTATTGTTTAACGCCAAAATGGGCATTTTTTTTTAGCTATATCATGGAGCTAGAATAAATTACATTTGATGACATGATGACGATGTACGCTTTGTAATTGACCAACACGCTGAGTTGGATCTTTATATAGTGATAGCTCACTGAAACAATTGTCCGCGGGTATGCATGCCACTCATTCGGACACATTATTCTGATCCCGAGCCAACCAGTCTTTGCTCTTACTCCTTAATACCATGTTCTTAGCGGAAAGGGGCTGTTTAAAAAAAACGGCAAAAAAATGAAACAAAAAGTGAAAATTAAACTTACTTCAAAATAAGATTTTTTTTAATCATATGTAGTCTAATACACATTGAAGTGTGTAAAACCAACTGGATTTTTCAAATAAACAAACAATAAATGTAAGAACATTTTATTTATAGGAAAATAAATCCCTCAAAAAATAACAGCAAATTCTTATAATCTTAAGCTATAAAATATATTTCTGTTGAAATTATATTTTTCTTTTCATTATCAATAAATGAGAAGTGCATCATATAATTTATGTAGCAGAAAAAAAATGCATAAGAAGTTAGTATTTTATTTTATTTTTAGAAAAATATGCCTTTTTTTGTTGAAAATTGATGCCATTTTCAAACCTTGTCTCAAAAAAGTTTATTTTTTTTTAATGAACAAATAAAATTAAGGCAAAATACTACCAAATTTTCAAAATTTGACACAGTCTGGTGATAAAAAAAAAGGATGGAGTTGAATATAGACATACAATTAAATAATCAACGATCCCAAAATATTTGTGTCTAGTGTTGCACTCCTGACAATGATGCATAACTTTAAAAAAATTAACAAAATATAATGCAAGATATGGGCATTTGAAAAATATAATATGGTATCTATAATGCTAAATACCTGCAAATTTTGTCCCAAAATTTGTCTTGATTATTACAGTTTTTATGACATATAATTTTGTTATTCAAAAACTTATTAAAAGGTGATGAAAAGGGTTTAACTTTGAATGCAATATCTATAGAAACTGGAAAAATACTAAAAAATTGTTTGGACAACTTTTAATTTTAAACATACTGCTCTAAATATCATTGGGTTTTTTTTGCAAAAAATGTTGCACTCCTGACAATAGATATTGATATATTATGACATAAACAATTATTCAAGTGATAATATATGGTGATAACAATTTCTTTTCTTTTCTTGTACTTGTCCAATTTCTTTTTTCATTTTTGGGTCATATCTTTTAATTTTTGTTTTTTGTTTTGCTGTGAAGGGTAGAAGACTAATTAACTCCCTTTGTTGTATCACTCTGTGTCAACCTTACTGATTTCCTTACTGTTGTTAAATTTCTTCACAGTATAATGTTTTACGTAAACGTTATATATATGCAAATTAGCTAAGGCTGTAGTATTGAATTCCTTTCCGCACGGACGATATGGCAGATAGTATATAAAAACAATGGGAATAAACATGTGTCATATCTACCTGCTACAAAAACCAATGGGAATAAACATGTGTCATATCTACCTGTTAAAAAACCAATGGGAATAAACATGTGTCATATCTACCTGTTAAAAAAACCAATGGGAATAAACATGTGTCATATCTACCTGTTAACAAAAACAATGGGAATAAACATGTGTCATATCTACCTGTTAAAAAACAAAGGGAATAAACATGTGTCATATCTACATATTAAAAAAACAATGGGAATAAATATGTGTCAAAAAGAACATGGCGGATATGAGTGGTCACCTGTTTTGTAGCTCTGGTCAGTTGTTGTTTTATTTGTATGTTTAACCACTATTGGATCCGAAAATTTGCGGGAGGATGGAAATTTTGAAACTGACAATCTAACTGAATATACAGAGAAGTGTTTTATGGGCCGCAAGTCGAAAGGAAGACGTCAAAACAGTTCGGTGAGTTCACCACACGCTAACGTGTCGAACACACCGCCACCCTCGATGTCCAACTTGACTTATGCGGTTCAGAATGCTAACGAGACTCTCTATGGGCCACCACATGTAATCCCTCCTATTTTTACAAATGTGTCTCCAACAAGCTCAAACATGCAAATGCAACTAGGACCACAAATGCAAACATCGACCCCAATACACAGCACTTTTGCACAGTCGAACGCACCGCACATACTTGTGAATGGACAAGGTCAAGGACACATGAATACACAAACAACAACAACAAATCAAGATATGGTGTTTAACTTGCAGACAATACTGAATGATATACAATCCAGATTAACTAAATTAAACTTATTAGAAAGTATCAATGACAGGCTACGGAACATTGAACAACGATTTGAGATGGTTGAAAATGACATTAGTCAATTGAAAAGGTCGTTCACAGAACATGAAAAGTATCTTGAAACAAATGAGCTACAATGTAGAGATTTTCACGCTAGAATCCAAAATTTTGAAATTGCCAGAGATGAACTTGATCATAGAACCAAAGAAATACACGAAACTTTATTAGATCAACAGACTCGATCAATGAAATATAATTTAATTTTTGAAAATATTCCAGAAGATATCCCCAACACAGATATGAAGGAAGACGCACAACAAATTCTTAAAGATTTTCTACAGAGCGAATTGGAGATTGAAAATGTACAATTTCACAATGTACATCGGTTGAAGCCTAGACGTGATAGAAAGCCCCCATCTATTGTGGCAAAATTTGCTTACAATAAGGACAAGGATTCTGTGCTCAAAGCAGCTCGAGCAAAATTAGTACATAAACCATTCAAAATTTATCAACAGTACCCGCAAGAAATTAGCGGAAGACGGCGAGTATTGGTCCCAACCATGAAGGAACTCCGTGATCAAAATAGACGTGCCTACATTGTGAAAGACAAATTGTACGTAGATGGAAGACTTTACATACCCCCAGAAGCTCGAGTACAAAATCATCCCACATTTCGTGATGATCCGAATGCCCATCGTAATGCTGATCCTAGAAACCAAGTTCGCTTTAGCTAGGACAAGAGACATAGTGATGCTAATAAAAACCACTCTGTACTGAACAATACTAATAAACCATCATTATTTAATATATGTTGCTTAAATGTTTGTGGTTTGATGTCAAAATTAAAAGACCCTGATTTTTTAAATATTTTCCAAAATTATGATATTCTATTTTTTCAAGAGACGAAAACTGATAATTTAGATCATTTATCATTGCCAGATGGTTTCACTTATGTAGCCAAACATAGAAAAAAATGCCTAAGAAAATCTGGTGGTATTGTTACTATTTTCCAAAAAAGTCTTGCACATTTACTTGAATTCCCAAATACATCTTCTGAATATGTGCAATGGGTTAAAATTGATAGTAGTATTTTTGGTACAGACAAAAATGTTCTGCTTGGAAACATCTATATTCCCCCCGAAAACACAATATATTCATGTTTGGATGCATTTAATGAAATTGAATCAGAAATGTTTCAATTATCTGAACATAGTGATCTCATTGGCCTTTTAGGTGATATTAATGCAAAGACAGGTAAATTACTTGATTATGTTGAAACTGATAAATCTTTACTTACCATTTTTGATTTGCAAGATGATGTTGATTTAATTAATTATATGTACGATTACGAAAATATCGTTAAAGCTGGTGCTTCATTGTCTAGAAATAGTAATTGTACTGGGAGACCAAATACATATGGTCATATGTTACTTGATTTTTGTAGAAAAAATAACATTTATATTGTCAATGGTAGAGTCGGTAAAGATAAATTGATTGGCGAATGTACTTGTCAAGATGTCTCTATGATAGATTACTTTTTATCGTCATCTAAATTGTTTTTTCATATATTAGATTTTGAAATCAAAAACTTTACTCCAAATTTATCGGATGTACATAGTCAACTCCACATTTCTCTGAAAATCCCTAAGAAAGAAAATGCATTAACTGCAGATGAGAATGAAAGGTCAGAACGTAATCAAGCTAGAAAATGGTGTAGTGAAAAATCACAAGAGTACTTACAAAACTTAGTGTCTGATGATAGGTTACAGAATATTATTGACACTATAGATACTATTTTTATCAGACACGAGCATGGTGAACTTCTGAGCGATAGAGACATAAATTCGGTTATTGACGATATTGGTATATTGTTTGATGATAACGCCAAAAACGTTTTTGGTACAAAAAGTAGTTTGTCACATGATGATTCAAATGTAAGGCGAAAACAAACACCATGGTTTAACAGCAAATGTAGAACCAGTAGAAAGGCTTTTCATGCAGCAAGAAAGACATATAATACATATAAGACTAATGTCACTCGTAAAAATATGAACCTAGCCAGTCGTGAATATAAAAAAGACCTAAACCAGGCTTATGTTAAGTTCCAATCACGTTTATCAGGTGAAATTAGAGAAGCGTCAAGTCATAACCCAAAGAAATTCTGGGATATACTAAAACGATGTACAAATGCTAAAAAATCTAATATAGAAGTCCCGTTGACTGAATTGTATGAATATTTCAAAAATATCAATTCTTCTGATGAAGAATATGAACAAAACAATGATATCAATAATTATAATATACAATTTGGTTTAGAAATTTCCAATCGTATGCTTAATTGTAGTATTACTGATACTGAAATTGAAAATGTTGTTCGTAACCTACCAAACAATAAAGCAGTTGGTACAGATTGTATGCGAAATGAATATTTAAAAGTACCCTTCAATTACTACTCCCAAGTTATGTTAAAATTTTCAATATCATATTTGATACTGGTATATTCCCAGAAAGCTGGACATTAGGCGTTATTCAACCCGTATACAAAACCAAGGGGGACTCAAAAGACCCATCAAATTATAGACCAATTAGTCTACTTAGCTGCTTCAGTAAAGTTTTTACAAGTATATTAAATAATCGATTAAACTCATTTGCAGACGAAGTTAACCTTATTTCCCCCTCACAAGCTGGCTTTAGAAAGATGCATTCCACATTAGATAACATTTTTATTTTGAAATCATTTATTGACTTATATTTTCTGCATAAAAAAAAGCTATGTTGTACATTCGTTGACTTTAGTAAAGCATTTGATAGAGTTAATAGAAGTGGGCTGTGGACAAAAATGATAAAAAATGGTATGAATGGAAAATGTTTCAATGTAATTAAAAGTATGTACCAACATATTAAACCTGTGTAACAAAAAATGGTGTAAATTCTGATTTTTTCAGTTGCAGTATAGGGTCCGTCAAGGGGAAAACTTATCCCCTTTCCTTTTTGCAGTTTTTATAAATGATTTGGAAACATTTTTAGATATTCATGAAGCACCATCCTTACAAACAATTGATAATCTTTTTGATGAATATTTAAATATACTTATGAAGACCTTTCTTTTGCTGTATGCTGACGATACATTATTATTCTCGGAAACATATGAAGGAATGCAAAATTTACTAAATGTGTTTAGTGATTACTGTAAACTATGGAAACTTGAAGTTAACTTGAGTAAAACTAAAACCATTATCTTCTCAAAGAGAAAATTCCGCCCACTATTACGATTAAAATTAGACGGAAAGGAATTGGAGTATACTGATTGTTTTTCTTATCTAGGAGTTATTTTTTATTACAATGGTAGTTTTGTCCATACCAAAAAGAAGTTAGTAGAACAAGCACAAAAAGCGTTATATGCGGTATATTATAAAATTAGAAATCTGCAACTGCCTATTGATTTACAGCTGAAAATTTTTGACTCACTTGTTGCTCCTATCCTATTGTATGGGAGTGAAGTCTGGGGTGTTGGTAAGAATGACAATATTGAAAAAGTACATTTACAATTTTTAAAAAGAATTTTGGGTGTAAGAGTTACAACTCCAAATTGTCTAGTATATGGTGAGTTGGGTAGATACCCTCTTGACATTAACATCAAATGCAGGATGCTCTGTTTCTGGAGTCGTTTAATGACTACAGAAAAGTTGTCTTCTAAGATATATAAACTTCTACTCAAGTTGTATGCAAATGAGAATAGTCAGACTTTATATGTGAAAAACATACAGACTATTTTGGATAATATTGGCCTTAGTTTTATCTTTAGAAACCAAATTCCTGTTAATATAATTTGGATTAAAACACATGTGAAACAAATTCTTATTGACCAATTCATACAAAATTGGCGTTCAGAGATTGGTAATTCCTCTCGTGGTCATTATTATTCTCTTTTCAAACAAGAGTTTTGTATAGAACCGTATCTGCTACGCCTCGAACAAAGGTATAGAATCTATATAACTAAATTTAGGCTCTGTAACATTAGAATACCAATTGAAACAGGACTTTGGCAAAAAATTACAAGAGAAAATAGAAAGTGTACAAAATGCTCAAAAGATGTAATTGGCGATGAATATCACTACTTGTTTATATGTAATAACACTGAAATACAAAGATTAAGATCCAAATATATTCCAAAATATTATGTACAAAATAGTAGTCTAGCTAAAATGGCTGGTATCTTCTCTTTGTGTAATTCTCAATTATTGAAAAGTGTAGCATTATTTTTGAAAGGAATCAGTAAACTATTCTAGTACATTAGATATTAGAGTGATCACTTCTATTCACTATGGGTTTTTTTCTCCAATGTTAATATTCTTGTTGAGTCTTTGTCTTATTTCCTATGTATGTATTTATGTTATAATAACTGTATGCTCATGTTGCACACTGTGCCTGAGCCTTGTTAATAAAATCTTGAATCTTGAATCTTGAATCTTGAATCTACCTGCTAAAAAAACAATGGGAATAAACATGTGTCATATCTACCTGTTAAAAAAACAATGGGAATAAACATGTGTCATATCTACCTGTTAACAAAAACAATGGGAATAAACATGTGTCATATATACCTGTTAAAAATACAATGGGAATAAACATGTGTCATATCTACCTGTTAAAAACAACAATGGGAATAAACATGTGTCATATCTACCTGTTGAAAAAACCAATGGGAATAAACATGTGTCATATCTACCTGTAAAAAAACCAACGGGAATAAACATGTGTCATATCTACCTGCTAAAAAAACAATGGGAATAAACATGTGTCATATCTACCTGTTAACAAAACAACGGGAAAATATGTAGAAGAATGCATTACATACAACTGAACTTGTTAATATTGAATTTGACCTGTTTTTGTCATATTAATGTAGTAATGATAGATCTACACTTAACATAAGAGACTTTATCTGATCTTTGTGGAGTCAGACCACTTCAACTTAATGTAAATATTTGTGTCAATATTATCTTCTTGCGAGCCCCAGACAGGTCACACCAACGACTATAAACTTGATATCAGCTGCTTCGGCAGTTAGCAAGCACCGGTTAATGTGTCAGAGTGGAGCGTCATGTTTGCCTGCAGACAGTACTTAAACTAGAAAAGAAGTATGCCCTCGCACTTGATAATTATGGACAAAGTTGTTTTGTTAGGAGTGATTTTTTAAAAATGAAGTGTGTCTGTAAGACACAAATGATGCCCCCGCCTGACCATCAAATTCCTGTGGATATGCACACCTCCATTATGGGTATACACATCCTGCAATATATTTAAGCTGTAGCTCTAAAACTGTAGGAGGAGCTAGCTGGAAAAACCATGTTCCCTTTATGCAGCTAGTATGAACAAAATGACTAAGTCCAACTACCTGTCATTTTGAGAATATTTGATGAAAATCAAAATCATGTGGACATGCACACCTCCATTATGTGTATAAACATCCTGCAAAATATTAAAGCTATAGCTTTAAAACTGTAGGAGGAGCTATCCGGACAAACCATGTTTCCTTTATGCAGCTAGTACGAAAAAAAAGTCCAACTACCTGTCATTTTGAGAATATTTGAAGAAAATCAAAATCCTGTGGACATGCACACCTCCATTATGTGTATAAACATCCTACACAATACCGGTATTAAAGCTGTAGCTCCAAAACTGTAGGAGGAGATAGCCGGACAATCCATGTATATATATCAGGGTGATTCCTATATACCCCCCAAACTTTGCTTGCGGGGTGGGGGGGGGGGGGGGGGGGGGTATTATTAGAAGCGATCCAGAGAAAAGGATTATCAATATGCTTGGGGTTATCAGCAACATGAGGAAGAGAGGCAATGGAAGTAGAAGGCAACATACTACCAGTTGACCTAAGAATAGAAGAAATAGCAGTAAGAGAAATTGCCAAGATCCAGTCAAAAAACATTGCTGAACCAGTAAAACAACAATTGGAGGAATATCTCAGCAGGGATGATATATATGAACAAGAATCACCATTTGGGAAGGCAATCAACCAATCAGTAGACATGTTCAAAGCAACAAAAGTAGACATTAAACTCATAGAGCCAGAAGTCACATACAAGGCAGGGGTGGATGTCATGATGATGAGAGCGCCAAGCTACTGGAGCCGATTAGGTGGCTCAAAAAACAGAACAGCTGAACAGACTGAGGAAAGCAAAGAGGTGGTAACAGATCTTATTGGAGACCCAACAGACACCACAATAGTCGCTTTTACAGATGGCTCATGTCAGGGTAATCCTGGACCATGTGGATCTGGAGCAGTGCTATATCCAGGTGACAACGAAGGAATCAGCCTCAAGAGACAGGTAGCGCAAAGAGGATCCATACTGCTGGCAGAGTTTTGACCTATTTCATCTCAGTCCTGACTAGAGACTCCAATAAAGAGAAACAACAAAAGAAATTAACATTCTTGAAGGAATTCATCAAAAGTACAGGGCGCTTCCCAGAACTAGCAAGCCCTGTACCCCGATCATGAGCCTAGGCAACTCAATACTCCAGTACAAAGAGAAAGTACAGTGAGACAGCAAAGCACCAAAGAGAAAAAATTCAGTACTCGGGGACCAGTAGCGTCAATTGCGACCTTTAGGATCAGGATCCAACCATGCTCATGAGGTGACTTTGGAATATGTGCATACCGTATTATTGCTTTATAATATTGTTCAATATCTATATTTATTACATAATGATTTTATTCAAACAATTGTATTGGCTATCATGCTGTCACCTGACATTCCGTAAAATTTGATATTGTTTGATTAAAACTCGTATTGACTTTCGTTTTCGATTAATGTAATAAAACAATTACAGTCTTTTGTATCGGTCAATACGAGTTTTTATGGACCTTAGAAATCAATATTCACCTCAGCCTAAAGACTTCGGTGAATATCGTTTTTAAGGTCCATAAAAACTCGCATTGACCTCAACAAAAGACTATAATTGTATAGTGTATAATTATTTATTTATTTAAAAGACAATTATTATCTTTTAGTGAAAATGAATTATTTATTAAATGATAATATTACTTGTGACCAAAAATGTGATTAGGACGTGATTATGTTCTCATAACATGGTCTATTACGTATCATTTACAGGAATAAAATTAATATCAAAAATTTAAAAATAAATAATTTAAGAAAAAATTATTTAGAGCTTATTAATTATGAAATTTCATATAAGCATTATGTATTATTTTTGTTTGCATAAGCTTCATGGTTGTTGGATAAGTTGCAAATGGGTGTCATTAAACAAAATATAAATCAAAAAAAATATATATCTTAAAGATGACAATATGTAATATCAAGTTGTCTTTGATAAATATAAAAAATTTAAAAAATTAAACTGTTAACAGGATTTTGTCAAAATTGTGTTTTGTTGTCCATTAATTCAAAGTTTAATTTTTTATGCATTGTATTTTCGCGGCTACATAATTTCTTTTAAATACATGCCTGTCAAATTATTTTTAGTTGCTGAAAGGATATTTTAAGATATTCTTAATTATTTATTTAAAATTCGGTTCATTAATTTTCTAATTTAATTTTTGTTTTGAAAATCATTTTATCCACAACTAGGATTTTTTTGTTGGAAAATTCCATCGAACAAATCATCAGTTGAAACATTAGTTATTGTCATTATAATTAACTCATCAATGTTTTATTACCAATTTAATACACACCTACTAATGGGGAATATTTGTTGACAAATAGCAACGACCAGATGGCCACTATTGCTCAATTATACACAGACAGGAAATACAAAAATTCAAAAGAAGTCATACCACACTTTTTGACATTTTAAAGATTTCTCAAGTTTTCCATATTGCAATTGCAAACTGAGACCATAAATTACTGAAAAGAAATATGGTTTTGGTTTCGGTCAATACGAGTTTTTATGGACCTTAGAAATCAATATTCACCTCAGCCTAAAGACTTCGGTGAATATCGTTTTTAAGGTCCATAAAAACTCGTATTGACCTCAACAAAAGACTATAATTGTATAGTGTATAATTATTTATTTATTTAAAAGACAATTATTATCTTTTAGTGAAAATGAATTATTTATTAAATGATAATATTACTTGTGACCAAAAATGTGATTAGGACGTGATTATGTTCTCATAACATGGTCTATTACGTATCATTTACAGGAATAAAATTAATATCAAAAATTAAAAATTAAAAATTTAAGAAAAAATTATTTAGAGCTTATTAATTATGAAATTTCATATAAGCATTATGTATTATTTTTGTTTGCATAAGCTTCATGGTTGTTGGATAAGTTGCAAATGGGTGTCATTAAACAAAACATAAATTTAAAAAAAATTATATCTTAAAGATGACAATATGTAATATCAAGTTGTCTTTGATAAATATAAAAAATTAAAAAAATTAAACTGTTAACAGGATTTTGTCAATATTGTGTTTTGTTGTCCATTAATTCAAAGTTTAATTTGTTATGCATTGTATTTTCGCGGCTACATAATTTCTTTTAAATACATGCCTGTCAAATTATTTTTAGTTGCTGAAAGGATATTTTAAGATATTCTTAATTATTTATTTAAAATTCGGTTCATTAATTTTCTAATTTAATTTTTGTTTTGAAAATCATTTTATTCACAACTAGGATTTTTTGTTGGAAAATTCCATCGAACAGATCATCAGTTGAAACATTAGTTATTGTCATTATAATTAACTCATCAATGTTTTATTACTAATTTAATACACACCTACTAATGGGGAATATTTGTTGACAAATAACAACGACCAGATGGCCACTATTGCTCAATTATACACAGACAGGAAATACAAAAATTCAAAAGAAGTCATACCACACTTTTTGACATTTTAAAGATTTCTCAAGTTTTCCATATTGCAATTGCAAACTGAGACCATAAATTACTGAAAAGAAATATGGTTTTGGTTTCGGTCAATACGAGTTTTTATGGACCTTAGAAATCGATATTCACCTCAGCCTAAAGACTTCGGTGAATATCGTTTTTAAGGTCCATAAAAACTCGTATTGACCTCAACAAAAGACTATAATTGTATAGTGTATAATTATTTATTTATTTAAAAGACAATTATTATCTTTTAGTGAAAATGAATTATTTATTAAATGATAATATTACTTGTGACCAAAAATGTGATTAGGACGTGATTATTTAGAGCTTATTAATTATGAAATTTCATATAAGCATTATGTATTATTTTTGTTTGCATAAGCTTCATGGTTGTTGGATAAGTTGCAAATGGGTGTCATTAAACAAAACATAAATTAAAAAAAAATTATATCTTAAAGATGACAATATGTAATATCAAGTTGTCTTTGATAAATATAAAAAATTTAAAAAATTAAACTGTTAACAGGATTTTGTCAATATTGTGTTTTGTTGTCCATTAATTCAAAGTTTAATTTGTTATGCATTGTATTTTCGCGGCTACATAATTTCTTTTAAATACATGCCTGTCAAATTATTTTTAGTTGCTGAAAGGATATTTTAAGATATTCTTAATTATTTATTTAAAATTCGGTTCATTAATTTTCTAATTTAATTTTTGTTTTGAAAATCATTTTATCCACAACTAGGATTTTTTGTTGAAAAATTCCATCGAACAGATCATCATTTGAAACATTAGTTATTGTCATTATAATTAACTCATCAATGTTTTATTACTAATTTAATACACACCTACTAATGGGGAATATTTGTTGACAAATAGCAACGACCAGATGGCCACTATTGCTCAATTATACACAGACAGGAAATACAAAAATTCAAAAGAAGTCATACCACACTTTTTGACATTTTAAAGATTTCTCAAGTTTTCCATATTGCAATTGCAAACTGAGACCATAAATTACTGAAATGAAATATGGTTTTGGTTTCGGTCAATACGAGTTTTTATGGACCTTAGAAATCAATATTCACCTCAGCCTAAAGACTTCGGTGAATATCGTTTTTAAGGTCCATAAAAACTCGTATTGACCTCAACAAAAGACTATAATTGTATAGTGTATAATTATTTATTTATTTAAAAGACAATTATTATCTTTTAGTGAAAATGAATTATTTATTAAATGATAATATTACTTGTGACCAAAAATGTGATTAGGACGTGATTATGTTCTCATAACATGGTCTATTACGTATCATTTACAGGAATAAAATTAATATCAAAAATTAAAAATTAAAAATTTAAGAAAAAATTATTTAGAGCTTATTAATTATGAAATTTCATATAAGCATTATGTATTATTTTTGTTTGCATAAGCTTCATGGTTGTTGGATAAGTTGCAAATGGGTGTCATTAAACAAAACATAAATTAAAAAAAAATTATATCTTAAAGATGACAATATGTAATATCAAGTTGTCTTTGATAAATATAAAAAATTTAAAAAATTAAACTGTTAACAGGATTTTGTCAATATTGTGTTTTGTTGTCCATTAATTCAAAGTTTAATTTTATATGCATTGTATTTTCGCGGCTACATAATTTCTTTTAAATACATGCCTGTCAAATTATTTTTAGTTGCTGAAAGGATATTTTAAGATATTCTTAATTATTTATTTAAAATTCGGTTCATTAATTTTCTAATTTAATTTTTGTTTTGAAAATCATTTTATCCACAACTAGGATTTTTTGTTGGAAAATTCCATCGAACAGATCATCAGTTGAAACATTAGTTATTGTCATTATTATTAACTCATCAATGTTTTATTACCAATTTAATACACACCTACTAATGGGGAATATTTGTTGACAAATAGCAACGACCAGATGGCCACTATTGCTCAATTATACACAGACAGGAAATACAAAAATTCAAAAGAAGTCATACCACACTTTTTGACATTTTAAAGATTTCTCAAGTTTTCCATATTGCAATTGCAAACTGAGACCATAAATTACTGAAATGAAATATGGTTTTGGTTTCGGTCAATACGAGTTTTTACGGACCTTAGAAATCAATATTCACCTCAGCCTAAAGACTTCGGTGAATATCGTTTTTAAGGTCCATAAAAACTCGTATTGACCTCAACAAAAGACTATAATTGTATAGTGTATAATTATTTATTTATTTAAAAGACAATTATTATCTTTTAGTGAAAATGAATTATTTATTAAATGATAATATTACTTGTGACCAACAATGTGATTAGGACGTGATTATGTTCTCATAACATGGTCTATTACGTATCATTTACAGGAATAAAATTAATATCAAAAATTAAAAATAAATAATTTAAGAAAAAAATATTTAGAGCTTATTAATTATGAAATTTCATATAAGCATTATGTATTATTTTTGTTTGCATAAGCTTCATGGTTGTTGGATAATTTGCAAATGGGTGTCATTAAACAAAACATAAATTAAAAAAAAATTATATCTTAAAGATGACAATATGTAATATCAAGTTGTCTTTGATAAATATAAAAAAATTAAAAAATTAAACTGTTAACAGGATTTTGTCAATATTGTGTTTTGTTGTCCATTAATTCAAAGTTTAATTTTTTATGCATTGTATTTTCGCGGCTACATAATTTCTTTTAAATACATGCCTGTCAAATTATTTTTAGTTGCTGAAAGGATATTTTAAGATATTCTTAATTATTTATTTAAAATTCGGTTCATTAATTTTCTAATTTAATTTTTGTTTTGAAAATCATTTTATCCACAACTAGGATTTTTTGTTGGAAAATTCCATCGAACAGATCATCAGTTGAAACATTAGTTATTGTCATTATAATTAACTCATCAATGTTTTATTACTAATTTAATACACACCTACTAATGGGGAATATTTGTTGACAAATAGCAACGACCAGATGGCCACTATTGCTCAATTATACACAGACAGGAAATACAAAAATTCAAAAGAAGTCATACCACACTTTTTGACATTTTAAAGATTTCTCAAGTTTTCCATATTGCAATTGCAAACTGAGACCATAAATTACTGAAATGAAATATGGTTTTGGTTTCGGTCAATACGAGTTTTTACGGACCTTAGAAATCAATATTCACCTAAGCCTAAAGACTTCGGTGAATATCGTTTTTAAGGTCCATAAAAACTCGTATTGACCTCAACAAAAGACTATAATTGTATAGTGTATAATTATTTATTTATTTAAAAGACAATTATTATCTTTTAGTGAAAATGAATTATTTATTAAATGATAATATTACTTGTGACCAACAATGTGATTAGGACGTGATTATGTTCTCATAACATGGTCTATTACGTATCATTTACAGGAATAAAATTAATATCAAAAATTAAAAATAAATAATTTAAGAAAAAAATATTTAGAGCTTATTAATTATGAAATTTCATATAAGCATTATGTATTATTTTTGTTTGCATAAGCTTCATGGTTGTTGGATAATTTGCAAATGGGTGTCATTAAACAAAACATAAATTAAAAAAAAATTATATCTTAAAGATGACAATATGTAATATCAAGTTGTCTTTGATAAATATAAAAAAATTAAAAAATTAAACTGTTAACAGGATTTTGTCAATATTGTGTTTTGTTGTCCATTAATTCAAAGTTTAATTTTTTATGCATTGTATTTTCGCGGCTACATAATTTCTTTTAAATACATGCCTGTCAAATTATTTTTAGTTGCTGAAAGGATATTTTAAGATATTCTTAATTATTTATTTAAAATTCGGTTCATTAATTTTCTAATTTAATTTTTGTTTTGAAAATCATTTTATCCACAACTAGGATTTTTTGTTGGAAAATTCCATCGAACAGATCATCAGTTGAAACATTAGTTATTGTCATTATAATTAACTCATCAATGTTTTATTACTAATTTAATACACACCTACTAATGGGGAATATTTGTTGACAAATAGCAACGACCAGATGGCCACTATTGCTCAATTATACACAGACAGGAAATACAAAAATTCAAAAGAAGTCATACCACACTTTTTGACATTTTAAAGATTTCTCAAGTTTTCCATATTGCAATTGCAAACTGAGACCATAAATTACTGAAATGAAATATGGTTTTGGTTTCGGTCAATACGAGTTTTTACGGACCTTAGAAATCAATATTCACCTAAGCCTAAAGACTTCGGTGAATATCGTTTTTAAGGTCCATAAAAACTCGTATTGACCTCAACAAAAGACTATAATTGTATAGTGTATAATTATTTATTTATTTAAAAGACAATTATTATCTTTTAGTGAAAATGAATTATTTATTAAATGATAATATTACTTGTGACCAACAATGTGATTAGGACGTGATTATGTTCTCATAACATGGTCTATTACGTATCATTTACAGGAATAAAATTAATATCAAAAATTAAAAATAAATAATTTAAGAAAAAAATATTTAGAGCTTATTAATTATGAAATTTCATATAAGCATTATGTATTATTTTTGTTTGCATAAGCTTCATGGTTGTTGGATAAGTTGCAAATGGGTGTCATTAAACAAAACATAAATTAAAAAAAAATTATATCTTAAAGATGACAATATGTAATATCAAGTTGTCTTTGATAAATATAAAAAATTTAAAAAATTAAACTGTTAACAGGATTTTGTCAATATTGTGTTTTGTTGTCCATTAATTCAAAGTTTAATTTTATATGCATTGTATTTTCGCGGCTACATAATTTCTTTTAAATACATGCCTGTCAAATTATTTTTAGTTGCTGAAAGGATATTTTAAGATATTCTTAATTATTTATTTAAAATTCGGTTCATTAATTTTCTAATTTAATTTTTGTTTTGAAAATCATTTTATCCACAACTAGGATTTTTTGTTGGAAAATTCCATCGAACAGATCATCAGTTGAAACATTAGTTATTGTCATTATTATTAACTCATCAATGTTTTATTACCAATTTAATACACACCTACTAATGGGGAATATTTGTTGACAAATAGCAACGACCAGATGGCCACTATTGCTCAATTATACACAGACAGGAAATACAAAAATTCAAAAGAAGTCATACCACACTTTTTGACATTTTAAAGATTTCTCAAGTTTTCCATATTGCAATTGCAAACTGAGACCATAAATTACTGAAATGAAATATGGTTTTGGTTTCGGTCAATACGAGTTTTTACGGACCTTAGAAATCAATATTCACCTCAGCCTAAAGACTTCGGTGAATATCGTTTTTAAGGTCCATAAAAACTCGTATTGACCTCAACAAAAGACTATAATTGTATAGTGTATAATTATTTATTTATTTAAAAGACAATTATTATCTTTTAGTGAAAATGAATTATTTATTAAATGATAATATTACTTGTGACCAACAATGTGATTAGGACGTGATTATGTTCTCATAACATGGTCTATTACGTATCATTTACAGGAATAAAATTAATATCAAAAATTAAAAATAAATAATTTAAGAAAAAAATATTTAGAGCTTATTAATTATGAAATTTCATATAAGCATTATGTATTATTTTTGTTTGCATAAGCTTCATGGTTGTTGGATAATTTGCAAATGGGTGTCATTAAACAAAACATAAATTAAAAAAAAATTATATCTTAAAGATGACAATATGTAATATCAAGTTGTCTTTGATAAATATAAAAAAATTAAAAAATTAAACTGTTAACAGGATTTTGTCAATATTGTGTTTTGTTGTCCATTAATTCAAAGTTTAATTTTTTATGCATTGTATTTTCGCGGCTACATAATTTCTTTTAAATACATGCCTGTCAAATTATTTTTAGTTGCTGAAAGGATATTTTAAGATATTCTTAATTATTTATTTAAAATTCGGTTCATTAATTTTCTAATTTAATTTTTGTTTTGAAAATCATTTTATCCACAACTAGGATTTTTTGTTGGAAAATTCCATCGAACAGATCATCAGTTGAAACATTAGTTATTGTCATTATAATTAACTCATCAATGTTTTATTACTAATTTAATACACACCTACTAATGGGGAATATTTGTTGACAAATAGCAACGACCAGATGGCCACTATTGCTCAATTATACACAGACAGGAAATACAAAAATTCAAAAGAAGTCATACCACACTTTTTGACATTTTAAAGATTTCTCAAGTTTTCCATATTGCAATTGCAAACTGAGACCATAAATTACTGAAATGAAATATGGTTTTGGTTTCGGTCAATACGAGTTTTTACGGACCTTAGAAATCAATATTCACCTAAGCCTAAAGACTTCGGTGAATATCGTTTTTAAGGTCCATAAAAACTCGTATTGACCTCAACAAAAGACTATAATTGTATAGTGTATAATTATTTATTTATTTAAAAGACAATTATTATCTTTTAGTGAAAATGAATTATTTATTAAATGATAATATTACTTGTGACCAACAATGTGATTAGGACGTGATTATGTTCTCATAACATGGTCTATTACGTATCATTTACAGGAATAAAATTAATATCAAAAATTAAAAATAAATAATTTAAGAAAAAAATATTTAGAGCTTATTAATTATGAAATTTCATATAAGCATTATGTATTATTTTTGTTTGCATAAGCTTCATGGTTGTTGGATAATTTGCAAATGGGTGTCATTAAACAAAACATAAATTAAAAAAAAATTATATCTTAAAGATGACAATATGTAATATCAAGTTGTCTTTGATAAATATAAAAAAATTAAAAAATTAAACTGTTAACAGGATTTTGTCAATATTGTGTTTTGTTGTCCATTAATTCAAAGTTTAATTTTTTATGCATTGTATTTTCGCGGCTACATAATTTCTTTTAAATACATGCCTGTCAAATTATTTTTAGTTGCTGAAAGGATATTTTAAGATATTCTTAATTATTTATTTAAAATTCGGTTCATTAATTTTCTAATTTAATTTTTGTTTTGAAAATCATTTTATCCACAACTAGGATTTTTTGTTGGAAAATTCCATCGAACAGATCATCAGTTGAAACATTAGTTATTGTCATTATAATTAACTCATCAATGTTTTATTACTAATTTAATACACACCTACTAATGGGGAATATTTGTTGACAAATAGCAACGACCAGATGGCCACTATTGCTCAATTATACACAGACAGGAAATACAAAAATTCAAAAGAAGTCATACCACACTTTTTGACATTTTAAAGATTTCTCAAGTTTTCCATATTGCAATTGCAAACTGAGACCATAAATTACTGAAATGAAATATGGTTTTGGTTTCGGTCAATACGAGTTTTTACGGACCTTAGAAATCAATATTCACCTCAGCCTAAAGACTTCGGTGAATATCGTTTTTAAGGTCCATAAAAACTCGTATTGACCTCAACAAAAGACTATAATTGTATAGTGTATAATTATTTATTTATTTAAAAGACAATTATTATCTTTTAGTGAAAATGAATTATTTATTAAATGATAATATTACTTGTGACCAAAAATGTAATTAGGACGTGATTATGTTCTCATAACATGGTCTATTACGTATCATTTACAGGAATAAAATTAATATCAAAAATTAAAAATTAAAAATTTAAGAAAAAATTATTTAGAGCTTATTAATTATGAAATTTCATATAAGCATTATGTATTATTTTTGTTTGCATAAGCTTCATGGTTGTTGGATAAGTTGCAAATGGGTGTCATTAAACAAAACATAAATTAAAAAAAAATTATATCTTAAAGATGACAATATGTAATATCAAGTTGTCTTTGATAAATATAAAAAAATTAAAAAATTAAACTGTTAACAGGATTTTGTCAATATTGTGTTTCGTTGTCCATTAATTCAAAGTTTAATTTTTTATGCATTGTATTTTCGCGGCTACATAATTTCTTTTAAATACATGCCTGTCAAAAATTACTTAGTTGCTGAAAGGATATTTTAAGATATTCTTAATTATTTATTTAAAATTCGGTTCATTAATTTTCTAATTTAATTTTTGTTTTGAAAATCATTTTATCCACAACTAGGATTTTTTGTTGGAAAATTAAATCGAACAGATCATCAGTTGAAACATTAGTTATTGTCATTATTATTAACTCATCAATGTTTTATTACTAATTTAATACACACCTACTAATGGGGAATATTTGTTGACAAATAGCAACGACCAGATGGCCACTATTGCTCAATTATACACAGACAGGAAATACAAAAATTCAAAAGAAGTCATACCACACTTTTTGACATTTTAAAGATTTCTCAAGTTTTCCATATTGCAATTGCAAACTGAGACCATAAATTACTGAAATGAAATATGGTTTTGGTTTCGGTCAATACGAGTTTGTATGGACCTTAGAAATCAATATTCACCTCAAGCCTAAAGACTTCGGTGAATATCGTTTTTAAGGTCCATAAAAACTCGTATTGACCTCAACAAAAGACTATAATTGTATAGTGTATAATTATTTATTTATTTAAAAGACAATTATTATCTTTTAGTGAAAATGAATTGTTTATTAAATGATAATATTACTTGTGACCAAAAATGTGATTAGGACGTGATTATGTTCTCATAACATGGTCTATTACGTATCATTTACAGGAATAAAATTAATATCAAAAATTAAAAATAAATAATTTAAGAAAAAAATATTTAGAGCTTATTAATTATGAAATTTCATATAAGCATTATGTATTATTTTTGTTTGCATAAGCTTCATGGTTGTTGGATAAGTTGCAAATGGGTGTCATTAAACAAAACATAAATTAAAAAAAAATTATATCTTAAAGATGACAATATGTAATATCAAGTTGTCTTTGATAAATATAAAAAAATTAAAAAATTAAACTGTTAACAGGATTTTGTCAATATTGTGTTTTGTTGTCCATTAATTCAGTTTAATTTTTTATGCATTGTATTTTCGCGGCTACATAATTTCTTTTAAATACATGCCTGTCAAATTATTTTTAGTTGCTGAAAGGATATTTTAAGATATTCTTAATTATTTATTTAAAATTCGGTTCATTAATTTTCTAATTTAATTTTTGTTTTGAAAATCATTTTATCCACAACTAGGATTTTTTGTTGGAAAATTCCATCGAACAGATCATCAGTTGAAACATTAGTTATTGTCATTATAATTAACTCATCAATGTTTTATTACTAATTTAATACACACCTACTAATGGGGAATATTTGTTGACAAATAGCAACGACCAGATGGCCACTATTGCTCAATTATACACAGACAGGAAATACAAAAATTCAAAAGAAGTCATACCACACTTTTTGACATTTTAAAGATTTCTCAAGTTTTCCATATTGCAATTGCAAACTGAGACCATAAATTACTGAAATGAAATATGGTTTTGGTTTCGGTCAATACGAGTTTTTACGGACCTTAGAAATCAATATTCACCTCAGCCTAAAGACTTCGGTGAATATCGTTTTTAAGGTCCATAAAAACTCGTATTGACCTCAACAAAAGACTATAATTGTATAGTGTATAATTATTTATTTATTTAAAAGACAATTATTATCTTTTAGTGAAAATGAATTATTTATTAAATGATAATATTACTTGTGACCAAAAATGTAATTAGGACGTGATTATGTTCTCATAACATGGTCTATTACGTATCATTTACAGGAATAAAATTAATATCAAAAATTAAAAATAAATAATTTAAGAAAAAAATATTTAGAGCTTATTAATTATGAAATTTCATATAAGCATTATGTATTATTTTTGTTTGCATAAGCTTCATGGTTGTTGGATAATTTGCAAATGGGTGTCATTAAACAAAACATAAATTAAAAAAAAATTATATCTTAAAGATGACAATATGTAATATCAAGTTGTCTTTGATAAATATAAAAAAATTAAAAAATTAAACTGTTAACAGGATTTTGTCAATATTGTGTTTCGTTGTCCATTAATTCAAAGTTTAATTTTTTATGCATTGTATTTTCGCGGCTACATAATTTCTTTTAAATACATGCCTGTCAAATTATTTTTAGTTGCTGAAAGGATATTTTAAGATATTCTTAATTATTTATTTAAAATTCGGTTCATTAATTTTCTAATTTAATTTTTGTTTTGAAAATCATTTTATCCACAACTAGGATTTTTTGTTGGAAAATTCCATCGAACAGATCATCAGTTGAAACATTAGTTATTGTCATTATAATTAACTCATCAATGTTTTATTACTAATTTAATACACACCTACTAATGGGGAATATTTGTTGACAAATAGCAACGACCAGATGGCCACTATTGCTCAATTATACACAGACAGGAAATACAAAAATTCAAAAGAAGTCATACCACACTTTTTGACATTTTAAAGATTTCTCAAGTTTTCCATATTGCAATTGCAAACTGAGACCATAAATTACTGAAATGAAATATGGTTTTGGTTTCGGTCAATACGAGTTTTTACGGACCTTAGAAATCAATATTCACCTAAGCCTAAAGACTTCGGTGAATATCGTTTTTAAGGTCCATAAAAACTCGTATTGACCTCAACAAAAGACTATAATTGTATAGTGTATAATTATTTATTTATTTAAAAGACAATTATTATCTTTTAGTGAAAATGAATTATTTATTAAATGATAATATTACTTGTGACCAACAATGTGATTAGGACGTGATTATGTTCTCATAACATGGTCTATTACGTATCATTTACAGGAATAAAATTAATATCAAAAATTAAAAATAAATAATTTAAGAAAAAAATATTTAGAGCTTATTAATTATGAAATTTCATATAAGCATTATGTATTATTTTTGTTTGCATAAGCTTCATGGTTGTTGGATAATTTGCAAATGGGTGTCATTAAACAAAACATAAATTAAAAAAAAATTATATCTTAAAGATGACAATATGTAATATCAAGTTGTCTTTGATAAATATAAAAAAATTAAAAAATTAAACTGTTAACAGGATTTTGTCAATATTGTGTTTTGTTGTCCATTAATTCAAAGTTTAATTTTTTATGCATTGTATTTTCGCGGCTACATAATTTCTTTTAAATACATGCCTGTCAAATTATTTTTAGTTGCTGAAAGGATATTTTAAGATATTCTTAATTATTTATTTAAAATTCGGTTCATTAATTTTCTAATTTAATTTTTGTTTTGAAAATCATTTTATCCACAACTAGGATTTTTTGTTGGAAAATTCCATCGAACAGATCATCAGTTGAAACATTAGTTATTGTCATTATAATTAACTCATCAATGTTTTATTACTAATTTAATACACACCTACTAATGGGGAATATTTGTTGACAAATAGCAACGACCAGATGGCCACTATTGCTCAATTATACACAGACAGGAAATACAAAAATTCAAAAGAAGTCATACCACACTTTTTGACATTTTAAAGATTTCTCAAGTTTTCCATATTGCAATTGCAAACTGAGACCATAAATTACTGAAATGAAATATGGTTTTGGTTTCGGTCAATACGAGTTTTTACGGACCTTAGAAATCAATATTCACCTCAGCCTAAAGACTTCGGTGAATATCGTTTTTAAGGTCCATAAAAACTCGTATTGACCTCAACAAAAGACTATAATTGTATAGTGTATAATTATTTATTTATTTAAAAGACAATTATTATCTTTTAGTGAAAATGAATTATTTATTAAATGATAATATTACTTGTGACCAAAAATGTAATTAGGACGTGATTATGTTCTCATAACATGGTCTATTACGTATCATTTACAGGAATAAAATTAATATCAAAAATTAAAAATTAAAAATTTAAGAAAAAATTATTTAGAGCTTATTAATTATGAAATTTCATATAAGCATTATGTATTATTTTTGTTTGCATAAGCTTCATGGTTGTTGGATAAGTTGCAAATGGGTGTCATTAAACAAAACATAAATTAAAAAAAAATTATATCTTAAAGACGACAATATGTAATATCAAGTTGTCTTTGATAAATATAAAAAAATTAAAAAATTAAACTGTTAACAGGATTTTGTCAATATTGTGTTTCGTTGTCCATTAATTCAAAGTTTAATTTTTTATGCATTGTATTTTCGCGGCTACATAATTTCTTTTAAATACATGCCTGTCAAAAATTACTTAGTTGCTGAAAGGATATTTTAAGATATTCTTAATTATTTATTTAAAATTCGGTTCATTAATTTTCTAATTTAATTTTTGTTTTGAAAATCATTTTATCCACAACTAGGATTTTTTGTTGGAAAATTAAATCGAACAGATCATCAGTTGAAACATTAGTTATTGTCATTATTATTAACTCATCAATGTTTTATTACTAATTTAATACACACCTACTAATGGGGAATATTTGTTGACAAATAGCAACGACCAGATGGCCACTATTGCTCAATTATACACAGACAGGAAATACAAAAATTCAAAAGAAGTCATACCACACTTTTTGACATTTTAAAGATTTCTCAAGTTTTCCATATTGCAATTGCAAACTGAGACCATAAATTACTGAAATGAAATATGGTTTTGGTTTCGGTCAATACGAGTTTGTATGGACCTTAGAAATCAATATTCACCTCAAGCCTAAAGACTTCGGTGAATATCGTTTTTAAGGTCCATAAAAACTCGTATTGACCTCAACAAAAGACTATAATTGTATAGTGTATAATTATTTATTTATTTAAAAGACAATTATTATCTTTTAGTGAAAATGAATTATTTATTAAATGATAATATTACTTGTGACCAAAAATGTGATTAGGACGTGATTATGTTCTCATAACATGGTCTATTACGTATCATTTACAGGAATAAAATTAATATCAAAAATTAAAAATAAATAATTAAAGAAAAAAATATTTAGAGCTTATTAATTATGAAATTTCATATAAGCATTATGTATTATTTTTGTTTGTATAAGCTTCATGGTTGTTGGATAAGTTGCAAATGTGTGTCATTAAACAAAACATAAATTAAAAAAACTTAATGGATGTGTGAGATATCTAATTACTAGTCCTTGTTGAGAAAATGTAATAAAAAAAACTATTGTAGGCACTAGATTTGAGGTAGGGTCGGGTTACCCTATACAAACTATATTTTTTGTTTGACCCTAGATTGTTCTCTATACTAATTTAAAGGGAATACTCCCTCGGATGATGCAAATTTGCGTGATTATCTACACACATCTAGCATATAAACGAATGACAGAAATGCTGTATATATGTCATTCCGAACTGTTTAATGAACTCAAATAGAGTATTTCGTCAATTTACAATGCCAAATTAATATTTTAATATGTCCATCTATCATGATAAAATTGAATTGGTTGATTATACATTTATAAGGTATCGGGCACTGTTTATTTTTTATCTGGGAATGTACACAACTTTTGCCAAATGAAATATATAGCGTAAGTGTAAAATACATCTTCGATTACAAAATAAAGTTTCTTATACTCGAACATATAGCTTAAACGGACGCGGACGTCGAGGAATTATTATTATTATTTTGTTTTTTTATTTTTTTTATAATTCATTGAATGATCTCGTTTCGTTTCGTTTCGTTTCGTTTCTCAGTTTACAGATTTTGTTTCGTTTCATCGTAATTCGTTTCGTTTCGTTGTGTTTCGTTTCGTTTCGCTGTGTTTCGTTTCTGTTTCGTTTCTCACTTTGCAAGGGAAGCAGGTCAAATCGGCCCCAAGTCAAATCGGCCACAAGTGAAATCGGCCCCAAATCAAATCGGTCCCAGTCAAATCGGCCCCAAGTCAAATCGGCCCCAAGTCAAAATTATTGAAGAATTAAAACTGTCTAGAAAGTACAGTTGTGTTTTGTACCAGTAAATGTTTACCATTGATACGAAAATTGCCGAGTCCAATTAGCCGATTCCCAAATTGCCGACATATGAAAAATAATTAAATAAATACACATTTTTTGTTTTGTAAATACGCCCCAAATTTGTTTGGTGTTAATTAATTGTCGATCATTTATTAAAATCTACCATAAGCTTGGATATTGTGGGTATAGTACTAGTTCATTTTTAGATTACCGAAATCATCAATCAGTTCTAAATAATTTGCTATTTAACGACAATTTTCGGCATTGTTTTTCTTTCTTACTTAATAAAACTCTAAAAAAACATTTATTTATTTGTAGTTTTTTTCCATTGTTCTTCAATTGTTTGAGTAACGAGTATCGGCATCTCCTATTCAACAATCAGTATGCATTTGATTATGTTTTTTTCTAATTAAAATTGCGCGAAAAATTACTGCTTTCAATAAAAATTTGTACACACCATCAAAAATTTTTTTTAAATAAAAAATAATATGATGAAATTTTGTCATTTTTAACAAAAATCGGCAATATGGGATTCGGCAATATGGTATTCGGCAATCTTGACAGAAATCATGGTTGTGTGCAGGACTAATCCACCGTATATCCTTTTGACTTTGAGCTCGAATGCTATAATCTAAACTCCCTTGTATGTCGGACCATTTCAAAAGAAATATTTATTTAATTATTTACAATATTCCTTCATAAATTAGAAGCATTATTCTACTTGCAATAACAATATTTTTCATATGTCGGCAATTTGGGAATCGGCTAATTGGACTCGGCAATTTGGGATTCGGCAAACTGGGAATCGGCAATTTGGGATGCTACCTGTACGAGTACATTGGTCATGGGGAGGACGCTGGATTTGCCTTCTGTCATTGAATTAACCCCTTGTAAATATAGACCTTTTTATTCTTAAAAACATGGGCGCGGCCATTATCGACTTCCGATCCGAGTGTGTCCGCCATTAGTAAAGTGTCAAAATATTATGTTCTCGGGGTTTATCGATACACTAATGTATGGTTTCTCTAGTACAGGTGTCACAATATACTGTTATTTCGGCTTGAAATTCAATGATAACACCTGCTGTGAAGTGATTTGTAAACGGAGATATAATGACAATGATATAATGACAACAAATAAATTACCTGGTATGTATTTTTTTTTTAATTACCGTTATATTCCCCATACAAAATCAGTATAAATCCTACTTGATAAAAAACTGCATGCACTTTTTTTCCTTTTTTGTTGCCTTTCAAGCATAAGAAAAAAGGGGTAATCAAATTAATATTTTGTATGAAATTAAAAAGTAAATATATAAATTATAACATACGCTTTTTGAAATTATTACTATACGATTTAAAGTGAAGTAATAATAATGATAAAAAGTGTGCCTAACTTATAAGAAATAACTTAACTTTGAATATGACATCTTAAGGTGCATTTTACAATTCTGTTTTATTTTTATTTATTTTTTGTTTGTTAAATTGTAAAACAAATTAAAACTTTTTGTCGGTCAATTTCTGTAGTGAAGATGAAAAGGAATTTAAGTTTTATCAAATTAAAACATCTGAAAATCTGAATTTCTTTATCTGAAAAAAAAAGTTTCATGAGGAACCTAATATAACTATTTGCTCCCAGGTTTCAGATACGTGAACCGGACGGTCATTTTTCACCCCATTTGCCTTCTTTTTTAAATTTCTTTGCTAGGATTTCATAGTTTTATATTGATTTATTCTTTAATTGTATATGTTTTTGAAGATTAATTAAAATTTAATATTGACGTGTTAAGGAAGTGGTAGCGCTTTCTAGACTTGTAGTCTGCTGAAGGTCGACCGTGTCAACAGCGATGCGATGCTTCCCGGGTTTGGCACTTAGGGGAATAGACAGTCGTGTCATTTTGTAACAAAGGTGTTAAATTCATATTGTAGAAAGATAACTATCATTATAACTGATAGTTAACTGTGTATTGCATAACAAGTTATAGCAAAGACATCACTAAAACACAAAAAATTAATTTATGTATTGGGTTGATTCTTAAATGTATTTGATTTGCAATATGACAGTTAAACTCTACCCCCTTCCCACAAAGGGTTAAAAATGATAAATATATATATAACTGAATTATAATGACAAAAAGCTAAAAGAAAAAAAAATCGCCGAATTTTGTTGCAGGACATCATGTCGTTCATTTTTACTTCTTACAGAATCAAGATTTGTTTCAAGATTTATCTACAGAGAGGTGATGCCTCTTTGTAAATTGTTAATTATTTTATGCGGCTTCTACATGAAAAACAATAATTCCTACACTGCTCACTTTGTCCCCGTTTCCTTATATTATATAAACTTTCATTTAAGACAACATTTAACTCAGTTTTTTTTCCTTTCTATGTTATCCTCTACCGCATACGGAAGGAACATTATTCCTCCACATATTTGCTACTCTATCATTGTGCACAAGTGCTCCCTACATCATAAAAATATGCGACTTTGTGAAGTGAAGACAATATTCGAAGGGAACTTAGTTTTTTTGTACAAAATATATACCGTTAGTAAAAAAATGTGTGTCGAGGGTTTCCATACCGACCGTTTTTTTTTGTTGCGTACCCCGTTTTGTATTGAAATTCTGCCACATAAGCAAGGTTAAAATCTGAATAGCTACAGATCGATCTGTTAGCCCACATCTGGCAAAATGACTAGCTAATTCTTTAATTTTGATAATATTGATCACCGTATAGATTTGTCGACCTGGTCCTGAACTTTGTGATTCTGAACAATTTAAACAATACTGGCCGTTTAAGTTCAATTCAATAATCCATATTTCGAAATATTCGGCCAAAATCACGGGAATAAGCCATAAAATATTAACTGAAGCGTGTTTATCTAATACAATTATGAATACTGATTAATCGTAACTAGTGTAAACAACCGATTGTTACACTTTCGTAACGGCGGACGATAGTAACGCCACCTAGCGTCCACGAACGATAACTTGGTAATCACCGATTTCTGAAAACGTCTATAAAAGGGTTTATTTCTATTTCGGTGTTCAGAAGAAGTTAATTTTTATTTATTTATTCTTTTTTTATTTTTATTTTTTGTGGCCGATTTGACTTTCATTTTGAGGCCGATTTGACTTGGGGCCGATTTGACTGGGGCCGATTTGACTGGAAATCTTTACAAGGACCCAAACGTTTAACAGATCCAGATTTGGAATATTTTCCCCATTCTAAATATAGACCTGCTCATTCAAAGTGTGGTGAGCGTCATTCATACGACCAAATAGAAACTGAAACATATTGGTTGTTGATAACAAAATGTAAGTTGATGCAAAACTATTTGTTTTGTAAACACATTTTACACACGTCGACTGACAAATTCGCTAAATGTTACAAAGAATTGAATTTACAAAAATATTTGGATTTTAACCTTCCTGCTTCCAAAATCTTTGACTTTGGTAAAAAAAATTAACAAAATTGAGAATTAGCGCTCACACTTTGCTATTTGAGAAAGGAAGGTATCGTAGACCTAAACTTCCTAGAGATCTAAGACAGTGCACAAGTATGTACACAAATAGAAGATGAAGAACATTTTATTTTATTTTGTAAAAAACATGATTCGATCAGCTGGAACTAGGCTTTCGTCAGTTGCATGACAATCTTAGCAGTTTTTATAATGCAGCTGTCTTTCAGTTAACAGTTTCGCTACACTATAACACTGTCAGTAAGAAACAACTATCCAGCCCCAAACCTAATATGGATTAGGCACAGCCTACAGGCGAGCATCGCATCTACGCATAGACATGTACATGTATTTTACTAGTCTATGATTATGAGTCCACAGTCTCTTGAAGTTCGAAAAATAAAAATAAAAATAAAAACACATTTTTTTTCTTATTTTTATTTTTATTTTTATTTTTGAAACTTCAATTGACTGTGAAGAGTCAACGTCTATCATTTAAAAAAGTATCCTTTTCATACGGGGGTCGTGCACAGGCCCTGTGGGTCGTGTTGCTCGTATGTGTTTATGTACATGTTTTGTAAAATAAATGATGAAAGTTCATAACGTTAAATTTTTTCATGATTATTTGTAAAAATGTGGTTCATAGTCCACCGAAATGTCAATGATAATATAAGAAAACAAATAATAGCTTTCATAAAGAAACATATAATCATCCTTTTCACGCACAAGTAAATGCATAACTCCGACAGAAAAGGCATAAAATATCGAATGTCTTACCCGCGCTGATCCAATTCTCTTGTTGTAAACAAACAATTTTGATCGGACCAATCGGCAGTTGATCAAAATGAAACAAGTAAGAGAAACCAGCTACCTCAGGATCCTGCGACCAACCCTGGAATACCGTGCGCAGCAACGGTTTGTGATCCCACCACCTAAACCCTAATACAGACATTAGAAAATGTACAAAGAAGAGCTGCCCGCTTTGTCATAAATGATTACACCAGCAGAACACAAGGATGCATGACAAGCATGTTAACATCACTTGAGTGGCAGACTTTAGAACAACGGAGGAGGATAAGCAGACTCGTTATGATGTATAAGACCCAGCATCAACTCGTGGACATCGACCGAGTGACAGCAGAACCAGAGGTCAACATAGGTTCCTCCGGGAGAGGTTCAATTATGACACTCAGAAACTCCTTCCAAAGAACAGCACGAGAATGGAACCACCTACCAGACACCACAGTTGGAGCCAGCTCCAAAGAGGAGTTCCGGGCTAACCTCGAACAACAGGTTAGCCACGCCAACCAGTGTAAATAGTTTTAACTGTGTCATAGTAAAGTGTTTAGTTGTACATAGTCTTGGGGACATCAGCTGTGTGTGCCTGGAATGCTTAGTCCCGCAGAACTTAAAACAGTCGGCGACGAATCCTGTTCTACACTGGAAGAAGAAGAAGATACAATGCCGTTGTACGTGTGTGTATGAGTTATTGATTGCATTTTCAAAATTTCTTACAGAAAGACATGTACATATTAGACAACAGTCTGAGTCAGTGGGTCTTTCATATCCGAACCTCAACCTGTCCATCCTACATATATTTAAGAGCATGATTTAATGTAGCTGCGGAACCATAGCTCTTTAGGTCTTTGTGAAATTTTCTGATAGGGTGGACCCCGAAAAAACCCCAAAAGGACCTAAATATCTATGGTTCTGCAGCTAGATTTAACGTAGCTGAGGGTCCGTAGTTCCTATAAGTCCTTTGGATATTTTTTTTTGTGGACAAAACAAAGGACCATGATAAAGAGCTACGGTTCTGCAGCTAGATTTAACGTTAGGTTTGGTAACCCACGCTTAAAATTTTATTAACTTCAGTATTACGGTATTAGGAATATCAGTAATTCTGGTGTCACATACCAGATTTTAGGGGCATTTGGGAGCCCCTGCTAATATATTTCAAACTTTGAAGTCATGTTATGTCTGAAATATGTTCTTTTTTGGTAAAAAAAAAAAAAAAAATGAAAAGGCTGGTAATCGCTCTGATAATTTTTGTCCATGTTCTACTCGTTTACTGCCTATAAAATATAAGTTAACTTAAACCGTTTGTAGTACTCCATAAATGACCATATATTGTTAATTTGTAGGCCTATAACTGCAAACTAGGCGTATTGCAGAAAAATGCAACGTTTTTTGTACGGAAGGGCGCTTGATAGGTAGATTTAGAATTAAAGAGAAAATCATAGATATGCAATTACCTTTAGCGCTTTCACTGATTTAAAGCAATTTTCTTTTATATTTTTTTTTCGCTCTTTTCGTCATTGTGTCTTGTAATGCTAGATCATAGCAAACAATATTTTTGCATCACACAAACGACAAGACTTTGAATGTTTTTTTCTGTCTGATGTGTACAAAAATGTATTAAAACGGGTTGCATGGCAACTGAATCAATATTGTTTTAAAAAAAATCATCTTTATATTCCTTTTTTTTTCTTTGTTTTGAAACCACGAGCGACATGATCAACGAAATCGTGTGACGACAGCTTAAGGGGCGAAACAAGGTCTAACGATTGTCCATTTTTTAAATAAATTAATCGTTTCATGTAAAGAAGTTGTACGGTTTCCTTTCCAATTATTTTTTTTTTGGGAGGGGGGTATTTTTAAACTGGATAGTTATTTTTTATTCAAATTAAAAGGCTGTTTCCTGTACTTCACTCTGTAATGATCACTTATCTAACCTTAAGTATGTATTCTATAGAAATACATCTATTTTGCTAATAGATACCACAGGCGCATGGGGCATGGATTTCGTTTCCTCCTCCCCCCTTTTCTCTACTACCCCCCCCTTTTTTTTCAAAATTTTCATATAAATCTTTCCTTTTTCAAAATTTTCATAATCATTCGTTTTTTCTTCATTTGACAATATCAGTAGACGTCATACATCATGAATAATACGTGTATTCTGTGTCCACAGTTTTTCGACTGATACAGTATAAGATAGAAGGTAAGCAACTCCATTTTCATATTTCGCGCCATATCGCTCACCTCGGTTGGGAAACCCCCGTGTTTTTTACACTTTTTACATTGTCTACATATGGCACTGTCGTATCAAACTGTTTCTAAGACACTTACCTAATTGCCCATGTTTGAATTTCAGTCTGTACGTTGATCTTTTCCAAGAAATCTCGCCGAGAATAGCGAGGCAGCTTCGTTTCTAGGTCAAACTACATCATTTGAGACGGAAGTGCAAGAACGGGAACCCTGGGATTTTTACGAATGGATTACCTGCAATGAAAAACCCAGATGCGCTCCGAATATTTTTTCCATAATGTTTTGGCGGGAAATATAAACCGCTGAAAAAACATTAACAGCAGACGGATTATTTCGTAAAAATGGCACAACGACCATCTGAATATGGAAACATTGAAATAATTTGAAGCTGAGAACAGCTATTGAATGGGACTATGGCATTTTACCCTCTTCCTCAATAAAAGGGCTCCCAACTGATAAAATTGTGTAAGGGAGCGGAGGGACCATTTAACTAAGGGGGCTATTTCTTTTTCAGGGGTAAAAAATAAATAACTTGTTTAACTATTTGAACGTGAAATAATAATTCGTGAATTTTTTTCGCGCATTTAACATCCTCGCGAAGAAAGCGAAAATTAAATACCCACCAAAATAACCACTTATACGGTAAAATAGTTTTTTTTTTCTGGATTTCAACACTGATTTCTGTCACTGCTGAAAAGTGGAGTTACACAAGTTATTTATTTTTTACCCCTGTAAGACAGATTTTTGTTTTATAAAATCATTGACATGAAATGAAAAAGAAATAGCCCCCTTAGTTAAATGGTCTCTCCGGCTCCCTTACACATTTTTGTCAGTTGGGAGCCCTTGTATTGAGGAAGGGGGTAAAATGCCATAGTCCCATTCAATAGCTGTTCTCAGCTTCTTCTTCCTTTGTTTTTTTTTTTATTTATTTATTTATTTATTTTTTTTAGTTGTATATGTATTTGTTTGGGTATGATTTTAATAATTTGAAGTAGAGGCAAGCTGAATATTTATTTTTCATTGAAATTTTGACTTCAGTTCTAACCATTCAATCATCTATTTCTCAGTTTGAATTTCTTTTTGAACAGTTATCTACCATCAAATTATTTCAATGTTTCCATATTCAGATGGTTGTTGTGCCATTTTTACGAAATAATCCGTCTGCTGTTATGTTTTTTCAGCGGTTTATATTTCCCGCCAAAACATTATGGGGAAAAATATTCGGAGCGCATCTGGGTTTTTCATTGCAGGTAATCCATTCGTAAAAATCCCAGGGTTCCCGTTCTTGCACTTCGTCTCAAATGATGTAGTTTGACCTAGAAACGAAGCTGCCTCGCTATTCTCGGCGAGATTTCTTGGAAAAGATCGACGTACAGACTGAAATTCGAACATGGGCAATTAGGTAAGTGTCTTAGAAACAGTTTGATACGACAGTGCCATATGTAGACAATGTAAAAAGTGTAAAAAACACGGGGGTTTCCCAACCGAGGTGAGCGATATGGCGCGAAATATGAAAATGGAGTTGCTTACCTTCTATCTTATACTGTATCAGTCGAAAAACTGTGGACACAGAATACACGTATTATCCATGATGTATGACGTCTACTGATATTGTCAAATGAAGAAAAAACGAATGATTATGAAAATTTTGAAAAAGGAATGATTTATATGAAAATTTTGAAAAAAGAGGGGGGGGGGGTAGTAGAGAAAAGGGGGGAGGAGGAAACGAAATCCATGCCCCATGCGCCTGTGATAGATACAACCTATGTGATACAAGATGTACTTTAGTCGGAACAAATATTCGTGACGTCATAGGTTAGGAATGCGAGAAAACCCCAGTGACGTCTTTGTAAACATTGCGAAATCTCCGTTAGGAAAATCGCAACGTACTCAAGATTTATCTTACTAATTTTAAATATTAAAGACATTCTTTTCATATTGCTGGGAACTGCACCATTCAATACATAAACAATTATTCGGCAACCAACTGTAAATCGCCACCAACTTGAGAAACGCACTGAGGGCAATGATTGTTTACTCTGACAGTGACAGCGATCATGAATGAATGACGTGACTAACAATACTTGTGTGACATAAACTATAGAAATTGTGTGACGACAGCTTTTTTTGGGGCGAAACAAGAAGGTCTAGCGATTGTCAATTTTTTAAATAAATTAATCGTTTCATGTAAAGAAGCTGCATAGATTCCTATTTTTTTTTTGTTATTTTTAAACTGGATAGTTATTTTTTATTCTAATTAATAGGCTATTTCCGGTGATTCACTCCGATTGTACATTCTATGCTGAAACTTAAAAACCACTTCCGGTTGGTATTGTTCGTATATATTCATCTCCTTACACACATGTTGCTGTTTAGCTCGCATCTTGCGATGCTCGCTATAATATACAGTAATTACCCTAAATTATTTTTATACATTGAGAAAGTATAATACAGGTATATTCAATAAGTATAAGGAAGTTCTGATAACTGATACAGAAAAGTTAAAGCCCCATAACCCCTACAAAATTAATCAAATCAAAATAGCGGGATAATATAAAGATCAACAACACAACTCGACCAAATATAAAGATCAACAACACAACACGACCAATCATCTTACCAAATATGAAAGCATTTGGACAAAAGACCTCAGAGGAGAACATTGCATTCACAAAGTGAAGTAAGATGGATAAACATGAAAAAATGAACCGATAAACTATATGTCCCCATACTATTGTATGCAATGCATAAAAATGAATGTCAACATTACATAGAAACATGGACAATACATTAGCAGGGTCAGTGAATGATTGTAACTAACAGACTACTAATATGACTAGATTATCCTTAGAATTTAAAAAATCATATTTTTTACGCTTCAACAATATTGATTACCGGTATTATGGAATTGAAATACAATGTAAATAAAATGCTAGTCTATTATACTTTAAATACCTATTCCTAAAATAGTATTTTTTTATTGTTGCTTATTTTGTTTTTCAGTGTTTAAAGAGTGTGATGGTTTCATGGTATAACTGACAGTCGGACATTTTACATGTACAGTGCTTACAACAATGGCAGAAGGAAAATGTTCTGTGTGTGGCCTCATGGCTTTGGTTAGACATGATGGATACTTAGTTTGTGAGGAATGTTCTACTGTACAGAGTGAAGATATGATAACATCAGAATACCAGGATGTCGTAGGTTACCAGGCAGCATCGGAAAACTTGTGGATCATGAACGATAAGCAGAAATTATTCACATCATATCATCACGTACCGGCCGGTAAACTAAGTGGTCAGACAAATATTAAAAATTATGGTAGTATTTTTAACTTCACCCAAGATATGATAGAAAATGCTGACAATATGTATAATATTTTATTTAAAGATCCAGAAATTATACGTAGGAGTATAGTTAACAAAAATTATATAAGCCTTGGTTGTTTGTTTTTAGTTGGAAGGAAGTACCAAAAAACTGTATCGTTGAAGAGATTTTGTAAAGTTACACAAATACCTCCCCCGAAGCTAATTGAAGCTCTCAAACTCATTAGAAACAAATTATCAATTGAACTGCCTACAAAAACTGTTATTGAGATTACATTAGAAATTACATCTGAACATGAAATAAGACGTGATGTTGTATCGACCACAATAGATATATTACACCTATGTGATAGAGCCTGGTTATTGACTGGTCGTCAGCCACAGAAGTTTATATGGGCAGCTATTTATATAGCATCAAAGTCAATCAACATAGCTGAACTAAAAACAGTTTCCTTTGTAAAGTTCCTGAAAAAATATAGTCAATTTAAATGTTACGGAACTGATCAAAACAGATTGAAGGAAGTCTTAGAGATTCTTACAGATCTTGGTGAACATATACCATGGGCATCAGATAAAGGGCAGAAAAACTTTGTTTTTTATAATTTACAAGATATTATCAAATACAGTGAAATGGCGATGATGGAAAGGAAACGGAAATTACTAAAAACAATGGACGAAGAGCAGAAGGAAAAAAACCAAGAAACAACCAATCAAAAACGCAAGTTAGACAGTCCTGATGTAGATTTTGTAGACATTTATCAACCACCTATTCTGAAATATCCAAAGAAATCAAATACTGAGGATGACCCAGTGGTACCAAGTCAGGTTTATGTAGACTGTGATACTGAACATTTAGGTTCTGAAATAGATGAAGAATTAGATGAATATATACGTTCTGATAAAGAAATTATTGAAATAGAAAAGGCAAGGGCACTAATAATTGACAGAGAATTGAACTAATATATATATAGACAGCATATCAGTATTATTTATCACAGATTGATATACAGTGGTGTAGGAATGGGCCGGAGGGGGAATTAAGGGGGGCAAATTTTAGGACAGGAACTGACAGAGTGGGGGAGGGGGCAAGTTTTAGGAGTGGTACAACAAGTGGGAGAACAAGTTTTTTTTTTAAATTATAAAGAAAAAAAGTTGTTTGGATTCAAAGCCTACCCTCATACCCCTTGGTTAACTGGACAATAATAGGTTTCTTTTGCTTCATAGTTTTGCTTTTGCCCACCTTGACCCTCTCCCCAACCAGGCCCCTACACCCCTGATATATGCTTCTGTTAAAGAATTTATCAAAATAGAAAAAAGCAAAGTCACTAATAATGGACAGAAAATAAAATATTTATTTATTTATGTATTAGTTTCATGATTTCTGTTTTATACACATTGTATATATACTGGATTCTACATTGGACCAACTCTATCAAGCTTCATATAATGAATGATTTAGGTTTAGTGGTTAGTTAATGATGTTTAATGCCACTTTCAACAATATTTCAGTTATATCGTGGCGGTAAGTTTTATTGGTGGAGGAAACCAGAGTACCCAGAGAAAACCACCAACCTGTCGCAAGTCACTGACAAACTTTATCACATAATGCTGTATTGAGTACACCTCGCCATGAGTGGGATTCGAACTCACAACTTTATACATTTTTTTCTCAAAGGCACTAGTTTCAGTAATTAAATACATACATGTGCATGCAACATTTTTTTCTCAAGGGCACTAGCTTCAGTACCACATGACTGTGATGTTTTTTCTTCAGGGTTCTAGTTTCAGTAATACATACATGTGACATTTTTTAGCTCACCTTGCCAAAGGCAAGGTGAGCTTTTGCCATCACTTGGCATCCGTCGTCTTTTAACTTTTCACATTTTAAACTTCTCCTTTGAAACCCCTCAGCCAAATGAACCGAAACTTGGTAGGAAGCATCTATGGAAGGTCCTTTATAAAGATTGCTCATTGTGTCCCGATCCATTAACAAACATGGCTGCCACAGCCAATTCTTGTTTCTGATTGGCCGATTTTTTTAAATCTTCTCCTCTGAAACTGCTTGGCCAAATGAACTTAAACTTGGTAGGAAGCATCTATGGAAGGTCCTCTATAAAGATTGCTCATTTCGTCCCGATCCGTTAACAAACATGGCCACCACAGGCCATTCTTGTTTCTGATTGGTTGATTTCTAAACAAATCTTCTCCTCTGAAACTGCCAGACCAAATGAATCAAAACCTGGTAGGAAGCATCCTTGAAAGGTCCTCTATCATGACTGCTCATTTAGTTCCAATCCGTTAACAAACATGGCCGCCACAGGCCATTCTTGTTTCTGATTGGTTGATTTCTAAAAAATCTTCTCCTCTGAAACCGCTTTGCCAAATGAATTGAAATTTGGTTGGAAGCATCTATGGAAGGTCCTGTTCATTTTGTCCCGATCCATTAACAAACATGGCCACCACAGGCAATTCTTGTTTCTGATTGGTTGATTTCTAAAAATATTCTCCTCTGAAACTGCTTGGCCAAATGATCCGAAACTTGGTAGGAAGCATCTATGGAAGATCCCGATCCGTTAACAAACATGGCCACCACAGGCGATTCTTGTTTCTGATTGACTGATTTTTTAGATTCTTCTCCTCTGAAACCATTTGGCCAAATGAACCGAAACTTGGCAGGAAGCATCTATGGAAAGTCCGCTGTTACGATTGCTCATTTCGTCCTGATCCATTAACAAACATGGCTACCAGAAAATTCTTGTTTCTGATTGGTTGATTTCTAAAAAATCTTCCTCTGAAACTGCTTTGCCAAATGAACCGAAACTTGGTAGGAAGCATCTATGGAAGCTTCTCTATAAAGATTGCTCATTTTGTCCTGATCCATTAACAAACATGGCCGTCATAGGCAATTCTTGTTTCTGATTGGCCGATTTTTTTAAATCTTCTCCTCTGAAACTGCTTGGCCAAATGAACTGAAACTTGGTAGGAAGCATCTATGGAAGGTCCTCTATAAAGATTGCTCATTTCGTCCCGATCTGTTAACAAACATGGCCACCACAGGCCATTCTTGTTTCTGATTGGTTGATTTCTAAACAAATCTCCTCTGAAACTGCCAGACCAAATGAATCAAAACCTGGTAGGAACCATCCTTGGAAGGTCCTCTATCAAGACTGCTCATTTAGTTCCAATCCGTTAACAAACATGGCCACCACAGGCCATTCTTGTTTCTGATTGGTTGATTTCTAAAAAATCTTCTCCCCTGAAACCGCTTTGCCAAATGAATTGAAATTTGGTAGGAAGCATCTATGGAAGATCCTGTTCATTTTGTCCCGATCCATTAACAAACATGGCCACCACAGGCCATTCTTGTTTCTGATAGGCCAATTTTTGAAAATCTTCTCCTCTGAAACCGCTTGCCCACATGAACCGAAACTTGGTAGGAAGCATCTATTGAAGGTCCTCAATAAAGATTGCTCATTTTGTCCCGATTGGTTAACAAACATGGCCACCACAGGCAATTCTTGTTTCTGATTGGTTGATTTCTAAAAATTTTCTCCTCTGAAACTGCTTGGCCAAATGATCCGAAACTTGGTAGGAAGCATCTATGGAGGTCCTGATCCGTTAACAAACATGGCCACCACAGGCGATTCTTGTTTCTGATTGACTGATTTTTTAGATTCTTCTCCTCTGAAACCATTTGGCCAAATGAACCGAAACTTGGCAGGAAGCATCTATGGAAAGTCCGCTGTTACGATTGCTCATTTCGTCCTGATCCTTTAACAAACATGGCTACCAGACAATTCTTGTTTCTGATTGGTTGATTTCTAAAAAATCTTCCTCTGAAACTGCTTTGCCAAATGAACCGAAACTTGGTAGGAAGCATCTATGGAAGCTTCTCTATAAAGATTGCTCATTTTGTCCTGATCCATTAACAAACATGGCCGTCATAGGCAATTCTTGTTTCTTATTGGTCGATTTCTAAAACAGCTTTTCCTCTGAAACCGCTTGGCCAAATGATATGAAACTTGGTAGGAAGTATCTATGGAAGGTCCTCTATAAAGATTGCTCATTCTGTCCCGATCTGTTAACTAACTTGGCCGCCACAGATGATTCTTATTTCTGATTGGCTGATTTTTTAGATTTTCTTCTGAAACCGTTTGGCCAAATGAACCGAAACTTGGTAGGAAGCATCTATGGAAGGTTCTCTATAAAGATTGCTCATTTTGTCCCGATCCATTAACAACTTGGCCACCACAGGCAATTCTTGTTTCTGATTGGTCGATTTCTAAAAATCTTCTACTCTAGGGTAAGAAACAGCTTGGCCAAATGGACCGAAACATGGTAGGAAGCATCTATGGAAGGTCCTCTATAGGAATTGCTCATTCCGTTTTGATCCGTTAACAAACATGGCCATCATAGGCAATTCTTATTGGTCGATTTCTAAAACAGCTTTTCCTCTGAAACCGCTTGGCCAAATGATATGAAACTTGGTAAGAAGCATCTATGGAAAGTCCGCTATAGAATTTGCTCATTTCGTTTTGATCCATTAACAAACATGGCTGCCACAGGCAATTCTTGTTTTAGATTGGTCGATTTCTAAAAATCTTCTTCTCTGAAACTGCTTTGCCAAAATGAGCCGAAATTTGGTGGGAAGCACCTATGGAAGGTTCTGTATTAAGTTTCCTCAAAGCAGAATGAAAGGTGAGCAACACAGGCTCAGCTCAGTGCTGAACCTCTAGTTTTTCTCAAAGGCACTAGTTTCAGTAATTAAATACATACATTTGTACATGCAACGTTTTTTCACAACGGTGCTATTTCAGTACATGTGATGTTTTTTCTCAAGGGTGCTAGTTTTGGTTATACATGCGATCTTTCTCCAGGGTGCTACTTTCATAAATACTTACATGTGATGGTTTTTTTAGAGTCCTAGTTTCAGTAGTACATACATGTGATGTTTTTCTCTCTCGCAGCAAGTTTCAGTAATATGTATATTATTTTGATGATTTCATTCTCCAAGGTGCTAGTTTCAGTACTATATACATGTAATGTTTTATTCTCCAGGGTGTGTTTTAGTAATACATGCAACAATTTTTTTTCTGTGGTGTTAGTTTCAGTACTACATACATGCGATGTGTTTTCTTTAGGGTGCAAATTTCAGTACATGTATTGTTTTTACTCAAGGGTGATAGTTTCAGCAATACCTACATATATTATTGTGATTTTATTCTCCAAGGTGCTAGTTGCAGTAATACATACATGTGATGTTTTTTTTCTTTAGGGTGCTAGTTTCAATAATACATACATGTGACTTTTTTTCGCGGTAGACATTTTTAGAACTGGATTCCGAGTCTTATTATTGCAAAGGAAGTAAAAACTTTCATGTGTATCAGTTGATGTTGGTCAGGGTATTTAAATTTTTCCAATATGAACTGTCCCATTCCTTTGTGGAATTTATTCAATGGAAAGTTTACATGTTTCATTGAAAAGTCATTCTTTGATTGAGAAGAGTTTGAAGATACCAAAGGGAGGTAATCAGAATCCATAAATCAAAGAAAGACACAACACAATGGCCAAGAGAACAAACAACGATCTACAAAACATTACACATAAAACTAAAGACAGAGTAACACAAACCCCATTAAAAACCAGGAGTGAACTCGGATGCTCTGGAAGGGTAAGCAATTCCTGCTCCACTAGTGGCACCTGTGGTGCTGTACAAAAAATAAAACTTCTAGTGATGAAAATACATGTATCTATATAGTAGGATTTTTCTGCACGAGGAACGTTCCACAGGAAAATGCATACCAAAAATTTACTTTCCAATAGAGCACTTGGACATATTATTTCGATTCTGAGACAACCAGTCTTTGCTCTAACTCCTTATGATTCTGAGACAACCAGTCTTTGCTCTTTCTCCTTATGATTCTGAGACAACCAGTCTTTGCTCTTACTCCTTATGATTCTGAGACAACCAGTCTTTGCTCTAACTCCTTATGATTCTTAGACAACCAGTCTTTGCTCTTTCTCCTTATGATTCTGAGACAACCAGTCTTTGCTCTTTCTCCTTATGATTCTGAGACAGCCAGTCTTTGCTCTAACTCCTTATGATTCTGGGACAACCAGTCTTTGCTCTTTCTCCTTATGATTCTGAGACAACCAGTCTTTGCTCTTTCTCCTTATGATTCTGGGACAACCAGTCTTTGCTCTAACACCTTATGATTCTGAGACAACCAGTCTTTGCTCTAACTCCTTATGATTCTGAGACAACCAGTCTTTGCTCCTTCTCTTTATGATTCTGAGACAACCAGTCTTTGCTCTAACTCCTTATGATTCTGAGACAACCAGTCTTTGCTCTAACTCCTTATGATTCTGAGAAAACCAGTCTTTGCTCTAACTCCTTATGATTCTGGGACAAACAGTCTTTGCTCTAACTCCTTATGATTTTGAGACAACCAGTCTTTGCTCTAACTCCTTATGATTCTGAGACAGCCAGTCTTTGCTCTTTCTCCTTATGATTCTGAGACAGCCAGTCTTTGCTCTTTCTCCTTATGATTCTGAGACAGCCAGTCTTTGCTCTAACTCCTTATGATTCTGGGACAACCAGTCTTTGCTCTTTCTCCTTATGATTCTGAGACAACCAGTCTTTGCTCTTTCTCCTTATGATTCTGGGACAACCAGTCTTTGCTCTAACACCTTATGATTCTGAGACAACCAGTCTTTGCTCTAACTCCTTATGATTCTGAGACAACCAGTCTTTGCTCCTTCTCTTTATGATTCTGAGACAACCAGTCTTTGCTCTAACTCCTTATGATTCTGAGACAACCAGTCTTTGCTCTAACTCCTTATGATTCTGAGAAAACCAGTCTTTGCTCTAACTCCTTATGATTCTGGGACAAACAGTCTTTGCTCTAACTCCTTATGATTTTGAGACAACCAGTCTTTGCTCTAACTCCTTATGATTCTGAGACAGCCAGTCTTTGCTCTAACTCCTTATGATTCTGGGACAACCAGTCTTTGCTCTTTCTCCTTCTGATTCTGGGACATCCAGTCTTTGCTCTTTCTCCTTATGATTCTGAGACAACCAGTCTTTGCTCTTTCTCCTTATGATTCTGGGACAACCAGTCTTTGCTCTAACTCCTTATGATTCTGAGACAACCAGTCTTTGCTCTAACTCCTTATGATTCTGAGACAACCAGTCTTTGCTCTAACTCCTTATGATTCTGAGACAACCAGTCTTTGCTCTAACTCCTTATGATTCTGAGACGACCAGTCTTTGTTCTAACTCCTTATGATTCTGAGACAACCAGTCTTTGCTCTTTCTCCTTATGATTCTGAGACAGCCAGTCTTTGCTCTAACTCCTTATGATTCTGGGACAACCAGTCTTTGCTCAAACTCCTTATGATTCTGAGACAACCAGTCTTTGCTCTTTCTCCTTATGATTCTGGGACAACCAGTCTTTGCTCTTTCTCCTTATGATTCTGAGACAACCAGTCTTTGCTCTTCCTCCTTATGATTCTGAGACAACCAGTCTTTGCTCTTTCTCCTTATGATTCTGAGACAACCAGTCTTTGCTCTTTCTCCTTATGATTTTGGGACAACCAGTCTTTGCTCTAACTCCTTATGATTCTGAGACAACCAGTCTTTGCTCTAACCCCTTATGATTCTGGGACAACCAGTCTTTGCTCTTTCTCCTTATGATTCTGAGACAACCAGTCTTTGCTCTAACTCCTTATGATTCTGAGACCACCAGTCTTTGCTCTAACTCCTTATGATTCTGAGACAACCAGTCTTTGCTCTTTCTCCTTCTGATTCTGAGACAACCAGTCTTTGCTCCAACTCCTTATGATTCTGAGACAACCAGTCTTTGCTCTAACTCCTTATGATTCTGGGACGACCAGTCTTTGCTCTAACTCCTTATGATTCTGAGACAACCAGTCTTTGTTCTAACTCCTTATGATTCTGAGACAACCAGTCTTTGCTCTTTCTCCTTATGATTCTGAGACAACCAGTCTTTGCTCTAACTCCTTATGATTCTGAGACAACCAGTCTTTGATCTAACTCCTTATGATTCTGAGACAACCAGTCTTTGCTCAAACTCCTTATGATTCTGGGACGACCAGTCTTTGCTCTAACTCCTTATGATTCTGAGACAACCAGTCTTTGCTCTAACTCCTTATGATTCTGGGACAACCAGTCTTTGCTCTAACTACTTATGATTCTGAGACAACCAGTTTTTGCTCTAACTCCTTATGATTCTGAGACAACCAGTCTTTGCTCTAACTCCTTATGATTCTGAGACAACCAGTCTGCTCTAACTCCTTATGATTTTGGGACGACCAGTCTTTGCTCTAACTCCTTATGATTCTGGGATGACCAGTCTTTGCTCCAACTCCTTATGATTCTGAGACAACCAGTCTTTGCTCTAACTTCTTATGATTCTGGGACAACCAGTCTTTGCTCTAACTCCTTATGATTCTGAGACAACCAGTCTTTGCTCTAACTCCTTATGATTCTGGGACGACCAGTCTTTGCTCTATCTCCTTATGATTCTGAGACAACCAGTCTTTGCTCCAACTCCTTATGATTCTGAGACAACCAGTCTTTGCTCTAACTCCTTATGATTCTGAGAAAACCAGTCTTTGCTCAAACTCCTTATGATTCTGAGACAGCCAGTCTTTGCTCTAACTCCTTATGATTCTGAGACAACCAGTCTTTGCTCAAACTCCTTATGATTCTGAGACAACCAGTCTTTGCTCTTTCTCCTTATGATTCTGGGACAACCAGTCTTTGCTCTTTCTCCTTATGATTCTGAGACAACCAGTCTTTGCTCTTTCTCCTTATGATTTTGGGACAACCAGTCTTTGCTCTAACTCCTTATGATTCTGAGACAACCAGTCTTTGCTCTAACTCCTTATGATTCTGAGACAACCAGTCTTTGCTCTTTCTCCTTATGATTCTGAGACAGCCAGTCTTTGCTCTAACTCCTTATGATTCTGCGACAACCAGTCTTTGCTCTAACTCCTTATGATTCTGAGACAGCCAGTCTTTGCTCTAACTCCTTATGATTCTGAGACAGCCAGTCTTTGCTCTAACCCCTTATGATTCTGGGACAACCAGTCTTTGCTCTAACTCCTTATGATTCTGCGACAACCAGTCTTTGTTCTAACTCCCTATGATTCTGGGACGACCAGTCTTTGCTCTAACTCCTTATGATTCTGAGACAACCAGTCTTTGCTCCAACTCCTTATGATTCTGAGACAACCAGTCTTTGCTCTAACTCTTTATGATTCTGAGACAACCAGTCTTTGCTCAAACTCCTTATGATTCTGAGACAACCAGTCTTTGCTCTAACTCCTTATGATTCTGGGATGACCAGTCTTTGCTCCAACTCCTTATGATTCTGAGACAACCAGTCTTTGCTTTAACTCCTTATGATTCTGAGACAACCAGTCTTTGCTCTAACTCCTTATGATTCTGGGACAACCAGTCTTTGCTCTAACTCCTTATGATTCTGAGACAACCAGTCTTTGCCCTAACCCCTTATGATTCTGGGACAACCATTCTTTGCTCTTTCTCCTTATGATTCTGAGACAACCAGTCTTTGCTCTAACTCCTTATGATTCTGAGACAACCAGTCTTTGCTCTAACTCCTTATGATTCTGAGACAACCAGTCTTTGCTCTTTCTCCTTATGATTCTGAGACAACCAGTCTTTGCTCTAACTCCTTATGATTCTGGGACGACCAGTCTTTGCTCTAACTCCTTATGATTCTGAGACAACCAGTCTTTGCTCTAACTCCTTATGATTCTGAGACAACCAGTCTTTGCTCTAACTCCTTATGATTCTGGGACGACCAGTCTTAGCTCTAACTCCTTATGATTCTGAGACAACCAGTCTTTGCTCTAACTCCTTATGATTCTGGGACAACCAGTCTTTGCTCTTTCTCCTTATGATTCTGAGACAACCAGTCTTTGCTCTAACTCCTTATGATTCTGAGACAACCAGTCTTTGCTCTAACTCCTTCTGATTCTGAGACAACCAGTCTTTGCTCTTTCTCCTTATGATTCTGAGACAACCAGTCTTTGCTCTAACTCCTTATGATTCTGAGACAACCAGTCTTTGCTCTAACTCCTTCTGATTCTGAGACAACCAGTCTTTGCTCAAACTCCTTATGATTCTGAGAAAACCAGTCTTTGCTCTAACTCATTATGATTCTGGGACGACCAGTCTTTGCTCCAACTCCTTATGATTCTGAGACAACCAGTTTTTGCTCTAACTCCTTATGATTCTGGGACAACCAGTCTTTGCTCTAACTCCTAATGATTCTGGGACAACCAGTCTTTGCTCTTTCTCCTTATGATTCTGAGACAACCAGTCTTTGCTCTAACTCCTTATGATTCTGAGACAACCAGCCTTTGCTCAAACTGCTTATGATTCTGAGACAACCAGTCTTTGCTCTAACCCCTTATGATTCTGAGACAACCAGTCTTTGCTCTAACTCCTTATGATTCTGAGACAACCAGTCTTTGCTCTAACTCCTTATGATTCTGAGACAACCAGTCTTTGCTCTAACTCCTTATGATTCTGAGACAACCAGTCTTTGCTCTAACTCCTTATGATTCTGAGACAACCAGTCTGCTCTAACTCCTTATGATTCTGAGACAACCAGTCTTTGCTCTTTCTCCTTATGATTCTGGGACAACCAGTCTTTGCTCTAACTCCTTATGATTCTGAGACAACCAGTCTTTGCTCTTTCTGCTTATGATTCTGAGACAACCAGTCTTTGCTCTTTCTCCTTATGATTCTGAGACAACCAGTCTTTGCTCTTTCTCCTTATGATTTTGGGACAACCAGTCTTTGCTCTAACTCCTTATGATTCTGAGAAAACCAGTCTTTGCTCTAACTCCTTATGATTCTGAGACAACCAGTCTTTGCTCTTTCTCCTTATGATTCTGAGACAGCCAGTCTTTGCTCTAACTCCTTATGATTCTGCGACAACCAGTCTTTGCTCTAACTCCTTATGATTCTGAGACAGCCAGTCTTTGCTCTAACTCCTTATGATTCTGAGACAGCCAGTCTTTGCTCTAACCCCTTATGATTCTAGGACAACCAGTCTTTGCTCTAACTCCTTATGATTCTGCGACAACCAGTCTTTGCTCTAACTCCCTATGATTCTGGGACGACCAGTCTTTGCTCTAACTCCTTATGATTCTGAGACAACCAGTCTTTGCTCCAACTCCTTATGATTCTGAGACAACCAGTCTTTGCTCTAACTCCTTATGATTCTGAGACAACCAGTCTTTGCTCAAACTCCTTATGATTCTGAGACAACCAGTCTTTGCTCTAACTCCTTATGATTCTGGGATGACCAGTCTTTGCTCCAACTCCTTATGATTCTGAGACAACCAGTCTTTGCTCTAACTACTTATGATTCTGAGACAACCAGTCTTTGCTCTAACTCATTATGATTCTGGGACAACCAGTCTTTGATCTAACTCCTTATGATTCTGAGACAACCAGTCTTTGCCCTAACCCCTTATGATTCTGGGACAACCAGTCTTTGCTCTTTCTCCTTATGATTCTGAGACAACCAGTCTTTGCTCTAACTCCTTATGATTCTGAGACAACCAGTCTTTGCTCTAACTCCTTATGATTCTGAGACAACCAGTCTTTGCTCTTTCTCCTTATGATTCTGAGACAACCATTCTTTGCTCTAACTCCTTATGATTCTGGGACGACCAGTCTTTGCTCTAACTCCTTATGATTCTGAGACAACCAGTCTTTGCTCTAACTCCTTATGATTCTGAGACAACCAGTCTTTGCTCTAACTCCTTATGATTCTGGGACGACCAGTCTTAGCTCTAACTCCTTATGATTCTGAGACAACCAGTCTTTGCTCTAACTCCTTATGATTCTGGGACAACCAGTCTTTGCTCTTTCTCCTTATGATTCTGAGACAACCAGTCTTTGCTCTAACTCCTTATGATTCTGAGACAACCAGTCTTTGCTCTAACTCCTTCTGATTCTGAGACAACCAGTCTTTGCTCAAACTCCTTATGATTGTGAGAAAACCAGTCTTTGCTCTAACTCATTATGATTCTGGGACGACCAGTCTTTGCTCTAACTCCTTATGATTCTGAGACAACCAGTTTTTGCTCTAACTCCTTATGATTCTGGGACAACCAGTCTTTGCTCTAACTCCTAATGATTCTGGGACAACCAGTCTTTGCTCTTTCTCCTTATGATTCTGAGACAACCAGTCTTTGCTCTAACTCCTTATGATTCTGAGACAACCAGCCTTTGCTCAAACTGCTTATGATTCTGAGACAACCAGTCTTTGCTCTAACCCCTTATGATTATGAGACAACCAGTCTTTGCTTTAACTCCTTATGATTCTGAGACAACCAGTCTTTGCTCTAAATCCTTATGATTCTGGGACAACCAGTCTTTGCTCTAACTCCTTATGATTCTGAGACAACCAGTCTTTGCCCTAACCCCTTATGATTCTGGGACAACCAGTCTTTGCTCTTTCTCCTTATGATTCTGAGACAACCAGTCTTTGCTCTAACTCCTTATGATTCTGAGACAACCAGTCTTTGCTCTAACTCCTTATGATTCTGAGACAACCAGTCTTTGCTCTAACTCCTTATGATTCTGGGACGACCAGTCTTAGCTCTAACTCCTTATGATTCTGAGACAACCAGTCTTTGCTCTAACTCCTTATGATTCTGGGACAACCAGTCTTTGCTCTAACTCCTTCTGATTCTGAGACAACCAGTCTTTGCTCTAACTCCTTATGATTCTGAGAAAACCAGTCTTTGCTCTAACTCATTATGATTCTGGGACGACCAGTCTTTGCTCCAACTCCTTATGATTCTGAGACAACCAGTTTTTGCTCTAACTCCTTATGATTCTGGGACAACCAGTCTTTGCTCTAACTCCTAAAGATTCTGGGACAACCAGTCTTTGCTCTTTCTCCTTATGATTCTGAGACAACCAGTCTTTGCTCTAACTCCCTATGATTCTGAGACAACCAGCCTTTGCTCAAACTGCTTATGATTCTGAGACAACCAGTCTTTGCTCTAACCCCTTATGATTATGAGACAACCAGTCTTTGCTTTAACTCCTTATGATTCTGAGACAACCAGTCTTTGCTCTAACTCCTTATGATTCTGGGACAACCAGTCTTTGCTCTAACTCCTTATGATTCTGAGACAACCAGTCTTTGCCCTAACCCCTTATGATTCTGGGACAACCAGTCTTTGCTCTTTCTCCTTATGATTCTGAGACAACCAGTCTTTGCTCTAACTCCTTATGATTCTGAGACAACCAGTCTTTGCTCTAACTCCTTATGATTCTGAGACAACCAGTCTTTGCTCTTTCTCCTTATGATTCTGAGACAACCAGTCTTTGCTCTAACTCCTTATGATTCTGGGACGACCAGTCTTTGCTCTAACTCCTTATGATTCTGAGACAACCAGTCTTTGCTCTAACTCCTTATGATTCTGAGACAACCAGTCTTTGCTCTAACTCCTTATGATTCTGGGACGACCAGTCTTAGCTCTAACTCCTTATGATTCTGAGACAACCAGTCTTTGCTCTTTCTCCTTATGATTCTGAGACAACCAGTCTTTGCTCTAACTCCTTATGATTCTGAGACAACCAGTCTTTGCTCTAACTCCTTCTGATTCTGAGACAACCAGTCTTTGCTCTTTCTCCTTATGATTCTGAGACAACCAGTCTTTGCTCTAACTCCTTATGATTCTGAGACAACCAGTCTTTGCTCTAACTCCTTCTGATTCTGAGACAACCAGTCTTTGCTCAACCTCCTTATGATTCTGAGACAACCAGTCTTTGCTCTAACTCATTATGATTCTGGGACGACCAGTCTTTGCTCCAACTCCTTATGATTCTGAGACAACCAGTTTTTGCTCTAACTCCTTATGATTCTGGGACAACCAGTCTTTGCTCTTTCTCCTTATGATTCTGAGACAACCAGTCTTTGCTCTAACTCCTTATGATTCTGAGACAACCAGCCTTTGCTCAAACTGCTTATGATTCTGAGACAACCAGTCTTTGCTCTAACCCCTTATGATTATGAGACAACCAGTTTTTGCTTTAGCTCCTTATGATTCTGAGACAACCAGTCTTTGCTCTAACTCCTTATGATTCTGGGACAACCAGTCTTTGCTCTAACTCCTTATGATTCTGAGACAACCAGTCTTTGCCCTAACCCCTTATGATTCTGGGACAACCAGTCTTTGCTCTTTCTCCTTATGATTCTGAGACAACCAGTCTTTGCTCTAACTCCTTATGATTCTGAGACAACCAGTCTTTGCTCTAACTCCTTATGATTCTGAGACAACCAGTCTTTGCTCTTTCTCCTTATGATTCTGAGACAACCAGTCTTTGCTCTAACTCCTTATGATTCTGGGACGACCAGTCTTTGCTCTAACTCCTTATGATTCTGAGACAACCAGTCTTTGCTCTAACTCCTTATGATTCTGAGACAACCAGTCTTTGCTCTAACTCCTTATGATTCTGGGACGACCAGTCTTAGCTCTAACTCCTTATGATTCTGAGACAACCAGTCTTTGCTCTAACTCCTTATGATTCTGGGACAACCAGTCTTTGCTCTTTCTCCTTATGATTCTGAGACAACCAGTCTTTGCTCTAACTCCTTATGATTCTGAGACAACCAGTCTTTGCTCTAACTCCTTATGATTCTGAGACAACCAGTCTTTGCTCTTTCTCCTTATGATTCTGAGACAACCAGTCTTTGCTCTAACTCCTTATGATTCTGAGACAACCAGTCTTTGCTCTAACTCCTTCTGATTCTGAGACAACCAGTCTTTGCTCAACCTCCTTATGATTCTTAGACAACCAGTCTTTGCTCTAACTCATTATGATTCTGGGACGACCAGTCTTTGCTCCAACTCCTTATGATTCTGAGACAACCAGTTTTTGCTCTAACTCCTTATGATTCTGGGACAACCAGTCTTTGCTCTAACTCCTAATGATTCTGGGACAACCAGTCTTTGCTCTTTCTCCTTATGATTCTGAGACAACCAGTCTTTGCTCTAACTCCTTATGATTCTGAGACAACCAGCCTTTGCTCAAACTGCTTATGATTCTGAGACAACCAGTCTTTGCTCTAACCCCTTATCATTCTGAGACAACCAGTCTTTGCTCTAACTCCTTATGATTCTGAGACAACCAGTCTTTGCTCTAACTCCTTATGATTCTGAGACAACCAGTCTTTGCTCTAACTCCTTATGATTCTGAGACAACCAGTCTTTGCTCTAACTCCTTATGATTCTGAGACAACCAGTCTGCTCTAACTCCTTATGATTCTGAGACAACCAGTCTTTGCTCTTTCTCCTTATGATTCTGGGACAACCAGTCTTTGCTCTAACTCCTTATGATTCTGAGACAACCAGTCTTTGCTCTTTCTGCTTATGATTCTGAGACAACCAGTCTTTGCTCTTTCTCCTTATGATTCTGAGACAACCAGTCTTTGCTCTTTCTCCTTATGATTTTGGGACAACCAGTCTTTGCTCTAACTCCTTATGATTCTGAGACAACCAGTCTTTGCTCTAACTCCTTATGATTCAGTCTTTGCTCTTTCTCCTTATGATTCTGAGACAGCCAGTCTTTGCTCTAACTCCTTATGATTCTGAGACAACCAGTCTTTGCTCTAACTCCTTATGATTCTGAGACAGCCAGTCTTTGCTCTAACTCCTTATGATTCTGAGACAGCCAGTCTTTGCTCTAACCCCTTATGATTCTAGGACAACCAGTCTTTGCTCTAACTCCTTATGATTCTGAGACAACCAGTCTTTGCTCCAACTCCTTATGATTCTGAGACAACCAGTCTTTGCTCAAACTCCTTATGATTCTGAGACAACCAGTCTTTGCTCAAACTCCTTATGATTCTGGGATGACCAGTCTTTGCTCCAACTCCTTATGATTCTGAGACAACCAGTCTTTGCTCTAACTCCTTATGATTCTGGGACAACCAGTCTTTGCTCTAACTCCTTATGATTCTGAGACAACCAGTCTTTGCCCTAACCCCTTATGATTCTGGGACAACCAGTCTTTGCTCTTTCTCCTTATGATTCTGAGACAACCAATCTTTGCTCTAACTCCTTATGATTCTGAGACAACCAGTCTTTGCTCTAACTCCTTATGATTCTGAGACAACCAGTCTTTGCTCTTTCTCCTTATGATTCTGAGACAACCAGTCTTTGCTCTAACTCCTTATGATTCTGGGACGACCAGTCTTTGCTCTAACTCCTTATGATTCTGAGACAACCAGTCTTTGCTCTAACTCCTTATGATTCTGAGACAACCAGTCTTTGCTCTAACTCCTTATGATTCAGTCTTTGCTCTTTCTCCTTATGATTCTGAGACAGCCAGTCTTTGCTCTAACTCCTTATGATTCTGAGACAACCAGTCTTTGCTCTAACTCCTTATGATTCTGAGACAGCCAGTCTTTGCTCTAACTCCTTATGATTCTGAGACAGCCAGTCTTTGCTCTAACCCCTTATGATTCTAGGACAACCAGTCTTTGCTCTAACTCCTTATGATTCTGAGACAACCAGTCTTTGCTCCAACTCCTTATGATTCTGAGACAACCAGTCTTTGCTCTTTCTCCTTATGATTCTGAGACAGCCAGTCTTTGCTCTAACTCCTTATGATTCTGAGACAACCAGTCTTTGCTCTAACTCCTTATGATTCTGAGACAACCAGTCTTTGCTCTAACTCCTTATGATTCTGAGACAACCAGTCTTTGCTCTAACTCCTTATGATTCTGAGACGACCAGTCTTTGTTCTAGCTCCTTATGATTCTGAGACAACCAGTCTTTGCTCTTTCTCCTTATGATTCTGAGACAGCCAGTCTTTGCTCTAACTCCTTATGATTCTGGGACAACCAGTCTTTGCTCAAACTCCTTATGATTCTGAGACAACCAGTCTTTGCTCTTTCTCCTTATGATTCTGGGACAACCAGTCTTTGCTCTTTCTCCTTATGATTCTGAGACAACCAGTCTTTGCTCTTCCTCCTTATGATTCTGAGACAACCAGTCTTTGCTCTTTCTCCTTATGATTCTGAGACAACCAGTCTTTGCTCTTTCTCCTTATGATTTTGGGACAACCAGTCTTTGCTCTAACTCCTTATGATTCTGAGACAACCAGTCTTTGCTCTAACCCCTTATGATTCTGGGACAACCAGTCTTTGCTCTTTCTCCTTATGATTCTGAGACAACCAGTCTTTGCTCTAACTCCTTATGATTCTGAGACCACCAGTCTTTGCTCTAACTCCTTATGATTCTGAGACAACCAGTCTTTGCTCTTTCTCCTTCTGATTCTGAGACAACCAGTCTTTGCTCCAACTCCTTATGATTCTGAGACAACCAGTCTTTGCTCTAACTCCTTATGATTCTGGGACGACCAGTCTTTGCTCTAACTCCTTATGATTCTGAGACAACCAGTCTTTGCTCTAACTCCTTATGATTCTGAGACAACCAGTCTTTGCTCTTTCTCCTTATGATTCTGAGACAACCAGTCTTTGCTCTAACTCCTTATGATTCTGAGACAACCAGTCTTTGATCTAACTCCTTATGATTCTGAGACAACCAGTCTTTGCTCAAACTCCTTATGATTCTGGGACGACCAGTCTTTGCTCTAACTCCTTATGATTCTGAGACAACCAGTCTTTGCTCTAACTCCTTATGATTCTGGGACAACCAGTCTTTGCTCTAACTACTTATGATTCTGAGACAACCAGTTTTTGCTCTAACTCCTTATGATTCTGAGACAACCAGTCTTTGCTCTAACTCCTTATGATTCTGAGACAACCAGTCTGCTCTAGCTCCTTATGATTTTGGGACGACCAGTCTTTGCTCTAACTCCTTATGATTCTGGGATGACCAGTCTTTGCTCCAACTCCTTATGATTCTGAGACAACCAGTCTTTGCTCTAACTCCTTATGATTCTGGGACAACCAGTCTTTGCTCTAACTCCTTATGATTCTGAGACAACCAGTCTTTGCTCTAACTCCTTATGATTCTGGGACGACCAGTCTTTGCTCTATCTCCTTATGATTCTGAGACAACCAGTCTTTGCTCCAACTCCTTATGATTCTGAGACAACCAGTCTTTGCTCTAACTCCTTATGATTCTGAGAAAACCAGTCTTTGCTCAAACTCCTTATGATTCTGAGACAGCCAGTCTTTGCTCTAACTCCTTATGATTCTGAGACAACCAGTCTTTGCTCAAACTCCTTATGATTCTGAGACAACCAGTCTTTGCTCTTTCTCCTTATGATTCTGGGACAACCAGTCTTTGCTCTTTCTCCTTATGATTCTGAGACAACCAGTCTTTGCTCTTTCTCCTTATGATTTTGGGACAACCAGTCTTTGCTCTAACTCCTTATGATTCTGAGACAACCAGTCTTTGCTCTAACTCCTTATGATTCTGAGACAACCAGTCTTTGCTCTTTCTCCTTATGATTCTGAGACAGCCAGTCTTTGCTCTAACTCCTTATGATTCTGCGACAACCAGTCTTTGCTCTAACTCCTTATGATTCTGAGACAGCCAGTCTTTGCTCTAACTCCTTATGATTCTGAGACAGCCAGTCTTTGCTCTAACCCCTTATGATTCTGGGACAACCAGTCTTTGCTCTAACTCCTTATGATTCTGCGACAACCAGTCTTTGTTCTAACTCCCTATGATTCTGGGACGACCAGTCTTTGCTCTAACTCCTTATGATTCTGAGACAACCAGTCTTTGCTCCAACTCCTTATGATTCTGAGACAACCAGTCTTTGCTCTAACTCTTTATGATTCTGAGACAACCAGTCTTTGCTCAAACTCCTTATGATTCTGAGACAACCAGTCTTTGCTCTAACTCCTTATGATTCTGGGATGACCAGTCTTTGCTCTTTCTCCTTATGATTCTGAGACAACCAGTCTTTGCTCTTCCTCCTTATGATTCTGAGACAACCAGTCTTTGCTCTTTCTCCTTATGATTCTGAGACAACCAGTCTTTGCTCTTTCTCCTTATGATTTTGGGACAACCAGTCTTTGCTCTAACTCCTTATGATTCTGAGACAACCAGTCTTTGCTCTAACCCCTTATGATTCTGGGACAACCAGTCTTTGCTCTTTCTCCTTATGATTCTGAGACAACCAGTCTTTGCTCTAACTCCTTATGATTCTGAGACCACCAGTCTTTGCTCTAACTCCTTATGATTCTGAGACAACCAGTCTTTGCTCTTTCTCCTTCTGATTCTGAGACAACCAGTCTTTGCTCCAACTCCTTATGATTCTGAGACAACCAGTCTTTGCTCTAACTCCTTATGATTCTGGGACGACCAGTCTTTGCTCTAACTCCTTATGATTCTGAGACAACCAGTCTTTGCTCTAACTCCTTATGATTCTGAGACAACCAGTCTTTGCTCTTTCTCCTTATGATTCTGAGACAACCAGTCTTTGCTCTAACTCCTTATGATTCTGAGACAACCAGTCTTTGATCTAACTCCTTATGATTCTGAGACAACCAGTCTTTGCTCAAACTCCTTATGATTCTGGGACGACCAGTCTTTGCTCTAACTCCTTATGATTCTGAGACAACCAGTCTTTGCTCTAACTCCTTATGATTCTGGGACAACCAGTCTTTGCTCTAACTACTTATGATTCTGAGACAACCAGTTTTTGCTCTAACTCCTTATGATTCTGAGACAACCAGTCTTTGCTCTAACTCCTTATGATTCTGAGACAACCAGTCTGCTCTAGCTCCTTATGATTTTGGGACGACCAGTCTTTGCTCTAACTCCTTATGATTCTGGGATGACCAGTCTTTGCTCCAACTCCTTATGATTCTGAGACAACCAGTCTTTGCTCTAACTCCTTATGATTCTGGGACAACCAGTCTTTGCTCTAACTCCTTATGATTCTGAGACAACCAGTCTTTGCTCTAACTCCTTATGATTCTGGGACGACCAGTCTTTGCTCTATCTCCTTATGATTCTGAGACAACCAGTCTTTGCTCCAACTCCTTATGATTCTGAGACAACCAGTCTTTGCTCTAACTCCTTATGATTCTGAGAAAACCAGTCTTTGCTCAAACTCCTTATGATTCTGAGACAGCCAGTCTTTGCTCTAACTCCTTATGATTCTGAGACAACCAGTCTTTGCTCAAACTCCTTATGATTCTGAGACAACCAGTCTTTGCTCTTTCTCCTTATGATTCTGGGACAACCAGTCTTTGCTCTTTCTCCTTATGATTCTGAGACAACCAGTCTTTGCTCTTTCTCCTTATGATTTTGGGACAACCAGTCTTTGCTCTAACTCCTTATGATTCTGAGACAACCAGTCTTTGCTCTAACTCCTTATGATTCTGAGACAACCAGTCTTTGCTCTTTCTCCTTATGATTCTGAGACAGCCAGTCTTTGCTCTAACTCCTTATGATTCTGCGACAACCAGTCTTTGCTCTAACTCCTTATGATTCTGAGACAGCCAGTCTTTGCTCTAACTCCTTATGATTCTGAGACAGCCAGTCTTTGCTCTAACCCCTTATGATTCTGGGACAACCAGTCTTTGCTCTAACTCCTTATGATTCTGCGACAACCAGTCTTTGTTCTAACTCCCTATGATTCTGGGACGACCAGTCTTTGCTCTAACTCCTTATGATTCTGAGACAACCAGTCTTTGCTCCAACTCCTTATGATTCTGAGACAACCAGTCTTTGCTCTAACTCTTTATGATTCTGAGACAACCAGTCTTTGCTCAAACTCCTTATGATTCTGAGACAACCAGTCTTTGCTCTAACTCCTTATGATTCTGGGATGACCAGTCTTTGCTCCAACTCCTTATGATTCTGAGACAACCAGTCTTTGCTTTAACTCCTTATGATTCTGAGACAACCAGTCTTTGCTCTAACTCCTTATGATTCTGGGACAACCAGTCTTTGCTCTAACTCCTTATGATTCTGAGACAACCAGTCTTTGCCCTAACCCCTTATGATTCTGGGACAACCATTCTTTGCTCTTTCTCCTTATGATTCTGAGACAACCAGTCTTTGCTCTAACTCCTTATGATTCTGAGACAACCAGTCTTTGCTCTAACTCCTTATGATTCTGAGACAACCAGTCTTTGCTCTTTCTCCTTATGATTCTGAGACAACCAGTCTTTGCTCTAACTCCTTATGATTCTGGGACAACCAGTCTTTGCTCTAACTCCTTATGATTCTGAGACAACCAGTCTTTGCTCTAACTCCTTATGATTCTGAGACAACCAGTCTTTGCTCTAACTCCTTATGATTCTGGGACGACCAGTCTTAGCTCTAACTCCTTATGATTCTGAGACAACCAGTCTTTGCTCTAACTCATTATGATTCTGGGACGACCAGTCTTTGCTCTAACTCCTTATGATTCTGAGACAACCAGTCTTTGCTCTAACTCCTTATGATTCTGAGACAACCAGTCTTTGCTCTAACTCCTTATGATTCAGTCTTTGCTCTTTCTCCTTATGATTCTGAGACAGCCAGTCTTTGCTCTAACTCCTTATGATTCTGAGACAACCAGTCTTTGCTCTAACTCCTTATGATTCTGAGACAGCCAGTCTTTGCTCTAACTCCTTATGATTCTGAGACAGCCAGTCTTTGCTCTAACCCCTTATGATTCTAGGACAACCAGTCTTTGCTCTAACTCCTTATGATTCTGAGACAACCAGTCTTTGCTCCAACTCCTTATGATTCTGAGACAACCAGTCTTTGCTCTTTCTCCTTATGATTCTGAGACAGCCAGTCTTTGCTCTAACTCCTTATGATTCTGAGACAACCAGTCTTTGCTCTAACTCCTTATGATTCTGAGACAACCAGTCTTTGCTCTAACTCCTTATGATTCTGAGACAACCAGTCTTTGCTCTAACTCCTTATGATTCTGAGACGACCAGTCTTTGTTCTAACTCCTTATGATTCTGAGACAACCAGTCTTTGCTCTTTCTCCTTATGATTCTGAGACAGCCAGTCTTTGCTCTAACTCCTTATGATTCTGGGACAACCAGTCTTTGCTCAAACTCCTTATGATTCTGAGACAACCAGTCTTTGCTCTTTCTCCTTATGATTCTGGGACAACCAGTCTTTGCTCTTTCTCCTTATGATTCTGAGACAACCAGTCTTTGCTCTTCCTCCTTATGATTCTGAGACAACCAGTCTTTGCTCTTTCTCCTTATGATTCTGAGACAACCAGTCTTTGCTCTTTCTCCTTATGATTTTGGGACAACCAGTCTTTGCTCTAACTCCTTATGATTCTGAGACAACCAGTCTTTGCTCTAACCCCTTATGATTCTGGGACAACCAGTCTTTGCTCTTTCTCCTTATGATTCTGAGACAACCAGTCTTTGCTCTAACTCCTTATGATTCTGAGACCACCAGTCTTTGCTCTAACTCCTTATGATTCTGAGACAACCAGTCTTTGCTCTTTCTCCTTCTGATTCTGAGACAACCAGTCTTTGCTCCAACTCCTTATGATTCTGAGACAACCAGTCTTTGCTCTAACTCCTTATGATTCTGGGACGACCAGTCTTTGCTCTAACTCCTTATGATTCTGAGACAACCAGTCTTTGCTCTAACTCCTTATGATTCTGAGACAACCAGTCTTTGCTCTTTCTCCTTATGATTCTGAGACAACCAGTCTTTGCTCTAACTCCTTATGATTCTGAGACAACCAGTCTTTGATCTAACTCCTTATGATTCTGAGACAACCAGTCTTTGCTCAAACTCCTTATGATTCTGGGACGACCAGTCTTTGCTCTAACTCCTTATGATTCTGAGACAACCAGTCTTTGCTCTAACTCCTTATGATTCTGGGACAACCAGTCTTTGCTCTAACTACTTATGATTCTGAGACAACCAGTTTTTGCTCTAACTCCTTATGATTCTGAGACAACCAGTCTTTGCTCTAACTCCTTATGATTCTGAGACAACCAGTCTGCTCTAGCTCCTTATGATTTTGGGACGACCAGTCTTTGCTCTAACTCCTTATGATTCTGGGATGACCAGTCTTTGCTCCAACTCCTTATGATTCTGAGACAACCAGTCTTTGCTCTAACTCCTTATGATTCTGGGACAACCAGTCTTTGCTCTAACTCCTTATGATTCTGAGACAACCAGTCTTTGCTCTAACTCCTTATGATTCTGGGACGACCAGTCTTTGCTCTATCTCCTTATGATTCTGAGACAACCAGTCTTTGCTCCAACTCCTTATGATTCTGAGACAACCAGTCTTTGCTCTAACTCCTTATGATTCTGAGAAAACCAGTCTTTGCTCAAACTCCTTATGATTCTGAGACAGCCAGTCTTTGCTCTAACTCCTTATGATTCTGAGACAACCAGTCTTTGCTCAAACTCCTTATGATTCTGAGACAACCAGTCTTTGCTCTTTCTCCTTATGATTCTGGGACAACCAGTCTTTGCTCTTTCTCCTTATGATTCTGAGACAACCAGTCTTTGCTCTTTCTCCTTATGATTTTGGGACAACCAGTCTTTGCTTTAACTCCTTATGATTCTGAGACAACCAGTCTTTGCTCTAACTCCTTATGATTCTGAGACAACCAGTCTTTGCTCTTTCTCCTTATGATTCTGAGACAGCCAGTCTTTGCTCTAACTCCTTATGATTCTGCGACAACCAGTCTTTGCTCTAACTCCTTATGATTCTGAGACAGCCAGTCTTTGCTCTAACTCCTTATGATTCTGAGACAGCCAGTCTTTGCTCTAACCCCTTATGATTCTGGGACAACCAGTCTTTGCTCTAACTCCTTATGATTCTGCGACAACCAGTCTTTGTTCTAACTCCCTATGATTCTGGGACGACCAGTCTTTGCTCTACCTCCTTATGATTCTGAGACAACCAGTCTTTGCTCCAACTCCTTATGATTCTGAGACAACCAGTCTTTGCTCTAACTCTTTATGATTCTGAGACAACCAGTCTTTGCTCAAACTCCTTATGATTCTGAGACAACCAGTCTTTGCTCTAACTCCTTATGATTCTGGGATGACCAGTCTTTGCTCCAACTCCTTATGATTCTGAGACAACCAGTCTTTGCTTTAACTCCTTATGATTCTGAGACAACCAGTCTTTGCTCTAACTCCTTATGATTCTGGGACAACCAGTCTTTGCTCTAACTCCTTATGATTCTGAGACAACCAGTCTTTGCCCTAACCCCTTATGATTCTGGGACAACCATTCTTTGCTCTTTCTCCTTATGATTCTGAGACAACCAGTCTTTGCTCTAACTCCTTATGATTCTGAGACAACCAGTCTTTGCTCTAACTCCTTATGATTCTGAGACAACCAGTCTTTGCTCTTTCTCCTTATGATTCTGAGACAACCAGTCTTTGCTCTAACTCCTTATGATTCTGGGACGACCAGTCTTTGCTCTAACTCCTTATGATTCTGAGACAACCAGTCTTTGCTCTAACTCCTTATGATTCTGAGACAACCAGTCTTTGCTCTAACTCCTTATGATTCTGGGACGACCAGTCTTAGCTCTAACTCCTTATGATTCTGAGACAACCAGTCTTTGCTCTAACTCCTTATGATTCTGGGACAACCAGTCTTTGCTCTTTCTCCTTATGATTCTGAGACAACCAGTCTTTGCTCTAACTCCTTATGATTCTGAGACAACCAGTCTTTGCTCTAACTCCTTCTGATTCTGAGACAACCAGTCTTTGCTCTTTCTCCTTATGATTCTGAGACAACCAGTCTTTGCTCTAACTCCTTATGATTCTGAGACAACCAGTCTTTGCTCTAACTCCTTCTGATTCTGAGACAACCAGTCTTTGCTCAAACTCCTTATGATTCTGAGAAAACCAGTCTTTGCTCTAACTCATTATGATTCTGGGACGACCAGTCTTTACTCCAACTCCTTATGATTCTGAGACAACCAGTTTTTGCTCTAACTCCTTATGATTCTGGGACAACCAGTCTTTGCTCTAACTCCTAATGATTCTGGGACAACCAGTCTTTGCTCTTTCTCCTTATGATTCTGAGACAACCAGTCTTTGCTCTAACTCCTTATGATTCTGAGACAACCAGCCTTTGCTCAAACTGCTTATGATTCTGAGACAACCAGTCTTTGCTCTAACCCCTTATGATTCTGAGACAACCAGTCTTTGCTCTAACTCCTTATGATTCTGAGACAACCAGTCTTTGCTCTAACTCCTTATGATTCTGAGACAACCAGTCTTTGCTCTAACTCCTTATGATTCTGAGACAACCAGTCTTTGCTCTAACTCCTTATGATTCTGAGACAACCAGTCTGCTCTAACTCCTTATGATTCTGAGACAACCAGTCTTTGCTCTTTCTCCTTATGATTCTGGGACAACCAGTCTTTGTTCTAACTCCTTATGATTCTGAGACAACCAGTCTTTGCTCTTTCTGCTTATGATTCTGAGACAACCAGTCTTTGCTCTTTCTCCTTATGATTCTGAGACAACCAGTCTTTGCTCTTTCTCCTTATGATTTTGGGACAACCAGTCTTTGCTCTAACTCCTTATGATTCTGAGAAAACCAGTCTTTGCTCTAACTCCTTATGATTCTGAGACAACCAGTCTTTGCTCTTTCTCCTTATGATTCTGAGACAGCCAGTCTTTGCTCTAACTCCTTATGATTCTGCGACAACCAGTCTTTGCTCTAACTCCTTATGATTCTGAGACAGCCAGTCTTTGCTCTAACTCCTTATGATTCTGAGACAGCCAGTCTTTGCTCTAACCCCTTATGATTCTAGGACAACCAGTCTTTGCTCTAACTCCTTATGATTCTGCGACAACCAGTCTTTGCTCTAACTCCCTATGATTATGGGACGACCAGTCTTTGCTCTAACTCCTTATGATTCTGAGACAACCAGTCTTTGCTCCAACTCCTTATGATTCTGAGACAACCAGTCTTTGCTCTAACTCCTTATGATTCTGAGACAACCAGTCTTTGCTCAAACTCCTTATGATTCTGAGACAACCAGTCTTTGCTCTAACTCCTTATGATTCTGGGATGACCAGTCTTTGCTCCAACTCCTTATGATTCTGAGACAACCAGTCTTTGCTATAACTACTTATGATTCTGAGACAACCAGTCTTTGCTCTAACTCATTATGATTCTGGGACAACCAGTCTTTGATCTAACTCCTTATGATTCTGAGACAACCAGTCTTTGCCCTAACCCCTTATGATTCTGGGACAACCAGTCTTTGCTCTTTCTCCTTATGATTCTGAGACAACCAGTCTTTGCTCTAACTCCTTATGATTCTGAGACAACCAGTCTTTGCTCTAACTCCTTATGATTCTGAGACAACCAGTCTTTGCTCTTTCTCCTTATGATTCTGAGACAACCATTCTTTGCTCTAACTCCTTATGATTCTGGGACGACCAGTCTTTGCTCTAACTCCTTATGATTCTGAGACAACCAGTCTTTGCTCTAACTCCTTATGATTCTGAGACAACCAGTCTTTGCTCTAACTCCTTATGATTCTGGGACGACCAGTCTTAGCTCTAACTCCTTATGATTCTGAGACAACCAGTCTTTGCTCTAACTCCTTATGATTCTGGGACAACCAGTCTTTGCTCTTTCTCCTTATGATTCTGAGACAACCAGTCTTTGCTCTAACTCCTTATGATTCTGAGACAACCAGTCTTTGCTCTAACTCCTTCTGATTCTGAGACAACCAGTCTTTGCTCAAACTCCTTATGATTCTGAGAAAACCAGTCTTTGCTCTAACTCATTATGATTCTGGGACGACCAGTCTTTGCTCTAACTCCTTATGATTCTGAGACAACCAGTTTTTGCTCTAACTCCTTATGATTCTGGGACAACCAGTCTTTGCTCTAACTCCTAATGATTCTGGGACAACCAGTCTTTGCTCTTTCTCCTTATGATTCTGAGACAACCAGTCTTTGCTCTAACTCCTTATGATTCTGAGACAACCAGCCTTTGCTCAAACTGCTTATGATTCTGAGACAACCAGTCTTTGCTCTAACCCCTTATGATTATGAGACAACCAGTCTTTGCTTTAACTCCTTATGATTCTGAGACAACCAGTCTTTGCTCTAAATCCTTATGATTCTGGGACAACCAGTCTTTGCTCTAACTCCTTATGATTCTGAGACAACCAGTCTTTGCCCTAACCCCTTATGATTCTGGGACAACCAGTCTTTGCTCTTTCTCCTTATGATTCTGAGACAACCAGTCTTTGCTCTAACTCCTTATGATTCTGAGACAACCAGTCTTTGCTCTAACTCCTTATGATTCTGAGACAACCAGTCTTTGCTCTAACTCCTTATGATTCTGGGACGACCAGTCTTAGCTCTAACTCCTTATGATTCTGAGACAACCAGTCTTTGCTCTAACTCCTTATGATTCTGGGACAACCAGTCTTTGCTCTAACTCCTTCTGATTCTGAGACAACCAGTCTTTGCTCTAACTCCTTATGATTCTGAGAAAACCAGTCTTTGCTCTAACTCATTATGATTCTGGGACGACCAGTCTTTGCTCCAACTCCTTATGATTCTGAGACAACCAGTTTTTGCTCTAACTCCTTATGATTCTGGGACAACCAGTCTTTGCTCTAACTCCTAAAGATTCTGGGACAACCAGTCGTTGCTCTTTCTCCTTATGATTCTGAGACAACCAGTCTTTGCTCTAACTCCTTATGATTCTGAGACAACCAGCCTTTGCTCAAACTGCTTATGATTCTGAGACAACCAGTCTTTGCTCTAACCCCTTATGATTATGAGACAACCAGTCTTTGCTTTAACTCCTTATGATTCTGAGACAACCAGTCTTTGCTCTAACTCCTTATGATTCTGGGACAACCAGTCTTTGCTCTAACTCCTTATGATTCTGAGACAACCAGTCTTTGCCCTAACCCCTTATGATTCTGGGACAACCAGTCTTTGCTCTTTCTCCTTATGATTCTGAGACAACCAGTCTTTGCTCTAACTCCTTATGATTCTGAGACAACCAGTCTTTGCTCTAACTCCTTATGATTCTGAGACAACCAGTCTTTGCTCTTTCTCCTTATGATTCTGAGACAACCAGTCTTTGCTCTAACTCCTTATGATTCTGGGACGACTAGTCTTTGCTCTAACTCCTTATGATTCTGAGACAACCAGTCTTTGCTCTAACTCCTTATGATTCTGAGACAACCAGTCTTTGCTCTAAACCCTTATGATTCTGGGACGACCAGTCTTAGCTCTAACTCCTTATGATTCTGAGACAACCCGTCTTTGCTCTTTCTCCTTATGATTCTGAGACAACCAGTCTTTGCTCTAACTCCTTATGATTCTGAGACAACCAGTCTTTGCTCTAACTCCTTCTGATTCTGAGACAACCAGTCTTTGCTCTTTCTCCTTATGATTCTGAGACAACCAGTCTTTGCTCTAACTCTTTATGATTCTGAGACAACCAGTCTTTGCTCTAACTCCTTCTGATTCTGAGACAACCAGTCTTTGCTCAACCTCCTTATGATTCTGAGACAACCAGTCTTTGCTCTAACTCATTATGATTCTGGGACGACCAGTCTTTGCTCCAACTCCTTATGATTCTGAGACAACCAGTTTTTGCTCTAACTCCTTATGATTCTGGGACAACCAGTCTTTGCTCTTTCTCCTTATGATTCTGAGACAACCAGTCTTTGCTCTAACTCCTTATGATTCTGAGACAACCAGCCTTTGCTCAAACTGCTTATGATTCTGAGACAACCAGTCTTTGCTCTAACCCCTTATGATTATGAGACAACCAGTTTTTGCTTTAGCTCCTTATGATTCTGAGACAACCAGTCTTTGCTCTAACTCCTTATGATTCTGGGACAACCAGTCTTTGCTCTAACTCCTTATGATTCTGAGACAACCAGTCTTTGCCCTAACCCCTTATGATTCTGGGACAACCAGTCTTTGCTCTTTCTCCTTATGATTCTGAGACAACCAGTCTTTGCTCTAACTCCTTATGATTCTGAGACAACCAGTCTTTGCTCTAACTCCTTATGATTCTGAGACAACCAGTCTTTGCTCTTTCTCCTTATGATTCTGAGACAACCAGTCTTTGCTCTAACTCCTTATGATTCTGGGACGACCAGTCTTTGCTCTAACTCCTTATGATTCTGAGACAACCAGTCTTTGCTCTAACTCCTTATGATTCTGAGACAACCAGTCTTTGCTCTAACTCCTTATGATTCTGGGACGACCAGTCTTAGCTCTAACTCCTTATGATTCTGAGACAACCAGTCTTTGCTCTAACTCCTTATGATTCTGGGACAACCAGTCTTTGCTCTTTCTCCTTATGATTCTGAGACAACCAGTCTTTGCTCTAACTCCTTATGATTCTGAGACAACCAGTCTTTGCTCTAACTCCTTATGATTCTGAGACAACCAGTCTTTGCTCTTTCTCCTTATGATTCTGGGACAACCAGTCTTTGCTCTAACTCCTTCTGATTCTGAGACAACCAGTCTTTGCTCTAACTCCTTATGATTCTGAGAAAACCAGTCTTTGCTCTAACTCATTATGATTCTGGGACGACCAGTCTTTGCTCCAACTCCTTATGATTCTGAGACAACCAGTTTTTGCTCTAACTCCTTATGATTCTGGGACAACCAGTCTTTGCTCTAACTCCTAAAGATTCTGGGACAACCAGTCTTTGCTCTTTCTCCTTATGATTCTGAGACAACCAGTCTTTGCTCTAACTCCTTATGATTCTGAGACAACCAGCCTTTGCTCAAACTGCTTATGATTCTGAGACAACCAGTCTTTGCTCTAACCCCTTATGATTATGAGACAACCAGTCTTTGCTTTAACTCCTTATGATTCTGAGACAACCAGTCTTTGCTCTAACTCCTTATGATTCTGGGACAACCAGTCTTTGCTCTAACTCCTTATGATTCTGAGACAACCAGTCTTTGCCCTAACCCCTTATGATTCTGGGACAACCAGTCTTTGCTCTTTCGCCTTATGATTCTGAGACAACCAGTCTTTGCTCTAACTCCTTATGATTCTGAGACAACCAGTCTTTGCTCTAACTCCTTATGATTCTGAGACAACCAGTCTTTGCTCTTTCTCCTTATGATTCTGAGACAACCAATCTTTGCTCTAACTCCTTATGATTCTGGGACGACTAGTCTTTGCTCTAACTCCTTATGATTCTGAGACAACCAGTCTTTGCTCTAACTCCTTATGATTCTGAGACAACCAGTCTTTGCTCTAACTCCTTATGATTCTGGGACGACCAGTCTTAGCTCTAACTCCTTATGATTCTGAGACAACCAGTCTTTGCTCTTTCTCCTTATGATTCTGAGACAACCAGTCTTTGCTCTAACTCCTTATGATTCTGAGACAACCAGTCTTTGCTCTAACTCCTTCTGATTCTGAGACAACCAGTCTTTGCTCTTTCTCCTTATGATTCTGAGACAACCAGTCTTTGCTCTAACTCTTTATGATTCTGAGACAACCAGTCTTTGCTCTAACTCCTTCTGATTCTGAGACAACCAGTCTTTGCTCAACCTCCTTATGATTCTGAGACAACCAGTCTTTGCTCTAACTCATTATGATTCTGGGACGACCAGTCTTTGCTCCAACTCCTTATGATTCTGAGACAACCAGTTTTTGCTCTAACTCCTTATGATTCTGGGACAACCAGTCTTTGCTCTTTCTCCTTATGATTCTGAGACAACCAGTCTTTGCTCTAACTCCTTATGATTCTGAGACAACCAGCCTTTGCTCAAACTGCTTATGATTCTGAGACAACCAGTCTTTGCTCTAACCCCTTATGATTATGAGACAACCAGTTTTTGCTTTAGCTCCTTATGATTCTGAGACAACCAGTCTTTGCTCTAACTCCTTATGATTCTGGGACAACCAGTCTTTGCTCTAACTCCTTATGATTCTGAGACAACCAGTCTTTGCCCTAACCCCTTATGATTCTGGGACAACCAGTCTTTGCTCTTTCTCCTTATGATTCTGAGACAACCAGTCTTTGCTCTAACTCCTTATGATTCTGAGACAACCAGTCTTTGCTCTAACTCCTTATGATTCTGGGACGACCAGTCTTAGCTCTAACTCCTTATGATTCTGAGACAACCAGTCTTTGCTCTAACTCCTTATGATTCTGGGACAACCAGTCTTTGCTCTTTCTCCTTATGATTCTGAGACAACCAGTCTTTGCTCTAACTCCTTATGATTCTGAGACAACCAGTCTTTGCTCTAACTCCTTATGATTCTGAGACAACCAGTCTTTGCTCTTTCTCCTTATGATTCTGAGACAACCAGTCTTTGCTCTAACTCCTTATGATTCTGAGACAACCAGTCTTTGCTCTAACTCCTTCTGATTCTGAGACAACCAGTCTTTGCTCAACCTCCTTATGATTCTTAGACAACCAGTCTTTGCTCTAACTCATTATGATTCTGGGACGACCAGTCTTTGCTCCAACTCCTTATGATTCTGAGACAACCAGTTTTTGCTCTAACTCCTTATGATTCTGGGACAACCAGTCTTTGCTCTAACTCCTAATGATTCTGGGACAACCAGTCTTTGCTCTTTCTCCTTATGATTCTGAGACAACCAGTCTTTGCTCTAACTCCTTATGATTCTGAGACAACCAGCCTTTGCTCAAACTGCTTATGATTCTGAGACAACCAGTCTTTGCTCTAACCCCTTATCATTCTGAGACAACCAGTCTTTGCTCTAACTCCTTATGATTCTGAGACAACCAGTCTTTGCTCTAACTCCTTATGATTCTGAGACAACCAGTCTTTGCTCTAACTCCTTATGATTCTGAGACAACCAGTCTTTGCTCTAACTCCTTATGATTCTGAGACAACCAGTCTGCTCTAACTCCTTATGATTCTGAGACAACCAGTCTTTGCTCTTTCTCCTTATGATTCTGGGACAACCAGTCTTTGCTCTAACTCCTTATGATTCTGAGACAACCAGTCTTTGCTCTTTCTGCTTATGATTCTGAGACAACCAGTCTTTGCTCTTTCTCCTTATGATTCTGAGACAACCAGTCTTTGCTCTTTCTCCTTATGATTTTGGGACAACCAGTCTTTGCTCTAACTCCTTATGATTCTGAGACAACCAGTCTTTGCTCTAACTCCTTATGATTCAGTCTTTGCTCTTTCTCCTTATGATTCTGAGACAGCCAGTCTTTGCTCTAACTCCTTATGATTCTGAGACAACCAGTCTTTGCTCTAACTCCTTATGATTCTGAGACAGCCAGTCTTTGCTCTAACTCCTTATGATTCTGAGACAGCCAGTCTTTGCTCTAACCCCTTTTGATTCTAGGACAACCAGTCTTTGCTCTAACTCCTTATGATTCTGAGACAACCAGTCTTTGCTCCAACTCCTTATGATTCTGAGACAACCAGTCTTTGCTCAAACTCCTTATGATTCTGAGACAACCAGTCTTTGCTCAAACTCCTTATGATTCTGGGATGACCAGTCTTTGCTCCAACTCCTTATGATTCTGAGACAACCAGTCTTTGCTCTAACTCCTTATGATTCTGGGACAACCAGTCTTTGCTCTAACCCCTTATGATTCTGAGACAACCAGTCTTTGCCCTAACCCCTTATGATTCTGGGACAACCAGTCTTTGCTCTTTCTCCTTATGATTCTGAGACAACCAATCTTTGCTCTAACTCCTTATGATTCTGAGACAACCAGTCTTTGCTCTAACTCCTTATGATTCTGAGACAACCAGTCTTTGCTCTTTCTCCTTATGATTCTGAGACAACCAGTCTTTGCTCTAACTCCTTATGATTCTGGGACGACCAGTCTTTGCTCTAACTCCTTATGATTCTGAGACAACCAGTCTTTGCTCTAACTCCTTATGATTCTGAGACAACCAGTCTTTGCTCTAACTCCTTATGATTCAGTCTTTGCTCTTTCTCCTTATGATTCTGAGACAGCCAGTCTTTGCTCTAACTCCTTATGATTCTGAGACAACCAGTCTTTGCTCTAACTCCTTATGATTCTGAGACAGCCAGTCTTTGCTCTAACTCCTTATGATTCTGAGACAGCCAGTCTTTGCTCTAACCCCTTATGATTCTAGGACAACCAGTCTTTGCTCTAACTCCTTATGATTCTGAGACAACCAGTCTTTGCTCCAACTCCTTATGATTCTGAGACAACCAGTCTTTGCTCAAACTCCTTATGATTCTGAGACAACCAGTCTTTGCTCAAACTCCTTATGATTCTGGGATGACCAGTCTTTGCTCCAACTCCTTATGATTCTGAGACAACCAGTCTTTGCTCTAACTCCTTATGATTCTGGGACAACCAGTCTTTGCTCTAACTCCTTATGATTCTGAGACAACCAGTCTTTGCTCTAACTCCTTATGATTCTGAGAAAACCAGTCTTTGCTCTAACTCATTATGATTCTGGGACGACCAGTCTTTGCTCCAACTCCTTATGATTCTGAGACAACCAGTTTTTGCTCTAACTCCTTATGATTCTGGGACAACCAGTCTTTGCTCTAACTCCTAAAGATTCTGGGACAACCAGTCTTTGCTCTTTCTCCTTATGATTCTGAGACAACCAGTCTTTGCTCTAACTCCTTATGATTCTGAGACAACCAGCCTTTGCTCAAACTGCTTATGATTCTGAGACAACCAGTCTTTGCTCTAACCCCTTATGATTATGAGACAACCAGTCTTTGCTTTAACTCCTTATGATTCTGAGACAACCAGTCTTTGCTCTAACTCCTTATGATTCTGGGACAACCAGTCTTTGCTCTAACTCCTTATGATTCTGAGACAACCAGTCTTTGCCCTAACCCCTTATGATTCTGGGACAACCAGTCTTTGCTCTTTCTCCTTATGATTCTGAGACAACCAGTCTTTGCTCTAACTCCTTATGATTCTGAGACAACCAGTCTTTGCTCTAACTCCTTATGATTCTGAGACAACCAGTCTTTGCTCTTTCTCCTTATGATTCTGAGACAACCAGTCTTTGCTCTAACTCCTTATGATTCTGGGACGACTAGTCTTTGCTCTAACTCCTTATGATTCTGAGACAACCAGTCTTTGCTCTAACTCCTTATGATTCTGAGACAACCAGTCTTTGCTCTAACTCCTTATGATTCTGGGACGACCAGTCTTAGCTCTAACTCCTTATGATTCTGAGACAACCAGTCTTTGCTCTTTCTCCTTATGATTCTGAGACAACCAGTCTTTGCTCTAACTCCTTATGATTCTGAGACAACCAGTCTTTGCTCTAACTCCTTCTGATTCTGAGACAACCAGTCTTTGCTCTTTCTCCTTATGATTCTGAGACAACCAGTCTTTGCTCTAACTCTTTATGATTCTGAGACAACCAGTCTTTGCTCTAACTCCTTCTGATTCTGAGACAACCAGTCTTTGCTCAACCTCCTTATGATTCTGAGACAACCAGTCTTTGCTCTAACTCATTATGATTCTGGGACGACCAGTCTTTGCTCCAACTCCTTATGATTCTGAGACAACCAGTTTTTGCTCTAACTCCTTATGATTCTGGGACAACCAGTCTTTGCTCTTTCTCCTTATGATTCTGAGACAACCAGTCTTTGCTCTAACTCCTTATGATTCTGAGACAACCAGCCTTTGCTCAAACTGCTTATGATTCTGAGACAACCAGTCTTTGCTCTAACCCCTTATGATTATGAGACAACCAGTTTTTGCTTTAGCTCCTTATGATTCTGAGACAACCAGTCTTTGCTCTAACTCCTTATGATTCTGGGACAACCAGTCTTTGCTCTAACTCCTTATGATTCTGAGACAACCAGTCTTTGCCCTAACCCCTTATGATTCTGGGACAACCAGTCTTTGCTCTTTCTCCTTATGATTCTGAGACAACCAGTCTTTGCTCTAACTCCTTATGATTCTGAGACAACCAGTCTTTGCTCTAACTCCTTATGATTCTGAGACAACCAGTCTTTGCTCTTTCTCCTTATGATTCTGAGACAACCAGTCTTTGCTCTAACTCCTTATGATTCTGGGACGACCAGTCTTTGCTCTAACTCCTTATGATTCTGAGACAACCAGTCTTTGCTCTAACTCCTTATGATTCTGAGACAACCAGTCTTTGCTCTAACTCCTTATGATTCTGGGACGACCAGTCTTAGCTCTAACTCCTTATGATTCTGAGACAACCAGTCTTTGCTCTAACTCCTTATGATTCTGGGACAACCAGTCTTTGCTCTTTCTCCTTATGATTCTGAGACAACCAGTCTTTGCTCTAACTCCTTATGATTCTGAGACAACCAGTCTTTGCTCTAACTCCTTATGATTCTGAGACAACCAGTCTTTGCTCTTTCTCCTTATGATTCTGAGACAACCAGTCTTTGCTCTAACTCCTTATGATTCTGAGACAACCAGTCTTTGCTCTAACTCCTTCTGATTCTGAGACAACCAGTCTTTGCTCAACCTCCTTATGATTCTTAGACAACCAGTCTTTGCTCTAACTCATTATGATTCTGGGACGACCAGTCTTTGCTCCAACTCCTTATGATTCTGAGACAACCAGTTTTTGCTCTAACTCCTTATGATTCTGGGACAACCAGTCTTTGCTCTAACTCCTAATGATTCTGGGACAACCAGTCTTTGCTCTTTCTCCTTATGATTCTGAGACAACCAGTCTTTGCTCTAACTCCTTATGATTCTGAGACAACCAGCCTTTGCTCAAACTGCTTATGATTCTGAGACAACCAGTCTTTGCTCTAACCCCTTATCATTCTGAGACAACCAGTCTTTGCTCTAACTCCTTATGATTCTGAGACAACCAGTCTTTGCTCTAACTCCTTATGATTCTGAGACAACCAGTCTTTGCTCTAACTCCTTATGATTCTGAGACAACCAGTCTTTGCTCTAACTCCTTATGATTCTGAGACAACCAGTCTGCTCTAACTCCTTATGATTCTGAGACAACCAGTCTTTGCTCTTTCTCCTTATGATTCTGGGACAACCAGTCTTTGCTCTAACTCCTTATGATTCTGAGACAACCAGTCTTTGCTCTTTCTGCTTATGATTCTGAGACAACCAGTCTTTGCTCTTTCTCCTTATGATTCTGAGACAACCAGTCTTTGCTCTTTCTCCTTATGATTTTGGGACAACCAGTCTTTGCTCTAACTCCTTATGATTCTGAGACAACCAGTCTTTGCTCTAACTCCTTATGATTCAGTCTTTGCTCTTTCTCCTTATGATTCTGAGACAGCCAGTCTTTGCTCTAACTCCTTATGATTCTGAGACAACCAGTCTTTGCTCTAACTCCTTATGATTCTGAGACAGCCAGTCTTTGCTCTAACTCCTTATGATTCTGAGACAGCCAGTCTTTGCTCTAACCCCTTTTGATTCTAGGACAACCAGTCTTTGCTCTAACTCCTTATGATTCTGAGACAACCAGTCTTTGCTCCAACTCCTTATGATTCTGAGACAACCAGTCTTTGCTCAAACTCCTTATGATTCTGAGACAACCAGTCTTTGCTCAAACTCCTTATGATTCTGGGATGACCAGTCTTTGCTCCAACTCCTTATGATTCTGAGACAACCAGTCTTTGCTCTAACTCCTTATGATTCTGGGACAACCAGTCTTTGCTCTAACTCCTTATGATTCTGAGACAACCAGTCTTTGCCCTAACCCCTTATGATTCTGGGACAACCAGTCTTTGCTCTTTCTCCTTATGATTCTGAGACAACCAATCTTTGCTCTAACTCCTTATGATTCTGAGACAACCAGTCTTTGCTCTAACTCCTTATGATTCTGAGACAACCAGTCTTTGCTCTTTCTCCTTATGATTCTGAGACAACCAGTCTTTGCTCTAACTCCTTATGATTCTGGGACGACCAGTCTTTGCTCTAACTCCTTATGATTCTGAGACAACCAGTCTTTGCTCTAACTCCTTATGATTCTGAGACAACCAGTCTTTGCTCTAACTCCTTATGATTCAGTCTTTGCTCTTTCTCCTTATGATTCTGAGACAGCCAGTCTTTGCTCTAACTCCTTATGATTCTGAGACAACCAGTCTTTGCTCTAACTCCTTATGATTCTGAGACAGCCAGTCTTTGCTCTAACTCCTTATGATTCTGAGACAGCCAGTCTTTGCTCTAACCCCTTATGATTCTAGGACAACCAGTCTTTGCTCTAACTCCTTATGATTCTGAGACAACCAGTCTTTGCTCAAACTCCTTATGATTCTGAAACAACCAGTCTTTGCTCAAACTCCTTATGATTCTGGGATGACCAGTCTTTGCTCCAACTCCTTATGATTCTGAGACAACCAGTCTTTGCTCTAACTCCTTATGATTCTGGGACAACCAGTCTTTGCTCTAACTCCTTATGATTCTGAGACAACCAGTCTTTGCCCTAACCCCTTATGATTCTGGGACAACCAGTCTTTGCTCTTTCTCCTTATGATTCTGAGACAACCAATCTTTGCTCTAACTCCTTATGATTCTGAGACAACCAGTCTTTGCTCTAACTCCTTATGATTCTGAGACAACCAGTCTTTGCTCTTTCTCCTTATGATTCTGAGACAACCAGTCTTTGCTCTAACTCCTTATGATTCTGGGACGACCAGTCTTTGCTCTAACTCCTTATGATTCTGAGACAACCAGTCTTTGCTCTAACTCCTTATGATTCTGAGACAACCAGTCTTTGCTCTAACTCCTTATGATTCTGGGACGACCAGTCTTAGCTCTAACTCCTTATGATTCTGAGACAACCAGTCTTTGCTCTAACTCCTTATGATTCTGGGACAACCAGTCTTTGCTCTTTCTCCTTATGATTCTGAGACAACCAGTCTTTGCTCTAACTCCTTATGATTCTGAGACAACCAGTCTTTGCTCTAACTCCTTCTGATTCTGAGACAACCAGTCTTTGCTCTAACTCCTTATGATTCTGAGACAACCAGTCTTTGCTCTAACTCATTATGATTCTGGGACGACCAGTCTTTGCTCCAACTCCTTATGATTCTGAGACAACCAGTTTTTGCTCTAACTCCTTATGATTCTGGGACAACCAGTCTTTGCTCTAACTCCTAATGATTCTGGGACAACCAGTCTTTGCTCTTTCTCCTTATGATTCTGAGACAACCAGTCTTTGCTCTAACTCCTTATGATTCTGAGACAACCAGCCTTTGCTCAAACTGCTTATGATTCTGAGACAACCAGTCTTTGCTCTAACCCCTTATGATTCTGAGACAACCAGTCTTTGCTCTAACTCCTTATGATTCTGAGACAACCAGTCTTTGCTCTAACTCCTTATGATTCTGAGACAACCAGTCTTTGCTCTAACTCCTTATGATTCTGAGACAACCAGTCTGCTCTAACTCCTTATGATTCTGGCACGACCAGTCTTTGCTCTAACTCCTTATGATTCTGGGACGACCAGTCTTTGCTCCAACTCCTTATGATTCTGGGACAACCAGTCTTTGCTCCAACTCCTTATGATTCTGATACAACCAGTCTTTGCTCAAACTCCTTATGATTCTGAGACGACCAGTCTTTGCTCTAACTCTTTATGATTCTGAGACAACCAGTCTTTGCTCAAACTCCTTATGATTCTGAGACAACCAGTCTTTGCTCTAACTCCTTATGATTATGGGACAACCAATCTTTGCTCTAACTCCTTATGATTCTGAGACAACCAGTCTTTGCTCTAACTCCTTATGATTCTGAGACAACCAGTCTTTGCTCTTTCTCCTTATGATTCTGAGACAGCCTGTCTTTGCTCTAACTCCTTATGATTCTGCGACAACCAGTCTTTGCTCTAACTCCTTATGATTCTGAGACAGCCAGTCTTTGCTCTAACTCCTTATGATTCTGAGACAGCCAATCTTTGCTCTAACCCCTTATGATTCTAGGACAACCAGTCTTTGCTCTAACTCCTTATGATTCTGCGACAACCAGTCTTTGCTCTAACTCCCTATGATTCTGGGACGACCAGTCTTTGCTCTAACTCCTTATGATTCTGAGATAACCAGTCTTTGCTCCAACTCCTTATGATTCTGAGACAACCAGTCTTTGCTCTAACTCCTTATGATTCTGAGACAACCAGTCTTTGCTCAAACTCCTTATGATTCTGAGACAACCAGTCTTTGCTCAAACTCCTTATGATTCTGGGATGACCAGTCTTTGCTCCAACTCCTTATGATTCTGAGACAACCAGTCTTTGCTCTAACTCCTTATGATTCTGAGACAACCAGTCTTTGCTCTAACTCCTTATGATTCTGGGACAACCAGTCTTTGCTCTAACTCCTTATGATTCTGAGACAACCAGTCTTTGCCCTAACCCCTTATGATTCTGGGACAACCAGTCTTTGCTCTTTCTCCTTATGATTCTGAGACAACCAGTCTTTGCTCTAACTCCTTATGATTCTGAGACAACCAGTCTTTGCTCTAACTCCTTATGATTCTGAGACAACCAGTCTTTGCTCTTTCTCCTTATGATTCTGAGACAACCAGTCTTTGCTCTAACTCCTTATGATTCTGAGACAACCAGTCTTTGCTCTAACTCCTTATGATTCTGGGACGACCAGTCTTAGCTCTAACTCCTTATGATTCTGAGACAACCAGTCTTTGCTCTAACTCCTTATGATTCTGGGACAACCAGTCTTTGCTCTTTCTCCTTATGATTCTGAGACAACCAGTCTTTGCTCTAACTCCTTATTATTCTGAGACAACCAGTCTTTGCTCTAACTCCTTCTGATTCTGAGACAACCAGTCTTTGCTCAAACTCCTTATGATTCTGAGACAACCAGTCTTTGCTCTAACTCATTATGATTCTGGGACGACCAGTCTTTGCTCCAACTCCTTATGATTCTGAGACAACCAGTTTTTGCTCTAACTCCTAATGATTCTGTGACAACCAGTCTTTGCTCTAACTCCTTATGATTCTGAGACAACCAGCCTTTGCTCAAACTGCTTATGATTCTGAGACAACCAGTCTTTGCTCTAACCCCTTATGATTCTGAGACAACCAGTCCTTGCTCTAACTCCTTATGATTCTGAGACAACCAGTCTTTGCTCTAACTCCTTATGATTCTGAGACAACCAGTCTTTGCTCTAACTCCTTATGATTCTGAGACAACCAGTCTTTGCTCTAACTCCTTATGATTCTGAGACAACCAGTCTGCTCTAACTCCTTATGATTCTGGCACGACCAGTCTTTGCTCTAACTCCTTATGATTCTGGGACGACCAGTCTTTGCTCCAACTCCTTATGATTCTGGGACAACCAGTCTTTGCTCAAACTCCTTATGATTCTGAGACAACCAGTCTTTGCTCTAACTCCTTATGATTATGGGACAACCAGTCTTTGCTCTAACTCCTTATGATTCTGAGACAACCAGTCTTTGCTCTAACCCCTTATGATTCTGGGACAACCAGTCTTTGCTCTTTCTCCTTATGATTCTGAGACAACCAGTCTTTGCTCTAACTCCTTATGATTCTAAGACAAACAGTCTTTGCTCTAACTCCTTATGATTCTGAGACAACCAGTCTTTGCTCTAACCCCTTATGATTCTAGGACAACCAGTCTTTGCTCTTTTTCCCTATGATTCTGAGACAACCAGTCTTTGCTCTAACTCCTTATGATTCTGAGACAACCAGCCTTTGCTCTAACTCCTTATGATTCTGAGACAATCAGTCTTTGCTCTAACTCCTTATGATTCTGAGACAATCAGTCTTTGCTCTAACTCCTTATGATTCTGAGACAACCAGTCTTTGCTCAAACTCCTTATGATTCTGAGACGACCAGTCTTTGCTCTAACTCTTTATGATTCTGAGACAACCAGTCTTTGCTCAAACTCCTTATGATTCTGAGACAACCAGTCTTTGCTCTAACTCCTTATGATTATGGGACAACCAGTCTTTGCTCTAACTCCTTATGATTCTGAGACAACCAGTCTTTGCTCTAACCCCTTATGATTCTGGGACAACCAGTCTTTGCTCTTTCTCCTTATGATTCTGAGACAACCAGTCTTTGCTCTAACTCCTTATGATTCTGAGACAACCAGTCTTTGCTCTAACTCCTTATGATTCTGAGACAACCAGTCTTTGCTCTAACCCCTTATGATTCTAGTACAACCAGTCTTTGCTCTTTCTCCCTATGATTCTGAGACAACCAGTCTTTGCTCTAACTCCTTATGATTCTGAGACAACCAGTCTTTGCTCAAACTCCTTATGATTCTGGGACGACCAGTCTTTGCTCTAACTCCTTATGATTCTGAGACAACCAGTCTTTGCTCCAACTCCTTATGATTCTGAGACAACCAGTCTTTGCTCTAACTCCTTATGATTCTGAGACAACTAGTCTTTGCTCAAACTCCTTATGATTCTGAGACAACCAGTCTTTGCTCAAACTCCTTATGATTCTGAGACAACCAGTCTTTGCTCTAACTCCCTATGATTCTGGGACGACCAGTCTTTGCTCTAACTCCTTATGATTCTGAGACAACCAGTCTTTGCTCCAACTCCTTATGATTCTGAGACAACCAGTCTTTGCTCTAACTCCTTATGATTCTGAGACAACCAGTCTTTGCTCAAACTCCTTATGATTCTGAGACAACCAGTCTTTGCTCAAACTCCTTATGATTCTGGGATGACCAGTCTTTGCTCCAACTCCTTATGATTCTGAGACAACCAGTCTTTGCTCTAACTCCTTATGATTCTGAGACAACCAGTCTTTGCTCTAACACCTTATGATTCTGGGACAACCAGTCTTTGCTCTAACTCCTTATGATTCTGAGACAACCAGTCTTTGCCCTAACCCCTTATGATTCTGGGACAACCAGTCTTTGCTCTTTCTCCTTATGATTCTGAGACAACCAGTCTTTGCTCTAACTCCTTATGATTCTGAGACAACCAGTCTTTGCTCTAACTCCTTATGATTCTGAGACAACCAGTCTTTGCTCTTTCTCCTTATGATTCTGAGACAACCAATCTTTGCTCTAACTCCTTATGATTCTGGGACGACCAGTCTTTGCTCTAACTCCTTATGATTCTGAGACAACCAGTCTTTGCTCTAACTCCTTATGATTCTGAGACAACCAGTCTTTGCTCTAACTCCTTATGATTCTGGGACGACCACTCTTAGCTCTAACTCCTTATGATTCTGAGACAACCAGTCTTTGCTCTAACTCCTTATGATTCTGGGACAACCAGTCTTTGCTCTTTCTCCTTATGATTCTGAGACAACCAGTCTTTGCTCTAACTCCTTATGATTCTGAGACAACCAGTCTTTGCTCTAACTCCTTCTGATTCTGAGACAACCAGTCTTTGCTCAAACTCCTTATGATTCTGAGACAACCAGTCTTTGCTCTAACTCATTATGATTCTGGGACGACCAGTCTTTGCTCCAACTCCTTATGATTCTGAGACAACCAGTTTTTGCTCTAACTCCTTATGATTCTGGGACAACCAGTCTTTGCTCTACCTCCTAATGATTCTGGGACAACCAGTCTTTGCTCTTTCTCCTTATGATTCTGAGACAACCAGTCTTTGCTCTAACTCCTTATGATTCTGAGACAACCAGCCTTTGCTCTAACTCCTTATGATTCTGAGACAATCAGTCTTTGCTCTAACTCCTTATGATTCTGAGACAACCAGTCTTTGCTCTAACTCCTTATGATTCTGAGACAACCAGTCTTTGCTCTAACTCCTTATGATTCTGAGACAATCAGTCTTTGCTCTAACTCCTTATGATTCTGAGACAACCAGTCTTTGCTCTAACTCCTTATGATTCTGAGACAACCAGTCTGCTCTAACTCCTTATGATTCTGGCACGACCTGTCTTTGCTCTAACTCCTTATGATTCTGGGACGACCAGTCTTTGCTCCAACTCCTTATGATTCTGGGACAACCAGTCTTTGCTCTAACTCCTTATGATTCTGAGACAACCAGTCTTTGCTCAAACTCCTTATGATTCTGAGACGACCAGTCTTTGCTCTAACTCTTTATGATTCTGAGACAACCAGTCTTTGCTCAAACTCCTTATGATTCTGAGACAACCAGTCTTTGCTCTAACTCCTTATGATTATGGGACAACCAGTCTTTGCTCTAACTCCTTATGATTCTGAGACAACCAGTCTTTGCTCTAACCCCTTATGATTCTGGGACAACCAGTCTTTGCTCTTTCTCCTTATGATTCTGAGACAACCAGTCTTTGCTCTAACTCCTTATGATTCTGAGACAACCAGTCTTTGCTCTAACTCCTTATGATTCTGGGACAACCAGTCTTTGCTCTAACTCCTTATGATTCTGAGACAACCAGTCTTTGCTCTAACCCCTTATGATTCTAGGACAACCAGTCTTTGCTCTTTCTCCTTATGATTCTGAGACAACCAGTCTTTGCTCTAACTCCTTATGATTCTGAGACAACCAGTCTTTGCTCAAACTCCTTATGATTCTGAGACAACCAGTCTTTGCTCTAACTCCTTATGATTCTGGGACGACCAGTCTTTGCTCTAACTCCTTATGATTCTGAGACAACCAGTCTTTGCTCTAGCTCCTTATGATTCTGAGACAACCAGTCTTTGCTCAAACTCCTTATGATTCTGAGACAACCAGTCTTTGCTCTAACTCCTTATGATTCTGGGACGACCAGTCTTTGCTCTAACTCCTTATGATTCTGAGACAACCAGTCTTTGCTCTAACTCCTTATGATTCTGGGACAACCAGTCTTTGCTCTTTCTCCTTATGATTCTGAGACAACCAGTCTTTGCTCTAACTCCTTATGATTCTGAGACAACCAGTCTTTGCTCTAACTCCTTATGATTCTGAGACAACCAGTCTTTGCTCAAACTCCTTATGATTCTGAGACAACCAGTCTTTGCTCTAACTCCTTATGATTCTGGGACAACCAGTCTTTGCTCTTTCTCCTTATGATTCTGAGACAACCAGTCTTTGCTCTAACTCCTTATGATTCTGAGACAACCAGTCTTTGCTCAAACTCCGTATGATTCTGAGACAACCAGTCTTTGCTCTAACTCCTTATGATTCTGGGACGACCAGTCTTTGCTCTAACTCCTTATGATTCTGGGACAACCAGTCTTTGCTCTAACTCCTTATGATTCTGAGACAACCAGTCTTTGCTCTAACTCCTTATGATTCTGAGACAACCAGTCTTTGCTCTAACTCCTTATGATTCTGAGACAACCAGTCTGCTCTAACTCCTTATGATTCTGGGACGACCAGTCTTTGCTCTAACTCCTTATGATTCTGGGACGACCATTCTTTGCTCCAACTCCTTATGATTCTGAGACAACCAGTCTTTGCTCTAACTCCTTATGATTCTGAGACAACCAGTCTTTGCTCTAACCCCTTATGATTCTGGGACAACCAGTCTTTGCTCAAACGCCTTTTGATTCTGAGACAACCAGTCTTTGCTCTAACTCCTTCTGATTCTGAGACAACCTGTCTTTGCTCAAGCTCCTTATGATTCTGAGACAACCAGTCTTTGCTCAAACGCCTTTTGATTCTGAGATAACCAGTCTTTGCTCTAACTCCTTATGATTCTGGGACGACCAGTCTTTGCTCTAACTCCTTATGATTCTGGGACAACCAGTCTTTGCTCTAACTCCTTATGATTCTGAGACAACCAGTCTTTGCTCTAACCCCTTATGATTCTAGGACAACCAGTCTTTGCTCTTTCTCCTTATGATTCTGAGACAACCAGTCTTTGCTCTAACTCCTTATGATTCTGAGACAACCAGTCTTTGCTCAAACTCCTTATGATTCTGAGACAACCAGTCTTTGCTCTAACTCCTTATGATTCTGGGACGACCAGTCTTTGCTCTAACTCCTTATGATTCTGAGACAACCAGTCTTTGCTCTAACTCCTTATGATTCTGAGACAACCAGTCTTTGCTCAACCTCCTTATGATTCTGAGACAACCAGTCTTTGCTCTAACTCCTTATGATTCTGGGACGACCAGTCTTTGCTCTAACTCCTTATGATTCTGAGACAACCAGTCTTTGCTCTAACTCCTTATGATTCTGAGACAACCAGTCTTTGCTCAAACTCCTTATGATTCTGAGACAACCAGTCTTTGCTCTAGCTCCTTATGATTCTGGGACGACCAGTCTTTGCTCTTACTCCTTATGATTCTGAGACAACCAGTCTTTGCTCTAACTCCTTATGATTCTGAGACAACCAGTCTTTGCTCTAACTCCTTATGATTCTGAGACAACCAGTCTTTGCTCAACTCCTTATGATTCTGAGACAACCAGTCTTTGCTCTAACTCCTTATGATTCTGGGACGACCAGTCTTTGCTCCAACTCCTTATGATTCTGAGACAACCAGTCTTTGCTCTAACTCCTTATGATTCTGGGACAACCAGTCTTTGCTCTTTCTCCTTATGATTCTGAGACAACCAGTCTCTGCTCTAACTCCTTATGATTCTGAGACAACCAGTCTTTGCTCAAACTCCTTATGATTCTGAGACAACCAGTTTTTGCTCTTTCTCCTTATGATTCTGAGACAACCAGTCTTTGCTCTAACTCCTTATGATTCTGAGACAACCAGTCTTTGCTCTAACTCCTTATGATTCTGAGACAACCAGCCTTTGCTCAAACTGCTTATGATTCTGAGACAACCAGTCTTTGCTCTAACCCCTTATGATTCTGAGACAACCAGTCTTTGCTCTAACTCCTTATGATTCTGAGACAACCAGTCTTTGCTCTAACTCCTTATGATTCTGAGACAACCAGTCTTTGCTCTAACTCCTTATGATTCTGAGACAACCAGTCTTTGCTCTAACTCCTTATGATTCTGAGACAACCAGTCTGCTCTAAGTCCTTATGATTCTGGGACAACCAGTCTTTGCTCTAACTCCTTATGATTCTGGGACGACCAGTCTTTGCTCCAACTCCTTATGATTCTGGGACAACCAGTCTTTGCTCTAACTCCTTATGATTCTGAGACAACCAGTCTTTGCTCAAACTCCTTATGATTCTGAGACAACCAGTCTTTGCTCTAGCTCCTTATGATTCTGGGACGACCAGTCTTTGCTCTTACTCCTTATGATTCTGAGACAACCAGTCTTTGCTCTAACTCCTTATGATTCTGAGACAACCAGTCTTTGCTCTAACTCCTTATGATTCTGAGACAACCAGTCTTTGCTCAACTCCTTATGATTCTGAGACAACCAGTCTTTGCTCTAACTCCTTATGATTCAGGGACGACCAGTCTTTGCTCCAACTCCTTATGATTCTGAGACAACCAGTCTTTGCTCTAACTCCTTATGATTCTGGGACAACCAGTCTTTGCTCTTTCTCCTTATGATTCTGAGACAACCAGTCTTTGCTCTAACTCCTTATGATTCTGAGACAACCAGTCTTTGCTCAAACTCCTTATGATTCTGAGACAACCAGTTTTTGCTCTTTCTCCTTATGATTCTGAGACAACCAGTCTTTGCTCTAACTCCTTATGATTCTGAGACAACCAGTCTTTGCTCTAACTCCTTATGATTCTGAGACAACCAGCCTTTGCTCAAACTGCTTATGATTCTGAGACAACCAGTCTTTGCTCTAACCCCTTATGATTCTGAGACAACCAGTCTTTGCTCTAACTCCTTATGATTCTGAGACAACCAGTCTTTGCTCTAACTCCTTATGATTCTGAGACAACCAGTCTTTGCTCTAACTCCTTATGATTCTGAGACAACCAGTCTTTGCTCTAACTCCTTATGATTCTGAGACAACCAGTCTGCTCTAAGTCCTTATGATTCTGGGACAACCAGTCTTTGCTCTAACTCCTTATGATTCTGGGACGACCAGTCTTTGCTCCAACTCCTTATGATTCTGGGACAACCAGTCTTTGCTCTAACTCCTTATGATTCTGAGACAACCAGTCTTTGCTCAAACTCCATATGATTCTGAGACGACCAGTCTTTGCTCTAACTCTTTATGATTCTGAGACAACCAGTCTTTGCTCAAACTCCTTATGATTCTGAGACAACCAGTCTTTGCTCTAACCCCTTATGATTCTGGGACAACCAGTCTTTGCTCTTTCTCCTTATGATTCTGAGACAACCAGTCTTTGCTCTAACTCCTTATGATTCTGAGACAACCAGTCTTTGCTCTAACTCCTTATGATTCTGAGACAACCAGTCTTTGCTCTTTCTCCTTATGATTCTGAGACAACCAGTCTTTGCTCTAACTCCTTATGATTCTGGGACGACCAGTCTTTGCTCTAACTCCTTATGATTCTGAGACAACCAGTCTTTGCTCTAACTCCGTATGATTCTGAGACAACCAGTCTTTGCTCTAACTCCTTATGATTCTGGGACGACCAGTCTTAGCTCTAACTCTTTATGATTCTGAGACAACCAGTCTTTGCTCTAACTCCTTATGATTCTGGGACAACCAGTCTTTGCTCTTTCTCCTTATGATTCTGAGACAACCAGTCTTTGCTCTAACTCCTTATGATTCTGAGACAACCAGTCTTTGCTCTAACTCCTTATGATTCTGAGACAACCAGTCTTTGCTCTAACTCCTTATGATTCTGAGACAACCATTCTTTGCTCTAACTCCTTATGATTCTGAGACAACCAGTCTGCTCTAACTCCTTGTGATTCTGGCACGACCAGTCTTTGCTCTAACTCCTTATGATTCTGGGACGACCAGTCTTTGCTCCAACTCCTTATGATTCTGGGACACCAGTCTTTGCTCTAACTCCTTATGATTCTGAGACAACCAGTCTTTGCTCAAACTCCTTATGATTCTGAGACGACCAGTCTTTGCTCTAACTCTTTATGATTCTGAGACAACCAGTCTTTGCTCAAACTCCGTATGATTCTGAGACAACCAGTCTTTGCTCTAACTCCTTATGATTCTGGGACGACCAGTCTTTGCTCTAACTCCTTATGATTCTGAGACAACCAGTCTTTGCTCTAACTCCTTATGATTCTGAGACAACCAGTCTTTGCTCTAACTCCTTATGATTCTGAGACAACCAGTCTGCTCTAACTCCTTATGATTCTGGGACGACCAGTCTTTGCTCTAACTCCTTATGATTCTGGGACGACCATTCTTTGCTCCAACTCCTTATGATTCTGAGACAACCAGTCTTTGCTCTAACTCCTTATGATTCTGAGACAACCAGTCTTTGCTCTAACCCCTTATGATTCTGGGACAACCAGTCTTTGCTCAAACGCCTTTTGATTCTGAGACAACCAGTCTTTGCTCTAACTCCTTCTGATTCTGAGACAACCTGTCTTTGCTCAAACTCCTTATGATTCTGAGACAACCAGTCTTTGCTCAAACGCCTTTTGATTCTGAGACAACCAGTCTTTGCTCTTACTCCTTATGATTCTGAGACAACCAGTCTTTGCTCTAACTCCTTATGATTCTGAGACAACCAGTCTTTGCTCTAACTCCTTATGATTCTGAGACAACCAGTCTTTGCTCAACTCCTTATGATTCTGAGACAACCAGTCTTTGCTCTAACTCCTTATGATTCTGGGACGACCAGTCTTTGCTCCAACTCCTTATGATTCTGAGACAACCAGTCTTTGCTCTAACTCCTTATGATTCTGGGACAACCAGTCTTTGCTCTTTCTCCTTATGATTCTGAGACAACCAGTCTTTGCTCTAACTCCTTATGATTCTGAGACAACCAGTCTTTGCTCAAACTCCTTATGATTCTGAGACAACCAGTTTTTGCTCTTTCTCCTTATGATTCTGAGACAACCAGTCTTTGCTCTAACTCCTTATGATTCTGAGACAACCAGTCTTTGCTCTAACTCCTTATGATTCTGAGACAACCAGCCTTTGCTCAAACTGCTTATGATTCTGAGACAACCAGTCTTTGCTCTAACCCCTTATGATTCTGAGACAACCAGTCTTTGCTCTAACTCCTTATGATTCTGAGACAACCAGTCTTTGCTCTAACTCCTTATGATTCTGAGACAACCAGTCTTTGCTCTAACTCCTTATGATTCTGAGACAACCAGTCTTTGCTCTAACTCCTTATGATTCTGAGACAACCAGTCTGCTCTAAGTCCTTATGATTCTGGGACAACCAGTCTTTGCTCTAACTCCTTATGATTCTGGGACGACCAGTCTTTGCTCCAACTCCTTATGATTCTGGGACAACCAGTCTTTGCTCTAACTCCTTATGATTCTGAGACAACCAGTCTTTGCTCAAACTCCATATGATTCTGAGACGACCAGTCTTTGCTCTAACTCTTTATGATTCTGAGACAACCAGTCTTTGCTCAAACTCCTTATGATTCTGAGACAACCAGTCTTTGCTCTAACTCCTTATGATTATGGGACAACCAGTCTTTGCTCTAACCCCTTATGATTCTGGGACAACCAGTCTTTGCTCTTTCTCCTTATGATTCTGAGACAACCAGTCTTTGCTCTAACTCCTTATGATTCTGAGACAACCAGTCTTTGCTCTAACTCCTTATGATTCTGAGACAACCAGTCTTTGCTCTTTCTCCTTATGATTCTGAGACAACCAGTCTTTGCTCTAACTCCTTATGATTCTGGGACGACCAGTCTTTGCTCTAACTCCTTATGATTCTGAGACAACCAGTCTTTGCTCTAACTCCGTATGATTCTGAGACAACCAGTCTTTGCTCTAACTCCTTATGATTCTGGGACGACCAGTCTTAGCTCTAACTCCTTATGATTCTGAGACAACCAGTCTTTGCTCTAACTCCTTATGATTCTGGGACAACCAGTCTTTGCTCTTTCTCCTTATGATTCTGAGACAACCAGTCTTTGCTCTAACTCCTTATGATTCTGAGACAACCAGTCTTTGCTCTAACTCCTTATGATTCTGAGACAACCAGTCTTTGCTCTAACTCCTTATGATTCTGAGACAACCATTCTTTGCTCTAACTCCTTATGATTCTGAGACAACCAGTCTGCTCTAACTCCTTATGATTCTGGCACGACCAGTCTTTGCTCTAACTCCTTATGACTCTGGGACGACCAGTCTTTGCTCCAACTCCTTATGATTCTGGGACAACCAGTCTTTGCTCTAACTCCTTATGATTCTGAGACAACCAGTCTTTGCTCAAACTCCTTATGATTCTGAGACGACCAGTCTTTGCTCTAACTCTTTATGATTCTGAGACAACCAGTCTTTGCTCAAACTCCGTATGATTCTGAGACAACCAGTCTTTGCTCTAACTCCTTATGATTCTGGGACGACCAGTCTTTGCTCTAACTCCTTATGATTCTGAGACAACCAGTCTTTGCTCTAACTCCTTATGATTCTGAGACAACCAGTCTTTGCTCTAACTCCTTATGATTCTGAGACAACCAATCTGCTCTAACTCCTTATGATTCTGGGACGACCAGTCTTTGCTCTAACTCCTTATGATTCTGGGACGACCATTCTTTGCTCCAACTCCTTATGATTCTGAGACAACCAGTCTTTGCTCTAACCCCTTATGATTCTGGGACAACCAGTCTTTGCTCAAACGCCTTTTGATTCTGAGACAACCAGTCTTTGCTCTAACTCCTTCTGATTCTGAGACAACCTGTCTTTGCTCAAACTCCTTATGATTCTGAGACAACCAGTCTTTGCTCAAACGCCTTTTGATTCTGAGACAACCAGTCTTTGCTCTAACTCCTTATGATTCTGGGACGACCAGTCTTTGCTCTAACTCCTTATGATTCTGGGACAACCAGTCTTTGCTCTAACTCCTTATGATTCTGAGACAACCAGTCTTTGCTCTAACTCCTTATGATTCTGAGACAACCAGTCTTTGCTCAACCTCCTTATGATTCTGAGACAACCAGTCTTTGCTCTAACTCCTTATGATTCTGGGACGACCAGTCTTTGCTCTAACTCCTTATGATTCTGAGACAACCAGTCTTTGCTCTAACTCCTTATGATTCTGAGACAACCAGTCTTTGCTCAAACTCCTTATGATTCTGAGACAACCAGTCTTTGCTCTAGCTCCTTATGATTCTGGGACGACCAGTCTTTGCTCTTACTCCTTATGATTCTGAGACAACCAGTCTTTGCTCTAACTCCTTATGATTCTGAGACAACCAGTCTTTGCTCTAACTCCTTATGATTCTGAGACAACCAGTCTTTGCTCAACTCCTTATGATTCTGAGACAACCAGTCTTTGCTCTAACCCCTTATGATTCTGGGACGACCAGTCTTTGCTCAAACTCCTTATGATTCTGAGACAACCAGTCTTTGCTCTAACTCCTTATGATTCTGGGACAACCAGTCTTTGCTCTTTCTCCTTATGATTCTGAGACAACCAGTCTTTGCTCTAACTCCTTATGATTCTGAGACAACCAGTCTTTGCTCAAACTCCTTATGATTCTGAGACAACCAGTTTTTGCTCTTTCTCCTTATGATTCTGAGACAACCAGTCTTTGCTCTAACTCCTTATGATTCTGAGACAACCAGTCTTTGCTCTAACTCCTTATGATTCTGAGACAACCAGCCTTTGCTCAAACTGCTTATGATTCTGAGACAACCAGTCTTTGCTCTAACCCCTTATGATTCTGAGACAACCAGTCTTTGCTCTAACTCCTTATGATTCTGAGACAACCAGTCTTTGCTCTAACTCCTTATGATTCTGAGACAACCAGTCTTTGCTCTAACTCCTTATGATTCTGAGACAACCAGTCTTTGCTCTAACTCCTTATGATTCTGAGACAACCAGTCTGCTCTAAGTCCTTATGATTCTGGGACAACCAGTCTTTGCTCAAACTCCTTATGATTCTGAGACAACCAGTCTTTGCTCTAGCTCCTTATGATTCTGGGACGACCAGTCTTTGCTCTTACTACTTATGATTCTGAGACAACCAGTCTTTGCTCTAACTCCTTATGATTCTGAGACAACCAGTCTTTGCTCTAACTCCTTATGATTCTGAGACAACCAGTCTTTGCTCAACTCCTTATGATTCTGAGACAACCAGTCTTTGCTCTAACTCCTTATGATTCTGGGACGACCAGTCTCTACTCCAACTCCTTATGATTCTGAGACAACCAGTCTTTGCTCTAACTCCTTATGATTCTGGGACAACCAGTCTTTGCTCTTTCTCCTTATCATTCTGAGACAACCAGTCTTTGCTCTAACTCCTTATATTTCTGAGACAACCAGTCTTTGCTCAAACTCCTTATGATTCTGAGACAACCAGTTTTTGCTCTTTCTCCTTATGATTCTGAGACAACCAGTCTTTGCTCTAACTCCTTATGATTCTGAGACAACCAGTCTTTGCTCTAACTCCTTATGATTCTGAGACAACCAGCCTTTGCTCAAACTGCTTATGATTCTGAGACAACCAGTCTTTGCTCTAACCCCTTATGATTCTGAGACAACCAGTCTTTGCTCTAACTCCTTATGATTCTGAGACAACCAGTCTTTGCTCTAACTCCTTATGATTCTGAGACAACCAGTCTTTGCTCTAACTCCTTATGATTCTGAGACAACCAGTCTTTGCTCTAACTCCTTATGATTCTGAGACAACCAGTCTGCTCTAAGTCCTTATGATTCTGGGACAACCAGTCTTTGCTCTAACTCCTTATGATTCTGGGACGACCAGTCTTTGCTCCAACTCCTTATGATTCTGGGACAACCAGTCTTTGCTCTAACTCCTTATGATTCTGAGACAACCAGTCTTTGCTCAAACTCCATATGATTCTGAGACGACCAGTCTTTGCTCTAACTCTTTATGATTCTGAGACAACCAGTCTTTGCTCAAACTCCTTATGATTCTGAGACAACCAGTCTTTGCTCTAACTCCTTATGATTATGGGACAACCAGTCTTTGCTCTAACCCCTTATGATTCTGGGACAACCAGTCTTTGCTCTTTCTCCTTATGATTCTGAGACAACCAGTCTTTGCTCTAACTCCTTATGATTCTGAGACAACCAGTCTTTGCTCTAACTCCTTATGATTCTGAGACAACCAGTCTTTGCTCTTTCTCCTTATGATTCTGAGACAACCAGTCTTTGCTCTAACTCCTTATGATTCTGGGACGACCAGTCTTTGCTCTAACTCCTTATGATTCTGAGACAACCAGTCTTTGCTCTAACTCCGTATGATTCTGAGACAACCAGTCTTTGCTCTAACTCCTTATGATTCTGGGACGACCAGTCTTAGCTCTAACTCCTTATGATTCTGAGACAACCAGTCTTTGCTCTAACTCCTTATGATTCTGGGACAACCAGTCTTTGCTCTTTCTCCTTATGATTCTGAGACAACCAGTCTTTGCTCTAACTCCTTATGATTCTGAGACAACCAGTCTTTGCTCTAACTCCTTATGATTCTGAGACAACCAGTCTTTGCTCTAGCTCCTTATGATTCTGAGACAACCATTCTTTGCTCTAACTCCTTATGATTCTGAGACAACCAGTCTGCTCTAACTCCTTATGATTCTGGCACGACCAGTCTTTGCTCTAACTCCTTATGATTCTGGGACGACCAGTCTTTGCTCCAACTCCTTATGATTCTGGGACAACCAGTCTTTGCTCTAACTCCTTATGATTCTGAGACAACCAGTCTTTGCTCAAACTCCTTATGATTCTGAGACGACCAGTCTTTGCTCTAACTCTTTATGATTCTGAGACAACCAGTCTTTGCTCAAACTCCTTATGATTCTGAGACAACCAGTCTTTGCTCTAACTCCTTATGATTCTGGGACAACCAGTCTTTGCTCTTTCTCCTTATGATTCTGAGACAACCAGTCTTTGCTCTAACTCCTTATGATTCTGAGAAAACCAGTCTTTGCTCTAACTCCTTATGATTCTGAGACAACCAGTCTGCTCTAACTCCTTATGATTCTGGCACGACCAGTCTTTCCTCTAACTCCTTATGATTCTGGGACGACCAGTCTTTGCTCCAACTCCTTATGATTCTGAGACAACCAGTCTTTGCTCAAACTCCTTATGATTCTGAGACAACCAGTTTTTGCTCTTTCTCCTTATGATTCTGAGACAACCAGTCTTTGCTCTAACTCCTTATGATTCTGAGACAACCAGTCTTTGCTCTAACTCCTTATGATTCTGAGACAACCAGCCTTTGCTCAAACTGCTTATGATTCTGAGACAACCAGTCTTTGCTCTAACCCCTTATGATTCTGAGACAACCAGTCTTTGCTCTAACTCCTTATGATTCTGAGACAACCAGTCTTTGCTCAAACTCCTTATGATTCTGAGACAACCAGTCTTTGCTCTAACTCCTTATGATTCTGAGACAACCAGTCTTTGCTCTAACTCCTTATGATTCTGAGACAACCAGTCTGCTCTAAGTCCTTATGATTCTGGGACAACCAGTCTTTGCTCAAACTCCTTATGATTCTGAGACAACCAGTCTTTGCTCTAGCTCCTTATGATTCTGGGACGACCAGTCTTTGCTCTTACTCCTTATGATTCTGAGACAACCAGTCTTTGCTCTAACTCCTTATGATTCTGAGACAACCAGTCTTTGCTCTAACTCCTTATGATTCTGAGACAACCAGTCTTTGCTCAACTCCTTATGATTCTGTGACAACCAGTCTTTGCTCTAACTCCTTATGATTATGGGACAACCAGTCTTTGCTCTAACCCCTTATGATTCTGGGACAACCAGTCTTTGCTCTTTCTCCTTATGATTCTGAGACAACCAGTCTTTGCTCTAACTCCTTATGATTCTGAGACAACCAGTCTTTGCTCTAACTCCTTATGATTCTGAGACAACCAGTCTTTGCTCTTTCTCCTTATGATTCTGAGACAACCAGTCTTTGCTCTAACTCCTTATGATTCTGGGACGACCAGTCTTTGCTCTAACTCCTTATGATTCTGAGACAACCAGTCTTTGCTCTAACTCCGTATGATTCTGAGACAACCAGTCTTTGCTCTAACTCCTTATGATTCTGGGACGACCAGTCTTAGCTCTAACTCCTTATGATTCTGAGACAACCAGTCTTTGCTCTAACTCCTTATGATTCTGGGACAACCAGTCTTTGCTCTTTCTCCTTATGATTCTGAGACAACCAGTCTTTGCTCTAACTCCTTATGATTCTGAGACAACCAGTCTTTGCTCTAACTCCTTATGATTCTGAGACAACCAGTCTTTGCTCTAACTCCTTATGATTCTGAGACAACCATTCTTTGCTCTAACTCCTTATGATTCTGAGACAACCAGTCTGCTCTAACTCCTTATGATTCTGGCACGACCAGTCTTTGCTCTAACTCCTTATGACTCTGGGACGACCAGTCTTTGCTCCAACTCCTTATGATTCTGGGACAACCAGTCTTTGCTCTAACTCCTTATGATTCTGAGACAACCAGTCTTTGCTCAAACTCCTTATGATTCTGAGACGACCAGTCTTTGCTCTAACTCTTTATGATTCTGAGACAACCAGTCTTTGCTCAAACTCCGTATGATTCTGAGACAACCAGTCTTTGCTCTAACTCCTTATGATTCTGGGACGACCAGTCTTTGCTCTAACTCCTTATGATTCTGAGACAACCAGTCTTTGCTCTAACTCCTTATGATTCTGAGACAACCAGTCTTTGCTCTAACTCCTTATGATTCTGAGACAACCAATCTGCTCTAACTCCTTATGATTCTGGGACGACCAGTCTTTGCTCTAACTCCTTATGATTCTGGGACGACCATTCTTTGCTCCAACTCCTTATGATTCTGAGACAACCAGTCTTTGCTCTAACTCCTTATGATTCTGAGACAACCAGTCTTTGCTCTAACCCCTTATGATTCTGGGACAACCAGTCTTTGCTCAAACGCCTTTTGATTCTGAGACAACCAGTCTTTGCTCTAACTCCTTCTGATTCTGAGACAACCTGTCTTTGCTCAAACTCCTTATGATTCTGAGACAACCAGTCTTTGCTCAAACGCCTTTTGATTCTGAGACAACCAGTCTTTGCTCTAACTCCTTATGATTCTGGGACGACCAGTCTTTGCTCTAACTCCTTATGATTCTGGGACAACCAGTCTTTGCTCTAACTCCTTATGATTCTGAGACAACCAGTCTTTGCTCTAACTCCTTATGATTCTGAGACAACCAGTCTTTGCTCAACCTCCTTATGATTCTGAGACAACCAGTCTTTGCTCTAACTCCTTATGATTCTGGGACGACCAGTCTTTGCTCTAACTCCTTATGATTCTGAGACAACCAGTCTTTGCTCTAACTCCTTATGATTCTGAGACAACCAGTCTTTGCTCAAACTCCTTATGATTCTGAGACAACCAGTCTTTGCTCTAGCTCCTTATGATTCTGGGACGACCAGTCTTTGCTCTTACTCCTTATGATTCTGAGACAACCAGTCTTTGCTCTAACTCCTTATGATTCTGAGACAACCAGTCTTTGCTCTAACTCCTTATGATTCTGAGACAACCAGTCTTTGCTCAACTCCTTATGATTCTGAGACAACCAGTCTTTGCTCTAACCCCTTATGATTCTGGGACGACCAGTCTTTGCTCAAACTCCTTATGATTCTGAGACAACCAGTCTTTGCTCTAACTCCTTATGATTCTGGGACAACCAGTCTTTGCTCTTTCTCCTTATGATTCTGAGACAACCAGTCTTTGCTCTAACTCCTTATGATTCTGAGACAACCAGTCTTTGCTCAAACTCCTTATGATTCTGAGACAACCAGTTTTTGCTCTTTCTCCTTATGATTCTGAGACAACCAGTCTTTGCTCTAACTCCTTATGATTCTGAGACAACCAGTCTTTGCTCTAACTCCTTATGATTCTGAGACAACCAGCCTTTGCTCAAACTGCTTATGATTCTGAGACAACCAGTCTTTGCTCTAACCCCTTATGATTCTGAGACAACCAGTCTTTGCTCTAACTCCTTATGATTCTGAGACAACCAGTCTTTGCTCTAACTCCTTATGATTCTGAGACAACCAGTCTTTGCTCTAACTCCTTATGATTCTGAGACAACCAGTCTTTGCTCTAACTCCTTATGATTCTGAGACAACCAGTCTGCTCTAAGTCCTTATGATTCTGGGACAACCAGTCTTTGCTCAAACTCCTTATGATTCTGAGACAACCAGTCTTTGCTCTAGCTCCTTATGATTCTGGGACGACCAGTCTTTGCTCTTACTACTTATGATTCTGAGACAACCAGTCTTTGCTCTAACTCCTTATGATTCTGAGACAACCAGTCTTTGCTCTAACTCCTTATGATTCTGAGACAACCAGTCTTTGCTCAACTCCTTATGATTCTGAGACAACCAGTCTTTGCTCTAACTCCTTATGATTCTGGGACGACCAGTCTCTACTCCAACTCCTTATGATTCTGAGACAACCAGTCTTTGCTCTAACTCCTTATGATTCTGGGACAACCAGTCTTTGCTCTTTCTCCTTATCATTCTGAGACAACCAGTCTTTGCTCTAACTCCTTATATTTCTGAGACAACCAGTCTTTGCTCAAACTCCTTATGATTCTGAGACAACCAGTTTTTGCTCTTTCTCCTTATGATTCTGAGACAACCAGTCTTTGCTCTAACTCCTTATGATTCTGAGACAACCAGTCTTTGCTCTAACTCCTTATGATTCTGAGACAACCAGCCTTTGCTCAAACTGCTTATGATTCTGAGACAACCAGTCTTTGCTCTAACCCCTTATGATTCTGAGACAACCAGTCTTTGCTCTAACTCCTTATGATTCTGAGACAACCAGTCTTTGCTCTAACTCCTTATGATTCTGAGACAACCAGTCTTTGCTCTAACTCCTTATGATTCTGAGACAACCAGTCTTTGCTCTAACTCCTTATGATTCTGAGACAACCAGTCTGCTCTAAGTCCTTATGATTCTGGGACAACCAGTCTTTGCTCTAACTCCTTATGATTCTGGGACGACCAGTCTTTGCTCCAACTCCTTATGATTCTGGGACAACCAGTCTTTGCTCTAACTCCTTATGATTCTGAGACAACCAGTCTTTGCTCAAACTCCATATGATTCTGAGACGACCAGTCTTTGCTCTAACTCTTTATGATTCTGAGACAACCAGTCTTTGCTCAAACTCCTTATGATTCTGAGACAACCAGTCTTTGCTCTAACTCCTTATGATTATGGGACAACCAGTCTTTGCTCTAACCCCTTATGATTCTGGGACAACCAGTCTTTGCTCTTTCTCCTTATGATTCTGAGACAACCAGTCTTTGCTCTAACTCCTTATGATTCTGAGACAACCAGTCTTTGCTCTAACTCCTTATGATTCTGAGACAACCAGTCTTTGCTCTTTCTCCTTATGATTCTGAGACAACCAGTCTTTGCTCTAACTCCTTATGATTCTGGGACGACCAGTCTTTGCTCTAACTCCTTATGATTCTGAGACAACCAGTCTTTGCTCTAACTCCGTATGATTCTGAGACAACCAGTCTTTGCTCTAACTCCTTATGATTCTGGGACGACCAGTCTTAGCTCTAACTCCTTATGATTCTGAGACAACCAGTCTTTGCTCTAACTCCTTATGATTCTGGGACAACCAGTCTTTGCTCTTTCTCCTTATGATTCTGAGACAACCAGTCTTTGCTCTAACTCCTTATGATTCTGAGACAACCAGTCTTTGCTCTAACTCCTTATGATTCTGAGACAACCAGTCTTTGCTCTAGCTCCTTATGATTCTGAGACAACCATTCTTTGCTCTAACTCCTTATGATTCTGAGACAACCAGTCTGCTCTAACTCCTTATGATTCTGGCACGACCAGTCTTTGCTCTAACTCCTTATGATTCTGGGACGACCAGTCTTTGCTCCAACTCCTTATGATTCTGGGACAACCAGTCTTTGCTCTAACTCCTTATGATTCTGAGACAACCAGTCTTTGCTCAAACTCCTTATGATTCTGAGACGACCAGTCTTTGCTCTAACTCTTTATGATTCTGAGACAACCAGTCTTTGCTCAAACTCCTTATGATTCTGAGACAACCAGTCTTTGCTCTAACTCCTTATGATTATGGGACAACCAGTCTTTGCTCTTTCTCCTTATGATTCTGAGACAACCAGTCTTTGCTCTAACTCCTTATGATTCTGAGAAAACCAGTCTTTGCTCTAACTCCTTATGATTCTGAGACAACCAGTCTGCTCTAACTCCTTATGATTCTGGCACGACCAGTCTTTCCTCTAACTCCTTATGATTCTGGGACGACCAGTCTTTGCTCCAACTCCTTATGATTCTGAGACAACCAGTCTTTGCTCAAACTCCTTATGATTCTGAGACAACCAGTTTTTGCTCTTTCTCCTTATGATTCTGAGACAACCAGTCTTTGCTCTAACTCCTTATGATTCTGAGACAACCAGTCTTTGCTCTAACTCCTTATGATTCTGAGACAACCAGCCTTTGCTCAAACTGCTTATGATTCTGAGACAACCAGTCTTTGCTCTAACCCCTTATGATTCTGAGACAACCAGTCTTTGCTCTAACTCCTTATGATTCTGAGACAACCAGTCTTTGCTCAAACTCCTTATGATTCTGAGACAACCAGTCTTTGCTCTAACTCCTTATGATTCTGAGACAACCAGTCTTTGCTCTAACTCCTTATGATTCTGAGACAACCAGTCTGCTCTAAGTCCTTATGATTCTGGGACAACCAGTCTTTGCTCAAACTCCTTATGATTCTGAGACAACCAGTCTTTGCTCTAGCTCCTTATGATTCTGGGACGACCAGTCTTTGCTCTTACTCCTTATGATTCTGAGACAACCAGTCTTTGCTCTAACTCCTTATGATTCTGAGACAACCAGTCTTTGCTCTAACTCCTTATGATTCTGAGACAACCAGTCTTTGCTCAACTCCTTATGATTCTGTGACAACCAGTCTTTGCTCTAACTCCTTATGATTCTGGGACGACCAGTCTCTGCTCCAACTCCTTATGATTCTGAGACAACCAGTCTTTGCTCTAACTCCTTATGATTCTGGGACAACCAGTCTTTGCTCTTTCTCCTTATGATTCTGAGACAACCAGTCTTTGCTCTAACTCCTTATGATTCTGAGACAACCAGTCTTTGCTCAAACTCCTTATGATTCTGAGACAACCAGTTTTTGCTCTTTCTCCTTATGATTCTGAGACAACCAGTCTTTGCTCTAACTCCTTATGATTCTGAGACAACCAGTCTTTGCTCTAACTCCTTATGATTCTGAGACAACCAGCCTTTGCTCAAACTGCTTATGATTCTGAGACAACCAGTCTTTGCTCTAAACCCTTATGATTCTGAGACAACCAGTCTTTGCTCTAACTCCTTATGATTCTGAGACAACCAGTCTTTGCTCTAACTCCTTATGATTCTGAGACAACCAGTCTTTGCTCTAACTCCTTATGATTCTGAGACAACCAGTCTTTGCTCTAACTCCTTATGATTCTGAGACAACCAGTCTGCTCTAAGTCCTTATGATTCTGGGACAACCAGTCTTTGCTCTAACTCCTTATGATTCTGGGACGACCAGTCTTTGCTCCAACTCCTTATGATTCTGGGACAACCAGTCTTTGCTCTAACTCCTTATGATTCTGAGACAACCAGTCTTTGCTCAAACTCCATATGATTCTGAGACGACCAGTCTTTGCTCTAACTCTTTATGATTCTGAGACAACCAGTCTTTGCTCAAACTCCTTATGATTCTGAGACAACCAGTCTTTGCTCTAACTCCTTATGATTCTGGGACAACCAGTCTTTGCTCTTTCTCCTTATGATTCTGAGACAACCAGTCTTTGCTCTAACTCCTTATGATTCTGAGACAACCAGTCTTTGCTCTAACTCCTTATGATTCTGAGACAACCAGTCTTTGCTCTAACTCCTTATGATTCTGGGACGACCAGTCTTTGCTCTAACTCCTTATGATTCTGAGACAACCAGTCTTTGCTCTAACTCCGTATGATTCTGAGACAACCAGTCTTTGCTCTAACTCCTTATGATTCTGGGACGACCAGTCTTAGCTCTAACTCCTTATGATTCTGAGACAACCAGTCTTTGCTCTAACTCCTTATGATTCTGAGACAACCAGTCTTTGCTCTAACTCCTTATGATTCTGAGACAACCAGTCTTTGCTCTAACTCCTTATGATTCTGAGACAACCATTCTTTGCTCTAACTCCTTATGATTCTGAGACAACCAGTCTGCTCTAACTCCTTATGATTCTGGCACGACCAGTCTTTGCTCTAACTCCTTATGACTCTGGGACGACCAGTCTTTGCTCCAACTCCTTATGATTCTGGGACAACCAGTCTTTGCTCTAACTCCTTATGATTCTGAGACAACCAGTCTTTGCTCAAACTCCTTATGATTCTGAGACGACCAGTCTTTGCTCTAACTCTTTATGATTCTGAGACAACCAGTCTTTGCTCAAACTCCGTATGATTCTGAGACAACCAGTCTTTGCTCTAACTCCTTATGATTCTGGGACGACCAGTCTTTGCTCTAACTCCTTATGATTCTGAGACAACCAGTCTTTGCTCTAACTCCTTATGATTCTGAGACAACCAGTCTTTGCTCTAACTCCTTATGATTCTGAGACAACCAATCTGCTCTAACTCCTTATGATTCTGGGACGACCAGTCTTTGCTCTAACTCCTTATGATTCTGGGACGACCATTCTTTGCTCCAACTCCTTATGATTCTGAGACAACCAGTCTTTGCTCTAACTCCTTATGATTCTGAGACAACCAGTCTTTGCTCTAACCCCTTATGATTCTGGGACAACCAGTCTTTGCTCAAACGCCTTTTGATTCTGAGACAACCAGTCTTTGCTCTAACTCCTTCTGATTCTGAGACAACCTGTCTTTGCTCAAACTCCTTATGATTCTGAGACAACCAGTCTTTGCTCAAACGCCTTTTGATTCTGAGACAACCAGTCTTTGCTCTAACTCCTTATGATTCTGGGACGACCAGTCTTTGCTCTAACTCCTTATGATTCTGGGACAACCAGTCTTTGCTCTAACTCCTTATGATTCTGAGACAACCAGTCTTTGCTCTAACTCCTTATGATTCTGAGACAACCAGTCTTTGCTCAACCTCCTTATGATTCTGAGACAACCAGTCTTTGCTCTAACTCCTTATGATTCTGGGACGACCAGTCTTTGCTCTAACTCCTTATGATTCTGAGACAACCAGTCTTTGCTCTAACTCCTTATGATTCTGAGACAACCAGTCTTTGCTCAAACTCCTTATGATTCTGAGACAACCAGTCTTTGCTCTAGCTCCTTATGATTCTGGGACGACCAGTCTTTGCTCTTACTCCTTATGATTCTGAGACAACCAGTCTTTGCTCTAACTCCTTATGATTCTGAGACAACCAGTCTTTGCTCTAACTCCTTATGATTCTGAGACAACCAGTCTTTGCTCAACTCCTTATGATTCTGAGACAACCAGTCTTTGCTCTAACCCCTTATGATTCTGGGACGACCAGTCTTTGCTCAAACTCCTTATGATTCTGAGACAACCAGTCTTTGCTCTAACTCCTTATGATTCTGGGACAACCAGTCTTTGCTCTTTCTCCTTATGATTCTGAGACAACCAGTCTTTGCTCTAACTCCTTATGATTCTGAGACAACCAGTCTTTGCTCAAACTCCTTATGATTCTGAGACAACCAGTTTTTGCTCTTTCTCCTTATGATTCTGAGACAACCAGTCTTTGCTCTAACTCCTTATGATTCTGAGACAACCAGTCTTTGCTCTAACTCCTTATGATTCTGAGACAACCAGCCTTTGCTCAAACTGCTTATGATTCTGAGACAACCAGTCTTTGCTCTAACCCCTTATGATTCTGAGACAACCAGTCTTTGCTCTAACTCCTTATGATTCTGAGACAACCAGTCTTTGCTCTAACTCCTTATGATTCTGAGACAACCAGTCTTTGCTCTAACTCCTTATGATTCTGAGACAACCAGTCTTTGCTCTAACTCCTTATGATTCTGAGACAACCAGTCTGCTCTAAGTCCTTATGATTCTGGGACAACCAGTCTTTGCTCAAACTCCTTATGATTCTGAGACAACCAGTCTTTGCTCTAGCTCCTTATGATTCTGGGACGACCAGTCTTTGCTCTTACTCCTTATGATTCTGAGACAACCAGTCTTTGCTCTAACTCCTTATGATTCTGAGACAACCAGTCTTTGCTCTAACTCCTTATGATTCTGAGACAACCAGTCTTTGCTCAACTCCTTATGATTCTGAGACAACCAGTCTTTGCTCTAACTCCTTATGATTCTGGGACGACCAGTCTCTACTCCAACTCCTTATGATTCTGAGACAACCAGTCTTTGCTCTAACTCCTTATGATTCTGGGACAACCAGTCTTTGCTCTTTCTCCTTATCATTCTGAGACAACCAGTCTTTGCTCTAACTCCTTATATTTCTGAGACAACCAGTCTTTGCTCAAACTCCTTATGATTCTGAGACAACCAGTTTTTGCTCTTTCTCCTTATGATTCTGAGACAACCAGTCTTTGCTCTAACTCCTTATGATTCTGAGACAACCAGTCTTTGCTCTAACTCCTTATGATTCTGAGACAACCAGCCTTTGCTCAAACTGCTTATGATTCTGAGACAACCAGTCTTTGCTCTAACCCCTTATGATTCTGAGACAACCAGTCTTTGCTCTAACTCCTTATGATTCTGAGACAACCAGTCTTTGCTCTAACTCCTTATGATTCTGAGACAACCAGTCTTTGCTCTAACTCCTTATGATTCTGAGACAACCAGTCTTTGCTCTAACTCCTTATGATTCTGAGACAACCAGTCTGCTCTAAGTCCTTATGATTCTGGGACAACCAGTCTTTGCTCTAACTCCTTATGATTCTGGGACGACCAGTCTTTGCTCCAACTCCTTATGATTCTGGGACAACCAGTCTTTGCTCTAACTCCTTATGATTCTGAGACAACCAGTCTTTGCTCAAACTCCATATGATTCTGAGACGACCAGTCTTTGCTCTAACTCTTTATGATTCTGAGACAACCAGTCTTTGCTCAAACTCCTTATGATTCTGAGACAACCAGTCTTTGCTCTAACTCCTTATGATTATGGGACAACCAGTCTTTGCTCTAACCCCTTATGATTCTGGGACAACCAGTCTTTGCTCTTTCTCCTTATGATTCTGAGACAACCAGTCTTTGCTCTAACTCCTTATGATTCTGAGACAACCAGTCTTTGCTCTAACTCCTTATGATTCTGAGACAACCAGTCTTTGCTCTTTCTCCTTATGATTCTGAGACAACCAGTCTTTGCTCTAACTCCTTATGATTCTGGGACGACCAGTCTTTGCTCTAACTCCTTATGATTCTGAGACAACCAGTCTTTGCTCTAACTCCGTATGATTCTGAGACAACCAGTCTTTGCTCTAACTCCTTATGATTCTGGGACGACCAGTCTTAGCTCTAACTCCTTATGATTCTGAGACAACCAGTCTTTGCTCTAACTCCTTATGATTCTGGGACAACCAGTCTTTGCTCTTTCTCCTTATGATTCTGAGACAACCAGTCTTTGCTCTAACTCCTTATGATTCTGAGACAACCAGTCTTTGCTCTAACTCCTTATGATTCTGAGACAACCAGTCTTTGCTCTAGCTCCTTATGATTCTGAGACAACCATTCTTTGCTCTAACTCCTTATGATTCTGAGACAACCAGTCTGCTCTAACTCCTTATGATTCTGGCACGACCAGTCTTTGCTCTAACTCCTTATGATTCTGGGACGACCAGTCTTTGCTCCAACTCCTTATGATTCTGGGACAACCAGTCTTTGCTCTAACTCCTTATGATTCTGAGACAACCAGTCTTTGCTCAAACTCCTTATGATTCTGAGACGACCAGTCTTTGCTCTAACTCTTTATGATTCTGAGACAACCAGTCTTTGCTCAAACTCCTTATGATTCTGAGACAACCAGTCTTTGCTCTAACTCCTTATGATTATGGGACAACCAGTCTTTGCTCTTTCTCCTTATGATTCTGAGACAACCAGTCTTTGCTCTAACTCCTTATGATTCTGAGAAAACCAGTCTTTGCTCTAACTCCTTATGATTCTGAGACAACCAGTCTGCTCTAACTCCTTATGATTCTGGCACGACCAGTCTTTCCTCTAACTCCTTATGATTCTGGGACGACCAGTCTTTGCTCCAACTCCTTATGATTCTGAGACAACCAGTCTTTGCTCAAACTCCTTATGATTCTGAGACAACCAGTTTTTGCTCTTTCTCCTTATGATTCTGAGACAACCAGTCTTTGCTCTAACTCCTTATGATTCTGAGACAACCAGTCTTTGCTCTAACTCCTTATGATTCTGAGACAACCAGCCTTTGCTCAAACTGCTTATGATTCTGAGACAACCAGTCTTTGCTCTAACCCCTTATGATTCTGAGACAACCAGTCTTTGCTCTAACTCCTTATGATTCTGAGACAACCAGTCTTTGCTCAAACTCCTTATGATTCTGAGAAAACCAGTCTTTGCTCTAACTCCTTATGATTCTGAGACAACCAGTCTTTGCTCTAACTCCTTATGATTCTGAGACAACCAGTCTTTGCTCTAAGTCCTTATGATTCTGGGACAACCAGTCTTTGCTCAAACTCCTTATGATTCTGAGACAACCAGTCTTTGCTCTAGCTCCTTATGATTCTGGGACGACCAGTCTTTGCTCTTACTCCTTATGATTCTGAGACAACCAGTCTTTGCTCTAACTCCTTATGATTCTGAGACAACCAGTCTTTGCTCTAACTCCTTATGATTCTGAGATAACCAGTCTTTGCTCAACTCCTTATGATTCTGTGACAACCAGTCTTTGCTCTAACTCCTTATGATTCTGGGACGACCAGTCTCTGCTCCAACTCCTTATGATTCTGAGACAACCAGTCTTTGCTCTAACTCCTTATGATTCTGGGACAACCAGTCTTTGCTCTTTCTCCTTATGATTCTGAGACAACCAGTCTTTGCTCTAACTCCTTATGATTCTGAGACAACCAGTCTTTGCTCAAACTCCTTATGATTCTGAGACAACCAGTTTTTGCTCTTTCTCCTTATGATTCTGAGACAACCAGTCTTTGCTCTAACTCCTTATGATTCTGAGACAACCAGTCTTTGCTCTAACTCCTTATGATTCTGAGACAACCAGCCTTTGCTCAAACTGCTTATGATTCTGAGACAACCAGTCTTTGCTCTAAACCCTTATGATTCTGAGACAACCAGTCTTTGCTCTAACTCCTTATGATTCTGAGACAACCAGTCTTTGCTCTAACTCCTTATGATTCTGAGACAACCAGTCTTTGCTCTAACTCCTTATGATTCTGAGACAACCAGTCTTTGCTCTAACTCCTTATGATTCTGAGACAACCAGTCTGCTCTAAGTCCTTATGATTCTGGGACAACCAGTCTTTGCTCTAACTCCTTATGATTCTGGGACGACCAGTCTTTGCTCCAACTCCTTATGATTCTGGGACAACCAGTCTTTGCTCTAACTCCTTATGATTCTGAGACAACCAGTCTTTGCTCAAACTCCATATGATTCTGAGACGACCAGTCTTTGCTCTAACTCTTTATGATTCTGAGACAACCAGTCTTTGCTCAAACTCCTTATGATTCTGAGACAACCAGTCTTTGCTCTAACTCCTTATGATTCTGGGACAACCAGTCTTTGCTCTTTCTCCTTATGATTCTGAGACAACCAGTCTTTGCTCTAACTCCTTATGATTCTGAGACAACCAGTCTTTGCTCTAACTCCTTATGATTCTGAGACAACCAGTCTTTGCTCTAACTCCTTATGATTCTGGGACGACCAGTCTTTGCTCTAACTCCTTATGATTCTGAGACAACCAGTCTTTGCTCTAACTCCGTATGATTCTGAGACAACCAGTCTTTGCTCTAACTCCTTATGATTCTGGGACGACCAGTCTTAGCTCTAACTCCTTATGATTCTGAGACAACCAGTCTTTGCTCTAACTCCTTATGATTCTGGGACAACCAGTCTTTGCTCTTTCTCCTTATGATTCTGAGACAACCAGTCTTTGCTCTAACTCCTTATGATTCTGAGACAACCAGTCTTTGCTCTAACTCCTTATGATTCTGAGACAACCATTCTTTGCTCTAACTCCTTATGATTCTGAGAAAACCAGTCTGCTCTAACTCCTTATGATTCTGGCACGACCAGTCTTTGCTCTAACTCCTTATGATTCTGGGACGACCAGTCTTTGCTCCAACTCCTTATGATTCTGGGACAACCAGTCTTTGCTCTAACTCCTTATGATTCTGAGACAACCAGTCTTTGCTCAAACTCCTTATGATTCTGAGACGACCAGTCTTTGCTCTAACTCTTTATGATTCTGAGACAACCAGTCTTTGCTCAAACTCCTTATGATTCTGAGACAACCAGTCTTTGCTCTAACTCCTTATGATTATGGGACAACCAGTCTTTGCTCTTTCTCCTTATGATTCTGAGACAACCAGTCTTTGCTCTAACTCCTTATGATTCTGAGACAACCAGTCTTTGCTCTAACTCCTTATGATTCTGAGACAACCAGTCTTTGCTCTAACTCCTTATGATTCTGAGACAACCAGTCTTTGCTCTAACTCCTTATGATTCTGAGACAACCAGTCTGCTCTAACTCCTTATGATTCTGGCACGACCAGTCTTTGCTCTAACTCCTTATGATTCTGGGACGACCAGTCTTTGCTCCCACTCCTTATGATTCTGGGACAACCAGTCTTTGCTCTAACTCCTTATGATTCTGAGACAACCAGTCTTTGCTCAAACTCCTTATGATTCTGGGACAACCAGTCTTTGCTCTAACTCCTTATGATTCTGAGACAACCAGTCTTTGCTCAAACTCCTTATGATTCTGAGACGACCAGTCTTTGCTCTAACTCTTTATGATTCTGAGACAACCAGTCTTTGCTCTAACTCCTTATGATTCTGAGACAACCAGTCTTTGCTCTAACCCCTTATGATTCTGGGACAACCAGTCTTTGCTCTTTCTCCTTATGATTCTGAGACAACCAGTCTTTGCTCTAACTCCTTATGATTCTGGGACAACCAGTCTTTGCTCTAACTCCTTATGATTCTGAGACAACCAGTCTTTGCTCTAACCCCTTATGATTCTAGGACAACCAGTCTTTGCTCTTTCTCCTTATGATTCTGAGACAACCAGTCTTTGCTCAAACTCCTTATGATTCTGAGACAACCAGTCTTTGCTCTAACTCCTTATGATTCTGGGACGACCAGTCTTTGCTCTAACTCCTTATGATTCTGAGACAACCAGTCTTTGCTCTAGCTTCTTATGATTCTGAGACAACCAGTCTTTGCTCTTTCTCCTTATGATTCTGAGACAACCAGTCTTTGCTCTAACTCCTTATGATTCTGAGACAACCAGTCTTTGCTCTAACTCCTTATGATTCTGAGACAACCAGTCTTTGCTCAAACTCCTTATGATTCTGAGACAACCAGTCTTTGCTCTAACTCCTTATGATTCTGGGACAACCAGTCTTTGCTCTTTCTCCTTATGATTCTGAGACAACCAGTCTTTGCTCTAACTCCTTATGATTCTGAGACAACCAGTCTTTGCTCAAACTCCTTATGATTCTGAGACAACCAGTCTTTGCTCTAACTCCTTATGATTCTGGGACGACCAGTCTTTGCTCTAACTCCTTATGATTCTGAGACAACCAGTCTTTGCTCTAACTCCTTATGATTCTGAGAGAGCCAGTCTTTGCTCTAACTCCTTATGATTCTGGGACAACCAGTCTTTGCTCTAACTCCTTATGATTCTGAGACAACCAGTCTTTGCTCTAACTCCTTATGATTCTGAGACAACCAGTCTTTGCTCTAACTCCTTATGATTCTGAGACAACCAGTCTGCTCTAACTCCTTATGATTATGGGACGACCAGTCTTTGCTCTAACTCCTTATGATTCTGGGACGACCATTCTTTGCTCCAACTCCTTATGATTCTGAGACAACCAGTCTTTGCTCTAACTCCTTATGATTCTGAGACAACCAGTCTTTGCTCTAACCCCTTATGATTCTGGGACAACCAGTCTTTGCTCAAACGCCTTTTGATTCTGAGACAACCAGTCTTTGCTCTAACTCCTTCTGATTCTGAGACAACCAGTCTTTGCTCAAACTCCTTATGATTCTGAGACAACCAGTCTTTGCTCAAACGCCTTTTGATTCTGAGACAACCAGTCTTTGCTCTAACTCCTTATGATTCTGGGACGACCAGTCTTTGCTCTAACTCCTTATGATTATGGGACAACCAGTCTTTGCTCTAACCCCTTATGATTCTGGGACAACCAGTCTTTGCTCTTTCTCCTTATGATTCTGAGACAACCAGTCTTTGCTCTAACTCCTTATGATTCTGAGACAACCAGTCTTTGCTCTAACTCCTTATGATTCTGAGACAACCAGTCTTTGCTCTAACTCCTTATGATTCTGGGACGACCAGTCTTTGCTCTAACTCCTTATGATTCTGAGACAACCAGTCTTTGCTCTAACTCCGTATGATTCTGAGACAACCAGTCTTTGCTCTAACTCCTTATGATTCTGGGACGACCAGTCTTAGCTCTAACTCCTTATGATTCTGAGACAACCAGTCTTTGCTCTAACTCCTTATGATTCTGGGACAACCAGTCTTTGCTCTTTCTCCTTATGATTCTGAGACAACCAGTCTTTGCTCTAACTCCTTATGATTCTGAGACAACCAGTCTTTGCTCTAACTCCTTATGATTCTGAGACAACCATTCTTTGCTCTAACTCCTTATGATTCTGAGAAAACCAGTCTGCTCTAACTCCTTATGATTCTGGCACGACCAGTCTTTGCTCTAACTCCTTATGATTCTGGGACGACCAGTCTTTGCTCCAACTCCTTATGATTCTGGGACAACCAGTCTTTGCTCTAACTCCTTATGATTCTGAGACAACCAGTCTTTGCTCAAACTCCTTATGATTCTGAGACGACCAGTCTTTGCTCTAACTCTTTATGATTCTGAGACAACCAGTCTTTGCTCAAACTCCTTATGATTCTGAGACAACCAGTCTTTGCTCTAACTCCTTATGATTATGGGACAACCAGTCTTTGCTCTTTCTCCTTATGATTCTGAGACAACCAGTCTTTGCTCTAACTCCTTATGATTCTGAGACAACCAGTCTTTGCTCTAACTCCTTATGATTCTGAGACAACCAGTCTTTGCTCTAACTCCTTATGATTCTGAGACAACCAGTCTTTGCTCTAACTCCTTATGATTCTGAGACAACCAGTCTGCTCTAACTCCTTATGATTCTGGCACGACCAGTCTTTGCTCTAACTCCTTATGATTCTGGGACGACCAGTCTTTGCTCCAACTCCTTATGATTCTGGGACAACCAGTCTTTGCTCTAACTCCTTATGATTCTGAGACAACCAGTCTTTGCTCAAACTCCTTATGATTCTGGGACAACCAGTCTTTGCTCTAACTCCTTATGATTCTGAGACAACCAGTCTTTGCTCAAACTCCTTATGATTCTGAGACGACCAGTCTTTGCTCTAACTCTTTATGATTCTGAGACAACCAGTCTTTGCTCTAACTCCTTATGATTCTGAGACAACCAGTCTTTGCTCTAACCCCTTATGATTCTGGGACAACCAGTCTTTGCTCTTTCTCCTTATGATTCTGAGACAACCAGTCTTTGCTCTAACTCCTTATGATTCTGGGACAACCAGTCTTTGCTCTAACTCCTTATGATTCTGAGACAACCAGTCTTTGCTCTAACCCCTTATGATTCTAGGACAACCAGTCTTTGCTCTTTCTCCTTATGATTCTGAGACAACCAGTCTTTGCTCTAACTCCTTATGATTCTGAGACAACCAGTCTTTGCTCAAACTCCTTATGATTCTGAGACAACCAGTCTTTGCTCTAACTCCTTATGATTCTGGGACGACCAGTCTTTGCTCTAACTCCTTATGATTCTGAGACAACCAGTCTTTGCTCTAGCTCCTTATGATTCTGAGACAACCAGTCTTTGCTCTTTCTCCTTATGATTCTGAGACAACCAGTCTTTGCTCTAACTCCTTATGATTCTGAGACAACCAGTCTTTGCTCTAACTCCTTATGATTCTGAGACAACCAGTCTTTGCTCAAATTCCTTATGATTCTGAGACAACCAGTCTTTGCTCTAACTCCTTATGATTCTGGGACAACCAGTCTTTGCTCTTTCTCCTTATGATTCTGAGACAACCAGTCTTTGCTCTAACTCCTTATGATTCTGAGACAACCAGTCTTTGCTCAAACTCCTTATGATTCTGAGACAACCAGTCTTTGCTCTAACTCCTTATGATTCTGGGACGACCAGTCTTTGCTCTAACTCCTTATGATTCTGAGACAACCAGTCTTTGCTCTAACTCCTTATGATTCTGGGACAACCAGTCTTTGCTCTAACTCCTTACGATTCTGAGAGAGCCAGTCTTTGCTCTAACTCCTTATGATTCTGGGACAACCAGTCTTTGCTCTAACTCCTTATGATTCTGAGACAACCAGTCTTTGCTCTAACTCCTTATGATTCTGAGACAACCAGTCTTTGCTCTAACTCCTTATGATTCTGAGACAACCAGTCTGCTCTAACTCCTTATGATTCTGGGACGACCAGTCTTTGCTCTAACTCCTTATGATTCTGAGACAACCAGTCTTTGCTCAAACTCCTTATGATTCTGAGACAACCAGTCTTTGCTCAAACTCCTTATGATTCTGAGACAACCAGTCTTTGCTCTAACTCCTTATGATTATGGGACAACCAGTCTTTGCTCTTTCTCCTTATGATTCTGAGACAACCAGTCTTTGCTCTAACTCCTTATGATTCTGAGACAACCAGTCTTTGCTCTAACTCCTTATGATTCTGAGACAACCAGTCTTTGCTCTAACTCCTTATGATTCTGAGACAACCAGTCTTTGCTCTAACTCCTTATGATTCTGAGACAACCAGTCTGCTCTAACTCCTTATGATTCTGGCACGACCAGTCTTTGCTCTAACTCCTTATGATTCTGGGACGACCAGTCTTTGCTCCAACTCCTTATGATTCTGGGACAACCAGTCTTTGCTCTAACTCCTTATGATTCTGAGACAACCAGTCTTTGCTCAAACTCCTTATGATTCTGGGACAACCAGTCTTTGCTCTAACTCCTTATGATTCTGAGACAACCAGTCTTTGCTCAAACTCCTTATGATTCTGAGACGACCAGTCTTTGCTCTAACTCTTTATGATTCTGAGACAACCAGTCTTTGCTCTAACTCCTTATGATTCTGAGACAACCAGTCTTTGCTCTAACCCCTTATGATTCTGGGACAACCAGTCATTGCTCTTTCTCCTTATGATTCTGAGACAACCAGTCTTTGCTCTAACTCCTTATGATTCTGGGACAACCAGTCTTTGCTCTAACTCCTTATGATTCTGAGACAACCAGTCTTTGCTCTAACCCCTTATGATTCTAGGACAACCAGTCTTTGCTCTTTCTCCTTATGATTCTGAGACAACCAGTCTTTGCTCTAACTCCTTATGATTCTGAGACAACCAGTCTTTGCTCAAACTCCTTATGATTCTGAGACAACCAGTCTTTGCTCTAACTCCTTATGATTCTGGGACGACCAGTCTTTGCTCTAACTCCTTATGATTCTGAGACAACCAGTCTTTGCTCTAGCTCCTTATGATTCTGAGACAACCAGTCTTTGCTCTTTCTCCTTATGATTCTGAGACAACCAGTCTTTGCTCTAACTCCTTATTATTCTGAGACAACCAGTCTTTGCTCCAACTCCTTATGATTCTGAGACAACCAGTCTTTGCTCAAACTCCTTATGATTCTGAGACAACCAGTCTTTGCTCTAACTCCTTATGATTCTGGGACAACCAGTCTTTGCTCTTTCTCCTTATGATTCTGAGACAACCAGTCTTTGCTCTAACTCCTTATGATTCTGAGACAACCAGTCTTTGCTCAAACTCCTTATGATTCTGAGACAACCAGTCTTTGCTCTAACTCCTTATGATTCTGGGACGACCAGTCTTTGCTCTAACTCCTTATGATTCTGAGACAACCAGTCTTTGCTCTAACTCCTTATGATTCTGGGACAACCAGTCTTTGCTCTAACTCCTTATGATTCTGAGAGAGCCAGTCTTTGCTCTAACTCCTTATGATTCTGAGACAACCAGTCTTTGCTCAAACTCCTTATGATTCTGGGACAACCAGTCTTTGCTCTAACTCCTTATGATTCTGAGACAACCAGTCTTTGCTCAAACTCCTTATGATTCTGAGACGACCAGTCTTTGCTCTAACTCTTTATGATTCTGAGACAACCAGTCTTTGCTCTAACTCCTTATGATTCTGAGACAACCAGTCTTTGCTCTAACCCCTTATGATTCTGGGACAACCAGTCTTTGCTCTTTCTCCTTATGATTCTGATACAACCAGTCTTTGCTCTAACTCCTTATGATTCTGGGACAACCAGTCTTTGCTCTAACTCCTTATGATTCTGAGACAACCAGTCTTTGCTCTAACCCCTTATGATTCTAGGACAACCAGTCTTTGCTCTTTCTCCTTATGATTCTGAGACAACCAGTCTTTGCTCTAACTCCTTATGATTCTGAGACAACCAGTCTTTGCTCAAACTCCTTATGATTCTGAGACAACCAGTCTTTGCTCTAACTCCTTATGATTCTGGGACGACCAGTCTTTGCTCTAACTCCTTATGATTCTGAGACAACCAGTCTTTGCTCTAGCTCCTTATGATTCTGAGACAACCAGTCTTTGCTCTTTCTCCTTATGATTCTGAGACAACCAGTCTTTGCTCTAACTCCTTATGATTCTGAGACAACCAGTCTTTGCTCTAACTCCTTATGATTCTGGGACGACCAGTCTTTGCTCTAACTCCTTATGATTCTGAGACAACCAGTCTTTGCACTAGCTCCTTATGATTCTGAGACAACCAGTCTTTGCTCTTTCTCCTTATGATTCTGAGACAACCAGTCTTTGCTCTAACTCCTTATTATTCTGAGACAACCAGTCTTTGCTCCAACTCCTTATGATTCTGAGACAACCAGTCTTTGCTCAAACTCCTTATGATTCTGAGACAACCAGTCTTTGCTCTAACTCCTTATGATTCTGGGACAACCAGTCTTTGCTCTTTCTCCTTATGATTCTGAGACAACCAGTCTTTGCTCTAACTCCTTATGATTCTGAGACAACCAGTCTTTGCTCAAACTCCTTATGATTCTGAGACAACCAGTCTTTGCTCTAACTCCTTATGATTCTGGGACGACCAGTCTTTGCTCTAACTCCTTATGATTCTGAGACAACCAGTCTTTGCTCTAACTCCTTATGATTCTGGGACAACCAGTCTTTGCTCTAACTCCTTATGATTCTGAGAGAGCCAGTCTTTGCTCTAACTCCTTATGATTCTGAGACAACCAGTCTTTGCTCAAACTCCTTATGATTCTGGGACAACCAGTCTTTGCTCTAACTCCTTATGATTCTGAGACAACCAGTCTTTGCTCAAACTCCTTATGATTCTGAGACGACCAGTCTTTGCTCTAACTCTTTATGATTCTGAGACAACCAGTCTTTGCTCTAACTCCTTATGATTCTGAGACAACCAGTCTTTGCTCTAACTCCTTATGATTCTGGGACAACCAGTCTTTGCTCTTTCTCCTTATGATTCTGAGACAACCAGTCTTTGCTCTAACTCCTTATGATTCTGGGACAACCAGTCTTTGCTCTAACTCCTTATGATTCTGAGACAACCAGTCTTTGCTCTAACCCCTTATGATTCTAGGACAACCAGTCTTTGCTCTTTCTCCTTATGATTCTGAGACAACCAGTCTTTGCTCTAACTCCTTATGATTCTGAGACAACCAGTCTTTGCTCAAACTCCTTATGATTCTGAGACAACCAGTCTTTGCTCTAACTCCTTATGATTCTGGGACGACCAGTCTTTGCTCTAACTCCTTATGATTCTGAGACAACCAGTCTTTGCTCTAGCTCCTTATGATTCTGAGACAACCAGTCTTTGCTCTTTCTCCTTATGATTCTGAGACAACCAGTCTTTGCTCTAACTCCTTATGATTCTGAGACAACCAGTCTTTGCTCTAACTCCTTATGATTCTGAGACAACCAGTCTTTGCTCAAACTCCTTATGATTCTGAGACAACCAGTCTTTGCTCTAACTCCTTATGATTCTGGGACAACCAGTCTTTGCTCTTTCTCCTTATGATTCTGAGACAACCAGTCTTTGCTCTAACTCCTTATGATTCTGAGACAACCAGTCTTTGCTCAAACTCCTTATGATTCTGAGACAACCAGTCTTTGCTCTAACTCCTTATGATTCTGGGACGACCAGTCTTTGCTCTAACTCCTTATGATTCTGAGACAACCAGTCTTTGCTCTAACTCCTTATGATTCTGGGACAACCAGTCTTTGCTCTAACTCCTTATGATTCTGAGAGAGCCAGTCTTTGCTCTAACTCCTTATGATTCTGGGACAACCAGTCTTTGCTCTAACTCCTTATGATTCTGAGACAACCAGTCTTTGCTCTAACTCCTTATGATTCTGAGACAACCAGTCTTTGCTCTAACTCCTTATGATTCTGAGACAACCAGTCTGCTCTAACTCCTTATGATTCTGGGACGACCAGTCTTTGCTCTAACTTCTTATGATTCTGGGACGACCATTCTTTGCTCCAACTCCTTATGATTCTGAGACAACCAGTCTTTGCTCTAACTCCTTATGATTCTGAGACAACCAGTCTTTGCTCTAACCCCTTATGATTCTGGGACAACCAGTCTTTGCTCAAACGCCTTTTGATTCTGAGACAACCAGTCTTTGCTCTAACTCCTTCTGATTCTGAGACAACCAGTCTTTGCTCAAACTCCTTATGATTCTGAGACAACCAGTCTTTGCTCAAACGCCTTTTGATTCTGAGACAACCAGTCTTTGCTCTAACTCCTTATGATTCTGGGACGACCAGTCTTTGCTCTAACTCCTTATGATTCTGGGACAACCAGTCTTTGCTCTAACTCCTTATGATTCTGAGACAACCAGTCTTTGCTCTAACCCCTTATGATTCTAGGACAACCAGTCTTTGCTCTTTCTCCTTATGATTCTGAGACAACCAGTCTTTGCTCTAACTCCTTATGATTCTGAGACAACCAGTCTTTGCTCAAACTCCTTATGATTCTGAGACAACCAGTCTTTGCTCTAACTCCTTATGATTCTGGGACGACCAGTCTTTGCTCTAACTCCTTATGATTCTGAGACAACCAGTCTTTGCTCTAACTCCTTATGATTCTGAGACAACCAGTCTTTGCTCAAACTCCTTATGATTCTGAGACAACCAGTCTTTGCTCTAACTCCTTATGATTCTGAGACAACCAGTCTTTGCTCTAACTCCTTATGATTCTGAGACAACCAGTCTTTGCTCAAACTCCTTATGATTCTGAGACAACCAGTCTTTGCTCTAGCTCCTTATGATTCTGGGACGACCAGTCTTTGCTCCAACTCCTTATGATTCTGAGACAACCAGTCTTTGCTCTAACTCCTTATGATTCTGGGACAACCAGTCTTTGCTCTAACTCCTTATGATTCTGAGACAACCAGTCTTTGCTCTAACTCCTTATGATTCTGAGACAACCAGTCTTTGCTCTAACTCCTTATGATTCTGAGACAACCAGTCTGCTCTAACTCCTTATGATTCTGGGACGACCAGTCTTTGCTCTAACTTCTTATGATTCTGGGACGACCATTCTTTGCTCCAACTCCTTATGATTCTGAGACAACCAGTCTTTGCTCTAACTCCTTATGATTCTGAGACAACCAGTCTTTGCTCTAACCCCTTATGATTCTGGGACAACCAGTCTTTGCTCAAACGCCTTTTGATTCTGAGACAACCAGTCTTTGCTCTAACTCCTTCTGATTCTGAGACAACCAGTCTTTGCTCAAACTCCTTATGATTCTGAGACAACCAGTCTTTGCTCAAACGCCTTTTGATTCTGAGACAACCAGTCTTTGCTCTAACTCCTTATGATTCTGGGACGACCAGTCTTTGCTCTAACTCCTTATGATTCTGGGACAACCAGTCTTTGCTCTAACTCCTTATGATTCTGAGACAACCAGTCTTTGCTCTAACCCCTTATGATTCTAGGACAACCAGTCTTTGCTCTTTCTCCTTATGATTCTGAGACAACCAGTCTTTGCTCTAACTCCTTATGATTCTGAGACAACCAGTCTTTGCTCAAACTCCTTATGATTCTGAGACAACCAGTCTTTGCTCTAACTCCTTATGATTCTGGGACGACCAGTCTTTGCTCTAACTCCTTATGATTCTGAGACAACCAGTCTTTGCTCTAACTCCTTATGATTCTGAGACAACCAGTCTTTGCTCAAACTCCTTATGATTCTGAGACAACCAGTCTTTGCTCTAACTCCTTATGATTCTGAGACAACCAGTCTTTGCTCTAACTCCTTATGATTCTGAGACAACCAGTCTTTGCTCAAACTCCTTATGATTCTGAGACAACCAGTCTTTGCTCTAGCTCCTTATGATTCTGGGACGACCAGTCTTTGCTCCAACTCCTTATGATTCTGAGACAACCAGTCTTTGCTCTAACTCCTTATGATTCTGAAACAACCAGTCTTTGCTCTAACTCCTTATGATTCTGAGACAACCAGTCTTTGCTCAACTCCTTATGATTCTGAGACAACCAGTCTTTGCTCTAACTCCTTATGATTCTGGGACGACCAGTCTTTGCTCCAACTCCTTATGATTCTGAGACAACCAGTCTTTGCTCTAACTCCTTATGATTCTGGGACAACCAGTCTTTGCTCTTTCTCCTTATGATTCTGAGACAACCAGTCTTTGCTCTAACTCCTTATGATTCTGAGACAACCAGTCTTTGCTCAAACTCCTTATGATTCTGAGACAACCAGTTTTTGCTCTAACTCCTTATGATTCTGGGACAACCAGTCTTTGCTCTAACTCCTAATGATTCTGGGACAACCAGTCTTTGCTCTTTCTCCTTATGATTCTGAGACAACCAGTCTTTGCTCTAACTCCTTATGATTCTGAGACAACCAGCCTTTGCTCAAACTGCTTATGATTCTGAGACAACCAGTCTTTGCTCTAACCCCTTATGATTCTGAGACAACCAGTCTTTGCTCTAACTCCTTATGATTCTGAGACAACCAGTCTTTGCTCTAACTCCTTATGATTCTGAGACAACCAGTCTTTGCTCTAACTCCTTATGATTCTGAGACAACCAGTCTTTGCTCTAACTCCTTATGATTCTGAGACAACCAGTCTGCTCTAACTCCTTATGATTCTGGGACGACCAGTCTTTGCTCTAACTCCTTATGATTCTGGGACGACCAGTCTTTGCTCCAACTCCTTATGATTCTGGGACAACCAGTCTTTGCTCTAACTCCTTATGATTCTGAGACAACCAGTCTTTGCTCAAACTCCTTATGATTCTGAGACAACCAGTCTTTGCTCTAACTCTTTATGATTCTGGGACAACCAGTCTTTGCTCTAACTCCTTATGATTCTGAGACAACCAGTCTTTGCTCTAACCCCTTATAATTCTGGGACAACCAGTCTTTGCTCTTTCTCCTTATGATTCTGAGACAACCATTTTTGCTCTAACTCCTTATGATTCTGAGACAACCAGTCTTTGCTCTAACTCCTTATGATTCTGGGACAACCAGTCTTTGCTCTAACTCCTTATGATTCTGAGACAACCAGTCTTTGCTCTAACTCCTTATGATTCTAGGACAACCAGTCTTTGCTCTTTCTCCTTATGATTCTGAGACAACCAGTCTTTGCTCTATCTCCTTATCATTCTGAGACAACCAGTCTTTGCTCAAACTCCTTATGATTCTGAGACAACCAGTCTTTGCTCTAACTCCTTATGATTCTGGGACGACCAGTCTTTGCTCTAACTCCTTATGATTCTGAGACAACCAGTCTTTGCTCAAACGCCTTTTGATTCTGAGACAACCAGTCTTTGCTCTAACTCCTTATGATTCTGGGACGACCAGTCTTTGCTCTAACTCCTTATGATTCTGGGACAACCAGTCTTTGCTCTAACTCCTTATGATTCTGAGACAACCAGTCTTTGCTCTAACCCCTTATGATTCTAGGACAACCAGTCTTTGCTCTTTCTCCTTATGATTCTGAGACAACCAGTCTTTGCTCTAACTCCTTATGATTCTGAGACAACCAGTCTTTGCTCAAACTCCTTATGATTCTGAGACAACCAGTCTTTGCTCTAACTCCTTATGATTCTGGGACGACCAGTCTTTGCTCTAACTCCTTATGATTCTGAGACAACCAGTCTTTGCTCTAACTCCTTATGATTCTGAGACAACCAGTCTTTGCTCAAACTCCTTATGATTCTGAGACAACCAGTCTTTGCTCTAACTCCTTATGATTCTGGGACGACCAGTCTTTGCTCTAACTCCTTATGATTCTGAGACAACCAGTCTTTGCTCTAACTCCTTATGATTCTGAGACAACCAGTCTTTGCTCAAACTCCTTATGATTCTGAGACAACCAGTCTTTGCTCTAGCTCCTTATGATTCTGGGACGACCAGTCTTTGCTCCAACTCCTTATGATTCTGAGACAACCAGTCTTTGCTCTAACTCCTTATGATTCTGGGACAACCAGTCTTTGCTCTAACTCCTTATGATTCTGGGACAACCAGTCTTTGCTCTTGCTCTAACTCCTTATGATTCTGGGACAACCAGTCATTGCTCTTTCTCCTTATGATTCTGAGACAACCAGTCTTTGCTCTAACTCCTTATGATTCTGAGACAACCAGTCTTTGCTCTAACTCCTTATGATTCTGAGACAACCAGTCTTTGCTCAACTCCTTATGATTCTGAGACAACCAGTCTTTGCTCTAACTCCTTATGATTCTGGGACGACCATTCTTTGCTCCAACTCCTTATGATTCTGAGACAACCAGTCTTTGCTCTAACTCCTTATGATTCTGGGACAACCAGTCTTTGCTCTTTCTCCTTATGATTCTGAGACAACCAGTCTTTGCTCTAACTCCTTATGATTCTGAGACAACCAGTCTTTGCTCAAACTCCTTATGATTCTGAGACAACCAGTCTTTGCTCTAACTCCTTATAATTCTGGGACGACCAGTCTTTGCTCTAACTCCTTATGATTCTGAGACAACCAGTCTTTGCTCTAACTCCTTATGATTCTGAGACAACCAGTCTTTGCTCAAACTCCTTATGATTCTGAGACAACCAGTCTTTGCTCTAGCTCCTTATGATTCTGGGACGACCAGTCTTTGCTCCAACTCCTTATGATTCTGAGACAACCAGTCTTTCCTCTAACTCCTTATGATTCTGAGACAACCAGTCTTTGCTCTAACTCCTTATAATTCTGAGACAACCAGTCTTTGCTCAACTCCTTATGATTCTGAGACAACCAGTCTTTGCTCTAACTCCTTATGATTCTGGGACGACCAGTCTTTGCTCCAACTCCTTATGATTCTGAGACAACCAGTCTTTGCTCTAACTCCTTATGATTCTGGGACAACCAGTCTTTGCTCTTTCTCCTTATGATTCTGAGACAACCAGTCTTTGCTCTAACTCCTTATGATTCTGAGACAACCAGTCTTTGCTCAAACTCCTTATGATTCTGAGACAACCAGTTTTTGCTCTAACTCCTTATGATTCTGGGACAACCAGTCTTTGCTCTAACTCCTAATGATTCTGGGACAACCAGTCTTTGCTCTTTCTCCTTATGATTCTGAGACAACCAGTCTTTGCTCTAACTCCTTATGATTCTGAGACAACCAGTCTTTGCTCAAACTCCTTATGATTCTGAGACAACCAGTCTTTGCTCTAACTCCTTATGATTCTGGGACGACCAGTCTTTGCTCTAACTCCTTATGATTCTGAGACAACCAGTCTTTGCTCTAACTCCTTATGATTCTGAGACAACCAGTCTTTGCTCAAACTCCTTATGATTCTGAGACAACCAGTCTTTGCTCTAGCTCCTTATGATTCTGGGACGACCATTCTTTGCTCCAACTCCTTATGATTCTGAGACAACCAGTCTTTGCTCTAACTCCCTATGATTCTGGGACAACCAGTCTTTGCCCTAACTCCTTATGATTCTGGGACAACCAGTCTTTGCTTTTGCTCTAACTCCTTATGATTCTGGGACAACCAGTCTTTGCTCTTTCTCCTTATGATTCTGAGACAACCAGTCTTTGCTCTAATTCCTTATGATTCTGAGACAACCAGTCTTTGCTCTAACTCCTTATGATTCTGAGACAACCAGTCTTTGCTCAACTCCTTATGATTCTGAGACAACCAGTCTTTGCTCTAACTCCTTATGATTCTGGGACGACCAGTCTTTGCTCCAACTCCTTATGATTCTGAGACAACCAGTCTTTGCTCTAACTCCTTATGATTCTGGGACAACCAGTCTTTGCTCTTTCTCCTTATGATTCTGAGACAACCAGTCTTTTCTCTAACTCCTTATGATTCTGAGACAACCAGTCTTTGCTCAAACTCCTTATGATTCTGAGACAACCAGTTTTTGCTCTAACTCCTTATGATTCTGGGACAACCAGTCTTTGCTCTAACTCCTAATGATTCTGGGACAACCAGTCTTTGCTCTTTCTCCTTATGATTCTGAGACAACCAGTCTTTGCTCTAAATCCTTATGATTCTGAGACAACCAGCCTTTGCTCAAACTGCTTATGATTCTGAGACAACCAGTCTTTGTTCTAACCCCTTATGATTCTGAGACAACCAGTCTTTGCTCTAACTCCTTATGATTCTGAGACAACTAGTCTTTGCTCTAACTCCTTATGATTCTGAGACAACCAGTCTTTGCTCTAACTCCTTATGATTCTGAGACAACCAGTCTTTGCTCTAACTCCTTATGATTCTGAGACAACCAGTCTGCTCTAACTCCTTATGATTCTGGGACGACCAGTCTTTGCTCTAACTCCTTATGATTCTGGGACGACCAGTCTTTGCTCCAACTCCTTATGATTCTGGGACAACCAGTCTTTGCTCTAACTCCTTATGATTCTGAGACAACCAGTCTTTGCTCAAACTCCATATGATTCTGAGACGACCAGTCTTTGCTCTAACTCTTTATGATTCTGAGACAACCAGTCTTTGCTCAAACTCCTTATGATTCTGAGACAACCAGTCTTTGCTCTAACTCCTTATGATTCTGGGACAACCAGTCTTTGCTCTAACTCCTTATGATTCTGAGACAACCAGTCTTTGCTCTAACTCCTTATGAATCTGGGACAACCAGTCTTTGCTCTTTCTCCTTATGATTCTGAGACAACCAGTCTTTGCTCTAACTCCTTATGATTCTGAGACAACCAGTCTTTGCTCTAACTCCTTATGATTCTGGGACAACCAGTCTTTGCTCTAACTCCTTATGATTCTGAGACAACCAGTCTTTGCTCTAACCCCTTATGTTTCTAGGACAACCAGTCTTTGCTTTTTCTCCTTATGATTCTGAGACAACCAGTCTTTGCTCTAACTCCTTATGATTCTGAGACAACCAGTCTTTGCTCAAAATCCTTATGATTCTGAGACAACCAGTCTTTGCTCTAACTCCTTATGATTCTGGGACGACCAGTATTTGCTCTAACTCCTTATGATTCTGAGACAACCAGTCTTTGCTCTAGCTCCTTATGATTCTGAGACAACCAGTCTTTGCTCAAACTCCTTATGATTCTGAGACAACCAGTCTTTGCTCTAACTCCTTATGATTCTGGGACGACCAGTCGTTGCTCTAACTCCTTATGATTCTGAGACAACCAGTCTTTGCTCTAACTCCTTATGATTCTGGGACAACCAGTCTTTGCTCTTTATCCTTATGATTCTGAGACAACCAGTCTTTGCTCTAACTCCTTATGATTCTGGGACAACCAGTCTTTGCTCTAACTCCTTATGATTCTGAGACAACCAGTCTTTGCTCTAACTCCTTATGATTCTGAGACAACCAGTCTTTGCTCAAACTCCTTATGATTCTGAGACAACCAGTCTTTGCTCTAGCTCCTTATGATTCTGGGACGACCAGTCTTTGCTCTAACCCCTTATGTTTCTAGGACAACCAGTCTTTGCTTTTTCTCCTTATGATTCTGAGACAACCAGTCTTTGCTCTAACTCCTTATGATTCTGAGACAACCAGTCTTTGCTCAAAATCCTTATGATTCTGAGACAACCAGTCTTTGCTCTAACTCCTTATGATTCTGGGACGACCAGTATTTGCTCTAACGCCTTATGATTCTGAGACAACCAGTCTTTGCTCTAGCTCCTTATGATTCTGAGACAACCAGTCTTTGCTCTAACTCCTTATGATTCTGGGACGACCAGTCTTTGCTCTAACTCCTTATGATTCTGAGACAACCAGTCTTTGCTCTAACTCCTTATGATTCTGAGACAACCAGTCTTTGCTCAAACTCCTTATGATTCTGAGACAACCAGTCTTTGCTCTAGCTCCTTATGATTCTGGGACGACCAGTCTTTGCTCCAACTCCTTATGATTCTGAGACAACCAGTCTTTGCTCTAACTCCTTACGATTCTGGGACAACCAGTCTTTGCTCTAACTCCTTATGATTCTGGGACAACCAGTCTTTGCTTTTGCTCTAACTCCTTATGATTCTGGGACAACCAGTCTTTGCTCTTTCTCCTTATGATTCTGAGACAACCAGTCTTTGCTCTAATTCCTTATGATTCTGAGACAACCAGTCTTTGCTCTAACTCCTTATGATTCTGAGACAACCAGTCTTTGCTCAACTCCTTATGATTCTGAGACAACCAGTCTTTGCTCTAACTCCTTATGATTCTGGGACGACCAGTCTTTGCTCTAACTCCTTATGATTCTGGGACGACCAGTCTTTGCTCCAACTCCTTATGATTCTGAGACAACCAGTCTTTGCTCTAACTCCTTATGATTCTGGGACAACCAGTCTTTGCTCTTTCTCCTTATGATTCTGAGACAACCAGTCTTTGCTCTAACTCCTTATGATTCTGAGACAACCAGTCTTTGCTCAAACTCCTTATGATTCTGAGACAACCAGTTTTTGCTCTAACTCCTTATGATTCTGGGACAACCAGTCTTTGCTCTAACTCCTAATGATTCTGGGACAACCAGTCTTTGCTCTTTCTCCTTATGATTCTGAGACAACCAGTCTTTGCTCTAACTCCTTATGATTCTGAGACAACCAGCCTTTGCTCAAACTGCTTATGATTCTGAGACAACCAGTCTTTGCTCTAACCCCTTATGATTCTGAGACAACCAGTCTTTGCTCTAACTCCTTATGATTCTAAGACAACTAGTCTTTGCTCTAACTCCTTATGATTCTGAGACAACCAGTCTTTGCTCTAACTCCTTATGATTCTGAGACAACCAGTCTTTGCTCTAACTCCTTATGATTCTGAGACAACCAGTCTGCTCTAACTCCTTATGATTCTGGGACGACCAGTCTTTGCTCTAACTCCTTATGATTCTGGGACGACCAGTCTTTGCTCCAACTCCTTATGATTCTGGGACAACCAGTCTTTGCTCTAACTCCTTATGATTCTGAGACAACCAGTCTTTGCTCAAACTCCATATGATTCTGAGACGACCAGTCTTTGCTCTAACTCTTTATGATTCTGAGACAACCAGTCTTTGCTCAAACTCCTTATGATTCTGAGACAACCAGTCTTTGCTCTAACTCCTTATGATTCTGGGACAACCAGTCTTTGCTCTAACTCCTTATGATTCTGAGACAACCAGTCTTTGCTCTAACCCCTTATGATTCTGGGACAACCAGTCTTTCCTCTTTCTCCTTATGATTCTGAGACAACCAGTCTTTGCTCTAACTCCTTATGATTCTGAGACAACCAGTCTTTGCTCTAACTCCTTATGATTCTGGGACAACCAGTCTTTGCTCTAACTCCTTATGATTCTGAGACAACCAGTCTTTGCTCTAACCCCTTATGTTTCTAGGACAACCAGTCTTTGCTCTTTCTCCTTATGATTCTGAGACAACCAGTCTTTGCTCTAACTCCTTATGATTCTGAGACAACCAGTCTTTGCTCAAAATCCTTATGATTCTGAGACAACCAGTCTTTGCTCTAACTCCTTATGATTCTGGGACGACCAGTATTTGCTCTAACACCTTATGATTCTGAGACAACCAGTCTTTGCTCTAGCTCCTTATGATTCTGAGACAACCAGTCTTTGCTCAAACTCCTTATGATTCTGAGACAACCAGTCTTTGCTCTAACTCCTTATGATTCTGGGACGACCAGTCGTTGCTCTAACTCCTTATGATTCTGAGACAACCAGTCTTTGCTCTAACTCCTTATGATTCTGAGACAACCAGTCTTTGCTCTTTCTCCTTATGATTCTGAGACAACCAGTCTTTGCTCTAACTCCTTATGATTCTGAGACAACCAGTCTTTGATATAACTCCTTATGATTCTGAGACAACCAGTCTTTGCTCAAACTCCTTATGATTCTGAGACAACCAGTCTTTGCTCTAACTCCTTATGATTCTGGGACAACCAGTCTTTGCTCTTTCTCCTTATGATTCTGAGACAACCAGTCTTTGCTCTAACTCCTTATGATTCTGAGACAACCAGTCTTTGCTCTAACTCCTTATGATTCTGGGACGACCAGTCTTTGCTCTAACTCCTTATGATTCTGAGACAACCAGTCTTTGCTCTAACTCCTTATGATTCTGAGACAACCAGTCTTTGCTCTAACTCCTTATGATTCTGAGAGAGCCAGTCTTTGCTCTAACTCCTTATTATTTTGGGACAACCAGTCTTTGCTCTAACTCCTTATGATTCTGAGACAACCAGTCTTTGTTCTAACTCCTTATGATTCTAAGACAACCAGTCTTTGCTCTAACTCCTTATGATTCTGAGACAACCAGTCTGCTCTAACTCCTTATGATTCTGGGACGACCAGTCTTTGCTCTAACTCCTTATGATTCTGGGACGACCATTCTTTGCTCCAACTCCTTATGTTTCTGAGACAACCAGTCTTTGCTCTAACTCTTTATGATTCTGGGACGACCAGTCTTTGCTCCAACTCCTTATGATTCTGAGACAACCAGTCTTTGCTCAAACGCCTTTTGATTCTGAGACAACCAGTCTTTGCTCTAACTCCTTATGATTCTGGGACGACCAGTCTTTGCTCTAACTCCTTATGATTCTGGGACAACCAGTCTTTGCTCTAACTCCTTATGATTCTGAGACAACCAGTCTTTGCTCTAAGCCCTTATGATTCTAGGACAACCAGTCTTTGCTCTTTCTCCTTATGATTCTGAGACAACCAGTCTTTGCTCTAACTCCTTATGATTCTGAGACAACCAGTCTTTGCTCAAACTCTTTATGATTCTGAGACAACCAGTCTTTGCTCTAACTCCTTATGATTCTGAGAGAGCCAGTCTTTGCTCTAACTCCTTATGATTCTGAGAGAGCCAGTCTTTGCTCTAACTCCTTATTATTCTGAGACAACCAGTCTGCTCTAACTCCTTATGATTCTGGGACGACCAGTCTTTGCTCTAACTCCTTATGATTCTGGGACGACCATTCTTTGCTCCAACTCCTTATGATTCTGAGACAACCAGTCTTTGCTCTAACTCTTTATGATTCTGGGACGACCAGTCTTTGCTCCAACTCCTTATGATTCTGAGATAACCAGTCTTTGCTCAAACGCCTTTTGATTCTGAGACAACCAGTCTTTGCTCTAACTCCTTATGATTCTGGGACGACCAGTCTTTGCTCTAACTCCTTATGATTCTGGGACAACCAGTCTTTGCTCTAACTCCTTATGATTCTGAGACAACCAGTCTTTGTTCTAAGCCCTTATGATTCTAGGACAACCAGTCTTTGCTCTTTCTCCTTATGATTCTGAGACAACCAGTCTTTGCTCTAACTCCTTATGATTCTGAGACAACCAGTCTTTGCTCAAACTCTTTATGATTCTGAGACAACCAGTCTTTGCTCTAACTCCTTATGATTCTGGGACGACCAGTCTTTGCTCTAACTCCTTATGATTCTGAGACAACCAGTCTTTGCTCTAACTCCTTATGATTCTGAGACAACCAGTCTTTGCTCAAATTCCTTATGATTCTGAGACAACCAGTCTTTGCTCTAACTCCTTATGATTCTGAGACAACCAGTCTTTGCTCTAACTCCTTATGATTCTGAGACAACCAGTCTTTGCTCAAACTCCTTATGATTCTGAGACAACCAGTCTTTGCTCTAGCTCCTTATGATTCTGGGACGACCAGTCTTTGCTCCAACTCCTTATGATTCTGAGACAACCAGTCTTTGCTCTAACTCCTTATGATTCTGGGACAACCAGTCTTTGCTCTAACTCCTTATGATTCTGGGACAACCAGTCTTTGCTCTTGCTCTAACTCCTTATGATTCTGGGACAACCAGTCTTTGCTCTAACTCCTTATGATTCCGAGACAACCAGTCTTTGCTCTAACTCCTTATGATTCTGAGACAACCAGTCTTTGCTCAACTCCTTATGATTCTGAGACAACCAGTCTTTGCTCTAACTCCTTATGATTCTGGGACGACCAGTCTTTGCTCCAACTCCTTATGATTCTGAGACAACCAGTCTTTGCTCTAACTCCTTATGGTTCTGGGACAACCAGTCTTTGCTCTTTCTCCTTATGATTCTGAGACAACCAGTCTTTGCTCTAACTCCTTATGATTCTGAGACAACCAGTCTTTGCTCTAACTCCTTATAATTCTGAGACAACCAGTCTTTGCTCTAACTCCTTGTGATTCTGGGACGACCAGTCTTTGCTCTAACTGCTTATGATTCTGGGACGACCAGTCTTTGCTCCAACTCCTTATGATTCTGAGACAACCAATCTTTGCTCTAACTCCTTATGATTCTGGGACAACCAGTCTTTGCTCTAACTCCTTATGATTCTGAGACAACCAGTCTTTGCTCTAACTCCTTATGATTCTGAGACAACCAGTCTTTGCTCTAACTCCTTATGATTCTGGGACAACCAGTCTTTGATCTAACTCCTTATGATTCTGAGACATCCAGTCTTTGCTCTAACTCCTTATGATTCTGAGACAACCAGTCTTTGCTCTAACTCCTTATGATTCTGAGACAACCAGTCTTTGCTCTTTCTCCTTATGATTCTGAGACAACCAGTCTTTGCTCTAACTCCTTATGATTCTGAGACAACCAGTCTTTGCTCTAACTCCTTATGATTCTGGGACGACCAGTCTTTGCTCAAACGCCTTATGATTCTGAGACAACCAGTCTTTGCTCTAACTCCTTATGATTCTGAGACAACCAGTCTGCTCTAACTCCTTATGATTCTGGGACGACCAGTCTTTGCTCTAACTCCTTATGATTCTGGGACGACCAGTCTTTGCTCCAACTCCTTATGATTCTGGGACAACCAGTCTTTGCTCTAACTCCTTATGATTCTGAGACAACCAGTCTTTGCTCAAACTCCATATGATTCTGAGACGACCAGTCTTTGCTCTAACTCTTTATGATTCTGAGACAACCAGTCTTTGCTCAAACTCCTTATGATTCTGAGACAACCAGTCTTTGCTCTAACTCCTTATGATTCTGGGACAACCAGTCTTTGCTCTAACTCCTTATGATTCTGAGACAACCAGTCTTTGCTCTAACTCCTTATGATTCTGGGACAACCAGTCTTTGCTCTTTCTCCTTATGATTCTGAGACAACCAGTCTTTGCTCTAACTCCTTATGATTCTGAGACAACCATTCTTTGCTCTAACTCCTTATGATTCTGGGACAACCAGTCTTTGCTCTAACTCCTTATGATTCTGAGACAACCAGTCTTTGCTCTAACCCCTTATGTTTCTAGGACAACCAGTCTTTGCTTTTTCTCCTTATGATTCTGAGACAACCAGTCTTTGCTCTAACTCCTTATGATTCTGAGACAACCAGTCTTTGCTCAAAATCCTTATGATTCTGAGACAACCAGTCTTTGCTCTAACTCCTTATGATTCTGGGACGACCAGTATTTGCTCTAACTCCTTATGATTCTGAGACAACCAGTCTTTGCTCTAGCTCCTTATGATTCTGAGACAACCAGTCTTTGCTCAAACTCCTTATGATTCTGAGACAACCAGTCTTTGCTCTAACTCCTTTTGATTCTGGGACGACCAGTCGTTGCTCTAACTCCTTATGATTCTGAGACAACCAGTCTTTGCTCTAACTCCTTATGATTCTGGGACAACCAGTCTTTGCTCTTTATCCTTATGATTCTGAGACAACCAGTCTTTGCTCTAACTCCTTATGATTCTGGAACAACCAGTCTTTGCTCTAACTCCTTATGATTCTGAGACAACCAGTCTTTGCTCTAACTCCTTATGATTCTGAGACAACCAGTCTTTGCTCAAACTCCTTATGATTCTGAGACAACCAGTCTTTGCTCTAGCTCCTTATGATTCTGAGACGACCAGTCTTTGCTCTAACCCCTTATGTTTCTAGGACAACCAGTCTTTGCTTTTTCTCCTTATGATTCTGAGACAACCATTCTTTGCTCTAACTCCTTATGATTCTGAGACAACCAGTCTTTGCTCAAAATCCTTATGATTCTGAGACAACCAGTCTTTGCTCTAACTCCTTATGATTCTGGGACGACCAGTATTTGCTCTAACTCCTTATGATTCTGAGACAACCAGTCTTTGCTCTAGCTCCTTATGATTCTGAGACAACCAGTCTTTGCTCAAACTCCTTATGATTCTGAGACAACCAGTCTTTGCTCTAACTCCTTATGATTCTGGGACGACCAGTCGTTGCTCTAACTCCTTATGATTCTGAGACAACCAGTCTTTGCACTAACTCCTTATGATTCTGGGACAACCAGTCTTTGCTATATATCCTTATGATTCTGAGACAACCAGTCTTTGCTCTAACTCCTTATGATTCTGGGACAACCAGTCTTTGATCTAACTCCTTATGATTCTGAGACAACCAGTCTTTGCTCTAACTCCTTATGATTCTGAGACAACCAGTCTTTGCTCTAACTCCTTATGATTCTGGGACAACCAGTCTTTGATCTAACTCCTTATGATTCTGAGACATCCAGTCTTTGCTCTAACTCCTTATGATTCTGAGACAACCAGTCTTTGCTCTAACTCCTTATGATTCTGAGACAACCAGTCTTTGCTCTTTCTCCTTATGATTCTGAGACAACCAGTCTTTGCTCTAACTCCTTATGATTCTGAGACAACCAGTCTTTGCTCTAACTCCTTATGATTCTGGGACGACCAGTCTTTGCTCAAACGCCTTATGATTCTGAGACAACCAGTCTTTGCTCTAACTCCTTATGATTCTGAGACAACCAGTCTGCTCTAACTCCTTATGATTCTGGGACGACCAGTCTTTGCTCTAACTCCTTATGATTCTGGGACGACCAGTCTTTGCTCCAACTCCTTATGATTCTGGGACAACCAGTCTTTGCTCTAACTCCTTATGATTCTGAGACAACCAGTCTTTGCTCAAACTCCATATGATTCTGAGACGACCAGTCTTTGCTCTAACTCTTTATGATTCTGAGACAACCAGTCTTTGCTCAAACTCCTTATGATTCTGAGACAACCAGTCTTTGCTCTAACTCCTTATGATTCTGGGACAACCAGTCTTTGCTCTAACTCCTTATGATTCTGAGACAACCAGTCTTTGCTCTAACTCCTTATGATTCTGGGACAACCAGTCTTTGCTCTTTCTCCTTATGATTCTGAGACAACCAGTCTTTGCTCTAACTCCTTATGATTCTGAGACAACCAGTCTTTGCTCTAACTCCTTATGATTCTGGGACAACCAGTCTTTGCTCTAACTCCTTATGATTCTGAGACAACCAGTCTTTGCTCTAACCCCTTATGTTTCTAGGACAACCAGTCTTTGCTTTTTCTCCTTATGATTCTGAGACAACCAGTCTTTGCTCTAACTCCTTATGATTCTGAGACAACCAGTCTTTGCTCAAAATCCTTATGATTCTGAGACAACCAGTCTTTGCTCTAACTCCTTATGATTCTGGGACGACCAGTATTTGCTCTAACTCCTTATGATTCTGAGACAACCAGTCTTTGCTCTAGCTCCTTATGATTCTGAGACAACCAGTCTTTGCTCAAACTCCTTATGATTCTGAGACAACCAGTCTTTGCTCTAACTCCTTATGATTCTGGGACGACCAGTCGTTGCTCTAACTCCTTATGATTCTGAGACAACCAGTCTTTGCTCTAACTCCTTATGATTCTGGGACAACCAGTCTTTGCTCTTTATCCTTATGATTCTGAGACAACCAGTCTTTGCTCTAACTCCTTATGATTCTGGAACAACCAGTCTTTGCTCTAACTCCTTATGATTCTGAGACAACCAGTCTTTGCTCTAACTCCTTATGATTCTGAGACAACCAGTCTTTGCTCAAACTCCTTATGATTCTGAGACAACCAGTCTTTGCTCTAGCTCCTTATGATTCTGAGACGACCAGTCTTTGCTCTAACCCCTTATGTTTCTAGGACAACCAGTCTTTGCTTTTTCTCCTTATGATTCTGAGACAACCATTCTTTGCTCTAACTCCTTATGATTCTGAGACAACCAGTCTTTGCTCAAAATCCTTATGATTCTGAGACAACCAGTCTTTGCTCTAACTCCTTATGATTCTGGGACGACCAGTATTTGCTCTAACTCCTTATGATTCTGAGACAACCAGTCTTTGCTCTAGCTCCTTATGATTCTGAGACAACCAGTCTTTGCTCAAACTCCTTATGATTCTGAGACAACCAGTCTTTGCTCTAACTCCTTATGATTCTGGGACGACCAGTCGTTGCTCTAACTCCTTATGATTCTGAGACAACCAGTCTTTGCACTAACTCCTTATGATTCTGGGACAACCAGTCTTTGCTATTTATCCTTATGATTCTGAGACAACCAGTCTTTGCTCTAACTCCTTATGATTCTGGGACGACCAGTCTTTGCTCTAACTCCTTATGATTCTGAGACAACCAGTCTTTGCTCTAACTCCTTATGATTCTGAGACAACCAGTCTTTGCTCAAACTCCTTATGATTCTGAGACAACCAGTCTTTGCTCTAGCTCCTTATGATTCTGGGACGACCAGTCTTTGCTCCAACTCCTTATGATTCTGAGACAACCAGTCTTTGCTCTAACTCCTTATGATTCTGGGACAACCAGTCTTTGCTCTAACTCCTTATGATTCTGGGACAACCAGTCTTTGCTTTTGCTCTAACTCCTTATGATTCTGGGACAACCAGTCTTTGCTCTTTCTCCTTATGATTCTGAGACAACCAGTCTTTGCTCTAATTCCTTATGATTCTGAGACAACCAGTCTTTGCTCTAACTCCTTATGATTCTGAGACAACCAGTCTTTGCTCAACTCCTTATGATTCTGAGACAACCAGTCTTTGCTCTAACTCCTTATGATTCTGGGACGACCAGTCTTTGCTCTAACTCCTTATGATTCTGGGACGACCAGTCTTTGCTCCAACTCCTTATGATTCTGAGACAACCAGTCTTTGCTCTAACTCCTTATGATTCTGGGACAACCAGTCTTTGCTCTTTCTCCTTATGATTCTGAGACAACCAGTCTTTGCTCTAACTCCTTATGATTCTGAGACAACCAGTCTTTGCTCAAACTCCTTATGATTCTGAGACAACCAGTTTTTGCTCTAACTCCTTATGATTCTGGGACAACCAGTCTTTGCTCTAATTCCTAATGATTCTGGGACAACCAGTCTTTGCTCTTTCTCCTTATGATTCTGAGACAACCAGTCTTTGCTCTAACTCCTTATGATTCTGAGACAACCAGCCTTTGCTCAAACTGCTTATGATTCTGAGACAACCAGTCTTTGCTCTAACCCCTTATGATTCTGAGACAACCAGTCTTTGCTCTAACTCTTTATGATTCTGAGACAACTAGTCTTTGCTCTAACTCCTTATGATTCTGAGACAACCAGTCTTTGCTCTAACTCCTTATGATTCTGAGACAACCAGTCTTTGCTCTAACTCCTTATGATTCTGAGACAACCAGTCTGCTCTAACTCCTTATGATTCTGGGACGACCATTCTTTGCTCTAACTCCTTATGATTCTGGGACGACCAGTCTTTGCTCCAACTCCTTATGATTCTGGGACAACCAGTCTTTGCTCTAACTCCTTATGATTCTGAGACAACCAGTCTTTGCTCTAACTCCATATGATTCTGAGACGACCAGTCTTTGCTCTAACTCTTTATGATTCTGAGACAACCAGTCTTTGCTCAAACTCCTTATGATTCTGAGACAACCAGTCTTTGCTCTAACTCCTTATGATTCTGGGACAACCAGTCTTTGCTCTAACTCCTTATGATTCTGAGACAACCAGTCTTTGCTCTAACCCCTTATGATTCTGGGACAACCAGTCTTTCCTCTTTCTCCTTATGATTCTGAGACAACCAGTCTTTGCTCTAACTCCTTATGATTCTGAGACAACCAGTCTTTGCTCTAACTCCTTATGATTCTGGGACAACCAGTCTTTGCTCTAACTCCTTATGATTCTGAGACAACCAGTCTTTGCTCTAACCCCTTATGTTTCTAGGACAACCAGTCTTTGCTCTTTCTCCTTATGATTCTGAGACAACCAGTCTTTGCTCTAACTCCTTATGATTCTGAGACAACCAGTCTTTGCTCAAAATCCTTATGATTCTGAGACAACCAGTCTTTGCTCTAACTCCTTATGATTCTGGGACGACCAGTATTTGCTCTAACTCCTTATGATTCTGAGACAACCAGTCTTTGCTCTAGCTCCTTATGATTCTGAGACAACCAGTCTTTGCTCAAACTCCTTATGATTCTGAGACAACCAGTCTTTGCTCTAACTCCTTATGATTCTGGAACGACCAGTCGTTGCTCTAACTCCTTATGATTCTGAGACAACCAGTCTTTGCTCTAACTCCTTATGATTCTGAGACAACCAGTCTTTGCTCTAACTCCTTATGATTCTGAGACAACCAGTCTTTGCTCTTTCTCCTTATGATTCTGAGACAACCAGTCTTTGCTCTAACTCCTTATGATTCTGAGACAACCAGTCTTTGCTCTAACTCCTTATGATTCTGAGACAACCAGTCTTTGCTCAAACTCCTTATGATTCTGAGACAACCAGTCTTTGCTCTAACTCCTTATGATTCTGGGACAACCAGTCTTTGCTCTTTCTCCTTATGATTCTGAGACAACCAGTCTTTGCTCTAACTCCTTATGATTCTGAGACAACCAGTCTTTGCTCTAACTCCTTATGATTCTGGGACGACCAGTCTTTGCTCTAACTCCTTATGATTCTGAGACAACCAGTCTTTGCTCTAACTCCTTATGATTCTGAGACAACCAGTCTTTGCTCTAACTCCTTATGATTCTGAGAGAGCCAGTCTTTGCTCTAACTCCTTATTATTTTGGGACAACCAGTCTTTGCTCTAACCCCTTATGATTCTGAGACAACCAGTCTTTGCTCTAACTCCTTATGATTCTGAGACAACTAGTCTTTGCTCTAACTCCTTATGATTCTGAGACAACCAGTCTTTGCTCTAACTCCTTATGATTCTGAGACAACCAGTCTTTGCTCTAACTCCTTATGATTCTGAGACAACCAGTCTGCTCTAACTCCTTATGATTCTGGGACGACCAGTCTTTGCTCTAACTCCTTATGATTCTGGGACGACCAGTCTTTGCTCCAACTCCTTATGATTCTGGGACAACCAGTCTTTGCTCTAACTCCTTATGATTCTGAGACAACCAGTCTTTGCTCAAACTCCATATGATTCTGAGACGACCAGTCTTTGCTCTAACTCTTTATGATTCTGAGACAACCAGTCTTTGCTCAAACTCCTTATGATTCTGAGACAACCAGTCTTTGCTCTAACTCCTTATGATTCTGGGACAACCAGTCTTTGCTCTAACTCCTTATGATTCTGAGACAACCAGTCTTTGCTCTAACCCCTTATGATTCTGGGACAACCAGTCTTTCCTCTTTCTCCTTATGATTCTGAGACAACCAGTCTTTGCTCTAACTCCTTATGATTCTGAGACAACCAGTCTTTGCTCTAACTCCTTATGATTCTGGGACAACCAGTCTTTGCTCTAACTCCTTATGATTCTGAGACAACCAGTCTTTGCTCTAACCCCTTATGTTTCTAGGACAACCAGTCTTTGCTCTTTCTCCTTATGATTCTGAGACAACCAGTCTTTGCTCTAACTCCTTATGATTCTGGGACGACCAGTATTTGCTCTAACTCCTTATGATTCTGAGACAACCAGTCTTTGCTCTAGCTCCTTATGATTCTGAGACAACCAGTCTTTGCTCAAACTCCTTATGATTCTGAGACAACCAGTCTTTGCTCTAACTCCTTATGATTCTGGAACGACCAGTCGTTGCTCTAACTCCTTATGATTCTGAGACAACCAGTCTTTGCTCTAACTCCTTATGATTCTGAGACAACCAGTCTTTGCTCTTTCTCCTTATGATTCTGAGACAACCAGTCTTTGCTCTAACTCCTTATGATTCTGAGACAACCAGTCTTTGCTCTAACTCCTTATGATTCTGAGACAACCAGTCTTTGCTCAAACTCCTTATGATTCTGAGACAACCAGTCTTTGCTCTAACTCCTTATGATTCTGGGACAACCAGTCTTTGCTCTTTCTCCTTATGATTCTGAGACAACCAGTCTTTGCTCTAACTCCTTATGATTCTGAGACAACCAGTCTTTGCTCTAACTCCTTATGATTCTGGGACGACCAGTCTTTGCTCTAACTCCTTATGATTCTGAGACAACCAGTCTTTGCTCTAACTCCTTATGATTCTGAGACAACCAGTCTTTGCTCTAACTCCTTATGATTCTGAGAGAGCCAGTCTTTGCTCTAACTCCTTATTATTTTGGGACAACCAGTCTTTGCTCTAACTCCTTATGATTCTGAGACAACCAGTCTTTGCTCTAACTCCTTATGATTCTGAGACAACCAGTCTTTGCTCTAACTCCTTATGATTCTGAGACAACCAGTCTTTGCTCTAACTCCTTATGATTCTGGGACGACCAGTCTTTGCTCTAACTCCTTATGATTCTGAGACAACCAGTCTTTGCTCTAACTCCTTATGATTCTGAGACAACCAGTCTTTGCTCTAACTCCTTATGATTCTGAGAGAGCCAGTCTTTGCTCTAACTCCTTATTATTTTGGGACAACCAGTCTTTGCTCTAACCCCTTATGATTCTGAGACAACCAGTCTTTGCTCTAACTCCTTATGATTCTGAGACAACTAGTCTTTGCTCTAACTCCTTATGATTCTGAGACAACCAGTCTTTGCTCTAACTCCTTATGATTCTGAGACAACCAGTCTTTGCTCTAACTCCTTATGATTCTGAGACAACCAGTCTGCTCTAACTCCTTATGATTCTGGGACGACCAGTCTTTGCTCTAACTCCTTATGATTCTGGGACGACCAGTCTTTGCTCTAACTCCTTATGATTCTGGGACAACCAGTCTTTGCTCTAACTCCTTATGATTCTGAGACAACCAGTCTTTGCTCAAACTCCATATGATTCTGAGACGACCAGTCTTTGCTCTAACTCTTTATGATTCTGAGACAACCAGTCTTTGCTCAAACTCCTTATGATTCTGAGACAACCAGTCTTTGCTCTAACTCCTTATGATTCTGGGACGACCAGTCTTTGCTCTAACTCCTTTTGATTCTGAGACAACCAGTCTTTGCTCTAACTCCTTATGATTCTGAGACAACCAGTCTTTGCTCTAACTCCTTATGATTCTGAGAGAGCCAGTCTTTGCTCTAACTCCTTATTATTTTGGGACAACCAGTCTTTGCTCTAACTCCTTATGATTCTGAGACAACCAGTCTTTGCTCTAACTCCTTATGATTCTGAGACAACCAGTCTTTGCTCTAACTCCTTATGATTCTGAGACAACCAGTCTTTGCTCTAACTCCTTATGATTCTGGGACGACCAGTCTTTGCTCTAACTCCTTATGATTCTGAGACAACCAGTCTTTGCTCTAACTCCTTATGATTCTGAGACAACCAGTCTTTGCTCTAACTCCTTATGATTCTGAGAGAGCCAGTCTTTGCTCTAACTCCTTATTATTTTGGGACAACCAGTCTTTGCTCTAACCCCTTATGATTCTGAGACAACCAGTCTTTGCTCTAACTCCTTATGATTCTGAGACAACTAGTCTTTGCTCTAACTCCTTATGATTCTGAGACAACCAGTCTTTGCTCTAACTCCTTATGATTCTGAGACAACCAGTCTTTGCTCTAACTCCTTATGATTCTGAGACAACCAGTCTGCTCTAACTCCTTATGATTCTGGGACGACCAGTCTTTGCTCTAACTCCTTATGATTCTGGGACGACCAGTCTTTGCTCTAACTCCTTATGATTCTGGGACAACCAGTCTTTGCTCTAACTCCTTATGATTCTGAGACAACCAGTCTTTGCTCAAACTCCATATGATTCTGAGACGACCAGTCTTTGCTCTAACTCTTTATGATTCTGAGACAACCAGTCTTTGCTCAAACTCCTTATGATTCTGAGACAACCAGTCTTTGCTCTAACTCCTTATGATTCTGGGACAACCAGTCTTTGCTCTAACTCCTTATGATTCTGAGACAACCAGTCTTTGCTCTAACCCCTTATGATTCTGGGACAACCAGTCTTTCCTCTTTCTCCTTATGATTCTGAGACAACCAGTCTTTGCTCTAACTCCTTATGATTCTGAGACAACCAGTCTTTGCTCTAACTCCTTATGATTCTGGGACAACCAGTCTTTGCTCTAACTCCTTATGATTCTGAGACAACCAGTCTTTGCTCTAACCCCTTATGTTTCTAGGACAACCAGTCTTTGCTCTTTCTCCTTATGATTCTGAGACAACCAGTCTTTGCTCTAACTCCTTATGATTCTGGGACGACCAGTATTTGCTCTAACTCCTTATGATTCTGAGACAACCAGTCTTTGCTCTAGCTCCTTATGATTCTGAGACAACCAGTCTTTGCTCAAACTCCTTATGATTCTGAGACAACCAGTCTTTGCTCTAACTCCTTATGATTCTGGAACGACCAGTCGTTGCTCTAACTCCTTATGATTCTGAGACAACCAGTCTTTGCTCTAACTCCTTATGATTCTGAGACAACCAGTCTTTGCTCTTTCTCCTTATGATTCTGAGACAACCAGTCTTTGCTCTAACTCCTTATGATTCTGAGACAACCAGTCTTTGCTCTAACTTCTTATGATTCTGAGACAACCAGTCTTTGCTCAAACTCCTTATGATTCTGAGACAACCAGTCTTTGCTCTAACTCCTTATGATTCTGGGACAACCAGTCTTTGCTCTTTCTCCTTATGATTCTGAGACAACCAGTCTTTGCTCTAACTCCTTATGATTCTGAGACAACCAGTCTTTGCTCTAACTCCTTATGATTCTGGGACGACCAGTCTTTGCTCTAACTCCTTATGATTCTGAGACAACCAGTCTTTGCTCTAACTCCTTATGATTCTGAGACAACCAGTCTTTGCTCTAACTCCTTATGATTCTGAGAGAGCCAGTCTTTGCTCTAACTCCTTATTATTTTGGGACAACCAGTCTTTGCTCTAACTCCTTATGATTCTGAGACAACCAGTCTTTGCTCTAACTCCTTATGATTCTGAGACAACCAGTCTTTGCTCTAACTCCTTATGATTCTGAGACAACCAGTCTGCTCTAACTCCTTATGATTCTGGGACGACCAGTCTTTGCTCTAACTCCTTATGATTCTGGGACGACCATTCTTTGCTCCAACTCCTTATGATTCTGAGACAACCAGTCTTTGCTCTAACTCCTTATGATTCTGAGACAACCAGTCTTTGCTCAAAATCCTTATGATTCTGAGACAACCAGTCTTTGCTCTAACTCCTTATGATTCTGGGACGACCAGTATTTGCTCTAACTCCTTATGATTCTGAGACAACCAGTCTTTGCTCTAGCTCCTTATGATTCTGAGACAACCAGTCTTTGCTCAAACTCCTTATGATTCTGAGACAACCAGTCTTTGCTCTAACTCCTTATGATTCTGGGACGACCAGTCGTTGCTCTAACTCCTTATGATTCTGAGACAACCAGTCTTTGCTCTAACTCCTTATGATTCTGAGACAACCAGTCTTTGCTCTTTCTCCTTATGATTCTGAGACAACCAGTCTTTGCTCTAACTCCTTATGATTCTGAGACAACCAGTCTTTGCTCTAACTCCTTATGATTCTGAGACAACCAGTCTTTGCTCAAACTCCTTATGATTCTGAGACAACCAGTCTTTGCTCTAACTCCTTATGATTCTGGGACAACCAGTCTTTGCTCTTTCTCCTTATGATTCTGAGACAACCAGTCTTTGCTCTAACTCCTTATGATTCTGAGACAACCAGTCTTTGCTCTAACTCCTTATGATTCTGGGACGACCAGTCTTTGCTCTAACTCCTTATGATTCTGAGACAACCAGTCTTTGCTCTAACTCCTTATGATTCTGAGACAACCAGTCTTTGCTCTAACTCCTTATGATTCTGAGAGAGCCAGTCTTTGCTCTAACTCCTTATTATTTTGGGACAACCAGTCTTTGCTCTAACTCCTTATGATTCTGAGACAACCAGTCTTTGCTCTAACTCCTTATGATTCTGAGACAACCAGTCTTTGCTCTAACTCCTTATGATTCTGAGACAACCAGTCTGCTCTAACTCCTTATGATTCTGGGACGACCAGTCTTTGCTCTAACTCCTTATGATTCTGAGACAACCAGTCTTTGCTCTAACTCTTTATGATTCTGGGACGACCAGTCTTTGCTCCAACTCCTTATGATTCTGAGACAACCAGTCTTTGCTCAAACGCCTTTTGATTCTGAGACAACCAGTCTTTACTCTAACTCCTTATGATTCTGGGACGACCAGTCTTTGCTCTAACTCCTTATGATTCTGGGACAACCAGTCTTTGCTCTAACTCCTTATGATTCTGAGACAACCAGTCTTTGCTCTAAGCCCTTATGATTCTAGGACAACCAGTCTTTGCTCTTTCTCCTTATGATTCTGAGACAACCAGTCTTTGCTCTAACTCCTTATGATTCTGAGACAACCAGTCTTTGCTCAAACTCTTTATGATTCTGAGACAACCAGTCTTTGCTCTAACTCCTTATGATTCTGAGAGAGCCAGTCTTTGCTCTAACTCCTTATGATTCTGAGAGAGCCAGTCTTTGCTCTAACTCCTTATTATTCTGAGACAACCAGTCTGCTCTAACTCCTTATGATTCTGGGACGACCAGTCTTTGCTCTAACTCCTTATGATTCTGGGACGACCATTCTTTGCTCCAACTCCTTATGATTCTGAGACAACCAGTCTTTGCTCTAACTCTTTATGATTCTGGGACGACCAGTCTTTGCTCCAACTCCTTATGATTCTGAGATAACCAGTCTTTGCTCAAACGCCTTTTGATTCTGAGACAACGAGTCTTTGCTCTAACTCCTTATGATTCTGGGACGACCAGTCTTTGCTCTAACTCCTTATGATTCTGGGACAACCAGTCTTTGCTCTAACTCCTTATGATTCTGAGACAACCAGTCTTTGTTCTAAGCCCTTATGATTCTAGGACAACCAGTCTTTGCTCTTTCTCCTTATGATTCTGAGACAACCAGTCTTTGCTCTAACTCCTTATGATTCTGAGACAACCAGTCTTTGCTCAAACTCTTTATGATTCTGAGACAACCAGTCTTTGCTCTAACTCCTTATGATTCTGGGACGACCAGTCTTTGCTCTAACTCCTTATGATTCTGAGACAACCAGTCTTTGCTCTAACTCCTTATGATTCTGAGACAACCAGTCTTTGCTCAAATTCCTTATGATTCTGAGACAACCAGTCTTTGCTCTAACTCCTTATGATTCTGAGACAACCAGTCTTTGCTCTAACTCCTTATGATTCTGAGACAACCAGTCTTTGCTCAAACTCCTTATGATTCTGAGACAACCAGTCTTTGCTCTAGCTCATTATGATTCTGGGACGACCAGTCTTTGCTCCAACTCCTTATGATTCTGAGACAACCAGTCTTTGCTCTAACTCCTTATGATTCTGGGACAACCAGTCTTTGCTCTAACTCCTTATGATTCTGGGACAACCAGTCTTTGCTCTTGCTCTAACTCCTTATGATTCTGGGACAACCAGTCTTTGCTCTTTCTCCTTATGATTCTGAGACAACCAGTCTTTGCTCTAACTCCTTATGATTCCGAGACAACCAGTCTTTGCTCTAACTCCTTATGATTCTGAGACAACCAGTCTTTGCTCAACTCCTTATGATTCTGAGACAACCAGTCTTTGCTCTAACTCCTTATGATTCTGGGACGACCAGTCTTTGCTCCAACTCCTTATGATTCTGAGACAACCAGTCTTTGCTCTAACTCCTTATGGTTCTGGGACAACCAGTCTTTGCTCTTTCTCCTTATGATTCTGAGACAACCAGTCTTTGCTCTAACTCCTTATGATTCTGAGACAACCAGTCTTTGCTCTAACTCCTTATAATTCTGAGACAACCAGTCTTTGCTCTAACTCCTTGTGATTCTGGGACGACCAGTCTTTGCTCTAACTCCTTATGATTCTGGGACGACCAGTCTTTGCTCCAACTCCTAATGATTCTGAGACAACCGATCTTTGCTCTAACTCCTTATGATTCTGGGACAACCAGTCTTTGCTCTAACTCCTTATGATTCTGAGACAACCAGTCTTTGCTCTAACTCCTTATGATTCTGAGACAACCAGTCTTTGCTCTAACTCCTTATGATTCTGGGACAACCAGTCTTTGATCTAACTCCTTATGATTCTGAGACATCCAGTCTTTGCTCTAACTCCTTATGATTCTGAGACAACCAGTCTTTGCTCTAACTCATTATGATTCTGAGACAACCAGTCTTTGCTCTTTCTCCTTATGATTCTGAGACAACCAGTCTTTGCTCTAACTCCTTATGATTCTGAGACAACCAGTCTTTGCTCTAACTCCTTATGATTCTGGGACGACCAGTCTTTGCTCAAACGCCTTATGATTCTGAGACAACCAGTCTTTGCTCTAACTCCTTATGATTCTGGGACGACCAGTCTTTGCTCTAACTCCTTATGATTCTAAGACAACCAGTCTTTGCTCTAACTCCTTATGATTCTGAGACAACCAGTCTTTGCTCAAACTCCTTATGATTATGAAACAACCAGTCTATGCTCTAACTCCTTATGATTCTGGGACGACCAGTCTTTGCTCTAACTCCTTATGATTCTGAGACAACCAGTCTTTGCTCAAACTCCTTATGATTCTGAGACAACCAGTCTTTGCTCTTACTCCTTATGATTCTGGGACGACCAGTCTTTGCTTTAACTCCTTATGATTCTGAGACAACCAGTCTTTGCTCTAACTCCTTATGATTCTGGGACAACCAGTCTTTGCTCTTTCTCCTTATGATTTTGAGACAACCAGTCTTTGCTCTAACACCTAATGATTCTGAGACAACCAGTCTTTGTTCTAGCTCCTTATGATTCTGGGACGACCAGTCTTTGCTCTAACTCCTTATGATTCTGAGAGAGCCAGTCTTTGCTCTAACTCCTTATTATTCTGAGACAACCAGTCTGCTCTAACTCCTTATGATTCTGGGACGACCAGTCTTTGCTCTAACTCCTTATGATTCTGGGACGACCATTCTTTGCTCCAACTCCTTATGATTCTGAGACAACCAGTCTTTGCTCTAACTCTTTATGATTCTGGGACGACCAGTCTTTGCTCCAACTCCTTATGATTCTGAGATAACCAGTCTTTGCTCAAACGCCTTTTGATTCTGAGACAACGAGTCTTTGCTCTAACTCCTTATGATTCTGGGACGACCAGTCTTTGCTCTAACTCCTTATGATTCTGGGACAACCAGTCTTTGCTCTAACTCCTTATGATTCTGAGACAACCAGTCTTTGTTCTAAGCCCTTATGATTCTAGGACAACCAGTCTTTGCTCTTTCTCCTTATGATTCTGAGACAACCAGTCTTTGCTCTAACTCCTTATGATTCTGAGACAACCAGTCTTTGCTCAAACTCTTTATGATTCTGAGACAACCAGTCTTTGCTCTAACTCCTTATGATTCTGGGACGACCAGTCTTTGCTCTAACTCCTTATGATTCTGGGACAACCAGTCTTTGCTCTAACTCCTTATGATTCTGAGACAACCAGTCTTTGCTCAAATTCCTTATGATTCTGAGACAACCAGTCTTTGCTCTAACTCCTTATGATTCTGAGACAACCAGTCTTTGCTCTAACTCCTTATGATTCTGAGACAACCAGTCTTTGCTCAAACTCCTTATGATTCTGAGACAACCAGTCTTTGCTCTAGCTCATTATGATTCTGGGACGACCAGTCTTTGCTCCAACTCCTTATGATTCTGAGACAACCAGTCTTTGCTCTAACTCCTTATGATTCTGGGACAACCAGTCTTTGCTCTAACTCCTTATGATTCTGGGACAACCAGTCTTTGCTCTTGCTCTAACTCCTTATGATTCTGGGACAACCAGTCTTTGCTCTTTCTCCTTATGATTCTGAGACAACCAGTCTTTGCTCTAACTCCTTATGATTCCGAGACAACCAGTCTTTGCTCTAACTCCTTATGATTCTGAGACAACCAGTCTTTGCTCAACTCCTTATGATTCTGAGACAACCAGTCTTTGCTCTAACTCCTTATGATTCTGGGACGACCAGTCTTTGCTCCAACTCCTTATGATTCTGAGACAACCAGTCTTTGCTCTAACTCCTTATGGTTCTGGGACAACCAGTCTTTGCTCTTTCTCCTTATGATTCTGAGACAACCAGTCTTTGCTCTAACTCCTTATGATTCTGAGACAACCAGTCTTTGCTCTAACTCCTTATAATTCTGAGACAACCAGTCTTTGCTCTAACTCCTTGTGATTCTGGGACGACCAGTCTTTGCTCTAACTCCTTATGATTCTGGGACGACCAGTCTTTGCTCCAACTCCTAATGATTCTGAGACAACCGATCTTTGCTCTAACTCCTTATGATTCTGGGACAACCAGTCTTTGCTCTAACTCCTTATGATTCTGAGACAACCAGTCTTTGCTCTAACTCCTTATGATTCTGAGACAACCAGTCTTTGCTCTAACTCCTTATGATTCTGGGACAACCAGTCTTTGATCTAACTCCTTATGATTCTGAGACATCCAGTCTTTGCTCTAACTCCTTATGATTCTGAGACAACCAGTCTTTGCTCTAACTCATTATGATTCTGAGACAACCAGTCTTTGCTCTTTCTCCTTATGATTCTGAGACAACCAGTCTTTGCTCTAACTCCTTATGATTCTGAGACAACCAGTCTTTGCTCTAACTCCTTATGATTCTGGGACGACCAGTCTTTGCTCAAACGCCTTATGATTCTGAGACAACCAGTCTTTGCTCTAACTCCTTATGATTCTGGGACGACCAGTCTTTGCTCTAACTCCTTATGATTCTAAGACAACCAGTCTTTGCTCTAACTCCTTATGATTCTGAGACAACCAGTCTTTGCTCAAACTCCTTATGATTATGAAACAACCAGTCTATGCTCTAACTCCTTATGATTCTGGGACGACCATTCTTTGCTCAACTCCTTGTGATTCTGAGACAACCAGTCTTTGCTCTAACTTCTTATGATTCTGGGACAACCAGTCTTTGCTCTAACTCCTTATGATTCTGAGACAACCAGTCTTTGCTCTAACTCCTTATGATTCTGAGACAACCAGTCTTTGCTCTTTCTCCTTATGATTCTGAGACAATCAGTCTTTGCTCTTTCTCCTTATGATTCTGAGATAACCAGTCTTTGCTCTAACTTCTTATGATTCTGAGACTACCAGTCTTTGCTCTAACTTCTTATGATTCTGAGACAACCAGTCATTGCTCTAACTCCTTATGATTCTGAGACAACCAGTCTTTGCTCTAACTCCTTATGATTCTGAGACAACCAGTCTTTGCTCAAATTCCTTATGATTCTGAGACAACCAGTCTTTGCTCTAACTCCTTATGATTCTGGGACGACCAGTCTTTGCTCTAACTCCTTATGATTCTGAGACAACCAGTCTTTGCTCTAACTCCTTATGATTCTGAGACAACCAGTCTTTGCTCAAACTCCTTATGATTCTGAGACAACCAGTCTTTGCTCTTACTCCTTATGATTCTGGGACGACCAGTCTTTGCTTTAACTCCTTATGATTCTGAGACAACCAGTCTTTGCTCTAACTCCTTATGATTCTGGGACAACCAGTCTTTGCTCTTTCTCCTTATGATTTTGAGACAACCAGTCTTTGCTCTAACACCTAATGATTCTGAGACAACCAGTCTTTGTTCTAGCTCCTTATGATTCTGGGACGACCAGTCTTTGCTCTAACTCCTTATGATTCTGGGACAACCAGTCTTTGCTGTAACTCCTTATGATTCTGGGACAACCAGTCTTTGCTCTAGCTCCTTATGATTCTGAGACAGCCAGTCTTTGCTCGAACTCCTTATGATTCTGAGACAACCAGTCTTTGCTCTAACTCCTTATGATTCTGAGACAACCAGTCTTTGCTTTAACTCCTTATGATTCTGAGACAACCAGTCTTTGCTCTAACACCTTATGATTCTGAGACAACCAGTCTGCTCTAACTCCTTATGATTCTGGGACGACAAGTCTTTGCTCTAACTCCTTATGATTCTGGGACGACCAGTCTTTGCTCCAACTCCTTATGATTCTGAGACAACCAATCTTTGCTCTAACCCCTTATGATTCTGGGGCAACCAGTCTTTGCTCTTTCTCCTTATGATTCTGAGACAACCAGTCTTTGCTCTTTCTCCTTATGATTCTGAGACAACCAGTCTTTGCTCTAACTCCTTATGATTCTGAGACAACCAGTCTTTGCTCAAACTCCTTATGATTCTGAGACAACCAGTCTTTGCTCTAACCCCTTATGATTCTGGGGCAACCAGTCTTTGCTCTTTCTCCTTATGATTCTGAGACAACCAGTCTTTGCTCTAACTTCTTATGATTCTGGGACAACCAGTCTTTGCTCTAACTCCTTATGATTCTGAGACAACCAGTCTTTGCTCTAACTCCTTATGATTCTGGGACAACCAGTCTTTGCTCTAACTCCTTATGATTCTGGGACAACCAGTCTTTGCTCTAACTCCTTATGATTCTGGGACAACCAGTCTTTGCTCTAACTCCTTATGATTCTGAGACAACCAGTCTTTGTTCTAAGCCCTTATGATTCTAGGACAACCAGTCTTTGCTCTTTCTCCTTATGATTCTGAGACAACCAGTCTTTGCTCTAACTCCTTATGATTCTGAGACAACCAGTCTTTGCTCAAACTCTTTATGATTCTGAGACAACCAGTCTTTGCTCTAACTCCTTATGATTCTGGGACGACCAGTCTTTGCTCTAACTCCTTATGATTCTGGGACAACCAGTCTTTGCTCTAACTCCTTATGATTCTGAGACAACCAGTCTTTGCTCAAATTCCTTATGATTCTGAGACAACCAGTCTTTGCTCTAACTCCTTATGATTCTGAGACAACCAGTCTTTGCTCTAACTCCTTATGATTCTGAGACAACCAGTCTTTGCTCAAACTCCTTATGATTCTGAGACAACCAGTCTTTGCTCTAGCTCATTATGATTCTGGGACGACCAGTCTTTGCTCCAACTCCTTATGATTCTGAGACAACCAGTCTTTGCTCTAACTCCTTATGATTCTGGGACAACCAGTCTTTGCTCTAACTCCTTATGATTCTGGGACAACCAGTCTTTGCTCTTGCTCTAACTCCTTATGATTCTGGGACAACCAGTCTTTGCTCTTTCTCCTTATGATTCTGAGACAACCAGTCTTTGCTCTAACTCCTTATGATTCCGAGACAACCAGTCTTTGCTCTAACTCCTTATGATTCTGAGACAACCAGTCTTTGCTCAACTCCTTATGATTCTGAGACAACCAGTCTTTGCTCTAACTCCTTATGATTCTGGGACGACCAGTCTTTGCTCCAACTCCTTATGATTCTGAGACAACCAGTCTTTGCTCTAACTCCTTATGGTTCTGGGACAACCAGTCTTTGCTCTTTCTCCTTATGATTCTGAGACAACCAGTCTTTGCTCTAACTCCTTATGATTCTGAGACAACCAGTCTTTGCTCTAACTCCTTATAATTCTGAGACAACCAGTCTTTGCTCTAACTCCTTGTGATTCTGGGACGACCAGTCTTTGCTCTAACTCCTTATGATTCTGGGACGACCAGTCTTTGCTCCAACTCCTTATGATTCTGAGACAACCGATCTTTGCTCTAACTCCTTATGATTCTGGGACAACCAGTCTTTGCTCTAACTCCTTATGATTCTGAGACAACCAGTCTTTGCTCTAACTCCTTATGATTCTGAGACAACCAGTCTTTGCTCTAACTCCTTATGATTCTGGGACAACCAGTCTTTGATCTAACTCCTTATGATTCTGAGACATCCAGTCTTTGCTCTAACTCCTTATGATTCTGAGACAACCAGTCTTTGCTCTAACTCATTATGATTCTGAGACAACCAGTCTTTGCTCTTTCTCCTTATGATTCTGAGACAACCAGTCTTTGCTCTAACTCCTTATGATTCTGAGACAACCAGTCTTTGCTCTAACTCCTTATGATTCTGGGACGACCAGTCTTTGCTCAAACGCCTTATGATTCTGAGACAACCAGTCTTTGCTCTAACTCCTTATGATTCTGGGACGACCAGTCTTTGCTCTAACTCCTTATGATTCTAAGACAACCAGTCTTTGCTCTAACTCCTTATGATTCTGAGACAACCAGTCTTTGCTCAAACTCCTTATGATTATGAAACAACCAGTCTATGCTCTAACTCCTTATGATTCTGGGACGACCATTCTTTGCTCAACTCCTTGTGATTCTGAGACAACCAGTCTTTGCTCTAACTTCTTATGATTCTGGGACAACCAGTCTTTGCTCTAACTCCTTATGATTCTGAGACAACCAGTCTTTGCTCTAACTCCTTATGATTCTGAGACAACCAGTCTTTGCTCTTTCTCCTTATGATTCTGAGACAATCAGTCTTTGCTCTTTCTCCTTATGATTCTGAGATAACCAGTCTTTGCTCTAACTTCTTATGATTCTGAGACTACCAGTCTTTGCTCTAACTTCTTATGATTCTGAGACAACCAGTCATTGCTCTAACTCCTTATGATTCTGAGACAACCAGTCTTTGCTCTAACTCCTTATGATTCTGAGACAACCAGTCTTTGCTCAAATTCCTTATGATTCTGAGACAACCAGTCTTTGCTCTAACTCCTTATGATTCTGGGACGACCAGTCTTTGCTCTAACTCCTTATGATTCTGAGACAACCAGTCTTTGCTCTAACTCCTTATGATTCTGAGACAACCAGTCTTTGCTCAAACTCCTTATGATTCTGAGACAACCAGTCTTTGCTCTTACTCCTTATGATTCTGGGACGACCAGTCTTTGCTTTAACTCCTTATGATTCTGAGACAACCAGTCTTTGCTCTAACTCCTTATGATTCTGGGACAACCAGTCTTTGCTCTTTCTCCTTATGATTTTGAGACAACCAGTCTTTGCTCTAACACCTTATGATTCTGAGACAACCAGTCTTTGTTCTAGCTCCTTATGATTCTGGGACGACCAGTCTTTGCTCTAACTCCTTATGATTCTGGGACAACCAGTCTTTGCTGTAACTCCTTATGATTCTGGGACAACCAGTCTTTGCTCTAGCTCCTTATGATTCTGAGACAGCCAGTCTTTGCTCGAACTCCTTATGATTCTGAGACAACCAGTCTTTGCTCTAACTCCTTATGATTCTGAGACAACCAGTCTTTGCTCTAACTCCTTATGATTCTGAGACAACCAGTCTTTGCTCTAACTCCTTATGATTCTGAGACAACCAGTCTGCTCTAACTCCTTATGATTCTGGGACGACAAGTCTTTGCTCTAACTCCTTATGATTCTGGGACGACCAGTCTTTGCTCCAACTCCTTATGATTTTGAGACAACCAGTCTTTGCTCTAACCCCTTATGATTCTGGGGCAACCAGTCTTTGCTCTTTCTCCTTATGATTCTGAGACAACCAGTCTTTGCTCTTTCTCCTTATGATTCTGAGACAACCAGTCTTTGCTCTAACTCCTTATGATTCTGAGACAACCAGTCTTTGCTCAAACTCCTTATGATTCTGAGACAACCAGTCTTTGCTCTAACCCCTTATGATTCTGGGGCAACCAGTCTTTGCTCTTTCTCCTTATGATTCTGAGACAACCAGTCTTTGCTCTAACTTCTTATGATTCTGGGACAACCAGTCTTTGCTCTAACTCCTTATGATTCTGAGACAACCAGTCTTTGCTCTAACTCCTTATGATTCTGGGACAACCAGTCTTTGCTCTTTCTCCTTATGATTCTGAGACAACCAGTCTTTGCTCTTTCTCCTTATGATTCTGAGACAATCAGTCTTTGCTCTTTCTCCTTATGATTCTGAGATAACCAGTCTTTGCTCTAACTTCTTATGATTCTGAGACTACCAGTCTTTGCTCTAACTTCTTATGATTCTGAGACAACCAGTCATTGCTCTAACTCCTTATGATTCTAAGACAACCAGTCTTTGCTCTAACTCCTTATGATTCTGAGACAACCAGTCTTTGCTCTAACTTCTTATGATTCTGAGACAACCAGTCATTGCTCTAACTCCTTATGATTCTAAGACAACCAGTCTTTGCTCTAACTCCTTATGATTCTGAGACAACCAGTCTTTGCTCTAACTCCTTATGATTCTGAGACAACCAGTCTTTGCTCAAATTCCTTATGATTCTGAGACAACCAGTCTTTGCTCTAACTCCTTATGATTCTGAGACAACCAGTCTTTGCTCTAACTCCTTATGATTCTGAGACAACCAGTCTTTGCTCAAACTCCTTATGATTCTGAGACAACCAGTCTTTGCTCTAGCTCATTATGATTCTGGGACGACCAGTCTTTGCTCCAACTCCTTATGATTCTGAGACAACCAGTCTTTGCTCTAACTCCTTATGATTCTGGGACAACCAGTCTTTGCTCTAACTCCTTATGATTCTGGGACAACCAGTCTTTGCTCTTGCTCTAACTCCTTATGATTCTGGGACAACCAGTCTTTGCTCTTTCTCCTTATGATTCTGAGACAACCAGTCTTTGCTCTAACTCCTTATGATTCCGAGACAACCAGTCTTTGCTCTAACTCCTTATGATTCTGAGACAACCAGTCTTTGCTCAACTCCTTATGATTCTGAGACAACCAGTCTTTGCTCTAACTCCTTATGATTCTGGGACGACCAGTCTTTGCTCCAACTCCTTATGATTCTGAGACAACCAGTCTTTGCTCTAACTCCTTATGGTTCTGGGACAACCAGTCTTTGCTCTTTCTCCTTATGATTCTGAGACAACCAGTCTTTGCTCTAACTCCTTATGATTCTGAGACAACCAGTCTTTGCTCTAACTCCTTATAATTCTGAGACAACCAGTCTTTGCTCTAACTCCTTGTGATTCTGGGACGACCAGTCTTTGCTCTAACTCCTTATGATTCTGGGACGACCAGTCTTTGCTCCAACTCCTTATGATTCTGAGACAACCGATCTTTGCTCTAACTCCTTATGATTCTGGGACAACCAGTCTTTGCTCTAACTCCTTATGATTCTGAGACGACCAGTCTTTGCTCTAACTCCTTATGATTCTGAGACAACCAGTCTTTGCTCTAACTCCTTATGATTCTGGGACAACCAGTCTTTGATCTAACTCCTTATGATTCTGAGACATCCAGTCTTTGCTCTAACTCCTTATGATTCTGAGACAACCAGTCTTTGCTCTAACTCATTATGATTCTGAGACAACCAGTCTTTGCTCTTTCTCCTTATGATTCTGAGACAACCAGTCTTTGCTCTAACTCCTTATGATTCTGAGACAACCAGTCTTTGCTCTAACTCCTTATGATTCTGGGACGACCAGTCTTTGCTCAAACGCCTTATGATTCTGAGACAACCAGTCTTTGCTCTAACTCCTTATGATTCTGGGACGACCAGTCTTTGCTCTAACTCCTTATGATTCTAAGACAACCAGTCTTTGCTCTAACTCCTTATGATTCTGAGACAACCAGTCTTTGCTCAAACTCCTTATGATTATGAAACAACCAGTCTATGCTCTAACTCCTTATGATTCTGGGACGACCATTCTTTGCTCAACTCCTTGTGATTCTGAGACAACCAGTCTTTGCTCTAACTTCTTATGATTCTGGGACAACCAGTCTTTGCTCTAACTCCTTATGATTCTGAGACAACCAGTCTTTGCTCTAACTCCTTATGATTCTGAGACAACCAGTCTTTGCTCTTTCTCCTTATGATTCTGAGACAATCAGTCTTTGCTCTTTCTCCTTATGATTCTGAGATAACCAGTCTTTGCTCTAACTTCTTATGATTCTGAGACTACCAGTCTTTGCTCTAACTTCTTATGATTCTGAGACAACCAGTCATTGCTCTAACTCCTTATGATTCTGAGACAACCAGTCTTTGCTCTAACTCCTTATGATTCTGAGACAACCAGTCTTTGCTCAAATTCCTTATGATTCTGAGACAACCAGTCTTTGCTCTAACTCCTTATGATTCTGGGACGACCAGTCTTTGCTCTAACTCCTTATGATTCTGAGACAACCAGTCTTTGCTCTAACTCCTTATGATTCTGAGACAACCAGTCTTTGCTCAAACTCCTTATGATTCTGAGACAACCAGTCTTTGCTCTTACTCCTTATGATTCTGGGACGACCAGTCTTTGCTTTAACTCCTTATGATTCTGAGACAACCAGTCTTTGCTCTAACTCCTTATGATTCTGGGACAACCAGTCTTTGCTCTTTCTCCTTATGATTTTGAGACAACCAGTCTTTGCTCTAACACCTTATGATTCTGAGACAACCAGTCTTTGTTCTAGCTCCTTATGATTCTGGGACGACCAGTCTTTGCTCTAACTCCTTATGATTCTGGGACAACCAGTCTTTGCTGTAACTCCTTATGATTCTGGGACAACCAGTCTTTGCTCTAGCTCCTTATGATTCTGAGACAGCCAGTCTTTGCTCGAACTCCTTATGATTCTGAGACAACCAGTCTTTGCTCTAACTCCTTATGATTCTGAGACAACCAGTCTTTGCTTTAACTCCTTATGATTCTGAGACAACCAGTCTTTGCTCTAACTCCTTATGATTCTGAGACAACCAGTCTGCTCTAACTCCTTATGATTCTGGGACGACAAGTCTTTGCTCTAACTCCTTATGATTCTGGGACGACCAGTCTTTGCTCCAACTCCTTATGATTCTGAGACAACCAGTCTTTGCTCTAACCCCTTATGATTCTGGGGCAACCAGTCTTTGCTCTTTCTCCTTATGATTCTGAGACAACCAGTCTTTGCTCTTTCTCCTTATGATTCTGAGACAACCAGTCTTTGCTCTAACTCCTTATGATTCTGAGACAACCAGTCTTTGCTCAAACTCCTTATGATTCTGAGACAACCAGTCTTTGCTCTAACCACTTATGATTCTGGGGCAACCAGTCTTTGCTCTTTCTCCTTATGATTCTGAGACAACCAGTCTTTGCTCTAACTTCTTATGATTCTGGGACAACCAGTCTTTGCTCTAACTCCTTATGATTCTGAGACAACCAGTCTTTGCTCTAACTCCTTATGATTCTGGGACAACCAGTCTTTGCTCTTTCTCCTTATGATTCTGAGACAACCAGTCTTTGCTCTTTCTCCTTATGATTCTGAGACAATCAGTCTTTGCTCTTTCTCCTTATGATTCTGAGATAACCAGTCTTTGCTCTAACTTCTTATGATTCTGAGACTACCAGTCTTTGCTCTAACTTCTTATGATTCTGAGACAACCAGTCATTGCTCTAACTCCTTATGATTCTAAGACAACCAGTCTTTGCTCTAACTCCTTATGATTCTGAGACAACCAGTCTTTGCTCAAATTCCTTATGATTCTGAGACAACCAGTCTTTGCTCTAACTCCTTATGATTCTGGGACGACCAGTCTTTGCTCTAACTCCTTATGATTCTGAGACAACCAGTCTTTGCTCTAACTCCTTATGATTCTGAGACAACCAGTCTTTGCTCAAACTCCTTATGATTCTGAGACAACCAGTCTTTGCTCTTACTCCTTATGAATCTGGGACGACCAGTCTTTGCTTTAACTCCTTATGATTCTGAGACAACCAGTCTTTGCTCTAACTCCTTATGATTCTGGGACAACCAGTCTTTGCTCTTTCTCCTTATGATTTTGAGACAACCAGTCTTTGCTCTAACACCTTATGATTCTGAGACAACCAGTCTTTGTTCTAGCTCCTTATGATTCTGGGACGACCAGTCTTTGCTCTAACTCCTTATGATTCTGGGACAACCAGTCTTTGCTGTAACTCCTTATGATTCTGGGACAACCAGTCTTTGCTCTAGCTCCTTATGATTCTGAGACAGCCAGTCTTTGCTCTAACTCCTTATGATTCTGGGACAACCAGTCTTTGCTCTAACTCCTTATGATTCTGAGACAACCAGTCTTTGTTTTAACTCCTTATGATTCTGAGACAACCAGTCTTTGCTCTAACTCCTTATGATTCTGAGACAACCAGTCTGCTCTAACTCCTTATGATTCTGGGACGACAAGTCTTTGCTCTAACTCCTTATGATTCTGGGACGACCAGTCTTTGCTCCAACTCCTTATGATTCTGAGACAACCAGTCTTTGCTCTAACCCCTTATGATTCTGGGGCAACCAGTCTTTGCTCTTTCTCCTTATGATTCTGAGACAACCAGTCTTTGCTCTTTCTCCTTATGATTCTGAGACAACCAGTCTTTGCTCTAACGCCTTATGATTCTGAGACAACCAGTCTTTGCTCTAACTCCTTATGATTCTGAGACAACCAGTCTTTGCTCAAACGATTTATGATTCTGAGACAACCAGTCTTTGCTCTAACTCCTTATGATTCTGGGACGACCAGTCTTTGCTCTAACTCCTTATGATTCTGAGACAACCCGTCTTTGCTCTAACTCCTTATGATTCTGAGACAACCAGTCTTTTTTCTAACTCCTTATGATTCTGGGACGACCAGTCTTTGCTCTAACTCCTTATGATTCTGAGACAACCAGTCTTTGCTCTAACTCCTTATGATTCTGAGACAACCAGTCTTTGCTCTTTCTCCTTATGATTCTGAGACAACCAGTCTTTGCTCTAACTCCTTATGATTCTGGGACGACCAGTCTTTGCTCCAACTCCTTATGATTCTGAGACAACCAGTCTTTGCTCTAACTCCTTATGATTCTGTGACAACCAGTCTTTGCTCTAAATCCTTATGATTCTGAGACAACCAGTCTTTGCTCTAACTCCTTATGATTCTGAGACAACCAGTCTTTGCTCAAACTCCTTATGATTCTGAGACAACCAGTCTTTGCTCTAACTCCTTGTGATTCTGGGACGACCAGTCTTTGCTCTAACTCCTTATGATTCTGAGACAACCAGTCTTTGCTCTAACTCCTTATGATTCTGAGACAACCAGTCTTTGCTCAAACTCCTTATGATTCTGAGACAACCAGTCTTGGCTCTAACTCCTTATGATTCTGGGACGACCAGTCTTTGCTCAAACGCCTTATGATTCTGAGACAACCAGTCTTTGCTCTAACTCCTTATGATTCTGGGACGACCAGTCTTTGCTCTAACTCCTTATGATTCTAAGACAACCAGTCTTTGCTCTAACTCCTTATGATTCTGAGACAACCAGTCTTTGCTCAAACTCCTTATGATTCTGAGACAACCAGTCTTTGCTCTAACTCCTTATGATTCTGGAACGACCAGTCTTTGCTCTAACTCCTTATGATTTTGAGACAACCAGTCTTTGCTCTAACTCCTTATGATTCTGGGACAACCAGTCTTTGCTCTTTCTCCTTATGATTCTGAGACAACCAGTCTTTGCTCTAACTCCTTATGATTCTGAGACCACCAGTCTTTGCTCTAACTCCTTATGATTCTGAGACAACCAGTCTTTGCTCTTTCTCCTTATGATTCTGAGACAACCAGTCTTTGCTCTAACTCCTTATGATTCTGGAACGACCAGTCTTTGCTCTAACTCTTTATGATTCTGGGACAACCAGTCTTTGCTCTAACTACTTATGATTCTGGGACAACCAGTCTTTGCTCTAACTCCTTATGATTCTGAGACAACCAGTCTTTGCTCAAACTCCTTATGATTCTGAGACAACCAGTCTTTGCTCTTACTCCTTATGATTCTGGGACGACCAGTCTTTGCTTTAACTCCTTATGATTCTGAGACAACCAGTCTTTGCTCTAACTCCTTATGATTCTGGGACAACCAGTCTTTGCTCTTTCTCCTTATGATTTTGAGACAACCAGTCTTTGCTCTAACTCCTTATGATTCTGAGACAACCAGTCTTTGCTCTAGCTCCTAATGATTCTGGGACGACCAGTCTTTGCTCCAACTCCTTATGATACTGAGACAACCAGTCTTTGCTCTAACTCCTTATGATTCTGGGACAACCAGTCTTTGCTGTAACTCCTTATGATTCTGGGACAACCAGTCTTTGCTCTAACTCCTTATGATTCTGAGACAACCAGCCTTTGCTCTAACTCCTTATGATTCTGAGACAACCAGTCTTTGCTCAAACTCCTTATGATTCTGAGAAAACCAGTCTTTGCTCTAACTCCTTATGATTCTGGGACGACCAGTCTTTGCTCTAACTCCTTATGATTCTGAGACAATCAGTCTTTGCTCTAACTCCTTATGATTCTGAGACAGCCAGTCTTTGCTCTAACTCCTTATGATTCTGAGACAACCAGTCTTTGCTCTAACACCTTATGATTCAGGGACAACCAGTCTTTGCTCTAACTCCTTATGATTCTGAGACAACCAGTCTTTGCTCTAACTCCTTATGATTCTGAGACAACCAGTCTGCTCTAACTCCTTATGATTCTCGGACGACAAGTCTTTGCTCCAACTCCTTATGATTCTGGGACGACCAGTCTTTGCTCAAACTCCTTATGATTCTGAGACAACCAGTCTTTGCTCTAACCCCTTATGATTCTGGGGCAACCAGTCTTTGCTCTTTCTCCTTATGATTCTGAGACAACCAGTCTTTGCTCTTTCTCCTTATGATTCTGAGACAACCAGTCTTTGCTCTAACTCCTTATGATTCTGAGACAACCAGTCTTTGCTCTAACTCCTTATGATTCTGAGACAACCAGTCTTTGTTCTAACTCCTTATGATTCTGGTACAACCAGTCTTTGATCTAACTCCTTATGATTCTGAGACAACCAGTCTTTGCTCTAACTCCTTATGATTCTGAGAAAACCAGTCTTTGCTCTAACTCCTTATGATTCTGAGACAACCAGTCTTTGCTCTAACTCCTTATGATTCTGGGACGACCAGTCTTTGCTCAAACGCCTTATGATTCTGAGACAACCAGTCTTTGCTCTAACTCCTTATGATTCTGGGACGACCAGTCTTTGCTCTAACTCCTTATGATTCTAAGACAACCAGTCTTTGCTCTAACTCCTTATGATTCTGAGACAACCAGTCTTTGCTCAAACTCCTTATGATTCTGAGACAACCAGTCTTTGCTCTAACTCCTTATGATTCTGGAACGACCAGTCTTTGCTCTAACTCCTTATGATTTTGAGACAACCAGTCTTTGCTCTAACTCCTTATGATTCTGGGACAACCAGTCTTTGCTCTTTCTCCTTATGATTCTGAGACAACCAGTCTTTGCTCTAACTCCTTATGATTCTGAGACAACCAGTCTTTGCTCTAACTCCTTATGATTCTGAGACAACCAGTCTTTGCTCAACTCCTTATGATTCTGAGACAACCAGTCTTTGCTCTAACTCCTTATGATTCTGGAACGACCAGTCTTTGCTCCAACTCCTTATGATTCTGAGACAACCAGTCTTTGCTCTAACTCCTTATGATTCTGGGACAACCAGTCTTTGCTCTAACTCCTTATGATTCTGAGACAACCAGTCTTTGCTCAAACTCCTTATGATTCTGAGACAACCAGTCTTTGCTCTTACTCCTTATGATTCTGGGACGACCAGTCTTTGCTTTAACTCCTTATGATTCTGAGACAACCAGTCTTTGCTCTAACTCCTTATGATTCTGGGACAACCAGTCTTTGCTCTTTCTCCTTATGATTTTGAGACAACCAGTCTTTGCTCTAACTCCTTATGATTCTGAGACAACCAGTCTTTGCTCTAGCTCCTAATGATTCTGGGACGACCAGTCTTTGCTCCAACTCCTTATGATACTGAGACAACCAGTCTTTGCTCTAACTCCTTATGATTCTGGGACAACCAGTCTTTGCTGTAACTCCTTATGATTCTGGGACAACCAGTCTTTGCTCTAACTCCTTATGATTCTGAGACAACCAGTCTTTGCTCTAACTCCTTATGATTCTGAGACAACCAGTCTTTGCTCAAACTCCTTATGATTCTGAGAAAACCAGTCTTTGCTCTAACTCCTTATGATTCTGGGACGACCAGTCTTTGCTCTAACTCCTTATGATTCTGAGACAACCAGTCTTTGCTCTAACTCCTTATGATTCTGGGACAACCAGTCTTTGCTCTAACTCCTTATGATTCTGAGACAACCAGTCTTTGCTTTAACTCCTTATGATTTTGAGACAACCAGTCTTTGCTCTAACTCCTTATGATTCTGAGACAACCAGTCTGCTCTAACTCCTTATGATTCTGGGACGACAAGTCTTTACTCCAACTCCTTATGATTCTGGGACGACCAGTCTTTGCTCAAACTCCTTATGATTCTGAGACAACCAGTCTTTGCTCTAACCCCTTATGATTCTGGGGCAACCAGTCTTTGCTCTTTCTCCTTATGATTCTGAGACAACCAGTCTTTGCTCTTTCTCCTTATGATTCTGGGACGACCAGTCTTTGCTCTAACTCCTTATGATTCTAAGACAACCAGTCTTTGCTCTAACTCCTTATGATTCTGAGACAACCCGTCTTTGCTCAAACTCCTTATGATTCTGAGACAACCAGTCTTTTCTCTAACTCCTTATGATTCTGGGACGACCAGTCTTTGCTCTAACTCCTTATGATTCTGAGACAACCAGTCTTTGCTCTAACTCCTTATGATTCTGGGACAACCAGTCTTTGCTCTTTCTCCTTATGATTCTGAGACAACCAGTCTTTGCTCTAACTCCTTATGATTCTGAGACAACCAGTCTTTGCTCTAACTCCTTATGATTCTGAGACAACCAGTCTTTGCTCAACTCCTTATGATTCTGAGACAACCAGTCTTTGCTCTAACTCCTTATGATTCTGGGACGACCAGTCTTTGCTCCAACTCCTTATGATTCTGGGACAACCAGTCTTTGCTCTAACTCCTTATGATTCTGGGACAACCAGTCTTTGCTCTTTCTCCTTATGATTCTGAGACAACCAGTCTTTGCTCTAACTCCTTATGATTCTGAGACAACCAGTCTTTGCTCAAACTCCTTATGATTCTGAGACAACCAGTCTTTGCTCTAACTCCTTGTGATTCTGGGACGACCAGTCTTTGCTCTAACTCCTTATGATTCTGGGACGACCAGTCTTTGCTCCAACTCCTTATGATTCTGAGACAACCAATCTTTGCTCTAACTCCTTATGATTCTGGGACAACCAGTCTTTGCTCTAACTCCTTATGATTCTGAGACAACCAGTCTTTGCTCTAACTCCTTATGATTCTGAGACAACCAGTCTTTGCTCTAACTCCTTATGATTCTGGGACAACCAGTCTTTGATCTAACTCCTTATGATTCTGAGACAACCAGTCTTTGCTCTAACTCCTTATGATTCTGAGACAACCAGTCTTTGCTCTAACTCCTTATGATTCTGAGACAACCAGTCTTTGCTCTAACTCCTTATGATTCTGGGAAGACCAGTCTTTGCTCAAACGCCTTATGATTCTGAGACAACCAGTCTTTGCTCTAACTCCTTATGATTCTGGGACGACCAGTCTTTGCTCTAACTCCTTATGATTCTAAGACAACCAGTCTTTGCTCTAACTCCTTATGATTCTGAGACAACCAGTCTTTGCTCAAACTCCTTATGATTCTGAGACAACCAGTCTTTGCTCTAACTCCTTATGATTCTGGGACGACCAGTCTTTGCTCTAACTCCTTATGATTCTGACACAACCAGTCTTTGCTCTAACCCCTTATGATTCTGGGACAACCAGTCTTTGCTCTTTCTCCTTATGATTCTGAGACAACCAGTCTTTGCTCTAACTCCTTATGATTCTGAGACAACCAGTCTTTGCTCTAACTCCTTATGATTCTGAGACAACCAGTCTTTGCTCAACTCCTTATGATTCTGAGACAACCAATCTTTGCTCTAACTCCTTATGATTCTGGAACGACCAGTCTTTGCTCCAATTCCTTATGATTCTGAGACAACCAGTCTTTGCTCTAACTCCTTATGATTCTGGGACAACCAGTCTTTGCTCTTTCTCCTTATGATTCTGAGACAACCAATCTTTGCTCTAACTCCTTATGATTCTGAGACAACCAGTCTTTGCTCAAACTCCTTATGATTCTGAGACAACCAGTCTTTGCTCTAACTCCTTATGATTCTGAGAAAACCAGTCTTTGCTCTAACTCATTATGATTCTGGGACGACCAGTCTTTGCTCTAACTCCTTATGATTCTGAGACAACCAGTCTTTGCTCTAACTCCTTATGATTCTGGGACAACCAGTCTTTTCTCTAACTCCTTATGATTCTGAGACAACCAGTCTTTACTCCAACTCCTTATGATTCTGGGACGACCAGTCTTTGCTCAAACTCCTTATGATTCTGAGACAACCAGTCTTTGCTCTAACCCCTTATGATTCTGGGGCAACCAGTCTTTGCTCTTTCTCCTTATGATTCTGAGACAACCAGTCTTTGCTCTTTCTCCTTATGATTCTGAGACAACCAGTCTTTGCTCTAACTCCTTATGATTCTGAGACAACCAGTCTTTGCTCTAACTCCTTATGATTCTGAGACAACCAGTCTTTGCTCAAACGCCTTATGATTCTGAGACAACCAGTCTTTGCTCTAACTCCTTATGATTCTGGGACGACCAGTCTTTGCTCTAACTCCTTATGATTCTAAGACAACCAGTCTTTGCTCTAACTCCTTATGATTCTGAGACAACCCGTCTTTGCTCAAACCCCTTATGATTCTGAGACAACCAGTCTTTTCTCTAACTCCTTATGATTCTGGGACGACCAGTCTTTGCTCTAACTCCTTATGATTCTGAGACAACCAGTCTTTGCTCTAACTCCTTATGATTCTGGGACAACCAGTCTTTGCTCTTTCTCCTTATGATTCTGAGACAACCAGTCTTTGCTCTAACTCCTTATGATTCTGAGACAACCAGTCTTTGCTCTAACTCCTTATGATTCTGAGACAACCAGTCTTTGCTCAACTCCTTATGATTCTGAGACAACCAGTCTTTGCTCTAACTCCTTATGATTCTGGGACGACCAGTCTTTGCTCCAACTCCTTATGATTCTGAGACAACCAGTCTTTGCTCTAACTCCTTATGATTCTGGGACAACCAGTCTTTGCTCTTTCTCCTTATGATTCTGAGACAACCAGTCTTTGCTCTAACTCCTTATGATTCTGAGACAACCAATCTTTGCTCAAACTCCTTATGATTCTGAGACAACCAGTCTTTGCTCTAACTCCTTGTGATTCTGGGACGACCAGTCTTTGCTCTAACTCCTTATGATTCTGGGACGACCAGTCTTTGCTCCAACTCCTTATGATTCTGAGACAACCAATCTTTGCTCTAACTCCTTATGATTCTGAGACAACCAGTCTTTGCTCTAACTCCTTATGATTCTGAGACAACCAGTCTTTGCTCTAACTCCTTATGATTCTGAGACAACCAGTCTTTGCTCTAACTCCTTATGATTCTGGGACAACCAGTCTTTGATCTAACTCCTTATGATTCTGAGACAACCAGTCTTTGCTCTAACTCCTTATGATTCTGAGACAACCAGTCTTTCCTCTAACTCCTTATGATTCTGAGACAACCAGTCTTTGCTCTAACTCCTTATGATTCTGGGAAGACCAGTCTTTGCTCAAACGCCTTATGATTCTGAGACAACCAGTCTTTGCTCTAACTCCTTATGATTCTGGGACGACCAGTCTTTGCTCTAACTCCTTATGATTCTAAGACAACCAGTCTTTGCTCTAACTCCTTATGATTCTGAGACAACCAGTCTTTGCTCTAACTCCTTATGATTCTGGGACGACCAGTCTTTGCTCTAACTCCTTATGATTCTGACACAACCAGTCTTTGCTCTAACCCCTTATGATTCTGGGACAACCAGTCTTTGCTCTTTCTCCTTATGATTCTGAGACAACCAGTCTTTGCTCTAACTCCTTATGATTCTGAGACAACCAGTCTTTGCTCTAACTCCTTATGATTCTGAGACAACCAGTCTTTGCTCTAACTCCTTATGATTCTGGAACGACCAGTCTTTGCTCCAATTCCTTATGATTCTGAGACAACCAGTCTTTGCTCTAACTCCTTATGATTCTGGGACAACCAGTCTTTGCTCTTTCTCCTTATGATTCTGAGACAACCAATCTTTGCCCTAACTCCTTATGATTCTGAGACAACCAGTCTTTGCTCAAACTCCTTATGATTCTGAGACAACCAGTCTTTGCTCTAACTCCTTATGATTCTGGGACGACCAGTCTTTGCTCCAACTCCTTATGATTCTAAGAAAACCAGTCTTTGCTCTAACTCTTTATGATTCTGGGACAACCAGTCTTTGCTCTACCTCCTTATGATTCTGAGACAACCAGTCTTTGCTCTAACTCCTTATGATTCTGAGACAACCGGTCTTTGCTCTAACTCCTTATGATTCTGAGACAACCAGTCATTGATCTAACTCCTTATGATTCTGAGACAACCAGTCTTTGCTCTAACTCCTTATGATTCTGAGACAACCAGTCTTTGCTCTAACTCCTTATGATTTTGAGACAACCAGTCTTTTCTCTTTCTCCTTATGATTCTGAGACAACCAGTCTTTGCTCTAACTCCTTATGATTCTGAGACAACCAGTCTTTGCTCTAACTCCTTATGATTCTGGGACGACCAGTCTTTGCTCCAACTCCTTATGATTCTGAGACAACCAGTCTTTGCTCTAACTTCTTATGATTCTGGGACAACCAGTCTTTGGTCTAACTCCTTATGATTCTGGGACAACCAGTCTTTGCTCTAACTCCTTATGATTCTGAGACAACCAGTCTTTGCTCTTTCTCCTTATGATTCTGAGACAACCAGTCTTTGCTCTAACTCCTTATGATTCTGAGACAACCAGTCTTTGCTATAACTCCTTATAATTCTAGGACAACCAGTCTTTGCTCTTTCTCCTTATGATTCTGGGGCAACCAGTCTTTGCTCTTTCTCCTTATGATTCTGAGACAACCAGTCTTTGCTCTTTCTCCTTATGATTCTGAGACAACCAGTCTTTGCTGTAACTCCTTATGATTCTGAGACAACCAGTCTTTGCTCTAACTCCTTATGATTCTGAGACAACCAGTCTTTGCTCTAACCCCTTATGATTCTGGGGCAACCAGTCTTTGCTCTTTCTCCTTATGATTCTGAGACAACCAGTCTTTGCTCTTTCTCCTTATGATTCTGAGACAACCAGTCTTTGCTCTAACTCCTTATGATTCTGAGACAACCAGTCTTTGCTCTAACTCCTTATGATTCTGGAACGACCAGTCTTTGCTCCAATTCCTTATGATTCTGAGACAACCAGTCTTTGCTCTAACTCCTTATGATTCTGGGACAACCAGTCTTTGCTCTTTCTCCTTATGATTCTGAGACAACCAATCTTTGCCCTAACTCCTTATGATTCTGAGACAACCAGTCTTTGCTCAAACTCCTTATGATTCTGAGACAACCAGTCTTTGCTCTAACTCCTTATGATTCTGGGACGACCAGTCTTTGCTCCAACTCCTTATGATTCTAAGAAAACCAGTCTTTGCTCTAACTCTTTATGATTCTGGGACAACCAGTCTTTGCTCTACCTCCTTATGATTCTGAGACAACCAGTCTTTGCTCTAACTCCTTATGATTCTGAGACAACCGGTCTTTGCTCTAACTCCTTATGATTCTGAGACAACCAGTCATTGATCTAACTCCTTATGATTCTGAGACAACCAGTCTTTGCTCTAACTCCTTATGATTCTGAGACAACCAGTCTTTGCTCTAACTCCTTATGATTTTGAGACAACCAGTCTTTTCTCTTTCTCCTTATGATTCTGAGACAACCAGTCTTTGCTCTAACTCCTTATGATTCTGAGACAACCAGTCTTTGCTCTAACTCCTTATGATTCTGGGACGACCAGTCTTTGCTCCAACTCCTTATGATTCTGAGACAACCAGTCTTTGCTCTAACTTCTTATGATTCTGGGACAACCAGTCTTTGGTCTAACTCCTTATGATTCTGGGACAACCAGTCTTTGCTCTAACTCCTTATGATTCTGAGACAACCAGTCTTTGCTCTTTCTCCTTATGATTCTGAGACAACCAGTCTTTGCTCTAACTCCTTATGATTCTGAGACAACCAGTCTTTGCTATAACTCCTTATAATTCTAGGACAACCAGTCTTTGCTCTTTCTCCTTATGATTCTGGGGCAACCAGTCTTTGCTCTTTCTCCTTATGATTCTGAGACAACCAGTCTTTGCTCTTTCTCCTTATGATTCTGAGACAACCAGTCTTTGCTGTAACTCCTTATGATTCTGAGACAACCAGTCTTTGCTCTAACTCCTTATGATTCTGAGACAACCAGTCTTTGCTCTAACCCCTTATGATTCTGGGGCAACCAGTCTTTGCTCTTTCTCCTTATGATTCTGAGACAACCAGTCTTTGCTCTTTCTCCTTATGATTCTGAGACAACCAGTCTTTGCTCTAACTCCTTATGATTCTGAGTCAACCAGTCTTTGCTCTAACTCCTTATGATTCTGAGACAACCAGTCTTTGCTCAAACGCCTTATGATTCTGAGACAACCAGTCTTTGCTCAACTCCTGATGATTCTGAGACAACCAGTCTTTGCTCAAACTCCTTATGATTCTGAGACAACCAGTCTTTGCTCTAACTCCTTATGATTCTGGGACGACCAGTCTTTGCTCTAACTCCTTATGATTCTGACACAACCAGTCTTTGCTCTAACCCCTTATGATTCTGGGACAACCAGTCTTTGCTCTTTCTCCTTATGATTCTGAGACAACCAGTCTTTGCTCTAACTCCTTATGATTCTGAGACAACCAGTCTTTGCTCTAACTCCTTATGATTCTGAGACAACCAGTCTTTGCTCTAACTCCTTATGATTCTGGAACGACCAGTCTTTGCTCCAATTCCTTATGATTCTGAGACAACCAGTCTTTGCTCTAACTCCTTATGATTCTGGGACAACCAGTCTTTGCTCTTTCTCCTTATGATTCTGAGACAACCAATCTTTGCCCTAACTCCTTATGATTCTGAGACAACCAGTCTTTGCTCAAACTCCTTATGATTCTGAGACAACCAGTCTTTGCTCTAACTCCTTGTGATTCTGGGACGACCAGTCTTTGCTCTAACTCCTTATGATTCTGGGACGACCAGTCTTTGCTCCAACTCCTTATGATTCTAAGAAAACCAGTCTTTGCTCTAACTCTTTATGATTCTGGGACAACCAGTCTTTGCTCTACCTCCTTATGATTCTGAGACAACCAGTCTTTGCTCTAACTCCTTATGATTCTGAGACAACCGGTCTTTGCTCTAACTCCTTATGATTCTGAGACAACCAGTCATTGATCTAACTCCTTATGATTCTGAGACAACCAGTCTTTGCTCTAACTCCTTATGATTCTGAGACAACCAGTCTTTGCTCTAACTCCTTATGATTTTGAGACAACCAGTCTTTTCTCTTTCTCCTTATGATTCTGAGACAACCAGTCTTTGCTCTAACTCCTTATGATTCTGAGACAACCAGTCTTTGCTCTAACTCCTTATGATTCTGGGACGACCAGTCTTTGCTCCAACTCCTTATGATTCTGAGACAACCAGTCTTTGCTCTAACTTCTTATGATTCTGGGACAACCAGTCTTTGGTCTAACTCCTTATGATTCTGGGACAACCAGTCTTTGCTCTAACTCCTTATGATTCTGAGACAACCAGTCTTTGCTCTTTCTCCTTATGATTCTGAGACAACCAGTCTTTGCTCTAACTCCTTATGATTCTGAGACAACCAGTCTTTGCTATAACTCCTTATAATTCTAGGACAACCAGTCTTTGCTCTTTCTCCTTATGATTCTGGGGCAACCAGTCTTTGCTCTTTCTCCTTATGATTCTGAGACAACCAGTCTTTGCTCTTTCTCCTTATGATTCTGAGACAACCAGTCTTTGCTGTAACTCCTTATGATTCTGAGACAACCAGTCTTTGCTCTAACTCCTTATGATTCTGAGACAACCAGTCTTTGCTCTAACCCCTTATGATTCTGGGGCAACCAGTCTTTGCTCTTTCTCCTTATGATTCTGAGACAACCAGTCTTTGCTCTTTCTCCTTATGATTCTGAGACAACCAGTCTTTGCTCTAACTCCTTATGATTCTGAGTCAACCAGTCTTTGCTCTAACTCCTTATGATTCTGAGACAACCAGTCTTTGCTCAAACGCCTTATGATTCTGAGACAACCAGTCTTTGCTCAACTCCTGATGATTCTGAGACAACCAGTCTTTGCTCTAACTCCTTATGATTCTGGAACGACCAGTCTTTGCTCCAATTCCTTATGATTCTGAGACAACCAGTCTTTGCTCTAACTCCTTATGATTCTGGGACAACCAGTCTTTGCTCTTTCTCCTTATGATTCTGAGACAACCAGTCTTTGCTCTAGCTCCTTATGATTCTGAGACAACCAGTCTTTGCTCAAACTCCTTATGATTCTGAGACAACCAGTCTTTGCTCTAACTCCTTGTGATTCTGGTACGACCAGTCTTTGCTCTAACTCCTTATGATTCTGGGACGACCAGTCTTTGCTCCAACTCCTTATGATTCTGAGAAAACCTGTCTTTGCTCTAACTCTTTATGATTCTGGGACAACCAGTCTTTGCTCTACCTCCTTATGATTCTGAGACAACCAGTCTTTGCTCTAACTCCTTATGATTCTGAGACAACCAGTCTTTGCTCTAACTCCTTATGATTCTGAGACAACCAGTCATTGATCTAACTCCTTATGATTCTGAGACAACCAGTCTTTGCTCTAACTCCTTATGATTCTGAGACAACCAGTCTTTGCTCTAACTCCTTATGATTTTGAGACAACCAGTCTTTTCTCTTTCTCCTTTTGATTCTGAGACAACCAGTCTTTGCTCTAACTCCTTATGATTCTGAGACAACCAGTCTTTGCTCTAACTCCTTATGATTCTGGGACGACCAGTCTTTGCTCCAACTCCTTATGATTCTGAGACAACCAATCTTTGCTCTAACTTCTTATGATTCTGGGACAACCAGTCTTTGGTCTAACTCCTTATGATTCTGGGACAACCAGTCTTTGCTCTAACTCCTTATGATTCTGAGACAACCAGTCTTTGCTCTTTCTCCTTATGATTCTGAGACAACCAGTCTTTGCTCTAACTCCTTATGATTCTGAGACAACCAGTCTTTGCTATAACTCCTTATGATTCTAGGACAACCAGTCTTTGCTCTTTCTCCTTATGATTCTGGGGCAACCAGTCTTTGCTCTTTCTCCTTATGATTCTGAGACAACCAGTCTTTGCTCTTTCTCCTTATGATTCTGAGACAACCAGTCTTTGCTCTAACTCCTTATGATTCTGAGACAACCAGTCTTTGCTCTAACTCCTTATGATTCTGAGACAACCAGTCTTTGCTCTAACCCCTTATGATTCTGGGGCAACCAGTCTTTGCTCTTTCTCCTTATGATTCTGAGACAACCAGTCTTTGCTCTTACTCCTTATGATTCTGAGACAACCAGTCTTTGCTCAAACTCCTTATGATTCTGAGAAAACCAGTCTTTGCTCTAACTCCTTATGATTCTGGGACGACCAGTCTTTGCTCTAACTCCTTATGATTCTGAGACAATCAGTCTTTGCTCTAACTCCTTATGATTCTGAGACAGCCAGTCTTTGCTCTAACTCCTTATGATTCTGAGACAACCAGTCTTTGCTCTAACACCTTATGATTCTGGGACAACCAGTCTTTGCTCTAACTCCTTATGATTCTGAGACAACCAGTCTTTGCTTTAACTCCTTATGATTTTGAGACAACCAGTCTTTGCTCTAACTCCTTATGATTCTGAGACAACCAGTCTGCTCTAACTCCTTATGATTCTGGGACGACAAGTCTTTGCTCCAACTCCTTATGATTCTGGGACGACCAGTCTTTGCTCAAACTCCTTATGATTCTGAGACAACCAGTCTTTGCTCTAACCCCTTATGATTCTGGGGCAACCAGTCTTTGCTCTTTCTCCTTATGATTCTGAGACAACCAGTCTTTGCTCTTTCTCCTTATGATTCTGAGACAACCAGTCTTTGCTCTAACTCCTTATGATTCTGAGACAACCAGTCTTTGCTCTAACTCCTTATGATTCTGAGACAACCAGTCTTTGCTCTAACTCCTTATGATTCTGGTACAACCAGTCTTTGATCTAACTCCTTATGATTCTGAGACAACCAGTCTTTGCTCTAACTCCTTATGATTCTGAGACAACCAGTCTTTGCTCTAACTCCTTATGATTCTGAGACAACCAGTCTTTGCTCTAACTCCTTATGATTCTGGGACGACCAGTCTTTGCTCAAACGCCTTATGATTCTGAGACAACCAGTCTTTGCTCTAACTCCTTATGATTCTGGGACGACCAGTCTTTGCTCTAACTCCTTATGATTCTAAGACAACCAGTCTTTGCTCTAACTCCTTATGATTCTGAGACAACCAGTCTTTGCTCAAACTCCTTATGATTCTGAGACAACCAGTCTTTGCTCTAACTCCTTATGATTCTGGAACGACCAGTCTTTGCTCTAACTCCTTATGATTTTGAGACAACCAGTCTTTGCTCTAACTCCTTATGATTCTGGGACAACCAGTCTTTGCTCTTTCTCCTTATGATTCCGAGACAACCAGTCTTTGCTCTAACTCCTTATGATTCTGAGACAACCAGTCTTTGCTCTAACTCCTTATGATTCTGAGACAACCAGTCTTTGCTCAACTCCTTATGATTCTGAGACAACCAGTCTTTGCTCTAACTCCTTATGATTCTGGAACGACCAGTCTTTGCTCCAATTCCTTATGATTCTGAGACAACCAGTCTTTGCTCTAACTCCTTATGATTCTGGGACAACCAGTCTTTGCTCTTTCTCCTTATGATTCTGAGACAACCAATCTTTGCCCTAACTCCTTATGATTCTGAGACAACCAGTCTTTGCTCAAACTCCTTATGATTCTGAGACAACCAGTCTTTGCTCTAACTCCTTGTGATTCTGGGACGACCAGTCTTTGCTCTAACTCCTTATGATTCTGGGACGACCAGTCTTTGCTCCAACTCCTTATGATTCTAAGAAAACCAGTCTTTGCTCTAACTCTTTATGATTCTGGGACAACCAGTCTTTGCTCTACCTCCTTATGATTCTGAGACAACCAGTCTTTGCTCTAACTCCTTATGATTCTGAAACAACCGGTCTTTGCTCTAACTCCTTATGATTCTGAGACAACCAGTCATTGATCTAACTCCTTATGATTCTGAGACAACCAGTCTTTGCTCTAACTCCTTATGATTCTGAGACAACCAGTCTTTGCTCTAACTCCTTATGATTTTGAGACAACCAGTCTTTTCTCTTTCTCCTTATGATTCTGAGACAACCAGTCTTTGCTCTAACTCCTTATGATTCTGAGACAACCAGTCTTTGCTCTAACTCCTTATGATTCTGGGACGACCAGTCTTTGCTCCAACTCCTTATGATTCTGAGACAACCAGTCTTTGCTCTAACTTCTTATGATTCTGGGACAACCAGTCTTTGGTCTAACTCCTTATGATTCTGGGACAACCAGTCTTTGCTCTAACTCCTTATGATTCTGAGACAACCAGTCTTTGCTCTTTCTCCTTATGATTCTGAGACAACCAGTCTTTGCTCTAACTCCTTATGATTCTGAGACAACCAGTCTTTGCTATAACTCCTTATAATTCTAGGACAACCAGTCTTTGCTCTTTCTCCTTATGATTCTGGGGCAACCAGTCTTTGCTCTTTCTCCTTATGATTCTGAGACAACCAGTCTTTGCTCTTTCTCCTTATGATTCTGAGACAACCAGTCTTTGCTGTAACTCCTTATGATTCTGAGACAACCAGTCTTTGCTCTAACTCCTTATGATTCTGAGACAACCAGTCTTTGCTCTAACCCCTTATGATTCTGGGGCAACCAGTCTTTGCTCTTTCTCCTTATGATTCTGAGACAACCAGTCTTTGCTCTTTCTCCTTATGATTCTGAGACAACCAGTCTTTGCTCTAACTCCTTATGATTCTGAGTCAACCAGTCTTTGCTCTAACTCCTTATGATTCTGAGACAACCAGTCTTTGCTCAAACGCCTTATGATTCTGAGACAACCAGTCTTTGCTCAACTCCTGATGATTCTGAGACAACCAGTCTTTGCTCTAACTCCTTATGATTCTGGAACGACCAGTCTTTGCTCCAATTCCTTATGATTCTGAGACAACCAGTCTTTGCTCTAACTCCTTATGATTCTGGGACAACCAGTCTTTGCTCTTTCTCCTTATGATTCTGAGACAACCAGTCTTTGCTCTAGCTCCTTATGATTCTGAGACAACCAGTCTTTGCTCAAACTCCTTATGATTCTGAGACAACCAGTCTTTGCTCTAACTCCTTGTGATTCTGGTACGACCAGTCTTTGCTCTAACTCCTTATGATTCTGGGACGACCAGTCTTTGCTCCAACTCCTTATGATTCTGAGAAAACCAGTCTTTGCTCTAACTCTTTATGATTCTGGGACAACCAGTCTTTGCTCTACCTCCTTATGATTCTGAGACAACCAGTCTTTGCTCTAACTCCTTATGATTCTGAGACAACCAGTCTTTGCTCTAACTCCTTATGATTCTGAGACAACCAGTCATTGATCTAACTCCTTATGATTCTGAGACAACCAGTCTTTGCTCTAACTCCTTATGATTCTGAGACAACCAGTCTTTGCTCTAACTCCTTATGATTTTGAGACAACCAGTCTTTTCTCTTTCTCCTTTTGATTCTGAGACAACCAGTCTTTGCTCTAACTCCTTATGATTCTGAGACAACCAGTCTTTGCTCTAACTCCTTATGATTCTGGGACGACCAGTCTTTGCTCCAACTCCTTATGATTCTGAGACAACCAATCTTTGCTCTAACTTCTTATGATTCTGGGACAACCAGTCTTTGGTCTAACTCCTTATGATTCTGGGACAACCAGTCTTTGCTCTAACTCCTTATGATTCTGAGACAACCAGTCTTTGCTCTTTCTCCTTATGATTCTGAGACAACCAGTCTTTGCTCTAACTCCTTATGATTCTGAGACAACCAGTCTTTGCTATAACTCCTTATGATTCTAGGACAACCAGTCTTTGCTCTTTCTCCTTATGATTCTGGGGCAACCAGTCTTTGCTCTTTCTCCTTATGATTCTGAGACAACCAGTCTTTGCTCTTTCTCCTTATGATTCTGAGACAACCAGTCTTTGCTCTAACTCCTTATGATTCTGAGACAACCAGTCTTTGCTCTAACTCCTTATGATTCTGAGACAACCAGTCTTTGCTCTAACCCCTTATGATTCTGGGGCAACCAGTCTTTGCTCTTTCTCCTTATGATTCTGAGACAACCAGTCTTTGCTCTTACTCCTTATGATTCTGAGACAACCAGTCTTTGCTCAAACTCCTTATGATTCTGAGAAAACCAGTCTTTGCTCTAACTCCTTATGATTCTGGGACGACCAGTCTTTGCTCTAACTCCTTATGATTCTGAGACAATCAGTCTTTGCTCTAACTCCTTATGATTCTGAGACAGCCAGTCTTTGCTCTAACTCCTTATGATTCTGAGACAACCAGTCTTTGCTCTAACACCTTATGATTCTGGGACAACCAGTCTTTGCTCTAACTCCTTATGATTCTGAGACAACCAGTCTTTGCTTTAACTCCTTATGATTTTGAGACAACCAGTCTTTGCTCTAACTCCTTATGATTCTGAGACAACCAGTCTGCTCTAACTCCTTATGATTCTGGGACGACAAGTCTTTGCTCCAACTCCTTATGATTCTGGGACGACCAGTCTTTGCTCAAACTCCTTATGATTCTGAGACAACCAGTCTTTGCTCTAACCCCTTATGATTCTGGGGCAACCAGTCTTTGCTCTTTCTCCTTATGATTCTGAGACAACCAGTCTTTGCTCTTTCTCCTTATGATTCTGAGACAACCAGTCTTTGCTCTAACTCCTTATGATTCTGAGACAACCAGTCTTTGCTCTAACTCCTTATGATTCTGAGACAACCAGTCTTTGCTCTAACTCCTTATGATTCTGGTACAACCAGTCTTTGATCTAACTCCTTATGATTCTGAGACAACCAGTCTTTGCTCTAACTCCTTATGATTCTGAGACAACCAGTCTTTGCTCTAACTCCTTATGATTCTGAGACAACCAGTCTTTGCTCTAACTCCTTATGATTCTGGGACGACCAGTCTTTGCTCAAACGCCTTATGATTCTGAGACAACCAGTCTTTGCTCTAACTCCTTATGATTCTGGGACGACCAGTCTTTGCTCTAACTCCTTATGATTCTAAGACAACCAGTCTTTGCTCTAACTCCTTATGATTCTGAGACAACCAGTCTTTGCTCAAACTCCTTATGATTCTGAGACAACCAGTCTTTGCTCTAACTCCTTATGATTCTGGAACGACCAGTCTTTGCTCTAACTCCTTATGATTTTGAGACAACCAGTCTTTGCTCTAACTCCTTATGATTCTGGGACAACCAGTCTTTGCTCTTTCTCCTTATGATTCCGAGACAACCAGTCTTTGCTCTAACTCCTTATGATTCTGAGACAACCAGTCTTTGCTCTAACTCCTTATGATTCTGAGACAACCAGTCTTTGCTCAACTCCTTATGATTCTGAGACAACCAGTCTTTGCTCTAACTCCTTATGATTCTGGAACGACCAGTCTTTGCTCCAACTCCTTATGATTCTGAGACAACCAGTCTTTGCTCTAACTCCTTATGATTCTGGGACAACCAGTCTTTGCTCTAACTCCTTATGATTCTGAGACAACCAGTCTTTGCTCAAACTCCTTATGATTCTGAGACAACCAGTCTTTGCTCTTACTCCTTATGATTCTGGGACGACCAGTCTTTGCTTTAACTCCTTATGATTCTGAGACAACCAGTCTTTGCTCTAACTCCTTATGATTCTGGGACAACCAGTCTTTGCTCTTTCTCCTTATGATTTTGAGACAACCAGTCTTTGCTCTAACTCCTTATGATTCTGAGACAACCAGTCTTTGCTCTAGCTCCTAATGATTCTGGGACGACCAGTCTTTGCTCCAACTCCTTATGATACTGAGACAACCAGTCTTTGCTCTAACTCCTTATGATTCTGGGACAACCAGTCTTTGCTGTAACTCCTTATGATTCTGGGACAACCAGTCTTTGCTCTAACTCCTTATGATTCTGAGACAACCAGTCTTTGCTCTAACTCCTTATGATTCTGAGACAACCAGTCTTTGCTCAAACTCCTTATGATTCTGAGAAAACCAGTCTTTGCTCTAACTCCTTATGATTCTGGGACGACCAGTCTTTGCTCTAACTCCTTATGATTCTGAGACAACCAGTCTTTGCTCTAACTCCTTATGATTCTGGGACAACCAGTCTTTGCTCTAACTCCTTATGATTCTGAGACAACCAGTCTTTGCTTTAACTCCTTATGATTTTGAGACAACCAGTCTTTGCTCTAACTCCTTATGATTCTGAGACAACCAGTCTGCTCTAACTCCTTATGATTCTGGGACGACAAGTCTTTACTCCAACTCCTTATGATTCTGGGACGACCAGTCTTTGCTCAAACTCCTTATGATTCTGAGACAACCAGTCTTTGCTCTAACCCCTTATGATTCTGGGGCAACCAGTCTTTGCTCTTTCTCCTTATGATTCTGAGACAACCAGTCTTTGCTCTTTCTCCTTATGATTTTGAGACAACCAGTCTTTGCTCTAACTCCTTATGATTCTGAGACAACCAGTCTTTGCTCTAACTCCTTATGATTCTGAGACAACCAGTCTTTGCTCAAACGCCTTATGATTCTGAGACAACCAGTCTTTGTTCTAACTCCTTATGATTCTGGGACGACCAGTCTTTGCTCTAACTCCTTATGATTCTAAGACAACCAGTCTTTGCTCTAACTCCTTATGATTCTGAGACAACCCGTCTTTGCTCAAACTCCTTATGATTCTGAGACAACCAGTCTTTGCTCTAACTCCTTATGATTCTGGGACGACCAGTCTTTGCTCCAACTCCTTATGATTCTGAGACAACCAGTCTTTGCTCTAACTCCTTATGATTCTGGGACAACCAGTCTTTGCTCTTTCTCCTTATGATTCTGAGACAACCAGTCTTTGCTCTAACTCCTTATGATTCTGAGACAACCAGTCTTTGCTCAAACTCCTTATGATTCTGAGACAACCAGTCTTTGCTCTAACTCCTTGTGATTCTGGGACGACCAGTCTTTGCTCTAACTCCTTAAGATTCTGGGACGACCAGTCTTTGCTCCAACTCCTTATGATTCTGAGACAACCAATCTTTGCTCTAACTCCTTATGATTCTGGGACAACCAGTCTTTGCTCTAACTCCTTATGATTCTGAGACAACCAGTCTTTGCTCTAACTCCTTATGATTCTGAGACAACCAGTCTTTGCTCTAACTCCTTATGATTCTGGGACAACCAGTCTTTGATCTAACTCCTTATGATTCTGAGACAACCAGTCTTTGCTCTAACTCCATATGATTCTGAGACAACCAGTCTTTGCTCTAACTCCTTATGATTCTGAGACAACCAGTCTTTGCTCTAACTCCTTATGATTCTGGGAAGACCAGTCTTTGCTCAAACGCCTTATGATTCTGAGACAACCAGTCTTTGCTCTAACTCCTTATGATTCTGGGACGACCAGTCTTTGCTCTAACTCCTTATGATTCTAAGACAACCCGTCTTTGCTCTAACTCCTTATGATTCTGAGACAACCAGTCTTTGCTCTAACTCCTTATGATTCTGAGACAACCAGTCTTTGCTCTAACTCCTTATGATTCTGGGACGACCAGTCTTTGCTCTAACTCCTTATGATTCTGACACAACCAGTCTTTGCTCTAACCCCTTATGATTCTGGGACAACCAGTCTTTGCTCTTTCTCCTTATGATTCTGAGACAACCAGTCTTTGCTCTAACTCCTTATGATTCTGAGACAACCAGTCTTTGCTCTAACTCCTTATGATTCTGAGACAACCAGTCTTTGCTCAACTCCTTATGATTCTGAGACAAACAATCTTTGCTCTAACTCCTTATGATTCTGGAACGACCAGTCTTTGCTCCAATTCCTTATGATTCTGAGACAACCAGTCTTTGCTCTAACTCCTTATGATTCTGGGACAACCAGTCTTTGCTCTTTCTCCTTATGATTCTGAGACAACCAATCTTTGCTCTAACTCCTTATGATTCTGAGACAACCAGTCTTTGCTCAAACTCCTTATGATTCTGAGACAACCAGTCTTTGCTCTAACTCCTTGTGATTCTGGGACGACCAGTCTTTGCTCAAACTCCTTATGATTCTGAGAAAACCAGTCTTTGCTCTAACTCCTTATGATTCTGGGACGACCAGTCTTTGCTCTAACTCCTTATGATTCTGAGAAAACCAGTCTTTGCTCTAACTCCTTATGATTCTGGGACGACCAGTCTTTGCTCTAACTCCTTATGATTCTGAGACAACCAGTCTTTGCTCTAACTCCTTATGATTCTGAGACAACCAGTCTTTACTCCAACTCCTTATGATTCTGGGACGACCAGTCTTTGCTCAAACTCCTTATGATTCTGAGACAACCAGTCTTTGCTCTAACCCCTTATGATTCTGGGGCAACCAGTCTTTGCTCTTTCTCCTTATGATTCTGAGACAACCAGTCTTTGCTCTTTCTCCTTATGATTCTGAGACAACCAGTCTTTGCTCTAACTCCTTATGATTCTGAGACAACCAGTCTTTGCTCTAACTCCTTATGATTCTGAGACAACCAGTCTTTGCTCAAACGCCTTATGATTCTGAGACAACCAGTCTTTGCTCTAACTCCTTATGATTCTGGGACGACCAGTCTTTGCTCTAACTCCTTATGATTCTAAGACAACCAGTCTTTGCTCTAACTCCTTATGATTCTGAGACAACCCGTCTTTGCTCAAACTCCTTATGATTCTGAGACAACCAGTCTTTTCTCTAACTCCTTATGATTCTGGGACGACCAGTCTTTGCTCTAACTCCTTATGATTCTGAGACAACCAGTCTTTGCTCTAACTCCTTATGATTCTGGGACAACCAGTCTTTGCTCTTTCTCCTTATGATTCTGAGACAACCAGTCTTTGCTCTAACTCCTTATGATTCTGAGACAACCAGTCTTTGCTCTAACTCCTTATGATTCTGAGACAACCAGTCTTTGCTCAACTCCTTATGATTCTGAGACAACCAGTCTTTGCTCTAACTCCTTATGATTCTGGGACGACCAGTCTTTGCTCCAACTCCTTATGATTCTGCGACAACCAGTCTTTGCTCTAACTCCTTATGATTCTGGGACAACCAGTCTTTGCTCTTTCTCCTTATGATTCTGAGACAACCAGTCTTTGCTCTAACTCCTTATGATTCTGAGACAACCAGTCTTTGCTCAAACTCCTTATGATTCTGAGACAACCAGTCTTTGCTCTAACTCCTTGTGATTCTGGGACGACCAGTCTTTGCTCTAACTCCTTATGATTCTGGGACGACCAGTCTTTGCTCCAACTCCTTATGATTCTGAGACAACCAATCTTTGCTCTAACTCCTTATGATTCTGGGACAACCAGTCTTTGCTCTAACTCCTTATGATTCTGAGACAACCAGTCTTTGCTCTAACTCCTTATGATTCTGAGACAACCAGTCTTTGCTCTAACTCCTTATGATTCTGGGACAACCAGTCTTTGATCTAACTCCTTATGATTCTGAGACAACCAGTCTTTGCTCTAACTCCTTATGATTCTGAGACAACCAGTCTTTCCTCTAACTCCTTATGATTCTGAGACAACCAGTCTTTGCTCTAACTCCTTATGATTCTGGGAAGACCAGTCTTTGCTCAAACGCCTTATGATTCTGAGACAACCAGTCTTTGCTCTAACTCCTTATGATTCTGGGACGACCAGTCTTTGCTCTAACTCCTTATGATTCTAAGACAACCAGTCTTTGCTCAAACTCCTTATGATTCTGAGACACCAGTCTTTGCTCTAACTCCTTATGATTCTGGGACGACCAGTCTTTGCTCTAACTCCTTATGATTCTGACACAACCAGTCTTTGCTCTAACCCCTTATGATTCTGGGACAACCAGTCTTTGCTCTTTCTCCTTATGATTCTGAGACAACCAGTCTTTGCTCTAACTCCTTATGATTCTGAGACAACCAGTCTTTGCTCTAACTCCTTATGATTCTGAGACAACCAGTCTTTGCTCTAACTCCTTATGATTCTGGAACGACCAGTCTTTGCTCCAATTCCTTATGATTCTGAGACAACCAGTCTTTGCTCTAACTCCTTATGATTCTGGGACAACCAGTCTTTGCTCTTTCTCCTTATGATTCTAAGACAACCAATCTTTGCTCTAACTCCTTATGATTCTGAGACAACCAGTCTTTGCTCAAACTCCTTATGATTCTGAGACAACCAGTCTTTGCTCTAACTCCTTGTGATTCTGGGACGACCAGTCTTTGCTCTAACTCCTTATGATTCTGGGACGACCAGTCTTTGCTCCAACTCCTTATGATTCTGAGAAAACCAGTCTTTGCTCTAACTCTTTATGATTCTGGGACAACCAGTCTTTGCTCTACCTCCTTATGATTCTGAGACAACCAGTCTTTGCTCTAACTCCTTATGATTCTGAGACAACCGGTCTTTGCTCTAACTCCTTATGATTCTGAGACAACCAGTCATTGATCTAACTCCTTATGATTCTGAGACAACCAGTCTTTGCTCTAACTCCTTATGATTCTGAGACAACCAGTCTTTGCTCTAACTCCTTATGATTTTGAGACAACCAGTCTTTTATCTTTCTCCTTATGATTCTGAGACAACCAGTCTTTGCTCTAACTCCTTATGATTCTGAGACAACCAGTCTTTGCTCTAAATCCTTATGATTCTGGGACAACCAGTCTTTGCTCTAACTCCTTATGATTCTGAGACAACCAGTCTTTGCTCTTTCTCCTTATGATTCTGAGACAACCAGTCTTTGCTCTAACTCCTTATGATTCTGAGACAACCAGTCTTTGCTATAACTCCTTATAATTCTAGGACAACCAGTCTTTGCACTTTCTCCTTATGATTCTGGGGCAACCAGTCTTTGCTCTTTCTCCTTATGATTCTGAGACAACCAGTCTTTGCTCTTTCTCCTTATGATTCTGAGACAACCAGTCTTTGCTCTAACTCCTTATGATTCTGAGACAACCAGTCTTTGCTCTAACTCCTTATGATTCTGAGACAACCAGTCTTTGCTCTAACCCCTTATGATTCTGGGGCAACCAGTCTTTGCTCTTTCTCCTTATGATTCTGAGACAACCAGTCTTTGCTCTTTCTCCTTATGATTCTGAGACAACCAGTCTTTGCTCTAACTCCTTATGATTCTGAGACAACCAGTCTTTGCTCTAACTCCTTATGATTCTGAGACAACCAGTCTTTGCTCAAACGCCTTATGATTCTGAGACAACCAGTCTTTGCTCAACTCCTTATGATTCTGAGACAACCAGTCTTTGCTCTAACTCCTTATGATTCTGGAACGACCAGTCTTTGCTCCAATTCCTTATGATTCTGAGACAACCAGTCTTTGCTCTAACTCCTTATGATTCTGGGACAACCAGTCTTTGCTCTTTCTCCTTATGATTCTGAGACAACCAGTCTTTGCTCTAGCTCCTTATGATTCTGAGACAACCAGTCTTTGCTCAAACTCCTTATGATTCTGAGACAACCAGTCTTTGCTCTAACTCCTTGTGATTCTGGTACGACCAGTCTTTGCTCTAACTCCTTATGATTCTGGGACGACCAGTCTTTGCTCCAACTCCTTATGATTCTGAGAAAACCAGTCTTTGCTCTAACTCTTTATGATTCTGGGACAACCAGTCTTTGCTCTACCTCCTTATGATTCTGAGACAACCAGTCTTTGCTCTAACTCCTTATGATTCTGAGACAACCAGTCTTTGCTCTAACTCCTTATGATTCTGAGACAACCAGTCATTGATCTAACTCCTTATGATTCTGAGACAACCAGTCTTTGCTCTAACTCCTTATGATTCTGAGACAACCAGTCTTTGCTCTAACTCCTTATGATTTTGAGACAACCAGTCTTTTCTCTTTCTCCTTTTGATTCTGAGACAACCAGTCTTTGCTCTAACTCCTTATGATTCTGAGACAACCAGTCTTTGCTCTAACTCCTTATGATTCTGGGACGACAAGTCTTTGCTCCAACTCCTTATGATTCTGAGACAACCAGTCTCTGCTCTAACTTCTTATGATTCTGGGACAACCAGTCTTTGGTCTAACTCCTTATGATTCTGGGACAACCAGTCTTTGCTCTAACTCCTTATGATTCTGAGACAACCAGTCTTTGCTCTTTCTCCTTATGATTCTGAGACAACCAGTCTTTGCTCTAACTCCTTATGATTCTGAGACAACCAGTCTTTGCTATAACTCCTTATGATTCTAGGACAACCAGTCTTTGCTCTTTCTCCTTATGATTCTGGGGCAACCAGTCTTTGCTCTTTCTCCTTATGATTCTGAGACAACCAGTCTTTGCTCTTTCTCCTTATGATTCTGAGACAACCAGTCTTTGCTCTAACTCCTTATGATTCTGAGACAACCAGTCTTTGCTCTAACTCCTTATGATTCTGAGACAACCAGTCTTTGCTCTAACCCCTTATGATTCTGGGGCAACCAGTCTTTGCTCTTTCTCCTTATGATTCTGAGACAACCAGTCTTTGCTCTTACTCCTTATGATTCTGAGACAACCAGTCTTTGCTCTAACTCCTTATGATTCTGAGACAACCAGTCTTTGCTCTAACTCCTTATGATTCTGAGACAACCAGTCTTTGCTCAAACGCCTTATGATTCTGAGACAACCAGTCTTTGCTCTAACTCCTTATGATTCTGGGACGACCAGTCTTTGCTCTAACTCCTTATGATTCTAAGACAACCAGTCTTTGCTCTAACTCCTTATGATTCTGAGACAACCAGTCTTTACTCTAACTCCTTATGATTCTGAGACAACCAGTCATTGATCTAACTCCTTATGATTCTGAGACAACCAGTCTTTGCTCTAACTCCTTTTGATTCTAAGACAACCAGTCTTTGCTCTAACTCCTTATGATTTTGAGACAACCAGTCTTTTCTCTTTCTCCTTATGATTCTGAGACAACCAGTCTTTGCTCTAACTCCTTATGATTCTGAGACAACCAGTCTTTGCTCTAACTCCTTATGATTCTGGGACGACCCGTCTTTGCTCCAACTCCTTATGATTCTGAGACAACCAGTCTTTGCTCTAACTTCTTATGATTCTGGGACGACCAGTCTTTGCTCTAACTCCTTATGATTATGGGACAACCAGTCTTTGCTCTAACTCCTTATGATTCTCAGACAACCAGTCTTTGCTCTTTCTCCTTATGATTCTGAGACAACCAGTCTTTGCTCTAACTCCTTATGATTCTGAGACAACCAGTCTTTGCTATAACTCCTTATGATTCTAGGACAACCAGTCTTTGCTCTTTCTCCTTATGATTCTGGGGCAACCAGTCTTTGCTCTTTCTCCTTATGATTCTGAGACAACCAGTCTTTGCTCTTTCTCCTTTTGATTCTGAGACAACCAGTCTTTGCTCTAACTCCTTATGATTCTGAGACAACCAGTCTTTGCTCTAACTCCTTATGATTCTGAGACAACCAGTCTTTGCTCTAACCCCTTATGATTCTGGGGCAACCAGTCTTTGCTCTAACTCCTTATGATTCTGAGACTACCAGTCTTTGCTCTTTCTCCTTATGATTCTGAGACAACCAGTCTTTGCTCTAACTCCTTATGATTCTGAGACAACCAGTCTTTGCTCTAACTCCTTATGATTCTGAGACAACCAGTCTTTGCTCAAACGCCTTATGATTCTGAGACAACCAGTCTTTGCTCTAACTCCTTATGATTCTGGGACGACCAGTCTTTGCTCTAACTCCTTATAATTCTAAGACAACCAGTCTTTGCTCTAACTCCTTATGATTCTGAGACAACCAGTCTTTGCTCTTTCTCCTTATGATTCTGAGACAACCAGTCTTTGCTCTAACTCCTTATGATTCTGAGACAACCAGTCTTTGCTCTAACTCCTTATGATTCTGAGACAACCAGTCTTTGCTCAACTCCTTATGATTCTGAGACAACCAGTCTTTGCTCTAACTCCTTATGATTCTGGGACGACCAGTCTTTGTTCCAACTCCTTATGATTCAGAGACAACCAGTCTTTGCTCTAACTCCTTATGATTCTGGGACAACCAGTCTTTGCTCTTTCTCCTTATGATTCTGAGACAACCAGTCTTTGCTCTAACTCCTTATGATTCTGAGACAACCAGTCTTTGCTCAAACTCCTTATGATTCTGAGACAACCAGTCTTTGCTCTAACTCCTTGTGATTCTGGGACGACCAGTCTTTGCTCTAACTCCTTATGATTCTGGGACGACCAGTCTTTGCTCCAACTCCTTATGATTCTGAGACAACCAATCTTTGCTCTAACTCCTTATGATTCTGGGACAACCAGTCTTTGCTCTAACTCCTTATGATTCTGAGACAACCAGTCTTTGCTCTAACTCCTTATGATTCTGAGACAACCAGTATTTGCTCTAACTCCTTATGATTCTGGGACAACCAGTCTTTGATCTAACTCCTTATGATTCTGAGACAACCAGTCTTTGCTCTAACTCCTTATGATTCTGAGACAACCAGTCTTTGCTCTAACTCCTTATGATTCTGAGACAACCAGTCTTTGCTCTAACTCCTTATGATTCTGGGACGACCAGTCTTTTCTCAAACGCCTTATGATTCTGAGACAACCAGTCTTTGCTCTAACTCCTTATGATTCTGGGACGACCAATCTTTGCTCTAACTCCTTATGATTCTGAGACAACCAGTCTTTGCTCTAACTCCTTATGATTCTGGGACAACCAGTCTTTGCTCTTTCTCCTTATGATTCTGAGACAACCAGTCTTTGCTCTAACTCCTTATGATTCTGAGACAACCAGTCTTTGCTATAACTCCTTATGATTCTAGGACAACCAGTCTTTGCTCTTTCTCCTTATGATTCTGGGGCAACCAGTCTTTGCTCTTTCTCCTTATGATTCTGAGACAACCAGTCTTTGCTCTTTCTCCTTATGATTCTGAGACAACCAGTCTTTGCTCTAACTCCTTATGATTCTGAGACAACCAGTCTTTGCTCTAACTCCTTATGATTCTGAGACAACCAGTCTTTGCTCTAACCCCTTATGATTCTGGGGCAACCAGTCTTTGCTCTTTCTCCTTATGATTCTGAGACAACCAGTCTTTGCTCTTACTCCTTATGATTCTGAGACAACCAGTCTTTGCTCTAACTCCTTATGATTCTGAGACAACCAGTCTTTGCTCTAACTCCTTATGATTCTGAGACAACCAGTCTTTGCTCAAACGCCTTATGATTCTGAGACAACCAGTCTTTGCTCTAACTCCTTATGATTCTGGGACGACCAGTCTTTGCTCTAACTCCTTATGATTCTAAGACAACCAGTCTTTGCTCTAACTCCTTATGATTCTGAGACAACCAGTCTTTACTCTAACTCCTTATGATTCTGAGACAACCAGTCATTGATCTAACTCCTTATGATTCTGAGACAACCAGTCTTTGCTCTAACTCCTTTTGATTCTAAGACAACCAGTCTTTGCTCTAACTCCTTATGATTTTGAGACAACCAGTCTTTTCTCTTTCTCCTTATGATTCTGAGACAACCAGTCTTTGCTCTAACTCCTTATGATTCTGAGACAACCAGTCTTTGCTCTAACTCCTTATGATTCTGGGACGACCCGTCTTTGCTCCAACTCCTTATGATTCTGAGACAACCAGTCTTTGCTCTAACTTCTTATGATTCTGGGACGACCAGTCTTTGCTCTAACTCCTTATGATTATGGGACAACCAGTCTTTGCTCTAACTCCTTATGATTCTCAGACAACCAGTCTTTGCTCTTTCTCCTTATGATTCTGAGACAACCAGTCTTTGCTCTAACTCCTTATGATTCTGAGACAACCAGTCTTTGCTATAACTCCTTATGATTCTAGGACAACCAGTCTTTGCTCTTTCTCCTTATGATTCTGGGGCAACCAGTCTTTGCTCTTTCTCCTTATGATTCTGAGACAACCAGTCTTTGCTCTTTCTCCTTATGATTCTGAGACAACCAGTCTTTGCTCTAACTCCTTATGATTCTGAGACAACCAGTCTTTGCTCTAACTCCTTATGATTCTGAGACAACCAGTCTTTGCTCTAACCCCTTATGATTCTGGGGCAACCAGTCTTTGCTCTTTCTCCTTATGATTCTGAGACTACCAGTCTTTGCTCTTTCTCCTTATGATTCTGAGACAACCAGTCTTTGCTCTAACTCCTTATGATTCTGAGACAACCAGTCTTTGCTCTAACTCCTTATGATTCTGAGACAACCAGTCTTTGCTCAAACGCCTTATGATTCTGAGACAACCAGTCTTTGCTCTAACTCCTTATGATTCTGGGACGACCAGTCTTTGCTCTAACTCCTTATAATTCTAAGACAACCAGTCTTTGCTCTAACTCCTTATGATTCTGAGACAACCAGTCTTTGCTCTTTCTCCTTATGATTCTGAGACAACCAGTCTTTGCTCTAACTCCTTATGATTCTGAGACAACCAGTCTTTGCTCTAACTCCTTATGATTCTGAGACAACCAGTCTTTGCTCAACTCCTTATGATTCTGAGACAACCAGTCTTTGCTCTAACTCCTTATGATTCTGGGACGACCAGTCTTTGTTCCAACTCCTTATGATTCAGAGACAACCAGTCTTTGCTCTAACTCCTTATGATTCTGGGACAACCAGTCTTTGCTCTTTCTCCTTATGATTCTGAGACAACCAGTCTTTGCTCTAACTCCTTATGATTCTGAGACAACCAGTCTTTGCTCAAACTCCTTATGATTCTGAGACAACCAGTCTTTGCTCTAACTCCTTGTGATTCTGGGACGACCAGTCTTTGCTCTAACTCCTTATGATTCTGGGACGACCAGTCTTTGCTCCAACTCCTTATGATTCTGAGACAACCAATCTTTGCTCTAACTCCTTATGATTCTGGGACAACCAGTCTTTGCTCTAACTCCTTATGATTCTGAGACAACCAGTCTTTGCTCTAACTCCTTATGATTCTGAGACAACCAGTATTTGCTCTAACTCCTTATGATTCTGGGACAACCAGTCTTTGATCTAACTCCTTATGATTCTGGGACGACCAGTCTTTGCTCTAACTCCTTATGATTCTAAGACAACCAGTCTTTGCTCTAACTCCTTATGATTTTGAGACAACCAGTCTTTGCTCTAACTCCTTATGATTCTGAGACAACCAGTCTGCTCTAACTCCTTATGATTCTGGGACGACAAGTCTTTACTCCAACTCCTTATGATTCTGGGACGACCAGTCTTTGCTCAAACTCCTTATGATTCTGAGACAACCAGTCTTTGCTCTAACCCCTTATGATTCTGGGGCAACCAGTCTTTGCTCTTTCTCCTTATGATTCTGAGACAACCAGTCTTTGCTCTTTCTCCTTATGATTTTGAGACAACCAGTCTTTGCTCTAACTCCTTATGATTCTGAGACAACCAGTCTTTGCTCTAACTCCTTATGATTCTGAGACAACCAGTCTTTGCTCAAACGCCTTATGATTCTGAGACAACCAGTCTTTGTTCTAACTCCTTATGATTCTGGGACGACCAGTCTTTGCTCTAACTCCTTATGATTCTAAGACAACCAGTCTTTGCTCTAACTCCTTATGATTCTGAGACAACCCGTCTTTGCTCAAACTCCTTATGATTCTGAGACAACCAGTCTTTGCTCTAACTCCTTATGATTCTGGGACGACCAGTCTTTGCTCCAACTCCTTATGATTCTGAGACAACCAGTCTTTGCTCTAACTCCTTATGATTCTGGGACAACCAGTCTTTGCTCTTTCTCCTTATGATTCTGAGACAACCAGTCTTTGCTCTAACTCCTTATGATTCTGAGACAACCAGTCTTTGCTCAAACTCCTTATGATTCTGAGACAACCAGTCTTTGCTCTAACTCCTTGTGATTCTGGGACGACCAGTCTTTGCTCTAACTCCTTAAGATTCTGGGACGACCAGTCTTTGCTCCAACTCCTTATGATTCTGAGACAACCAATCTTTGCTCTAACTCCTTATGATTCTGGGACAACCAGTCTTTGCTCTAACTCCTTATGATTCTGAGACAACCAGTCTTTGCTCTAACTCCTTATGATTCTGAGACAACCAGTCTTTGCTCTAACTCCTTATGATTCTGGGACAACCAGTCTTTGATCTAACTCCTTATGATTCTGAGACAACCAGTCTTTGCTCTAACTCCATATGATTCTGAGACAACCAGTCTTTGCTCTAACTCCTTATGATTCTGAGACAACCAGTCTTTGCTCTAACTCCTTATGATTCTGGGAAGACCAGTCTTTGCTCAAACGCCTTATGATTCTGAGAAAAACCAGTCTTTGCTCTAACTCCTTATGATTCTGGGACGACCAGTCTTTGCTCTAACTCCTTATGATTCTAAGACAACCAGTCTTTGCTCTAACTCCTTATGATTCTGAGACAACCAGTCTTTGCTCTAACTCCTTATGATTCTGAGACAACCAGTCTTTGCTCTAACTCCTTATGATTCTGGGACGACCAGTCTTTGCTCTAACTCCTTATGATTCTGACACAACCAGTCTTTGCTCTAACCCCTTATGATTCTGGGACAACCAGTCTTTGCTCTTTCTCCTTATGATTCTGAGACAACCAGTCTTTGCTCTAACTCCTTATGATTCTGAGACAACCAGTCTTTGCTCTAACTCCTTATGATTCTGAGACAACCAGTCTTTGCTCAACTCCTTATGATTCTGAGACAAACAATCTTTGCTCTAACTCCTTATGATTCTGGAACGACCAGTCTTTGCTCCAATTCCTTATGATTCTGAGACAACCAGTCTTTGCTCTAACTCCTTATGATTCTGGGACAACCAGTCTTTGCTCTTTCTCCTTATGATTCTGAGACAACCAATCTTTGCTCTAACTCCTTATGATTCTGAGACAACCAGTCTTTGCTCAAACTCCTTATGATTCTGAGACAACCAGTCTTTGCTCTAACTCCTTGTGATTCTGGGACAACCAGTCTTTGCTCAAACTCCTTATGATTCTGAGAAAACCAGTCTTTGCTCTAACTCCTTATGATTCTGGGACGACCAGTCTTTGCTCTAACTCCTTATGATTCTGAGAAAACCAGTCTTTGCTCTAACTCCTTATGATTCTGGGACGACCAGTCTTTGCTCTAACTCCTTATGATTCTGAGACAACCAGTCTTTGCTCTAACTCCTTATGATTCTGAGACAACCAGTCTTTACTCCAACTCCTTATGATTCTGGGACGACCAGTCTTTGCTCAAACTCCTTATGATTCTGAGACAACCAGTCTTTGCTCTAACCCCTTATGATTCTGGGGCAACCAGTCTTTGCTCTTTCTCCTTATGATTCTGAGACAACCAGTCTTTGCTCTTTCTCCTTATGATTCTGAGACAACCAGTCTTTGCTCTAACTCCTTATGATTCTGAGACAACCAGTCTTTGCTCTAACTCCTTATGATTCTGAGACAACCAGTCTTTGCTCAAACGCCTTATGATTCTGAGACAACCAGTCTTTGCTCTAACTCCTTATGATTCTGGGACGACCAGTCTTTGCTCTAACTCCTTATGATTCTAAGACAACCAGTCTTTGCTCTAACTCCTTATGATTCTGAGACAACCCGTCTTTGCTCAAACTCCTTATGATTCTGAGACAACCAGTCTTTTCTCTAACTCCTTATGATTCTGGGACGACCAGTCTTTGCTCTAACTCCTTATGATTCTGAGACAACCAGTCTTTGCTCTAACTCCTTATGATTCTGGGACAACCAGTCTTTGCTCTTTCTCCTTATGATTCTGAGACAACCAGTCTTTGCTCTAACTCCTTATGATTCTGAGACAACCAGTCTTTGCTCTAACTCCTTATGATTCTGAGACAACCAGTCTTTGCTCAACTCCTTATGATTCTGAGACAACCAGTCTTTGCTCTAACTCCTTATGATTCTGGGACGACCAGTCTTTGCTCCAACTCCTTATGATTCTGCGACAACCAGTCTTTGCTCTAACTCCTTATGATTCTGGGACAACCAGTCTTTGCTCTTTCTCCTTATGATTCTGAGACAACCAGTCTTTGCTCTAACTCCTTATGATTCTGAGACAACCAGTCTTTGCTCAAACTCCTTATGATTCTGAGACAACCAGTCTTTGCTCTAACTCCTTGTGATTCTGGGACGACCAGTCTTTGCTCTAACTCCTTATGATTCTGGGACGACCAGTCTTTGCTCCAACTCCTTATGATTCTGAGACAACCAATCTTTGCTCTAACTCCTTATGATTCTGGGACAACCAGTCTTTGCTCTAACTCCTTATGATTCTGAGACAACCAGTCTTTGCTCTAACTCCTTATGATTCTGAGACAACCAGTCTTTGCTCTAACTCCTTATGATTCTGGGACAACCAGTCTTTGATCTAACTCCTTATGATTCTGAGACAACCAGTCTTTGCTCTAACTCCTTATGATTCTGAGACAACCAGTCTTTCCTCTAACTCCTTATGATTCTGAGACAACCAGTCTTTGCTCTAACTCCTTATGATTCTGGGAAGACCAGTCTTTGCTCAAACGCCTTATGATTCTGAGACAACCAGTCTTTGCTCTAACTCCTTATGATTCTGGGACGACCAGTCTTTGCTCTAACTCCTTATGATTCTAAGACAACCAGTCTTTGCTCAAACTCCTTATGATTCTGAGACACCAGTCTTTGCTCTAACTCCTTATGATTCTGGGACGACCAGTCTTTGCTCTAACTCCTTATGATTCTGACACAACCAGTCTTTGCTCTAACCCCTTATGATTCTGGGACAACCAGTCTTTGCTCTTTCTCCTTATGATTCTGAGACAACCAGTCTTTGCTCTAACTCCTTATGATTCTGAGACAACCAGTCTTTGCTCTAACTCCTTATGATTCTGAGACAACCAGTCTTTGCTCTAACTCCTTATGATTCTGGAACGACCAGTCTTTGCTCCAATTCCTTATGATTCTGAGACAACCAGTCTTTGCTCTAACTCCTTATGATTCTGGGACAACCAGTCTTTGCTCTTTCTCCTTATGATTCTAAGACAACCAATCTTTGCTCTAACTCCTTATGATTCTGAGACAACCAGTCTTTGCTCAAACTCCTTATGATTCTGAGACAACCAGTCTTTGCTCTAACTCCTTGTGATTCTGGGACGACCAGTCTTTGCTCTAACTCCTTATGATTCTGGGACGACCAGTCTTTGCTCCAACTCCTTATGATTCTGAGAAAACCAGTCTTTGCTCTAACTCTTTATGATTCTGGGACAACCAGTCTTTGCTCTACCTCCTTATGATTCTGAGACAACCAGTCTTTGCTCTAACTCCTTATGATTCTGAGACAACCGGTCTTTGCTCTAACTCCTTATGATTCTGAGACAACCAGTCATTGATCTAACTCCTTATGATTCTGAGACAACCAGTCTTTGCTCTAACTCCTTATGATTCTGAGACAACCAGTCTTTGCTCTAACTCCTTATGATTTTGAGACAACCAGTCTTTTATCTTTCTCCTTATGATTCTGAGACAACCAGTCTTTGCTCTAACTCCTTATGATTCTGAGACAACCAGTCTTTGCTCTAAATCCTTATGATTCTGGGACAACCAGTCTTTGCTCTAACTCCTTATGATTCTGAGACAACCAGTCTTTGCTCTTTCTCCTTATGATTCTGAGACAACCAGTCTTTGCTCTAACTCCTTATGATTCTGAGACAACCAGTCTTTGCTATAACTCCTTATAATTCTAGGACAACCAGTCTTTGCACTTTCTCCTTATGATTCTGGGGCAACCAGTCTTTGCTCTTTCTCCTTATGATTCTGAGACAACCAGTCTTTGCTCTTTCTCCTTATGATTCTGAGACAACCAGTCTTTGCTCTAACTCCTTATGATTCTGAGACAACCAGTCTTTGCTCTAACTCCTTATGATTCTGAGACAACCAGTCTTTGCTCTAACCCCTTATGATTCTGGGGCAACCAGTCTTTGCTCTTTCTCCTTATGATTCTGAGACAACCAGTCTTTGCTCTTTCTCCTTATGATTCTGAGACAACCAGTCTTTGCTCTAACTCCTTATGATTCTGAGACAACCAGTCTTTGCTCTAACTCCTTATGATTCTGAGACAACCAGTCTTTGCTCAAACGCCTTATGATTCTGAGACAACCAGTCTTTGCTCAACTCCTTATGATTCTGAGACAACCAGTCTTTGCTCTAACTCCTTATGATTCTGGAACGACCAGTCTTTGCTCCAATTCCTTATGATTCTGAGACAACCAGTCTTTGCTCTAACTCCTTATGATTCTGGGACAACCAGTCTTTGCTCTTTCTCCTTATGATTCTGAGACAACCAGTCTTTGCTCTAGCTCCTTATGATTCTGAGACAACCAGTCTTTGCTCAAACTCCTTATGATTCTGAGACAACCAGTCTTTGCTCTAACTCCTTGTGATTCTGGTACGACCAGTCTTTGCTCTAACTCCTTATGATTCTGGGACGACCAGTCTTTGCTCCAACTCCTTATGATTCTGAGAAAACCAGTCTTTGCTCTAACTCTTTATGATTCTGGGACAACCAGTCTTTGCTCTACCTCCTTATGATTCTGAGACAACCAGTCTTTGCTCTAACTCCTTATGATTCTGAGACAACCAGTCTTTGCTCTAACTCCTTATGATTCTGAGACAACCAGTCATTGATCTAACTCCTTATGATTCTGAGACAACCAGTCTTTGCTCTAACTCCTTATGATTCTGAGACAACCAGTCTTTGCTCTAACTCCTTATGATTTTGAGACAACCAGTCTTTTCTCTTTCTCCTTTTGATTCTGAGACAACCAGTCTTTGCTCTAACTCCTTATGATTCTGAGACAACCAGTCTTTGCTCTAACTCCTTATGATTCTGGGACGACAAGTCTTTGCTCCAACTCCTTATGATTCTGAGACAACCAGTCTCTGCTCTAACTTCTTATGATTCTGGGACAACCAGTCTTTGGTCTAACTCCTTATGATTCTGGGACAACCAGTCTTTGCTCTAACTCCTTATGATTCTGAGACAACCAGTCTTTGCTCTTTCTCCTTATGATTCTGAGACAACCAGTCTTTGCTCTAACTCCTTATGATTCTGAGACAACCAGTCTTTGCTATAACTCCTTATGATTCTAGGACAACCAGTCTTTGCTCTTTCTCCTTATGATTCTGGGGCAACCAGTCTTTGCTCTTTCTCCTTATGATTCTGAGACAACCAGTCTTTGCTCTTTCTCCTTATGATTCTGAGACAACCAGTCTTTGCTCTAACTCCTTATGATTCTGAGACAACCAGTCTTTGCTCTAACTCCTTATGATTCTGAGACAACCAGTCTTTGCTCTAACCCCTTATGATTCTGGGGCAACCAGTCTTTGCTCTTTCTCCTTATGATTCTGAGACAACCAGTCTTTGCTCTTACTCCTTATGATTCTGAGACAACCAGTCTTTGCTCTAACTCCTTATGATTCTGAGACAACCAGTCTTTGCTCTAACTCCTTATGATTCTGAGACAACCAGTCTTTGCTCAAACGCCTTATGATTCTGAGACAACCAGTCTTTGCTCTAACTCCTTATGATTCTGGGACGACCAGTCTTTGCTCTAACTCCTTATGATTCTAAGACAACCAGTCTTTGCTCTAACTCCTTATGATTCTGAGACAACCAGTCTTTACTCTAACTCCTTATGATTCTGAGACAACCAGTCATTGATCTAACTCCTTATGATTCTGAGACAACCAGTCTTTGCTCTAACTCCTTTTGATTCTAAGACAACCAGTCTTTGCTCTAACTCCTTATGATTTTGAGACAACCAGTCTTTTCTCTTTCTCCTTATGATTCTGAGACAACCAGTCTTTGCTCTAACTCCTTATGATTCTGAGACAACCAGTCTTTGCTCTAACTCCTTATGATTCTGGGACGACCCGTCTTTGCTCCAACTCCTTATGATTCTGAGACAACCAGTCTTTGCTCTAACTTCTTATGATTCTGGGACGACCAGTCTTTGCTCTAACTCCTTATGATTATGGGACAACCAGTCTTTGCTCTAACTCCTTATGATTCTCAGACAACCAGTCTTTGCTCTTTCTCCTTATGATTCTGAGACAACCAGTCTTTGCTCTAACTCCTTATGATTCTGAGACAACCAGTCTTTGCTATAACTCCTTATGATTCTAGGACAACCAGTCTTTGCTCTTTCTCCTTATGATTCTGGGGCAACCAGTCTTTGCTCTTTCTCCTTTTGATTCTGAGACAACCAGTCTTTGCTCTAACTCCTTATGATTCTGAGACAACCAGTCTTTGCTCTAACTCCTTATGATTCTGAGACAACCAGTCTTTGCTCTAACCCCTTATGATTCTGGGGCAACCAGTCTTTGCTCTAACTCCTTATGATTCTGAGACTACCAGTCTTTGCTCTTTCTCCTTATGATTCTGAGACAACCAGTCTTTGCTCTAACTCCTTATGATTCTGAGACAACCAGTCTTTGCTCTAACTCCTTATGATTCTGAGACAACCAGTCTTTGCTCAAACGCCTTATGATTCTGAGACAACCAGTCTTTGCTCTAACTCCTTATGATTCTGGGACGACCAGTCTTTGCTCTAACTCCTTATAATTCTAAGACAACCAGTCTTTGCTCTAACTCCTTATGATTCTGAGACAACCAGTCTTTGCTCTTTCTCCTTATGATTCTGAGACAACCAGTCTTTGCTCTAACTCCTTATGATTCTGAGACAACCAGTCTTTGCTCTAACTCCTTATGATTCTGAGACAACCAGTCTTTGCTCAACTCCTTATGATTCTGAGACAACCAGTCTTTGCTCTAACTCCTTATGATTCTGGGACGACCAGTCTTTGTTCCAACTCCTTATGATTCAGAGACAACCAGTCTTTGCTCTAACTCCTTATGATTCTGGGACAACCAGTCTTTGCTCTTTCTCCTTATGATTCTGAGACAACCAGTCTTTGCTCTAACTCCTTATGATTCTGAGACAACCAGTCTTTGCTCAAACTCCTTATGATTCTGAGACAACCAGTCTTTGCTCTAACTCCTTGTGATTCTGGGACGACCAGTCTTTGCTCTAACTCCTTATGATTCTGGGACGACCAGTCTTTGCTCCAACTCCTTATGATTCTGAGACAACCAATCTTTGCTCTAACTCCTTATGATTCTGGGACAACCAGTCTTTGCTCTAACTCCTTATGATTCTGAGACAACCAGTCTTTGCTCTAACTCCTTATGATTCTGAGACAACCAGTATTTGCTCTAACTCCTTATGATTCTGGGACAACCAGTCTTTGATCTAACTCCTTATGATTCTGAGACAACCAGTCTTTGCTCTAACTCCTTATGATTCTGAGACAACCAGTCTTTGCTCTAACTCCTTATGATTCTGAGACAACCAGTCTTTGCTCTAACTCCTTATGATTCTGGGACGACCAGTCTTTTCTCAAACGCCTTATGATTCTGAGACAACCAGTCTTTGCTCTAACTCCTTATGATTCTGGGACGACCAATCTTTGCTCTAACTCCTTATGATTCTGAGACAACCAGTCTTTGCTCTAACTCCTTATGATTCTGGGACAACCAGTCTTTGCTCTTTCTCCTTATGATTCTGAGACAACCAGTCTTTGCTCTAACTCCTTATGATTCTGAGACAACCAGTCTTTGCTATAACTCCTTATGATTCTAGGACAACCAGTCTTTGCTCTTTCTCCTTATGATTCTGGGGCAACCAGTCTTTGCTCTTTCTCCTTATGATTCTGAGACAACCAGTCTTTGCTCTTTCTCCTTATGATTCTGAGACAACCAGTCTTTGCTCTAACTCCTTATGATTCTGAGACAACCAGTCTTTGCTCTAACTCCTTATGATTCTGAGACAACCAGTCTTTGCTCTAACCCCTTATGATTCTGGGGCAACCAGTCTTTGCTCTTTCTCCTTATGATTCTGAGACAACCAGTCTTTGCTCTTACTCCTTATGATTCTGAGACAACCAGTCTTTGCTCTAACTCCTTATGATTCTGAGACAACCAGTCTTTGCTCTAACTCCTTATGATTCTGAGACAACCAGTCTTTGCTCAAACGCCTTATGATTCTGAGACAACCAGTCTTTGCTCTAACTCCTTATGATTCTGGGACGACCAGTCTTTGCTCTAACTCCTTATGATTCTAAGACAACCAGTCTTTGCTCTAACTCCTTATGATTCTGAGACAACCAGTCTTTACTCTAACTCCTTATGATTCTGAGACAACCAGTCATTGATCTAACTCCTTATGATTCTGAGACAACCAGTCTTTGCTCTAACTCCTTTTGATTCTAAGACAACCAGTCTTTGCTCTAACTCCTTATGATTTTGAGACAACCAGTCTTTTCTCTTTCTCCTTATGATTCTGAGACAACCAGTCTTTGCTCTAACTCCTTATGATTCTGAGACAACCAGTCTTTGCTCTAACTCCTTATGATTCTGGGACGACCCGTCTTTGCTCCAACTCCTTATGATTCTGAGACAACCAGTCTTTGCTCTAACTTCTTATGATTCTGGGACGACCAGTCTTTGCTCTAACTCCTTATGATTATGGGACAACCAGTCTTTGCTCTAACTCCTTATGATTCTCAGACAACCAGTCTTTGCTCTTTCTCCTTATGATTCTGAGACAACCAGTCTTTGCTCTAACTCCTTATGATTCTGAGACAACCAGTCTTTGCTATAACTCCTTATGATTCTAGGACAACCAGTCTTTGCTCTTTCTCCTTATGATTCTGGGGCAACCAGTCTTTGCTCTTTCTCCTTATGATTCTGAGACAACCAGTCTTTCCTCTTTCTCCTTATGATTCTGAGACAACCAGTCTTTGCTCTAACTCCTTATGATTCTGAGACAACCAGTCTTTGCTCTAACTCCTTATGATTCTGAGACAACCAGTCTTTGCTCTAACCCCTTATGATTCTGGGGCAACCAGTCTTTGCTCTTTCTCCTTATGATTCTGAGACTACCAGTCTTTGCTCTTTCTCCTTATGATTCTGAGACAACCAGTCTTTGCTCTAACTCCTTATGATTCTGAGACAACCAGTCTTTGCTCTAACTCCTTATGATTCTGAGACAACCAGTCTTTGCTCAAACGCCTTATGATTCTGAGACAACCAGTCTTTGCTCTAACTCCTTATGATTCTGGGACGACCAGTCTTTGCTCTAACTCCTTATAATTCTAAGACAACCAGTCTTTGCTCTAACTCCTTATGATTCTGAGACAACCAGTCTTTGCTATAACTCCTTATGATTCTAGGACAACCAGTCTTTGCTCTTTCTCCTTATGATTCTGGGGCAACCAGTCTTTGCTCTTTCTCCTTATGATTCTGAGACAACCAGTCTTTGCTCTTTCTCCTTTTGATTCTGAGACAACCAGTCTTTGCTCTAACTCCTTATGATTCTGAGACAACCAGTCTTTGCTCTAACTCCTTATGATTCTGAGACAACCAGTCTTTGCTCTAACCCCTTATGATTCTGGGGCAACCAGTCTTTGCTCTAACTCCTTATGATTCTGAGACTACCAGTCTTTGCTCTTTCTCCTTATGATTCTGAGACAACCAGTCTTTGCTCTAACTCCTTATGATTCTGAGACAACCAGTCTTTGCTCTAACTCCTTATGATTCTGAGACAACCAGTCTTTGCTCAAACGCCTTATGATTCTGAGACAACCAGTCTTTGCTCTAACTCCTTATGATTCTGGGACGACCAGTCTTTGCTCTAACTCCTTATAATTCTAAGACAACCAGTCTTTGCTCTAACTCCTTATGATTCTGAGACAACCAGTCTTTGCTCTTTCTCCTTATGATTCTGAGACAACCAGTCTTTGCTCTAACTCCTTATGATTCTGAGACAACCAGTCTTTGCTCTAACTCCTTATGATTCTGAGACAACCAGTCTTTGCTCAACTCCTTATGATTCTGAGACAACCAGTCTTTGCTCTAACTCCTTATGATTCTGGGACGACCAGTCTTTGTTCCAACTCCTTATGATTCAGAGACAACCAGTCTTTGCTCTAACTCCTTATGATTCTGGGACAACCAGTCTTTGCTCTTTCTCCTTATGATTCTGAGACAACCAGTCTTTGCTCTAACTCCTTATGATTCTGAGACAACCAGTCTTTGCTCAAACTCCTTATGATTCTGAGACAACCAGTCTTTGCTCTAACTCCTTGTGATTCTGGGACGACCAGTCTTTGCTCTAACTCCTTATGATTCTGGGACGACCAGTCTTTGCTCCAACTCCTTATGATTCTGAGACAACCAATCTTTGCTCTAACTCCTTATGATTCTGGGACAACCAGTCTTTGCTCTAACTCCTTATGATTCTGAGACAACCAGTCTTTGCTCTAACTCCTTATGATTCTGAGACAACCAGTATTTGCTCTAACTCCTTATGATTCTGGGACAACCAGTCTTTGATCTAACTCCTTATGATTCTGAGACAACCAGTCTTTGCTCTAACTCCTTATGATTCTGAGACAACCAGTCTTTGCTCTAACTCCTTATGATTCTGAGACAACCAGTCTTTGCTCTAACTCCTTATGATTCTGGGACGACCAGTCTTTTCTCAAACGCCTTATGATTCTGAGACAACCAGTCTTTGCTCTAACTCCTTATGATTCTGGGACGACCAATCTTTGCTCTAACTCCTTATGATTCTGAGACAACCAGTCTTTGCTCTAACTCCTTATGATTCTGGGACAACCAGTCTTTGCTCTTTCTCCTTATGATTCTGAGACAACCAGTCTTTGCTCTAACTCCTTATGATTCTGAGACAACCAGTCTTTGCTATAACTCCTTATGATTCTAGGACAACCAGTCTTTGCTCTTTCTCCTTATGATTCTGGGGCAACCAGTCTTTGCTCTTTCTCCTTATGATTCTGAGACAACCAGTCTTTGCTCTTTCTCCTTATGATTCTGAGACAACCAGTCTTTGCTCTAACTCCTTATGATTCTGAGACAACCAGTCTTTGCTCTAACTCCTTATGATTCTGAGACAACCAGTCTTTGCTCTAACCCCTTATGATTCTGGGGCAACCAGTCTTTGCTCTTTCTCCTTATGATTCTGAGACAACCAGTCTTTGCTCTTACTCCTTATGATTCTGAGACAACCAGTCTTTGCTCTAACTCCTTATGATTCTGAGACAACCAGTCTTTGCTCTAACTCCTTATGATTCTGAGACAACCAGTCTTTGCTCAAACGCCTTATGATTCTGAGACAACCAGTCTTTGCTCTAACTCCTTATGATTCTGGGACGACCAGTCTTTGCTCTAACTCCTTATGATTCTAAGACAACCAGTCTTTGCTCTAACTCCTTATGATTCTGAGACAACCAGTCTTTACTCTAACTCCTTATGATTCTGAGACAACCAGTCATTGATCTAACTCCTTTTGATTCTGAGACAACCAGTCTTTGCTCTAACTCCTTTTGATTCTAAGACAACCAGTCTTTGCTCTAACTCCTTATGATTTTGAGACAACCAGTCTTTTCTCTTTCTCCTTATGATTCTGAGACAACCAGTCTTTGCTCTAACTCCTTATGATTCTGAGACAACCAGTCTTTGCTCTAACTCCTTATGATTCTGGGACGACCCGTCTTTGCTCCAACTCCTTATGATTCTGAGACAACCAGTCTTTGCTCTAACTTCTTATGATTCTGGGACGACCAGTCTTTGCTCTAACTCCTTATGATTATGGGACAACCAGTCTTTGCTCTAACTCCTTATGATTCTCAGACAACCAGTCTTTGCTCTTTCTCCTTATGATTCTGAGACAACCAGTCTTTGCTCTAACTCCTTATGATTCTGAGACAACCAGTCTTTGCTATAACTCCTTATGATTCTAGGACAACCAGTCTTTGCTCTTTCTCCTTATGATTCTGGGGCAACCAGTCTTTGCTCTTTCTCCTTATGATTCTGAGACAACCAGTCTTTGCTCTTTCTCCTTATGATTCTGAGACAACCAGTCTTTGCTCTAACTCCTTATGATTCTGAGACAACCAGTCTTTGCTCTAACTCCTTATGATTCTGAGACAACCAGTCTTTGCTCTAACCCCTTATGATTCTGGGGCAACCAGTCTTTGCTCTTTCTCCTTATGATTCTGAGACTACCAGTCTTTGCTCTTTCTCCTTATGATTCTGAGACAACCAGTCTTTGCTCTAACTCCTTATGATTCTGAGACAACCAGTCTTTGCTCTAACTCCTTATGATTCTGAGACAACCAGTCTTTGCTCAAACGCCTTATGATTCTGAGACAACCAGTCTTTGCTCTAACTCCTTATGATTCTGGGACGACCAGTCTTTGCTCTAACTCCTTATAATTCTAAGACAACCAGTCTTTGCTCTAACTCCTTATGATTCTGAGACAACCAGTCTTTGCTCTTTCTCCTTATGATTCTGAGACAACCAGTCTTTGCTCTAACTCCTTATGATTCTGAGACAACCAGTCTTTGCTCTAACTCCTTATGATTCTGAGACAACCAGTCTTTGCTCAACTCCTTATGATTCTGAGACAACCAGTCTTTGCTCTAACTCCTTATGATTCTGGGACGACCAGTCTTTGTTCCAACTCCTTATGATTCAGAGACAACCAGTCTTTGCTCTAACTCCTTATGATTCTGGGACAACCAGTCTTTGCTCTTTCTCCTTATGATTCTGAGACAACCAGTCTTTGCTCTAACTCCTTATGATTCTGAGACAACCAGTCTTTGCTCAAACTCCTTATGATTCTGAGACAACCAGTCTTTGCTCTAACTCCTTGTGATTCTGGGACGACCAGTCTTTGCTCTAACTCCTTATGATTCTGGGACGACCAGTCTTTGCTCCAACTCCTTATGATTCTGAGACAACCAATCTTTGCTCTAACTCCTTATGATTCTGGGACAACCAGTCTTTGCTCTAACTCCTTATGATTCTGAGACAACCAGTCTTTGCTCTAACTCCTTATGATTCTGAGACAACCAGTATTTGCTCTAACTCCTTATGATTCTGGGACAACCAGTCTTTGATCTAACTCCTTATGATTCTGGGACGACCAGTCTTTGCTCTAACTCCTTATGATTCTAAGACAACCAGTCTTTGCTCTAACTCCTTATGATTCTGAGACAACCAGTCTTTACTCTAACTCCTTATGATTCTGAGACAACCAGTCATTGATCTAACTCCTTATGATTCTGAGACAACCAGTCTTTGCTCTAACTCCTTTTGATTCTAAGACAACCAGTCTTTGCTCTAACTCCTTATGATTTTGAGACAACCAGTCTTTTCTCTTTCTCCTTATGATTCTGAGACAACCAGTCTTTGCTCTAACTCCTTATGATTCTGAGACAACCAGTCTTTGCTCTAACTCCTTATGATTCTGGGACGACCCGTCTTTGCTCCAACTCCTTATGATTCTGAGACAACCAGTCTTTGCTCTAACTTCTTATGATTCTGGGACGACCAGTCTTTGCTCTAACTCCTTATGATTATGGGACAACCAGTCTTTGCTCTAACTCCTTATGATTCTCAGACAACCAGTCTTTGCTCTTTCTCCTTATGATTCTGAGACAACCAGTCTTTGCTCTAACTCCTTATGATTCTGAGACAACCAGTCTTTGCTATAACTCCTTATGATTCTAGGACAACCAGTCTTTGCTCTTTCTCCTTATGATTCTGGGGCAACCAGTCTTTGCTCTTTCTCCTTATGATTCTGAGACAACCAGTCTTTGCTCTTTCTCCTTATGATTCTGAGACAACCAGTCTTTGCTCTAACTCCTTATGATTCTGAGACAACCAGTCTTTGCTCTAACTCCTTATGATTCTGAGACAACCAGTCTTTGCTCTAACCCCTTATGATTCTGGGGCAACCAGTCTTTGCTCTTTCTCCTTATGATTCTGAGACTACCAGTCTTTGCTCTTTCTCCTTATGATTCTGAGACAACCAGTCTTTGCTCTAACTCCTTATGATTCTGAGACAACCAGTCTTTGCTCTAACTCCTTATGATTCTGAGACAACCAGTCTTTGCTCAAACGCCTTATGATTCTGAGACAACCAGTCTTTGCTCTAACTCCTTATGATTCTGGGACGACCAGTCTTTGCTCTAACTCCTTATAATTCTAAGACAACCAGTCTTTGCTCTAACTCCTTATGATTCTGAGACAACCAGTCTTTGCTCTTTCTCCTTATGATTCTGAGACAACCAGTCTTTGCTCTAACTCCTTATGATTCTGAGACAACCAGTCTTTGCTCTAACTCCTTATGATTCTGAGACAACCAGTCTTTGCTCAACTCCTTATGATTCTGAGACAACCAGTCTTTGCTCTAACTCCTTATGATTCTGGGACGACCAGTCTTTGTTCCAACTCCTTATGATTCAGAGACAACCAGTCTTTGCTCTAACTCCTTATGATTCTGGGACAACCAGTCTTTGCTCTTTCTCCTTATGATTCTGAGACAACCAGTCTTTGCTCTAACTCCTTATGATTCTGAGACAACCAGTCTTTGCTCAAACTCCTTATGATTCTGAGACAACCAGTCTTTGCTCTAACTCCTTGTGATTCTGGGACGACCAGTCTTTGCTCTAACTCCTTATGATTCTGGGACGACCAGTCTTTGCTCCAACTCCTTATGATTCTGAGACAACCAATCTTTGCTCTAACTCCTTATGATTCTGGGACAACCAGTCTTTGCTCTAACTCCTTATGATTCTGAGACAACCAGTCTTTGCTCTAACTCCTTATGATTCTGAGACAACCAGTATTTGCTCTAACTCCTTATGATTCTGGGACAACCAGTCTTTGATCTAACTCCTTATGATTCTGAGACAACCAGTCTTTGCTCTAACTCCTTATGATTCTGAGACAACCAGTCTTTGCTCTAACTCCTTATGATTCTGAGACAACCAGTCTTTGCTCTAACTCCTTATGATTCTGGGACGACCAGTCTTTTCTCAAACGCCTTATGATTCTGAGACAACCAGTCTTTGTTCTAACTCCTTATGATTCTGGGACGACCAATCTTTGCTCTAACTCCTTATGATTCTGAGACAACCAGTCTTTGCTCTAACTCCTTATGATTCTGGGACAACCAGTCTTTGCTCAAACTCCTTATCATTCTGAGACAACCAGTCTTTGCTCTAACTCCTTATGATTCTGGGACGACCAGTCTTTGCTCTAACTCCTTATGATTCTGAGACAACCAGTCTTTGCTCTAACACCTTATGATTCTGGGACAACCAGTCTTTGCTCTTTCTCCTTATGATTCTGAGACAACCAGTCTTTGCTCTAACTCCTTATGATTCTGAGACAACCAGTCTTTGCTCTAACTCCTTATGATTCTGAGACAACCAGTCTTTGCTCAACTCCTTATGATTCTGAGACAACCAGTCTTTGCTCTAACTCCTTATGATTCTGGAACGACCAGTCTTTGCTCCAATTCCTTATGATTCTGAGACAACCAGTCTTTGCTCTAACTCCTTATGATTCTGGGACAACCAGTCTTTGCTCTTTCTCCTTATGATTCTGAGACAACCAGTCTTTGCTCTAACTCCTTATGATTCTGAGACAACCAGTCTTTGCTCAAACTCCTTATGATTCTGAGACAACCAGTCTTTGCTCTAACACCTTGTGATTCTGGGACGACCAGTCTTTGCTCTAACTCCTTATGATTCTGGGAAGACCAGTTTTTGCTCCAACTCCTTATGATTCTGAGACAACCAGTCTTTGCTCAACTCCTTATGATTCTGAGACAACCAGTCTTTGCTCTAACTCCTTATGATTCTGGGACGACCAGTCTTTGCTCCAATTCCTTATGATTCTGAGACAACCAGTCTTTGCTCTAACTCCTTATGATTCTGGGACAACCAGTCTTTGCTCTTTCTCCTTGTGATTCTGAGAAAACCAGTCTTTGCTCTAACTCCTTATGATTCTGAGACAACCAGTCTTTGCTCAAACTCCTTATGATTCTGAGACAACCAGTCTTTGCTCTAACTCCTTGTGATTCTGGGACGACCAGTCTTTGCTCTAACTCCTTATGATTCTGGGACGACCAGTCTTTGCTCCAACTCCTTATGATTCTGAGACAACCAGTCTTTGATCTAACCCCTTATGATTCTGAGACAACCAGTCTTTGCTCTAACTCCTTATGATTCTGAGACAACCAGTCTTTGCTCTAACTCCTTATGATTCTGAGACAACCAGTCTTTGCTCTAACTCCTTATGATTCTGGGACGACCAGTCTTTGCTCAAACGCCTTATGATTCTGAGACAACCAGTCTTTGCTCTAACTCCTTATGATTCTGGGACGACCAGTCTTTGCTCTAACTCCTTATGATTCTGGGACAACCAGTCTTTGCTCAAACTCCTTATGATTCTGAGACAACCAGTCTTTGCTCTAACTCCTTATGATTCTGGGACGACCAGTCTTTGCTCTAACTCCTTATGATTCTGAGACAACCAGTCTTTGCTCTAACTCCTTATGATTCTGGGTCAACCAGTCTTTGCTCTTTCTCCTTATGATTCTGAGACAACCAGTCTTTCCTCTAACTCCTTATGATTCTGAGACAACCAGTCTTTGCTCTAACTCCTTATGATTCTGAGACAACCAGTCTTTGCTCAACTCCTTATGATTCTGAGACAACCAGTCTTTGCTCTAACTCCTTATGATTCTGGAACGACCAGTCTTTGCTCCAATTCCTTATGATTCTGAGACAACCAGTCTTTGCTCTAACTCCTTATGATTCTGGGACAACCAGTCTTTGCTCTTTCTCCTTATGATTCTGAGACAACCAGTCTTTGCTCTAACTCCTTATGATTCTGAGACAACCAGTCTTTGCTCAAACTCCTTATGATTCTGAGACAACCAGTCTTTGCTCTAACTCCTTGTGATTCTGGGACGACCAGTCTTTGCTCTAACTCCTTATGATTCTGGGACGACCAGTCTTTGCTCCAACTCCTTATGATTCTGAGAAAACCAGTCTTTGCTCTAACTCCTTATGATTTTGGGACAACCAGTCTTTGCTCTAACTCCTTATGATTCTGAGACAACCAGTCTTTGCTCTAACTCCTTATGATTCTGAGACAACCAGTCTTTGCTCTAACTCCTTATGATTCTGAGACAACCAGTCATTGATCTAACTCCTTATGATTCTGAGACAACCAGTCTTTGCTCTAATTCCTTATGATTCTGAGACAACCAGTCTTTGCTCTAACTCCTTATGATTTTGAGACAACCAGTCTTTTCTCTTTCTCCTTATGATTCTGAGACAACCAGTCTTTGCTCTAACTCCTTATGATTCTGAGACAACCAGTCTTTGCTCTAACTCCTTATGATTCTGGGACGAACAGTCTTTGCTCCAACTCCTTATGATTCTGAGACAACCCGTCTTTGCTCTAACTCCTTATGATTCTGAGACAACCAGTCTTTGCTCTTTCTCCTTATGATTCTGAGAAAACCAGTCTTTGCTCTAACTCCTTATGATTCTGAGACAACCAGTCTTTGCTCCAACTCCTTATGATTCTGGGACAACCAGTCTTTGCTCTTTCTCCTTATGATTCTGAGACAATCAGTCTTTGCTCTTTCTCCTTATGATTCTGAGACAACCAGTCTTTGCTCTAACTTCTTATGATTCTGAGACTACCAGTCTTTGCTCTAACTTCTTATGATTCTGAGACAACCAGTCTTTGCTCTAACTCCTTATGATTCTGAGACAACCAGTCTTTGCTCTAACTCCTTATGATTCTGAGACAGCCAGTCTTTGCTCTAACTTCTTATGATTCTGGGACAACCAGTCTTTGCTCTAACTTCTTATGTTTTTGAGACAACCAGTCTTTGCTCTAACTCCTTATGATTCTGAGACAACCAGTCTTTGCTCTAACTCCTTATGATTCTGAGACAACCAGTCTTTGCTCTAACTCCTTATGATTCTGAGACAACCAGTCATTGATATAATTCCTTATGATTCTGAGACAACCAGTCTTTGCTCTAATTCCTTATGATTCTGAGACAACCAGTCTTTGCTCTAACTCCTTATGATTTTGAGACAACCAGTCTTTTCTCTTTCTCCTTATGATTCTGAGACAACCAGTCTTTGCTCTAACTCCTTATGATTCTGAGACAACCAGTCTTTGCTCTAACTCCTTATGATTCTGGGACGACCAGCCTTTGCTCCAACTCCTTATGATTCTGAGACAACCAGTCTTTGCTCTAACTCCTTATGATTCTGAGACAACCAGTCTTTGTTCTTTCTCCTTATGATTCTGAGACAACCAGTCTTTGCTCTAACTCCTTATGATTCTGAGACAACCAGTCTTTGCTCTAACTCCTTATGATTCTGAGACAACCAGTCTTAGCTCTAACTCCTTATGATTCTGGGACAACCAGTCTTTGCTCTTTCTCCTTATGATTCTGAGACAATCAGTCTTTGCTCTTTCTCCTTATGATTCTGAGACAACCAGTCTTTGCTCTAACTTCTTATGATTCTGAGACTACCAGTCTTTGCTCTAACTTCTTATGATTCTGAGACAACCAGTCTTTGCTCTAACTCCTTATGATTCTGAGACAACCAGTCTTTGCTCTAACTCCTTATGATTCTGAGACAGCCAGTCTTTGCTCTAACTTCTTATGATTCTGGGACAACCAGTCTTTGCTCTAACTCCTTATGATTCTGAGACAACCAGTCTTTGCTCTTTCTCCTTATGATTCTGAGACAACCAGTCTTTGCTCTAACTCCTTATGATTCTGAGACAACCAGTCTTTGCTCTAACTCCTTATGATTCTGGGACGACCATTCTTTGCTCCAACTCCTTATGATTCTGAGACAACCAGTCTTTGCTCTAACTTCTTATGATTCTGGGACAACCAGTCTTTGCTCTAACTCCTTATGATTCTGGGACAACCAGTCTTTGCTCTAACTCCTTATGATTCTGAGACAACCAGTCTTTGCTCTAACTCCTTATGATTCTGAGACAACCAGTCCTTGCTCTAACTCCTTATGATTCTGGGACGACCAGTCTTTGCTCAAACGCCTTATGATTCTGAGACAATCAGTCTTTGCTCTAACTCCTTATGATTCTGGGACGACCAGTCTTTGCTCTAACTCCTTATGATTCTAAGACAACCAGTCTTTGCTCTAACTCCTTATGATTCTGAGACAACCAGTCTTTGCTCAAACTCCTTATGATTCTGAGACAACCAGTCTTTCCTCTAACTCCTTATGATTCTGGGACGACCAGTCTTTGCTCTAATTCCTTATGATTCTGAGACAACCAGTCTTTGCTCTAACTCCTTATGATTCTGGGACAACCAGTCTTTGCTCTTTCTCCTTATGATTCTGAGACAACCAGTCTTTGCTCTAACTCCTCATGATTCTGAGACAACCAGTCTTTGCTCTAACTCCTTATGATTCTGAGACAACCAGTCTTTGCTCAACTCCTTATGATTCTGAGAAAACCAGTCTTTGCTCTAACTCCTTATGATTCTGGAACGACCAGTCTTTGCTCCAACTCCTTATGATTCTGAGACAACCAGTCTTTGCTCTAACTCCTTATGATTCTGGGACAACCAGTCTTTGCTCTTTCTCCTTATGATTCTGAGACAACCAGTCTTTGCTCTAACTCCTTATGATTCTGAGACAACCAGTCTTTGCTCAAACTCCTTATGATTCTGAGACAACCAGTCTTTTCTCTAACTCCTTGTGATTCTGGGACGACCAGTCTTTGCTCTAACTCCTTATGATTCTGGGACGACCAGTCTTTGCACCAACTCCTTATGATTCTGAAAAAACCAGTCTTTGCTCTAACTCCTTATGATTCTGGGACAACCAGTCTTTGCTCTAACTCCTTATGATTCTGAGACAACCAGTCTTTGCTCTAACTCCTTATGATTCTGAGACAACCAGTCTTTGCTCTAACTCCTTATGATTCTGAGACAACCAGTCTTTGCTCTAACTCCTTATGATTCTGGGACGACCAGTCTTTGCTCTAACTCCTTATGATTCTGAGACAACCAGTCTTTGCTCTAACTCCTTATGATTCTGGGACAACCAGTCTTTGCTCTTTCTCCTTATGATTCTGAGACAACCAGTCTTTGCTCTAACTCCTTATGATTCTGAGACAACCAGTCTTTGCTCTAACTCCTTATGATTCTGAGACAACCAGTCTTTGCTCTAACTCCTTATGATTCTGAGACAACCAGTCTTTTCTCTTTCTCCTTATGATTCTGAGACAACCAGTCTTTGCTCTAACTCCTTATGATTCTGAGACCACCAGTCTTTGCTCTAACTCCTTATGATTCAGGGACGACCAGTCTTTGCTCCAACTCCTTATGATTCTGAGACAACCAGACTTTGCTCTAACTTCTTATGATTCTGGGACAACCAGTCTTTGCTCTAACTCCTTATGATTCTGGGACAACCAGTCTTTGCTCTAACTCCTTATGATTCTGAGACAACCAGTCTTTGCTCTTTCTCCTTATGATTCTGAGACAACCAGTCTTTGCTCTAACTCCTTATTATTCTGAGACAACCATTCTTTGCTCTAACTCCTTATGATTTTAGGACAACCAGTCTATGCTCTTTCTCCTTATGATTCTGAGACAACCAGTCTTTGCTCTAACTCCTTATGATTTTGAGACAACCAGTCTTTGCTCTAACTCCTTATGATTCTGAGACAACCAGTCTTTGCTCTAACTCCTTATGATTCTGGGACAACCAGTCTTTGCTCTTTCTCCTTATGATTCTGAGACAATCAGTCTTTGCTCTTTCTCCTTATGATTCTGAGACAACCAGTCTTTGCTCTAACTTCTTATGATTCTGGGACAACCAGTCTTTGCTCTAACTCCTTATGAATCTGGGACAACCAGTCTTTGCTCTAACTCTTTATGATTCTGAGACAACCAGTCTTTGCTCTAACTCCTTATGATTCTGAGACAACCAGTCTTTGCTCTAACTCCTTATGATTCTGGGACGACCAGTCTTTGCTCAAACGCCTTATGATTCTGAGACAACCAGTCTTTGCTCTAACTCCTTATGATTCTGGGACGACCAGTCTTTGCTCTAACTCCTTATGATTCTAAGACAACCAGTCTTTGCTCTAACTCCTTATGATTCTGAGACAACCAGTCTTTGCTCAAACTCCTTATGATTCTGAGACAACCAGTCTTTGCTCTAACTCCTTATGATTCTGGGACGACCAGTCTTTGCTCTAACTCCTAATGATTCTGAGACAACCAGTCTTTGCTCTAACTCCTTATGATTCTGGGACAACCAGTCTTTGCTCTTTCTCCTTATGATTCTGAGACAACCAGTCTTTGCTCTAACTCCTTATGATTCTGAGACAAACAGTCTTTGCTCTAACTCCTTATGATTCTGAGACAACCAGTCTTTGCTCAACTCCTTATGATTCTGAGACAACCAGTCTTTGCTCTAACTCCTTATGATTCTGGAACGACCAGTCTTTGCTCCAACTCCTTATGATTCTGAGACAACCAGTCTTTGCTCTAACTCCTTATGATTCGGGGACAACCAGTCTTTGCTCTTTCTCCTTATGATTCTGAGACAACCAGTCTTTGCTCTAACTCCTTATGATTCTGAGACAACCAGTCTTTGCTCAAACTCCTTATGATTCTGAGACAACCAGTCTTTGCTCTAACTCCTTGTGATTCTGGGACGACCAGTCTTTGCTCTAACTCCTTATGATTCTGGGACGACCAGTCTTTGCTCCAACTCCTTATGATTCTGAGAAAACCAGTCTTTGCTCTAACTCCTTATGATTCTGGGACAACCAGTCTTTGCTCTAACTCCTTATGATTCTGAGACAACCAGTCTTTGCTCTAACTCCTTATGATTCTGAGACAACCAGTCTTTGCTCTAACTCCTTATGATTCTGAGACAACCAGTCATTGATCTAACTCCTTATGATTCTGAGACAACCAGTCTTTGCTCTAACTCCTTATGATTCTGAGACAACCAGTCTTTGCTCTAACTCCTTATGATTCTGAGACAACCAGTCTTTGCTCAAACTCCTTATGATTCTGAGACAACCAGTCTTTCCTCTAACTCCTTATGATTCTGGGACGACCAGTCTTTGCTCTAACTCCTTATGATTCTGAGACAACCAGTCTTTGCTCTAACTCCTTATGATTCTGGGACAACCAGTTTTTGCTCTTTCTCCTTATGATTCTGAGACAACCAGTCTTTGCTCTAACTCCTTATGATTCTGAGACAACCAGTCTTTGCTCTAACTCCTTATGATTCTGAGACAACCAGTCTTTGCTCAACTCCTTATGATTCTGAGACAACCAGTCTTTGCTCTAACTCCTTATGATTCTGGAACGACCAGTCTTTGCTCCAACTCCTTATGATTCTGAGACAACCAGTCTTTGCCCTAACTCCTTATGATTCTGGGACAACCAGTCTTTGCTCTTTCTCCTTATGGTTCTGAGACAACCAGTCTTTGCTCTAACTCCTTATGATTCTGAGACAACCAGTCTTTGCTCAAACTCCTTATGATTCTGAGACAACCAGTCTTTGCTCTAACTCCTTGTGATTCTGGGACGACCAGTCTTTGCTCTAACTCCTTATGATTCTGTGACGATCAGTCTTTGCTCCAACTCCTTATGATTCTGAGAAAACCAGTCTTTGCTCTAACTCCTTATGATTCTGGGACAACCAGTCTTTGCTCTTTCTCCTTATGATTCTGAGACAACCAGTCTTTGCTCTAACTCCTTATGATTCTGAGACAAACAGTCTTTGCTCTAACTCCTTATGATTCTGAGACAACCAGTCTTTGCTCAACTCCTTATGATTCTGAGACAACCAGTCTTTGCTCTAACTCCTTATGATTCTGGAACGACCAGTCTTTGCTCCAACTCCTTATGATTCTGAGACAACCAGTCTTTGCTCTAACTCCTTATGATTCGGGGACAACCAGTCTTTGCTCTTTCTCCTTATGATTCTGAGACAACCAGTCTTTGCTCTAACTCCTTATGATTCTGAGACAACCAGTCTTTGCTCAAACTCCTTATGATTCTGAGACAACCAGTCTTTGCTCTAACTCCTTGTGATTCTGGGACGACCAGTCTTTGCTCTAACTCCTTATGATTCTGGGACGACCAGTCTTTGCTCCAACTCCTTATGATTCTGAGAAAACCAGTCTTTGCTCTAACTCCTTATGATTCTGGGACAACCAGTCTTTGCTCTAACTCCTTATGATTCTGAGACAACCAGTCTTTGCTCTAACTCCTTATGATTCTGAGACAACCAGTTTTTGCTCTAACTCCTTATGATTCTGAGACAACCAGTCATTGATCTAACTCCTTATGATTCTGAGACAACCAGTCTTTGCTCTAACTCCTTATGATTCTGAGACAACCAGTCTTTGCTCTAACTCCTTATGATTCTGAGACCACCAGTCTTTGCTCTAACTCCTTATGATTCTGGGACGACCAGTCTTTGCTCTAACTCCTTATGATTCTAAGACAACCAGTCTTTGCTCTAACTCCTTATGATTCTGAGACAACCAGTCTTTGCTCAAACTCCTTATGATTCTGAGACAACCAGTCTTTCCTCTAACTCCTTATGATTCTGGGACGACCAGTCTTTGCTCTAACTCCTTATGATTCTGAGACAACCAGTCTTTGCTCTAACTCCTTATGATTCTGAGACAACCAGTCTTTGCTCAACTCCTTATGATTCTGAGACAACCAGTCTTTGCTCTAACTCCTTATGATTCTGGAACGACCAGTCTTTGCTCCAAATCCTTATGATTCTGAGACAACCAGTCTTTGCTCTAACTCCTTATGATTCTGGGACAACCAGTCTTTGCTCTTTCTCCTTATGATTCTGAGACAACCAGTCTTTGCTCTAACTCCTTATGATTCTGAGACAACCAGTCTTTGCTCAAACTCCTTATGATTCTGAGACAACCAGTCTTTGCTCTAACTCCTTGTGATTCTGGGACGACCAGTCTTTGCTCTAACTCCTTATGATTCTGGGACGACCAGTCTTTGCTCCAACTCCTTATGATTCTGAGAAAACCAGTCTTTGCTCTAACTCCTTATGATTCTGGGACAACCAGTCTTTGCTCTAACTCCTTATGATTCTGAGACAACCAGTCTTTGCTCTAATTCCTTATGATTCTGAGACAACCAGTCTTTGCTCTAACTCCTTATGATTCTGAGACAACCAGTCATTGATCTAACTCCTTATGATTCTGAGACAACCAGTCTTTGCTCTAACTCCTTATGATTCTGAGACAACCAGTCTTTGCTCTAACTCCTTATGATTCTGAGACAACCAGTCTTTTCTCTTTCTCCTTATGATTCTGAGACAACCAGTCTTTGCTCTAACTCCTTATGATTCTGAGACAACCAGTCTTTGCTCTAACTCCTTATGATTCTGGGACGACCAGTCTTTGCTCCAACTCCTAATGATTCTGAGACAACCAGTCTTTGTTCTAACTTCTTATGATTCTGGGACAACCAGTTTTTGCTCTAACTCCTTATGATTCTGGGACAACCAGTCTTTGCTCTAACTCCTTATGATTCTGAGACAACCAGTCTTTGCTCTTTCTCCTTATAATTCTGAGACAACCAGTCTTTGCTCTAACTCCTTATGATTCTGAGACAACCAGTCTTTGCTATAACTCCTTATGATTCTAGGACAACCAGTCTTTGCTCTTTCTCCTTATGATTCTGAGACAACCAGTCTTTGCTCTAACTCTTTATGATTCTGAGACAACCAGTCTTTGCTCTAACTCCTTATGATTCTGAGACAACCAGTCTTTGCTCTAACTTCTTATGATTCTGAGACTACCAGTCTTTGCTCTAACTTCTTATGATTCTGAGACAACCAGTCTTTGCTCTAACTCCTTATGATTCTGAGACAACCAGTCTTTGCTCTAACTCCTTATGATTCTGAGACAACCAGTCTTTGCTCTAACTCCTTATGATTCTGAGATAACCAGTCTTTGCTCTAACTCCTTATGATTCTGAGACAACCAGTCTTTGCTCTAACTCCTTATGATTCTGGGACAACCAGTCTTTGCTCAAAAGCCTTATGATTCTGAGACAACCAGTCTTTCCTCTAACTCCTTATGATTCTGGGACAACCAGTTTTTGCTCTAACTCCTTATGTTTCTGGGACAACCAGTCTTTGCTCTAACTCCTTATGATTCTGAGACAACCAGTCTTTGCTCAAACTCCTTATGATTCTGAGACAACCAGTCTTTGCTCTAATTCCTTATGATTCTGAGACAACCAGTCTTTGCTCTAACTCCTTATGATTCTGAGACAACCAGTCTTTTCTCTTTCTCCTTATGATTCTGAGACAACCAGTCTTTGCTCTAACTCCTTATGATTCTGAGACAACCAGTCTTTGCTCTAACTCCTTATGATTCTGGGACGACCAGTCTTTGCTCCAACTCCTAATGATTCTGAGACAACCAGTCTTTGCTCTAACTTCTTATGATTCTGGGACAACCAGTTTTTGCTCTAACTCCTTATGATTCTGGGACAACCAGTCTTTGCTCTAACTCCTTATGATTCTGAGACAACCAGTCTTTGCTCTTTCTCCTTATGATTCTGAGACAACCAGTCTTTGCTCTAACTCCTTATGATTCTGAGACAACCAGTCTTTGCTATAACTCCTTATGATTCTAGGACAACCAGTCTTTGCTCTTTCTCCTTTTGATTCTGAGACAACCAGTCTTTGCTCTAACTCTTTATGATTCTGAGACAACCAGTCTTTGCTCTAACTCCTTATGATTCTGAGACAACCAGTCTTTGCTCTAACTTCTTATGATTCTGAGACTACCAGTCTTTGCTCTAACTTCTTATGATTCTGAGACAACCAGTCTTTGCTCTAACTCCTTATGATTCTGAGACAACCAGTCTTTGCTCTAACTCCTTATGATTCTGAGACAACCAGTCTTTGCTCTAACTCCTTATGATTCTGAGATAACCAGTCTTTGCTCTAACTCCTTATGATTCTGAGACAACCAGTCTTTGCTCTAACTCCTTATGATTCTGGGACAACCAGTCTTTGCTCAAAGGCCTTATGATTCTGAGACAACCAGTCTTTGCTCTAACTCCTTATGATTCTGGGACGACCAGTCTTTGCTCTAACTCCTTATGATTCTAAGACAACCAGTCTTTGCTCTAACTCCTTATGATTCTAAGACAACCAGTCTTTGCTCTAACTCCTTATGATTCTGAGACAACCAGTCTTTGCTCAAACTCCTTATGATTCTGAGACAACCAGTCTTTGCTCTAACTCCTTATGATTCTGGGACGACCAGTCTTTGCTCTAGCTCCTTATGATTCTGAGACAACCAGTCTTTGCTCTAACTCCTTATGATTCTGGGACAACCAGTCTTTGCTCTTTCTCCTTATGATTCTGAGACAACCAGTCTTTGCTCTAACTCCTTATGATTCTGAGACAACCAGTCTTTGCTCTAACTCCTTATGATTCTGAGACAACCAGTCTTTGCTCAACTCCTTATGATTCTGAGACAACCAGTCTTTGCTCTAACTCCTTATGATTCTGGAACGACCAGTCTTTGCTCCAACTCCTTATGATTCTGAGACAACCAGTCTTTGCTCTAACTCCTTATGATTCTGGGACAACCAGTCTTTGCTCTTTCGCCTTATGATTCTGAGACAACCAGTCTTTGCTCTAACTCCTTATGATTCTGAGACAACCAGTCTTTGCTCAAACTCCTTATGATTCTGAGACAACCAGTCTTTGCTCTAACTCCTTGTGATTCTGGGACGACCAGTCTTTCCTCTAACTCCTTATGATTCTGGGACGACCAGTCTTTGCTCCAACTCCTTATGATTCTGAGAAAACCAGTCTTTGCTCTAACTTCTTATGATTCTGGGACAACCAGTCTTTGCTCTAACTCCTTATGATTCTGAGACAACCAGTCTTTGCTCTAACTCCTTATGATTCTGAGACAACCAGTCTTTGCTCTAACTCCTTATCTTTCTGAGACAACCAGTCATTGATCTAACTCCTTATGATTCTGAGACAACCAGTCTTTGCTCTAACTCCTTATGATTCTGAGACAACCAGTCTTTGCTCTAACTCCTTATGATTCTGAGACAACCATTCTTTTCTCTTTCTCCTTATGATTCTGAGACAACCAGTCTTTGCTCTAACTCCTTATGATTCTGAGACAACCAGTCTTTGCTCTAACTCCTTATGATTCTGGGACGACCAGTCTTTGCTCCAACTCCTTATGATTCTGAGACAACCAGTCTTTGCTCTAACTTCTTATGATTCTGGGACAACCAGTCTTTGCTCTAACTCCTTATGATTCTGGGACAACCAGTCTTTGCTCTAACTCCTTATGATTCTGAGACAACCAGTCTTTGCTCTTTCTCCTTATGATTCTGAGACAACCAGTCTTTGCTCTAACTCCTTATGATTCTGAGACAACCAGTCTTTGCTCTAACTCCTTATGATTCTAGGACAACCAGTCTTTGCTCTTTCTCCTTTTGATTCTGAGACAACCAGTCTTTGCTCTAACTCCTTATGATTCTGAGACAACCAGTCTTTGCTCTAACTCCTTATGATTCTGAGACAACCAGTCTTTGCTCTAACTTCTTATGATTCTGAGACTACCAGTCTTTGCTCTAACTTCTTATGATTCTGAGACAACCAGTCTTTGCTCTAACTCCTTATGATTCTGAGACAACCAGTCTTTGCTCTAACTCCTTATGATTCTGAGACAACCAGTCTTTGCTCTAACTCCTTATGATTCTGAGACAACCAGTCTTTGCTCTAACTCTTTATGATTCTGAGACAACCAGTCTTTGCTCTAACTCCTTATGATTCTGAGACAACCAGTCTTTGCTCTAACTTCTTATGATTCTGAGACTACCAGTCTTTGCTCTAACTTCTTATGATTCTGAGACAACCAGTCTTTGCTCTAACTCCTTATGATTCTGAGACAACCAGTCTTTGCTCTAACTCCTTATGATTCTGAGACAACCAGTCTTTGCTCTAACTCCTTATGATTCTGAGATAACCAGTCTTTGCTCTAACTCCTTATGATTCTGAGACAACCAGTCTTTGCTCTAACTCCTTATGATTCTGGGACAACCAGTCTTTGCTCAAAGGCCTTATGATTCTGAGACAACCAGTCTTTGCTCTAACTCCTTATGATTCTGGGACGACCAGTCTTTGCTCTAACTCCTTATGATTCTAAGACAACCAGTCTTTGCTCTAACTCCTTATGATTCTAAGACAACCAGTCTTTGCTCTAACTCCTTATGATTCTGAGACAACCAGTCTTTGCTCAAACTCCTTATGATTCTGAGACAACCAGTCTTTGCTCTAACTCCTTATGATTCTGGGACGACCAGTCTTTGCTCTAGCTCCTTATGATTCTGAGACAACCAGTCTTTGCTCTAACTCCTTATGATTCTGGGACAACCAGTCTTTGCTCTTTCTCCTTATGATTCTGAGACAACCAGTCTTTGCTCTAACTCCTTATGATTCTGAGACAACCAGTCTTTGCTCTAACTCCTTATGATTCTGAGACAACCAGTCTTTGCTCAACTCCTTATGATTCTGAGACAACCAGTCTTTGCTCTAACTCCTTATGATTCTGGAACGACCAGTCTTTGCTCCAACTCCTTATGATTCTGGGACAACCAGTCTTTGCTCTAACTCCTTATGATTCTGGGACAACCAGTCTTTGCTCTTTCGCCTTATGATTCTGAGACAACCAGTCTTTGCTCTAACTCCTTATGATTCTGAGACAACCAGTGTTTGCTCAAACTCCTTATGATTCTGAGACAACCAGTCTTTGCTCTAACTCCTTGTGATTCTGGGACGACCAGTCTTTGCTCTAACTCCTTATGATTCTGGGACGACCAGTCTTTGCTCCAACTCCTTATGATTCTGAGAAAACCAGTCTTTGCTCTAACTTCTTATGATTCTGGGACAACCAGTCTTTGCTCTAACTCCTTATGATTCTGAGACAACCAGTCTTTGCTCTAACTCCTTATGATTCTGAGACAACCAGTCTTTGCTCTAACTCCTTATCTTTCTGAGACAACCAGTCATTGATCTTACTCCTTATGATTCTGAGACAACCAGTCTTTGCTCTAACTCCTTATGATTCTGAGACAACCAGTCTTTGCTCTAACTCCTTATGATTCTGAGACAACCATTCTTTTCTCTTTCTCCTTATGATTCTGAGACAACCAGTCTTTGCTCTAACTCCTTATGATTCTGAGACAACCAGTCTTTGCTCTAACTCCTTATGATTCTGGGACGACCAGTCTTTGCTCCAACTCCTTATGATTCTGAGACAACCAGTCTTTGCTCTAACTTCTTATGATTCTGGGACAACCAGTCTTTGCTCTAACTCCTTATGATTCTGGGACAACCAGTCTTTGCTCTAACTCCTTATGATTCTGAGACAACCAGTCTTTGCTCTTTCTCCTTATGATTCTGAGACAACCAGTCTTTGCTCTAACTCCTTATGATTCTGAGACAACCAGTCTTTGCTCTAACTCCTTATGATTCTAGGACAACCAGTCTTTGCTCTTTCTCCTTTTGATTCTGAGACAACCAGTCTTTGCTCTAACTCCTTATGATTCTGAGACAACCAGTCTTTGCTCTAACTCCTTATGATTCTGAGACAACCAGTCTTTGCTCTAACTTCTTATGATTCTGAGACAACCAGTCTTTGCTCTAACTCCTTATGATTCTGAGACAACCAGTCTTTGCTCTAACTCCTTATGATTCTGAGACAACCAGTCTTTGCTCTAACTCCTTATGATTCTGAGATAACCAGTCTTTGCTCTAACTCCTTATGATTCTGAGACAACCAGTCTTTGCTCTAACTCCTTATGATTCTGGGACAACCAGTCTTTGCTCAAAGGCCTTATGATTCTGAGACAACCAGTCTTTGCTCTAACTCCTTATGATTCTGGGACGACCAGTCTTTGCTCTAACTCCTTATGATTCTAAGACAACCAGTCTTTGCTCTAACTCCTTATGATTCTAAGACAACCAGTCTTTGCTCTAACTCCTTATGATTCTGAGACAACCAGTCTTTGCTCAAACTCCTTATGATTCTGAGACAACCAGTCTTTGCTCTAACTCCTTATGATTCTGGGACGACCAGTCTTTGCTCTAGCTCCTTATGATTCTGAGACAACCAGTCTTTGCTCTAACTCCTTATGATTCTGGGACAACCAGTCTTTGCTCTTTCTCCTTATGATTCTGAGACAACCAGTCTTTGCTCTAACTCCTTATGATTCTGAGACAACCAGTCTTTGCTCTAACTCCTTATGATTCTGAGACAACCAGTCTTTGCTCAACTCCTTATGATTCTGAGACAACCAGTCTTTGCTCTAACTCCTTATGATTCTGGAACGACCAGTCTTTGCTCCAACTCCTTATGATTCTGGGACAACCAGTCTTTGCTCTAACTCCTTATGATTCTGGGACAACCAGTCTTTGCTCTTTCGCCTTATGATTCTGAGACAACCAGTCTTTGCTCTAACTCCTTATGATTCTGAGACAACCAGTGTTTGCTCAAACTCCTTATGATTCTGAGACAACCAGTCTTTGCTCTAACTCCTTGTGATTCTGGGACGACCAGTCTTTGCTCTAACTCCTTATGATTCTGGGACGACCAGTCTTTGCTCCAACTCCTTATGATTCTGAGAAAACCAGTCTTTGCTCTAACTTCTTATGATTCTGGGACAACCAGTCTTTGCTCTAACTCCTTATGATTCTGAGACAACCAGTCTTTGCTCTAACTCCTTATGATTCTGAGACAACCAGTCTTTGCTCTAACTCCTTATCTTTCTGAGACAACCAGTCATTGATCTTACTCCTTATGATTCTGAGACAACCAGTCTTTGCTCTAACTCCTTATGATTCTGAGACAACCAGTCTTTGCTCTAACTCCTTATGATTCTGAGACAACCATTCTTTTCTCTTTCTCCTTATGATTCTGAGACAACCAGTCTTTGCTCTAACTCCTTATGATTCTGAGACAACCAGTCTTTGCTCTAACTCCTTATGATTCTGGGACGACCAGTCTTTGCTCCAACTCCTTATGATTCTGAGACAACCAGTCTTTGCTCTAACTTCTTATGATTCTGGGACAACCAGTCTTTGCTCTAACTCCTTATGATTCTGGGACAACCAGTCTTTGCTCTAACTCCTTATGATTCTGAGACAACCAGTCTTTGCTCTTTCTCCTTATGATTCTGAGACAACCAGTCTTTGCTCTAACTCCTTATGATTCTGAGACAACCAGTCTTTGCTCTAACTCCTTATGATTCTAGGACAACCAGTCTTTGCTCTTTCTCCTTTTGATTCTGAGACAACCAGTCTTTGCTCTAACTCCTTATGATTCTGAGACAACCAGTCTTTGCTCTAACTCCTTATGATTCTGAGACAACCAGTCTTTGCTCTAACTTCTTATGATTCTGAGACTACCAGTCTTTGCTCTAACTTCTTATGATTCTGAGACAACCAGTCTTTGCTCTAACTCCTTATGATTCTGAGACAACCAGTCTTTGCTCTAACTCCTTATGATTCTGAGACAACCAGTCTTTGCTCTAACTCCTTATGATTCTGAGATAACCAGTCTTTGCTCTAACTCCTTATGATTCTGAGACAACCAGTATTTGCTCTAACTCCTTATGATTATGGGACGACCAGTCTTTGCTCAAAAGCCTTATGATTCTGAGACAACCAGTCTTTGCTCTAACTACTTATGATTCTGGGACGACCAGTCTTTGCTCTAACTCCTTATGATTCTAAGACAACCAGTCTTTGCTCTAACTCCTTATGATTCTGAGACAACCAGTCTTTGCTCAAACTCCTTATGATTCTGAGACAACCAGTCTTTGCTCTAACTCCTTATGATTCTGGGACGACCAGTCTTTGCTCTAACTCCTTATGATTCTGAGACAACCAGTCTTTGCTCTAACTCCTTATGATTCTGGGACAACCAGTCTTTGCTCTTTCTCCTTATGTTTCTGAGACAACCAGTCTTTGCTCTAACTCCTTATGATTCTGAGACAACCAGTCTTTGCTCAAACTCCTTATGATTCTGAGACAACCAGTCTTTGCTCAACTCCTTATGATTCTGAGACAACCAGTCTTTGCTCTAACTCCTTATGATTCTGGAACGACCAGTCTTTGCTCCAACTCCTTATGATTCTGAGACAACCAGTCTTTGCTCTAACTCCTTATGATTCTGGGACAACCAGTCTTTGCTCTTTCTCCTTATGATTCTGAGACAACCAGTCTTTGCTCTAACTCCTTATGATTCTGAGACAACCAGTCTTTGCTCAAACTCCTTATGATTCTGAGACAACCAGTCTTTGCTCTAACTCCTTGTGATTCTGGGACGACCAGTCTTTGCTCTAACTCCTTATGATTCTGAGAAAACCAGTCTTTGCTCTAACTTCTTATGATTCTGGGACAACCAGTCTTTGCTCTAACTCCTTATGATTCTGAGACAACCAGTCTTTGCTCTAACTCCTTATGATTCTGAGACAACCAGTCTTTGCTCTAACTCCTTATGATTCTGAGACAACCAGTCATTGATCTAACTCCTTATGATTCTGAGACAACCAGTCTTTGCTCTAACTCCTTATGATTCTGAGACAACCAGTCTTTGCTCTAACTCCTTATGATTCTGAGACAACCAGTCTTTTCTCTTTCTCCTTATGATTCTGAGACAACCAGTCTTTGCTCTAACTCCTTATGATTCTGAGACAACCAGTCTTTGCTCTAACTCCTTATGATTCTGGGACGACCAGTCTTTGCTCCAACTCCTTATGATTCTGAGACAACCAGTCTTTGCTCTAACTTCTTATGATTCTGGGACAACCAGTCTTTGCTCTAACTCCTTATGATTCTGAGACAACCAGTCTTTGCTCTAACTCCTTATGATTCTGAGACAACCAGTCATTGATCTAACTCCTTATGATTCTGAGACAACCAGTCTTTGCTCTAACTCCTTATGATTCTGAGACAACCAGTCTTTGCTCTAACTCCTTATGATTCTGAGACAACCAGTATTTTCTCTTTCTCCTTATGATTCTGAGACAACCAGTCTTTGCTCTAACTCCTTATGATTCTGAGACAACCAGTCTTTGCTCTAACTCCTTATGATTCTGGGACGACCAGTCTTTGCTCCAACTCCTTATGATTCTGAGACAACCAGTCTTTGCTCTAACTTCTTATGATTCTGGGACAACCAGTCTTTGCTCTAACTCCTTTTGATTCTGGGACAACCAATCTTTGCTCTAACTCCTTATGATTCTGAGACAACCAGTCTTTGCTCTTTCTCCTTATGATTCTGAGACAACCAGTCTTTGCTCTAACTCCTTATGATTCTGAGACAACCAGTCTTTGCTATAACTCCTTATGATTCTAGGACAACCAGTCTTTGCTCTTTCTCCTTTTGATTCTGAGACAACCAGTCTTTGCTCTAACTCCTTATGATTCTGAGACAACCAGTCTTTGCTCTAACTCCTTATGATTCTGAGACAACCAGTCTTTGCTCTAACTCCTTATGATTCTGAGACAACCAGTCTTTGCTCTAACTCCTTATGATTCTGAGACAAAAATTCTTTTCTCTTTCTCCTTATGATTCTGAGACAACCAGTCTTTGCTCTAACTCCTTATGATTCTGAGACAACCAGTCTTTGCTCTAACTCCTTATGATTCTGGGACGACCAGTCTTTGCTCCAACTCCTTATGATTCTGAGACAACCAGTCTTTGCTCTAACTTCTTATGATTCTGGGACAACCAGTCTTTGCTCTAACTCCTTATGATTCTGGGACAACCAGTCTTTGCTCTAACTCCTTATGATTCTGAGACAACCAGTCTTTGCTCTTTCTCCTTATGATTCTGAGACAACCAGTCTTTGCTCTAACTCCTTATGATTCTGAGACAACCAGTCTTTGCTCTAACTCCTTATGATTCTAGGACAACCAGTCTTTGCTCTTTCTCCTTTTGATTCTGAGACAACCAGTCTTTGCTCTAACTCCTTATGATTCTGAGACAACCAGTCTTTGCTCTAACTCCTTATGATTCTGAGACAACCAGTCTTTGCTCTAACTTCTTATGATTCTGAGACTACCAGTCTTTGCTCTAACTTCTTATGATTCTGAGACAACCAGTCTTTGCTCTAACTCCTTATGATTCTGAGACAACCAGTCTTTGCTCTAACTCCTTATGATTCTGAGACAACCAGTCTTTGCTCTAACTCCTTATGATTCTGAAATAACCAGTCTTTGCTCTAACTCCTTATGATTCTGAGACAACCAGTCTTTGCTCTAACTCTTTATGATTCTGAGACAACCAGTCTTTGCTCTAACTCCTTATGATTCTGAGACAACCAGTCTTTGCTCTAACTTCTTATGATTCTGAGACTACCAGTCTTTGCTCTAACTTCTTATGATTCTGAGACAACCAGTCTTTGCTCTAACTCCTTATGATTCTGAGACAACCAGTCTTTGCTCTAACTCCTTATGATTCTGAGACAACCAGTCTTTGCTCTAACTCCTTATGATTCTGAGATAACCAGTCTTTGCTCTAACTCCTTATGATTCTGAGACAACCAGTCTTTGCTCTAACTCCTTATGATTCTGGGACAACCAGTCTTTGCTCAAAGGCCTTATGATTCTGAGACAACCAGTCTTTGCTCTAACTCCTTATGATTCTGGGACGACCAGTCTTTGCTCTAACTCCTTATGATTCTAAGACAACCAGTCTTTGCTCTAACTCCTTATGATTCTAAGACAACCAGTCTTTGCTCTAACTCCTTATGATTCTGAGACAACCAGTCTTTGCTCAAACTCCTTATGATTCTGAGACAACCAGTCTTTGCTCTAACTCCTTATGATTCTGGGACGACCAGTCTTTGCTCTAGCTCCTTATGATTCTGAGACAACCAGTCTTTGCTCTAACTCCTTATGATTCTGGGACAACCAGTCTTTGCTCTTTCTCCTTATGATTCTGAGACAACCAGTCTTTGCTCTAACTCCTTATGATTCTGAGACAACCAGTCTTTGCTCTAACTCCTTATGATTCTGAGACAACCAGTCTTTGCTCAACTCCTTATGATTCTGAGACAACCAGTCTTTGCTCTAACTCCTTATGATTCTGGAACGACCAGTCTTTGCTCCAACTCCTTATGATTCTGAGACAACCAGTCTTTGCTCTAACTCCTTATGATTCTGGGACAACCAGTCTTTTCTCTTTCGCCTTATGATTCTGAGACAACCAGTCTTTGCTCTAACTCCTTATGATTCTGAGACAACCAGTGTTTGCTCAAACTCCTTATGATTCTGAGACAACCAGTCTTTGCTCTAACTCCTTGTGATTCTGGGACGACCAGTCTTTGCTCTAACTCCTTATGATTCTGGGACGACCAGTCTTTGCTCCAACTCCTTATGATTCTGAGAAAACCAGTCTTTGCTCTAACTTCTTATGATTCTGGGACAACCAGTCTTTGCTCTAACTCCTTATGATTCTGAGACAACCAGTCTTTGCTCTAACTCCTTATGATTCTGAGACAACCAGTCTTTGCTCTAACTCCTTATCTTTCTGAGACAACCAGTCATTGATCTAACTCCTTATGATTCTGAGACAACCAGTCTTTGCTCTAACTCCTTATGATTCTGAGACAACCAGTCTTTGCTCTAACTCCTTATGATTCTGAGACAACCATTCTTTTCTCTTTCTCCTTATGATTCTGAGACAACCAGTCTTTGCTCTAACTCCTTATGATTCTGAGACAACCAGTCTTTGCTCTAACTCCTTATGATTCTGGGACGACCAGTCTTTGCTCCAACTCCTTATGATTCTGAGACAACCAGTCTTTGCTCTAACTTCTTATGATTCTGGGACAACCAGTCTTTGCTCTAACTCCTTATGATTCTGGGACAACCAGTCTTTGCTCTAACTCCTTATGATTCTGAGACAACCAGTCTTTGCTCTTTCTCCTTATGATTCTGAGACAACCAGTCTTTGCTCTAACTCCTTATGATTCTGAGACAACCAGTCTTTGCTCTAACTCCTTATGATTCTAGGACAACCAGTCTTTGCTCTTTCTCCTTTTGATTCTGAGACAACCAGTCTTTGCTCTAACTCCTTATGATTCTGAGACAACCAGTCTTTGCTCTAACTCCTTATGATTCTGAGACAACCAGTCTTTGCTCTAACTTCTTATGATTCTGAGACTACCAGTCTTTGCTCTAACTTCTTATGATTCTGAGACAACCAGTCTTTGCTCTAACTCCTTATGATTCTGAGACAACCAGTCTTTGCTCTAACTCCTTATGATTCTGAGACAACCAGTCTTTGCTCTAACTCCTTATGATTCTGAGATAACCATTCTTTGCTCTAACTCCTTATGATTCTGAGACAACCAGTATTTGCTCTAACTCCTTATGATTATGGGACGACCAGTCTTTGCTCAAAAGCCTTATGATTCTGAGACAACCAGTCTTTGCTCTAACTACTTATGATTCTGGGACGACCAGTCTTTGCTCTAACTCCTTATGATTCTAAGACAACCAGTCTTTGCTCTAACTCCTTATGATTCTGAGACAACCAGTCTTTGCTCAAACTCCTTATGATTCTGAGACAACCAGTCTTTGCTCTAACTCCTTATGATTCTGGGACGACCAGTCTTTGCTCTAACTCCTTATGATTCTGAGACAACCAGTCTTTGCTCTAACTCCTTATGATTCTGGGACAACCAGTCTTTGCTCTTTCTCCTTATGTTTCTGAGACAACCAGTCTTTGCTCTAACTCCTTATGATTCTGAGACAACCAGTCTTTGCTCAAACTCCTTATGATTCTGAGACAACCAGTCTTTGCTCAACTCCTTATGATTCTGAGACAACCAGTCTTTGCTCTAACTCCTTATGATTCTGGAACGACCAGTCTTTGCTCCAACTCCTTATGATTCTGAGACAACCAGTCTTTGCTCTAACTCCTTATGATTCTGGGACAACCAGTCTTTGCTCTTTCTCCTTATGATTCTGAGACAACCAGTCTTTGCTCTAACTCCTTATGATTCTGAGACAACCAGTCTTTGCTCAAACTCCTTATGATTCTGAGACAACCAGTCTTTGCTCTAACTCCTTGTGATTCTGGGACGACCAGTCTTTGCTCTAACTCCTTATGATTCTGAGAAAACCAGTCTTTGCTCTAACTTCTTATGATTCTGGGACAACCAGTCTTTGCTCTAACTCCTTATGATTCTGAGACAACCAGTCTTTGCTCTAACTCCTTATGATTCTGAGACAACCAGTCTTTGCTCTAACTCCTTATGATTCTGAGACAACCAGTCATTGATCTAACTCCTTATGATTCTGAGACAACCAGTCTTTGCTCTAACTCCTTATGATTCTGAGACAACCAGTCTTTGCTCTAACTCCTTATGATTCTGAGACAACCAGTCTTTTCTCTTTCTCCTTATGATTCTGAGACAACCAGTCTTTGCTCTAACTCCTTATGATTCTGAGACAACCAGTCTTTGCTCTAACTCCTTATGATTCTGGGACGACCATTCTTTGCTCCAACTCCTTATGATTCTGAGACAACCAGTCTTTGCTCTAACTTCTTATGATTCTGGGACAACCAGTCTTTGCTCTAACTCCTTATGATTCTGAGACAACCAGTCTTTGCTCTAACTCCTTATGATTCTGAGACAACCAGTCATTGATCTAACTCCTTATGATTCTGAGACAACCAGTCTTTGCTCTAACTCCTTATGATTCTGAGACAACCAGTCTTTGCTCTAACTCCTTATGATTCTGAGACAACCAGTCTTTTCTCTTTCTCCTTATGATTCTGAGACAACCAGTCTTTGCTCTAACTCCTTATGATTCTGAGACAACCAGTCTTTGCTCTAACTCCTTATGATTCTGGGACGACCAGTCTTTGCTCCAACTCCTTATGATTCTGAGACAACCAGTCTTTGCTCTAACTTCTTATGATTCTGGGACAACCAGTCTTTGCTCTAACTCCTTTTGATTCTGGGACAACCAATCTTTGCTCTAACTCCTTATGATTCTGAGACAACCAGTCTTTGCTCTTTCTCCTTATGATTCTGAGACAACCAGTCTTTGCTCTAACTCCTTATGATTCTGAGACAACCAGTCTTTGCTATAACTCCTTATGATTCTAGGACAACCAGTCTTTGCTCTTTCTCCTTTTGATTCTGAGACAACCAGTCTTTGCTCTAACTCCTTATGATTCTGAGACAACCAGTCTTTGCTCTAACTCCTTATGATTCTGAGACAACCAGTCTTTGCTCTAACTCCTTATGATTCTGAGACAACCAGTCTTTGCTCTAACTTCTTATGATTCTGAGACTACCAGTCTTTGCTCTAACTTCTTATGATTCTGAGACAACCAGTCTTTGCTCTAACTCCTTATGATTCTGAGACAACCAGTCTTTGCTCTAACTCCTTATGATTCTGAGACAACCAGTCTTTGCTCTAACTCCTTATGATTCTGAGATAACCAGTCTTTGCTCTAACTCCTTATGATTCTGAGACAACCAGTATTTGCTCTAACTCCTTATGATTCTGGGACGACCAGTCTTTGCTCAAAAGCCTTATGATTCTGAGACAACCAGTCTTTGCTCTAACTCCTTATGATTCTGGGACGACCAGTCTTTGCTCTAACTCTTTATGATTCTAAGACAACCAGTCTTTGCTCTAACTCCTTATGATTCTGAGACAACCAGTCTTTGCTCTAACTCCTTATGATTCTGAGACAACCAGTCTTTGCTCTAACTCCTTATGATTCTGGGACGACCAGTCTTTGCTCTAACTCCTTATGATTCTGAGACAACCAGTCTTTGCTCTAACTCCTTATGATTCTGGGACAACCAGTCTTTGCTCTTTCTCCTTATGATTCTGAGACAACCAGTCTTTGCTCTAACTCCTTATGATTCTGAGACAACCAGTCTTTGCTCTAACTCCTTATGATTCTGAGACAACCAGTCTTTGCTCAACTCCTTATGATTCTGAGACAACCAGTCTTTGCTCTAGCTCCTTATGATTCTGGAACGACCAGTCTTTGCTCCAACTCCTTATGATTCTGAGACAACCATTCTTTGCTCTAACTCCTTATGATTCTGGGACAACCAGTCTTTGCTCTTTCTCCTTATGATTCTGAGACAACCAGTCTTTGCTCTAACTCCTTATGATTCTGAGACAACCAGTCTTTGCTCAAACTCCTTATGATTCTGAGACAACCAGTCTTTGCTCTAACTCCTTGTGATTCTGGGACGACCAGTCTTTGCTCTAACTCCTTATGATTCTGGGACGACCAGTCTTTGCTCCAACTCCTTATGATTCTGAGAAAACCAGTCTTTGCTCTAACTTCTTATGATTCTGGGACAACCAGTCTTTGCTCTAACTCCTTATGATTCTGAGACAACCAGTCTTTGCTCTAACTCCTTATGATTCTGAGACAACCAGTCTTTGCTCTAACTCCTTATGATTCTGAGACAACCAGTCATTGATCTAACTCCTTATGATTCTGAGACAACCAGTCTTTGCTCTAACTCCTTATGATTCTGAGACAACCAGTCTTTGCTCTAACTCCTTATGATTCTGAGACAACCAGTCTTTTCTCTTTCTCCTTATGATTCTGAGACAACCAGTCTTTGCTCTAACTCCTTATGATTCTGAGACAACCAGTCTTTGCTCTAACTCCTTATGATTCTGGGACGACCAGTCTTTGCTCCAACTCCTTATGATTCTGAGACAACCAGTCTTTGCTCTAACTTCTTATGATTCTGGGACAACCAGTCTTTGCTCTAACTCCTTATGATTCTGGGACAACCAGTCTTTGCTCTAACTCCTTATGATTCTGAGACAACCAGTCTTTGCTCTTTCTCCTTATGATTCTGAGACAACCAGTCTTTGCTCTAACTCCTTATGATTCTGAGACAACCAGTCTTTGCTATAACTCCTTATGATTCTATGACAACCAGTCTTTGCTCTTTCTTCTTATGATTCTGAGACAACCAGTCTTTGCTCTAACTCCTTATGATTCTGAGTCAACCAGTCTTTGCTCTAACTCCTTATGATTCTGAGACAACCAGTCTTTGCTCTAACTCCTTATGATTCTGGGACAACCAGTCTTTGCTCTTTCTCCTTATGATTCTGAGACAATCAGTCTTTGCTCTTTCTCCTTATGATTCTGAAACAACCAGTCTTTGCTCTAACTTTTTATGATTCTGAGACAACCAGTCTTTGCTCTAACTCCTTATGATTCTGAGACAACCAGTCTTTGCTCTAACTCCTTATGATTCTGAGACAGCCAGTCTTTGCTCTAACTTCTTATGATTCTGAGACAACCAGTCTTTGCTCTAACTTCTTATGATTCTGAGACAACCAGTCTTTGCTCTAACTCCTTATGATTCTGAGACAACCAGTCTTTGCTCTAACTCCTTATGATTCTGAGACAGCCAGTCTTTGCTCTAACTACATATGATTCTGAGACAACCAGTCTTTGCTCTAACTTCTTATGTTTTTGAGACAACCAGTCTTTGCTCTAACTCCTTATGATTCTGAGACAACCTGTCTTTGCTCTAACTCCTTATGATTCTGGGACAACCAGTTTTTGTTCTTTCTCCTTATGATTCTGAGACAACCAGTCTTTGCTCTAACTCCTTATGATTCTGAGACAACCAGTCTTTGCTCTAACTCCTTATGATTCTGAGACAACCAGTCTTTGCTCTTTCTCCTTATGATTCTGAGACAACCAGTCTTTGCTCAAACTCCTTATGATTCTGAGACAACCAGTCTTTGCTCTAACTCCTTATGATTCTGGGACGACCATTCTTTGCTCCAACTCCTTATGATTCTGAGACAACCAGTCTTTGCTCTAACGTCTTATGATTCTGGGACAACCAGTCTTTGCTCTAACTCCTTATGATTCTGGGACAACCAGTCTTTGCTCTAACTCCTTATGATTCTGAGACAACCAGTCTTTGCTCTAACTCCTTATGATTCTGAGACAACCAGTCTTTGCTCTAACTCCTTATGATTCTGGGACAACCAGTCTTTGATCTAACTCCTTATGATTCTGAGACAACCAGTCTTTGCTCTAACTCCTTATGATTCTGAGACAACCAGTCTTTGCTCTAACTCCTTATGATTCTGAGACAACCAGTCTTTGCTCTTTCTCCTTATGATTCTGAGACAACCAGTCTTTGCTCTAACTCCTTATGATTCTGAGACAACCAGTCTTTGCTCTAACTCCTTATGATTCTGGGACGACCAGTCTTTGCTCAAACGCCTTATGATTCTGAGACAACCAGTCTTTGCTCTAACTCCTTATGATTCTGGGACAACCAGTCTTTGCTCTTTCTCCTTATGATTCTGAGACAACCAGTCTTTGCTCAAACTCCTTATGATTCTGAGACAACCAGTCTTTGCTCTAACTCCTTATGATTCTGAGACAACCAGTCTTTGCTCTTTCTCCTTATGATTCTGAGACAACCAGTCTTTGCTCTAACTCCTTATGATTCTGAGACAACCAGTCTTTGCTCTAACTCCTTATGATTCTGGGACGACCAGTCTTTGCTCAAACGCCTTATGATTCTGAGACAACCAGTCTTTGCTCTAACTCCTTATGATTCTGGGACAACCAGTCTTTGCTCTAACTCCTTATGATTCTAAGACAACCAGTCTTTGCTCTAACTCCTTATCATTCTGAGACAACCAGTCTTTGCTCAAACTCCTTATGATTCTGAGACAACCAGTCTTTGCTCTAACTCCTTATGTTTCTGGGACGACCATTCTTTGCTCCAACTCCTTATGATTCTGAGACAACCAGTCTTTGCTCTAACTTCTTATGATTCTGGGACAACCAGTCTTTGCTCTAACTCCTTATGATTCTGGGACAACCAGTCTTTGCTCTAACTCCTTATGATTCTGAGACAACCAGTCTTTGCTCTTTCTCCTTATGATTCTGAGACAACCAGTCTTTGCTCTAACTCCTTATGATTCTGAGACAACCAGTCTTTGCTCTAACTTCTTATGATTCTGAGACTACCAGTCTTTGCTCTAACTTCTTATGATTCTGAGACAACCAGTCTTTGCTCTAACTCCTTATGATTCTGAGACAACCAGTCTTTGCTCTAACTCCTTATGATTCTGAGACAACCAGTCTTTGCTCTAACTCCTTATGATTCTGAGACAACCAGTCTTTGCTCTAACTCCTTATGATTCTGGGACAACCAGTCTTTGCTCTAACTCCTTATGATTCTGAGACAATCAGTCTTTGCTCTTTCTCCTTATGATTCTGAGATAACAAGTCTTTGCTCTAACTTCTTATGATTCTGAGACTACCAGTCTTTGCTCTAACTTCTTATGATTCTGAGACAACCAGTCTTTGCTCTAACTCCTTATGATTCTGAGACAACCAGTCTTTGCTCTAACTCCTTATGATTCTGAGACAACCAGTCTTTGCTCAAACTCCTTATGATTCTGAGACAACCAGTCTTTGCTCTAACTCCTTATGATTCTGGGACGACCAGTCTTTGCTCTAACTCCTTATGATTCTGAGACAACCAGTCTTTGCTCTAACTCCTTATGATTCTGAGACAACCAGTCTTTGCTCAAACTCCTTATGATTCTGAGACAACCAGTCTTTGCTCTAACTTCTTATGATTCTGGGACGACCAGTCCTTGCTTTATCTCCTTATGATTCTGAGACAACCAGTCTTTGCTCTATCTCCTTATGATTCTGGGACAACCAGTCTTTGCTCTTTCTCCTTATGATTCTGAGACAACCAGTCTTTGCTCTAACTTCTTATGATTCTGGGACAACCAGTCTTTGCTCTAACTCCTTATGATTTTGGGACAACCAGTCTTTGCTCTAACTCCTTATGATTCTGAGACAACCAGTCTTTGCTCTAACTCCTTATGATTCTGAGACAACCAGTCTTTGCTCTAACTCCTTATGATTCTGGGACAACCAGTCTTTGCTCTTTCTCCTTATGATTCTGAGACAATCAGTCTTTGCTCTTTCTCTTTATGATTCTGAAACAACCAGTCTTTGCTCTAACTTTTTATGATTCTGAGACAACCAGTCTTTGCTCTAACTCCTTATGATTCTGAGACAACCAGTCTTTGCTCTAACTCCTTATGATTCTGAGACAGCCAGTCTTTGCTCTAACTTCTTATGATTCTGAGACAACCAGTCTTTGCTCTAACTTCTTATGATTCTGAGACAACAAGTCTTTGCTCTAACTCCTTATGATTCTGAGACAACCAGTCTTTGCTCTAACTCCTTATGATTCTGAGACAGCCAGTCTTTGCTCTAACTACATATGATTCTGAGACAACCAGTCTTTGCTCTAACTTCTTATGTTTTTGAGACAACCAGTCTTTGCTCTAACTCCTTATGATTCTGAGACAACCTGTCTTTGCTCTAACTCCTTATGATTCTGGGACAACCAGTTTTTGCTCTTTCTCCTTATGATTCTGAGACAACCAGTCTTTGCTCTAACTCCTTATGATTCTGAGACAACCAGTCTTTGCTCTAACTCCTTATGATTCTGAGACAACCAGTCTTTGCTCTTTCTCCTTATGATTCTGAGACAACCAGTCTTTGCTCAAACACCTTATGATTCTGAGACAACCAGTCTTTGCTCTAACTCCTTATGATTCTGGGACGACCATTCTTTGCTCCAACTCCTTATGATTCTGAGACAACCAGTCTTTGCTCTAACGTCTTATGATTCTGGGACAACCAGTCTTTGCTCTAACTCCTTATGATTCTGGGACAACCAGTCTTTGCTCTAACTCCTTATGATTCTGAGACAACCAGTCTTTGCTCTAACTCCTTATGATTCTGAGACAACCAGTATTTGCTCTAACTCCTTATGATTCTGGGACAACCAGTCTTTGATCTAACTCCTTATGATTCTGAGACAACCAGTCTTTGCTCTAACTCCTTATGATTCTGAGACAACCAGTCTTTGCTCTAACTCCTTATGATTCTGAGACAACCAGTCTTTGCTCTTTCTCCTTATGATTCTGAGACAACCAGTCTTTGCTCTAACTCCTTATGATTCTGAGACAACCAGTCTTTGCTCTAACTCCTTATGATTCTGGGACGACCAGTCTTTGCTCAAACGCCTTATGATTCTGAGACAACCAGTCTTTGCTCTAACTCCTTATGATTCTGGGACAACCAGTCTTTGCTCTTTCTCCTTATGATTCTGAGACAACCAGTCTTTGCTCAAACTCCTTATGATTCTGAGACAACCAATCTTTGCTATAACTCCTTATGATTCTGAGACAACCAGTCTTTGCTCTTTCTCCTTATGATTCTGAGACAACCAGTCTTTGCTCTAACTCCTTATGATTCTGAGACAACCAGTCTTTGCTCTAACTCCTTATGATTCTGGGACGACCAGTCTTTGCTCAAACGACTTATGATTCTGAGACAACCAGTCTTTGCTCTAACTCCTTATGATTCTGGGACAACCAGTCTTTGCTCTAACTCCTTATGATTCTAAGACAACCAGTCTTTGCTCTAACTCCTTATGATTCTGGGACAACCAGTCTTTGCTCAAACTCCTTATGATTCTGAGACAACCAGTCTTTGCTCTAACTCCTTATGATTCTGGGACGACCATTCTTTGCTCCAACTCCTTATGATTCTGAGACAACCAGTCTTTGCTCTAACTTCTTATGATTCTGGGACAACCAGTCTTTGCTCTAACTCCTTATGATTCTGGGACAACCAGTCTTTGCTCTAACTCCTTATGATTCTGAGACAACCAGTCTTTGCTCTTTCTCCTTATGATTCTGAGACAACCAGTCTTTGCTCTAACTCCTTATGATTCTGAGACAACCAGTCTTTGCTCTAACTTCTTATGATTCTGAGACTACCAGTCTTTGCTCTAACTTCTTATGATTCTGAGACAACCAGTCTTTGCTCTAACTCCTTATGATTCTGAGACAACCAGTCTTTGCTCTAACTCCTTATGATTCTGAGACAACCAGTCTTTGCTCTAACTCCTTATGATTCTGAGACAACCAGTCTTTGCTCTAACTCCTTATGATTCTGGGACAACCAGTATTTGCTCTTTTTCCTTATGATTCTGAGACAATCAGTCTTTGCTCTTTCTCCTTATTATTCTGAGATAACAAGTCTTTGCTCTAACTTCTTATGATTCTGAGACTACCAGTCTTTGCTCTAACTTCTTATGATTCTGAGACAACCAGTCTTTGCTCTAACTCCTTATGATTCTGAGACAACCAGTCTTTGCTCTAACTCCTTATGATTCTGAGACAACCAGTCTTTGCTCAAACTCCTTATGATTCTGAGACAACCAGTCTTTGCTCTAACTCCTTATGATTCTGGGACGACCAGTCTTTGCTGTAACTCCTTATGATTCTGAGACAACCAGTCTTTGCTCTAACTCCTTATGATTCTGAGACAACCAGTCTTTGCTCAAACTCCTTATGATTCTGAGACAACCAGTCTTTGCTCTAACTTCTTATGATTCTGGGACGACCAGTCCTTGCTTTATCTCCTTATGATTCTGAGACAACCAGTCTTTGCTCTAACTCCTTATGATTCTGGGACAACCAGTCTTTGCTCTTTCTCCTTATGATTCTGAGACAACCAGTCTTTGCTCTAACTTCTTATGATTCTGGGACAACCAGTCTTTGCTCTAACTCCTTATGATTCTGGGACAACCAGTCTTTGCTCTAACTCCTTATGATTCTGAGACAACCAGTCTTTGCTCTTTCTCCTTATGATTCTGAGACAACCAGTCTTTGCTCTAACTCCTTATGATTCTGAGACAACCAGTCTTTGCTCTAACTTCTTATGATTCTGAGACTACCAGTCTTTGCTCTAACTTCTTATGATTCTGAGACAACCAGTCTTTGCTCTAACTCCTTATGATTCTGAGACAACCAGTCTTTGCTCTAACTCCTTATGATTCTGAGACAACCAGTCTTTGCTCTAACTCCTTATGATTCTGAGACAACCAGTCTTTGCTCTAACTCCTTATGATTCTGAGACAACCAGTCTTTGCTCTTTCTCCTTATGATTCTGAGACAATCAGTCTTTGCTCTTTCTCCTTATGATTCTGAGATAACAAGTCTTTGCTCTAACTTCTTATGATTCTGAGACTACCAGTCTTTGCTCTAACTTCTTATGATTCTGAGACAACCAGTCTTTGCTCTAACTCCTTATGATTCTGAGACAACCAGTCTTTGCTCTAACTCCTTATGATTCTGAGACAACCAGTCTTTGCTCAAACTCCTTATGATTCTGAGACAACCAGTCTTTGCTCTAACTCCTTATGATTCTGGGACGACCAGTCTTTGCTCTAACTCCTTATGATTCTGAGACAACCAGTCTTTGCTCTAACGCCTTATGATTCTGAGACAACCAGTCTTTGCTCAAACTCCTTATGATTCTGAGACAACCAGTCTTTGCTCTAACTTCTTATGATTCTGGGACGACCAGTCCTTGCTTTATCTCCTTATGATTCTGAGACAACCAGTCTTTGCTCTAACTCCTTATGATTCTGGGACAACCAGTCTTTGCTCTTTCTCCTTATGATTTTGAGACAACCAGTCTTTGCTCTAACTCCTTATTATTCTGAGACAACCAGTCTTTGCTCTAGCTCCTTATGATTCTGGGACGACCAGTCTTTGCTCCAACTCCTTATGATTCTGAGACAACCAGTCTTTGCTCTAACTCCTTATGATTCTGGGACAACCAGTCTTTGCTGTAACTCCTTATGATTCTGGGACAACCAGTCTTTGCTCTAACTCCTTATGATTCTGAGACAACCAGTTTTTGCTCTAACTCCTTATGATTCTGAGACAACCAGTCTTTGCTCAAACTCCTTATGATTCTGAGAAAACCAATCTTTGCTCTAACTCCTTATGATTCTGAGACAACCAGTCTTTGCTCTAGCTCCTTATGATTCTGAGACAGCCAGTCTTTGCTCTTTCTCCTTATGATTCTGAGACAACCAGTCTTTGCTCTAACTCCTTATGATTCTGAGACAACCAGTCTTTGCTCTAACTTCTTATGATTCTGAGACTACCAGTCTTTGATCTAACTTCTTATGATTCTGAGACAACCAGTCTTTGCTCTAACTCCTTATGATTCTGAGACAACCAGTCTTTGCTCTAACTCCTTATGATTCTGAGACAACCAGTCTTTGCTGTAACTCCTTATGATTCTGGGACAACCAGTCTTTGCTCTAACTCCTTATGATTCTGAGACAACCAGTTTTTGCTCTAACTCCTTATGATTCTGAGACAACCAGTCTTTGCTCAAACTCCTTATGATTCTGAGAAAACCAGTCTTTGCTCTAACTCCTTATGATTCTGGGACGACCAGTCTTTGCTCTAGCTCCTTATGATTCTGAGAGAGCCAGTCTTTGCTCTAACTCCTTATGATTGTGAGACAACCAGTCTTTGCTCTAACTCCTTATGATTCTGGGACAACCAGTCTTTGCTCTAACTCTTTATGATTCTGAGACAACCAGTCTTTGCTTTAACTCCTTATGATTCTGAGACAACCAGTCTGCTCTAACTCCTTATGATTCTGGGACGACAAGTCTTTGCTCTAACTCCTTATGATTCTGGGACGACCATTCTTTGCTCCAACTCCTTATGATTCTGAGACAACCAGTCTTTGCTCTAACCCCTTATGATTCTGGGGCAACCAGTCTTTGCTCTTTCTCCTTATGATTCTGAGACAACCAGTCTTTGCTCTTTCTCCTTATGATTCTGAGACAACCAGTCTTCGCTCTAACTCCTTATGATTCTGAGACAACAAGTCTTTGCTCTAACTCCTTATGATTCTGAGACAACCAGTCTTTGCTCAAACGCCTTATGATTCTGAGACAACCAGTCTTTGCTCTAACTCCTTATGATTCTGGGACGACCAGTCTTTGCTCTAACTCCTTATGATTCTAAGACAACCAGTCTTTGCTCTAACTCCTTATGATTCTGAGACAACCAGTCTTTGCTCTAACTCCTTATGATTCTGGGACAACCAGTCTTTGCTCTTTCTCCTTATGATTCTGAGACAACCAGTCTTTGCTCTAACTCCTTATGATTCTGAGACAACCAGTCTTTGCTCAACTCCTTATGATTCTGAGACAACCAGTCTTTGCTCTAACTCCTTATGATTCTGGGACGACCAGTCTTTGCTCCAACTCCTTATGATTCTGAGACAACCAGTCTTTGCTCTAACTCCTTATGATTCTGAGACAACCAGTCTTTGCTCTTTCTCCTTATGATTCTGAGACAACCAGTCTTTGCTCTAACTCCTTATGATTCTGAGACAACCAGTCTTTGCTCAAACTCCTTATGATTCTGAGACAACCAGTCTTTGCTCTAACTCCTTGTGATTCTGGGACGACCAGTCTTTGCTCTAACTCCTTATGATTCTGGGACGACCAGTCTTTGCTCCAACTCCTTATGATTCTGAGACAACCAATCTTTGCTCTAACTCCTTATGATTCTGGGACAACCAGTCATTGCTCTAACTCCTTATGATTCTGAGACAACCAGTCTTTGCTCTAACTCCTTATGATTCTGAGACAACCAGTCTTTGCTCTAGCTCCTTATGATTCTGGGACAACCAGTCTTTGATCTAACTCCTTATGATTCTGAGACAACCAGTCTTTGCTCTAACTCCTTATGATTCTGAGACAACCAGTCTTTGCTCTAACTCCTTATGATTCTGAGACAACCAGTCTTTGCTCTTTCTCCTTATGATTCTGAGACAACCAGTCTTTGCTCTAACTCCTTATGATTCTGAGACAACCAGTCTTTGCTCTAACTCCTTATGATTCTGGGACGACCAGTCTTTGCTCAAACGCCTTATGATTCTGAGACAACCAGTCTTTGCTCTAAATCCTTATGATTCTGGGACGACCAGTCTTTGCTCTAACTCCTTATGATTCTAAGACAACCAGTCTTTGCTCTAACTCCTTATGATTCTGAGACAACCAGTCTTTGCTCAAACTCCTTATGATTCTGAGACAACCAGTCTTTGCTCTAACTCCTTATGATTCTGGGACGACCAGTCTTTCCTCTAACTCCTTATGATTCTGAGACAACCAGTCTTTGCTCTAACTCCTTATGATTCTGGGACAACCAGTCTTTGCTCTTTCTCCTTGTGATTCTGAGACACCCAGTCTTTGCTCTAACTCCTTATGATTCTGAGACAACCAATCTTTGCTCTAACTCCTTATGATTCTGAGACAACCAGTCTTTGCTCAACTCCTTATGATTCTGAGACAACCAGTCTTTGCTCTAACTCCTTATGATTCTGGAACGACCAGTCTTTGCTCCAACTCCTTATGATTCTGAGACAACCAGTCTTTGCTCTAACTTCTTATGATTCTGAGACTACCAGTCTTTGCTCTAACTTCTTATGATTCTGAGACAACCAGTCTTTGCTCTAACTCCTTATGATTCTGAGACAACCAGTCTTTGCTCTTTCTCCTTATGATTCTGAGACAACCAGTCTTTGCTCTAACTCCTTATGATTCTGGGACGACCAGTCTTTGCTCTAACTCCTTATGATTCTGAGACAACCAGTCTTTGCTTTAACTCCTTATGATTCTGAGACAACCAGTCTTTGCTCTAACTCCTTATGATTCTGAGACAACCAGTCTGCTCTAACTCCTTATGATTCTGGGACGACAAGTCTTTGCTCTAACTCCTCATGATTCTGGGACGACCAGTCTTTGCTCCAACTCCTTATGATTCTGAGACAACCAGTCTTTGCTCTAACCCCTTATGATTCTGGGGCAACCAGTCTTTGCTCTTTCTCCTTATGATTCTGAGACAACCAGTCTTTGCTCTTTCTCCTTATGATTCTGAGACAACCAGTCTTTGCTCTAACTCCTTATGATTCTGAGACAACCAGTCTTTGCTCTAACTCCTTATGATTCTGAGAAAACCAGTCTTTGCTCAAACGCCTTATGATTCTGAGACAACCAGTCTTTGCTCTAACTCCTTATGATTCTGGGACGACCAGTCTTTGCTCTAAATCCTTATGATTCTAAGACAACCAGTCTTTGCTCTAACTCCTTATGATTCTGAGACAACCCGTCTTTGCTCAAACTCCTTATGATTCTGAGACAACCAGTCTTTTCTCTAACTCCTTATGATTCTGGGACGACCAGTCTTTTTTCTAACTCCTTATGATTCTGGGACAACCAGTCTTTGCTCTTTCTCCTTATGATTCTGGGACAACCAGTCTTTGCTCTTTCTCCTTATGATTCTGAGACAACCAGTCTTTGCTCTAACTCCTTATGATTCTGAGACAACCAGTCTTTGCTCAACTCCTTATGATTCTGAGACAACCAGTCTTTGCTCTATCTCCTTATGATTCTGAGACAACCAGTCTTTGCACTTTCTCCTTATGATTCTGAGACAACCAGTCTTTGCTCTAACTCCTTATGATTCTGAGACAACCAGTCTTTGCTCAAACTCCTTATGATTCTGAGACAACCAGTCTTTGCTCTAACTCCTTGTGATTCTGGGACGACCAGTCTTTGTTCTAACTCCTTATGATTCTGGGACGACCAGTCTTTGCTCCAACTCCTTATGATTCTGAGACAACCAATCTTTGCTCTAACTCCTTATGATTCTGGGACAACCAGTCATTGCTCTAACTCCTTATGATTCTGAGACAACCAGTCTTTGCTCTAACTCCTTATGATTCTGAGACAACCAGTCTTTGATCTAACTCCTTATGATTCTGGGACAACCAGTTTTTGATCTAACTCCTTATGATTCTGAGACAACCAGTCTTTGCTCTAACTCCTTATGATTCTGAGACAACCAGTCTTTGCTCTAACTCCTTATGATTCTGAGACAACCAGTCTTTGCTCTTTCTCCTTATGATTCTGAGACAACCAGTCTTTGCTCTAACTCCTTATGATTCTGAGACAACCAGTCTTTGCTCTAACTCCTTATGATTTTGGGACGACCAGTCTTTGCTCAAACGCCTTATGATTCTGAGACAACCAGTCTTTGCTCTAACTCCTTATGATTCTGGGACGACCAGTCTTTGCTCTAACTCCTTATGATTCTAAGACAACCAGTCTTTGCTCTAACTCCTTATGATTCTGAGACAACCAGTCTTTGCTCAAACTCCTTATGATTCTGAGACAACCAGTCTTTGCTCTAACTCCTTATGATTCTGGGACGACCAGTCTTTGCTCTAACTCCTTATGATTCTGAGACAACCAGTCTTTGCTCTAACTCCTTATGATTCTGGGACAACCAGTCTTTGCTCTTTCTCCTTATGATTCTGAGACAACCAGTCTTTGCTCTAACTCCTTATGATTCTGAGACAACCAGTCTTTGCTCTAACTCCTTATGATTCTGAGACAACCAGTCTTTGCTCAACTCCTTATGATTCTGAGACAACCAGTCTTTGCTCTAACTCCTTATGATTCTGGAACGACCAGTCTTTGCTCCAACTCCTTATGATTCTGAGACAACCAGTCTTTGCTCTAATTCCTTATGATTCTGGGACAACCAGTCTTTGCTCTAACTCCTTATGATTCTGAGACAACCAGTCTTTGCTCAAACTCCTTATGATTCTGAGACAACCAGTCTTTGCTCTAACTCCTTGTGATTCTGGGACGACCAGTCTTTGCTCTAACTCCTTATGATTCTGGGACGACCAGTCTTTGCTCCAACTCCTTATGATTCTGAGAAAACCAGTATTTGCTCTCACTCCTTATGATTCTGGGACAACCAGTCTTTGCTCTAACTCCTTATGATTCTGAGACAACCAGTCTTTGCTCTAACTCCTTATGATTCCGAGACAACCAGTCATTGATCTAACTCCTTATGATTCTGAGACAACCAGTCTTTGCTCTAACTCCTTATGATTCTGGGACAACCAGTCTTTGCTCTAACTCCTTATGATTCTGAGACAACCAGTCTTTGCTTTAACTCCTTATGATTCTGAGACAACCAGTCTTTGCTCTAACTCCTTATGATTCTGAGACAACCAGTCTGCTCTAACTCCTTATGATTCTGGGACGACAAGTCTTTGCTCTAACTCCTCATGATTCTGGGACGACCAGTCTTTGCTCCAACTCCTTATGATTCTGAGACAACCAGTCTTTGCTCTAACCCCTTATGATTCTGGGGCAACCAGTCTTTGCTCTTTCTCCTTATGATTCTGAGACAACCAGTCTTTGCTCTTTCTCCTTATGATTCTGAGACAACCAGTCTTTGCTCTAACTCCTTATGATTCTGAGACAACCAGTCTTTGCTCTAACTCCTTATGATTCTGAGACAACCAGTCTTTGCTCAAACGCCTTATGATTCTGAGACAACCAGTCTTTGCTCTAACTCCTTATGATTCTGGGACGACCAGTCTTTGCTCTAAATCCTTATGATTCTAAGACAACCAGTCTTTGCTCTAACTCCTTATGATTCTGAGACAACCCGTCTTTGCTCAAACTCCTTATGATTCTGAGACAACCAGTCTTTTCTCTAACTCCTTATGATTCTGGGACGACCAGTCTTTTTTCTAACTCCTTATGATTCTGAGACAACCAGTCTTTGCTCTAACTCCTTATGATTCTGGGACAACCAGTCTTTGCTCTTTCTCCTTATGATTCTGAGACAACCAGTCTTTGCTCTAACTCCTTATGATTCTGAGACAACCAGTCTTTGCTCAACTCCTTATGATTCTGAGACAACCAATCTTTGCTCTAACTCCTTATGATTCTGAGACAACCAGTCTTTGCACTTTCTCCTTATGATTCTGAGACAACCAGTCTTTGCTCTAACTCCTTATGATTCTGAGACACCAGTCTTTGCTCAAACTCCTTATGATTCTGAGACAACCAGTCTTTCCTCTAACTCCTTGTGATTCTGGGACGACCAGTCTTTGCTCTAACTCCTTATGATTCTGGGACGACCAGTCTTTGCTCCAACTCCTTATGATTCTGAGACAACCAATCTTTGCTCTAACTCCTTATGATTCTGGGACAACCAGTCATTGCTCTAACTCCTTATGATTCTGAGACAACCAGTCTTTGCTCTAGCTCCTTATGATTCTGAGAGAGCCAGTCTTTGCTCTAACTCCTTATGATTGTGAGACAACCAGTCTTTGCTCTAACTCCTTATGATTGCTTTGACAACCAGTCTTTGCTCTAACTCTTTATGATTCTGAGACAACGAGTCTTTGCTTTAACTCCTTATGATTCTGAGACAACCAGTCTGCTCTAACTCCTTATGATTCTGGGACGACAAGTCTTTGCTCTAACTCCTTATGATTCTGGGACGACCATTCTTTGCTCCAACTCCTTATCATTCTGAGACAACCAGTCTTTGCTCTAACCCCTTATGATTCTGGGGCAACCAGTCTTTGCTCTTTCTCCTTATGATTCTGAGACAACCAGTCTTTGCTCTTTCTCCTTATGATTCTGAGACAACCAGTCTTTGCTCTAACTCCTTATGATTCTGAGACAACAAGTCTTTGCTCTAACTCCTTATGATTCTGAGACAACCAGTCTTTGCTCAAACGCCTTATGATTCTGAGACAACCAGTCTTTGCTCTAACTCCTTATGATTCTGGGACGACCAGTCTTTGCTCTAACTCCTTATGATTCTAAGACAACCAGTCTTTGCTCTAACTCCTTATGATTCTGAGACAACCAGTCTTTGCTCTAACTCCTTATGATTCTGGGACAACCAGTCTTTGCTCTTTCTCCTTATGATTCTGAGACAACCAGTCTTTGCTCTAACTCCTTATGATTCTGAGACAACAAGTCTTTGCTCTAACTCCTTATGATTCTGAGACAACCAGTCTTTGCTCAAACGCCTTATGATTCTGAGACAACCAGTCTTTGCTCTAACTCCTTATGATTCTGGGACGACCAGTCTTTGCTCTAACTCCTTATGATTCTAAGACAACCAGTCTTTGCTCTAACTCCTTATGATTCTGAGACAACCAGTCTTTGCTCTAACTCCTTATGATTCTGGGACAACCAGTCTTTGCTCTTTCTCCTTATGATTCTGAGACAACCAGTCTTTGCTCTAACTCCTTATGATTCTGAGACAACCAGTCTTTGCTCAACTCCTTATGATTCTGAGACAACCAGTCTTTGCTCTAACTCCTTATGATTCTGGGACGACCAGTCTTTGCTCCAACTCATTATGATTCTGAGACAACCAGTCTTTGCTCTAACTCCTTATGATTCTGAGACAACCAGTCTTTGCTCTTTCTCCTTATGATTCTGAGACAACCAGTCTTTGCTCTAACTCCTTATGATTCTGAGACAACCAGTCTTTGCTCAAACTCCTTATGATTCTGAGACAACCAGTCTTTGCTCTAACTCCTTGTGATTCTGGGACGACCAGACTTTGCTCTAACTCCTTATGATTCTGGGACGACCAGTCTTTGCTCCAACTCCTTATGATTCTGAGACAACCAATCTTTGCTCTAACTCCTTATGATTCTGGGACAACCAGTCATTGCTCTAACTCCTTATGATTCTGAGACAACCAGTCTTTGCTCTAACTCCTTATGATTCTGAGACAACCAGTCTTTGCTCTAGCTCCTTATGATTCTTGGACAACCAGTCTTTGATCTAACTCCTTATGATTCTGAGACAACCAGTCTTTGCTCTAACTCCTTATGATTCTGAGACAACCAGTCTTTGCTCTAACTCCTTATGATTCTGAGACAACCAGTCTTTGCTCTTTCTCCTTATGATTCTGAGACAACCAGTCTTTGTTCTAACTCCTTATGATTCTGAGACAACCAGTCTTTGCTCTAACTCCTTATGATTCTGGGACGACCAGTCTTTGCTCAAACGCCTTATTATTCTGAGACAACCAGTCTTTGCTCTAACTCCTTATGATTCTGGGACGACCAGTCTTTGCTCTAACTCCTTATGATTCTAAGACAACCAGTCTTTGCTCTAACTCCTTATGATTCTGAGACAACCAGTCTTTGCTCAAACTCCTTATGATTCTGAGACAACCAGTCTTTGCTCTAACTCCTTATGATTCTGGGACGACCAGTCTTTGGTCTAACTCCTTATGATTCTGAGACAACCAGTCTTTGCTCTAACTCCTTATGATTCTGGGACAACCAGTCTTTGCTCTTTCTCCTTATGATTCTGAGACACCCAGTCTTTGCTCTAACTCCTTATGATTCTGAGACAACCAATCTTTGCTCTAACTCCTTATGATTCTGAGACAACCTATCTTTGCTCAACTCCTTATGATTCTGAGACAACCAGTCTTTGCTCTAACTCCTTATGATTCTGGAACGACCAGTCTTTGCTCCAACTCCTTATGATTCTGAGACAACCAGTCTTTGCTCTAACTTCTTATAATTCTGAGACTACCAGTCTTTGCTCTAACTTCTTATGATTCTGAGACAACCAGTCTTTGCTCTAACTCCTTATGATTCTGAGACAACCAGTCTTTGCTCTTTCTCCTTATGATTCTGAGACAACCAGTCTTTGCTCTAACTCCTTATGATTCTGGGACGACCAGTCTTTGCTCTAACTCCTTATGATTCTGAGACAACCAGTCTTTGCTTTAACTCCTTATGATTCTGAGACAACCAGTCTTTGCTCTAACTCCTTATGATTCTGAGACAACCAGTCTGCTCTAACTCCTTATGATTCTGGGACGACAAGTCTTTGCTCTAACTCCTCATGATTCTGGGACGACCAGTCTTTGCTCCAACTCCTTATGATTCTGAGACAACCAGTCTTTGCTCTAACCCCTTATGATTCTGGGGCAACCAGTCTTTGCTCTTTCTCCTTATGATTCTGAGACAACCAGTCTTTGCTCTTTCTCCTTATGATTCTGAGACAACCAGTCTTTGCTCTAACTCCTTATGATTCTGAGACAACCAGTCTTTGCTCTAACTCCTTATGATTCTGAGACAACCAGTCTTTGCTCAAACGCCTTATGATTCTGAGACAACCAGTCTTTGCTCTAACTCCTTATGATTCTGGGACGACCAGTCTTTGCTCTAAATCCTTATGATTATAAGACAACCAGTCTTTGCTCTAACTCCTTATGATTCTGAGACAACCCGTCTTTGCTCAAACTCCTTATGATTCTGAGACAACAAGTCTTTTCTCTAACTCCTTATGATTCTGGGACGACCAGTCTTTTTTCTAACTCCTTATGATTCTGAGACAACCAGTCTTTGCTCTAACTCCTTATGATTCTGGGACAACCAGTCTTTGCTCTTTCTCCTTATGATTCTGAGACAACCAGTCTTTGCTCTAACTCCTTATGATTCTGAGACAACCAGTCTTTGCTCAACTCCTTATGATTCTGAGACAACCAGTCTTTGCTCTAACTCCTTATGATTCTGAGACAACCAGTCTTTGCACTTTCTCCTTATGATTCTGAGACAACCAGTCTTTGCTCTAACTCCTTATGATTCTGAGACAACCAGTCTTTGCTCAAACTCCTTATGATTCTGAGACAACCAGTCTTTGCTCTAACTCCTTGTGATTCTGGGACGACCAGTCTTTGCTCTAACTCCTTATGATTCTGGGACGACCAGTCTTTGCTCCAACTCCTTATGATTCTGAGACAACCAATCTTTGCTCTAACTCCTTATGATTCTGGGACAACCAGTCATTGCTCTAACTCCTTATGATTCTGAGACAACCAGTCTTTGCTCTAACTCCTTATGATTCTGAGACAACCAGTCTTTGATCTAACTCCTTATGATTCTGGGACAACCAGTTTTTGATCTAACTCCTTATGATTCTGAGACAACCAGTCTTTGCTCTAACTCCTTATGATTCTGAGACAACCAGTCTTTGCTCTAACTCCTTATGATTCTGAGACAACCAGTCTTTGCTCTTTCTCCTTATGATTCTGAGACAACCAGTCTTTGCTCTAACTCCTTATGATTCTGAGACAACCAGTCTTTGCTCTAACTCCTTATGATTTTGGGACGACCAGTCTTTGCTCAAACGCCTTATGATTCTGAGACAACCAGTCTTTGCTCTAACTCCTTATGATTCTGGGACGACCAGTCTTTGCTCTAACTCCTTATGATTCTAAGACAACCAGTCTTTGCTCTAACTCCTTATGATTCTGAGACAACCAGTCTTTGCTCAAACTCCTTATGATTCTGAGACAACCAGTCTTTGCTCTAACTCCTTATGATTCTGGGACGACCAGTCTTTGCTCTAACTCCTTATGATTCTGAGACAACCAGTCTTTGCTCTAACTCCTTATGATTCTGGGACAACCAGTCTTTGCTCTTTCTCCTTATGATTCTGAGACAACCAGTCTTTGCTCTAACTCCTTATGATTCTGAGACAACCAGTCTTTGCTCTAACTCCTTATGATTCTGAGACAACCAGTCTTTGCTCAACTCCTTATGATTCTGAGACAACCAGTCTTTGCTCTAACTCCTTATGATTCTGGAACGACCAGTCTTTGCTCCAACTCCTTATGATTCTGAGACAACCAGTCTTTGCTCTAATTCCTTATGATTCTGGGACAACCAGTCTTTGCTCTAACTCCTTATGATTCTGAGACAACCAGTCTTTGCTCAAACTCCTTATGATTCTGAGACAACCAGTCTTTGCTCTAACTCCTTATGATTCTGGGACGACCAGTCTTTGCTCTAACTCCTTATGATTCTAAGACAACCAGTCTTTGCTCTAACTCCTTATGATTCTAAGACAACCAGTCTTTGCTCTAACTCCTTATGATTCTGAGACAACCAGTCTTTGCTCTAACTCCTTATGATTCTGGGACGACCAGTCTTTGCTCTAACTCCTTATGATTCTGAGACAACCAGTCTTTGCTCTAACTCCTTATGATTCTGGGACAACCAGTCTTTGCTCTTTCTCCTTATGATTCTGAGACAACCAGTCTTTGCTCTAACTCCTTATGATTCTGAGACAACCAGTCTTTGCTCTAACTCCTTATGATTCTGAGACAACCAGTCTTTGCTCAACTCCTTATGATTCTGAGACAACCAGTCTTTGCTCTAACTCCTTATGATTCTGGAACGACCAGTCTTTGCTCCAACTCCTTATGATTCTGAGACAACCAGTCTTTGCTCTAATTCCTTATGATTCTGGGACAACCAGTCTTTGCTCTAACTCCTTATGATTCTGTGACAACCAGTCTTTGCTCAAACTCCTTATGATTCTGAGACAACCAGTCTTTGCTCTAACTCCTTGTGATTCTGGGACGACCAGTCTTTGCTCTAACTCCTTATGATTCTGGGACGACCAGTCTTTGCTCCAACTCCTTATGATTCTGAGAAAACCAGTATTTGCTCTCACTCCTTATGATTCTGGGACAACCAGTCTTTGCTCTAACTCCTTATGATTCTGAGACAACCAGTCTTTGCTCTAACTCCTTATGATTCCGAGACAACCAGTCATTGATCTAACTCCTTATGATTCTGAGACAACCAGTCTTTGCTCTAACTCCTTATGATTCTGGGACAACCAGTCTTTGCTCTAACTCCTTATGATTCTGAGACAACCAGTCTTTGCTTTAACTCCTTATGATTCTGAGACAACCAGTCTTTGCTCTAACTCCTTATGATTCTGAGACAACCAGTCTGCTCTAACTCCTTATGATTCTGGGACGACAAGTCTTTGCTCTAACTCCTCATGATTCTGGGACGACCAGTCTTTGCTCCAACTCCTTATGATTCTGAGACAACCAGTCTTTGCTCTAACCCCTTATGATTCTGGGGCAACCAGTCTTTGCTCTTTCTCCTTATGATTCTGAGACAACCAGTCTTTGCTCTTTCTCCTTATGATTCTGAGACAACCAGTCTTTGCTCTAACTCCTTATGATTCTGAGACAACCAGTCTTTGCTCTAACTCCTTATGATTCTGAGACAACCAGTCTTTGCTCAAACGCCTTATGATTCTGAGACAACCAGTCTTTGCTCTAACTCCTTATGATTCTGGGACGACCAGTCTTTGCTCTAAATCCTTATGATTCTAAGACAACCAGTCTTTGCTCTAACTCCTTATGATTCTGAGACAACCCGTCTTTGCTCAAACTCCTTATGATTCTGAGACAACCAGTCTTTTCTCTAACTCCTTATGATTCTGGGACGACCAGTCTTTTTTCTAACTCCTTATGATTCTGAGACAACCAGTCTTTGCTCTAACTCCTTATGATTCTGGGACAACCAGTCTTTGCTCTTTCTCCTTATGATTCTGAGACAACCAGTCTTTGCTCTAACTCCTTATGATTCTGAGACAACCAGTCTTTGCTCAACTCCTTATGATTCTGAGACAACCAATCTTTGCTCTAACTCCTTATGATTCTGAGACAACCAGTCTTTGCACTTTCTCCTTATGATTCTGAGACAACCAGTCTTTGCTCTAACTCCTTATGATTCTGAGACACCAGTCTTTGCTCAAACTCCTTATGATTCTGAGACAACCAGTCTTTCCTCTAACTCCTTGTGATTCTGGGACGACCAGTCTTTGCTCTAACTCCTTATGATTCTGGGACGACCAGTCTTTGCTCCAACTCCTTATGATTCTGAGACAACCAATCTTTGCTCTAACTCCTTATGATTCTGGGACAACCAGTCATTGCTCTAACTCCTTATGATTCTGAGACAACCAGTCTTTGCTCTAGCTCCTTATGATTCTGAGAGAGCCAGTCTTTGCTCTAACTCCTTATGATTGTGAGACAACCAGTCTTTGCTCTAACTCCTTATGATTGCTTTGACAACCAGTCTTTGCTCTAACTCTTTATGATTCTGAGACAACGAGTCTTTGCTTTAACTCCTTATGATTCTGAGACAACCAGTCTGCTCTAACTCCTTATGATTCTGGGACGACAAGTCTTTGCTCTAACTCCTTATGATTCTGGGACGACCATTCTTTGCTCCAACTCCTTATCATTCTGAGACAACCAGTCTTTGCTCTAACCCCTTATGATTCTGGGGCAACCAGTCTTTGCTCTTTCTCCTTATGATTCTGAGACAACCAGTCTTTGCTCTTTCTCCTTATGATTCTGAGACAACCAGTCTTTGCTCTAACTCCTTATGATTCTGAGACAACAAGTCTTTGCTCTAACTCCTTATGATTCTGAGACAACCAGTCTTTGCTCAAACGCCTTATGATTCTGAGACAACCAGTCTTTGCTCTAACTCCTTATGATTCTGGGACGACCAGTCTTTGCTCTAACTCCTTATGATTCTAAGACAACCAGTCTTTGCTCTAACTCCTTATGATTCTGAGACAACCAGTCTTTGCTCTAACTCCTTATGATTCTGGGACAACCAGTCTTTGCTCTTTCTCCTTATGATTCTGAGACAACCAGTCTTTGCTCTAACTCCTTATGATTCTGAGACAACAAGTCTTTGCTCTAACTCCTTATGATTCTGAGACAACCAGTCTTTGCTCAAACGCCTTATGATTCTGAGACAACCAGTCTTTGCTCTAACTCCTTATGATTCTGGGACGACCAGTCTTTGCTCTAACTCCTTATGATTCTAAGACAACCAGTCTTTGCTCTAACTCCTTATGATTCTGAGACAACCAGTCTTTGCTCTAACTCCTTATGATTCTGGGACAACCAGTCTTTGCTCTTTCTCCTTATGATTCTGAGACAACCAGTCTTTGCTCTAACTCCTTATGATTCTGAGACAACCAGTCTTTGCTCAACTCCTTATGATTCTGAGACAACCAGTCTTTGCTCTAACTCCTTATGATTCTGGGACGACCAGTCTTTGCTCCAACTCATTATGATTCTGAGACAACCAGTCTTTGCTCTAACTCCTTATGATTCTGAGACAACCAGTCTTTGCTCTTTCTCCTTATGATTCTGAGACAACCAGTCTTTGCTCTAACTCCTTATGATTCTGAGACAACCAGTCTTTGCTCAAACTCCTTATGATTCTGAGACAACCAGTCTTTGCTCTAACTCCTTGTGATTCTGGGACGACCAGTCTTTGCTCTAACTCCTTATGATTCTGGGACGACCAGTCTTTGCTCCAACTCCTTATGATTCTGAGACAACCAATCTTTGCTCTAACTCCTTATGATTCTGGGACAACCAGTCATTGCTCTAACTCCTTATGATTCTGAGACAACCAGTCTTTGCTCTAACTCCTTATGATTCTGAGACAACCAGTCTTTGCTCTAGCTCCTTATGATTCTTGGACAACCAGTCTTTGATCTAACTCCTTATGATTCTGAGACACCAGTCTTTGCTCAAACTCCTTATGATTCTGAGACAACCAGTCTTTCCTCTAACTCCTTGTGATTCTGGGACGACCAGTCTTTGCTCTAACTCCTTATGATTCTGGGACGACCAGTCTTTGCTCCAACTCCTTATGATTCTGAGACAACCAATCTTTGCTCTAACTCCTTATGATTCTGGGACAACCAGTCATTGCTCTAACTCCTTATGATTCTGAGACAACCAGTCTTTGCTCTAGCTCCTTATGATTCTGAGAGAGCCAGTCTTTGCTCTAACTCCTTATGATTGTGAGACAACCAGTCTTTGCTCTAACTCCTTATGATTGCTTTGACAACCAGTCTTTGCTCTAACTCTTTATGATTCTGAGACAACGAGTCTTTGCTTTAACTCCTTATGATTCTGAGACAACCAGTCTGCTCTAACTCCTTATGATTCTGGGACGACAAGTCTTTGCTCTAACTCCTTATGATTCTGGGACGACCATTCTTTGCTCCAACTCCTTATCATTCTGAGACAACCAGTCTTTGCTCTAACCCCTTATGATTCTGGGGCAACCAGTCTTTGCTCTTTCTCCTTATGATTCTGAGACAACCAGTCTTTGCTCTTTCTCCTTATGATTCTGAGACAACCAGTCTTTGCTCTAACTCCTTATGATTCTGAGACAACAAGTCTTTGCTCTAACTCCTTATGATTCTGAGACAACCAGTCTTTGCTCAAACGCCTTATGATTCTGAGACAACCAGTCTTTGCTCTAACTCCTTATGATTCTGGGACGACCAGTCTTTGCTCTAACTCCTTATGATTCTAAGACAACCAGTCTTTGCTCTAACTCCTTATGATTCTGAGACAACCAGTCTTTGCTCTAACTCCTTATGATTCTGGGACAACCAGTCTTTGCTCTTTCTCCTTATGATTCTGAGACAACCAGTCTTTGCTCTAACTCCTTATGATTCTGAGACAACAAGTCTTTGCTCTAACTCCTTATGATTCTGAGACAACCAGTCTTTGCTCAAACGCCTTATGATTCTGAGACAACCAGTCTTTGCTCTAACTCCTTATGATTCTGGGACGACCAGTCTTTGCTCTAACTCCTTATGATTCTAAGACAACCAGTCTTTGCTCTAACTCCTTATGATTCTGAGACAACCAGTCTTTGCTCTAACTCCTTATGATTCTGGGACAACCAGTCTTTGCTCTTTCTCCTTATGATTCTGAGACAACCAGTCTTTGCTCTAACTCCTTATGATTCTGAGACAACCAGTCTTTGCTCAACTCCTTATGATTCTGAGACAACCAGTCTTTGCTCTAACTCCTTATGATTCTGGGACGACCAGTCTTTGCTCCAACTCATTATGATTCTGAGACAACCAGTCTTTGCTCTAACTCCTTATGATTCTGAGACAACCAGTCTTTGCTCTTTCTCCTTATGATTCTGAGACAACCAGTCTTTGCTCTAACTCCTTATGATTCTGAGACAACCAGTCTTTGCTCAAACTCCTTATGATTCTGAGACAACCAGTCTTTGCTCTAACTCCTTGTGATTCTGGGACGACCAGTCTTTGCTCTAACTCCTTATGATTCTGGGACGACCAGTCTTTGCTCCAACTCCTTATGATTCTGAGACAACCAATCTTTGCTCTAACTCCTTATGATTCTGGGACAACCAGTCATTGCTCTAACTCCTTATGATTCTGAGACAACCAGTCTTTGCTCTAACTCCTTATGATTCTGAGACAACCAGTCTTTGCTCTAGCTCCTTATGATTCTTGGACAACCAGTCTTTGATCTAACTCCTTATGATTCTGAGACAACCAGTCTTTGCTCTAACTCCTTATGATTCTGAGACAACCAGTCTTTGCTCTAACTCCTTATGATTCTGAGACAACCAGTCTTTGCTCTTTCTCCTTATGATTCTGAGACAACCAGTCTTTGTTCTAACTCCTTATGATTCTGAGACAACCAGTCTTTGCTCTAACTCCTTATGATTCTGGGACGACCAGTCTTTGCTCAAACGCCTTATGATTCTGAGACAACCAGTCTTTGCTCTAACTCCTTATGATTCTGGGACGACCAGTCTTTGCTCTAACTCCTTATGATTCTAAGACAACCAGTCTTTGCTCTAACTCCTTATGATTCTGAGACAACCAGTCTTTGCTCAAACTCCTTATGATTCTGAGACAACCAGTCTTTGCTCTAACTCCTTATGATTCTGGGACGACCAGTCTTTGGTCTAACTCCTTATGATTCTGAGACAACCAGTCTTTGCTCTAACTCCTTATGATTCTGGGACAACCAGTCTTTGCTCTTTCTCCTTATGATTCTGAGACACCCAGTCTTTGCTCTAACTCCTTATGATTCTGAGACAACCAATCTTTGCTCTAACTCCTTATGATTCTGAGACAACCAATCTTTGCTCAACTCCTTATGATTCTGAGACAACCAGTCTTTGCTCTAACTCCTTATGATTCTGGAACGACCAGTCTTTGCTCCAACTCCTTATGATTCTGAGACAACCAGTCTTTGCTCTAACTTCTTATAATTCTGAGACTACCAGTCTTTGCTCTAACTTCTTATGATTCTGAGACAACCAGTCTTTGCTCTAACTCCTTATGATTCTGAGACAACCAGTCTTTGCTCTTTCTCCTTATGATTCTGAGACAACCAGTCTTTGCTCTAACTCCTTATGATTCTGGGACGACCAGTCTTTGCTCTAACTCCTTATGATTCTGAGACAACCAGTCTTTGCTTTAACTCCTTATGATTCTGAGACAACCAGTCTTTGCTCTAACTCCTTATGATTCTGAGACAACCAGTCTGCTCTAACTCCTTATGATTCTGGGACGACAAGTCTTTGCTCTAACTCCTCATGATTCTGGGACGACCAGTCTTTGCTCCAACTCCTTATGATTCTGAGACAACCAGTCTTTGCTCTAACCCCTTATGATTCTGGGGCAACCAGTCTTTGCTCTTTCTCCTTATGATTCTGAGACAACCAGTCTTTGCTCTTTCTCCTTATGATTCTGAGACAACCAGTCTTTGCTCTAACTCCTTATGATTCTGAGACAACCAGTCTTTGCTCTAACTCCTTATGATTCTGAGACAACCAGTCTTTGCTCAAACGCCTTATGATTCTGAGACAACCAGTCTTTGCTCTAACTCCTTATGATTCTGGGACGACCAGTCTTTGCTCTAAATCCTTATGATTATAAGACAACCAGTCTTTGCTCTAACTCCTTATGATTCTGAGACAACCCGTCTTTGCTCAAACTCCTTATGATTCTGAGACAACAAGTCTTTTCTCTAACTCCTTATGATTCTGGGACGACCAGTCTTTTTTCTAACTCCTTATGATTCTGAGACAACCAGTCTTTGCTCTAACTCCTTATGATTCTGGGACAACCAGTCTTTGCTCTTTCTCCTTATGATTCTGAGACAACCAGTCTTTGCTCTAACTCCTTATGATTCTGAGACAACCAGTCTTTGCTCAACTCCTTATGATTCTGAGACAACCAGTCTTTGCTCTAACTCCTTATGATTCTGAGACAACCAGTCTTTGCACTTTCTCCTTATGATTCTGAGACAACCAGTCTTTGCTCTAACTCCTTATGATTCTGAGACAACCAGTCTTTGCTCAAACTCCTTATGATTCTGAGACAACCAGTCTTTGCTCTAACTCCTTGTGATTCTGGGACGACCAGTCTTTGCTCTAACTCCTTATGATTCTGGGACGACCAGTCTTTGCTCCAACTCCTTATGATTCTGAGACAACCAATCTTTGCTCTAACTCCTTATGATTCTGGGACAACCAGTCTTTGCTCTAACTCCTTATGATTCTGAGACAACCAGTCTTTGCTCTAACTCCTTATGATTCTGAGACAACCAGTCTTTGATCTAACTCCTTATGATTCTGGGACAACCAGTTTTTGATCTAACTCCTTATGATTCTGAGACAACCAGTCTTTGCTCTAACTCCTTATGATTCTGAGACAACCAGTCTTTGCTCTAACTCCTTATGATTCTGAGACAACCAGTCTTTGCTCTTTCTCCTTATGATTCTGAGACAACCAGTCTTTGCTCTAACTCCTTATGATTCTGAGACAACCAGTCTTTGCTCTAACTCCTTATGATTTTGGGACGACCAGTCTTTGCTCAAACGCCTTATGATTCTGAGACAACCAGTCTTTGCTCTAACTCCTTATGATTCTGGGACGACCAGTCTTTGCTCTAACTCCTTATGATTCTAAGACAACCAGTCTTTGCTCTAACTCCTTATGATTCTGAGACAACCAGTCTTTGCTCAAACTCCTTATGATTCTGAGACAACCAGTCTTTGCTCTAACTCCTTATGATTCTGGGACGACCAGTCTTTGCTCTAACTCCTTATGATTCTGAGACAACCAGTCTTTGCTCTAACTCCTTATGATTCTGGGACAACCAGTCTTTGCTCTTTCTCCTTATGATTCTGAGACAACCAGTCTTTGCTCTAACTCCTTATGATTCTGAGACAACCAGTCTTTGCTCTAACTCCTTATGATTCTGAGACAACCAGTCTTTGCTCAACTCCTTATGATTCTGAGACAACCAGTCTTTGCTCTAACTCCTTATGATTCTGGAACGACCAGTCTTTGCTCCAACTCCTTATGATTCTGAGACAACCAGTCTTTGCTCTAATTCCTTATGATTCTGGGACAACCAGTCTTTGCTCTAACTCCTTATGATTCTGAGACAACCAGTCTTTGCTCAAACTCCTTATGATTCTGAGACAACCAGTCTTTGCTCTAACTCCTTGTGATTCTGGGACGACCAGTCTTTGCTCTAACTCCTTATGATTCTGGGACGACCAGTCTTTGCTCCAACTCCTTATGATTCTGAGAAAACCAGTATTTGCTCTCACTCCTTATGATTCTGGGACAACCAGTCTTTGCTCTAACTCCTTATGATTCTGAGACAACCAGTCTTTGCTCTAACTCCTTATGATTCTGAGACAACCAGTCATTGATCTAACTCCTTATGATTCTGAGACAACCAGTCTTTGCTCTAACTCCTTATGATTCTGGGACAACCAGTCTTTGCTCTAACTCCTTAGATTCTGAGACAACCAGTCTTTGCTTTAACTCCTTATGATTCTGAGACAATCAGTCTTTGCTCTAACTCCTTATGATTCTGAGACAACCAGTCTGCTCTAACTCCTTATGATTCTGGAACGACAAGTCTTTGCTCTAACTCCTCATGATTCTGGGACGACCAGTCTTTGCTCCAACTCCTTATGATTCTGAGACAACCAGTCTTTGCTCTAACCCCTTATGATTCTGGGGCAACCAGTCTTTGCTCTTTCTCCTTATGATTCTGAGACAACCAGTCTTTGCTCTTTCTCCTTATGATTCTGAGACAACCAGTCTTTGCTCTAACTCCTTATGATTCTGAGACAACCAGTCTTTGCTCTAACTCCTTATGATTCTGAGACAACCAGTCTTTGCTCAAACGCCTTATGATTCTGAGACAACCAGTCTTTGCTCTAACTCCTTATGATTCTGGGACGACCAGTCTTTGCTCTAAATCCTTATGATTCTAAGACAACCAGTCTTTGCTCTAACTCCTTATGATTCTGAGACAACCCGTCTTTGCTCAAACTCCTTATGATTCTGAGACAACCAGTCTTTTCTCTAACTCCTTATGATTCTGGGACGACCAGTCTTTTTTCTAACTCCTTATGATTCTGAGACAACCAGTCTTTGCTCTAACTCCTTATGATTCTGGGACAACCAGTCTTTGCTCTTTCTCCTTATGATTCTGAGACAACCAGTCTTTACTCTAACTCCTTATGATTCTGAGACAACCAGTCTTTGCTCAACTCCTTATGATTCTGAGACAACCAATCTTTGCTCTAACTCCTTATGATTCTGAGACAACCAGTCTTTGCACTTTCTCCTTATGATTCTGAGACAACCAGTCTTTGCTCTAACTCCTTATGATTCTGAGACAACCAGTCTTTGCTCAAACTCCTTATGATTCTGAGACAACCAGTCTTTGCTCTAACTCCTTGTGATTCTGGGACGACCAGTCTTTGCTCTAACTCCTTATGATTCTGGGACGACCAGTCTTTGCTCCAACTCCTTATGATTCTGAGACAACCAATCTTTGCTCTAACTCCTTATGATTCTGGGACAACCAGTCATTGCTCTAACTCCTTATGATTCTGAGACAACCAGTCTTTGCTCTAACTCCTTATGATTCTGAGACAACCAGTCTTTGATCTAACTCCTTATGATTCTGGGACAACCAGTCTTTGATCTAACTCCTTATGATTCTGAGACAACCAGTCTTTGCTCTAACTCCTTATGATTCTGAGACAACCAGTCTTTGCTCTAACTCCTTATGATTCTGAGACAACCAGTCTTTGCTCTTTCTCCTTATGATTCTGAGACAACCAGTCTTTGCTCTAACTCCTTATGATTCTGAGACAACCAGTCTTTGCTCTAACTCCTTATGATTCTGGGACGACCAGTCTTTACTCAAACGCCTTATGATTCTGAGACAACCAGTCTTTGCTCTAACTCCTTATGATTCTGGGACGACCAGTCTTTGCTCTAACTCCTTATGATTCTAAGACAACCAGTCTTTGCTCTAACTCCTTATGATTCTGAGACAACCAGTCTTTGCTCAAACTCCTTATGATTCTGAGACAACCAGTCTTTGCACTAACTCCTTATGATTCTGGGACGACCAGTCTTTGCTCTAACTCCTTATGATTCTGAGACAACCAGTCTTTGCTCTAACTCCTTATGATTCTGGGACAACCAGTCTTTGCTCTTTCTCCTTATGATTCTGAGACAACCAGTCTTTGCTCTAACTCCTTATGATTCTGAGACAACCAGTCTTTGCTCTAACTCCTTATGATTCTGAGACAACCAGTCTTTGCTCAACTCCTTATGATTCTGAGACAACCAGTCTTTGCTCTAACTCCTTATCATTCTGGAACGACCAGTCTTTGCTCCAACTCCTTATGATTCTGAGACAACCAGTCTTTGCTCTAATTCCTTATGATTCTGGGACAACCAGTCTTTGCTCTAACTCCTTATGATTCTGAGACAACCAGTCTTTGCTCAAACTCCTTATGATTCTGAGACAACCAGTCTTTGCTCTAACTCCTTGTGATTCTGGGACGACCAGTCTTGGCTCTAACTCCTTATGATTCTGGGACGACCAGTCTTTGCTCCAACTCCTTATGATTCTGAGAAAACCAGTATTTGCTCTCACTCCTTATGATTCTGGGACAACCAGTCTTTGCTCTAACTCCTTATGATTCTGAGACAACCAGTCTTTGCTCTAACTCCTTATGATTCTGAGACAACCAGTCATTGATCTAACTCCTTATGATTCTGAGACAACCAGTCTTTGTTCTAACTCCTTATGATTCTGAGACAACCAGTCTTTGCTCTAACTCCTTATGATTCTGAGACAACCAGTCATTGATCTAACTCCTTATGATTCTGAGACAACCAGTCTTTGTTCTAACTCCTTATGATTCTGAGACAACCAGTCTTTGCTCTAACTCCTTATGATTCTGAGACAACCTGACTTTTCTCTTTCTCTTTATGATTCTGAGACAACCAGTCTTTGCTCTAACTCCTTATGATTCTGAGACAACCAGTCTTTGCTCTAACTCCTTTTGATTCTGGGACGACCAGTCTTTGCTCCAACTCCTTATGATTCTGAGGCAACCAGTCTTTGCTCTAACTTCTTATGATTCTGGGACAACGGTCTTTGCTCTAACTCCTTATGATTCTGGGACAACCAGTCTTTGCTCTAACTCCTTATGATTCTGAGACAACCAGTCTTTGCTCTTTCTCCTTATGATTCTGAGACAACCAGTCTTTGCTCTAACTCCTTATGATTCTGAGACAACCAGTCTTTGCTATAACTCCTTATGATTCTAGGACAACCAGTCTTTGCTCTTTCTCCTTATGATTCTGAGACAACCAGTCTTTGCTCTAACTCCTTATGATTCTGAGACAACCAGTCTTTGCTCTAACTCCTTATGATTCTGAGACAACCAGTCTTTGCTCTAACTCCTTATGATTCTGGGACAGCCAGTCATTGCTCTTTCTCCTTATGATTCTGAGACAATCAGTCTTTGCTCTTTTTCCTTATGATTCTGAGACAACCAGTCTTTGCTCTAACTTCTTATGATTCTGAGACAACCAGTCTTTGCTCTAACTCCTTATGATTCTGAGACAACCATTCTTTGCTCTAACTCCTTATGATTCTGAGACAGCCAGTCTTTGCTCTAACTTCTTATGATTCTGAGACAACCAGTCTTTGCTCTAACTTCTTATGTTTTTGAGACAACCAGTCTTTGCTCTAACTCCTTATGATTCTGAGACAACCCGTCTTTGCTCTAACTCCTTATGATTCTGGGACAATCAGTTTTTGCTCTTTCTCCTTATGATTCTGAGACAACCAGTCTTTGCTCAACTCCTTATGATTCTGGGACGACCATTCTTTGCTCCAACTCCTTATGATTCTGAGACAACCAGTCTTTGCTCTAACTTCTTATGATTCTGGGACAACCAGTCTTTGCTCTAACTCCTTATGATTCTGGGACAACCAGTCTTTGCCCTAACTTCTTATGATTCTGAGACAACCAGTCTTTGCTCAAACTCCTTATGATTCTGAGACAACCAGTCTTTGCTCTAACTCCTTATGATTCTGAGACAACCAGTCTTTGCTCTAACTTCTTATGATTCTGAGACTACCAGTCTTTGCTCTAACTTCTTATGATTCTGAGACAACCAGTCTTTGCTCTAACTCCTTATGATTCTGAGACAACCAGTCTTTGCTCTAACTCCTTATGATTCTGAGACAACCAGTCTTTGCTCTAACTCCTTATGATTCTGAGACAACCAGTCTTTGCTCTAACTCCTTATGATTCTGGGACAACCAGTCTTTGCTCTTTCTCCTTATGATTCTGGCACAATCAGTCTTTGCTCTTTCTCCTTATGATTCTGAGATAACCAGTCTTTGCTCTAACTTCTTATGATTCTGAGACTACCAGTCTTTGCTCTAACTTCTTATGATTCTGAGACAACCAGTCTTTGCTCTAACTCCTTATGATTCTGAGACAGCCAGTCTTTGCTCTAACTTCTTATGATTCTGAGACAACCAGTCTTTGCTCTAACTTCTTATGTTTTTGAGACAACCAGTCTTTGCTCTAACTCCTTATGATTCTGAGACAACCCGTCTTTGCTCTAACTCCTTATGATTCTGGCACAACCAGTCTTTGCTCTTTCTCCTTATGATTCTGAGACAACCAGTCTTTGCTCTAACTCCTTATGATTCTGAGACAACCAGTCTTTGCTCTAACTCCTTATGATTCTGAGACAACCAGTCTTTGCTCAAACTCCTTATGATTCTGAGACAACCAGTCTTTGCTCTAACTCCTTATGATTTTGGGACCACCAGTCTTTGCTCAAACTCCTTATGATTCTGAGACAACCAGTCTTTGCTCTAACCCCTTATGATTCTGAGACAACCAGTCTTTGCTCTAACTCCTTATGATTATGAGACAACCAGTATTTGCTCTAACCCCTTATGATTCTGAGACAACCAGTCTTTGCTCTAACTCCTTATGATTCTGAGACAACCAGTCTTTGCTCTAACCCCTTATGATTCTGAGACACCAGTCTTTGCTCTAACTCCTTATGATTTTGAGACAACCAGTCTTTGCTCTAACTCCTTATGATTCTGAGACAACCAGTCTGCTCTAACTCCTTATGATTCTGGGACGGCCAGTCTTTGCTCAAACTCCTTATGATTCTGGGACGACCAGTCTTTGCTCCAACTCCTTATGATTCTGAGACAACCATTCTTTGCTCTAACTCCTTATGATTCTGGGACAACCAGTCTTTGCTCTAACTCCTTATGTTTCTGAGACAACCAGTCCTTGCTCTAACTCCTTATGATTCTGGGACAACCAGTCTTTGCTCTTTCTCCTTATGATTCTGAGACAACCAGTCTTTGCTCCAACTCCTTATGATTCTGAGACAACCAATCTTTGCTCTAACTCCTTATGATTCTGGGACGACCAGTCTTTGCTCCAACTTCTTATGATTCTGAGACAACCAATCTTTGCTCTAACTCCTTATGATTCTGGGACAACCAGTCTTTGCTCTAACTCCTTATGATTCTGAGACAACCAGTCTTTGCTCTAACTCCTTATGATTCTGAGACAACCAGTCTTTGCTCTAACTCCTTATGATTCTGGGACAACCAGTCTTTGATCTAACTCCTTATGATTCTGAGACAACCAGTCTTTGCTCTAACTCCTTATGATTCTGAGACAACCAGTCTTTGCTCTAACTCCTTATGATTCTGAGACAACCAGTCTTTGCTCTTTCTCCTTATGATTCTGAGACAACCAGTCTTTGCTCTAACTCCTTATGATTCTGAGACAACCAGTCTTTGCTCTAACTCCTTATGATTCTGGGACGACCAGTCTTTACTCAAACGCCTTATGATTCTGAGACAACCAGTCTTTGCTCTAACTCCTTATGATTCTGGGACGACCAGTCTTTGCTCTAACTCCTTATGATTCTAAGACAACCAGTCTTTGCTCTAACTCCTTATGATTCTGAGACAACCAGTCTTTGCTCAAACTCCTTATGATTCTGAGACAACCAGTCTTTGCACTAACTCCTTATGATTCTGGGACGACCAGTCTTTGCTCTAACTCCTTATGATTCTGAGACAACCAGTCTTTGCTCTAACTCCTTATGATTCTGGGACAACCAGTCTTTGCTCTTTCTCCTTATGATTCTGAGACAACCAGTCTTTGCTCTAACTCCTTATGATTCTGAGACAACCAGTCTTTGCTCTAACTCCTTATGATTCTGAGACAACCAGTCTTTGCTCAACTCCTTATGATTCTGAGACAACCAGTCTTTGCTCTAACTCCTTATCATTCTGGAACGACCAGTCTTTGCTCCAACTCCTTATGATTCTGAGACAACCAGTCTTTGCTCTAATTCCTTATGATTCTGGGACAACCAGTCTTTGCTCTAACTCCTTATGATTCTGAGACAACCAGTCTTTGCTCAAACTCCTTATGATTCTGAGACAACCAGTCTTTGCTCTAACTCCTTGTGATTCTGGGACGACCAGTCTTGGCTCTAACTCCTTATGATTCTGGGACGACCAGTCTTTGCTCCAACTCCTTATGATTCTGAGAAAACCAGTATTTGCTCTCACTCCTTATGATTCTGGGACAACCAGTCTTTGCTCTAACTCCTTATGATTCTGAGACAACCAGTCTTTGCTCTAACTCCTTATGATTCTGAGACAACCAGTCATTGATCTAACTCCTTATGATTCTGAGACAACCAGTCTTTGTTCTAACTCCTTATGATTCTGAGACAACCAGTCTTTGCTCTAACTCCTTATGATTCTGAGACAACCTGACTTTTCTCTTTCTCCTTATGATTCTGAGACAACCAGTCTTTGCTCTAACTCCTTATGATTCTGAGACAACCAGTCTTTGCTCTAACTCCTTTTGATTCTGGGACGACCAGTCTTTGCTCCAACTCCTTATGATTCTGAGGCAACCAGTCTTTGCTCTAACTTCTTATGATTCTGGGACAACGGTCTTTGCTCTAACTCCTTATGATTCTGGGACAACCAGTCTTTGCTCTAACTCCTTATGATTCTGAGACAACCAGTCTTTGCTCTTTCTCCTTATGATTCTGAGACAACCAGTCTTTGCTCTAACTCCTTATGATTCTGAGACAACCAGTCTTTGCTATAACTCCTTATGATTCTAGGACAACCAGTCTTTGCTCTTTCTCCTTATGATTCTGAGACAACCAGTCTTTGCTCTAACTCCTTATGATTCTGAGACAACCAGTCTTTGCTCTAACTCCTTATGATTCTGAGACAACCAGTCTTTGCTCTAACTCCTTATGATTCTGGGACAGCCAGTCATTGCTCTTTCTCCTTATGATTCTGAGACAATCAGTCTTTGCTCTTTTTCCTTATGATTCTGAGACAACCAGTCTTTGCTCTAACTTCTTATGATTCTGAGACAACCAGTCTTTGCTCTAACTCCTTATGATTCTGAGACAACCATTCTTTGCTCTAACTCCTTATGATTCTGAGACAGCCAGTCTTTGCTCTAACTTCTTATGATTCTGAGACAACCAGTCTTTGCTCTAACTTCTTATGTTTTTGAGACAACCAGTCTTTGCTCTAACTCCTTATGATTCTGAGACAACCCGTCTTTGCTCTAACTCCTTATGATTCTGGGACAATCAGTTTTTGCTCTTTCTCCTTATGATTCTGAGACAACCAGTCTTTGCTCAACTCCTTATGATTCTGGGACGACCATTCTTTGCTCCAACTCCTTATGATTCTGAGACAACCAGTCTTTGCTCTAACTTCTTATGATTCTGGGACAACCAGTCTTTGCTCTAACTCCTTATGATTCTGGGACAACCAGTCTTTGCCCTAACTTCTTATGATTCTGAGACAACCAGTCTTTGCTCAAACTCCTTATGATTCTGAGACAACCAGTCTTTGCTCTAACTCCTTATGATTCTGAGACAACCAGTCTTTGCTCTAACTTCTTATGATTCTGAGACTACCAGTCTTTGCTCTAACTTCTTATGATTCTGAGACAACCAGTCTTTGCTCTAACTCCTTATGATTCTGAGACAACCAGTCTTTGCTCTAACTCCTTATGATTCTGAGACAACCAGTCTTTGCTCTAACTCCTTATGATTCTGAGATAACAAGTCTTTGCTCTAACTCCTTATGATTCTGGGACAACCAGTCTTTGCTCTTTCTCCTTATGATTCTGGCACAATCAGTCTTTGCTCTTTCTCCTTATGATTCTGAGATAACCAGTCTTTGCTCTAACTTCTTATGATTCTGAGACTACCAGTCTTTGCTCTAACTTCTTATGATTCTGAGACAACCAGTCTTTGCTCTAACTCCTTATGATTCTGAGACAGCCAGTCTTTGCTCTAACTTCTTATGATTCTGAGACAACCAGTCTTTGCTCTAACTTCTTATGTTTTTGAGACAACCAGTCTTTGCTCTAACTCCTTATGATTCTGAGACAACCCGTCTTTGCTCTAACTCCTTATGATTCTGGCACAACCAGTCTTTGCTCTTTCTCCTTATGATTCTGAGACAACCAGTCTTTGCTCTAACTCCTTATGATTCTGAGACAACCAGTCTTTGCTCTAACTCCTTATGATTCTGAGACAACCAGTCTTTGCTCAAACTCCTTATGATTCTGAGACAACCAGTCTTTGCTCTAACTCCTTATGATTTTGGGACCACCAGTCTTTGCTCAAACTCCTTATGATTCTGAGACAACCAGTCTTTGCTCTAACCCCTTATGATTCTGAGACAACCAGTCTTTGCTCTAACTCCTTATGATTATGAGACAACCAGTATTTGCTCTAACCCCTTATGATTCTGAGACAACCAGTCTTTGCTCTAACTCCTTATGATTCTGAGACAACCAGTCTTTGCTCTAACCCCTTATGATTCTGAGACACCAGTCTTTGCTCTAACTCCTTATGATTTTGAGACAACCAGTCTTTGCTCTAACTCCTTATGATTCTGAGACAACCAGTCTGCTCTAACTCCTTATGATTCTGGGACGGCCAGTCTTTGCTCAAACTCCTTATGATTCTGGGACGACCAGTCTTTGCTCCAACTCCTTATGATTCTGAGACAACCATTCTTTGCTCTAACTCCTTATGATTCTGGGACAACCAGTCTTTGCTCTAACTCCTTATGTTTCTGAGACAACCAGTCCTTGCTCTAACTCCTTATGATTCTGGGACAACCAGTCTTTGCTCTTTCTCCTTATGATTCTGAGACAACCAGTCTTTGCTCCAACTCCTTATGATTCTGAGACAACCAATCTTTGCTCTAACTCCTTATGATTCTGGGACGACCAGTCTTTGCTCCAACTTCTTATGATTCTGAGACAACCAATCTTTGCTCTAACTCCTTATGATTCTGGGACAACCAGTCTTTGCTCTAACTCCTTATGATTCTGAGACAACCAGTCTTTGCTCTAACTCCTTATGATTCTGAGACAACCAGTCTTTGCTCTAACTCCTTATGATTCTGGGACAACCAGTCCTTGATCTAACTCCTTATGATTCTGAGACAACCAGTCTTTGCTCTAACTCCTTATGATTCTGAGACAACCAGTCTTTGCTCTAACTCCTTATGATTCTGAGACAACCAGTCTTTGCTCTTTCTCCTTATGATTCTGAGACAACCATTCTTTGCTCTAACTCCTTATGATTCTGAGACAACCAGTCTTTGCTCTAACTCCTTATGATTCTGGGACGACCAGTCTTTGCTCTAACTCCTTATGATTCTAAGACAACCAGTCTTTGCTCTAACTTCTTATGATTCTGAGACAACCAGTCTTTGCTCAAACTCCTTATGATTCTGAGACAACCAGTCTTTGCTCTAACTCCTTATGATTCTGGGAAAACCAGTCTTTGCTCTAACTCCTTATGATTCTGAGACAACCAGTCTTTGCTCTAACTCCTTATGATTCTGGGACAACCAGTCTTTGCTCTTTCTCCTTATGATTCTGAGACAACCAGTCTTTGCTCTAACTCCTTATGATTCTGAGACAACCAGTCTTTGCTCTAACTCTTTATGATTCTGAGACAACCAGTCTTTGCTCAACTCCTTATGATTCTGAGACAACCAGTCTTTGCTCTAACTCCTTATGATTCTGGAACGACCAGTCTTTGCTCCAACTCCTTATGATTCTGAGACAACCAGTCTTTGCTCTAACTCCTTATGATTCTGGAACGACCAGTCTTTGCTCCAACTCCTTATGATTCTGAGACAACCAGTCTTTGCTCTAACTCCTTATGATTCTGAGACAACCAGTCTTTGCTCTTTCTCCTTATGATTCTGAGACAACCAGTCTTTGCTCTAACTCCTTATGATTCTGAGACAACCAGTCTTTGCTCTAACTCCTTGTGATTCTGGGACGACCAGTCTTTGCTCTAACTCCTTATGATTCTGAGACAACCAGTCTTTGCTCTAACTCCTTATGATTCTGAGATAACCAGTCTTTGCTCTAACTCCTTATGATTCTGGGACGACCAGTCTTTGCTCCAACTCCTTATGATTCTGAGATAACCAGTCTTTGCTCTAACTCCTTATGATTCTGGGACAACCAGTCTTTGCTCTAACTCCTTATGATTCTGAGACAACCAGTCTTTGCTCTAACTCCTTATGATTCTGAGACAACCAGTCTTTGCTCTAACTCCTTATGATTCTGAGACAACCAGTCATTGATCTAACTCCTTATGATTCTGATACAACCAGTCTTTGCTCTAACTCCTTATGATTCTGAGACAACCAGTCTTTGCTCTAACTCCTTATGATTCTGAGACAACCAGTCTTTGCTCTTTCTCCTTATGATTCTGAGACAACCAGTCTTTGCTCTAACTCCTTATGATTCTGAGACAACCAGTCTTTGCTCTAACTCCTTATGATTCTGAGACAACCAGTCTTTGCTCAAACTCCTTATGATTCTGAGACAACCAGTCTTTGCTCTAACTCCTTATGATTCTGGGACGACCAGTCTTTGCTCAAACTCCTTATGATTCTGAGACAACCAGTCTTTGCTCTAACCCCTTATGATTCTGAGACAACCAGTCTTTGCTCTAACTCCTTATGATTCTGAGACAACCAGTATTTGCTCTAACCCCTTATGATTCTGAGACAACCAGTCTTTGCTCTAACTCCTTATGATTCTGAGACAACCAGTCTTTGCTCTAACCCCTTATGATTCTGAGACAACCAGTCTTTGCTCTAACTTCTTATGTTTTTGAGACAACCAGTCTTTGCTCTAACTCCTTATGATTCTGAGACAACCCGTCTTTGCTCTAACTCCTTATGATTCTGAGACAACCAGTCTTTGCTCTAACTCCTTATGATTCTGAGACAACCAGTCTTTGCTCAAACTCCTTATGATTCTGAGACAACCAGTCTTTGCTCTAACTCCTTATGATTCTGGGACGACCAGTCTTGCTCAAACTCCTTATGATTCTGAGACAACCAGTCTTTGCTCTAACCCCTTATGATTCTGAGACAACCAGTCTTTGCTCTAACTCCTTATGATTCTGAGACAACCAGTATTTGCTCTAACCCCTTATGATTCTGAGACAACCAGTCTTTGCTCTAACTCCTTATGATTCTGAGACAACCAGTCTTTGCTCTAACCCCTTATGATTCTGAGACAACCAGTCTTTGCTCTATCTCCTTATGATTCTGAGACAACCAGTCTTTGCTCTAACTCCTTATGATTCTGAGACAACCAGTCTGCTCTAACTCCTTATGATTCTGGGACGGCCAGTCTTTGCTCAAACTCCTTATGATTCTGGGACGACCAGTCATTGCTCCAACTCCTTATGATTCTGAGACAACCAGTCTTTGCTCTAACTCCTTATGATTCTGAGACAACCAGTCTTTGCTCAAACTCCTTATGATTCTGAGACAACCAGTCTTTGCTCTAACTCCTTATGATTCTGGGACGACCAGTCTTTGCTCAAACTCCTTATGATTCTGAGACAACCAGTCTTTGCTCTAACCCCTTATGATTCTGAGACAACCAGTCTTTGCTCTAACTCCTTATGATTCTGAGACAACCAGTATTTGCTCTAACCCCTTATGATTCTGAGACAACCAGTCTTTGCTCTAACTCCTTATGATTCTGAGACAACCAGTCTTTGCTCTAACCCCTTATGATTCTGAGACAACCAGTCTTTGCTCTAACTTCTTATGTTTTTGAGACAACCAGTCTTTGCTCTAACTCCTTATGATTCTGAAACAACCCGTCTTTGCTCTAACTCCTTATGATTCTGAGACAACCAGTCTTTGCTCAAACTCCTTATGATTCTGAAACAACCAGTCTTTGCTCAAACTCCTTATGATTCTGAGACAACCAGTCTTTGCTCTAACTCCTTATGATTCTGGGACGACCAGTCTTTGCTCAAACTCCTTATGATTCTGAGACAACCAGTCTTTGCTCTAACCCCTTATGATTCTGAGACAACCAGTCTTTGCTCTAACTCCTTATGATTCTGAGACAACCAGTATTTGCTCTAACCCCTTATGATTCTGAGACAACCAGTCTTTGCTCTAACTCCTTATGATTCTGAGACAACCAGTCTTTGCTCTAACCCCTTATGATTCTGAGACAACCAGTCTTTGCTCTATCTCCTTATGATTCTGAGACAACCAGTCTTTGCTCTAACCCCTTATGATTCTGAGACAACCAGTCTTTGCTCTATCTCCTTATGATTCTGAGACAACCAGTCTTTGCTCTAACTCCTTATGATTCTGAGACAACCAGTCTGCTCTAACTCCTTATGATTCTGGGACGGCCAGTCTTTGCTCAAACTCCTTATGATTCTGGGACGACCAGTCATTGCTCCAACTCCTTATGATTCTGAGACAACCAGTCTTTGCTCTAACTCCTTATGATTCTGGGACAACCAGTCTTTGCTCTAACTCCTTATGTTTCTGAGACAACCAGTCCTTGCTCTAACTCCTTATGATTCTGGGACAACCAGTCTTTGCTCTTTCTCCTTATGATTCTGAGACAACCAGTCTTTGCTCCAACTCCTTATGATTCTGAGACAACCAATCTTTGCTCTAACTCCTTATGATTCTGGGACGACCAGTCTTTGCTCCAACTCCTTATGATTCTGAGACAACCAATCTTTGCTCTAACTCCTTATGATTCTGGGACAACCAGTCTTTGCTCTAACTCCTTATGATTCTGAGACAACCAGTCTTTGCTCTAACTCCTTATGATTCTGAGACAACCAGTCTTTGCTCTAACTCCTTATGATTCTGGGACAACCAGTCTTTGATCTAACTCCTTATGATTCTGAGACAACCAGTCTTTGCTCTAACTCCTTATGATTCTGAGACAACCAGTCTTTGCTCTAACTCCTTATGATTCTGAGACAACCAGTCTTTGCTCTTTCTCCTTATGATTCTGAGACAACCATTCTTTGCTCTAACTCCTTATGATTCTGAGACAACCAGTCTTTGCTCTAACTCCTTATGATTCTGGGACGACCAGTCTTTGCTCTAACTCCTTATGATTCTAAGACAACCAGTCTTTGCTCTAACTCCTTATGATTCTGAGACAACCAGTCTTTGCTCAAACTCCTTATGATTCTGAGACAACCAGTCTTTGCTCTAACTCCTTATGATTCTGGGACAACCAGTCTTTGCTCTAACTCCTTATGATTCTGTGACAACCAGTCTTTGCTCTAACTCCTTATGATTCTGGGACAACCAGTCTTTGCTCTTTCTCCTTATGATTCTGAGACAACCAGTCTTTGCTCTAACTCCTTATGATTCTGAGACAACCAGTCTTTGCTCTAACTCCTTATGATTCTGAGACAACCAGTCTTTGCTCAACTCCTTATGATTCTGAGACAACCAGTCTTTGCTCTAACTCCTTATGATTCTGGAACGACCAGTCTTTGCTCTAACTCCTTATGATTCTGAGACAACCAGTCTTTGCTCTAACTCCTTATGATTCTGAGACAACCAGTCTTTGCTCTTTCTCCTTATGATTCTGAGACAACCAGTCTTTGCTCTAACTCCTTATGATTCTGAGACAACCAGTCTCTGCTCAAACTCCTTATGATTCTGAGACAACCAGTCTTTGCTCTAACTCCTTGTGATTCTGGGACGACCAGTCTTTGCTCTAACTCCTTATGATTCTGGGACGACCAGTCTTTGCTCCAACTCCTTATGATTCTGAGATAACCAGTCTTTGCTCTAACTCCTTATGATTCTGGGACAACCAGTCTTTGCTCTAACTCCTTATGATTCTGAGACAACCAGTCTTTGCTCTAACTCCTAATGATTCTGAGACAACCAGTCTTTGCTCTAACTCCTTATCATTCTGAGACAACCAGTCATTGATCTAACTCCTTATGATTCTGATACAACCAGTCTTTGCCCTTTCTCCTTATGGTTCTGAGACAACCAGTCTTTGCTCTAACTCCTTATGATTCTGAGACAACCAGTCTTTGCTCTAACTCCTTATGATTCTGGGACGACCAGTCTTTGCTCTAACTCCTTATGATTCTAAGACAACCAGTCTTTGCTCTAACTCCTTATGATTCTGAGACAACCAGTCTTTGCTCAAACTCCTTATGATTCTGAGACAACCAGTCTTTGCTCTAACTCCTTATGATTCTGGGACAACCAGTCTTTGCTCTAACTCCTTATGATTCTGAGACAACCAGTCTTTGCTCTAACTCCTTATGATTCTGGGACAACCAGTCTTTGCTCTTTCTCCTTATGATTCTGAGACAACCAGTCTTTGCTCTAACTCCTTATGATTCTGAGACAACCAGTCTTTGCTCTAACTCCTTATGATTCTGAGACAACCAGTCTTTGCTCAACTCCTTATGATTCTGAGACAACCAGTCTTTGCTCTAACTCCTTATGATTCTGGAACGACCAGTCTTTGCTCTAACTCCTTATGATTCTGAGACAACCAGTCTTTGCTCTAACTCCTTATGATTCTGAGACAACCAGTCTTTGCTCGTTCTCCTTATGATTCTGAGACAACCAGTCTTTGCTCTAACTCCTTATGATTCTGAGACAACCAGTCTCTGCTCAAACTCCTTATGATTCTGAGACAACCAGTCTTTGCTCTAACTCCTTGTGATTCTGGGACGACCAGTCTTTGCTCTAACTCCTTATGATTCTGGGACGACCAGTCTTTGCTCCAACTCCTTATGATTCTGAGATAACCAGTCTTTGCTCTAACTCCTTATGATTCTGGGACAACCAGTCTTTGCTCTAACTCCTTATGATTCTGAGACAACCAGTCTTTGCTCTAACTCCTAATGATTCTGAGACAACCAGTCTTTGCTCTAACTCCTTATCATTCTGAGACAACCAGTCATTGATCTAACTCCTTATGATTCTGATACAACCAGTCTTTGCTCTTTCTCCTTATGGTTCTGAGACAACCAGTCTTTGCTCTAACTCCTTATGATTCTGAGACAACCAGTCTTTGCTCTAACTCCTTATGATTCTGGGACGACCAGTCTTTGCTCTAACTCCTTATGATTCTAAGACAACCAGTCTTTGCTCTAACTCCTTATGATTCTGAGACAACCAGTCTTTGCTCAAACTCCTTATGATTCTGAGACAACCAGTCTTTGCTCTAACTCCTTATGATTCTGGGACAACCAGTCTTTGCTCTAACTCCTTATGATTCTGAGACAACCAGTCTTTGCTCTAACTCCTTATGATTCTGGGACAACCAGTCTTTGCTCTTTCTCCTTATGATTCTGAGACAACCAGTCTTTGCTCTAACTCCTTATGATTCTGAGACAACCAGTCTTTGCTCTAACTCCTTATGATTCTGAGACAACCAGTCTTTGCTCAACTCCTTATGATTCTGATACAACCAGTCTTTGCTCTAACTCCTTATGATTCTGAGACAACCAGTCTTTGCTCTAACTCCTTATGATTCTGAGACAACCAGTCTTTGCTCTTTCTCCTTATGATTCTGAGACAACCAGTCTTTGCTCTAACTCCTTATGATTCTGAGACAACCAGTCTTTGCTCTAACTCCTTATGATTCTGAGACAACCAGTCTTTGCTCAAACTCCTTATGATTCTGAGACAACCAGTCTTTGCTCTAACTCCTTATGATTCTGGGACGACCAGTCTTTGCTCAAACTCCTTATGATTCTGAGACAACCAGTCTTTGCTCTAACCCCTTATGATTCTGAGACAACCAGTCTTTGCTCTAACTCCTTATGATTCTGAGACAACCAGTATTTGCTCTAACCCCTTATGATTCTGAGACAACCAGTCTTTGCTCTAACTCCTTATGATTCTGAGACAACCAGTCTTTGCTCTAACCCCTTATGATTCTGAGACAACCAGTCTTTGCTCTAACTTCTTATGTTTTTGAGACAACCAGTCTTTGCTCTAACTCCTTATGATTCTGAGACAACCCGTCTTTGCTCTAACTCCTTATGATTCTGAGACAACCAGTCTTTGCTCTAACTCCTTATGATTCTGAGACAACCAGTCTTTGCTCAAACTCCTTATGATTCTGAGACAACCAGTCTTTGCTCTAACTCCTTATGATTCTGGGACGGCCAGTCTTGCTCAAACTCCTTATGATTCTGAGACAACCAGTCTTTGCTCTAACCCCTTATGATTCTGAGACAACCAGTCTTTGCTCTAACTCCTTATGATTCTGAGACAACCAGTATTTGCTCTAACCCCTTATGATTCTGAGACAACCAGTCTTTGCTCTAACTCCTTATGATTCTGAGACAACCAGTCTTTGCTCTAACCCCTTATGATTCTGAGACAACCAGTCTTTGCTCTATCTCCTTATGATTCTGAGACAACCAGTCTTTGCTCTAACTCCTTATGATTCTGAGACAACCAGTCTGCTCTAACTCCTTATGATTCTGGGACGACCAGTCATTGCTCCAACTCCTTATGATTCTGAGACAACCAGTCTTTGCTCTAACTCCTTATGATTCTGAGACAACCAGTCTTTGCTCAAACTCCTTATGATTCTGAGACAACCAGTCTTTGCTCTAACTCCTTATGATTCTGGGACGACCATTCTTTGCTCAAACTCCTTATGATTCTGAGACAACCAGTCTTTGCTCTAACCCCTTATGATTCTGAGACAACCAGTCTTTGCTCTAACTCCTTATGATTCTGAGACAACCAGTATTTGCTCTAACCCCTTATGATTCTGAGACAACCAGTCTTTGCTCTAACTCCTTATGATTCTGAGACAACCAGTCTTTGCTCTAACCCCTTATGATTCTGAGACAACCAGTCTTTGCTCTAACTCCTTATGATTCTGAGACAACCAGTCTTTGCTCAAACTCCTTATGATTCTGAAACAACCAGTCTTTGCTCAAACTCCTTATGATTCTGAGACAACCAGTCTTTGCTCTAACTCCTTATGATTCTGGGACGGCCAGTCTTTGCTCAAACTCCTTATGATTCTGGGACGACCAGTCATTGCTCCAACTCCTTATGATTCTGAGACAACCAGTCTTTGCTCTAACTCCTTATGATTCTGGGACAACCAGTCTTTGCTCTAACTCCTTATGTTTCTGAGACAACCAGTCCTTGCTCTAACTCCTTATGATTCTGGGACAACCAGTCTTTGCTCTTTCTCCTTATGATTCTGAGACAACCAGTCTTTGCTCCAACTCCTTATGATTCTGAGACAACCAATCTTTGCTCTAACTCCTTATGATTCTGGGACGACCAGTCTTTGCTCCAACTCCTTATGATTCTGAGACAACCAATCTTTGCTCTAACTCCTTATGATTCTGGGACAACCAGTCTTTGCTCTAACTCCTTATGATTCTGAGACAACCAGTCTTTGCTCTAACTCCTTATGATTCTGAGACAACCAGTCTTTGCTCTAACTCCTTATGATTCTGGGACAACCAGTCTTTGATCTAACTCCTTATGATTCTGAGACAACCAGTCTTTGCTCTAACTCCTTATGATTCTGAGACAACCAGTCTTTGCTCTAACTCCTTATGATTCTGAGACAACCAGTCTTTGCTCTTTCTCCTTATGATTCTGAGACAACCATTCTTTGCTCTAACTCCTTATGATTCTGAGACAACCAGTCTTTGCTCTAACTCCTTATGATTCTGGGACGACCAGTCTTTGCTCTAACTCCTTATGATTCTAAGACAACCAGTCTTTGCTCTAACTCCTTATGATTCTGAGACAACCAGTCTTTGCTCAAACTCCTTATGATTCTGAGACAACCAGTCTTTGCTCTAACTCCTTATGATTCTGGGACAACCAGTCTTTGCTCTAACTCCTTATGATTCTGTGACAACCAGTCTTTGCTCTAACTCCTTATGATTCTGGGACAACCAGTCTTTGCTCTTTCTCCTTATGATTCTGAGACAACCAGTCTTTGCTCTAACTCCTTATGATTCTGAGACAACCAGTCTTTGCTCTAACTCCTTATGATTCTGAGACAACCAGTCTTTGCTCAACTCCTTATGATTCTGAGACAACCAGTCTTTGCTCTAACTCCTTATGATTCTGGAACGACCAGTCTTTGCTCTAACTCCTTATGATTCTGAGACAACCAGTCTTTGCTCTAACTCCTTATGATTCTGAGACAACCAGTCTTTGCTCTTTCTCCTTATGATTCTGAGACAACCAGTCTTTGCTCTAACTCCTTATGATTCTGAGACAACCAGTCTCTGCTCAAACTCCTTATGATTCTGAGACAACCAGTCTTTGCTCTAACTCCTTGTGATTCTGGGACGACCAGTCTTTGCTCTAACTCCTTATGATTCTGGGACGACCAGTCTTTGCTCCAACTCCTTATGATTCTGAGATAACCAGTCTTTGCTCTAACTCCTTATGATTCTGGGACAACCAGTCTTTGCTCTAACTCCTTATGATTCTGAGACAACCAGTCTTTGCTCTAACTCCTAATGATTCTGAGACAACCAGTCTTTGCTCTAACTCCTTATCATTCTGAGACAACCAGTCATTGATCTAACTCCTTATGATTCTGATACAACCAGTCTTTGCTCTTTCTCCTTATGGTTCTGAGACAACCAGTCTTTGCTCTAACTCCTTATGATTCTGAGACAACCAGTCTTTGCTCTAACTCCTTATGATTCTGGGACAACCAGTCTTTGCTCTAACTCCTTATGATTCTAAGACAACCAGTCTTTGCTCTAACTCCTTATGATTCTGAGACAACCTGTCTTTGCTCAAACTCCTTATGATTCTGAGACAACCAGTCTTTGCTCTAACTCCTTATGATTCTGGGACAACCAGTCTTTGCTCTAACTCCTTATGATTCTGGGACAACCAGTCTTTGCTCTTTCTCCTTATGATTCTGAGACAACCAGTCTTTGCTCTAACTCCTTATGATTCTGAGACAACCAGTCTTTGCTCTAACTCCTTATGATTCTGAGACAACCAGTCTTTGCTCAACTCCTTATGATTCTGAGACAACCAGTCTTTGCTCTAACTCCTTATGATTCTGGAACGACCAGTCTTTGCTCTAACTCCTTATGATTCTGAGACAACCAGTCTTTGCTCTAACTCCTTATGATTCTGAGACAACCAGTCTTTGCTCTTTCTCCTTATGATTCTGAGACAACCAGTCTTTGCTCTAACTCCTTATGATTCTGAGACAACCAGTCTTTGCTCTAACTCCTTATGATTCTGGGACGACCAGTCTTTGCTCCAACTCCTTATGATTCTGAGACAACCAGTCTTTGCTCTAACTTCTTATGATTCTGGGACAACCAGTCTTTGCTCTAACTCCTTATGATTCTGGGACAACCAGTCTTTGCTCTAACTCCTTATGATTCTGAGAAAACCAGTCTTTGCTCTTTCTCCTTATGATTCTGAGACAACCAGTCTTTGCTCTAACTCCTTATGATTCTGAGACAACCAGTCTTTGCTATAACTCCTTATGATTCTAGGACAACCAGTCTTTGCTCTTTCTCCTTATGATTCTGAGACAACCAGTCTTTGCTCTAACTCCTTATGATTCTGAGACAACCAGTCTTTGCTCTAACTCCTTATGATTCTGAAACAACCAGTCTTTGCTCTAACTCCTTATGATTCTGGGACAACCAGTCTTTGCTCTTTCTCCTTATGATTCTGAGACAATCAGTCTTTGCTCTTTCTCCTTATGATTCTGAGACAACCAGTCTTTGCTCTAACTTCTTATGATTCTGAGACTACCAGTCTTTGCTCTAACTTCTTATGATTCTGAGACAACCAGTCTTTGCTCTAACTCCTTATGATTCTGAGACAACCAGTCTTTGCTCTTTCTCCTTATGATTCTGAGACAGCCAGTCTTTGCTCTAACTCCTTATGATTCTGAGACAACCAGTCTCTGCTCAAACTCCTTATGATTCTGAGACAACCAGTCTTTGCTCTAACTCCTTATGATTCTGAGACAACCAGTCTTTGCTCTAACTCCTTATGATTCTGGGACAACCAGTCTTTGCTCTAACTCCTTATGATTCTGAGACAACCAGTCTTTGCTCTAACTCCTTATGATTCTGGGACAACCAGTCTTTGCTCTTTCTCCTTATGATTCTGAGACAACCAGTCTTTGCTCTAACTCCTTATGATTCTGAGACAACCAGTCTTTGCTCTAACTCCTTATGATTCTGAGACAACCAGTCTTTGCTCAACTCCTTATGATTCTGAGACAACCAGTCTTTGCTCTAACTCCTTATGATTCTGGAACGACCAGTCTTTGCTCTAACTCCTTATGATTCTGAGACAACCAGTCTTTGCTCTAACTCCTTATGATTCTGAGACAACCAGTCTTTGCTCTTTCTCCTTATGATTCTGAGACAACCAGTCTTTGCTCTAACTCCTTATGATTCTGAGACAACCAGTCTTTGCTCTAACTCCTTATGATTCTGGGACGACCAGTCTTTGCTCCAACTCCTTATGATTCTGAGACAACCAGTCTTTGCTCTAACTTCTTATGATTCTGGGACAACCAGTCTTTGCTCTAACTCCTTATGATTCTGGGACAACCAGTCTTTGCTCTAACTCCTTATGATTCTGAGAAAACCAGTCTTTGCTCTTTCTCCTTATGATTCTGAGACAACCAGTCTTTGCTCTAACTCCTTATGATTCTGAGACAACCAGTCTTTGCTATAACTCCTTATGATTCTAGGACAACCAGTCTTTGCTCTTTCTCCTTATGATTCTGAGACAACCAGTCTTTGCTCTAACTCCTTATGATTCTGAGACAACCAGTCTTTGCTCTAACTCCTTATGATTCTGAAACAACCAGTCTTTGCTCTAACTCCTTATGATTCTGGGACAACCAGTCTTTGCTCTTTCTCCTTATGATTCTGAGACAATCAGTCTTTGCTCTTTCTCCTTATGATTCTGAGACAACCAGTCTTTGCTCTAACTTCTTATGATTCTGAGACTACCAGTCTTTGCTCTAACTTCTTATGATTCTGAGACAACCAGTCTTTGCTCTAACTCCTTATGATTCTGAGACAACCAGTCTTTGCTCTTTCTCCTTATGATTCTGAGACAGCCAGTCTTTGCTCTAACTCCTTATGATTCTGAGACAACCAGTCTCTGCTCAAACTCCTTATGATTCTGAGACAACCAGTCTTTGCTCTAACTCCTTGTGATTCTGGGACGACCAGTCTTTGCTCTAACTCCTTATGATTCTGGGACGACCAGTCTTTGCTCCAACTCCTTATGATTCTGAGATAACCAGTCTTTGCTCTAACTCCTTATGATTCTGGGACAACCAGTCTTTGCTCTAGCTCCTTATGATTCTGAGACAACCAGTCTTTGCTCTAACTCCTTATGATTCTGAGACAACCAGTCTTTGCTCTAACTCCTTATCATTCTGAGACAACCAGTCATTGATCTAACTCCTTATGATTCTGATACAACCAGTCTTTGCTCTAACTCCTTATGATTCTGAGACAACCAGTCTTTGCTCTAACTCCTTATGATTCTGAGACAACCAGTCTTTGCTCTTTCTCCTTATGATTCTGAGACAACCAGTCTTTGCTCTAACTCCTTATGATTTTGAGACAACCAGTCTTTGCTCTAACTCCTTATGATTCTGGGACGACCAGTCTTTGCTCCAACTACTTATGATTCTGAGACAACCAGTCTTTGCTCTAACTTCTTATGATTCTGGGACAACCAGTCTTTGCTCTAACTCCTTATGATTCTGGGACAACCAGTCTTTGCTCTAACTCCTTATGATTCTGAGACAACCAGTCTTTGCTCTAACTCCTTATGATTCTGGGACGACCAGTCTTTGCTCTAACTCCTTATGATTCTAAGACAACCAGTCTTTGCTCTAACTCCTTATGATTCTGAGACAACCAGTCTTTGCTCAAACTCCTTATGATTCTGAGACAACCAGTCTTTGCTCTAACTCCTTATGATTCTGGGACAACCAGTCTTTGCTCTAACTCCTTATGATTCTGAGACAACCAGTCTTTGCTCTAACTCCTTATGATTCTGGGACAACCAGTCTTTGCTCTTTCTCCTTATGATTCTGAGACAACCAGTCTTTGCTCTAACTCCTTATGATTCTGAGACAACCAGTCTTTGCTCTAACTCCTTATGATTCTGAGACAACCAGTCTTTGCTCTTTCTCCTTATGATTCTGAGACAACCAGTCTTTGCTCTAACTCCTTATGATTCTGGGACGACCAGTCTTTGCTCCAACTCCTTATGATTCTGAGACAACAAGTCTTTGCTCTAACTTCTTATGATTCTGGGACAACCAGTTTTTGCTCTAACTCCTTATGATTCTGGGACAACCAGTCTTTGCTCTAACTCCTTATGATTCTGAGAAAACCAGTCTTTGCTCTTTCTCCTTATGATTCTGAGACAACCAGTCTTTGCTCTAACTCCTTATGATTCTGAGACAACCAGTCTTTGCTATAACTCCTTATGATTCTGAGACAACCAGTCTTTGCTCTTTCTCCTTATGATTCTAAGACAACCAGTCTTTGCTCTAACTCCTTATGATTCTGAGACAACCAGTCTTTGCTCTAACTCCTTATGATTCTGAAACAACCAGTCTTTGCTCTAACTCCTTATGATTCTGGGACAACCAGTCTTTGCTCTTTCTCCTTATGATTCTGAGACAATCAGTCTTTGCTCTTTCTCCTTATGATTCTGAGACAACCAGTCTTTGCTCTAACTTCTTATGATTCTGAGACTACCAGTCTTTGCTCTAACTTCTTATGATTCTGAGACAACCAGTCTTTGCTCTAACTCCTTATGATTCTGAGACAACCAGTCTTTGCTCTTTCTCCTTATGATTCTGAGACAGCCAGTCTTTGCTCTAACTCCTTATGATTCTGAGACAACCAGTCTCTGCTCAAACTCCTTATGATTCTGAGACAACCAGTCTTTGCTCTAACTCCTTGTGATTCTGGGACGACCAGTCTTTGCTCTAACTCCTTATGATTCTGGGACGACCAGTCTTTGCTCCAACTCCTTATGATTCTGAGATAACCAGTCTTTGCTCTAACTCCTTATGATTCTGGGACAACCAGTCTTTGCTCTAACCCCTTATGATTCTGAGACAACCAGTCTTTGCTCTAACTCCTTATGATTCTGAGACAACCAGTCTTTGCTCTAACTCCTTATCATTCTGAGACAACCAGTCATTGATCTAACTCCTTATGATTCTGATACAACCAGTCTTTGCTCTAACTCCTTATGATTCTGAGACAACCAGTCTTTGCTCTAACTCCTTATGATTCTGAGACAACCAGTCTTTGCTCTTTCTCCTTATGATTCTGAGACAACCAGTCTTTGCTCTAACTCCTTATGATTTTGAGACAACCAGTCTTTGCTCTAACTCCTTATGATTCTGGGACGACCAGTCTTTGCTCCAACTCCTTATGATTCTGAGACAACCAGTCTTTGCTCTAACTTCTTATGATTCTGGGACAACCAGTCTTTGCTCTAACTCCTTATGATTCTGGGACAACCAGTCTTTGCTCTAACTCCTTATGATTCTGAGACAACCAGTCTTTACTCTTTCTCCTTATGATTCTGAGACAACCAGTCTTTGCTCTAACTCCTTATGATTCTGAGACAACCAGTCTTTGCTATAACTCCTTATGATTCTAGGACAACCAGTCTTTGCTCTTTCTCCTTATGATTCTGAGACAACCAGTCTTTGCTCTAACTCCTTATGATTCTGAGACAACCAGTCTTTGCTCTAACTTCTTATGTTTTTGAGACAACCAGTCTTTGCTCTAACTCCTTATGATTCTGAGACAACCCGTCTTTGCTGTAACTCCTTATGATTCAGGGACAACCAGTTTTTGCTCTTTCTCCTTATGATTCTGAGACAACCAGTCTTTGCTCTAACTCCTTATGATTCTGAGACTACCAGTCTTTGCTCTAACTCCATAAATTCTGAGACAACCAGTCTTTGCTCTTTCTCCTTATGATTCTGAGACAACCAGTCTTTGCTCTAACTCCTTATGATTCTGAGACAACCAGTCTTTGCTCTAACTCCTTATGATTCTGGGACGACCATTCTTTGCTCCAACTCCTTATGATTCTGAGACAACCAGTCTTTGCTCTAACTTCTTATGATTCTGGGACAACCAGTCTTTGCTCTAACTCCTTATGATTCTGGGACAACCAGTCTTTGCTCTAACTCCTTATGATTCTGAGACAACCAGTCTTTTCTCTTTCTCCTTATGATTCTGAGACAACCAGTCTTTGCTCTAACTCCTTATGATTCTGAGACAACCAGTCTTTGCTCTAACCTCTTATGATTCTGAGACTCCCAGTCTTTGCTCTAACTCCTTATGATTCTGAGACAACCAGTCTTTGCTCTAACTCCTTATGATTCTGAGACAACCAGTCTTTGCTCTAACTCCTTATGATTCTGGGACGACCATTCTTTGCTCTAACTCCTTATGATTCTGAGACTACCAGTCTTTGCTCTAACTCCTTATGATTCTGAGACAACCAGTCTTTGCTCTAACTCCTTTTGATTCTGAGACAACCAGTCTTTGCTCTAACTCCTTATGATTCTGAGACAACCAGTCTTTGCTCTAACTCCTTATGATTCTGGGACAACCAGTCTTTGCTCTTTCTCCTTATGATTCTGAGACAATCAGTCTTTGCTCTTTCTCCTTATGATTCTGAGATAACCAGTCTTTGCTCTAACTTCTTATGATTCTGAGACTACCAGTCTTTGCTCTAACTTCTTATGATTCTGAGAAAACCAGTCTTTGCTCTAACTCCTTATGATTCTGAGACAACCAGTCTTTGCTCTAACTCCTTATGATTCTGAGACAGCCAGTCTTTGCTCTAACTTCTTATGATTCTGAGACAACCAGTCTTTGCTCTAACTTCTTATGTTTTTGAGACAACCAGTCTTTGCTCTAACTCCTTATGATTCTGAGACAACCCGTCTTTGCTCTAACTCCTTATGATTCTGAGACAACCAGTCTTTGCTCTTTCTCCTCATGATTCTGAGACAACCAGTCTTTGCTCTAACTCCTTATGATTCTGAGACAACCAGTATTTGCTCTAACTCCTTATGATTCTGAGACAACCAGTCTTTGCTCAAACTCCTTATGATTCTGAGACAACCAGTCTTTGCTCTAACTCCTTATGATTCTGGGACGACCAGTCTTTGCTCAAACTCCTTATGATTCTGAGACAACCAGTCTTTGCTCTAACCCCTTATGATTCTGAGACAACCAGTCTTTGCTCTAACTCCTTATGATTCTGAGACAACCAGTCTTTGCTCTTTCTCCTTATGATTCTGAGACAACCAGTCTTTGCTCTAACTCCTTATGATTTTGAGACAACCAGTCTTTGCTCTAACTCCTTATGATTCTGGGACGACCAGTCTTTGCTCCAACTCCTTATGATTCTGAGACAACCAGTCTTTGCTCTAACTTCTTATGATTCTGGGACAACCAGTCTTTGCTCTAACTCCTTATGATTCTGGGACAACCAGTCTTTGCTCTAACTCCTTATGATTCTGAGACAACCAGTCTTTGCTCTTTCTCCTTATGATTCTGAGACAACCAGTCTTTGCTCTAACTCCTTATGATTCTGAGACAACCAGTCTTTGCTATAACTCCTTATGATTCTAGGACAACCAGTCTTTGCTCTTTCTCCTTATGATTCTGAGATAACCAGTCTTTGCTCTAACTCCTTATGATTCTGAGACAACCAGTCTTTGCTCTAACTTCTTATGTTTTTGAGACAACCAGTCTTTGCTCTAACTCCTTATGATTCTGAGACAACCCGTCTATGCTGTAACTCCTTATGATTCAGGGACAACCAGTTTTTGCTCTTTCTCCTTATGATTCTGAGACAACCAGTCTTTGCTCTAACTCCTTATGATTCTGAGACTACCAGTCTTTGCTCTAACTCCTAATGATTCTGAGACAACCAGTCTTTGCTCTTTCTCCTTATGATTCTGAGACAACCAGTCTTTGCTCTAACTCCTTATGATTCTGAGACAACCAGTCTTTGCTCTAACTCCTTATGATTCTGGGACGACCATTCTTTGCTCCAACTCCTTATGATTCTGAGACAACCAGTCTTTGCTCTAACTTCTTATGATTCTGGGACAACCAGTCTTTGCTCTAACTCCTTATGATTCTGGGACAACCAGTCTTTGCTCTAACTCCTTATGATTCTGAGACAACCAGTCTTTTCTCTTTCTCCTTATGATTCTGAGACAACCAGTCTTTGCTCTAACTCCTTATGATTCTGAGACAACCAGTCTTTGCTCTAACCTCTTATGATTCTGAGACTCCCAGTCTTTGCTCTAACTCCTTATGATTCTGAGACAACCAGTCTTTGCTCTAACTCCTTATGATTCTGAGACAACCAGTCTTTGCTCTAACTCCTTATGATTCTGGGACGACCATTCTTTGCTCTAACTCCTTATGATTCTGAGACTACCAGTCTTTGCTCTAACTCCTTATGATTCTGAGACAACCAGTCTTTGCTCTAACTCCTTTTGATTCTGAGACAACCAGTCTTTGCTCTAACTCCTTATGATTCTGGGACAACCAGTCTTTGCTCTTTCTCCTTATGATTCTGAGACAACCAGTCTTTGCTCTAACTCCTTATGATTCTGAGACAACCAGTCTTTGCTCTAACTCCTTATGATTCTGAGACAACCAGTCTTTGCTCTTTCTCCTTATGATTCTGAGACAACCAGTCTTTGCTCTAACTCTTTATGATTCTGGGACGACCAGTCTTTGCTCCAACTCCTTATGATTCTGAGACAACCCGTCTTTGCTCTAACTTCTTATGATTCTGGGACAACCAGTCTTTGCTCTAACTCCTTATGATTCTGGGACAACCAGTCTTTGCTCTAACTCCTTATGATTCTGAGAAAACCAGTCTTTGCTCTTTCTCCTTATGATTCTGAGACAACCAGTCTTTGCTCTAACTCCTTATGATTCTGAGACAACCAGTCTTTGCTATAACTCCTTATGATTCTGAGACAACCAGTCTTTGCTCTTTCTCCTTATGATTCTAAGACAACCAGTCTTTGCTCTAACTCCTTATGATTCTGAGACAACCAGTCTTTGCTCTAACTCCTTATGATTCTGAAACAACCAGTCTTTGCTCTAACTCCTTATCATTCTGGGACAACCAGTCTTTGCTCTTTCTCCTTATGATTCTGAGACAATCAGTCTTTGCTCTTTCTCCTTATGATTCTGAGACAACCAGTCTTTGCTCTAACTTCTTATGATTCTGAGACTACCAGTCTTTGCTCTAACTTCTTATGATTCTGAGACAACCAGTCTTTGCTCTAACTCCTTATGATTCTGAGACAACCAGTCTTTGCTCTTTCTCCTTATGATTCTGAGACAGCCAGTCTTTGCTCTAACTCCTTATGATTCTGAGACAACCAGTCTCTGCTCAAACTCCTTATGATTCTGAGACAACCAGTCTTTGCTCTAACTCCTTGTGATTCTGGGACGACCAGTCTTTGCTCTAACTCCTTATGATTCTGGGACGACCAGTCTTTGCTCCAACTCCTTATGATTCTGAGATAACCAGTCTTTGCTCTAACTCCTTATGATTCTGGGACAACCAGTCTTTGCTCTAACTCCTTATGATTCTGAGACAACCAGTCTTTGCTCTAACTCCTTATGATTCTGAGACAACCAGTCTTTGCTCTAACTCCTTATCATTCTGAGACAACCAGTCATTGATCTAACTCCTTATGATTCTGATACAACCAGTCTTTGCTCTAACTCCTTATGATTCTGAGACAACCAGTCTTTGCTCTAACTCCTTATGATTCTGAGACAACCAGTCTTTGCTCTTTCTCCTTATGATTCTGAGACAACCAGTCTTTGCTCTAACTCCTTATGATTTTGAGACAACCAGTCTTTGCTCTAACTCCTTATGATTCTGGGACGACCAGTCTTTGCTCCAACTCCTTATGATTCTGAGACAACCAGTCTTTGCTCTAACTTCTTATGATTCTGGGACAACCAGTCTTTGCTCTAACTCCTTATGATTCTGGGACAACCAGTCTTTGCTCTAACTCCTTATGATTCTGAGACAACCAGTCTTTGCTCTTTCTCCTTATGATTCTGAGACAACCAGTCTTTGCTCTAACTCCTTATGATTCTGAGACAACCAGTCTTTGCTATAACTCCTTATGATTCTAGGACAACCAGTCTTTGCTCTTTCTCCTTATGATTCTGAGACAACCAGTCTTTGCTCTAACTCCTTATGATTCTGAGACAACCAGTCTTTGCTCTAACTTCTTATGTTTTTGAGACAACCAGTCTTTGCTCTAACTCCTTATGATTCTGAGACAACCCGTCTTTGCTGTAACTCCTTATGATTCAGGGACAACCAGTTTTTGCTCTTTCTCCTTATGATTCTGAGACAACCAGTCTTTGCTCTAACTCCTTATGATTCTGAGACTACCAGTCTTTGCTCTAACTCCATAAATTCTGAGACAACCAGTCTTTGCTCTTTCTCCTTATGATTCTGAGACAACCAGTCTTTGCTCTAACTCCTTATGATTCTGAGACAACCAGTCTTTGCTCTAACTCCTTATGATTCTGGGACGACCATTCTTTGCTCCAACTCCTTATGATTCTGAGACAACCAGTCTTTGCTCTAACTTCTTATGATTCTGGGACAACCAGTCTTTGCTCTAACTCCTTATGATTCTGGGACAACCAGTCTTTGCTCTAACTCCTTATGATTCTGAGACAACCAGTCTTTTCTCTTTCTCCTTATGATTCTGAGACAACCAGTCTTTGCTCTAACTCCTTATGATTCTGAGACAACCAGTCTTTGCTCTAACCTCTTATGATTCTGAGACTCCCAGTCTTTGCTCTAACTCCTTATGATTCTGAGACAACCAGTCTTTGCTCTAACTCCTTATGATTCTGAGACAACCAGTCTTTGCTCTAACTCCTTATGATTCTGGGACGACCATTCTTTGCTCTAACTCCTTATGATTCTGAGACTACCAGTCTTTGCTCTAACTCCTTATGATTCTGAGACAACCAGTCTTTGCTCTAACTCCTTTTGATTCTGAGACAACCAGTCTTTGCTCTAACTCCTTATGATTCTGAGACAACCAGTCTTTGCTCTAACTCCTTATGATTCTGGGACAACCAGTCTTTGCTCTTTCTCCTTATGATTCTGAGACAATCAGTCTTTGCTCTTTCTCCTTATGATTCTGAGATAACCAGTCTTTGCTCTAACTTCTTATGATTCTGAGACTACCAGTCTTTGCTCTAACTTCTTATGATTCTGAGAAAACCAGTCTTTGCTCTAACTCCTTATGATTCTGAGACAACCAGTCTTTGCTCTAACTCCTTATGATTCTGAGACAGCCAGTCTTTGCTCTAACTTCTTATGATTCTGAGACAACCAGTCTTTGCTCTAACTTCTTATGTTTTTGAGACAACCAGTCTTTGCTCTAACTCCTTATGATTCTGAGACAACCCGTCTTTGCTCTAACTCCTTATGATTCTGAGACAACCAGTCTTTGCTCTTTCTCCTCATGATTCTGAGACAACCAGTCTTTGCTCTAACTCCTTATGATTCTGAGACAACCAGTATTTGCTCTAACTCCTTATGATTCTGAGACAACCAGTCTTTGCTCAAACTCCTTATGATTCTGAGACAACCAGTCTTTGCTCTAACTCCTTATGATTCTGGGACGACCAGTCTTTGCTCAAACTCCTTATGATTCTGAGACAACCAGTCTTTGCTCTAACCCCTTATGATTCTGAGACAACCAGTCTTTGCTCTAACTCCTTATGATTCTGAGACAACCAGTCTTTGCTCTTTCTCCTTATGATTCTGAGACAACCAGTCTTTGCTCTAACTCCTTATGATTTTGAGACAACCAGTCTTTGCTCTAACTCCTTATGATTCTGGGACGACCAGTCTTTGCTCCAACTCCTTATGATTCTGAGACAACCAGTCTTTGCTCTAACTTCTTATGATTCTGGGACAACCAGTCTTTGCTCTAACTCCTTATGATTCTGGGACAACCAGTCTTTGCTCTAACTCCTTATGATTCTGAGACAACCAGTCTTTGCTCTTTCTCCTTATGATTCTGAGACAACCAGTCTTTGCTCTAACTCCTTATGATTCTGAGACAACCAGTCTTTGCTATAACTCCTTATGATTCTAGGACAACCAGTCTTTGCTCTTTCTCCTTATGATTCTGAGATAACCAGTCTTTGCTCTAACTCCTTATGATTCTGAGACAACCAGTCTTTGCTCTAACTTCTTATGTTTTTGAGACAACCAGTCTTTGCTCTAACTCCTTATGATTCTGAGACAACCCGTCTATGCTGTAACTCCTTATGATTCAGGGACAACCAGTTTTTGCTCTTTCTCCTTATGATTCTGAGACAACCAGTCTTTGCTCTAACTCCTTATGATTCTGAGACTACCAGTCTTTGCTCTAACTCCTAATGATTCTGAGACAACCAGTCTTTGCTCTTTCTCCTTATGATTCTGAGACAACCAGTCTTTGCTCTAACTCCTTATGATTCTGAGACAACCAGTCTTTGCTCTAACTCCTTATGATTCTGGGACGACCATTCTTTGCTCCAACTCCTTATGATTCTGAGACAACCAGTCTTTGCTCTAACTTCTTATGATTCTGGGACAACCAGTCTTTGCTCTAACTCCTTATGATTCTGGGACAACCAGTCTTTGCTCTAACTCCTTATGATTCTGAGACAACCAGTCTTTTCTCTTTCTTCTTATGATTCTGAGACAACCAGTCTTTGCTCTAACTCCTTATGATTCTGAGACAACCAGTCTTTGCTCTAACCTCTTATGATTCTGAGACTCCCAGTCTTTGCTCTAACTCCTTATGATTCTGAGACAACCAGTCTTTGCTCTAACTCCTTATGATTCTGAGACAACCAGTCTTTGCTCTAACTCCTTATGATTCTGGGACGACCATTCTTTGCTCTAACTCCTTATGATTCTGAGACTACCAGTCTTTGCTCTAACTCCTTATGATTCTGAGACAACCAGTCTTTGCTCTAACTCCTTTTGATTCTGAGACAACCAGTCTTTGCTCTAACTCCTTATGATTCTGAGACAACCAGTCTTTGCTCTAACTCCTTATGATTCTGGGACAACCAGTCTTTGCTCTTTCTCCTTATGATTCTGAGACAATCAGTCTTTGCTCTTTCTCCTTATGATTCTGAGATAACCAGTCTTTGCTCTAACTTCTTATGATTCTGAGACTACCAGTCTTTGCTCTAACTTCTTATGATTCTGAGAAAACCAGTCTTTGCTCTAACTCCTTATGATTCTGAGACAACCAGTCTTTGCTCTAAATCCTTATGATTCTGAGACGACCATTCTTTGCTCTAACTCCTTATGATTCTGAGACTACCAGTCTTTGCTCTAACTCCTTATGATTCTGAGACAACCAGTCTTTGCTCTAACTCCTTTTGATTCTGAGACAACCAGTCTTTGCTCTAACTCCTTATGATTCTGAGACAACCAGTCTTTGCTCTAACTCCTTATGATTCTGGGACAACCAGTCTTTGCTCTTTCTCCTTATGATTCTGAGACAATCAGTCTTTGCTCTTTCTCCTTATGATTCTGAGATAACCAGTCTTTGCTCTAACTTCTTATGATTCTGAGACTACCAGTCTTTGCTCTAACTTCTTATGATTCTGAGAAAACCAGTCTTTGCTCTAACTCCTTATGATTCTGAGACAACCAGTCTTTGCTCTAACTCCTTATGATTCTGAGACAGCCAGTCTTTGCTCTAACTTCTTATGATTCTGAGACAACCAGTCTTTGCTCTAACTTCTTATGTTTTTGAGACAACCAGTCTTTGCTCTAACTCCTTATGATTCTGAGACAACCCGTCTTTGCTCTAACTCCTTATGATTCTGAGACAACCAGTCTTTGCTCTTTCTCCTTATGATTCTGAGACAACCAGTCTTTGCTCTAACTCCTTATGATTCTGAGACAACCAGTCTTTGCTCTAACTCCTTATGATTCTGAGACAACCAGTCTTTGCTCAAACTCCTTATGATTCTGAGACAACCAGTCTTTGCTCTAACTCCTTATGATTCTGGGACGACCAGTCTTTGCTCAAACTCCTTATGATTCTAAGACAACCAGTCTTTGCTCTAACCCCTTATGATTCTGAGACAACCAGTCTTTGCTCTAACTCCTAATGATTCTGAGACAACCAGTCTTTGCTCTAACTCCTTATCATTCTGAGACAACCAGTCATTGATCTAACTCCTTATGATTCTGATACAACCAGTCTTTGCTCTAACTCCTTATGATTCTGAGACAACCAGTCTTTGCTCTAACTCCTTATGATTCTGAGACAACCAGTCTTTGCTCTTTCTCCTTATGATTCTGAGACAACCAGTCTTTGCTCTAACTCCTTATGATTCTGAGACAACCAGTCTTTGCTCTTTCTCCTTATGATTCTGAGACAACCAGTCTTTGCTCTAACTCCTTATGATTTTGAGACAACCAGTCTTTGCTCTAACTCCTTATGATTCTGGGACGACCAGTCTTTGCTCCAACTCCTTATGATTCTGAGACAACCAGTCTTTGCTCTAACTTCTTATGATTCTGGGACAACCAGTCTTTGCTCTAACTCCTTATGATTCTGAGAAAACCAGTCTTTGCTCTTTCTCCTTATGATTCTGAGACAACCAGTCTTTGCTCTAACTCCTTATGATTCTGAGACAACCAGTCTTTGCTATAACTCCTTATGATTTTAGGACAACCAGTCTTTGCTCTTTCTCCTTATGATTCTGAGACAACCAGTCTTTGCTCTAACTCCTTATGATTCTGAGACAACCAGTCTTTGCTCTAACTCCTTATGATTCTGAGACAACCAGTCTTTGCTCTAACTCCTTATGATTCTGGGACAACCAGACTTTGCTCTTTCTCCTTATGATTCTGAGACAATCAGTCTTTGCTCTTTCTCCTTATGATTCTGAGACAACCAGTCTTTGCTCTAACTTCTTATGATTCTGAGACTACCAGTCTTTGCTCTAACTTCTTATGATTCTGAGACAACCAGACTTTGCTCTAACTCCTTATGATTCTGAGACAACCAGTCTTTGCTCTTTCTCCTTATGATTCTGAGACAGCCAGTCTTTGCTCTAACTCCTTATGATTCTGAGACAACCAGTCTCTGCTCTAACTCCTTATGATTCTGAGACAACCAGTCTTTGCTCTAACTCCTTGTGATTCTGGGACGACCAGTCTTTGCTCTAACTCCTTATGATTCTGGGACGACCAGTCTTTGCTCCAACTCCTTATGATTCTGAGACAACCAGTCTTTGCTCTAACTCCTTATGATTCTGGGACAACCAGTCTTTGCTCTAACTCCTTATGTTTTTGAGACAACCAGTCTTTGCTCTAACTCCTTATGATTCTGAGACAACCCGTCTTTGCTCTAACTCCTTATGATTCTGAGACAACCAGTCTTTGCTCTTTCTCCTTATGATTCTGAGACAACCAGTCTTTGCTCTAACTCCTTATGATTCTGAGACAACCAGTCTTTGCTCTAACTCCTTATGATTCTGAGACAACCAGTCTTTGCTCAAACTCCTTATGATTCTGAGACAACCAGTCTTTGCTCTAACTCCTTATGATTCTGGGACGACCAGTCTTTGCTCAAACTCCTTATGATTCTGAGACAACCAGTCTTTGCTCTAACCCCTTATGATTCTGAGACAACCAGTCTTTGCTCTAACTCCTTATGATTCTGAGACAACCAGCCTTTGCTCTTTCTCCTTATGATTCTGAGACAACCAGTCTTTGCTCTAACTCCTTATGATTTTGAGACAACCAGTCTTTGCTCTAACTCCTTATGATTCTGGGACGACCAGTCTTTGCTCCAACTCCTTATGATTCTGAGACAACCAGTCTTTGCTCTAACTTCTTATGATTCTGGGACAACCAGTCTTTGCTCTAACTCCTTATGATTCTGGGACAACCAGTCTTTGCTCTAACTCCTTATGATTCTGAGACAACCAGTCTTTGCTCTTTCTCCTTATGATTCTGAGACAACCAGTCTTTGCTCTAACTCCTTATGATTCTGAGACAACCATTCTTTGCTATAACTCCTTATGATTCTAGGACAACCAGTCTTTGCTCTTTCTCCTTATGATTCTGAGACAACCAGTCTTTGCTCTAACTCCTTATGATTCTGAGACAACCAGTCTTTGTTCTAACTTCTTATGTTTTTGAGACAACCAGTCTTTGCTCTAACTCCTTATGATTCTGAGACAACCCGTCTTTGCTGTAACTCCTTATGATTCAGGGACAACCAGTTTTTGCTCTTTCTCCTTATGATTCTGAGACAACCAGTCTTTGCTCTAACTCCTTATGATTCTGAGACTACCAGTCTTTGCTCTAACTCCTAATGATTCTGAGACAACCAGTCTTTGCTCTTTCTCCTTATGATTCTGAGACAACCAGTCTTTGCTCTAACTCCTTATGATTCTGAGACAACTAGTCTTTGCTCTAACTCCTTATGATTCTGGGACGACCATTCTTTGCTCCAACTCCTTATGATTCTGAGACAACCAGTCTTTGCTCTAACTTCTTATGATTCTGGGACAACCAGTCTTTGCTCTAACTCCTTATGATTCTGGGACAACCAGTCTTTGCTCTAACTCCTTATGATTCTGAGACAACCAGTCTTTTCTCTTTCTCCTTATGATTCTGAGACAACCAGTCTTTGCTCTAACTCCTTATGATTCTGAGACAACCAGTCTTTGCTCTAACCTCTTATGATTCTGAGACTCCCAGTCTTTGCTCTAACTCCTTATGATTCTGAGACAACCAGTCTTTGCTCTAACTCCTTATGATTCTGAGACAACCAGTCTTTGCTCTAACTCCTTATGATTCTGGGACGACCATTCTTTGCTCTAACTCCTTATGATTCTGAGACTACCAGTCTTTGCTCTAACTCCTTATGATTCTGAGACAACCAGTCTTTGCTCTAACCCCTTTTGATTCTGAGACAACCAGTCTTTGCTCTAACTCCTTATGATTCTGAGACAACCAGTCTTTGCTCTAACTCCTTATGATTCTGGGACAACCAGTCTTTGCTCTTTCTCCTTATGATTCTGAGACAATCAGTCTTTGTTCTTTCTCCTTATGATTCTGAGATAACCAGTCTTTGCTCTAACTTCTTATGATTCTGAGACTACCAGTCTTTGCTCTAACTTCTTATGATTCTGAGAAAACCAGTCTTTGCTCTCACTCCTTTTGATTCTGAGACAACCAGTCTTTGCTCTAACTCCTTATGATTCTGAGACAGCCAGTCTTTGCTCTAACTTCTTATGATTCTGAGACAACCAGTCTTTGCTCTAACTTCTTATGTTTTTGAGACAACCAGTCTTTGCTCTAACTCCTTATGATTCTGAGACAACCCGTCTTTGCTCTAACTCCTTATGATTCTGAGACAACCAGTCTTTGCTCTTTCTCCTTATGATTCTGAGACAACCAGTCTTTGCTCTAACTCCTTATGATTCTGAGACAACCAGTCTTTGCTCAAACTCCTTATGATTCTGAGACAACCAGTCTTTGCTCTAACTCCTTATGATTCTGGGACGACCAGTCTTTGCTCTAACTCCTTATGATTCTGAGACAACCAGTCTTTGCTCAAACTCCTTATGATTCTGAGACAACCAGTATTTGCTCTAACCCCTTATGATTCTGAGACAACCAGTCTTTGCTCTAACTCCTTATGATTCTGAGACAACCAGTCTTTGCTCTAACCCCTTATGATTCTGAGACAACCAGTCTTTGCTCTAACTCCTTATGATTCTGAGACAACCAGTCTTTGCTCTAACTCCTTATGATTCTGAGACAACCAGTCTGCTCTAACTCCTTATGATTCTGGGACGGCCAGTCTTTGCTCAAACTCCTTATGATTCTGGGACAACCAGTCTTTGCTCTAACTCCTTATGATTCTGGGACAACCAGTCTTTGCTCTAACTCCTTATGTTTCTGAGACAACCAGTCCTTGCTCTAACTCCTTATGATTCTGGGACAACCAGTCTTTGCTCTAACTCCTTATGTTTCTGAGACAACCAGTCCTTGCTCAAACTTCTTATGATTCTGAGACAACCAGTCTTTGCTCTAACTCCTTATGTTTCTGAGACAACCAGTCTTTGCTCTAACTCCTTATGTTTCTGAGACAACCAGTCCTTGCTCAAACTCCTTATGATTCTGGGACAACCAGTCTTTGCTCTAACTCCTTATGATTCTGGGACAACCAGTCTTTGCTCTAACTCCTTATGTTTCTGAGACAACCAGTCCTTGCTCTAACTCCTTATGATTCTGGGACAACCAGTCTTTGCTCTAACTCCTTATGATTCTGGGACAACCAGTCTTTGATCTAACTCCTTATGATTCCGCGACAACCAGTCTTTGCTCTAACTCCTTATGATTCTGAGACAACCAGTCTTTGCTCTAACTCCTTATGATTCTGAGACAACCAGTCTTTGCTCTTTCTCCTTATGATTCTGAGACAACCATTCTTTCCTCTAACTACTTATGATTCTGAGACAACCAGTCTTTGTTCTAACTCCTTATGATTCTGGGACGACCAGTCTTTGCTCAAACGCCTTATGATTCTGAGACAACCAGTCTTTGCTCTAACTCCTTATGATTCTGAGACAACCCGTCTTTGCTCTAACTCCTTATGATTCAGGGACAACCAGTTTTTGCTCTTTCTCCTTATGATTCTGAGACAACCAGTCTTTGCTCTAACTCCTTATGATTCTGAGACTACCAGTCTTTGCTCTAACTCCTAATGATTCTGAGACAACCAGTCTTTGCTCTTTCTCCTTATGATTCTGAGACAACCAGTCTTTGCTCTAACTCCTTATGATTCTGAGACAACCAGTCTTTGCTCTAACTCCTTATGATTCTGGGACGACCATTCTTTGCTCCAACTCCTTATGATTCTGAGACAACCAGTCTTTGCTCTAACTTCTTATGATTCTGGGACAACCAGTCTTTGCTCTAACTCCTTATGATTCTGGGACAACCAGTCTTTGCTCTAACTCCTTATGATTCTGAGACAACCAGTCTTTTCTCTTTCTCCTTATGATTCTGAGACAACCAGTCTTTGCTCTAACTCCTTATGATTCTGAGACAACCAGTCTTTGCTCTAACCTCTTATGATTCTGAGACTCCCAGTCTTTGCTCTAACTCCTTATGATTCTGGGACAACCAGTCTTTGCTCTAACTCCTTATGATTCTGAGACAACCAGTCTTTGCTCTAACTCCTTATGATTCTGGGACGACCATTCTTTGCTCTAACTCCTTATGATTCTGAGACTACCAGTCTTTGCTCTAACTCCTTATGATTCTGAGACAACCAGTCTTTGCTCTAACTCCTTTTGATTCTGAGACAACCAGTCTTTGCTCTAACTCCTTATGATTCTGAGACAACCAGTCTTTGCTCTAACTCCTTATGATTCTGGGACAACCAGTCTTTGCTCTTTCTCCTTATGATTCTGAGACAATCAGTCTTTGCTCTTTCTCCTTATGATTCTGAGATTACCAGTCTTTGCTCTAACTTCTTATGATTCTGAGACTACCAGTCTTTGCTCTAACTTCTTATGATTCTGAGAAAACCAGTCTTTGCTCTAACTCCTTATGATTCTGAGACAACCAGTCTTTGCTCTAACTCCTTATGATTCTGAGACAGCAAGTCTTTGCTCTAACTTCTTATGATTCTGAGACAACCAGTCTTTGCTCTAACTTCTTATGTTTTTGAGACAACCAGTCTTTGCTCTAACTCCTTATGATTCTGAGACAACCCGTCTTTGCTCTAACTCCTTATGATTCTGAGACAACCAGTCTTTGCTCTAACTCCTTATGATTCTGAGACAACCAGTCTTTGCTCTAACTCCTTATGATTCTGAGACAACCAGTCTTTGCTCTAACTCCTTATGATTCTGAGACAACCAGTCTTTGCTCAAACTCCTTATGATTCTGAGACAACCAGTCTTTGCTCTAACTCCTTATGATTCTGGGACGACCAGTCTTTGCTCAAACTCCTTATGATTCTGAGACAACCAGTCTTTGCTCTAACCCCTTATGATTCTGAGACAACCAGTCTTTGCTCTAACTCCTTATGATTCTGAGACAACCAGTCTTTGCTCAAACTCCTTATGATTCTGAGACAACCAGTCTTTGCTCTAACCCCTTATGATTCTGAGACAACCAGTCTTTGCTCTAACTCCTTATGATTCTGAGACAACCAGTCTTTGCTCTAACCCCTTATGATTCTGAGACAACCAGTCTTTGCTCTAACTCCTTATGATTCTGAGACAACCAGTCTTTGCTCTAACTCCTTATGATTCTGAGACAACCAGTCTGCTCTAACTCCTTATGATTCTGGGACGGCCAGTCTTTGCTCAAACTCCTTATGATTCTGGGACGACCAGTCTTTGCTCCAACTCCTTATGATTCTGAGACAACCAGTCTTTGCTCTAACTCCTTATGATTCTGGGACAACCAGTCTTTGCTCTAACTCCTTATGTTTCTGAGACAACCAGTCCTTGCTCTAACTCCTTATGATTCTGAGACAACCAGTCTTTGCTCTAACTCCTTATGATTCTGAGACAACCAGTCTTTGCTCTTTCTCCTTATGATTCTGAGACAACCATTCTTTCCTCTAACTCCTTATGATTCTGAGACAACCAGTCTTTGTTCTAACTCCTTATGATTCTGGGACGACCAGTCTTTGCTCAAACGCCTTATGATTCTGAGACAACCAGTCTTTGCTCTAACTCCTTATGATTCTGAGACAACCCGTCTTTGCTCTAACTCCTTATGATTCAGGGACAACCAGTTTTTGCTCTTTCTCCTTATGATTCTGAGACAACCAGTCTTTGCTCTAACTCCTTATGATTCTGAGACTACCAGTCTTTGCTCTAACTCCTAATGATTCTGAGACAACCAGTCTTTGCTCTTTCTCCTTATGATTCTGAGACAACCAGTCTTTGCTCTAACTCCTTATGATTCTGAGACAACCAGTCTTTGCTCTAACTCCTTATGATTCTGGGACGACCATTCTTTGCTCCAACTCCTTATGATTCTGAGACAACCAGTCTTTGCTCTAACTTCTTATGATTCTGGGACAACCAGTCTTTGCTCTAACTCCTTATGATTCTGGGACAACCAGTCTTTGCTCTAACTCCTTATGATTCTGAGACAACCAGTCTTTTCTCTTTCTCCTTATGATTCTGAGACAACCAGTCTTTGCTCTAACTCCTTATGATTCTGAGACAACCAGTCTTTGCTCTAACCTCTTATGATTCTGAGACTCCCAGTCTTTGCTCTAACTCCTTATGATTCTGAGACAACCAGTCTTTGCTCTAACTCCTTATGATTCTGAGACAACCAGTCTTTGCTCTAACTCCTTATGATTCTGGGACGACCATTCTTTGCTCTAACTCCTTATGATTCTGAGACTACCAGTCTTTGCTCTAACTCCTTATGATTCTGAGACAACCAGTCTTTGCTCTAACTCCTTTTGATTCTGAGACAACCAGTCTTTGCTCTAACTCCTTATGATTCTGAGACAACCAGTCTTTGCTCTAACTCCTTATGATTCTGGGACAACCAGTCTTTGCTCTTTCTCCTTATGATTCTGAGACAATCAGTCTTTGCTCTTTCTCCTTATGATTCTGAGATTACCAGTCTTTGCTCTAACTTCTTATGATTCTGAGACTACCAGTCTTTGCTCTAACTTCTTATGATTCTGAGAAAACCAGTCTTTGCTCTAACTCCTTATGATTCTGAGACAACCAGTCTTTGCTCTAACTCCTTATGATTCTGAGACAGCCAGTCTTTGCTCTAACTTCTTATGATTCTGAGACAACCAGTCTTTGCTCTAACTTCTTATGTTTTTGAGACAACCAGTCTTTGCTCTAACTCCTTATGATTCTGAGACAACCCGTCTTTGCTCTAACTCCTTATGATTCTGAGACAACCAGTCTTTGCTCTTTCTCCTTATGATTCTGAGACAACCAGTCTTTGCTCTAACTCCTTATGATTCTGAGACAACCAGTCTTTGCTCTAACTCCTTATGATTCTGAGACAACCAGTCTTTGCTCAAACTCCGTATGATTCTGAGACAACCAGTCTTTGCTCTAACTCCTTATGATTCTGGGACGACCAGTCTTTGCTCAAACTCCTTATGATTCTGAGACAACCAGTCTTTGCTCTAACCCCTTATGATTCTGAGACAACCAGTCTTTGCTCTAACTCCTTATGATTCTGAGACAACCAGTCTTTGCTCAAACTCCTTATGATTCTGAGACAACCAGTATTTGCTCTAACTTCTTATGATTCTGAGACTACCAGTCTTTGCTCTAACTTCTTATGATTCTGAGAAAACCAGTCTTTGCTCTAACTCCTTATGATTCTGAGACAACCAGTCTTTGCTCTAACTCCTTATGATTCTGAGACAGCCAGTCTTTGCTCTAACTTCTTATGATTCTGAGACAACCAGTCTTTGCTCTAACTTCTTATGTTTTTGAGACAACCAGTCTTTGCTCTAACTCCTTATGATTCTGAGACAACCCGTCTTTGCTCTAACTCCTTATGATTCTGAGACAACCAGTCTTTGCTCTTTCTCCTTATGATTCTGAGACAACCAGTCTTTGCTCTAACTCCTTATGATTCTGAGACAACCAGTCTTTGCTCTAACTCCTTATGATTCTGAGACAACCAGTCTTTGCTCAAACTCCGTATGATTCTGAGACAACCAGTCTTTGCTCTAACTCCTTATGATTCTGGGACGACCAGTCTTTGCTCAAACTCCTTATGATTCTGAGACAACCAGTCTTTGCTCTAACCCCTTATGATTCTGAGACAACCAGTCTTTGCTCTAACTCCTTATGATTCTGAGACAACCAGTCTTTGCTCAAACTCCTTATGATTCTGAGACAACCAGTATTTGCTCTAACCCCTTATGATTCTGAGACAACCAGTCTTTGCTCTAACTCCTTATGATTCTGAGACAACCAGTCTTTGCTCTAACCCCTTATGATTCTGAGACAACCAGTCTTTGCTCTAACTCCTTATGATTCTGAGACAACCAGTCTTTGCTCTAACTCCTTATGATTCTGAGACAACCAGTCTGCTCTAACTCCTTATGATTCTGGGACGGCCAGTCTTTGCTCAAACTCCTTATGATTCTGTGACGACCAGTCTTTGCTCCAACTCCTTATGATTCTGAGACAACCAGTCTTTGCTCTAACTCCTTATGATTCTGGGACAACCAGTCTTTGCTCTAACTCCTTATGTTTCTGAGACAACCAGTCCTTGCTCTAACTCCTTATGATTCTGGGACAACCAGTCTTTGCTCTTTCTCCTTATGATTCTGAGACAATCAGTCTTTGCTCTTTCTCCTTATGATTCTGAGATAACCAGTCTTTGCTCTAACTTCTTATGATTCTGAGACTACCAGTCTTTGCTCTAACTTCTTATGATTCTGAGAAAACCAGTCTTTGCTCTAACTCCTTATGATTCTGAGACAACCAGTCTTTGCTCTAACTCCTTATGATTCTGAGACAGCCAGTCTTTGCTCTAACTTCTTATGATTCTGAGACAACCAGTCTTTGCTCTAACTTCTTATGTTTTTGAGACAACCAGTCTTTGCTCTAACTCCTTATGATTCTGAGACAACCCGTCTTTGCTCTAACTCCTTATGATTCTGAGACAACCAGTCTTTGCTCTTTCTCCTTATGATTCTGAGACAACCAGTCTTTGCTCTAACTCCTTATGATTCTGAGACAACCAGTCTTTGCTCTAACTCCTTATGATTCTGAGACAACCAGTCTTTGCTCAAACTCCTTATGATTCTGAGACAACCAGTCTTTGCTCTAACTCCTTATGATTCTGGGACGACCAGTCTTTGCTCAAACTCCTTATGATTCTAAGACAACCAGTCTTTGCTCTAACCCCTTATGATTCTGAGACAACCAGTCTTTGCTCTAACTCCTAATGATTCTGAGACAACCAGTCTTTGCTCTAACTCCTTATCATTCTGAGACAACCAGTCATTGATCTAACTCCTTATGATTCTGATACAACCAGTCTTTGCTCTAACTCCTTATGATTCTGAGACAACCAGTCTTTGCTCTAACTCCTTATGATTCTGAGACAACCAGTCTTTGCTCTTTCTCCTTATGATTCTGAGACAACCAGTCTTTGCTCTAACTCCTTATGATTCTGAGACAACCAGTCTTTGCTCTTTCTCCTTATGATTCTGAGACAACCAGTCTTTGCTCTAACTCCTTATGATTTTGAGACAACCAGTCTTTGCTCTAACTCCTTATGATTCTGGGACGACCAGTCTTTGCTCCAACTCCTTATGATTCTGAGACAACCAGTCTTTGCTCTAACTTCTTATGATTCTGGGACAACCAGTCTTTGCTCTAACTCCTTATGATTCTGAGAAAACCAGTCTTTGCTCTTTCTCCTTATGATTCTGAGACAACCAGTCTTTGCTCTAACTCCTTATGATTCTGAGACAACCAGTCTTTGCTATAACTCCTTATGATTTTAGGACAACCAGTCTTTGCTCTTTCTCCTTATGATTCTGAGACAACCAGTCTTTGCTCTAACTCCTTATGATTCTGAGACAACCAGTCTTTGCTCTAACTCCTTATGATTCTGAGACAACCAGTCTTTGCTCTAACTCCTTATGATTCTGGGACAACCAGACTTTGCTCTTTCTCCTTATGATTCTGAGACAATCAGTCTTTGCTCTTTCTCCTTATGATTCTGAGACAACCAGTCTTTGCTCTAACTTCTTATGATTCTGAGACTACCAGTCTTTGCTCTAACTTCTTATGATTCTGAGACAACCAGACTTTGCTCTAACTCCTTATGATTCTGAGACAACCAGTCTTTGCTCTTTCTCCTTATGATTCTGAGACAGCCAGTCTTTGCTCTAACTCCTTATGATTCTGAGACAACCAGTCTCTGCTCTAACTCCTTATGATTCTGAGACAACCAGTCTTTGCTCTAACTCCTTGTGATTCTGGGACGACCAGTCTTTGCTCTAACTCCTTATGATTCTGGGACGACCAGTCTTTGCTCCAACTCCTTATGATTCTGAGACAACCAGTCTTTGCTCTAACTCCTTATGATTCTGGGACAACCAGTCTTTGCTCTAACTCCTTATGTTTTTGAGACAACCAGTCTTTGCTCTAACTCCTTATGATTCTGAGACAACCCGTCTTTGCTCTAACTCCTTATGATTCTGAGACAACCAGTCTTTGCTCTTTCTCCTTATGATTCTGAGACAACCAGTCTTTGCTCTAACTCCTTATGATTCTGAGACAACCAGTCTTTGCTCTAACTCCTTATGATTCTGAGACAACCAGTCTTTGCTCAAACTCCTTATGATTCTGAGACAACCAGTCTTTGCTCTAACTCCTTATGATTCTGGGACGACCAGTCTTTGCTCAAACTCCTTATGATTCTGAGACAACCAGTCTTTGCTCTAACCCCTTATGATTCTGAGACAACCAGTCTTTGCTCTAACTCCTTATGATTCTGAGACAACCAGCCTTTGCTCTTTCTCCTTATGATTCTGAGACAACCAGTCTTTGCTCTAACTCCTTATGATTTTGAGACAACCAGTCTTTGCTCTAACTCCTTATGATTCTGGGACGACCAGTCTTTGCTCCAACTCCTTATGATTCTGAGACAACCAGTCTTTGCTCTAACTTCTTATGATTCTGGGACAACCAGTCTTTGCTCTAACTCCTTATGATTCTGGGACAACCAGTCTTTGCTCTAACTCCTTATGATTCTGAGACAACCAGTCTTTGCTCTTTCTCCTTATGATTCTGAGACAACCAGTCTTTGCTCTAACTCCTTATGATTCTGAGACAACCATTCTTTGCTATAACTCCTTATGATTCTAGGACAACCAGTCTTTGCTCTTTCTCCTTATGATTCTGAGACAACCAGTCTTTGCTCTAACTCCTTATGATTCTGAGACAACCAGTCTTTGTTCTAACTTCTTATGTTTTTGAGACAACCAGTCTTTGCTCTAACTCCTTATGATTCTGAGACAACCCGTCTTTGCTGTAACTCCTTATGATTCAGGGACAACCAGTTTTTGCTCTTTCTCCTTATGATTCTGAGACAACCAGTCTTTGCTCTAACTCCTTATGATTCTGAGACTACCAGTCTTTGCTCTAACTCCTAATGATTCTGAGACAACCAGTCTTTGCTCTTTCTCCTTATGATTCTGAGACAACCAGTCTTTGCTCTAACTCCTTATGATTCTGAGACAACTAGTCTTTGCTCTAACTCCTTATGATTCTGGGACGACCATTCTTTGCTCCAACTCCTTATGATTCTGAGACAACCAGTCTTTGCTCTAACTTCTTATGATTCTGGGACAACCAGTCTTTGCTCTAACTCCTTATGATTCTGGGACAACCAGTCTTTGCTCTAACTCCTTATGATTCTGAGACAACCAGTCTTTTCTCTTTCTCCTTATGATTCTGAGACAACCAGTCTTTGCTCTAACTCCTTATGATTCTGAGACAACCAGTCTTTGCTCTAACCTCTTATGATTCTGAGACTCCCAGTCTTTGCTCTAACTCCTTATGATTCTGAGACAACCAGTCTTTGCTCTAACTCCTTATGATTCTGAGACAACCAGTCTTTGCTCTAACTCCTTATGATTCTGGGACGACCATTCTTTGCTCTAACTCCTTATGATTCTGAGACTACCAGTCTTTGCTCTAACTCCTTATGATTCTGAGACAACCAGTCTTTGCTCTAACCCCTTTTGATTCTGAGACAACCAGTCTTTGCTCTAACTCCTTATGATTCTGAGACAACCAGTCTTTGCTCTAACTCCTTATGATTCTGGGACAACCAGTCTCTGCTCTTTCTCCTTATGATTCTGAGACAATCAGTCTTTGTTCTTTCTCCTTATGATTCTGAGATAACCAGTCTTTGCTCTAACTTCTTATGATTCTGAGACTACCAGTCTTTGCTCTAACTTCTTATGATTCTGAGAAAACCAGTCTTTGCTCTCACTCCTTTTGATTCTGAGACAACCAGTCTTTGCTCTAACTCCTTATGATTCTGAGACAGCCAGTCTTTGCTCTAACTTCTTATGATTCTGAGACAACCAGTCTTTGCTCTAACTTCTTATGTTTTTGAGACAACCAGTCTTTGCTCTAACTCCTTATGATTCTGAGACAACCCGTCTTTGCTCTAACTCCTTATGATTCTGAGACAACCAGTCTTTGCTCTTTCTCCTTATGATTCTGAGACAACCAGTCTTTGCTCTAACTCCTTATGATTCTGAGACAACCAGTCTTTGCTCAAACTCCTTATGATTCTGAGACAACCAGTCTTTGCTCTAACTCCTTATGATTCTGGGACGACCAGTCTTTGCTCTAACTCCTTATGATTCTGAGACAACCAGTCTTTGCTCAAACTCCTTATGATTCTGAGACAACCAGTATTTGCTCTAACCCCTTATGATTCTGAGACAACCAGTCTTTGCTCTAACTCCTTATGATTCTGAGACAACCAGTCTTTGCTCTAACCCCTTATGATTCTGAGACAACCAGTCTTTGCTCTAACTCCTTATGATTCTGAGACAACCAGTCTTTGCTCTAACTCCTTATGATTCTGAGACAACCAGTCTGCTCTAACTCCTTATGATTCTGGGACGGCCAGTCTTTGCTCAAACTCCTTATGATTCTGGGACAACCAGTCTTTGCTCTAACTCCTTATGATTCTGGGACAACCAGTCTTTGCTCTAACTCCTTATGTTTCTGAGACAACCAGTCCTTGCTCTAACTCCTTATGATTCTGGGACAACCAGTCTTTGCTCTAACTCCTTATGTTTCTGAGACAACCAGTCCTTGCTCAAACTTCTTATGATTCTGAGACAACCAGTCTTTGCTCTAACTCCTTATGTTTCTGAGACAACCAGTCTTTGCTCTAACTCCTTATGTTTCTGAGACAACCAGTCCTTGCTCAAACTCCTTATGATTCTGGGACAACCAGTCTTTGCTCTAACTCCTTATGATTCTGGGACAACCAGTCTTTGCTCTAACTCCTTATGTTTCTGAGACAACCAGTCCTTGCTCTAACTCCTTATGATTCTGGGACAACCAGTCTTTGCTCTAACTCCTTATGATTCTGGGACAACCAGTCTTTGATCTAACTCCTTATGATTCCGCGACAACCAGTCTTTGCTCTAACTCCTTATGATTCTGAGACAACCAGTCTTTGCTCTAACTCCTTATGATTCTGAGACAACCAGTCTTTGCTCTTTCTCCTTATGATTCTGAGACAACCATTCTTTCCTCTAACTACTTATGATTCTGAGACAACCAGTCTTTGTTCTAACTCCTTATGATTCTGGGACGACCAGTCTTTGCTCAAACGCCTTATGATTCTGAGACAACCAGTCTTTGCTCTAACTCCTTATGATTCTGAGACAACCCGTCTTTGCTCTAACTCCTTATGATTCAGGGACAACCAGTTTTTGCTCTTTCTCCTTATGATTCTGAGACAACCAGTCTTTGCTCTAACTCCTTATGATTCTGAGACTACCAGTCTTTGCTCTAACTCCTAATGATTCTGAGACAACCAGTCTTTGCTCTTTCTCCTTATGATTCTGAGACAACCAGTCTTTGCTCTAACTCCTTATGATTCTGAGACAACCAGTCTTTGCTCTAACTCCTTATGATTCTGGGACGACCATTCTTTGCTCCAACTCCTTATGATTCTGAGACAACCAGTCTTTGCTCTAACTTCTTATGATTCTGGGACAACCAGTCTTTGCTCTAACTCCTTATGATTCTGGGACAACCAGTCTTTGCTCTAACTCCTTATGATTCTGAGACAACCAGTCTTTTCTCTTTCTCCTTATGATTCTGAGACAACCAGTCTTTGCTCTAACTCCTTATGATTCTGAGACAACCAGTCTTTGCTCTAACCTCTTATGATTCTGAGACTCCCAGTCTTTGCTCTAACTCCTTATGATTCTGGGACAACCAGTCTTTGCTCTAACTCCTTATGATTCTGAGACAACCAGTCTTTGCTCTAACTCCTTATGATTCTGGGACGACCATTCTTTGCTCTAACTCCTTATGATTCTGAGACTACCAGTCTTTGCTCTAACTCCTTATGATTCTGAGACAACCAGTCTTTGCTCTAACTCCTTTTGATTCTGAGACAACCAGTCTTTGCTCTAACTCCTTATGATTCTGAGACAACCAGTCTTTGCTCTAACTCCTTATGATTCTGGGACAACCAGTCTTTGCTCTTTCTCCTTATGATTCTGAGACAATCAGTCTTTGCTCTTTCTCCTTATGATTCTGAGATTACCAGTCTTTGCTCTAACTTCTTATGATTCTGAGACTACCAGTCTTTGCTCTAACTTCTTATGATTCTGAGAAAACCAGTCTTTGCTCTAACTCCTTATGATTCTGAGACAACCAGTCTTTGCTCTAACTCCTTATGATTCTGAGACAGCAAGTCTTTGCTCTAACTTCTTATGATTCTGAGACAACCAGTCTTTGCTCTAACTTCTTATGTTTTTGAGACAACCAGTCTTTGCTCTAACTCCTTATGATTCTGAGACAACCCGTCTTTGCTCTAACTCCTTATGATTCTGAGACAACCAGTCTTTGCTCTAACTCCTTATGATTCTGAGACAACCAGTCTTTGCTCTAACTCCTTATGATTCTGAGACAACCAGTCTTTGCTCTAACTCCTTATGATTCTGAGACAACCAGTCTTTGCTCAAACTCCTTATGATTCTGAGACAACCAGTCTTTGCTCTAACTCCTTATGATTCTGGGACGACCAGTCTTTGCTCAAACTCCTTATGATTCTGAGACAACCAGTCTTTGCTCTAACCCCTTATGATTCTGAGACAACCAGTCTTTGCTCTAACTCCTTATGATTCTGAGACAACCAGTCTTTGCTCAAACTCCTTATGATTCTGAGACAACCAGTCTTTGCTCTAACCCCTTATGATTCTGAGACAACCAGTCTTTGCTCTAACTCCTTATGATTCTGAGACAACCAGTCTTTGCTCTAACCCCTTATGATTCTGAGACAACCAGTCTTTGCTCTAACTCCTTATGATTCTGAGACAACCAGTCTTTGCTCTAACTCCTTATGATTCTGAGACAACCAGTCTGCTCTAACTCCTTATGATTCTGGGACGGCCAGTCTTTGCTCAAACTCCTTATGATTCTGGGACGACCAGTCTTTGCTCCAACTCCTTATGATTCTGAGACAACCAGTCTTTGCTCTAACTCCTTATGATTCTGGGACAACCAGTCTTTGCTCTAACTCCTTATGTTTCTGAGACAACCAGTCCTTGCTCTAACTCCTTATGATTCTGAGACAACCAGTCTTTGCTCTAACTCCTTATGATTCTGAGACAACCAGTCTTTGCTCTTTCTCCTTATGATTCTGAGACAACCATTCTTTCCTCTAACTCCTTATGATTCTGAGACAACCAGTCTTTGTTCTAACTCCTTATGATTCTGGGACGACCAGTCTTTGCTCAAACGCCTTATGATTCTGAGACAACCAGTCTTTGCTCTAACTCCTTATGATTCTGAGACAACCCGTCTTTGCTCTAACTCCTTATGATTCAGGGACAACCAGTTTTTGCTCTTTCTCCTTATGATTCTGAGACAACCAGTCTTTGCTCTAACTCCTTATGATTCTGAGACTACCAGTCTTTGCTCTAACTCCTAATGATTCTGAGACAACCAGTCTTTGCTCTTTCTCCTTATGATTCTGAGACAACCAGTCTTTGCTCTAACTCCTTATGATTCTGAGACAACCAGTCTTTGCTCTAACTCCTTATGATTCTGGGACGACCATTCTTTGCTCCAACTCCTTATGATTCTGAGACAACCAGTCTTTGCTCTAACTTCTTATGATTCTGGGACAACCAGTCTTTGCTCTAACTCCTTATGATTCTGGGACAACCAGTCTTTGCTCTAACTCCTTATGATTCTGAGACAACCAGTCTTTTCTCTTTCTCCTTATGATTCTGAGACAACCAGTCTTTGCTCTAACTCCTTATGATTCTGAGACAACCAGTCTTTGCTCTAACCTCTTATGATTCTGAGACTCCCAGTCTTTGCTCTAACTCCTTATGATTCTGAGACAACCAGTCTTTGCTCTAACTCCTTATGATTCTGAGACAACCAGTCTTTGCTCTAACTCCTTATGATTCTGGGACGACCATTCTTTGCTCTAACTCCTTATGATTCTGAGACTACCAGTCTTTGCTCTAACTCCTTATGATTCTGAGACAACCAGTCTTTGCTCTAACTCCTTTTGATTCTGAGACAACCAGTCTTTGCTCTAACTCCTTATGATTCTGAGACAACCAGTCTTTGCTCTAACTCCTTATGATTCTGGGACAACCAGTCTTTGCTCTTTCTCCTTATGATTCTGAGACAATCAGTCTTTGCTCTTTCTCCTTATGATTCTGAGATTACCAGTCTTTGCTCTAACTTCTTATGATTCTGAGACTACCAGTCTTTGCTCTAACTTCTTATGATTCTGAGAAAACCAGTCTTTGCTCTAACTCCTTATGATTCTGAGACAACCAGTCTTTGCTCTAACTCCTTATGATTCTGAGACAGCCAGTCTTTGCTCTAACTTCTTATGATTCTGAGACAACCAGTCTTTGCTCTAACTTCTTATGTTTTTGAGACAACCAGTCTTTGCTCTAACTCCTTATGATTCTGAGACAACCCGTCTTTGCTCTAACTCCTTATGATTCTGAGACAACCAGTCTTTGCTCTTTCTCCTTATGATTCTGAGACAACCAGTCTTTGCTCTAACTCCTTATGATTCTGAGACAACCAGTCTTTGCTCTAACTCCTTATGATTCTGAGACAACCAGTCTTTGCTCAAACTCCGTATGATTCTGAGACAACCAGTCTTTGCTCTAACTCCTTATGATTCTGGGACGACCAGTCTTTGCTCAAACTCCTTATGATTCTGAGACAACCAGTCTTTGCTCTAACCCCTTATGATTCTGAGACAACCAGTCTTTGCTCTAACTCCTTATGATTCTGAGACAACCAGTCTTTGCTCAAACTCCTTATGATTCTGAGACAACCAGTATTTGCTCTAACTTCTTATGATTCTGAGACTACCAGTCTTTGCTCTAACTTCTTATGATTCTGAGAAAACCAGTCTTTGCTCTAACTCCTTATGATTCTGAGACAACCAGTCTTTGCTCTAACTCCTTATGATTCTGAGACAGCCAGTCTTTGCTCTAACTTCTTATGATTCTGAGACAACCAGTCTTTGCTCTAACTTCTTATGTTTTTGAGACAACCAGTCTTTGCTCTAACTCCTTATGATTCTGAGACAACCCGTCTTTGCTCTAACTCCTTATGATTCTGAGACAACCAGTCTTTGCTCTTTCTCCTTATGATTCTGAGACAACCAGTCTTTGCTCTAACTCCTTATGATTCTGAGACAACCAGTCTTTGCTCTAACTCCTTATGATTCTGAGACAACCAGTCTTTGCTCAAACTCCGTATGATTCTGAGACAACCAGTCTTTGCTCTAACTCCTTATGATTCTGGGACGACCAGTCTTTGCTCAAACTCCTTATGATTCTGAGACAACCAGTCTTTGCTCTAACCCCTTATGATTCTGAGACAACCAGTCTTTGCTCTAACTCCTTATGATTCTGAGACAACCAGTCTTTGCTCAAACTCCTTATGATTCTGAGACAACCAGTATTTGCTCTAACCCCTTATGATTCTGAGACAACCAGTCTTTGCTCTAACTCCTTATGATTCTGAGACAACCAGTCTTTGCTCTAACCCCTTATGATTCTGAGACAACCAGTCTTTGCTCTAACTCCTTATGATTCTGAGACAACCAGTCTTTGCTCTAACTCCTTATGATTCTGAGACAACCAGTCTGCTCTAACTCCTTATGATTCTGGGACGGCCAGTCTTTGCTCAAACTCCTTATGATTCTGTGACGACCAGTCTTTGCTCCAACTCCTTATGATTCTGAGACAACCAGTCTTTGCTCTAACTCCTTATGATTCTGGGACAACCAGTCTTTGCTCTAACTCCTTATGTTTCTGAGACAACCAGTCCTTGCTCTAACTCCTTATGATTCTGGGACAACCAGTCTTTGCTCTTTCTGCTTATGATTCTGAGACAACCAGTCTTTGCTCCAACTCCTTATGATTCTGTGACAACCAATCTTTGCTCTAACTCCTTATGATTCTGGGACGACCAGTCTTTGCTCCAGCTCCTTATGATTCAGAGACAACCAATCTTTGCTCTAACTCCTTATGATTCTGAGACAACCAGTCTTTGCTCTAACTCCTTATGATTCTGGGACAACCAGTCTATGATCTAACTCCTTATGATTCCGAGACAACCAGTCTTTGCTCTAACTCCTTATGATTCTGAGACAACCAGTCTTTGCTCTAACTCCTTATGATTCTGAGACAACCAGTCTTTGCTCTTTCTCCTTATGGTTCTGAGACAACCATTCTTTCCTCTAACTCCTTATGATTCTGAGACAACCAGTCTTTGTTCTAACTCCTTATGATTCTGGGACGACCAGTCTTTGCTCAAACGCCTTATGATTCTGGGACGACCAGTCTTTGCTCTAACTCCTTATGATTCTAAGATAACCAGTCTTTGCTCTAACTTCTTATGATTCTGAGACAACCAGTCTTTGCTCAAACTCCTTATGATTCTGAGACAACCAGTCTTTGCTCTAACTCCTTATGATTCTGGGACGACCAGTCTTTGCTCTAACTCCTTATGATTCTGAGACAACCAGTCTTTGCTCTTTCTCCTTATGATTCTGAGACAACCAGTCTTTGCTCTAACTCCTTATGATTCTGAGACAACCAGTCTTTGCTCTTTCTCCTTATGATTCTGAGACAACCAGTCTTTGCTCTAACTCCTTATGATTCTGAGACAACCAGTCTTTGCTCTAACTCCTTATGATTCTGAGACAACCAGTCTTTGCTCAACTCCTTATGATTCTGAGACAACCAGTCTTTGCTTTAACTCCTTATGATTCTGGAACGACCAGTCTTTGCTCCAACTCCTTATGATTCTGAGACAACCAGTCTTTGCTCTAACTCCTTATGATTCTGAGACAACCAGTCTTTGCTCTTTCTCCTTATGATTCTGAGACAACCAGTCTTTGCTCAAACTCCTTATGATTCTGAGACAACCAGTCTTTGCTCTAACTCCTTGTGATTCTGGGACGACCAGTCTTTGCTCTAACTCCTTATGATTCTGGGACGACCAGTCTTTGCTCTAACTCCTTATGATTCTGAGAAAACCAGTCTTTGCTCTAACTCCTTATGATTCTGGGACAACCAGTCTTTGCTCTTTCTCCTTATGATTCTGAGACAACCAGTCTTTGCTCTAACTCCTTATGATTCTGAGACAACCAGTCTCTGCTCAAACTCCTTATGATTCTGAGACAACCAGTCTTTGCTCTAACTCCTTGTGATTCTGGGACGACCAGTCTTTGCTCTAACTCCTTATGATTCTGGGACGACCAGTCTTTGCTCCAACTCCTTATGATTCTGAGATAACCAGTCTTTGCTCTAACTCCTTATGATTCTGGGACAACCAGTCTTTGCTCTAACTCCTTATGATTCTGAGACAACCAGTCTTTGCTCTAACTCCTAATGATTCTGAGACAACCAGTCTTTGCTCTAACTCCTTATCATTCTGAGACAACCAGTCATTGATCTAACTCCTTATGATTCTGATACAACCAGTCTTTGCTCTAACTCCTTATGATTCTGAGACAACCAGTCTTTGCTCTAACTCCTTATGATTCTGAGACAACCAGTCTTTGCTCTTTCTCCTTATGATTCTGAGACAACCAGTCTTTGCTCTAACTCCTTATGATTCTGAGACAACCAGTCTTTGCTCTAACTCCTTATGATTCTGGGACGACCAGTCTTTGCTCCAACTCCTTATGATTCTGAGACAACCAGTCTTTGCTCTAACTTCTTATGATTCTGGGACAACCAGTCTTTGCTCTAACTCCTTATGATTCTGGGACAACCAGTCTTTGCTCTAACTCCTTATGATTCTGAGACAACCAGTCTTTGCTCTTTCTCCTTATGATTCTGAGACAACCAGTCTTTGCTCTAACTCCTTATGATTCTGAGACAACCAGTCTTTGCTATAACTCCTTATGATTCTAGGACAACCAGTCTTTGCTCTTTCTCCTTATGATTCTGAGACAACCAGTCTTTGCTCTAACTCCTTATGATTCTAAGACAACCAGTCTTTGCTCTAACTTCTTATGTTTTTGAGACAACCAGTCTTTGCTCTAACTCCTTATGATTCTGAGACAACCCGTCTTTGCTCTAACTCCTTATGATTCAGGGACAACCAGTTTTTGCTCTTTCTCCTTATGATTCTGAGACAACCAGTCTTTGCTCTACCTCCTTATGATTCTGAGACTACCAGTCTTTGCTCTAACTCCTAATGATTCTGAGACAACCAGTCTTTGCTCTTTCTCCTTATGATTCTGAGACAACCAGTCTTTGCTCTAACTCCTTATGATTCTGAGACAACCAGTCTTTGCTCTAACTCCTTATGATTCTGGGACGACCATTCTTTGCTCCAACTCCTTATGATTCTGAGACAACCAGTCTTTGCTCTAACTTCTTATGATTCTGGGACAACCAGTCTTTGCTCTAACTCCTTATGATTCTGGGACAACCAGTCTTTGCTCTAACTCCTTATGATTCTGAGACAACCAGTCTTTTCTCTTTCTCCTTATGATTCTGAGACAACCAGTCTTTGCTCTAACACCTTATGATTCTGAGACAACCAGTCTTTGCTCTAACTCCTTATGATTCTGAGACAACCAGTCTTTGCTCTAACTCCTTATGATTCTGGGACGACCATTCTTTGCTCTAACTCCTTATGATTCTGAGACTACCAGTCTTTGCTCTAACTCCTTATGATTCTGAGACAACCAGTCTTTGCTCTAACTCCTTTTGATTCTGAGACAACCAGTCTTTGCTCTAACTCTTTATGATTATGAGACAACCAGTCTTTGCTCTAACTCCTTATGATTCTGGGACAACCAGTCTTTGCTCTTTCTCCTTATGATTCTGAGACAATCAGTCTTTGCTCTTTCTCCTTATGATTCTGCGATAACCAGTCTTTGCTCTAACTTCTTATGATTCTGAGACTACCAGTCTTTGCTCTAACTTCTTATGATTCTGAGAAAACCAGTCTTTGCTCTAACTTCTTATGATTCTGAGACAACCAGTCTTTGCTCTAACTCCTTATGATTCTGAGACAGCCAGTCTTTGCTCTAACTTCTTATGATTCTGAGACAACCAGTCTTTGCTCTAACTTCTTATGTTTTTGAGACAACCAGTCTTTGCTCTAACTCCTTATGATTCTGAGACAACCCGTCTTTGCTCTAACTCCTTATGATTCTGAGACAACCAGTCTTTGCTCTTTCTCCTTATGATTCTGAGACAACCAGTCTTTACTCTAACTCCTTATGATTCTGAGACAACCAGTCTTTGCTCTAACTCCTTATGATTCTGAGACAACCAGTCTTTGCTCAAACTCCTTATGATTCTGAGACAACCAGTCTTTGCTCTAACTCCTTATGATTCTGGGACGACCAGTCTTTGCTCAAACTCCTTATGATTCTGAAACAACCAGTCTTTGCTCTAACCCCTTATGATTCTGAGACAACCAGTCTTTTCTCTAACTCCTTATGATTCTGAGACAACCAGTCTTTGCTCAAACTCCTTATGATTCTGAGACAACCAGTATTTGCTCTAACCCCTTATGATTCTGAGACAACCAGTCTTTGCTCTAACTCCTTATGATTCTGAGACAACCAGTCTTTGCTCTAACCCCTTATGATTCTGAGACAACCAGTCTTTGCTCTAACTCCTTATGATTCTGAGACAACCAGTCTTTGCTCTAACTCCTTATGATTCTGAGACAACCAGTCTGCTCTAACTCCTTATGATTCTGGGACGGCCAGTCTTTGCTCAAACTCCTTATGATTCTAGGACGACCAGTCTTTCCTCCAACTCCTTATGACTCTGAGACAACCAGTCGTTGCTCTAACTCCTTATGATTCTGGGACAACCAGTCTTTGCTCTAACTCCTTATGTTTCTGAGACAACCAGTCCTTGCTCTAACTCCTTATGATTCTGGGACAACCAGTCTTTGCTCTTTCTCCTTATGATTCTGAGACAACCAGTCTTTGCTCCAACACCTTATGATTCTGTGACAACCAATCTTTGCTCTAACTCCTTATGATTCTGGGACGACCAGTCTTTGCTCCAACTCCTTATGATTCTGAGACAACCAATCTTTGCTCTAACTCCTTATGATTCTGAGACAACCAGTCTTTGCTCTAACTCCTTATGATTCTGGGACAACCAGTCTTTGATCTAACTCCTTATGATTCTGAGACAACCAGTCTTTGCTCTAACTCCTTATGATTCTGAGACAACCAGTCTTTGCTCTAACTCCTTATGATTCTGAGACAACCAGTCTTTGCTCTTTCTCCTTATGATTCTGAGACAACCATTCTTTCCTCTAACTCCTTATGATTCTGAGACAACCAGTCTTTGTTCTAACTCCTTATGATTCTGGGACGACCAGTCTTTGCTCAAACGCCTTATGATTCTGAGACAACCAGTCTTTGCTCTAACTCCTTATGATTCTGGGACGACCATTCTTTGCTCTAACTCCTTTTGATTCTGGGACGACCAGTCTTTGCTCTAACTCCTTATGATTCTGAGACAACCAGTCTTTGCTCTTTCTCCTTATGATTCTGAGACAACCAGTCTTTGCTCTAACTCCTTATGATTCTGAGACAACCAGTCTTTGCTCTTTCTCCTTATGATTCTGAGACAACCAGTCTTTGCTCTAACTCCTTATGATTCTGAGACAACCAGTCTTTGCTCTAACTCCTTATGATTCTGAGACAACCAGTCTTTGCTCAACTCCTTATGATTCTGAGACAACCAGTCTTTGCTTTAACTCCTTATGATTCTGGAACGACCAGTCTTTGCTCCAACTCCTTATGATTCTGAGACAACCAGTCTTTGCTCTAACTCCTTATGATTCTGAGACAACCAGTCTTTGCTCTTTCTCCTTATGATTCTGAGACAACCAGTCTTTGCTCAAACTCCTTATGATTCTGAGACAACCAGTCTTTGCTCTAACTCCTTGTGATTCTGGGACGACCAGTCTTTGCTCCAACTCCTTATGATTCTGAGACAACCAGTCTTTGCTCTAACTCCTTATGATTCTGGGACAACCAGTCTTTGCTCTAACTCCTTATGTTTCTGAGACAACCAGTCCTTGCTCTAACTCCTTATGATTCTGGGACAACCAGTCTTTGCTCTTTCTCCTTATGATTCTGAGACAACCAGTCTTTGCTCCAACTCCTTATGATTCTGTGACAACCAATCTTTGCTCTAACTCCTTATGATTCTGGGACGACCAGTCTTTGCTCCAACTCCTTATGATTCTGAGACAACCAATCTTTGCTCTAACTCCTTATGATTCTGAGACAACCAGTCTTTGCTCTAACTCCTTATGATTCTGGGACAACCAGTCTTTGATCTAACTCCTTATGATTCTGAGACAACCAGTCTTTGCTCTAACTCCTTATGATTCTGAGACAACCAGTCTTTGCTCTAACTCCTTATGATTCTGAGACAACCAGTCTTTGCTCTTTCTCCTTATGATTCTGAGACAACCATTCTTTCCTCTAACTCCTTATGATTCTGAGACAACCAGTCTTTGTTCTAACTCCTTATGATTCTGGGACGACCAGTCTTTGCTCAAACGCCTTATGATTCTGAGACAACCAGTCTTTGCTCTAACTCCTTATGATTCTGGGACGACCAGTCTTTGCTCTAACTCCTTTTGATTCTGGGACGACCAGTCTTTGCTCTTTCTCCTTATGATTCTGAGACAACCAGTCTTTGCTCTAACTCCTTATGATTATGAGACAACCAGTCTTTGCTCTTTCTCCTTATGATTCTGAGACAACCAGTCTTTGCTCTAACTCCTTATGATTCTGAGACAACCAGTCTTTGCTCTAACTCCTTATGATTCTGAGACAACCAGTCTTTGCTCAACTCCTTATGATTCTGAGACAACCAGTCTTTGCTTTAACTCCTTATGATTCTGGAACGACCAGTCTTTGCTCCAACTCCTTATGATTCTGAGACAACCAGTCTTTGCTCTAACTCCTTATGATTCTGAGACAACCAGTCTTTGCTCTTTCTCCTTATGATTCTGAGACAACCAGTCTTTGCTCAAACTCCTTATGATTCTGAGACAACCAGTCTTTGCTCTAACTCCTTGTGATTCTGGGACGACCAGTCTTTGCTCTAACTCCTTATGATTCTGGGACGACCAGTCTTTGCTCTAACTCCTTATGATTCTGAGAAAACCAGTCTTTGCTCTAACTCCTTATGATTCTGGGACAACCAGTCTTTGCTCTAACTCCTTATGATTCTGAGACAACCAGTCTTTGCTCTAACTCCTTATGATTCTGAGACAACCAGTCTTTGCTCTAACTCCTTATGATTCTGAGACAACCAGTCATTGATCTAACTCCTTATGATTCTGATACAACCAGTCTTTGCTCTAACTCCTTATGATTCTGAGACAACCAGTCTTTGCTCTAACTCCTTATGATTCTGAGACAACCAGTCTTTGCTCTTTCTCCTTATGATTCTGAGACAACCAGTCTTTGCTCTAACTCCTTATGATTCTGAGACAACCAGTCTTTGCTCTAACTCCTTATGATTCTGGGACGACCAGTCTTTGCTCCAACTCCTTATGATTCTGAGACAACCAGTCTTTGCTCTAACTTCTTATGATTCTGGGGACAACCAGTCTTTGCTCTAACTCCTTATGATTCTGGGACAACCAGTCTTTGCTCTAACTCCTTATGATTCTGAGACAACCAGTCTTTGCTCTTTCTCCTTATGATTCTGAGACAACCAGTCTTTGCTCTAACTCCTTATGATTCTGAGACAACCAGTCTTTGCTCTAACTCCTTATGATTCTGGGACAACCAGTCTTTGCTCTAACTCCTTATGATTCTGAGACAACCAGTCTTTGCTCTAACTCCTTATGATTCTGAGACAACCAGTCTTTGCTCTAACTCCTTATGATTCTGAGACAACCAGTCATTGATCTAACTCCTTATGATTCTGATACAACCAGTCTTTGCTCTAACTCCTTATGATTCTGAGACAACCAGTCTTTGCTCTAACTCCTTATGATTCTGAGACAACCAGTCTTTGCTCTTTCTCCTTATGATTCTGAGACAACCAGTCTTTGCTCTAACTCCTTATGATTCTGAGACAACCAGTCTTTGCTCTAACTTCTTATGATTCTGGGACGACCAGTCTTTGCTCAACTCCTTATGATTCTGAGACAACCAGTCTTTGCTTTAACTCCTTATGATTCTGGAACGACCAGTCTTTGCTCCAACTCCTTATGATTCTGAGACAACCAGTCTTTGCTCTAACTCCTTATGATTCTGAGACAACCAGTCTTTGCTCTTTCTCCTTATGATTCTGAGACAACCAGTCTTTGCTCAAACTCCTTATGATTCTGAGACAACCAGTCTTTGCTCTAACTCCTTGTGATTCTGGGACGACAAGTCTTTGCTCTAACTCCTTATGATTCTGGGACGACCAGTCTTTGCTCTAACTCCTTATGATTCTGAGAAAACCAGTCTTTGCTCTAACTCCTTATGATTCTGGGACAACCAGTCTTTGCTCTAACGCCTTATGATTCTGAGACAACCAGTCTTTGCTCTAACTCCTTATGATTCTGAGACAACCAGTCTTTGCTCTAACTCCTTATGATTCTGAGACAACCAGTCATTGATCTAACTCCTTATGATTCTGATACAACCAGTCTTTGCTCTAACTCCTTATGATTCTGAGACAACCAGTCTTTGCTCTAACTCCTTATGATTCTGAGACAACCAGTCTTTGCTCTTTCTCCTTATGATTCTGAGACAACCAGTCTTTGCTCTAACTCCTTATGATTCTGAGACAACCAGTCTTTGCTCTAACTCCTTATGATTCTGGGACGACCAGTCTTTGCTCCAACTCCTTATGATTCTGAGACAACCAGTCTTTGCTCTAACTTCTTATGATTCTGGGGACAACCAGTCTTTGCTCTAACTCCTTATGATTCTGGGACAACCAGTCTTTGCTCTAACTCCTTATGATTCTGAGACAACCAGTCTTTGCTCTTTCTCCTTATGATTCTGAGACAACCAGTCTTTGCTCTAACTCCTTATGATTCTGAGACAACCAGTCTTTGCTCTAACTCCTTATGATTCTGGGACAACCAGTCTTTGCTCTAACTCCTTATGATTCTGAGACAACCAGTCTTTGCTCTAACTCCTTATGATTCTGAGACAACCAGTCTTTGCTCTAACTTCTTATGATTCTGGGACGACCAGTCTTTGCTCAACTCCTTATGATTCTGAGACAACCAGTCTTTGCTTTAACTCCTTATGATTCTGGAACGACCAGTCTTTGCTCCAACTCCTTATGATTCTGAGACAACCAGTCTTTGCTCTAACTCCTTATGATTCTGAGACAACCAGTCTTTGCTCTTTCTCCTTATGATTCTGAGACAACCAGTCTTTGCTCAAACTCCTTATGATTCTGAGACAACCAGTCTTTGCTCTAACTCCTTGTGATTCTGGGACGACCAGTCTTTGCTCTAACTCCTTATGATTCTGGGACGACCAGTCTTTGCTCTAACTCCTTATGATTCTGAGAAAACCAGTCTTTGCTCTAACTCCTTATGATTCTGGGACTACCAGTCTTTGCTCTAACTCCTTATGATTCTGAGACAACCAGTCTTTGCTCTAACTCCTTATGATTCTGAGACAACCAGTCTTTGCTCTAACTCCTTATGATTCTGAGACAACCAGTCATTGATCTAACTCCTTATGATTCTGATACAACCAGTCTTTGCTCTAACTCCTTATGATTCTGAGACAACCAGTCTTTGCTCTAACTCCTTATGATTCTGAGACAACCAGTCTTTGCTCTTTCTCCTTATGATTCTGAGACAACCAGTCTTTGCTCTAACTCCTTATGATTCTGAGACAACCAGTCTTTGCTCTAACTCCTTATGATTCTGGGACGACCAGTCTTTGCTCCAACTCCTTATGATTCTGAGACAACCAGTCTTTGCTCTAACTTCTTATGATTCTGGGGACAACCAGTCTTTGCTCTAACTCCTTATGATTCTGGGACAACCAGTCTTTGCTCTAACTCCTTATGATTCTGAGACAACCAGTCTTTGCTCTTTCTCCTTATGATTCTGAGACAACCAGTCTTTGCTCTAACTCCTTATGATTCTGAGACAACCAGTCTTTGCTCTAACTCCTTATGATTCTGGGACAACCAGTCTTTGCTCTAACTCCTTATGATTCTGAGACAACCAGTCTTTGCTCTAACTCCTTATGATTCTGAGACAACCAGTCTTTGCTCTAACTCCTTATGATTCTGAGACAACCAGTCATTGATCTAACTCCTTATGATTCTGATACCACCAGTCTTTGCTCTAACTCCTTATGATTCTGAGACAACCAGTCTTTGCTCTAACTCCTTATGATTCTGAGACAACCAGTCTTTGCTCTTTCTCCTTATGATTCTGAGACAACCAGTCTTTGCTCTAACTCCTTATGATTCTGAGACAACCAGTCTTTGCTCTAACTTCTTATGATTCTGGGACGACCAGTCTTTGCTCCAACTCCTTATGATTCTGAGACAACCAGTCTTTGCTCTAACTTCTTATGATTCTGGGGACAACCAGTCTTTGCTCTAACTCGTTATGATTCTGGGACAACCAGTCTTTGCTCTAACTCCTTATGATTCTGAGACAACCAGTCTTTGCTCTTTCTCCTTATGATTCTGAGACAACCAGTCTTTGCTCTAACTCCTTATGATTCTGAGACAACCAGTCTTTGCTATAACTCCTTATGATTCTAGGACAACCAGTCTTTGCTCTTTCTCCTTATGATTCTGAGACAACCAGTCTTTGCTCTAACTCCTTATGATTCTGAGACAACCAGTCTTTGCTCTAAATCCTTATGTTTCTGAGACAACCAGTCTTTGCTCTAACTCCTTATGATTCTGGGACAACCAGTCTTTGCTCTTTCTCCTTATGATTCTGAGACAATCAGTCTTTGCTCTTTCTCCTTATGATTCTGAGACAACCAGTCTTTGCTCTAACTTCTTATGATTCTGAGACTACCAGTCTTTGCTCTAACTTCTTATGATTCTGAGACAACCAGTCTTTGCTCTAACTCCTTATGATTCTGAGACAACCAGTCTTTGCTCTAACTCCTTATGATTCTGAGACAGCCAGTCTTTGCTCTAACTTCTTATGATTCTGAGACAACCAGTCTTTGCTCTAACTCCTTATGATTCTGAGACAGCCAGTCTTTGCTCTAACTCCTTATGATTCTGAGACAACCAGTCATTGATCTAACTCCTTATGATTCTGATACAACCAGTCTTTGCTCTAACTCCTTATGATTCTGAGACAACCAGTCTTTGCTCTAACTCCTTATGATTCTGAGAAAACCAGTCTTTGCTCTTTCTCCTTATGATTCCGAGACAACCAGTCTTTGCTCTAACTCCTTATGATTCTGATACAACCAGTCTTTGCTCTAACTCCTTATGATTCTGGGACGACCAGTCTTTGCTCCAACTCCTTATGATTCTGAGACAACCAGTCTTTGCTCTAACTTCTTATGATTCTGGGGACAACCAGTCTTTGCTCTAACTCCTTATGATTCTGGGACAACCAGTCTTTGCTCTAACTCCTTATGATTCTGAGACAACCAGTCTTTGCTCTTTCTCCTTATGATTCTGAGACAACCAGTCTTTGCTCTAACTCCTTATGATTCTGAGACAACCAGTCTTTGCTATAACTCCTTATGATTCTAGGACAACCAGTCTTTGCTCTTTCTCCTTATGATTCTGAGACAACCAGTCTTTGCTCTAACTCCTTATGATTCTGAGACAACCAGTCTTTGCTCTAAATCCTTATGTTTCTGAGACAACCAGTCTTTGCTCTAACTCCTTATGATTCTGGGACAACCAGTCTTTGCTCTTTCTCCTTATGATTCTGAGACAATCAGTCTTTGCTCTTTCTCCTTATGATTCTGAGACAACCAGTCTTTGCTCTAACTTCTTATGATTCTGAGACTACCAGTCTTTGCTCTAACTTCTTATGATTCTGAGACAACCAGTCTTTGCTCTAACTCCTTATGATTCTGAGACAGCCAGTCTTTGCTCTAACTTCTTATGATTCTGAGACAACCAGTCTTTGCTCTAACTTCTTATGTTTTTGAGACAACCAGTCTTTGCTCTAACTCCTTATGATTCTGAGACAACCCGTCTTTGCTCTAACTCCTTATGATTCTGGGACAACCAGTTTTTGCTCTTTCTCCTTATGATTCTGAGACAACCAGTCTTTACTCTAACTCCTTATGATTCTGAGACAACCAGTCTTTGCTCTTTCTCCTTATGATTCTGAGACAACCAGTCTTTGCTCTAACTCCTTATGATTCTGAGACAACCAGTCTTTGCTCTAACTCCTTATGATTCTGGGACGACCAGTCTTTGCTCTAACTCCTTATGATTCTGAGACAACCAGTCTTTGCTCTAACTTCTTATGATTCTGGGACAACCAGTCTTTGCTCTAACTCCTTATGATTCTGGGACAACCAGTCTTTGCTCTAATTCCTTGTGATTCTGAGACAACCAGTCTTTGCTCTTTCTCCTTATGATTCTGAGACAACCAGTCTTTGCTCTAACTCCTTATGATTCTGAGACAACCAGTCTTTGCTCTAACTTCTTATGATTCTGAGACTACCAGTCTTTGCTCTAACTTCTTATGATTCTGAGACAACCAGTCTTTGCTCTAACTCCTTATGATTCTGAGACAACCAGTCTTTGCTCAAACTCCTTATGATTCTGAGACAACCAGTTTTTGCTCTAACTCCTTATGATTCTGAGACAACCAGTCTTTGCTCTAACTCCTTATGATTCTGGGACGACCAGTCTTTGCTCCAACTCCTTATGATTCTGAGACAACCAGTATTTGCTCTAACTTCTTATGATTCTGGGACAACCAGTCTTTGCTCTAACTCCTTATGATTCTGGGACAACCAGTCTTTGCTCTAACTCCTTATGATTCTGAGACAACCAGTCTTTGCTCTTTCTCCTTATGATTCTGAGACAACCAGTCTTTGCTCTAACTCCTTATGATTCTGAGACAACCAGTCTTTGCTATAACTCCTTATGATTCTAGGACAACCAGTCTTTGCTCTTTCTCCTTATGATTCTGAGACAACCAGTCTTTGCTCTAACTCCTTATGATTCTAAGACAACCAGTCTTTGCTCTAACTTCTTATGTTTTTGAGACAACCAGTCTTTGCTCTAACTCCTTATGATTCTGAGACAACCCGTCTTTGCTCTAACTCCTTATTATTCAGGGACAACCAGTTTTTGCTCTTTCTCCTTATGATTCTGAGACAACCAGTCTTTGCTCTAACTCCTTATGATTCTGAGACTACCAGTCTTTGCTCTAACTCCTAATGATTCTGAGACAACCAGTCTTTGCTCTTTCTCCTTATGATTCTGAGACAACCAGTCTTTGCTCTAACTCCTTATGATTCTGAGACAACCAGTCTTTGCTCTAACTCCTTATGATTCTGGGACGACCATTCTTTGCTCCAACTCCTTATGATTCTGAGACAACCAGTCTTTGCTCTAACTTCTTATGATTCTGGGACAACCAGTCTTTGCTCTAACTCCTTATGATTCTGGGACAACCAGTCTTTGCTCTAACTCCTTATGATTCTGAGACAACCAGTCTTTTCTCTTTCTCCTTATGATTCTGGGACAACCAGTCTTTGCTCTAACTCCTTATGATTCTGAGACAACCAGTCTTTGCTCTAACCTCTTATGATTCTGAGACTCCCAGTCTTTGCTCTAACTCCTTATGATTCTGAGACAACCAGTCTTTGCTCTAACTCCTTATGATTCTGAGACAACCAGTCTTTGCTCTAACTCCTTATGATTCTGGGACGACCATTCTTTGCTCTAACTCCTTATGATTCTGAGACTACCAGTCTTTGCTCTAACTCCTTATGATTCTGAGACAACCAGTCTTTGCTCTAACTCCTTTTGATTCTGAGACAACCAGTCTTTGCTCTAACTCCTTATGATTATGAGACAACCAGTCTTTGCTCTAACTCCTTATGATTCTGGGACAACCAGTCTTTGCTCTTTCTCCTTATGATTCTGAGACAATCAGTCTTTGCTCTTTCTCCTTATGATTCTGGGACAACCAGTCTTTGCTCTTTCTCCTTATGATTCTGAGACAACCAGTCTTTGCTCTAACTCCTTATGATTCTGGGACAACCAGTCTTTGCTCTAACTCCTTATGATTCTGAGACAACCAGTCATTGATCTAACTCCTTATGATTCTGATACAACCAGTCTTTGCTCTAACTCCTTATGATTCTGAGACAACCAGTCTTTGCTCTAACTCCTTATGATTCTGAGACAACCAGTCTTTGCTCTTTCTCCTTATGATTCTGAGACAACCAGTCTTTGCTCTAACTCCTTATGATTCTGAGACAAACAGTCTTTGCTCTAACTCCTTATGATTCTGGGACGACCAGTCTTTGCTCCAACTCCTTATGATTCTGAGACAACCAGTCTTTGCTCTAACTTCTTATGATTCTGGGGACAACCAGTCTTTGCTCTAACTCCTTATGATTCTGGGACAACCAGTCTTTGCTCTAACTCCTTATGATTCTGAGACAACCAGTCTTTGCTCTTTCTCCTTATGATTCTGAGACAACCAGTCTTTGCTCTAACTCCTTATGATTCTGAGACAACCAGTCTTTGCTCTAACTCCTTATGATTCTGGGACAACCAGTCTTTGCTCTAACTCCTTATGATTCTGAGACAACCAGTCTTTGCTCTAACTCCTTATGATTCTGAGAAAACCAGTCTTTGCTCTAACTCCTTATGATTCTGAGACAACCAGTCATTGATCTAACTCCTTATGATTCTGATACAACCAGTCTTTGCTCTAACTCCTTATGATTCTGAGACAACCAGTCTTTGCTCTAACTCCTTATGATTCTGAGACAACCAGTCTTTGCTCTTTCTCCTTATGATTCTGAGACAACCAGTCTTTGCTCTAACTCCTTATGATTCTGAGACAACCAGTCTTTGCTCTAACTTCTTATGATTCTGGGACGACCAGTCTTTGCTCCAACTCCTTATGATTCTGAGACAACCAGTCTTTGCTCTAACTTCTTATGATTCTGAGGACAACCAGTCTTTGCTCTAACTCCTTATGATTCTGGGACAACCAGTCTTTGCTCTAGCTCCTTATGATTCTGAGACAACCAGTCTTTGCTCTTTCTCCTTATGATTCTGAGACAACCAGTCTTTGCTCTAACTCCTTATGATTCTGAGACAACCAGTCTTTGCTATAACTCCTTATGATTCTAGGACAACCAGTCTTTGCTCTTTCTCCTTATGATTCTGAGACAACCAGTCTTTGCTCTAACTCCTTATGATTCTGAGACAACCAGTCTTTGCTCTAAATCCTTATGTTTCTGAGACAACCAGTCTTTGCTCTAACTCCTTATGATTCTGGGACAACCAGTCTTTGCTCTTTCTCCTTATGATTCTGAGACAATCAGTCTTTGCTCTTTCTCCTTATGATTCTGAGACAACCAGTCTTTGCTCTAACTTCTTATGATTCTGAGACTACCAGTCTTTGCTCTAACTTCTTATGATTCTGAGACAACCAGTCTTTGCTCTAACTCCTTATGATTCTGAGACAACCAGTCTTTGCTCTAACTCCTTATGATTCTGAGACAGCCAGTCTTTGCTCTAACTTCTTATGATTCTGAGACAACCAGTCTTTGCTCTAACTCCTTATGATTCTGAGACAGCCAGTCTTTGCTCTAACTCCTTATGATTCTGAGACAACCAGTCATTGATCTAACTCCTTATGATTCTGATACAACCAGTCTTTGCTCTAACTCCTTATGATTCTGAGACAACCAGTCTTTGCTCTAACTCCTTATGATTCTGAGACAACCAGTCTTTGCTCTTTCTCCTTATGATTCTGAGACAACCAGTCTTTGCTCTAACTCCTTATGATTCTGAGACAACCAGTCTTTGCTCTAACTCCTTATGATTCTGGGACGACCAGTCTTTGCTCCAACTCCTTATGATTCTGAGACAACCAGTCTTTGCTCTAACTTCTTATAATTCTGGGGACAACCAGTCTTTGCTCTAACTCCTTATGATTCTGGAACAACCAGTCTTTGCTCTAACTCCTTATGATTCTGAGACAACCAGTCTTTGCTCTTTCTCCTTATGATTCTGAGACAACCAGTCTTTGCTCTAACTCCTTATGATTCTGAGACAACCAGTCTTTGCTATAACTCCTTATGATTCTAGGACAACCAGTGTTTGCTCTTTCTCCTTATGATTCTGAGACAACCAGTCTTTGCTCTAACTCCTTATGATTCTGAGACAACCAGTCTTTGCTCTAAATCCTTATGTTTCTGAGACAACCAGTCTTTGCTCTAACTCCTTATGATTCTGGGACAACCAGTCTTTGCTCTTTCTCCTTATGATTCTGAGACAATCAGTCTTTGCTCTTTCTCCTTATGATTCTGAGACAACCAGTCTTTGCTCTAACTTCTTATGATTCTGAGACTACCAGTCTTTGCTCTAACTTCTTATGATTCTGAGACAACCAGTCTTTGCTCTAACTCCTTATGATTCTGAGACAACCAGTCTTTGCTCTAACTCCTTATGATTCTGAGACAACCAGTCTTTGCTCTAACTCCTTATGATTCTGAGAAAACCAGTCTTTGCTCTAACTCCTTATGATTCTGAGAAAACCAGTCTTTGCTCTAACTCCTTATGATTCTGAGACAACCAGTCATTGATCTAACTCCTTATGATTCTGATACAACCAGTCTTTGCTCTAACTCCTTATGATTCTGAGACAACCAGTCTTTGCTCTAACTCCTTATGATTCTGAGACAACCAGTCTTTGCTCTTTCTCCTTATGATTCTGAGACAACCAGTCTTTGCTCTAACTCCTTATGATTCTGAGACAACCAGTCTTTGCTCTAACTTCTTATGATTCTGGGACGACCAGTCTTTGCTCCAACTCCTTATGATTCTGAGACAACCAGTCTTTGCTCTAACTTCTTATGATTCTGAGGACAACCAGTCTTTGCTCTAACTCCTTATGATTCTGGGACAACCAGTCTTTGCTCTAACTCCTTATGATTCTGAGACAACCAGTCTTTGCTCTTTCTCCTTATGATTCTGAGACAACCAGTCTTTGCTCTAACTCCTTATGATTCTGAGACAACCAGTCTTTGCTATAACTCCTTATGATTCTAGGACAACCAGTCTTTGCTCTTTCTCCTTATGATTCTGAGACAACCAGTCTTTGCTCTAACTCCTTATGATTCTGAGACAACCAGTCTTTGCTCTAAATCCTTATGTTTCTGAGACAACCAGTCTTTGCTCTAACTCCTTATGATTCTGGGACAACCAGTCTTTGCTCTTTCTCCTTATGATTCTGAGACAATCAGTCTTTGCTCTTTCTCCTTATGATTCTGAGACAACCAGTCTTTGCTCTAACTTCTTATGATTCTGAGACTACCAGTCTTTGCTTTAACTTCTTATGATTCTGAGACAACCAGTCTTTGCTCTAAATCCTTATGATTCTGAGACAACCAGTCTTTGCTCTAACTCCTTATGATTCTGAGACAGCCAGTCTTTGCTCTAACTTCTTATGATTCTGAGACAACCAGTCTTTGCTCTAACTCCTTATGATTCTGAGACAGCCAGTCTTTGCTCTAACTCCTTATGATTCTGAGACAACCAGTCATTGATCTAACTCCTTATGATTCTGATACAACCAGTCTTTGCTCTAACTCCTTATGATTCTGAGACAACCAGTCTTTGCTCTAACTCCTTATGATTCTGAGACAACCAGTCTTTGCTCTTTCTCCTTATGATTCTGAGACAACCAGTCTTTGCTCTAACTCCTTATGATTCTGAGACAACCAGTCTTTGCTCTAACTTCTTATGATTCTGGGACGACCAGTCTTTGCTCCAACTCCTTATGATTCTGAGACAACCAGTCTTTGCTCTACCTTCTTATGATTCTGAGGACAACCAGTCTTTGCTCTAACTCCTTATGATTCTGGGACAACCAGTCTTTGCTCTAACTCCTTATGATTCTGAGACAACCAGTCTTTGCTCTTTCTCCTTATGATTCTGAGACAACCAGTCTTTGCTCTAACTCCTTATGATTCTGAGACAACCAGTCTTTGCTATAACTCCTTATGATTCTAGGACAACCAGTCTTTGCTCTTTCTCCTTATGATTCTGAGACAACCAGTCTTTGCTCTAACTCCTTATGATTCTGAGACAACCAGTCTTTGCTCTAAATCCTTATGTTTCTGAGACAACCAGTCTTTGCTCTAACTCCTTATGATTCTGGGACAACCAGTCTTTGCTCTTTCTCCTTATGATTCTGAGACAATCAGTCTTTGCTCTTTCTCCTTATGATTCTGAGACAACCAGTCTTTGCTCTAACTTCTTATGATTCTGAGACTACCAGTCTTTGCTCTAACTTCTTATGATTCTGAGACAACCAGTCTTTGCTCTAAATCCTTATGATTCTGAGACAACCAGTCTTTGCTCTAACTCCTTATGATTCTGAGACAGCCAGTCTTTGCTCTAACTTCTTATGATTCTGAGACAACCAGTCTTTGCTCTAACTCCTTATGATTCTGAGACAGCCAGTCTTTGCTCTAACTCCTTATGATTCTGAGACAACCAGTCATTGATCTAACTCCTTATGATTCTGATACAACCAGTCTTTGCTCTAACTCCTTATGATTCTGAGACAACCAGTCTTTGCTCTAACTCCTTATGATTCTGAGACAACCAGTCTTTGCTCTTTCTCCTTATGATTCTGAGACAACCAGTCTTTGCTCTAACTCCTTATGATTCTGAGACAACCAGTCTTTGCTCTAACTCCTTATGATTCTGGGACGACCAGTCTTTGCTCCAACTCCTTATGATTCTGAGACAACCAGTCTTTGCTCTAACTTCTTATGATTCTGGGGACAACCAGTCTTTGCTCTAACTCCTTATGATTCTGGAACAACCAGTCTTTGCTCTAACTCCTTATGATTCTGAGACAACCAGTCTTTGCTCTTTCTCCTTATGATTCTGAGACAACCAGTCTTTGCTCTAACTCCTTATGATTCTGAGACAACCAGTCTTTGCTATAACTCCTTATGATTCTAGGACAACCAGTGTTTGCTCTTTCTCCTTATGATTCTGAGACAACCAGTCTTTGCTCTAACTCCTTATGATTCTGAGACAACCAGTCTTTGCTCTAAATCCTTATGTTTCTGAGACAACCAGTCTTTGCTCTAACTCCTTATGATTCTGGGACAACCAGTCTTTGCTCTTTCTCCTTATGATTCTGAGACAATCAGTCTTTGCTCTAACTTCTTATGATTCTGAGACTACCAGTCTTTGCTCTAACTTCTTATGATTCTGAGACAACCAGTCTTTGCTCTAACTCCTTATGATTCTGAGACAACCAGTCTTTGCTCTAACTCCTTATGATTCTGAGACAGCCAGTCTTTGCTCTAACTTCTTATGATTCTGAGACAACCAGTCTTTGCTCTAACTTCTTATGTTTTTGAGACAACCAGTCTTTGCTCTAACTCCTTATGATTCTGAGACAACCCGTCTTTGCTCTAACTCCTTATGATTCTGGGACAACCAGTTTTTGCTCTTTCTCCTTATGATTCTGAGACAACCAGTCTTTGCTCTAACTCCTTATGATTCTGAGACAACCAGTCTTTGCTCTAACTCCTTATGAATCTTAGACAACCAGTCTTTGCTCTTTCTCCTTATGATTCTGAGACAACCAGTCTTTGCTCTAACTCCTTATGATTCTGAGACAACCAGTCTTTGCTCTAACTCCTTATGATTCTGGGACGACCAGTCTTTGCTCCAACTCCTTATGATTCTGAGACAACCAGTCTTTGCTCTAACTTCTTATGATTCTGGGACAACCAGTCTTTGCTCTAACTCCTTATGATTCTGGGACAACCAGTCTTTGCTCTAACTCCTTGTGATTCTGAGACAACCAGTCTTTGCTCTTTCTCCTTATGATTCTGAGACAACCAGTCTTTGCTCTAACTCCTTATGATTCTGAGACAACCAGTCTTTGCTCTAACTTCTTATGATTCTGAGACTACCAGTCTTTGCTCTAACTTCTTATGATTCTGAGACAACCAGTCTTTGCTCTAACTCCTTATGATTCTGAGACAACCAGTCTTTGCTCTAACTCCTTATGATTCTGAGACAACCAGTTTTTGCTCTAACTCCTTATGATTCTGAGACAACCAGTCTTTGCTCTAACTCCTTATGATTCTGGGACAACCAGTATTTGCTCTTTCTCCTTATGATTCTGAGACAATCAGTCTTTGCTCTTTCTCCTTATGATTCTGAGATAACCAGTCTTTGCTCTAACTTCTTATGATTCTGAGACTATCTGTCTTTGCTCTAACTTCTTATGATTCTGAGACAACCAGTCTTTGCTCTAACTCCTTATGATTCTGAGACAACCAGTCTTTGCTCTAACTCCTTATGATTCTGAGACAGCCAGTCTTCTCTCTAACTCCTTATGATTCTGAGACAACCAGTCTTTGCTCTAACTTCTTATGTTTTTGAGACAACCAGTCTTTGCTCTAACTCCTTATGATTCTGGGACAACCAGTCTTTGCTCTTTCTCCTTATGATTCTGAGACAACCAGTCTTTGCTCTAACTCCTTATGATTCTGAGACAACCAGTCTTTGCTCTAACTCCTTATGATTCTGAGACAACCAGTCTTTGCTCAAACTCCTTATGATTCTGAGACAACCAGTCTTTGCTCTAACTCCTTATGATTCTGGGACGACCAGTCTTTGCTCAAACTCCTTATGATTCTGAGACAACCAATCTTTGCTCTAACCCCTTATGATTCTGAGACAACCAGTCTTTGCTCTAACTCCTTATGATTCTGAGACAACCAGTCTTTGCTCAAACTCCTTATGATTCTGAGACAACCAGTATTTGCTCTAATCCCTTATGATTCCGAGACAACCAGTCTTTGCTCTAACTCCTTATGATTCTGAGACAACCAGTCTTAGCTCTAACCCCTTATGATTCTGAGACAACCAGTCTTTGCTCTAACTCCTTATGATTCTGAGACAACCAGTCTTTGCTCTAACTCCTTATGATTCTGAGACAACCAGTCTGCTCTAACTCCTTATGATTCTGGGACGGCCAGTCTTTGCTCAAACTCCTTATGATTCTGGGACGACCAGTCTTTGCTCCAACTCCTTATGATTCTGAGACAACCAGTCTTTGCTCTAACTCCTTATGATTCTGGGACAACCAGTCTTTGCTCTAACTCCTTATGTTTCTGAGACAACCAGTCTTTGCTCTAACTCCTTATGATTCTGGGACAACCAGTCTTGGCTCTTTCTCCTTATGATTCTGAGACAACCAGTCTTTGCTCCAACTCCTTATGATTCTGAGACAACCAATCTTTGCTCTAACTCCTTATGATTCTGAGACAACCAGTCTTTGCTCTAACTCCTTATGATTCTAAGACAACCAGTCTTTGCTCTAACTTCTTATGATTCTGAGACAACCAGTCTTTGCTCAAACTCCTTATGATTCTGAGACAACCAGTCTTTGCTCTAACTCCGTATGATTCTGGGACGACCAGTCTTTGCTCTAACTCCTTATGATTCTGAGACAACCAGTCTTTGCTCTTTCTCCTTATGATTCTGAGACAACCAGTCTTTGCTCTAACTCCTTATGATTCTGAGACAACCAGTCTTTGCTCTTTCTCCTTATGATTCTGAGACAACCAGTCTTTGCTCAAACTCCTTATGATTCTGAGACAACCAGTCTTTGCTCTAACTCCTTGTGATTCTGGGACGACCAGTCTTTGCTCTAACTCCTTATGATTCTGGGACGACCAGTCTTTGCTCTAACTCCTTATGATTCTGAGAAAACCAGTCTTTGCTCTAACTCCTTATGATTCTGGGACAACCAGTCTTTGCTCTAACTCCTTATGATTCTGAGACAACCAGTCTTTGCTCTAACTCCTTATGATTCTGAGACAACCAGTCTTTGCTCTAACTCCTTATGATTCTGAGACAACCAGTCATTGATCTAACTCCTTATGATTCTGATACAACCAGTCTTTGCTCTAACTCCTTATGATTCTGAGACAACCAGTCTTTGCTCTAACTCCTTATGATTCCGAGACAACCAGTCTTTGCTCTTTCTCCTTATGATTCTGAGACAACCAGTCTTTGCTCTAACTCCTTATGATTCTGAGACAACCAGTCTTTGCTCTAACTCCTTATGATTCTGAGACAACTAGTTTTTGCTCTAACTCCTTATGATTCTGAGACAACCAGTCTTTGCTCTAACTCCTTATGATTCTGGGACAACCAGTATTTGCTCTTTCTCCTTATGATTCTGAGACAATCAGTCTTTGCTCTTTCTCCTTATGATTCTGAGATAACCAGTCTTTGCTCTAACTTCTTATGATTCTGAGACTATCTGTCTTTGCTCTAACTTCTTATGATTCTGAGACAACCAGTCTTTGCTCTAACTCCTTATGATTCTGAGACAACCAGTTTTTGCTCTTTCTCCTTATGATTCTGAGACAACCAGTCTTTGCTCTAACTCCTTATGTTTCTGAGACAACCAGTCTTTGCTCTAACTCCTTATGATTCTGAGACAACCAGTCTTTGCTCTAAATCCTTATGTTTCTGAGACAACCAGTCTTTGCTCTAACTCCTTATGATTCTGGGACAACCAGTCTTTGCTCTTTCTCCTTATGATTCTGAGACAATCAGTCTTTGCTCTTTCTCCTTATGATTCTGAGACACCCAGTCGTTGCTCTAACTTCTTATGATTCTGAGACTACCAGTCTTTGCTCTAACTTCTTATGATTCTGAGACAACCAGTCTTTGCTCTAACTCCTTATGATTCTGAGACAACCAGTCTTTGCTCTAACTCCTTATGATTCTCAGACAGCCAGTCTTTGCTCTAACTTCTTATGATTCTGAGACACCCAGTCTTTGCTCTAACTTCTTATGATTCTGAGACTACCAGTCTTTGCTCTAACTTCTTATGATTCTGAGACAACCAGTCTTTGCTCTAACTCCTTATGATTCTGAGACAACCCGTCTTTGCTCTAACTCCTTATGATTCTGGGACAACCAGTTTTTGCTCTTTCTCCTTATGATTCTGAGACAACCAGCCTTTGCTCTAACTCCTTATGATTCTGAGACAACCAGTCTTTGCTCTAACTCCTTATGATTCTTAGACAACCAGTCTTTGCTCTTTCTCCTTATGATTCTGAGACAACCAGTCTTTGCTCTAACTCCTTATGATTCTGAGACAACCAGTCTTTGCTCTAACTCCTTATGATTCTGGGACGACCAGTCTTTGCTCCAACTCCTTATGATTCTGAGACAACCAGTCTTTGCTCTAACTTCTTATGATTCTGGGACAACCAGTCTTTGCTCTAACTCCTTATGATTCTGGGACAACCAGTCTTTGCTCTAACTCCTTGTGATTCTGAGACAACCAGTCTTTGCTCTTTCTCCTTATGATTCTGGGACAACCAGTCTTTGCTCTAACTCCTTATGATTCTGAGACAACCAGTCTTTGCTCTAACTCCTTATGATTCTGAGACAACCAGTCTTTGCTCTAAATCCTTATGTTTCTGAGACAACCAGTCTTTGCTCTAACTCCTTATGATTCTGGGACAACCAGTCTTTGCTCTTTCTCCTTATGATTCTGAGACAATCAGTCTTTGCTCTTTCTCCTTATGATTCTGAGACAACCAGTCTTTGCTCTAACTTCTTATGATTCTGAGACTACCAGTCTTTGCTCTAACTTCTTATGATTCTGAGACAACCAGTCTTTGCTCTAACTCCTTATGATTCTGAGACAACCAGTCTTTGCTCAAACTCCTTATGATTCTGAGACAACCAGTCTTTGCTCTAACTCCTTATGATTCTGAGACAACCAGTCTTTGCTCTAACTCCTTATGATTCTGGGACAACCAGTCATTGCTCTTTCTCCTTATGATTCTGAGACAATCAGTCTTTGCTCTTTCTCCTTATGATTCTGAGATAACCAGTCTTTGCTCTAACTTCTTATGATTCTGAGACTATCTGTCTTTGCTCTAACTTCTTATGATTCTGAGACAACCAGTCTTTGCTCTAACTCCTTATGATTCTGAGACAACCAGTCTTTGCTCTAACTCCTTATGATTCTGAGACAGCCAGTCTTCGCTCTAACTTCTTATGATTCTGAGACAACCAGTCTTTGCTCTAACTTCTTATGTTTTTGAGACAACCAGTCTTTGCTCTAACTCCTTATGATTCTGAGACAACCCGTCTTTGCTCTAACTCCTTATGATTCTGGGAAAACCAGTCTTTGCTCTTTCTCCTTATGATTCTGAGACAACCAGTCTTTGCTCTAACTCTTTATGATTCTGAGACAACCAGTCTTTGCTCTAACTCCTTATGATTTTGGGACGACCAGTCTTTGCTCAAACTCCTTATGATTCTGAGACAACTAATCTTTGCTCTAACCCCTTATGATTCTGAGACAACCAGTCTTTGCTCTAACTCCTTATGATTCTGAGACAACCAGTCTTTGCTCAAACTCCTTATGATTCTGAGACAACCAGTATTTGCTCTAATCCCTTATGATTCTGAGACAACCAGTCTTTGCTCTAACTCCTTATGATTCTGAGACAACCAGTCTTTGCTCTAACCCCTTATGATTCTGAGACAACCAGTCTTTGCTCTAACTCCTTATGATTCTGAGACAACCAGTCTGCTCTAACTCCTTATGATTCTGGGACGGCCAGTCTTTGCTCAAACTCCTTATGATTCTGGGACGACCAGTCTTTGCTCTAACTCCTTATGTTTCTGAGACAACCAGTCTTTGCTCTAACTCCTTATGATTCTGGGACAACCAGTCTTTGCTCTTTCTCCTTATGATTCTGAGACAACCAGTCTTTGCTCCAACTCCTTATGATTCTGAGACAACCAATCTTTGCTCTAACTCCTTATGATTCTGAGACAACCAGTCTTTGCTCTAACTCCTTATGATTCTGAGAAAACCAGTCTTTGCTCTAACTCCTTATGATTCTGGGACAACCAGTCTTTGCTCTAACTCCTTATGATTCTGAGACAACCAGTCTTTGCTCTAACTCCTTATGATTCTGAGACAACCAGTCTTTGCTCTAACTCCTTATGATTCTGAGACAACCAGTCATTGATCTAACTCCTTATGATTCTGATACAACCAGTCTTTGCTCTAACTCCTTATGATTCTGAGACAACCAGTCTTTGCTCTAACTCCTTATGATTCTGAGACAACCAGTCTTTGCTCTTTCTCCTTATGATTCTGAGACAACCAGTCTTTGCTCTAACTCCTTATGATTCTGAGACAACCAGTCTTTGCTCTAACTCCTTATGATTCTGGGACGACCAGTCTTTGCTCCAACTCTTTATGATTCTGAGACAACCAGTCTTTGCTCTAACTTCTTATGATTCTGGGGACAACCAGTCTTTGCTCTAACTCCTTATGATTCTGGGACAACCAGTCTTTGCTCTAACTCCTTATGATTCTGAGACAACCAGTCTTTGCTCTTTCTCCTTATGATTCTGAGACAACCAGTCTTTGCTCTAACTCCTTATGATTCTGGGACGACCAGTCTTTGCTCTAACTCCTTATGATTCTGAGAAAACCAGTCTTTGCTCTAACTCCTTATGATTCTGGGACAACCAGTCTTTGCTCTAACTCCTTATGATTCTGAGACAACCAGTCTTTGCTCTAACTCCTTATGATTCTGAGACAACCAGTCTTTGCTCTAACTCCTTATGATTCTGAGACAACCAGTCATTGATCTAACTCCTTATGATTCTGATACAACCAGTCTTTGCTCTAACTCCTTATGATTCTGAGACAACCAGTCTTTGCTCTAACTCCTTATGATTCTGAGACAACCAGTCTTTGCTCTTTCTCCTTATGATTCTGAGACAACCAGTCTTTGCTCTAACTCCTTATGATTCTGAGACAACCAGTCTTTGCTCTAACTCCGTATGATTCTGGGACGACCAGTCTTTGCTCCAACTCTTTATGATTCTGAGACAACCAGTCTTTGCTCTAACTTCTTATGATTCTGGGGACAACCAGTCTTTGCTCTAACTCCTTATGATTCTGGGACAACCAGTCTTTGCTCTAACTCCTTATGATTCTGAGACAACCAGTTTTTGCTCTTTCTCCTTATGATTCTGAGACAACCAGTCTTTGCTCTAACTCCTTATGTTTCTGAGACAACCAGTCTTTGCTCTAACTCCTTATGATTCTGAGACAACCAGTCTTTGCTCTAAATCCTTATGTTTCTGAGACAACCAGTCTTTGCTCTAACTCCTTATGATTCTGGGACAACCAGTCTTTGCTCTTTCTCCTTATGATTCTGAGACAATCAGTCTTTGCTCTTTCTCCTTATGATTCTGAGACACCCAGTCTTTGCTCTAACTTCTTATGATTCTGAGACTACCAGTCTTTGCTCTAACTTCTTATGATTCTGAGACAACCAGTCTTTGCTCTAACTCCTTATGATTCTGAGACAACCAGTCTTTGCTCTAACTCCTTATGATTCTCAGACAGCCAGTCTTTGCTCTAACTTCTTATGATTCTGAGACACCCAGTCTTTGCTCTAACTTCTTATGATTCTGAGACTACCAGTCTTTGCTCTAACTTCTTATGATTCTGAGACAACCAGTCTTTGCTCTAACTCCTTATGATTCTGAGACAACCCGTCTTTGCTCTAACTCCTTATGATTCTGGGACAACCAGTTTTTGCTCTTTCTCCTTATGATTCTGAGACAACCAGCCTTTGCTCTAACTCCTTATGATTCTGAGACAACCAGTCTTTGCTCTAACTCCTTATGATTCTTAGACAACCAGTCTTTGCTCTTTCTCCTTATGATTCTGAGACAACCAGTCTTTGCTCTAACTCCTTATGATTCTGAGACAACCAGTCTTTGCTCTAACTCCTTATGATTCTGGGACGACCAGTCTTTGCTCCAACTCCTTATGATTCTGAGACAACCAGTCTTTGCTCTAACTTCTTATGATTCTGGGACAACCAGTCTTTGCTCTAACTCCTTATGATTCTGGGACAACCAGTCTTTGCTCTAACTCCTTGTGATTCTGAGACAACCAGTCTTTGCTCTTTCTCCTTATGATTCTGGGACAACCAGTCTTTGCTCTAACTCCTTATGATTCTGAGACAACCAGTCTTTGCTCTAACTCCTTATGATTCTGAGACAACCAGTCTTTGCTCTAAATCCTTATGTTTCTGAGACAACCAGTCTTTGCTCTAACTCCTTATGATTCTGGGACAACCAGTCTTTGCTCTTTCTCCTTATGATTCTGAGACAATCAGTCTTTGCTCTTTCTCCTTATGATTCTGAGACAACCAGTCTTTGCTCTAACTTCTTATGATTCTGAGACTACCAGTCTTTGCTCTAACTTCTTATGATTCTGAGACAACCAGTCTTTGCTCTAACTCCTTATGATTCTGAGACAACCAGTCTTTGCTCAAACTCCTTATGATTCTGAGACAACCAGTCTTTGCTCTAACTCCTTATGATTCTGAGACAACCAGTCTTTGCTCTAACTCCTTATGATTCTGGGACAACCAGTCATTGCTCTTTCTCCTTATGATTCTGAGACAATCAGTCTTTGCTCTTTCTCCTTATGATTCTGAGATAACCAGTCTTTGCTCTAACTTCTTATGATTCTGAGACTATCTGTCTTTGCTCTAACTTCTTATGATTCTGAGACAACCAGTCTTTGCTCTAACTCCTTATGATTCTGAGACAACCAGTCTTTGCTCTAACTCCTTATGATTCTGAGACAGCCAGTCTTCGCTCTAACTTCTTATGATTCTGAGACAACCAGTCTTTGCTCTAACTTCTTATGTTTTTGAGACAACCAGTCTTTGCTCTAACTCCTTATGATTCTGAGACAACCCGTCTTTGCTCTAACTCCTTATGATTCTGGGAAAACCAGTCTTTGCTCTTTCTCCTTATGATTCTGAGACAACCAGTCTTTGCTCTAACTCTTTATGATTCTGAGACAACCAGTCTTTGCTCTAACTCCTTATGATTCTGAGACAACCAGTCTTTGCTCAAACTCCTTATGATTCTGAGACAACCAGTCTTTGCTCTAACTCCTTATGATTTTGGGACGACCAGTCTTTGCTCAAACTCCTTATGATTCTGAGACAACTAATCTTTGCTCTAACCCCTTATGATTCTGAGACAACCAGTCTTTGCTCTAACTCCTTATGATTCTGAGACAACCAGTCTTTGCTCAAACTCCTTATGATTCTGAGACAACCAGTATTTGCTCTAATCCCTTATGATTCTGAGACAACCAGTCTTTGCTCTAACTCCTATGATTCTGAGACAACCAGTCTTTGCTCTAACCCCTTATGATTCTGAGACAACCAGTCTTTGCTCTAACTCCTTATGATTCTGAGACAACCAGTCTGCTCTAACTCCTTATGATTCTGGGACGGCCAGTCTTTGCTCAAACTCCTTATGATTCTGGGACGACCAGTCTTTGCTCTAACTCCTTATGTTTCTGAGACAACCAGTCTTTGCTCTAACTCCTTATGATTCTGGGACAACCAGTCTTTGCTCTTTCTCCTTATGATTCTGAGACAACCAGTCTTTGCTCCAACTCCTTATGATTCTGAGACAACCAATCTTTGCTCTAACTCCTTATGATTCTGAGACAACCAGTCTTTGCTCTAACTCCTTATGATTCTGAGAAAACCAGTCTTTGCTCTAACTCCTTATGATTCTGGGACAACCAGTCTTTGCTCTAACTCCTTATGATTCTGAGACAACCAGTCTTTGCTCTAACTCCTTATGATTCTGAGACAACCAGTCTTTGCTCTAACTCCTTATGATTCTGAGACAACCAGTCATTGATCTAACTCCTTATGATTCTGATACAACCAGTCTTTGCTCTAACTCCTTATGATTCTGAGACAACCAGTCTTTGCTCTAACTCCTTATGATTCTGAGACAACCAGTCTTTGCTCTTTCTCCTTATGATTCTGAGACAACCAGTCTTTGCTCTAACTCCTTATGATTCTGAGACAACCAGTCTTTGCTCTAACTCCTTATGATTCTGGGACGACCAGTCTTTGCTCCAACTCTTTATGATTCTGAGACAACCAGTCTTTGCTCTTTCTCCTTATGATTCTGAGACAACCAGTCTTTGCTCTAACTCCTTATGTTTCTGAGACAACCAGTCTTTGCTCTAACTCCTTATGATTCTGAGACAACCAGTCTTTGCTCTAAATCCTTATGTTTCTGAGACAACCAGTCTTTGCTCTAACTCCTTATGATTCTGGGACAACCAGTCTTTGCTCTTTCTCCTTATGATTCTGAGACAATCAGTCTTTGCTCTTTCTCCTTATGATTCTGAGACACCCAGTCTTTGCTCTAACTTCTTATGATTCTGAGACTACCAGTCTTTGCTCTAACTTCTTATGATTCTGAGACAACCAGTCTTTGCTCTAACTCCTTATGATTCTGAGACAACCAGTCTTTGCTCTAACTCCTTATGATTCTCAGACAGCCAGTCTTTGCTCTAACTTCTTATGATTCTGAGACAACCAGTCTTTGCTCTAACTCCTTATGATTCTGAGACAACCAGTCTTTGCTCTAACTCCTTATGATTCTGAGACAACCAGTCTTTGCTCTAACTCCTTATGATTCTGAGACAACCAGTCATTGATCTAACTCCTTATGATTCTGATACAACCAGTCTTTGCTCTAACTCCTTATGATTCTGAGACAACCAGTCTTTGCTCTAACTCCTTATGATTCTGAGACAACCAGTCTTTGCTCTTTCTCCTTATGATTCTGAGACAACCAGTCTTTGCTCTAACTCCTTATGATTCTGAGACAACCAGTCTTTGCTCTAACTCCTTATGATTCTGGGACGACCAGTCTTTGCTCCAACTCTTTATGATTCTGAGACAACCAGTCTTTGCTCTTTCTCCTTATGATTCTGAGACAACCAGTCTTTGCTCTAACTCCTTATGTTTCTGAGACAACCAGTCTTTGCTCTAACTCCTTATGATTCTGAGACAACCAGTCTTTGCTCTAAATCCTTATGTTTCTGAGACAACCAGTCTTTGCTCTAACTCCTTATGATTCTGGGACAACCAGTCTTTGCTCTTTCTCCTTATGATTCTGAGACAATCAGTCTTTGCTCTTTCTCCTAATGATTCTGAGACACCCAGTCTTTGCTCTAACTTCTTATGATTCTGAGACTACCAGTCTTTGCTCTAACTTCTTATGATTCTGAGACAACCAGTCTTTGCTCTAACTCCTTATGATTCTGAGACAACCAGTCTTTGCTCTAACTCCTTATGATTCTCAGACAGCCAGTCTTTGCTCTAACTTCTTATGATTCTGAGACAACCAGTCTTTGCTCTAACTTCTTATGTTTTTGAGAGAACCAGTCTTTGCTCTAACTCCTTATGATTCTGAGACAACCCGTCTTTGCTCTAACTCCTTATGATTCTGGGACAACCAGTTTTTGCTCTTTCTCCTTATGATTCTGAGACAACCAGCCTTTGCTCTAACTCCTTATGATTCTGAGACAACCAGTCTTTGCTCTAACTCCTTATGATTCTTAGACAACCAGTCTTTGCTCTTTCTCCTTATGATTCTGAGACAACCAGTCTTTGCTCTAACTCCTTATGATTCTGAGACAACCAGTCTTTGCTCTAACTCCTTATGATTCTGGGACGACCAGTCTTTGCTCCAACTCCTTATGATTCTGAGACAACCAGTCTTTGCTCTAACTTCTTATGATTCTGGGACAACCAGTCTTTGCTCTAACTCCTTATGATTCTGGGACAACCAGTCTTTGCTCTAACTCCTTGTGATTCTGAGACAACCAGTCTTTGCTCTTTCTCCTTATGATTCTGAGACAACCAGTCTTTGCTCTAACTCCTTATGATTCTGAGACAACCAGTCTTTGCTCTAACTCCTTATGATTCTGAGACAACCAGTCTTTGCTCTAAATCCTTATGTTTCTGAGACAACCAGTCTTTGCTCTAACTCCTTATGATTCTGGGACAACCAGTCTTTGCTCTTTCTCCTTATGATTGTGAGACAATCAGTCTTTGCTCTTTCTCCTTATGATTCTGAGACAACCAGTCTTTGCTCTAACTTCTTATGATTCTGAGACTACCAGTCTTTGCTCTAACTTCTTATGATTCTGAGACAACCAGTCTTTGCTCTAACTCCTTATGATTCTGAGACAACCAGTCTTTGCTCTAACTCCTTATGATTCTGAGACAACCAGTCTTTGCTCTAACTCCTTATGATTCTGAGACAACCAGTCTTTGCTCTAACTCCTTATGATTCTGGGACAACCAGTCATTGCTCTTTCTCCTTATGATTCTGAGACAATCAGTCTTTGCTCTTTCTCCTTATGATTCTGAGATAACCAGTCTTTGCTCTAACTTCTTATGATTCTGAGACTATCTGTCTTTGCTCTAACTTCTTATGATTCTGAGACAACCAGTCTTTGCTCTAACTCCTTATGATTCTGAGACAACCAGTCTTTGCTCTAACTCCTTATGATTCTGAGACAGCCAGTCTTCGCTCTAACTTCTTATGATTCTGAGACAACCAGTCTTTGCTCTAACTTCTTATGTTTTTGAGACAACCAGTCTTTGCTCTAACTCCTTATGATTCTGAGACAACCCGTCTTTGCTCTAACTCCTTATGATTCTGGGAAAACCAGTCTTTGCTCTTTCTCCTTATGATTCTGAGACAACCAGTCTTTGCTCTAACTCTTTATGATTCTGAAACAACCAGTCTTTGCTCTAACTCCTTATGATTCTGAGACAACCAGTCTTTGCTCAAACTCCTTATGATTCTGAGACAACCAGTCTTTGCTCTAACTCCTTATGATTCTGGGACGACCAGTCTTTGCTCAAACTCCTTATGATTCTGAGACAACTAATCTTTGCTCTAACCCCTTATGATTCTGAGACAACCAGTCTTTGCTCTAACTCCTTATGATTCTGAGACAACCAGTCTTTGCTCAAACTCCTTATGATTCTGAGACAACCAGTATTTGCTCTAATCCCTTATGATTCTGAGACAACCAGTCTTTGCTCTAACTCCTTATGATTCTGAGACAACCAGTCTTTGCTCTAACCCCTTATGATTCTGAGACAACCAGTCTTTGCTCTAACTCCTTATGATTCTGAGACAACCAGTCTTTGCTCTAACTCCTTATGATTCTGAGACAACCAGTCTGCTCTAACTCCTTATGATTCTGGGACGGCCAGTCTTTGCTCAAACTCCTTATGATTCTGGGACGACCAGTCTTTGCTCCAACTCCTTATGATTCTGAGACAACCAGTCTTTGCTCTAACTCCTTATGATTCTGGGACAACCAGTCTTTGCTCTAACTCCTTATGTTTCTGAGACAACCAGTCTTTGCTCTAACTCCTTATGATTCTGGGACAACCAGTCTTTGCTCTTTCTCCTTATGATTCTGAAACAACCAGTCTTTGCTCCAACTCCTTATGATTCTGAGACAACCAATCTTTGCTCTAACTCCTTATGATTCTGAGACAACCAGTCTTTGCTCTAACTCCTTATGATTCTGGAACAACCAGTCTTTGCTCCAACTCCTTATGATTCTGAGACAACCAGTCTTTGCTCTAACTCCTTATGATTCTGGGACAACCAGTCTTTGCTCTTTCTCCTTATGATTCTGAGACAACCAGTCTTTGCTCCAACTCCTTATGATTCTGAGACAACCAATCTTTGCTCTAACTCCTTATGATTCTGAGACAACCAGTCTTTGCTCTAACTCCTTATGATTCTGAGAAAACCAGTCTTTGCTCTAACTCCTTATGATTCTGGGACAACCAGTCTTTGCTCTAACTCCTTATGATTCTGAGACAACCAGTCATTGATCTAACTCCTTATGATTCTGATACAACCAGTCTTTGCTCTAACTCCTTATGATTCTGAGACAACCAGTCTTTGCTCTAACTCCTTATGATTCTGAGACAACCAGTCTTTGCTCTTTCTCCTTATGATTCTGAGACAACCAGTCTTTGCTCTAACTCCTTATGATTCTGAGACAACCAGTCTTTGCTCTAACTCCTTATGATTCTGGGACGACCAGTCTTTGCTCCAACTCTTTATGATTCTGAGACAACCAGTCTTTGCTCTTTCTCCTTATGATTCTGAGACAACCAGTCTTTGCTCTAACTCCTTATGATTCTGGGACAACCAGTCTTTGCTCTTTCTCCTTATGATTCTGAGACAATCAGTCTTTGCTCTTTCTCCTTATGATTCTGAGACACCCAGTCTTTGCTCTAACTTCTTATGATTCTGAGACTACCAGTCTTTGCTCTAACTTCTTATGATTCTGAGACAACCAGTCTTTGCTCTAACTCCTTATGATTCTGAGACAACCAGTCTTTGCTCTAACTCCTTATGATTCTCAGACAGCCAGTCTTTGCTCTAACTTCTTATGATTCTGAGACAACCAGTCTTTGCTCTAACTTCTTATGTTTTTGAGAGAACCAGTCTTTGCTCTAACTCCTTATGATTCTGAGACAACCCGTCTTTGCTCTAACTCCTTATGATTCTGGGACAACCAGTTTTTGCTCTTTCTCCTTATGATTCTGAGACAACCAGCCTTTGCTCTAACTCCTTATGATTCTGAGACAACCAGTCTTTGCTCTAACTCCTTATGATTCTTAGACAACCAGTCTTTGCTCTTTCTCCTTATGATTCTGAGACAACCAGTCTTTGCTCTAACTCCTTATGATTCTGAGACAACCAGTCTTTGCTCTAACTCCTTATGATTCTGGGACGACCAGTCTTTGCTCCAACTCCTTATGATTCTGAGACAACCAGTCTTTGCTCTAACTTCTTATGATTCTGGGACAACCAGTCTTTGCTCTAACTCCTTATGATTCTGGGACAACCAGTCTTTGCTCTAACTCCTTGTGATTCTGAGACAACCAGTCTTTGCTCTTTCTCCTTATGATTCTGAGACAACCAGTCTTTGCTCTAACTCCTTATGATTCTGAGACAACCAGTCTTTGCTCTAACTCCTTATGATTCTGAGACAACCAGTCTTTGCTCTAAATCCTTATGTTTCTGAGACAACCAGTCTTTGCTCTAACTCCTTATGATTCTGGGACAACCAGTCTTTGCTCTTTCTCCTTATGATTGTGAGACAATCAGTCTTTGCTCTTTCTCCTTATGATTCTGAGACAACCAGTCTTTGCTCTAACTTCTTATGATTCTGAGACTACCAGTCTTTGCTCTAACTTCTTATGATTCTGAGACAACCAGTCTTTGCTCTAACTCCTTATGATTCTGAGACAACCAGTCTTTGCTCTAACTCCTTATGATTCTGAGACAACCAGTCTTTGCTCTAACTCCTTATGATTCTGAGACAACCAGTCTTTGCTCTAACTCCTTATGATTCTGGGACAACCAGTCATTGCTCTTTCTCCTTATGATTCTGAGACAATCAGTCTTTGCTCTTTCTCCTTATGATTCTGAGATAACCAGTCTTTGCTCTAACTTCTTATGATTCTGAGACTATCTGTCTTTGCTCTAACTTCTTATGATTCTGAGACAACCAGTCTTTGCTCTAACTCCTTATGATTCTGAGACAACCAGTCTTTGCTCTAACTCCTTATGATTCTGAGACAGCCAGTCTTCGCTCTAACTTCTTATGATTCTGAGACAACCAGTCTTTGCTCTAACTTCTTATGTTTTTGAGACAACCAGTCTTTGCTCTAACTCCTTATGATTCTGAGACAACCCGTCTTTGCTCTAACTCCTTATGATTCTGGGAAAACCAGTCTTTGCTCTTTCTCCTTATGATTCTGAGACAACCAGTCTTTGCTCTAACTCTTTATGATTCTGAAACAACCAGTCTTTGCTCTAACTCCTTATGATTCTGAGACAACCAGTCTTTGCTCAAACTCCTTATGATTCTGAGACAACCAGTCTTTGCTCTAACTCCTTATGATTCTGGGACGACCAGTCTTTGCTCAAACTCCTTATGATTCTGAGACAACTAATCTTTGCTCTAACCCCTTATGATTCTGAGACAACCAGTCTTTGCTCTAACTCCTTATGATTCTGAGACAACCAGTCTTTGCTCAAACTCCTTATGATTCTGAGACAACCAGTATTTGCTCTAATCCCTTATGATTCTGAGACAACCAGTCTTTGCTCTAACTCCTTATGATTCTGAGACAACCAGTCTTTGCTCTAACCCCTTATGATTCTGAGACAACCAGTCTTTGCTCTAACTCCTTATGATTCTGAGACAACCAGTCTTTGCTCTAACTCCTTATGATTCTGAGACAACCAGTCTGCTCTAACTCCTTATGATTCTGGGACGGCCAGTCTTTGCTCAAACTCCTTATGATTCTGGGACGACCAGTCTTTGCTCCAACTCCTTATGATTCTGAGACAACCAGTCTTTGCTCTAACTCCTTATGATTCTGGGACAACCAGTCTTTGCTCTAACTCCTTATGTTTCTGAGACAACCAGTCTTTGCTCTAACTCCTTATGATTCTGGGACAACCAGTCTTTGCTCTTTCTCCTTATGATTCTGAAACAACCAGTCTTTGCTCCAACTCCTTATGATTCTGAGACAACCAATCTTTGCTCTAACTCCTTATGATTCTGAGACAACCAGTCTTTGCTCTAACTCCTTATGATTCTGGAACAACCAGTCTTTGCTCCAACTCCTTATGATTCTGAGACAACCAGTCTTTGCTCTAACTCCTTATGATTCTGGGACAACCAGTCTTTGCTCTAACTCCTTATGATTCTGAGACAACCAGTCTTTGCTCTAACCCCTTATGATTCTGGGACAACCAGTCTTTGCTCTTTCTCCTTATGATTCTGAGACAACCAGTCTTTGCTCTAACTCCTTATGATTCTGAGACAACCAGTCTTTGCTCAAACTCCTTATGATTCTGAGACAACCAGTCTTTGCTCTAACTCCTTATGATTCTGAGACAACCAGTCTTTGCTATAACTCCTTATGATTCTAGGACAACCAGTCTTTGCTCTTTCTCCTTATGATTCTGAGACAACCAGTCTTTGCTCTAACTCCTTATGATTCTGAGACAACCAGTCTTTGCTCTAACTCCTTATGATTCTGAGACAACCAGTCTTTGCTCTAACTCCTTATGATTCTGAGACAACCAGTCTTTGCTCTTTCTCCTTATGATTCTGAGACAATCAGTCTTTGCTCTTTCTCCTTATGATTCTGAGACAACCAGTCTTTGCTCTAACTTCTTATGATTCTGAGACTACCAGTCTTTGCTCTAACTTCTTATGATTCTGAGACAACCAGTCTTTGCTCTAACTCCTTATGATTCTGAGACAACCAGTCTTTGCTCTAACTCCTTATGATTCTGAGACAGCCAGTCTTTGCTCTAACTTCTTATGATTCTGAGACAACCAGTCTTTGCTCTAATTTCTTATGTTTTTGAGACAACCAGTCTTTGCTCTAACTCCTTATGATTCTGAGACAACCCGTCTTTGCTCTAACTCCTTATGATTCTGGGACAACCAGTCTTTGCTCTTTATCCTTATGATTCTGAGACAACCAGTCTTTGCTCTAACTCCTTATGATTCTGAGACAACCAGTCTTTGCTCTAACTCCTTATGATTCTGAGACAACCAGTCTTTGCTCAAACTCCTTATGATTCTGAGACAACCAGTCTTTGCTCTAACCCCTTATGATTCTGGGACGACCAGTCTTTGCTCAAATTCCTTATGATTCTGAGAGAACCTGTTTTTCCTCTAACCCCTTATGATTCTGAGACAACCAGTCTTTGCTCTAACTCCTTATGATACTGAGACAACCAGTCTTTGCTCAAACTCCTTATGATTCTGAGACAACCAGTCTTTGCTCTAACTCCTTATGATTCTCAGACAACCAGTCTGCTCTATCTCCTTATGATTCTGGGACGCCAGTCTTTGCTCTAACTCCTTTTGATTCTGGGACGACCAGTCTTTGCTCCAACTCCTTATGATTCTGAGACAACCAGTCTTTGCTCTAACTCCTCATGATTCTGGGACAACCAGTCTTTGCTCTAACTCCTTATGTTTCTGAGACAACCAGTCCTTGCTCTAACTCCTTATGATTCTGGGACAACCAGTCTTTGCTCCAACTCCTTATGATTCTGAGCCAACCAATCTTTGCTCTAACTCCTTATGATTCTGAGACAACCAGTCTTTGCTCAAACTCCTTATGATTCTGAGACAACCAGTCTTTGCTCTAACTCCTTATGATTCTGGAACGACCAGTCTTTGCTCTAACTCCTTATGATTCTGAGACAACCAGTCTTTGCTCTAACTCCTTATGATTCTGGGACAACCAGTCTTTGCTCTAACTCCTTATGATTCTCAGACAACCAGTCTTTGCTCTAACCCCTTATTATTCTGGGACAACCAGTCTTTGCTCTTTCTCCTTATGATTCTGAGACAACCAGTCTTTGCTCTAACTCCTTATGATTCTGAGACAACCAATCTTTGCTCTAACTCCTTATGATTCTGGAACAACCAGTCTTTGCTCTAACTCCTTATGATTCTGAGACAACCAGTCTTTGCTCTAACCCCTTATGATTCTGGGACAACCAGTCTTTGCTCTTTCTCCTTATGATTCTGAGACAACCAGTCTTTGCTCTAACTCCTTATGATTCTGAGACAACCAGTCTTTGCTCTAACTCCTTATGATTCTGAGACAACCAATCTTTTCTCAAACTCCTTATGATTCTGAGACAACCAGTCTTTGCTCTAACTCCTTATGATTCTTGGACGACCAGTCTTTGCTCTAACTCCTTATGATTCTGAGAAAACCAATCTTTGCTCTAAGCCCTTATGATTCTGAGACAACCAGTCTTTGCTCTAACTCCTTATGATTCTGAGACAACCAGTCTTTGCTCAAACTCCTTATGATTCTGAGACAACCAGTATTTGCTCTAATCCCTTATGATTCTGAGACAACCAGTCTTTGCTCTAACTCCTTATGATTCTGAGACAACCAGTCTTTGCTCTAACTCCTTATGATTCTGAGACAACCAGTCTTTGCTCTAACTCCTTATGATTCTGAGACAACCAGTCTTTGCTCTAACTCCTTATGATTCTGAGACAACCAGTCTGCTCTAACTCCTTATGATTCTGGGACGGCCAGTCTTTGCTCAAACTCCTTATGATTCTGGGACGACCAGTCTTTGCTCCAACTCCTTATGATTCTGAGACAACCAGTCTTTGCTCTAACTCCTTATGTTTCTGAGACAACCAGTCTTTGCTCTAACTCCTTATGATTCTGGGACAACCAGTCTTTGCTCTTTCTCCTTATGATTCTGAGACAACCAGTCTTTGCTCCAACTCCTTATGATTCTGAGACAACCAATCTTTGCTCTAACTCCTTATTATTCTGAGACAACCAGTCTTTGCTCTAACTCCTTATGATTCTGGAACAACCAGTCTTTGCTCCAACTCCTTATGATTCTGAGACAACCAGTCTTTGCTCTAACTCCTTATGATTCTGGGACAACCAGTCTTTGCTCTAACTCCTTATGATTCTGAGACAACCAGTCTTTGCTCTAACCCCTTATGATTCTGGGACAACCAGTCTTTGCTCTTTCTCCTTATGATTCTGAGACAACCAGTCTTTGCTCTAACTCCTTATGATTCTGAGACAACCAATCTTTGCTCAAACTCCTTATGATTCTGAGAAAACCAGTCTTTGCTCTAACTCCTTATGATTCTGAGACAACCAGTCTTTGCTATAACTCCTTATGATTCTAGGACAACCAGTCTTTGCTCTTTCTCCTTATGATTCTGAGACAACCAGTCTTTGCTCTAACTCCTTATGATTCTGAGACAACCAGTCTTTGCTCTAACTCCTTATGATTCTGAGACAACCAGTCTTTGCTCTAACTCCTTATGATTCTGAGACAACCAGTCTTTGCTCTTTCTCCTTATGATTCTGAGACAATCAGTCTTTGCTCTTTCTCCTTATGATTCTGAGACAACCAGTCTTTGCTCTAACTTCTTATGATTCTGAGACTACCAGTCTTTGCTCTAACTTCTTATGATTCTGAGACAACCAGTCTTTGCTCTAACTCCTTATGATTCTGAGACAACCAGTCTTTGCTCTAACTCCTTATGATTCTGAGACAGCCAGTCTTTGCTCTAACTTCTTATGATTCTGAGACAACCAGTCTTTGCTCTAACTTCTTATGTTTTTGAGACAACCAGTCTTTGCTCTAACTCCTTATGATTCTGAGACAACCCGTCTTTGCTCTAACTCCTTATGATTCTGGGACAACCAGTCTTTGCTCTTTATCCTTATGATTCTGAGACAACCAGTCTTTGCTCTAACTCCTTATGATTCTGAGACAACCAGTCTTTGCTCTAACTCCTTATGATTCTGAGACAACCAGTCTTTGCTCAAACTCCTTATGATTCTGAGACAACCAGTCTTTGCTCTAACCCCTTATGATTCTGGGACGACCAGTCTTTGCTCAAACTCCTTATGATTCTGAGAGAACCAGTCTTTGCTCTAACCCCTTATGATTCTGAGACAACCAGTCTTTGCTCTAACTCCTTATGATTCTGAGACAACCAGTCTTTGCTCAAACTCCTTATGATTCTGAGACAACCAGTCTTTGCTCTAACTCCTTATGATTCTCAGACAACCAGTCTGCTCTAACTCCTTATGATTCTGGGACGGCCAGTCTTTGCTCTAACTCCTTTTGATTCTGGGACGACCAGTCTTTGCTCCAACTCCTTATGATTCTGAGACAACCAGTCTTTGCTCTAACTCCTCATGATTCTGGGACAACCAGTCCTTGCTCTAACTCCTTATGATTCTGGGACAACCAGTCTTTGCTCTTTCTCCTTATGATTCTGAGACAACCAGTCTTTGCTCCAACTCCTTATGATTCTGAGACAACCAATCTTTGCTCTAACTCCTTATGATTCTGAGACAACCAGTCTTTGCTCAAACTCCTTATGATTCTGAGACAACCAGTCTTTGCTCTAACTCCTTATGATTCTGGAACGACCAGTCTTTGCTCCAACTCCTTATGATTCTGAGACAACCAGTCTTTGCTCTAACTCCTTATGATTCTGGGACAACCAGTCTTTGCTCTAACTCCTTATGATTCTCAGACAACCAGTCTTTGCTCTAACCCCTTATTATTCTGGGACAACCAGTCTTTGCTCTTTCTCCTTATGATTCTGAGACAACCAATCTTTGCTCTAACTCCTTATGATTCTGGAACAACCAGTCTTTGCTCTAACTCCTTATGATTCTGAGACAACCAGTCTTTGCTCTAACCCCTTATGATTCTGGGACAACCAGTCTTTGCTCTTTCTCCTTATGATTCTGAGACAACCAGTCTTTGCTCTAACTCCTTATGATTCTGAGACAACCAGTCTTTGCTCTAACTCCTTATGATTCTGAGACAACCAATCTTTTCTCAAACTCCTTATGATTCTGAGACAACCAGTCTTCTCTCTAACTCCTTATGATTCTTGGACGACCAGTCTTTGCTCTAACTCCTTATGATTCTGAGACAACCAGTCTTTGCTCTAACTCCTTATGATTCTGAGACAACCAGTCTTTGCTCAAACTCCTTATGATTCTGAGACAACCAGTCTTTGCTCGAACCCCTTATGATTCTGGGACGACCAGTCTTTGCTCTAACTCCTTATGATTCTGAGACAACCAGTCTTTGCTCTAACTCCTTATGATTCTGGGACAACCAGTCTTTGCTCTTTCTCCTTATGATTCTGCGACAACCAGTCTTTGCTCTAACTCCTTATGATTCTGAGACAACCAGTCTTTGCTCTAACTCCTTATGATTCTGAGACAACCAGTCTTTGCTCAAACTCCTTATGATTCTGAGACAACCAGTCTTTGCTTTAACTCCTTATGATTCTGGGACGACCAGTCTTTGCTCCAACTCCTTATGATTCTGAGACAACCAGTCTTTGCTCTAACTCCTTATGATTCTGGGACAACCAGTCTTTGCTCTAACTCATTATGATTCTGGGACAACCAGTCTTTGCTCTTTCTCCTTATGATTCTGAGACAACCAGTCTTTGCTCTAGCTCCTTATGATTCTGAGACAACCAGTCTTTGCTCAAACTCCTTATGATTCTGAGACAGCCAGTCTTTGCTCTAACTCCTTATGATTCTGGGACGACCAGTCTTTGCTCTAACTCCTTATGATTCTGAGACAACCAGTCTTTGCTCTAGCTCCTTATGATTCTGAGACAATCAGTCTTTGCTCTAACTCCTTATGATTCTGAGACAACCAGTCTTTGCTCTAACTCCTTATGATTCTGAGACAACCAGTTTTTGCTTTAACTCCTTATGATTCTGAGACAACCAGTCTGCTCTAACTCCTTATGATTCAGGGACGAACAGTCTTTGCTCTAACTCCTTATGATTCTGGGACGACCAGTCTTTGCTCCAACTCCTTATGATTCTGAGACAACCAGTCTTTGCATTAACTCCTTAAGATTCTGGGACAACCAGTCTTTGCTCTAACTCCTTATGATTCTGAGACAACCAGTCTTTGCTCTAAACCTTTATGATTCTGGGACAACCAGTCTTTGCTCTTTTTTCTTATGATTCTGAGACAACCAGTCTTTGCTCTAACTCCTTATGATTCTGAGACAACCAGTCTTTGCTCTAACTCCTTATGACTCTGAGACAACCAGTCTTTGCTCAAACGCCTTATGATTCTGAGACAACCAGTCTTTTCTCTAACTCCTTTTGATTCTGGGACGACCAGTCTTTGCTCTAACTCCTTATGATTCTGAGACAACCAGTCTTTGCTCTAACTCCTTATGATTCTGAGACAACCAGTCTTTGCTCAAACTCCTTATGATTCTGAGACAACCAGTCTTTGCTCTAACTCCTTATGATTCTGGGACGACCAGTCTTTGCTCTAACTCCTTATGATTCTGAGATGACCAGTCTTTGCTCTAACTACTTATGATTCTGGGACAACCAGTCTTTGCTCTTTCTCCTTATGATTCTGAGACAATCAGTCTTTGCTCTTTCTCCTTATCATTCTGAGAAAGCCAGTCTTTGCTCTAACTTCTTATGATTCTGAGACAACCAGTCTTTGCTCTAACTTTTTATGTTTTGAGACAACCAGTCTTTGCTCTAACTCCTTATGATTCTGGGACGACCAGTCTTTGCTCTAACTCCTTATGATTCTGGGACAACCAGTCTTTGCTTCAACTCCTTATGATTCTGAGACAACCAGTCTTTGCTCTAACTCCTTATGATTCTGGGACAACCAGTCTTTGCTCTAACTCCTTATGTTTCTGAGACAACCAGTCCTTGCTCTAACTCCTTATGATTCTGGGACAACTAGTCTTTGCTCTTTCTCCTTATGATTCTGAGACAATCAGTCTTTGCACTTTCTCCTTATCATTCTGAGACAACCAGTCTTTGCTCTAACTTCTTATGATTCTGAGACTACCAGTCTTTGCTCTAACTTCTTATGATTCTGAGACAACCAGTCTTTGCTCTAACTCCTTATGATTCTGAGACAACCAGTCTTTGCTCTAACTCCTTATGATTCTGAGAAAGCCAGTCTTTGCTCTAACTTCTTATGATTCTGAGACAACCAGTCTTTGCTCTAACTCCTTATGATTCTGAGACAACCCGTCTTTGCTCTAACTCCTTATGATTCTGGGACAACCAGTCTTTGCTCTTTCTCCTTATGATTCTGAGACAACCAGTCTTTGCTCTAACTCCTTATGATTCTGAGACAACCAGTCTTTGCTCTAACCCCTTATGATTCTGAGACAACCAGTCTTTGCTCAAACTCCTTATGATTCTGAGACAACCAGTCTTTGCTCTAACTCCTTATGATTCTGAGACAACCTGTCTTTGCTCAAACTCCTTATGATTCTGGGAAAACCAGTCTTTGCTCTAACCCCTTATGATTCTGAGACAACCAGTCTTTGCTCTAACTCCTTATGATTCTGGGACAACCAGTCTTTGCTCAAACTCCTTATGATTCTGAGACAACCAGTCTTTGCTCTAACCCCTTATGATTCTGAGACAACCAGTCTTTGCTCTAACTCATTATGATTCTGAGATAACCAATCTTTGCTCTAACTCCTTATGAATCTGAGACAACCAGTCTGCTCTAACTCCTTATGATTCTGGGACGACCAGTCTTTGCTCTAACTCCTTATGATTCTGGGACAACCAGTCTTTGCTCCAACTCCTTATGATTCTGAGACAACCAGTCTTTGCTCTAACTCCTTATGATTCTGGGACAACCAGTCTTTGCTCTAACTCCTTATGTTTCTGAAAGAACCAGTACTTGCTCTAACTCTTTATGATTCTGGGACAACTAGTCTTTGCTCTTTCTACTTATGATTCTGAGACAACCAGTCTTTGCTCTAAATCCTTAAGATTCTGAGACAACCAGTCTTTGCTCTAACTCCTTATGTTTCTGGGACAACCAGTCTTTGCTCTTTCTCCTTATGATTCTCAGAAAACCAGTCTTTGCTCCAACTCCTTATGATTCTGAGACAACCAGTCTTTGCTCTAACTCCTTATGATTCTGAGACAACCAGTCTTTGCTCAAGCTCCTTATGATTCTGAGACAACCAGTCTTTGCTCTAATTCCTTATGATTCTGGGACGACCAGTCTTTGCTCCAACTCCTTATGATTCTGAGACAACCAGTCTTTGCTCTAACTCCTTATGATTCTGGGACAACCAGTCTTTGCTCTAACTCCTTATGATTCTGAGACAACCAGTCTTTGCTCTAACCCCTTATGATTCAGGGACAACCAGTCTTTGCTCTTTCTCCTTATGATTCTGAGACAACCAGTCTTTGCTCTAACTCCTTATGATTCTGAGAAAACCAATCTTTGCTCTACCTCCTTATGATTCTGGGACAACCAGTCTTTGCTCTAACTCCTTATGATTCTGAGACAACCAGTCTTTGCTCAAACTCCTTATGATTCTGATACAACCAGTCTTAGCTCTAACTCCTTATGATTCTGGGACGACCAGTCTTTGCTCTAATTCCTTATGATTCTGAGACAACCAGTCTTTGCTCTAACTCCTTATGATTCTGGGACAACCAGTCTTTGCTCTTTCTCCTTATGATTCTGAGACAACCAGTCTTTGCTCTAACTCCTTATGATTCTGAGACAACCAGTCTTTGCTCTAACTCCTTATGATTCTGAGACAACCAGTCTTTGCTCTAACTCCTTATGATTCTGGAACGACCAGTCTTTGCTCCAACTCCTTATGATTCTGAGACAACCAGTCTTTGTTCTAACCCCTTATGATTCTGAGACAACCAGTCTTTGCTCTAACTCCTTATGATTCTGAGACAACCAGTCTTTGCTCTAAATCCTTAAGATTCTGGGACAACCAGTCTTTGCTCTAACTCCTTATGTTTCTGGGACAACCAGTCTTTGCTCTTTCTCCTTATGATTCTCATAAAACCAGTCTTTGCTCCAACTCCTTATGATTCTGAGACAACCAGTCTTTGCTCTAACTCCTTATGATTCTGAGACAACCAGTCTTTGCTCAAACTCCTTATGATTCTGTGACAACCAGTCTTTGCTCTAATTCCTTATGATTCTGGGACGACCAGTCTTTGCTCCAACTCCTTATGATTCTGAGACAACCAGTCTTTGCTCTAACTCCTTATGATTCTGGGACAACCAGTCTTTGCTCTAACTCCTTATGATTCTGAGACAACCAGTCTTTGCTCTAACCCCTTATGATTCAGGGACAACCAGTCTTTGCTCTTTCTCCTTATGATTCTGAGACAACCAGTCTTTGCTCTAACTCCTTATGATTCTGAGAAAACCAATCTTTGCTCTACCTCCTTATGATTCTGGGACAACCAGTCTTTGCTCTAACTCCTTATGATTCTGAGACAACCAGTCTTTGCTCAAACTCCTTATGATTCTGATACAACCAGTCTTAGCTCTAACTCCTTATGATTCTGGGACGACCAGTCTTTGCTCTAACTCCTTATGATTCTGGGACAACCAGTCTTTGCTCTTTCTCCTTATGATTCTGAGACAACCAGTCTTTGCTCTAACTCCTTATGATTCTGAGACAACCAGTCTTTGCTCTAACTCCTTATGATTCTGAGACAACCAGTCTTTGCTCAAACTCCTTATGATTCTGAGACAACCAGTCTTTGCTCTAACTCCTTATGATTCTGTGACGACCAGTCTTTGCTCCAACTCCTTATGATTCTGAGACAACCAGTCTTTGCTCTAACTCCTTATGATTCTGAGACAACCAATCATTGCTCTAACTCCTTTTGATTCTGGGACAACCAGTCTTTGCTCTAACTCCTTATGATTCTGAGACAACCAGTCTGCTCTAACTCCTTATGATTCAGGGACGAACAGTCTTTGCTCTAACTCCTTATGATTCTGGGACGACCAGTCTTTGCTCCAACTCCTTATGATTCTGAGACAACCAGTCTTTGCATTAACTCCTTAAGATTCTGGGACAACCAGTCTTTGCTCTAACTCCTTATGATTCTGAGACTACCAGTCTTTGCTCTAAACCTTTATGATTCTGGGACAACCAGTCTTTGCTCTTTTTTCTTATGATTCTGAGACAACCAGTCTTTGCTCTAACTCCTTATGATTCTGAGACAACCAGTCTTTGCTCTAACTCCTTATGACTCTGAGACAACCAGTCTTTGCTCAAACGCCTTATGATTCTGAGACAACCAGTCTTTTCTCTAACTCCTTTTGATTCTGGGACGACCAGTCTTTGCTCTAACTCCTTATGATTCTGAGACAACCAGTCTTTGCTCTAACTCCTTATGATTCTGAGACAACCAGTCTTTGCTCAAACTCCTTATGATTCTGAGACAACCAGTCTTTGCTCTAACTCCTTATGATTCTGGGACGACCAGTCTTTGCTCTAACTCCTTATGATTCTGAGATGACCAGTCTTTGCTCTAACTACTTATGATTCTGGGACAACCAGTCTTTGCTCTTTCTCCTTATGATTCTGAGACAATCAGTCTTTGCTCTTTCTCCTTATCATTCTGAGAAAGCCAGTCTTTGCTCTAACTTCTTATGATTCTGAGACAACCAGTCTTTGCTCTAACTTTTTATGTTTTGAGACAACCAGTCTTTGCTCTAACTCCTTATGATTCTGGGACGACCAGTCTTTGCTCTAACTCCTTATGATTCTGGGACAACCAGTCTTTGCTTCAACTCCTTATGATTCTGAGACAACCAGTCTTTGCTCTAACTCCTTATGATTCTGGGACAACCAGTCTTTGCTCTAACTCCTTATGTTTCTGAGACAACCAGTCCTTGCTCTAACTCCTTATGATTCTGGGACAACTAGTCTTTGCTCTTTCTCCTTATGATTCTGAGACAATCAGTCTTTGCACTTTCTCCTTATCATTCTGAGACAACCAGTCTTTGCTCTAACTTCTTATGATTCTGAGACTACCAGTCTTTGCTCTAACTTCTTATGATTCTGAGACAACCAGTCTTTGCTCTAACTCCTTATGATTCTGAGACAACCAGTCTTTGCTCTAACTCCTTATGATTCTGAGAAAGCCAGTCTTTGCTCTAACTTCTTATGATTCTGAGACAACCAGTCTTTGCTCTAACTCCTTATGATTCTGAGACAACCCGTCTTTGCTCTAACTCCTTATGATTCTGGGACAACCAGTCTTTGCTCTTTCTCCTTATGATTCTGAGACAACCAGTCTTTGCTCTAACTCCTTATGATTCTGAGACAACCAGTCTTTGCTCTAACCCCTTATGATTCTGAGACAACCAGTCTTTGCTCAAACTCCTTATGATTCTGAGACAACCAGTCTTTGCTCTAACTCCTTATGATTCTGAGACAACCTGTCTTTGCTCAAACTCCTTATGATTCTGAGAAAACCAGTCTTTGCTCTAACCCCTTATGATTCTGAGACAACCAGTCTTTGCTCTAACTCCTTATGATTCTGGGACAACCAGTCTTTGCTCAAACTCCTTATGATTCTGAGACAACCAGTCTTTGCTCTAACCCCTTATGATTCTGAGACAACCAGTCTTTGCTCTAACTCATTATGATTCTGAGATAACCAATCTTTGCTCTAACTCCTTATGAATCTGAGACAACCAGTCTGCTCTAACTCCTTATGATTCTGGGACGACCAGTCTTTGCTCTAACTCCTTATGATTCTGGGACAACCAGTCTTTGCTCCAACTCCTTATGATTCTGAGACAACCAGTCTTTGCTCTAACTCCTTATGATTCTGGGACAACCAGTCTTTGCTCTAACTCCTTATGTTTCTGAAAGAACCAGTACTTGCTCTAACTCTTTATGATTCTGGGACAACTAGTCTTTGCTCTTTCTACTTATGATTCTGAGACAACCAGTCTTTGCTCTAAATCCTTAAGATTCTGAGACAACCAGTCTTTGCTCTAACTCCTTATGTTTCTGGGACAACCAGTCTTTGCTCTTTCTCCTTATGATTCTCAGAAAACCAGTCTTTGCTCCAACTCCTTATGATTCTGAGACAACCAGTCTTTGCTCTAACTCCTTATGATTCTGAGACAACCAGTCTTTGCTCAAGCTCCTTATGATTCTGAGACAACCAGTCTTTGCTCTAATTCCTTATGATTCTGGGACGACCAGTCTTTGCTCCAACTCCTTATGATTCTGAGACAACCAGTCTTTGCTCTAACTCCTTATGATTCTGGGACAACCAGTCTTTGCTCTAACTCCTTATGATTCTGAGACAACCAGTCTTTGCTCTAACCCCTTATGATTCAGGGACAACCAGTCTTTGCTCTTTCTCCTTATGATTCTGAGACAACCAGTCTTTGCTCTAACTCCTTATGATTCTGAGAAAACCAATCTTTGCTCTACCTCCTTATGATTCTGGGACAACCAGTCTTTGCTCTAACTCCTTATGATTCTGAGACAACCAGTCTTTGCTCAAACTCCTTATGATTCTGATACAACCAGTCTTAGCTCTAACTCCTTATGATTCTGGGACGACCAGTCTTTGCTCTAATTCCTTATGATTCTGAGACAACCAGTCTTTGCTCTAACTCCTTATGATTCTGGGACAACCAGTCTTTGCTCTTTCTCCTTATGATTCTGAGACAACCAGTCTTTGCTCTAACTCCTTATGATTCTGAGACAACCAGTCTTTGCTCTAACTCCTTATGATTCTGAGACAACCAGTCTTTGCTCTAACTCCTTATGATTCTGGAACGACCAGTCTTTGCTCCAACTCCTTATGATTCTGAGACAACCAGTCTTTGTTCTAACCCCTTATGATTCTGAGACAACCAGTCTTTGCTCTAACTCCTTATGATTCTGAGACAACCAGTCTTTGCTCTAAATCCTTAAGATTCTGGGACAACCAGTCTTTGCTCTAACTCCTTATGTTTCTGGGACAACCAGTCTTTGCTCTTTCTCCTTATGATTCTCATAAAACCAGTCTTTGCTCCAACTCCTTATGATTCTGAGACAACCAGTCTTTGCTCTAACTCCTTATGATTCTGAGACAACCAGTCTTTGCTCAAACTCCTTATGATTCTGTGACAACCAGTCTTTGCTCTAATTCCTTATGATTCTGGGACGACCAGTCTTTGCTCCAACTCCTTATGATTCTGAGACAACCAGTCTTTGCTCTAACTCCTTATGATTCTGGGACAACCAGTCTTTGCTCTAACTCCTTATGATTCTGAGACAACCAGTCTTTGCTCTAACCCCTTATGATTCAGGGACAACCAGTCTTTGCTCTTTCTCCTTATGATTCTGAGACAACCAGTCTTTGCTCTAACTCCTTATGATTCTGAGAAAACCAATCTTTGCTCTACCTCCTTATGATTCTGGGACAACCAGTCTTTGCTCTAACTCCTTATGATTCTGAGACAACCAGTCTTTGCTCAAACTCCTTATGATTCTGATACAACCAGTCTTAGCTCTAACTCCTTATGATTCTGGGACGACCAGTCTTTGCTCTAATTCCTTATGATTCTGAGACAACCAGTCTTTGCTCTAACTCCTTATGATTCTGGGACAACCAGTCTTTGCTCTTTCTCCTTATGATTCTGAGACAACCAGTCTTTGCTCTAACTCCTTATGATTCTGAGACAACCAGTCTTTGCTCTAACTCCTTATGATTCTGAGACAACCAGTCTTTGCTCAAACTCCTTATGATTCTGAGACAACCAGTCTTTGCTCTAACTCCTTATGATTCTGTGACGACCAGTCTTTGCTCCAACTCCTTATGATTCTGAGACAACCAGTCTTTGCTCTAACTCCTTATGATTCTGAGACAACCAATCATTGCTCTAACTCCTTATGATTCTGGGACAACCAGTCTTTGCTCTAACTCCTTATGATTCTGAGACAACCAGTCTTTGCTCTAACTCCTTATGATTCTGGGACGACCAGTCTTTGCTCTAACTCCTTATGATTCTGAGACAACCAGTCTTTGCTCTAACTCCTTATGATTCTAAGACAACCAGTCTTTGCTCTAACTCCTTATGATTCTGAGACAGCCAGTCTTTGCTCTAACTCCTTATGATTCTGAAACAACCAGTCTTTGCTCTAACTCCTTATGATTCTGGGACAACCAGTCTTTGCTCTAACTCCTTATGATTCTGAAACAACCAGTTTTTGCCCTAACTCCTTATGATTCTGAGACGACCAGTCTTTGCTCTAACTCCTTATGATTCTGGGACGATCAGTCTTTGCTCTAACTCCTTATGATTCTGAGACAACCAGTCTTTGCTCTAACCCCTTATGATTCTGAGACAACCAGTCTTTGCTCTAACTCCTTATGATTCTGGAACGACCAATCTTTGCTCCAACTCCTTATGATTCTGAGACAACCAGTCTTTGTTCTAACCCCTTATGATTCTGAGACAACCAGTCTTTGCTCTAACTCCTTATGATTCTGAGACAACCAGTCTTTGCTCTAAATCCTTAAGATTCTGGGACAACCAGTCTTTGCTCTAACTCCTTATGTTTCTGGGACAACCAGTCTTTGCTCTTTCTCCTTATGATTCTCAGAAAACCAGTCTTTGCTCCAACTCCTTATGATTCTGAGACAACCAGTCTTTGCTCTAACTCCTTATGATTCTGAGACAACCAGTCTTTGCTCAAACTCCTTATGATTCTGAGACAACCAGTCTTTGCTCTAACTCCTTATGATTCTGGGACGACCAGTCTTTGCTCCAACTCCTTATGATTCTGAGACAACCAGTCTTTGCTCTAACTCCTTATGATTCTGGGACAACCATTCTTTGCTCTAACTCCTTATGATTCTGAGACAACCAGTCTTTGCTCTAACCCCTTATGATTCAGGGACAACCAGTCTTTGCTCTTTCTCCTTATGATTCTGAGACTACCAGTCTTTGCTCTAACTCCTTATGATTCTGAGAAAACCAATCTTTGCTCTACCTCCTTATGATTCTGGGACAACCAGTCTTTGCTCTAACTCCTTATGATTCTGATACAACCAGTCTTAGCTCTAACTCCTTATGATTCTGGGACGACCAGTCTTTGCTCTAATTCCTTATGATTCTGAGACAACCAGTCTTTGCTCTAACTCCTTATGATTCTGGGACAACCAGTCTTTGCTCTTTCTCCTTATGATTCTGAGACAACCAGTCTTTGCTCTAACTCCTTATGATTCTGAGACAACCAGTCTTTGCTCTAACTCCTTATGATTCTGAGACAACCAGTCTTTGCTCAAACTCCTTATGATTCTGAGACAACCAGTCTTTGCTCTAACTCCTTATGATTCTGTGACGACCAGTCTTTGCTCCAACTCCTTATGATTCTGAGACAACCAGTCTTTGCTCTAACTCCTTATGATTCTGAGACAACCAATCATTGCTCTAACTCCTTATGATTCTGGGACAACCAGTCTTTGCTCTAACTCCTTATGATTCTGAGACAACCAGTCTTTGCTCTAACTCCTTATGATTCTGGGACGACCAGTCTTTGCTCTAGCTCCTTATGATTCTGAGACAACCAGTCTTTGCTCTAACTCCTTATGATTCTAAGACAACCAGTCTTCGCTCTAACTCCTTATGATTCTGAGACAGCCAGTCTTTGCTCTAACTCCTTATGATTCTGAAACAACCAGTCTTTGCTCTAACTCCTTATGATTCTGGGACAACCAGTCTTTGCTCTAACTCCTTATGATTCTGAAACAACCAGTTTTTGCCCTAACTCCTTATGATTCTGAGACGACCAGTCTTTGCTCTAACTCCTTATGATTCTGGGACGACCAGTCTTTGCTCTAACTCCTTATGATTCTGGGACGACCAGTCTTTGCTCCAACTCCTTATGATTCTGGGACGACCAGTCTTTGCTCTAACTCCTTATGATTCTGGGACAACCAGTCTTTGCTCTAACTCCTTATGATTCTGAGACAACCAGTCTTTGCTCTAACCCCTTATGATTCTGAGACAACCAGTCTTTGCTCTAACTCCTTATGATTCTGAGATAACCAATCTTTGCTCTAACTCCCTATGATTCTGAGACAACCAGTCTGCTCTAACTCCTTATGATTCTGGGACGACCAGTCTTTGCTCTAACTCCTTATGATTCTGGGACAACCAGTCTTTGCTCCAACTCCTTATGATTCTGAGACAACCAGTCTTTGCTCTAACTCCTTATGATTCTGGGACAACCAGTCTTTGCTCTAACTCCTTATGTTTCTGAAAGAACCAGTCCTTGCTCTAACTCTTTATGATTCTGGGACAACTAGTCTTTGCTCTTTCTCCTTATGATTCTGAGACAACCAGTCTTTGCTCCAACTCCTTATGATTCTGAGACAACCAGTCTTTGCTCTAACTCCTTATGATTCTGAGACAACCAGTCTTTGCTCAAACTCCTTATGATTCTGAGACAACCAGTCTTTGCTCTAACTCCTTATGATTCTGGAACGACCAGTCTTTGCTCCAACTCCTTATGATTCTGAGACAACCAGTCTTTGTTCTAACCCCTTATGATTCTGAGACAACCAGTCTTTGCTCTAACTCCTTATGATTCTGAGACAACCAGTCTTTGCTCTAAATCCTTAAGATTCTGGGACAACCAGTCTTTGCTCTAACTCCTTATGTTTCTGAGACAACCAGTCCTGCTCTAACTCCTTATGATTCTGGGACAACCAGTCTTTGCTCTTTCTCCTTATGATTCTGAGAAAACCAGTCTTTGCTCCAACACCTTATGATTCTGAGACAACCAGTCTTTGCTCTAACTCCTTATGATTCTGAGACAACCAGTCTTTGCTCAAACTCCTTATGATTCTGAGACAATCAGTCTTTGCTCTAACTCTTTATGATTCTGGGACGACCAGTCTTTGCTCCAACTCCTTATGATTCTGAGACAACCAGTCTTTGCTCTAACTCCTTATGATTCTGGGACAACCAGTCTTTGCTCTAACTCCTTATGATTCTGAGACAACCAGTCTTTGCTCTAACCCCTTATGATTCAGGGACAACCAGTCTTTGCTCTTTCTCCTTATGATTCTGAGACAACCAGTCTTTGCTCTAACTCCTTATGATTCTGAGACAACCAATCTTTGCCCTACCTCCTTATGATTCTGGGACAACCAGTCTTTGCTCTAACTCCTTATGATTCTGTGACAACCAGTCTTTGCTCAAACTCCTTATGATTCTGATACAACCAGTCTTAGCTCTAACTCCTTATGATTCTGGGACGACCAGTCTTTGCTCTAATTCCTTATGATTCTGAGACAACCAGTCTTTGCTCTAACTCCTTATGATTCTGGGACAACCAGTCTTTGCTCTTTATCCTTATGATTCTGAGACAACCAGTCTTTGCTCTAACTCCTTATGATTCTGAGACAACCAGTCTTTGCTCTAACTCCTTATGATTCTGAGACAACCAGACTTTGCTCAAACTCCTTATGATTCTGAGACAACCAGTCTTTGCTCTAACTCCTTATGATTCTGTGACGACCAGTCTTTGCTCCAACTCCTTATGATTCTGAGACAACCAGTCTTTGCTCAAACTCCTTATGATTCTGATACAACCAGTCTTAGCTCTAACTCCTTATGATTCTGAGATAACCAATCTTTGCTCTAACTCCTTATGATTCTGAGACAACCAGTCTGCTCTAACTCCTTATGATTCTGGGACGACCAGTCTTTGCTCTAACTCCTTATGATTCTGGGACAACCAGTCTTTGCTCCAACTCCTTATGATTCTGAGACAACCAGTCTTTGCTCTAACTCCTTATGATTCTGGGACAACCAGTCTTTGCTCTAACTCCTTATGTTTCTGAAAGAACCAGTCCTTGCTCTAACTCTTTATGATTCTGGGACAACTAGTCTTTGCTCTTTCTCCTTATGATTCGGAGACAACCAGTCTTTGCTCCAACTCCTTATGATTCTGAGACAACCAGTCTTTGCTCTAACTCCTTATGATTCTGAGACAACCAGTCTTTGCTCAAACTCCTTATGATTCTGAGACAACCAGTCTTTGCTCTAACTCCTTATGATTCTGGAACGACCAGTCTTTGCTCCAACTCCTTATGATTCTGAGACAACCAGTCTTTGTTCTAACCCCTTATGATTCTGAGACAACCAGTCTTTGCTCTAACTCCTTATGATTCTGAGACAACCAGTCTTTGCTCTAAATCCTTAAGATTCTGGGACAACCAGTCTTTGCTCTAACTCCTTATGTTTCTGAGACAACCAGTCCTGCTCTAACTCCTTATGATTCTGGGACAACCAGTCTTTGCTCTTTCTCCTTATGATTCTGAGAAAACCAGTCTTTGCTCCAACTCCTTATGATTCTGAGACAACCAGTCTTTGCTCTAACTCCTTATGATTCTGAGACAACCAGTCTTTGCTCAAACTCCTTATGATTCTGAGACAATCAGTCTTTGCTCTAACTCTTTATGATTCTGGGACGACCAGTCTTTGCTCCAACTCCTTATGATTCTGAGACAACCAGTCTTTGCTCTAACTCCTTATGATTCTGGGACAACCAGTCTTTGCTCTAACTCCTTATGATTCTGAGACAACCAGTCTTTGCTCTAAACCCTTATGATTCAGGGACAACCAGTCTTTGCTCTTTCTCCTTATGATTCTGAGACAACCAGTCTTTGCTCTAACTCCTTATGATTCTGAGACAACCAATCTTTGCCCTACCTCCTTATGATTCTGGGACAACCAGTCTTTGCTCTAACTCCTTATGATTCTGAGACAACCAGTCTTTGCTCAAACTCCTTATGATTCTGATACAACCAGTCTTAGCTCTAACTCCTTACGATTCTGGGACGACCAGTCTTTGCTCTAATTCCTTATGATTCTGAGACAACCAGTCTTTGCTCTAACTCCTTATGATTCTGGGACAACCAGTCTTTGCTCTTTATCCTTATGATTCTGAGACAACCAGTCTTTGCTCTAACTCCTTATGATTCTGAGACAACCAGTCTTTGCTCTAACTCCTTATGATTCTGAGACAACCAGACTTTGCTCAAACTCCTTATGATTCTGAGACAACCAGTCTTTGCTCTAACTCCTTATGATTCTGTGACGACCAGTCTTTGCTCCAACTCCTTATGATTCTGAGACAACCAGTCTTTGCTCTAACTCCTTATGATTCTGAGACAACCAATCATTGCTCTAACTCCTTATGATTCTGGGACAACCAGTCTTTGCTCTAACTCCTTATGATTCTGAGACAACCAGTCTTTGCTCTAACTCCTTATGATTCTGGGACGACCAGTCTTTGCTCTAACTCCTTATGATTCTGAGACAACCAGTCTTTGCTCTAACTCCTTATGATTCTAAGACAACCAGTCTTTGCTCTAACTCCTTATGATTCTGAGACAGCCAGTCTTTGCTCTAACTCCTTATGATTCTGAAACAACCAGTCTTTGCTCTAACTCCTTATGATTCTGGGACAACCAGTCTTTGCTCTAACTCCTTATGATTCTAAAACAACCAGTTTTTGCCCTAACACCTTATGATTCTGAGACGACCAGTCTTTGCTCTAACTCCTTATGATTCTGGGACGACCAGTCTTTGCTCTAACTCGTTATGATTCTGGGACGACCAGTCTTTGCTCTAACTCCTTATGATTCTGAGACGACCAGTCTTTGCTCCAACTCCTTATGATTCTGGGACGACAAGTCTTTACTCTAACTCCTTATGATTCTGGGACAACCAGTCTTTGCTCTAACTCCTTATGATTCTGAGACAACCAGTCTTTGCTCTTTCTCCTTATGATTCTGAGACAACCAGTCTTTGCTCTAACTCCTTATGATTCTGAGACAACCAGTCTTTGCTCTAACTCCTTATGATTCTGAGACAACCAGTCTTTGCTCAAACGCCTTATGATTCTGAGACAACCAGTCTTTGCTCTAACTCCTTATGATTCTGGGACGACCAGTCTTTGCTCTAACTCCTTATGATTCTTAGACAACCAGTCTTTGCTCTAACTCCTTATGATTCTGAGACAACCAGTCTTTGCTCAAACTCCTTATGATTCTGAGACAACCAGTCTTTGCTCTAACATCTTATGATTCTGGGACGACCAGTCTTTGCTCTAACTCCTTATGATTCTGAGACAACCAGTCTTTGCTCTAACTCCTTATGATTCTGAGACAACCAGTCTTTGCTCTTTCTCCTTATGATTCTGAGACAACCATTCTTTGCTCTAACTCTTTATGATTCTGAGACAACCAGTCTTTGCTCTAACTCCTTATGATTCTGAGACAACCAGTCTTTGCTCAACTCCTTATGATTCTGAGACAACCAGTCTTTGCTCTAACTCCTTATGATTCTGCGACGACCAGTCTTTGATCCAACTCCTTATGATTCTGAGACAACCAGTCTTTGCTCTAACTCCTTATGATTCTGGGACAACCAGTCTTTGCTCTTTCTCCTTATGATTCTGAGACAACCAGTCTTTGCTCAAACTCCTTATGATTCTGAGACAACCAGTCTTTGCTCTAACTCCTTATGATTCTGGGACAACCAGTCTTTGCTCTAACTCCTTATGATTATGAGACGACCAGTCTTTGCTCCAACTCCTTATGATTCTGGGACGACCAGTCTTTACTCTAACTCCTTATGATTCTGGGACAACCAGTCTTTGCTCTAACTCCTTATGATTCTGAGACAACCAGTCTTTGCTCTTTCTCCTTATGATTCTGAGACAACCAGTCTTTGCTCTAACTCCTTATGATTCTGAGACAACCAGTCTTTGCTCTAACTCCTTATGATTCTGAGACAACCAGTCTTTGCTCAAACGCCTTATGATTCTGAGACAACCAGTCTTTGCTCTAACTCCTTATGATTCTGGGACGACCAGTCTTTGCTCTAACTCCTTATGATTCTTAGACAACCAGTCTTTGCTCTAACTCCTTATGATTCTGAGACAACCAGTCTTTGCTCAAACTCCTTATGATTCTGAGACAACCAGTCTTTGCTCTAACATCTTATGATTCTGGGACGACCAGTCTTTGCTCTAACTCCTTATGATTCTGAGACAACCAGTCTTTGCTCTAACTCCTTATGATTCTGAGACAACCAGTCTTTGCTCTTTCTCCTTATGATTCTGAGACAACCATTCTTTGCTCTAACTCTTTATGATTCTGAGACAACCAGTCTTTGCTCTAACTCCTTATGATTCTGAGACAACCAGTCTTTGCTCAACTCCTTATGATTCTGAGACAACCAGTCTTTGCTCTAACTCCTTATGATTCTGCGACGACCAGTCTTTGATCCAACTCCTTATGATTCTGAGACAACCAGTCTTTGCTCTAACTCCTTATGATTCTGGGACAACCAGTCTTTGCTCTTTCTCCTTATGATTCTGAGACAACCAGTCTTTGCTCAAACTCCTTATGATTCTGAGACAACCAGTCTTTGCTCTAACTCCTTATGATTCTGGGACAACCAGTCTTTGCTCTAACTCCTTATGATTCTGGGACGACCAGTCTTTGCTCCAACTCCTTATGATTCTGAGACAACCAGTCTTTGCTCTAACTCCTTATGATTCTGAGACAACCAGTCTTTGTTCTAACTCCTTATGATTCTGAGACAACCAGTCTTTGCTCTAACTCCTTATGATTCTGAGACAACCAGTCTTTGCTCTAACTCCTTATGATTCTGAGACAACCAGTCTTTGCTCTTTCTCCTTATGATTCTGAGACAACCAGTCTTTGCTCTAACTCCTTATGATTCTGAGACAACCAGTCTTTGCTCTAACTCCTTATGATTCTGGGACGACCAGTCTTTGCTCCAACTCCTTATGATTCTGAGACAACCAGTCTTTGCTCTAACTCCTTATGATTCTGAGACAACCAGTCTTTGCTCTAACTCCTTATGATTCTGGGACAACCAGTCTTTGCTCTAACTCCTTATGATTCTGAGACAACCAGTCTTTGCTCTTTCTCCTTATGATTCTGAGACAACCAGTCTTTGCTCTAACTCCTTATGATTCTGAAACAACCAGTCTTTGCTCTAACTCCTTATGATTCTGGGACAACGAGTCTTTGCTCTTTCTCCTTATGATTCTGAGACAACCAGTCTTTGCTCTAACTCCTTATGATTCTGAGACAACCAGTCTTTGCTCTAACTCCTTATGATTCTGAAACCACCAGTCTTTGCTCTAACTCCTTATGATTCTGGGACAACCAGTCTTTGCTCAAACTCCTTATGATTCTGAGACAATCAGTCTTTGCTCTTTCTCCTTTTGATTCTGAGACAACCAGTCTTTGCTCTAACTTCTTATGATTCTGAGACTACCAGTCTTTGCTCTAACTTCTTATGATTCTGAGACAACCAGTCTTTGCTCTAACTCCTTATGATTCTGAGACAACCAGTCTTTGCTCTAACTCCTTATGATTCTGGGACGACCAGTCTTTGCTCTAACTCCTTATGATTCTGAGACAACCAGTCTTTGCTCTAACTCCTTATGATTCTGAGACAACCAGTCTTTGCTCTAACTCCTTATGATTCTGAGACAGCCAGTCTTTCCTCTAACTCCTTATGATTCTGAGACAACCAGTCTTTGCTCTAACTCCTTATGATTCTGAGACAACCAGTATTTGCTCTAACTCCTTATGATTCTGAGACAACCAGTTTTTGCTCTAACTCCTTATGATTCTGAGACAACCAGTATTTGCTCTAACTCCTTATGATTCTGAGACAACCACTCTGCTCTAACTCCTTATGATTCTGGGACGACCAATCTTTGCTCTAACTCCTTATGATTCTGGGACGACCAGTCTTTGCTCTAACTCCTTATAATTCTGGGACGACCAGTCTTTGCTCCAACTCCTTATGATTCTGAGACAACCAGTCTTTGCTCTAACTCCTTATGATTCTGGGACAACCAGTCTTTGCTCTAACTCCTTATGATTCTGAGACAACCAGTCTTTGCTCTAACCCCTTATGATTCTGAGACAACCAGTCTTTGCTCTTTCTCCTTATGATTCTGAGACAACCAGTGTTTGCTCTAACTCCTTATGATTCTGAGACAACCAGTCTTTGCTCTAACTCCTTATGATTCTGAGACAACCAGTCTTTGCTCAAACGCCTTATGATTCTGAGACAACCAGTCTTTGCTCTAACTCCTTATGATTCTGGGACGACCAGTCTTTACTCTAACTCCTTATGATTCTGAGACAACCAGTCTTTGCTCTAACTCCTTATGATTCTGAGACAACCAGTCTTTGCTCAAACTCCTTATGATTCTGAGACAACCAGTCTTTGCTCTAACATCTTATGATTCTGGGATGACCATTCTTTGCTCTAACTCCTTATGATTCAGAGACAACCAGTCTTTGCTCTAACTCCTTATGATTCTGGGACAACCAGTCTTTGCTCTAACTCCTTATGATTCTGAGACAACCAGTCTTTGCTCTAACTCCTTATGATTCTGAGACAACCAGTCTTTGCTCAAACGCCTTATGATTCTGAGACAACCAGTCTTTGCTCTAACTCCTTATGATTCTGGGACGACCAGTCTTTGCTCTAACTCCTTATGATTCTGAGACAACCAGTCTTTGCTCTAACTCCTTATGATTCTGAGACAACCAGTCTTTGCTCAAACTCCTTATGATTCTGAGACAACCAGTCTTTGCTCTAACATCTTATGATTCTGGGACGACCAGTCTTTGCTCTAACTCCTTATGATTCTGAGACAACCAGTCTTTGCTCTAACTCCTTATGATTCTGAGACAACCAGTCTTTGCTCTTTCTCCTTATGATTCTGAGACAACCATTCTTTGCTCTAACTCTTTATGATTCTGAGACAACCAGTCTTTGCTCTAACTCCTTATGATTCTGTGACAACCAGTCTTTGCTCAACTCCTTATGATTCTGAGACAACCAGTCTTTGCTCTAACTCCTTATGATTCTGCGACGACCAGTCTTTGATCCAACTCCTTATGATTCTGAGACAACCAGTCTTTGCTCTAACTCCTTATGATTCTGGGACAACCAGTCTTTGCTCTTTCTCCTTATGATTCTGAGACAACCAGTCTTTGCTCAAACTCCTTATGATTCTGAGACAACCAGTCTTTGCTCTAACTCCTTATGATTCTGGGACAACCAGTCTTTGCTCTAACTCCTTATGATTCTGGGACGACCAGTCTTTGCTCCAACTCCTTATGATTCTGAGACAACCAGTCTTTGCTCTAACTCCTTATGATTCTGAGACAACCAGTCTTTGTTCTAACTCCTTATGATTCTGAGACAACCAGTCTTTGCTCTAACTCCTTATGATTCTGAGACAACCAGTCTTTGCTCTAACTCCTTATGATTCTGAGACAACCAGTCTTTGCTCTTTCTCCTTATGATTCTGAGACAACCAGTCTTTGCTCTAACTCCTTATGATTCTGAGACAACCAGTCTTTGCTCTAACTCCTTATGATTCTGGGACGACCAGTCTTTGCTCCAACTCCTTATGATTCTGAGACAACCAGTCTTTGCTCTAACTCCTTATGATTCTGAGACAACCAGTCTTTGCTCTAACTCCTTATGATTCTGGGACAACCAGTCTTTGCTCTAACTCCTTATGATTCTGAGACAACCAGTCTTTGCTCTTTCTCCTTATGATTCTGAGACAACCAGTCTTTGCTCTAACTCCTTATGATTGTGAGACAACCAGTCTTTGCTCTAACTCCTTATGATTCTGGGACAACCAGTCTTTGCTCTTTCTCCTTATGATTCTGAGACAACCAGTCTTTGCTCTAACTCCTTATGATTCTGAGACAACCAGTCTTTGCTCTAACTCCTTATGATTCTGAAACCACCAGTCTTTGCTCTAACTCCTTATGATTCTGGGACAACCAGTCTTTGCTCAAACTCCTTATGATTCTGAGACAATCAGTCTTTGCTCTTTCTCCTTTTGATTCTGAGACAACCAGTCTTTGCTCTAACTTCTTATGATTCTGAGACTACCAGTCTTTGCTCTAACTTCTTATGATTCTGAGACAACCAGTCTTTGCTCTAACTCCTTATGATTCTGAGACAACCAGTCTTTGCTCTAACTCCTTATGATTCTGGGACGACCAGTCTTTGCTCTAACTCCTTATGATTCTGAGACAACCAGTCTTTGCTCTAACTCCTTATGATTCTGAGACAACCAGTCTTTGCTCTAACTCCTTATGATTCTGAGACAGCCAGTCTTTCCTCTAACTCCTTATGATTCTGAGACAACCAGTCTTTGCTCTAACTCCTTATGATTCTGAGACAACCAGTATTTGCTCTAACTCCTTATGATTCTGAGACAACCACTCTGCTCTAACTCCTTATGATTCTGGGACGACCAATCTTTGCTCTAACTCCTTATAATTCTGGGACGACCAGTCTTTGCTCCAACTCCTTATGATTCTGGGACAACCAGTCTTTGCTCTAACTCCTTATGATTCTGGGACAACCAGTCTTTGCTCTAACTCCTTATGATTCTGAGACAACCAGTCTTTGCTCTAACCCCTTATGATTCTGAGACAACCAGTCTTTGCTCTTTCTCATTATGATTCTGAGACAACCAGTGTTTGCTCTAACTCCTTATGATTCTGAGACAACCAGTCTTTGCTCTAACTCCTTATGATTCTGAGACAACCAGTCTTTGCTCAAACGCCTTATGATTCTGAGACAACTAGTCTTTGGTCTAACTCCTTATGATTCTGGGACGACCAGTCTTTACTCTAACTCCTTATGATTCTGCGACGACCAGTCTTTGATCCAACTCCTTATGATTCTGAGACAACCAGTCTTTGCTCTAACTCCTTATGATTCTGGGACAACCAGTCTTTGCTCTTTCTCCTTATGATTCTGAGACAACCAGTCTTTGCTCAAACTCCTTATGATTCTGAGACAACCAGTCTTTGCTCTAACTCCTTATGATTCTGGGACAACCAGTCTTTGCTCTAACTCCTTATGATTCTGGGACGACCAGTCTTTGCTCCAACTCCTTATGATTCTGAGACAACCAGTCTTTGCTCTAACTCCTTATGATTCTGAGACAACCAGTCTTTGTTCTAACTCCTTATGATTCTGAGACAACCAGTCTTTGCTCTAACTCCTTATGATTCTGAGACAACCAGTCTTTGCTCTAACTCCTTATGATTCTGAGACAACCAGTCTTTGCTCTTTCTCCTTATGATTCTGAGACAACCAGTCTTTGCTCTAACTCCTTATGATTCTGAGACAACCAGTCTTTGCTCTAACTCCTTATGATTCTGGGACAACCAGTCTTTGCTCTTTCTCCTTATGATTCTGAGACAACCAGTCTTTGCTCTAACTCCTTATGATTCTGAAACAACCAGTCTTTGCTCTAACTCCTTATGATTCTGGGACAACCAGTCTTTGCTCTTTCTCCTTATGATTCTGAGACAACCAGTCTTTGCTCTAACTCCTTATGATTCTGAGACAACCAGTCTTTGCTCTAACTCCTTATGATTCTGAAACCACCAGTCTTTGCTCTAACTCCTTATGATTCTGGGACAACCAGTCTTTGCTCAAACTCCTTATGATTCTGAGACAATCAGTCTTTGCTCTTTCTCCTTTTGATTCTGAGACAACCAGTCTTTGCTCTAACTTCTTATGATTCTGAGACTACCAGTCTTTGCTCTAACTTCTTATGATTCTGAGACAACCAGTCTTTGCTCTAACTCCTTATGATTCTGAGACAACCAGTCTTTGCTCTAACTCCTTATGATTCTGGGACGACCAGTCTTTGCTCTAACTCCTTATGATTCTGAGACAACCAGTCTTTGCTCTAACTCCTTATGATTCTGAGACAACCAGTCTTTGCTCTAACTCCTTATGATTCTGAGACAGCCAGTCTTTCCTCTAACTCCTTATGATTCTGAGACAACCAGTCTTTGCTCTAACTCCTTATGATTCTGAGACAACCAGTATTTGCTCTAACTCCTTATGATTCTGAGACAACCAGTTTTTGCTCTAACTCCTTATGATTCTGAGACAACCAGTATTTGCTCTAACTCCTTATGATTCTGAGACAACCACTCTGCTCTAACTCCTTATGATTCTGGGACGACCAATCTTTGCTCTAACTCCTTATGATTCTGGGACGACCAGTCTTTGCTCTAACTCCTTATAATTCTGGGACGACCAGTCTTTGCTCCAACTCCTTATGATTCTGAGACAACCAGTCTTTGCTCTAACTCCTTATGATTCTGGGACAACCAGTCTTTGCTCTAACTCCTTATGATTCTGAGACAACCAGTCTTTGCTCTAACCCCTTATGATTCTGAGACAACCAGTCTTTGCTCTTTCTCCTTATGATTCTGAGACAACCAGTGTTTGCTCTAACTCCTTATGATTCTGAGACAACCAGTCTTTGCTCTAACTCCTTATGATTCTGAGACAACCAGTCTTTGCTCAAACGCCTTATGATTCTGAGACAACCAGTCTTTGCTCTAACTCCTTATGATTCTGGGACGACCAGTCTTTACTCTAACTCCTTATGATTCTGAGACAACCAGTCTTTGCTCTAACTCCTTATGATTCTGAGACAACCAGTCTTTGCTCAAACTCCTTATGATTCTGAGACAACCAGTCTTTGCTCTAACATCTTATGATTCTGGGATGACCATTCTTTGCTCTAACTCCTTATGATTCAGAGACAACCAGTCTTTGCTCTAACTCCTTATGATTCTGGGACAACCAGTCTTTGCTCTAACTCCTTATGATTCTGAGACAACCAGTCTTTGCTCTAACTCCTTATTATTCTGAGACAACCAGTCTTTGCTCAAACGCCTTATGATTCTGAGACAACCAGTCTTTGCTCTAACTCCTTATGATTCTGGGACGACCAGTCTTTGCTCTAACTCCTTATGATTCTGAGACAACCAGTCTTTGCTCTAACTCCTTATGATTCTGAGACAACCAGTCTTTGCTCAAACTCCTTATGATTCTGAGACAACCAGTCTTTGCTCTAACATCTTATGATTCTGGGACGACCAGTCTTTGCTCTAACTCCTTATGATTCTGAGACAACCAGTCTTTGCTCTAACTCCTTATGATTCTGAGACAACCAGTCTTTGCTCTTTCTCCTTATGATTCTGAGACAACCATTCTTTGCTCTAACTCTTTATGATTCTGAGACAACCAGTCTTTGCTCTAACTCCTTATGATTCTGAGACAACCAGTCTTTGCTCAACTCCTTATGATTCTGAGACAACCAGTCTTTGCTCTAACTCCTTATGATTCTGCGACGACCAGTCTTTGATCCAACTCCTTATGATTCTGAGACAACCAGTCTTTGCTCTAACTCCTTATGATTCTGGGACAACCAGTCTTTGCTCTTTCTCCTTATGATTCTGAGACAACCAGTCTTTGCTCAAACTCCTTATGATTCTGAGACAACCAGTCTTTGCTCTAACTCCTTATGATTCTGGGACAACCAGTCTTTGCTCTAACTCCTTATGATTCTGGGACGACCAGTCTTTGCTCCAACTCCTTATGATTCTGAGACAACCAGTCTTTGCTCTAACTCCTTATGATTCTGAGACAACCAGTCTTTGTTCTAACTCCTTATGATTCTGAGACAACCAGTCTTTGCTCTAACTCCTTATGATTCTGAGACAACCAGTCTTTGCTCTAACTCCTTATGATTCTGAGACAACCAGTCTTTGCTCTTTCTCCTTATGATTCTGAGACAACCAGTCTTTGCTCTAACTCCTTATGATTCTGAGACAACCAGTCTTTGCTCTAACTCCTTATGATTCTGGGACGACCAGTCTTTGCTCCAACTCCTTATGATTCTGAGACAACCAGTCTTTGCTCTAACTCCTTATGATTCTGAGACAACCAGTCTTTGCTCTAACTCCTTATGATTCTGGGACAACCAGTCTTTGCTCTAACTCCTTATGATTCTGAGACAACCAGTCTTTGCTCTTTCTCCTTATGATTCTGAGACAACCAGTCTTTGCTCTAACTCCTTATGATTCTGAGACAACCAGTCTTTGCTCTAACTCCTTATGATTCTGGGACAACCAGTCTTTGCTCTTTCTCCTTATGATTCTGAGACAACCAGTCTTTGCTCTAACTCCTTATGATTCTGAGACAACCAGTCTTTGCTCTAACTCCTTATGATTCTGAAACCACCAGTCTTTGCTCTAACTCCTTATGATTCTGGGACAACCAGTCTTTGCTCAAACTCCTTATGATTCTGAGACAATCAGTCTTTGCTCTTTCTCCTTTTGATTCTGAGACAACCAGTCTTTGCTCTAACTTCTTATGATTCTGAGACTACCAGTCTTTGCTCTAACTTCTTATGATTCTGAGACAACCAGTCTTTGCTCTAACTCCTTATGATTCTGAGACAACCAGTCTTTGCTCTAACTCCTTATGATTCTGGGACGACCAGTCTTTGCTCTAACTCCTTATGATTCTGAGACAACCAGTCTTTGCTCTTTCTCCTTATGATTCTGAGACAACCAGTCTTTGCTCTAACTCCTTATGATTCTGAGACAACCAGTCTTTGCTCTAACTCCTTATGATTCTGGGACGACCAGTCTTTGCTCCAACTCCTTATGATTCTGAGACAACCAGTCTTTGCTCTAACTCCTTATGATTCTGAGACAACCAGTCTTTGCTCTAACTCCTTATGATTCTGGGACAACCAGTCTTTGCTCTAACTCCTTATGATTCTGAGACAACCAGTCTTTGCTCTTTCTCCTTATGATTCTGAGACAACCAGTCTTTGCTCTAACTCCTTATGATTCTGAGACAACCAGTCTTTGCTCTAACTCCTTATGATTCTGGGACAACCAGTCTTTGCTCTTTCTCCTTATGATTCTGAGACAACCAGTCTTTGCTCTAACTCCTTATGATTCTGAGACAACCAGTCTTTGCTCTAACTCCTTATGATTCTGAAACCACCAGTCTTTGCTCTAACTCCTTATGATTCTGGGACAACCAGTCTTTGCTCAAACTCCTTATGATTCTGAGACAATCAGTCTTTGCTCTTTCTCCTTTTGATTCTGAGACAACCAGTCTTTGCTCTAACTTCTTATGATTCTGAGACTACCAGTCTTTGCTCTAACTTCTTATGATTCTGAGACAACCAGTCTTTGCTCTAACTCCTTATGATTCTGAGACAACCAGTCTTTGCTCTAACTCCTTATGATTCTGGGACGACCAGTCTTTGCTCTAACTCCTTATGATTCTGAGACAACCAGTCTTTGCTCTAACTCCTTATGATTCTGAGACAACCAGTCTTTGCTCTAACTCCTTATGATTCTGAGACAGCCAGTCTTTCCTCTAACTCCTTATGATTCTGAGACAACCAGTCTTTGCTCTAACTCCTTATGATTCTGAGACAACCAGTATTTGCTCTAACTCCTTATGATTCTGAGACAACCAGTTTTTGCTCTAACTCCTTATGATTCTGAGACAACCAGTATTTGCTCTAACTCCTTATGATTCTGAGACAACCACTCTGCTCTAACTCCTTATGATTCTGGGACGACCAATCTTTGCTCTAACTCCTTATAATTCTGGGACGACCAGTCTTTGCTCCAACTCCTTATGATTCTGGGACAACCAGTCTTTGCTCTAACTCCTTATGATTCTGGGACAACCAGTCTTTGCTCTAACTCCTTATGATTCTGAGACAACCAGTCTTTGCTCTAACCCCTTATGATTCTGAGACAACCAGTCTTTGCTCTTTCTCATTATGATTCTGAGACAACCAGTGTTTCCTCTAACTCCTTATGATTCTGAGACAACCAGTCTTTGCTCTAACTCCTTATGATTCTGAGACAACCAGTCTTTGCTCAAACGCCTTATGATTCTGAGACAACCAGTCTTTGGTCTAACTCCTTATGATTCTGGGACGACCAGTCTTTACTCTAACTCCTTATGATTCTGAGACAACCAGTCTTTGCTCTAACTCCTTATGATTCTGAGACAACCAGTCTTTGCTCAAACTCCTTATGATTCTGAGACAACCAGTCTTTGCTCTAACATCTTATGATTCTGGGATGACCATTCTTTGCTCTAACTCCTTATGATTCAGAGACAACCAGTCTTTGCTCTAACTCCTTATGATTCTGGGACAACCAGTCTTTGCTCTTTCTCCTTATGATTCTGAGACAACCAGTCTTTGTTCTAACTCTTTATGATTCTGAGACAACCAGTCTTTGCTCTAACTCCTTATGATTCTGAGACAACCAGTCTTTGCTCCAACTCCTTATGATTCTGAGACAACCAGTCTTTGCTCTAACTCCTTATGATTCTGGGACAACCAGTCTTTGCTCTTTCTCCTTATGATTCTGAGACAACCAGTCTTTGCTCAAACTCCTTATGATTCTGAGACAACCAGTCTTTGCTATAACTCCTTATGATTCTGGGACGACCAGTCTTTGCTCTAACTCCTTATGATTCTGGGACGACCAGTCTTTGCTCCAACTCCTTATGATTCTGAGACAACCAGTCTTTGCTCTAACTCCTTATGACATCTGAGACAACCAGTCTTTGCTCTAACTCCTTATGATTCTGAGACAATCAGTCTTTGCTCTAACTCCTTATGATTCTGAGACAACCAGTCTTTGCTCTAACTCCTTATGATTCTGAGACAACCAGTCTTTGCTCTTTCTCCTTATGATTCTGAGACAACCAGTCTTTGCTCTAACTCCTTATGATTCTGAGACAACCAGTCTTTGCTCTAACTCCTTATGATTCTGGGACGACCAGTCTCTGCTCCAACTCCTTATGATTCTGAGACAACCAGTCTTTGCTCTAACTCCTTATGATTCTGAGACAACCAGTCTTTGCTCTAACTCCTTATGATTCTGGGACAACCAGTCTTTGCTCTAACTCCTTATGATTCTGAGACAACCAGTCTTTGCTCTTTCTCCTTATGATTCTGAGACAACCAGTCTTTGCTCTAACTCCTTATGATTCTGAGACAACCAATCATTGCTCTAACTCCTTATGATTCTGGGACAACCAGTCTTTGCTCTAACTCCTTATGATTCTGGGACGACCAGTCTTTGCTCTAACTCCTTATGATTCTGAGACAACCAGTCTTTGCTCTAACTCCTTATGATTCTAAGACAACCAGTCTTTGCTCTAACTCCTTATGATTCTGAGACAGCCAGTCTTTGCTCTAACTCCTTATGATTCTGAGACAACCAGTCTTTGCTCTAACTCCTTATGATTCTGGGACAACCAGTCTTTGCTCTAACTCCTTATGATTCTGAAACAACCAGTTTTTGCCCTAACTCCTTATGATTCTGAGACGACCAGTCTTTGCTCTAACTCCTTATGATTCTGGGACGACCAGTCTTTGCTCTAACTCCTTATGATTCTGGGACGACCAGTCTTTGCTCTAACTCCTTATGATTCTGGGACACCAGTCTTTGCTCCAACTCCTTATGATTCTGAGACAACCGGTCTTTGCTCTTTCTCCTTATGATTCTGAGACAACCAGTCTTTGCTCTAACTCCTTATGACATCTGAGACAACCAGTCTTTGCTCTAACTCCTTATGATTCTGAGACAACCAGTCTTTTCTCTAACTCCTTATGATTCTGAGACAACCAGTCTTTGCTCTAACTCCTTATGATTCTGAGACAACCAGTCTTTGCTCTTTCTCCTTATGATTCTGAGACAACCAGTCTTTGCTCTAACTCCTTATGATTCTGAGACAACCAGTCTTTGCTCTAACTCCTTATGATTCTGGGACGACCAGTCTCTGCTCCAACTCCTTATGATTCTGAGACAACCAGTCTTTGCTCTAACTCCTTATGATTCTGAGACAACCAGTCTTTGCTCTAACTCCTTATGATTCTGGGACAACCAGTCTTTGCTCTAACTCCTTATGATTCTGAGACAACCAGTCTTTGCTCTTTCTCCTTATGATTCTGAGACAACCAGTCTTTGCTCTAACTCCTTATGATTCTGAGACAACCAATCATTGCTCTAACTCCTTATGATTCTGGGACAACCAGTCTTTGCTCTAACTCCTTATGATTCTGAGACAACCAGTCTTTGCTCTAACTCCTTATGATTCTGGGACGACCAGTCTTTGCTCTAACTCCTTATGATTCTGAGACAACCAGTCTTTGCTCTAACTCCTTATGATTCTAAGACAACCAGTCTTTGCTCTAACTCCTTATGATTCTGAGACAGCCAGTCTTTGCTCTAACTCCTTATGATTCTGAGACAACCAGTCTTTGCTCTAACTCCTTATGATTCTGGGACAACCAGTCTTTGCTCTAACTCCTTATGATTCTGAAACAACCAGTTTTTGCCCTAACTCCTTATGATTCTGAGACGACCAGTCTTTGCTCTAACTCCTTATGATTCTGGGACAACCAGTCTTTGCTCTAACTCCTTATGATTCTGGGACGACCAGTCTTTGCTCTAACTCCTTATGATTCTGGGACACCAGTCTTTGCTCCAACTCCTTATGATTCTGAGACAACCAGTCTTTGCTCTAACATCTTATGATTCTGGGACGACCATTCTTTGCTCTAACTCCTTATGATTCTGGGACGACCAGTCTTTGCTCTAACTCCTTATGATTCTGGGACACCAGTCTTTGCTCCAACTCCTTATGATTCTGAGACAACCAGTCTTTGCTCTAACTCCTTATGATTCTGGGACGACCAGTCTTTGCTCTAACTCCTTATGATTCTGGGACGACCAGTCTTTGCTCTAACTCCTTATGATTCTGGGATACCAGTCTTTGCTCCAACTCCTTATGATTCTGAGACAACCAGTCTTTGCTCTAACTCCTTATGATTCTGAGACAACCAGTCTTTGCTCTAACCCCTTATGATTCTGAGACAACCAGTCTTTGCTCTTTCTCCTTATGATTCTGAGACAACCAGTCTTTGCTCTAACTCCTTATGATTCTGAGACAACCAGTCTTTGCTCTAACTCCTTATGATTCTGGGACGACCAGTCTCTGCTCCAACTCCTTATGATTCTGAGACAACCAGTCTTTGCTCTAACTCCTTATGATTCTGAGACAACCAGTCTTTGCTCAAACTCCTTATGATTCTGAGACAACCAGTCTTTGCTCTAACATCTTATGATTCTGGGACGACCATTCTTTGCTCTAACTCCTTATGATTCAGAGACAACCAGTCTTTGCTCTAACTCCTTATGATTCTGGGACAACCAGTCTTTGCTCTTTCTCCTTATGATTCTGAGACAACCAGTCTTTGCTCTAACTCTTTATGATTCTGAGACAACCAGTCTTTGCTCTAACTCCTTATGATTCTGAGACAACCAGTCTTTGCTCAACTCCTTATGATTCTGAGACAACCAGTCTTTGCTCTTACTCCTTATGATTCTGGGACGACCAGTCTTTGCTCCAACTCCTTATGATTCTGAGACAACCAGTCTTTGCTCTAACTCCTTATGATTCTGTGACAACCAGTCTTTGCTCTTTCTCCTTATGATTCTGAGACAACCAGTCTTTGCTCAAACTCCTTATGATTCTGAGACAACCAGTCTTTGCTCTAACTCCTTATGATTCTGGGACGACCAGTCTTTGCTCTAACTCCTTATGATTCTGGGACGACCAGTCTTTGCTCCAACTCCTTATGATTCTGAGACAACCAGTCTTTGCACTAACTCCTTATGATTCTGAGACAACCAGTCTTTGCTCTAACCCCTTATGATTCTGAGACAACCAGTCTTTGCTCTTTCTCCTTATGATTCTGAGACAACCAGTCTTTGCTCTAACTCCTTATGATTCTGAGACAACCAGTCTTTGCTCTAACTCCTTATGATTCTGAGACAACCAGTCTTTGCTCAAACGCCTTATGATTCTGAGACAACCAGTCTTTGCTCTAACTCCTTATGATTCTGGGACGACCAGTCTTTGCTCTAACTCCTTATGATTCTGAGACAACCAGTCTTTGCTCTAACTCCTTATGATTCTGAGACAACCAGTCTTTGCTCTAACTCCTTATGATTCTGAGACAGCCAGTCTTTCCTCTAACTCCTTATGATTCTGAGACAACCAGTCTTTGCTCTAACTCCTTATGATTCTGAGACAACCAGTATTTGCTCTAACTCCTTATGATTCTGAGACAACCAGTTTTTGCTCTAACTCCTTATGATTCTGAGACAACCAGTATTTGCTCTAACTCCTTATGATTCTGAGACAACCACTCTGCTCTAACTCCTTATGATTCTGGGACGACCAATCTTTGCTCTAACTCCTTATAATTCTGGGACGACCAGTCTTTGCTCCAACTCCTTATGATTCTGGGACAACCTGTCTTTGCTCTAACTCCTTATGATTCTGGGACAACCAGTCTTTGCTCTAACTCCTTATGATTCTGAGACAACCAGTCTTTGCTCTAACCCCTTATGATTCTGAGACAACCAGTCTTTGCTCTTTCTCATTATGATTCTGAGACAACCAGTGTTTGCTCTAACTCCTTATGATTCTGAGACAACCAGTCTTTGCTCTAACTCCTTATGATTCTGAGACAACCAGTCTTTGCTCAAACGCCTTATGATTCTGAGACAACCAGTCTTTGGTCTAACTCCTTATGATTCTGGGACGACCAGTCTTTACTCTAACTCCTTATGATTCTGAGACAACCAGTCTTTGCTCTAACTCCTTATGATTCTGAGACAACCAGTCTTTGCTCAAACTCCTTATGATTCTGAGACAACCAGTCTTTGCTCTAACATCTTATGATTCTGGGATGACCATTCTTTGCTCTAACTCCTTATGATTCAGAGACAACCAGTCTTTGCTCTAACTCCTTATGATTCTGGGACAACCAGTCTTTGCTCTTTCTCCTTATGATTCTGAGACAACCAGTCTTTGTTCTAACTCTTTATGATTCTGAGACAACCAGTCTTTGCTCTAACTCCTTATGATTCTGAGACAACCAGTCTTTGCTCCAACTCCTTATGATTCTGAGACAACCAGTCTTTGCTCTAACTCCTTATGATTCTGGGACACCAGTCTTTGCTCCAACTCCTTATGATTCTGAGACAACCAGTCTTTGCTCTAACATCTTATGATTCTGGGACGACCATTCTTTGCTCTAACTCCTTATGATTCTGGGACGACCAGTCTTTGCTCTAACTCCTTATGATTCTGGGACACCAGTCTTTGCTCCAACTCCTTATGATTCTGAGACAACCAGTCTTTGCTCTAACTCCTTATGATTCTGGGACGACCAGTCTTTGCTCTAACTCCTTATGATTCTGGGACGACCAGTCTTTGCTCTAACTCCTTATGATTCTGGGATACCAGTCTTTGCTCCAACTCCTTATGATTCTGAGACAACCAGTCTTTGCTCTAACTCCTTATGATTCTGAGACAACCAGTCTTTGCTCTAACCCCTTATGATTCTGAGACAACCAGTCTTTGCTCTTTCTCCTTATGATTCTGAGACAACCAGTCTTTGCTCTAACTCCTTATGATTCTGAGACAACCAGTCTTTGCTCTAACTCCTTATGATTCTGGGACGACCAGTCTCTGCTCCAACTCCTTATGATTCTGAGACAACCAGTCTTTGCTCTAACTCCTTATGATTCTGAGACAACCAGTCTTTGCTCAAACTCCTTATGATTCTGAGACAACCAGTCTTTGCTCTAACATCTTATGATTCTGGGACGACCATTCTTTGCTCTAACTCCTTATGATTCAGAGACAACCAGTCTTTGCTCTAACTCCTTATGATTCTGGGACAACCAGTCTTTGCTCTTTCTCCTTATGATTCTGAGACAACCAGTCTTTGCTCTAACTCTTTATGATTCTGAGACAACCAGTCTTTGCTCTAACTCCTTATGATTCTGAGACAACCAGTCTTTGCTCAACTCCTTATGATTCTGAGACAACCAGTCTTTGCTCTTACTCCTTATGATTCTGGGACGACCAGTCTTTGCTCCAACTCCTTATGATTCTGAGACAACCAGTCTTTGCTCTAACTCCTTATGATTCTGTGACAACCAGTCTTTGCTCTTTCTCCTTATGATTCTGAGACAACCAGTCTTTGCTCAAACTCCTTATGATTCTGAGACAACCAGTCTTTGCTCTAACTCCTTATGATTCTGGGACGACCAGTCTTTGCTCTAACTCCTTATGATTCTGGGACGACCAGTCTTTGCTCCAACTCCTTATGATTCTGAGACAACCAGTCTTTGCACTAACTCCTTATGATTCTGAGACAACCAGTCTTTGCTCTAACCCCTTATGATTCTGAGACAACCAGTCTTTGCTCTTTCTCCTTATGATTCTGAGACAACCAGTCTTTGCTCTAACTCCTTATGATTCTGAGACAACCAGTCTTTGCTCTAACTCCTTATGATTCTGAGACAACCAGTCTTTGCTCAAACGCCTTATGATTCTGAGACAACCAGTCTTTGCTCTAACTCCTTATGATTCTGGGACAACCAGTCTTTGCTCTAACTCCTTATGATTCTGAGACAACCAGTCTTTGCTCTAACCCCTTATGATTCTGAGACAACCAATCTTTGCTCTTTCTCCTTATGATTCTGAGACAACCAGTCTTTGCTCTAACTCCTTATGATTCTGAGACAACCAGTCTTTGCTCTAACTCCTTATGATTCTGGGACGACCAGTCTTTGCTCTAACTCCTTATGATTCTGAGACAACCAGTCTTTGCTCTAACTCCTTATGATTCTGAGACAACCAGTCTTTGCTCTAACTCCTTATGATTCTGAGACAGCCAGTCTTTCCTCTAACTCCTTATGATTCTGAGACAACCAGTCTTTGCTCTAACTCGTTATGATTCTGAGACAACCAGTATTTGCTCTAACTCCTTATGATTCTGAGACAACCAGTTTTTGCTCTAACTCCTTATGATTCTGAGACAACCAGTATTTGCTCTAACTCCTTATGATTCTGAGACAACCACTCTGCTCTAACTCCTTATGATTCTGGGACGACCAATCTTTGCTCTAACTCCTTATAATTCTGGGACGACCAGTCTTTGCTCCAACTCCTTATGATTCTGGGACAACCAGTCTTTGCTCTAACTCCTTATGATTCTGGGACAACCAGTCTTTGCTCTAACTCCTTATGATTCTGAGACAACCAGTCTTTGCTCTAACCCCTTATGATTCTGAGACAACCAGTCTTTGCTCTTTCTCATTATGATTCTGAGACAACCAGTGTTTGCTCTAACTCCTTATGATTCTGAGACAACCAGTCTTTGCTCTAACTCCTTATGATTCTGAGACAACCAGGCTTTGCTCAAACGCCTTATGATTCTGAGACAACCAGTCTTTGCTCAAACGCCTTATGATTCTGAGACAACCAGTCTTTGCTCTAACTCCTTATGATTCTGGGACGACCAGTCTTTGCTCTAACTCCTTATGATTCTGAGACAACCAGTCTTTGCTCTAACTCCTTATGATTCTGAGACAACCAGTCTTTGCTCTAACTCCTTATGATTCTGAGACAGCCAGTCTTTCCTCTAACTCCTTATGATTCTGAGACAACCAGTCTTTGCTCTAACTCCTTATGATTCTGAGACAACCAGTATTTGCTCTAACTCCTTATGATTCTGAGACAACCAGTTTTTGCTCTAACTCCTTATGATTCTGAGACAACCAGTATTTGCTCTAACTCCTTATGATTCTGAGACAACCACTCTGCTCTAACTCCTTATGATTCTGGGACGACCAATCTTTGCTCTAACTCCTTATAATTCTGGGACGACCAGTCTTTGCTCCAACTCCTTATGATTCTGGGACAACCAGTCTTTGCTCTAACTCCTTATGATTCTGGGACAACCAGTCTTTGCTCTAACTCCTTATGATTCTGAGACAACCAGTCTTTGCTCTAACCCCTTATGATTCTGAGACAACCAGTCTTTGCTCTTTCTCATTATGATTCTGAGACAACCAGTGTTTGCTCTAACTCCTTATGATTCTGAGACAACCAGTCTTTGCTCTAACTCCTTATGATTCTGAGACAACCAGTCTTTGCTCAAACGCCTTATGATTCTGAGACAACCAGTCTTTGGTCTAACTCCTTATGATTCTGGGACGACCAGTCTTTACTCTAACTCCTTATGATTCTGAGACAACCAGTCTTTGCTCTAACTCCTTATGATTCTGAGACAACCAGTCTTTGCTCAAACTCCTTATGATTCTGAGACAACCAGTCTTTGCTCTAACATCTTATGATTCTGGGATGACCATTCTTTGCTCTAACTCCTTATGATTCAGAGACAACCAGTCTTTGCTCTAACTCCTTATGATTCTGGGACAACCAGTCTTTGCTCTTTCTCCTTATGATTCTGAGACAACCAGTCTTTGTTCTAACTCTTTATGATTCTGAGACAACCAGTCTTTGCTCTAACTCCTTATGATTCTGAGACAACCAGTCTTTGCTCCAACTCCTTATGATTCTGAGACAACCAGTCTTTGCTCTAACTCCTTATGATTCTGGGACACCAGTCTTTGCTCCAACTCCTTATGATTCTGAGACAACCAGTCTTTGCTCTAACATCTTATGATTCTGGGACGACCATTCTTTGCTCTAACTCCTTATGATTCTGGGACGACCAGTCTTTGCTCTAACTCCTTATGATTCTGGGACACCAGTCTTTGCTCCAACTCCTTATGATTCTGAGACAACCAGTCTTTGCTCTAACTCCTTATGATTCTGGGACGACCAGTCTTTGCTCTAACTCCTTATGATTCTGGGACGACCAGTCTTTGCTCTAACTCCTTATGATTCTGGGATACCAGTCTTTGCTCCAACTCCTTATGAATCTGAGACAACCAGTCTTTGCTCTAACTCCTTATGATTCTGAGACAACCAGTCTTTGCTCTAACCCCTTATGATTCTGAGACAACCAGTCTTTGCTCTTTCTCCTTATGATTCTGAGACAACCAGTCTTTGCTCTAACTCCTTATGATTCTGAGACAACCAGTCTTTGCTCTAACTCCTTATGATTCTGGGACGACCAGTCTCTGCTCCAACTCCTTATGATTCTGAGACAACCAGTCTTTGCTCTAACTCCTTATGATTCTGAGACAACCAGTCTTTGCTCAAACTCCTTATGATTCTGAGACAACCAGTCTTTGCTCTAACATCTTATGATTCTGGGACGACCATTCTTTGCTCTAACTCCTTATGATTCAGAGACAACCAGTCTTTGCTCTAACTCCTTATGATTCTGGGACAACCAGTCTTTGCTCTTTCTCCTTATGATTCTGAGACAACCAGTCTTTGCTCTAACTCTTTATGATTCTGAGACAACCAGTCTTTGCTCTAACTCCTTATGATTCTGAGACAACCAGTCTTTGCTCAACTCCTTATGATTCTGAGACAACCAGTCTTTGCTCTTACTCCTTATGATTCTGGGACGACCAGTCTTTGCTCCAACTCCTTATGATTCTGAGACAACCAGTCTTTGCTCTAACTCCTTATGATTCTGTGACAACCAGTCTTTGCTCTTTCTCCTTATGATTCTGAGACAACCAGTCTTTGCTCAAACTCCTTATGATTCTGAGACAACCAGTCTTTGCTCTAACTCCTTATGATTCTGGGACGACCAGTCTTTGCTCTAACTCCTTATGATTCTGGGACGACCAGTCTTTGCTCCAACTCCTTATGATTCTGAGACAACCAGTCTTTGCACTAACTCCTTATGATTCTGAGACAACCAGTCTTTGCTCTAACCCCTTATGATTCTGAGACAACCAGTCTTTGCTCTTTCTCCTTATGATTCTGAGACAACCAGTCTTTGCTCTAACTCCTTATGATTCTGAGACAACCAGTCTTTGCTCTAACTCCTTATGATTCTGAGACAACCAGTCTTTGCTCAAACGCCTTATGATTCTGAGACAACCAGTCTTTGCTCTAACTCCTTATGATTCTGGGACAACCAGTCTTTGCTCTAACTCCTTATGATTCTGAGACAACCAGTCTTTGCTCTAACCCCTTATGATTCTGAGACAACCAATCTTTGCTCTTTCTCCTTATGATTCTGAGACAACCAGTCTTTGCTCTAACTCCTTATGATTCTGAGACAACCAGTCTTTGCTCTAACTCCTTATGATTCTGGGACGACCAGTCTTTGCTCTAACTCCTTATGATTCTGAGACAACCAGTCTTTGCTCTAACTCCTTATGATTCTGAGACAACCAGTCTTTGCTCTAACTCCTTATGATTCTGAGACAGCCAGTCTTTCCTCTAACTCCTTATGATTCTGAGACAACCAGTCTTTGCTCTAACTCCTTATGATTCTGAGACAACCAGTATTTGCTCTAACTCCTTATGATTCTGAGACAACCAGTTTTTGCTCTAACTCCTTATGATTCTGAGACAACCAGTATTTGCTCTAACTCCTTATGATTCTGAGACAACCACTCTGCTCTAACTCCTTATGATTCTGGGACGACCAATCTTTGCTCTAACTCCTTATAATTCTGGGACGACCAGTCTTTGCTCCAACTCCTTATGATTCTGGGACAACCAGTCTTTGCTCTAACTCCTTATGATTCTGGGACAACCAGTCTTTGCTCTAACTCCTTATGATTCTGAGACAACCAGTCTTTGCTCTAACCCCTTATGATTCTGAGACAACCAGTCTTTGCTCTTTCTCATTATGATTCTGAGACAACCAGTGTTTGCTCTAACTCCTTATGATTCTGAGACAACCAGTCTTTGCTCTAACTCCTTATGATTCTGAGACAACCAGTCTTTGCTCAAACGCCTTATGATTCTGAGACAACCAGTCTTTGGTCTAACTCCTTATGATTCTGGGACGACCAGTCTTTACTCTAACTCCTTATGATTCTGAGACAACCAGTCTTTGCTCTAACTCCTTATGATTCTGAGACAACCAGTCTTTGCTCAAACTCCTTATGATTCTGAGACAACCAGTCTTTGCTCTAACATCTTATGATTCTGGGATGACCATTCTTTGCTCTAACTCCTTATGATTCAGAGACAACCAGTCTTTGCTCTAACTCCTTATGATTCTGGGACAACCAGTCTTTGCTCTTTCTCCTTATGATTCTGAGACAACCAGTCTTTGTTCTAACTCTTTATGATTCTGAGACAACCAGTCTTTGCTCTAACTCCTTATGATTCTGAGACAACCAGTCTTTGCTCCAACTCCTTATGATTCTGAGACAACCAGTCTTTGCTCTAACTCCTTATGATTCTGGGACAACCAGTCTTTGCTCTTTCTCCTTATGATTCTGAGACAACCAGTCTTTGCTCAAAATCCTTATGATTCTGAGACAACCAGTCTTTGCTATAACTCCTTATGATTCTGGGACGACCAGTCTTTGCTCTAACTCCTTATGATTCTGGGACGACCAGTCTTTGCTCCAACTCCTTATGATTCTGAGACAACCAGTCTTTGCTCTAACTCCTTATGACATCTGAGACAACCAGTCTTTGCTCTAACTCCTTATGATTCTGAGACAACCAGTCTTTGCTCTAACTCCTTATGATTCTGAGACAACCAGTCTTTGCTCTAACTCCTTATGATTCTGAGACAACCAGTCTTTGCTCTTTCTCCTTATGATTCTGAGACAACCAGTCTTTGCTCTAACTCCTTATGATTCTGAGACAACCAGTCTTTGCTCTAACTCCTTATGATTCTGGGACGACCAGTCTCTGCTCCAACTCCTTATGATTCTGAGACAACCAGTCTTTGCTCTAACTCCTTATGATTCTGAGACAACCAGTCTTTGCTCTAACTCCTTATGATTCTGGGACAACCAGTCTTTGCTCTAACTCCTTATGATTCTGAGACAACCAGTCTTTGCTCTTTCTCCTTATGATTCTGAGACAACCAGTCTTTGCTCTAACTCCTTATGATTCTGAGACAACCAATCATTGCTCTAACTCCTTATGATTCTGGGACAACCAGTCTTTGCTCTAACTCCTTATGATTCTGGGACGACCAGTCTTTGCTCTAACTCCTTATGATTCTGAGACAACCAGTCTTTGCTCTAACTCCTTATGATTCTAAGACAACCAGTCTTTGCTCTAACTCCTTATGATTCTGAGACAGCCAGTCTTTGCTCTAACTCCTTATGATTCTGAGACAACCAGTCTTTGCTCTAACTCCTTATGATTCTGGGACAACCAGTCTTTGCTCTAACTCCTTATGATTCTGAAACAACCAGTTTTTGCCCTAACTCCTTATGATTCTGAGACGACCAGTCTTTGCTCTAACTCCTTATGATTCTGGGACGACCAGTCTTTGCTCCAACTCCTTATGATTCTGAGACAACCGGTCTTTGCTCTTTCTCCTTATGATTCTGAGACAACCAGTCTTTGCTCTAACTCCTTATGACATCTGAGACAACCAGTCTTTGCTCTAACTCCTTATGATTCTGAGACAACCAGTCTTTTCTCTAACTCCTTATGATTCTGAGACAACCAGTCTTTGCTCTAACTCCTTATGATTCTGAGACAACCAGTCTTTGCTCTTTCTCCTTATGATTCTGAGACAACCAGTCTTTGCTCTAACTCCTTATGATTCTGAGACAACCAGTCTTTGCTCTAACTCCTTATGATTCTGGGACGACCAGTCTCTGCTCCAACTCCTTATGATTCTGAGACAACCAGTCTTTGCTCTAACTCCTTATGATTCTGAGACAACCAGTCTTTGCTCTAACTCCTTATGATTCTGAGACAACCAGTCTTTGCTCTAACTCCTTATGATTCTGAGACAACCAGTCTTTGCTCTTTCTCCTTATGATTCTGAGACAACCAGTCTTTGCTCTAACTCCTTATGATTCTGAGACAACCAATCATTGCTCTAACTCCTTATGATTCTGGGACAACCAGTCTTTGCTCTAACTCCTTATGATTCTGAGACAACCAGTCTTTGCTCTAACTCCTTATGATTCTGGGACGACCAGTCTTTGCTCTAACTCCTTATGATTCTGAGACAACCAGTCTTTGCTCTAACTCCTTATGATTCTAAGACAACCAGTCTTTGCTCTAACTCCTTATGATTCTGAGACAGCCAGTCTTTGCTCTAACTCCTTATGATTCTGAGACAACCAGTCTTTGCTCTAACTCCTTATGATTCTGGGACAACCAGTCTTTGCTCTAACTCCTTATGATTCTGAAACAACCAGTTTTTGCCCTAACTCCTTATGATTCTGAGACGACCAGTCTTTGCTCTAACTCCTTATGATTCTGGGACAACCAGTCTTTGCTCTAACTCCTTATGATTCTGGGACGACCAGTCTTTGCTCTAACTCCTTATGATTCTGGGACACCAGTCTTTGCTCCAACTCCTTATGATTCTGAGACAACCAGTCTTTGCTCTAACATCTTATGATTCTGGGACGACCATTCTTTGCTCTAACTCCTTATGATTCTGGGACGACCAGTCTTTGCTCTAACTCCTTATGATTCTGGGACACCAGTCTTTGCTCCAACTCCTTATGATTCTGAGACAACCAGTCTTTGCTCTAACTCCTTATGATTCTGGGACAACCAGTCTTTGCTCTAACTCCTTATGATTCTGGGACGACCAGTCTTTGCTCTAACTCCTTATGATTCTGGGACACCAGTCTTTGCTCCAACTCCTTATGATTCTGAGACAACCAGTCTTTGCTCTAACATCTTATGATTCTGGGACGACCATTCTTTGCTCTAACTCCTTATGATTCTGGGACGACCAGTCTTTGCTCTAACTCCTTATGATTCTGGGACACCAGTCTTTGCTCCAACTCCTTATGATTCTGAGACAACCAGTCTTTGCTCTAACTCCTTATGATTCTGGGACGACCAGTCTTTGCTCTAACTCCTTATGATTCTGGGACGACCAGTCTTTGCTCTAACTCCTTATGATTCTGGGATACCAGTCTTTGCTCCAACTCCTTATGATTCTGAGACAACCAGTCTTTGCTCTAACTCCTTATGATTCTGAGACAACCAGTCTTTGCTCTTTCTCCTTATGATTCTGAGACAACCAGTCTTTGCTCTAACCCCTTATGATTCTGAGACAACCAGTCTTTGCTCTTTCTCCTTATGATTCTGAGACAACCAGTCTTTGCTCTAACTCCTTATGATTCTGGGACGACCAGTCTTTGCTCTAACTCCTTATGATTCTGGGACGACCAGTCTCTGCTCCAACTCCTTATGATTCTGAGACAACCAGTCTTTGCTCTAACTCCTTATGATTCTGAGACAACCAGTCTTTGCTCTAACTCCTTATGATTCTGGGACAACCAGTCTTTGCTCTAACTCCTTATGATTCTGAGACAACCAGTCTTTGCTCTTTCTCCTTATGATTCTGAGACAACCAGTCTTTGCTCTAACTCCTTATGATTCTGAGACAACCAATCATTGCTCTAACTCCTTATGATTCTGGGACAACCAGTCTTTGCTCTAACTCCTTATGATTCTGAGACAACCAGTCTTTGCTCTAACTCCTTATGATTCTGGGACGACCAGTCTTTGCTCTAACTCCTTATGATTCTGAGACAACCAGTCTTTGCTCTAACTCCTTATGATTCTAAGACAACCAGTCTTTGCTCTAACTCCTTATGATTCTGAGACAGCCAGTCTTTGCTCTAACTCCTTATGATTCTGAGACAACCAGTCTTTGCTCTAACTCCTTATGATTCTGGGACAACCAGTCTTTGCTCTAACTCCTTATGATTCTGAAACAACCAGTTTTTGCCCTAACTCCTTATGATTCTGAGACAACCAGTCTTTGCTCTAACTCCTTATGATTCTGGGACAACCAGTCTTTGCTCTAACATCTTATGATTCTGGGACGACCATTCTTTGCTCTAACTCCTTATGATTCTGGGACGACCAGTCTTTGCTCTAACTCCTTATGATTCTGGGACACCAGTCTTTGCTCCAACTCCTTATGATTCTGAGACAACCAGTCTTTGCTCTAACTCCTTATGATTCTGGGACGACCAGTCTTTGCTCTAACTCCTTATGATTCTGGGACGACCAGTCTTTGCTCTAACTCCTTATGATTCTGGGATACCAGTCTTTGCTCCAACTCCTTATGATTCTGAGACAACCAGTCTTTGCTCTAACTCCTTATGATTCTGAGACAACCAGTCTTTGCTCTAACCCCTTATGATTCTGAGACAACCAGTCTTTGCTCTTTCTCCTTATGATTCTGAGACAACCAGTCTTTGCTCTAACACCTTATGATTCTGAGACAACCAGTCTTTGCTCTAACTCCTTATGATTCTGGGACGACCAGTCTCTGCTCCAACTCCTTATGATTCTGAGACAACCAGTCTTTGCTCTAACTCCTTATGATTCTGAGACAACCAGTCTTTGCTCAAACTCCTTATGATTCTGAGACAACCAGTCTTTGCTCTAACATCTTATGATTCTGGGACGACCATTCTTTGCTCTAACTCCTTATGATTCAGAGACAACCAGTCTTTGCTCTAACTCCTTATGATTCTGGGACAACCAGTCTTTGCTCTAACTCCTTATGATTCTGGGACGACCAGTCTTTGCTCTAACTCCTTATGATTCTGAGACAACCAGTCTTTGCTCTAACTCCTTATGATTCTGAGACAACCAGTCTTTGCTCAACTCCTTATGATTCTGAGACAACCAGTCTTTGCTCTAACTCCTTATGATTCTGGGACGACCAGTCTTTGCTCTAACTCCTTATGATTCTGGGACGACCAGTCTCTGCTCCAACTCCTTATGATTCTGAGACAACCAGTCTTTGCTCTAACTCCTTATGATTCTGAGACAACCAGTCTTTGCTCTAACTCCTTATGATTCTGGGACAACCAGTCTTTGCTCTAACTCCTTATGATTCTGAGACAACCAGTCTTTGCTCTTTCTCCTTATGATTCTGAGACAACCAGTCTTTGCTCTAACTCCTTATGATTCTGAGACAACCAATCATTGCTCTAACTCCTTATGATTCTGGGACAACCAGTCTTTGCTCTAACCCCTTATGATTCTGAGACAACCAGTCTTTGCTCTTTCTCCTTATGATTCTGAGACAACCAGTCTTTGCTCTAACACCTTATGATTCTGAGACAACCAGTCTTTGCTCTAACTCCTTATGATTCTGGGACGACCAGTCTCTGCTCCAACTCCTTATGATTCTGAGACAACCAGTCTTTGCTCTAACTCCTTATGATTCTGAGACAACCAGTCTTTGCTCAAACTCCTTATGATTCTGAGACAACCAGTCTTTGCTCTAACATCTTATGATTCTGGGACGACCATTCTTTGCTCTAACTCCTTATGATTCAGAGACAACCAGTCTTTGCTCTAACTCCTTATGATTCTGGGACAACCAGTCTTTGCTCTTTCTCCTTATGATTCTGAGACAACCAGTCTTTGCTCTAACTCTTTATGATTCTGAGACAACCAGTCTTTGCTCTAACTCCTTATGATTCTGAGACAACCAGTCTTTGCTCAACTCCTTATGATTCTGAGACAACCAGTCTTTGCTCTAACTCCTTATGATTCTGGGACGACCAGTCTTTGCTCTAACTCCTTATGATTCTGGGACGACCAGTCTCTGCTCCAACTCCTTATGATTCTGAGACAACCAGTCTTTGCTCTAACTCCTTATGATTCTGAGACAACCAGTCTTTGCTCTAACTCCTTATGATTCTGGGACAACCAGTCTTTGCTCTAACTCCTTATGATTCTGGGATACCAGTCTTTGCTCCAACTCCTTATGATTCTGAGACAACCAGTCTTTGCTCTAACTCCTTATGATTCTGAGACAACCAATCATTGCTCTAACTCCTTATGATTCTGGGACAACCAGTCTTTGCTCTAACCCCTTATGATTCTGAGACAACCAGTCTTTGCTCTTTCTCCTTATGATTCTGAGACAACCAGTCTTTGCTCTAACTCCTTATGATTCTGGGACGACCAGTCTTTGCTCTAACTCCTTATGATTCTGGGACGACCAGTCTCTGCTCCAACTCCTTATGATTCTGAGACAACCAGTCTTTGCTCTAACTCCTTATGATTCTGAGACAACCAGTCTTTGCTCTAACTCCTTATGATTCTGGGACAACCAGTCTTTGCTCTAACTCCTTATGATTCTGAGACAACCAGTCTTTGCTCTTTCTCCTTATGATTCTGAGACAACCAGTCTTTGCTCTAACTCCTTATGATTCTGAGACAACCAATCATTGCTCTAACTCCTTATGATTCTGGGACAACCAGTCTTTGCTCTAACTCCTTATGATTCTGAGACAACCAGTCTTTGCTCTAACTCCTTATGATTCTGGGACGACCAGTCTTTGCTCTAACTCCTTATGATTCTGAGACAACCAGTCTTTGCTCTAACTCCTTATGATTCTAAGACAACCAGTCTTTGCTCTAACTCCTTATGATTCTGAGACAGCCAGTCTTTGCTCTAACTCCTTATGATTCTGAGACAACCAGTCTTTGCTCTAACTCCTTATGATTCTGGGACAACCAGTCTTTGCTCTAACTCCTTATGATTCTGAAACAACCAGTTTTTGCCCTAACTCCTTATGATTCTGAGACAACCAGTCTTTGCTCTAACTCCTTATGATTCTGGGACAACCAGTCTTTGCTCTAACTCCTTATGATTCTGGGACGACCAGTCTTTGCTCTAACTCCTTATGATTCTGGGACACCAGTCTTTGCTCCAACTCCTTATGATTCTGAGACAACCAGTCTTTGCTCTAACATCTTATGATTCTGGGACGACCATTCTTTGCTCTAACTCCTTATGATTCTGGGACGACCAGTCTTTGCTCTAACTCCTTATGATTCTGGGACACCAGTCTTTGCTCCAACTCCTTATGATTCTGAGACAACCAGTCTTTGCTCTAACTCCTTATGATTCTGGGACGACCAGTCTTTGCTCTAACTCCTTATGATTCTGGGACGACCAGTCTTTGCTCTAACTCCTTATGATTCTGGGATACCAGTCTTTGCTCCAACTCCTTATGATTCTGAGACAACCAGTCTTTGCTCTAACTCCTTATGATTCTGAGACAACCAGTCTTTGCTCTTTCTCCTTATGATTCTGAGACAACCAGTCTTTGCTCTAACCCCTTATGATTCTGAGACAACCAGTCTTTGCTCTTTCTCCTTATGATTCTGAGACAACCAGTCTTTGCTCTAACACCTTATGATTCTGAGACAACCAGTCTTTGCTCTAACTCCTTATGATTCTGGGACGACCAGTCTCTGCTCCAACTCCTTATGATTCTGAGACAACCAGTCTTTGCTCTAACTCCTTATGATTCTGAGACAACCAGTCTTTGCTCAAACTCCTTATGATTCTGAGACAACCAGTCTTTGCTCTAACATCTTATGATTCTGGGACGACCATTCTTTGCTCTAACTCCTTATGATTCAGAGACAACCAGTCTTTGCTCTAACTCCTTATGATTCTGGGACAACCAGTCTTTGCTCTTTCTCCTTATGATTCTGAGACAACCAGTCTTTGCTCTAACTCTTTATGATTCTGAGACAACCAGTCTTTGCTCTAACTCCTTATGATTCTGAGACAACCAGTCTTTGCTCCACTCCTTATGATTCTGAGACAACCAGTCTTTGCTCTTACTCCTTATGATTCTGGGACGACCAGTCTTTGCTCCAACTCCTTATGATTCTGAGACAACCAGTCTTTGCTCTAACTCCTTATGATTCTGTGACAACCAGTCTTTGCTCTTTCTCCTTATGATTCTGAGACAACCAGTCTTTGCTCAAACTCCTTATGATTCTGAGACAACCAGTCTTTGCTCTAACTCCTTATGATTCTGGGACGACCAGTCTTTGCTCTAACTCCTTATGATTCTGGGACGACCAGTCTTTGCTCCAACTCCTTATGATTCTGAGACAACCAGTCTTTGCACTAACTCCTTATGATTCTGAGACAACCAGTCTTTGCTCTAACCCCTTATGATTCTGAGACAACCAGTCTTTGCTCTTTCTCCTTATGATTCTGAGACAACCAGTCTTTGCTCTAACTCCTTATGATTCTGAGACAACCAGTCTTTGCTCTAACTCCTTATGATTCTGAGACAACCAGTCTTTGCTCAAACGCCTTATGATTCTGAGACAACCAGTCTTTGCTCTAACTCCTTATGATTCTGGGACAACCAGTCTTTGCTCTAACTCCTTATGATTCTGAGACAACCAGTCTTTGCTCTAACCCCTTATGATTCTGAGACAACCAATCTTTGCTCTTTCTCCTTATGATTCTGAGACAACCAGTCTTTGCTCTAACTCCTTATGATTCTGAGACAACCAGTCTTTGCTCTAACTCCTTATGATTCTGAGACAACCAGTCTTTGCTCAAACGCCTTATGATTCTGAGACAACCAGTCTTTGCTCTAACTCCTTATGATTCTGGGACGACCAGTCTTTGCTCTAACTCCTTATGATTCTGAGACAACCAGTCTTTGCTCTAACTCCTTATGATTCTGAGACAACCAGTCTTTGCTCAAACTCCTTATGATTCTGAGACAACCAGTCTTTGCTCTAACATCTTATGATTCTGGGACGACCATTCTTTGCTCTAACTCCTTATGATTCAGAGACAACCAGTCTTTGCTCTAACTCCTTATGATTCTGGGACAACCAGTCTTTGCTCTTTCTCCTTATGATTCTGAGACAACCAGTCTTTGCTCTTTCTCCTTATGATTCTGAGACAACCAGTCTTTGCTCAAACTCCTTATGATTCTGAGACAACCAGTCTTTGCTCTAACTCCTTATGATTCTGGGACGACCAGTCTTTGCTCTAACTCCTTATGATTCTGAGACAACCAGTCTTTGCTCTAACTCCTTATGATTCTGAGACAACCAGTATTTGCTCTAACTCCTTATGATTCTGAGACAACCAGTCTTTGCTCTAACTCCTTATGATTCTGAGACAACCAGTCTTTGCTCTAACTCCTTATGATTCTGAGACAACCAGTCTTTGCTCTAACTCCTTATGATTCTGAGACAACCAATCTTTGCTCTTTCTCCTTATGATTCTGAGACAACCAGTCTTTGTTCTAACTCCTTATGATTCTGAGACAACCAGTCTTTGCTCTAACTCCTTATGATTCTGGGACGACCAGTCTTTGCTCCAACTCCTTATGATTCTGAGACAACCAGTCTTTGCTCTAACTCCTTATGATTCTGAGACAACCAGTCTTTGCTCAACTCCTTATGATTCTGAGACAACCAGTCTTTGCTCTTACTCCTTATGATTCTGGGACGACCAGTCTTTGCTCCAACTCCTTATGATTCTGAGACAACCAGTCTTTGCTCTAACTCCTTATGATTCTGTGACAACCAGTCTTTGCTCTTTCTCCTTATGATTCTGAGACAACCAGTCTTTGCTCAAACTCCTTATGATTCTGAGACAACCAGTCTTTGCTCTAACTCCTTATGATTCTGGGACGACCAGTCTTTGCTCTAACTCCTTATGATTCTGGGACGACCAGTCTTTGCTCCAACTCCTTATGATTCTGAGACAACCAGTCTTTGCACTAACTCCTTATGATTCTGAGACAACCAGTCTTTGCTCTAACCCCTTATGATTCTGAGACAACCAGTCTTTGCTCTTTCTCCTTATGATTCTGAGACAACCAGTCTTTGCTCTAACTCCTTATGATTCTGAGACAACCAGTCTTTGCTCTAACTCCTTATGATTCTGAGACAACCAGTCTTTGCTCAAACGCCTTATGATTCTGAGACAACCAGTCTTTGCTCTAACTCCTTATGATTCTGGGACAACCAGTCTTTGCTCTAACTCCTTATGATTCTGAGACAACCAGTCTTTGCTCTAACCCCTTATGATTCTGAGACAACCAATCTTTGCTCTTTCTCCTTATGATTCTGAGACAACCAGTCTTTGCTCTAACTCCTTATGATTCTGAGACAACCAGTCTTTGCTCTAACTCCTTATGATTCTGAGACAACCAGTCTTTGCTCAAACGCCTTATGATTCTGAGACAACCAGTCTTTGCTCTAACTCCTTATGATTCTGGGACGACCAGTCTTTGCTCTAACTCCTTATGATTCTGAGACAACCAGTCTTTGCTCTAACTCCTTATGATTCTGAGACAACCAGTCTTTGCTCAAACTCCTTATGATTCTGAGACAACCAGTCTTTGCTCTAACATCTTATGATTCTGGGACGACCATTCTTTGCTCTAACTCCTTATGATTCAGAGACAACCAGTCTTTGCTCTAACTCCTTATGATTCTGGGACAACCAGTCTTTGCTCTTTCTCCTTATGATTCTGAGACAACCAGTCTTTGCTCTTTCTCCTTATGATTCTGAGACAACCAGTCTTTGCTCAAACTCCTTATGATTCTGAGACAACCAGTCTTTGCTCTAACTCCTTATGATTCTGGGACGACCAGTCTTTGCTCTAACTCCTTATGATTCTGAGACAACCAGTCTTTGCTCTAACTCCTTATGATTCTGAGACAACCAGTATTTGCTCTAACTCCTTATGATTCTGAGACAACCAGTCTTTGCTCTAACTCCTTATGATTCTGAGACAACCAGTCTTTGCTCTAACTCCTTATGATTCTGAGACAACCAGTCTTTGCTCTAACTCCTTATGATTCTGAGACAACCAATCTTTGCTCTTTCTCCTTATGATTCTGAGACAACCAGTCTTTGTTCTAACTCCTTATGATTCTGAGACAACCAGTCTTTGCTCTAACTCCTTATGATTCTGGGACGACCAGTCTTTGCTCCAACTCCTTATGATTCTGAGACAACCAGTCTTTGCTCTAACTCCTTATGATTCTGAGACAACCAGTCTTTGCTCTAACTCCTTATGATTCTGGGACAACCAGTCTTTGCTCTAACTCCTTATGATTCTGAGACAACCAGTCTTTGCTCTTTCTCCTTATGATTCTGAGACAACCAGTCTTTGCTCTAACTCCTTATGATTCTGAGACAACCAATCATTGCTCTAACTCCTTATGATTCTGGGACAACCAGTCTTTGCTCTAACTCCTTATGATTCTGAGACAACCAGTCTTTGCTCTAACTCCTTATGATTCTGGGACGACCAGTCTTTGCTCTAACTCCTTATGATTCTGAGACAACCAGTCTTTGCTCTAACTCCTTATGATTCTAAGACAACCAGTCTTTGCTCTAACTCCTTATGATTCTGAGACAGCAAGTCTTTGCTCTAACTCCTTATGATTCTGAAACAACCAGTCTTTGCTCTAACTCCTTATGATTCTGGGACAACCAGTCTTTGCTCTTTCTCCTTATGATTCTGAGACAACCAGTCATTGCTCAAACTCCTTATGATTCTGAGACAACCAGTCTTTGCTCTAACTCCTTATGATTCTGGGACGACCAGTCTTTGCTCTATCTCCTTATGATTCTGGGACGACCAGTCTTTGCTCCAACTCCTTATGATTCTGAGACAACCAGTCTTTGCTCTAACTCCTTATGATTCTGAGACAACCAGTCTTTGCTCTAACTCCTTATGATTCTGAGACAACCAGTCTTTGCTCTAACTCCTTATGATTCTGAGACAACCAGTCTTTGCTCTAACTCCTTATGATTCTGAGACAACCAGTCTTTGCTCTTTCTCCTTATGATTCTGAGACAACCAGTCTTTGCTCTAACTCCTTATGATTCTGAGACAACAAGTCTTTGCTCTAACTCCTTATGATTCTGGGACGACCAGTCTTTGCTCCAACTCCTTATGATTCTGAGACAACCAGTCTTTCCTCTAACTCCTTATGATTCTGAGACAACCAGTCTTTGCTCTTTCTCCTTATGATTCTGAGACAACCAGTCTTTGCTCTAACTCCTTATGATTCTGAGACAACCAATCATTGCTCTAACTCCTTATGATTCTGAGACAACCAGTCTTTGCTCTAACTCCTTATGATTCTGGGACGACCAGTCTTTGCTCTAACTCCTTATGATTCTGAGACAACCAGTCTTTGCTCTAACTCCTTATGATTCTAAGACAACCAGTCTTTGCTCTAACTCCTTATGATTCTGAGACAGCCAGTCTTTGCTCTAACTCCTTATGATTCTGAGACAACCAGTCTTTGCTCTAACTCCTTATGATTCTGGGACAACCAGTCTTTGCTCTAACTCCTTATGATTCTGAAACAACCAGTTTTTGCCCTAACTCCTTATGATTCTGAGACGACCAGTCTTTGCTCTAACTCCTTATGATTCTGGGACGACCAGTCTTTGCTCTAACTCCTTATGATTCTGGGACGACCAGTCTTTGCTCTAACTCCTTATGATTCTGGGACACCAGTCTTTGCTCCAACTCCTTATGATTCTGAGACAACCAGTCTTTGCTCTAACTCCTTATGATTCTGGGACAACCAGTCTTTGCTCTAACTCCTTATGATTCTGAGACAACCAGTCTTTGCTCTAACCCCTTATGATTCTGAGACAACCAGTCTTTGCTCTTTCTCCTTATGATTCTGAGACAACCAGTCTTGGCTCTAACTCCTTATGATTCTGAGACAACCAGTCTTTGCTCTAACTCCTTATGATTCTGAGACAACCAGTCTTTGCTCAAACGCCTTATGATTCTGAGACAACCAGTCTTTGCTCTAACTCCTTATGATTCTGGGACGACCAGTCTTTGCTCTAACTCCTTATGATTCTGAGACAACCAGTCTTTGCTCTAACTTCTTATGATTCTGAGACAACCAGTCTTTGCTCAAACTCCTTATGATTCTGAGACAACCAGTCTTTGCTCTAACATCTTATGATTCTGGGACGACCAGTCTTTGCTCTAACTCCTTATGATTCTGAGACAACCAGTCTTTGCTCTAACTCCTTATGATTCTGGGACAACCAGTCTTTGCTCTTTCTCCTTATGATTCTGAGACAACCAGTCTTTGCTCTAACTCTTTATGATTCTGAGACAACCAGTCTTTGCTCTAACTCCTTATGATTCTGAGACAACCAGTCTTTGCTCAACTCCTTATGATTCTGAGACAACCAGTCTTTGCTCTATCTCCTTATGATTCTGCGACGACCAGTCTTTGCTCCAACTCCTTATGATTCTGAGACAACCAGTCTTTGCTCTAACTCCTTATGATTCTGGGACAACCAGTCTTTGCTCTTTCTCCTTATGATTCTGAGACAACCAGTCTTTGCTCAAACTCCTTATGATTCTGAGACAACCAGTCTTTGCTCTAACCCCTTATGATTCTGAGACAACCAATCTTTGCTCTTTCTCCTTATGATTCTGAGACAACCAGTCTTTGCTCTAACTCCTTATGATTCTGAGACAACCAGTCTTTGCTCTAACTCCTTATGATTCTGAGACAACCAGTCTTTGCTCAAACGCCTTATGATTCTGAGACAACCAGTCTTTGCTCTAACTCCTTATGATTCTGGGACGACCAGTCTTTGCTCTAACTCCTTATGATTCTGAGACAACCAGTCTTTGCTCTAACTCCTTATGATTCTGAGACAACCAGTCTTTGCTCAAACTCCTTATGATTCTGAGACAACCAGTCTTTGCTCTAACATCTTATGATTCTGGGACGACCATTCTTTGCTCTAACTCCTTATGATTCAGAGACAACCAGTCTTTGCTCTAACTCCTTATGATTCTGGGACAACCAGTCTTTGCTCTTTCTCCTTATGATTCTGAGACAACCAGTCTTTGCTCTTTCTCCTTATGATTCTGAGACAACCAGTCTTTGCTCAAACTCCTTATGATTCTGAGACAACCAGTCTTTGCTCTAACTCCTTATGATTCTGGGACGACCAGTCTTTGCTCTAACTCCTTATGATTCTGAGACAACCAGTCTTTGCTCTAACTCCTTATGATTCTGAGACAACCAGTATTTGCTCTAACTCCTTATGATTCTGAGACAACCAGTCTTTGCTCTAACTCCTTATGATTCTGAGACAACCAGTCTTTGCTCTAACTCCTTATGATTCTGAGACAACCAGTCTTTGCTCTAACTCCTTATGATTCTGAGACAACCAGTCTTTGCTCTTTCTCCTTATGATTCTGAGACAACCAGTCTTTGTTCTAACTCCTTATGATTCTGAGACAACCAGTCTTTGCTCTAACTCCTTATGATTCTGGGACGACCAGTCTTTGCTCCAACTCCTTATGATTCTGAGACAACCAGTCTTTGCTCTAACTCCTTATGATTCTGAGACAACCAGTCTTTGCTCTAACTCCTTATGATTCTGGGACAACCAGTCTTTGCTCTAACTCCTTATGATTCTGAGACAACCAGTCTTTGCTCTTTCTCCTTATGATTCTGAGACAACCAGTCTTTGCTCTAACTCCTTATGATTCTGAGACAACCAATCATTGCTCTAACTCCTTATGATTCTGGGACAACCAGTCTTTGCTCTAACTCCTTATGATTCTGGGACGACCAGTCTTTGCTCTAACTCCTTATGATTCTGAGACAACCAGTCTTTGCTCTAACTCCTTATGATTCTAAGACAACCAGTCTTTGCTCTAACTCCTTATGATTCTGAGACAGCAAGTCTTTGCTCTAACTCCTTATGATTCTGAAACAACCAGTCTTTGCTCTAACTCCTTATGATTCTGGGACAACCAGTCTTTGCTCTTTCTCCTTATGATTCTGAGACAACCAGTCTTTGCTCAAACTCCTTATGATTCTGAGACAACCAGTCTTTGCTCTAACTCCTTATGATTCTGGGACGACCAGTCTTTGCCCTAACTCCTTATGATTCTGGGACGACCAGTCTTTGCTCCAACTCCTTATGATTCTGAGACAACCAGTCTTTGCTCTAACTCCTTATGATTCTGAGACAACCAGTCTTTGCTCTAACTCCTTATGATTCTGAGACAACCAGTCTTTGCTCTAACTCCTTATGATTCTGAGACAACCAGTCTTTGCTCTAACTCCTTATGATTCTGAGACAACCAGTCTTTGCTCTTTCTCCTTATGATTCTGAGACAACCAGTCTTTGCTCTAACTCCTTATGATTCTGAGACAACAAGTCTTTGCTCTAACTCCTTATGATTCTGGGACGACCAGTCTTTGCTCCAACTCCTTATGATTCTGAGACAACCAGTCTTTCCTCTAACTCCTTATGATTCTGAGACAACCAGTCTTTGCTCTTTCTCCTTATGATTCTGAGACAACCAGTCTTTGCTCTAACTCCTTATGATTCTGAGACAACCAATCATTGCTCTAACTCCTTATGATTCTGAGACAACCAGTCTTTGCTCTAACTCCTTATGATTCTGGGACGACCAGTCTTTGCTCTAACTCCTTATGATTCTGAGACAACCAGTCTTTGCTCTAACTCCTTATGATTCTAAGACAACCAGTCTTTGCTCTAACTCCTTATGATTCTGAGACAGCCAGTCTTTGCTCTAACTCCTTATGATTCTGAGACAACCAGTCTTTGCTCTAACTCCTTATGATTCTGGGACAACCAGTCTTTGCTCTAACTCCTTATGATTCTGAAACAACCAGTTTTTGCCCTAACTCCTTATGATTCTGAGACGACCAGTCTTTGCTCTAACTCCTTATGATTCTGGGACGACCAGTCTTTGCTCTAACTCCTTATGATTCTGGGACGACCAGTCTTTGCTCTAACTCCTTATGATTCTGGGACACCAGTCTTTGCTCCAACTCCTTATGATTCTGAGACAACCAGTCTTTGCTCTAACTCCTTATGATTCTGGGACAACCAGTCTTTGCTCTAACTCCTTATGATTCTGAGACAACCAGTCTTTGCTCTAACCCCTTATGATTCTGAGACAACCAGTCTTTGCTCTTTCTCCTTATGATTCTGAGACAACCAGTCTTGGCTCTAACTCCTTATGATTCTGAGACAACCAGTCTTTGCTCTAACTCCTTATGATTCTGAGACAACCAGTCTTTGCTCAAACGCCTTATGATTCTGAGACAACCAGTCTTTGCTCTAACTCCTTATGATTCTGGGACGACCAGTCTTTGCTCTAACTCCTTATGATTCTGAGACAACCAGTCTTTGCTCTAACTTCTTATGATTCTGAGACAACCAGTCTTTGCTCAAACTCCTTATGATTCTGAGACAACCAGTCTTTGCTCTAACATCTTATGATTCTGGGACGACCAGTCTTTGCTCTAACTCCTTATGATTCTGAGACAACCAGTCTTTGCTCTAACTCCTTATGATTCTGGGACAACCAGTCTTTGCTCTTTCTCCTTATGATTCTGAGACAACCAGTCTTTGCTCTAACTCTTTATGATTCTGAGACAACCAGTCTTTGCTCTAACTCCTTATGATTCTGAGACAACCAGTCTTTGCTCAACTCCTTATGATTCTGAGACAACCAGTCTTTGCTCTATCTCCTTATGATTCTGCGACGACCAGTCTTTGCTCCAACTCCTTATGATTCTGAGACAACCAGTCTTTGCTCTAACTCCTTATGATTCTGGGACAACCAGTCTTTGCTCTTTCTCCTTATGATTCTGAGACAACCAGTCTTTGCTCAAACTCCTTATGATTCTGAGACAACCAGTCTTTGCTCTAACTCCTTATGATTCTGGGACGACCAGTCTTTGCTCTAACTCCTTATGATTCTGGGACGACCAGTCTTTGCTCCAACTCCTTATGATTCTGAGACAACCAGTCTTTGCTCTAACTCCTTATGATTCTGAGACAACCAGTCTTTGTTCTAACTCCTTATGATTCTGAGACAACCAGTCTTTGCTCTAACTCCTTATGATTCTGAGACAACCAGTCTTTGCTCTAACTCCTTATGATTCTGAGACAACCAGTCTTTGCTCTTTCTCCTTATGATTCTGAGACAACCAGTCTTTGCTCTAACTCCTTATGATTCTGAGACAACCAGTCTTTGCTCTAACTCCTTATGATTCTGGGACGACCAGTCTTTGTTCCAACTCCTTATGATTCTGAGACAACCAGTCTTTGCTCTAACTCCTTATGATTCTGAGACAACCAGTCTTTGCTCTAACTCCTTATGATTCTGAGACAACCAGTCTTTGCTCAAACTCCTTATGATTCTGAGACAACCAGTCTTTGCTCTAACTCCTTATGATTCTGGGACGACCAGTCTTTGCTCTAACTCCTTATGATTCTGGGACGACCAGTCTTTGCTCCAACTCCTTATGATTCTGAGACAACCAGTCTTTGCTCTAACTCCTTATGATTCTGAGACAACCAGTCTTTGCTCTAACTCCTTATGATTCTGAGACAACCAGTTTTTGCTCTAACTCCTTATGATTCTGAGACAACCAGTCTTTGCTCTACCTCCTTATGATTCTGAGACAACCAGTCTTTGCTCTTTCTCCTTATGATTCTGAGACAACCAGTCTTTGCTCTAACTCCTTATGATTCTGAGACAACCAGTCTTTGCTCTAACTCCTTATGATTCTGGGACGACCAGTCTTTGCTCCAACTCCTTATGATTCTGAGACAACCAGTCTTTGCTCTAACTCCTTATGATTCTGAGACAACCAGTCTTTGTTCTAACTCCTTATGATTCTGAGACAACCAGTCTTTGCTCTAACTCCTTATGATTCTGAGACAACCAGTCTTTGCTCTAACTCCTTATGATTCTGAGACAACCAGTCTTTGCTCTTTCTCCTTATGATTCTGAGACAACCAGTCTTTGCTCTAACTCCTTATGATTCTGAGACAACCAGTCTTTGCTCCAACTCCTTATGATTCTGAGACAACCAGTCTTTGCTCTAACTCCTTATGATTCTGAGACAACCAGTCTTTGCTCTAACTCCTTATGATTCTGAGACAACCAGTCTTTGCTCTAACTCCTTATGATTCTGAGACAACCAGTCTTTGCTCTAACTCCTTATGATTCTGAGACAACCAGTCTTTGCTCTTTCTCCTTATGATTCTGAGACAACCAGTCTTTGCTCTAACTCCTTATGATTCTGAGACAACAAGTCTTTGCTCTAACTCCTTATGATTCTGGGACGACCAGTCTTTGCTCCAACTCCTTATGATTCTGAGACAACCAGTCTTTCCTCTAACTCCTTATGATTCTGAGACAACCAGTCTTTGCTCTTTCTCCTTATGATTCTGAGACAACCAGTCTTTGCTCTAACTCCTTATGATTCTGAGACAACCAATCATTGCTCTAACTCCTTATGATTCTGAGACAACCAGTCTTTGCTCTAACTCCTTATGATTCTGGGACGACCAGTCTTTGCTCTAACTCCTTATGATTCTGAGACAACCAGTCTTTGCTCTAACTCCTTATGATTCTAAGACAACCAGTCTTTGCTCTAACTCCTTATGATTCTGAGACAGCCAGTCTTTGCTCTAACTCCTTATGATTCTGAGACAACCAGTCTTTGCTCTAACTCCTTATGATTCTGGGACAACCAGTCTTTGCTCTAACTCCTTATGATTCTGAAACAACCAGTTTTTGCCCTAACTCCTTATGATTCTGAGACGACCAGTCTTTGCTCTAACTCCTTATGATTCTGGGACGACCAGTCTTTGCTCTAACTCCTTATGATTCTGGGACGACCAGTCTTTGCTCTAACTCCTTATGATTCTGGGACACCAGTCTTTGCTCCAACTCCTTATGATTCTGAGACAACCAGTCTTTGCTCTAACTCCTTATGATTCTGGGACAACCAGTCTTTGCTCTAACTCCTTATGATTCTGAGACAACCAGTCTTTGCTCTAACCCCTTATGATTCTGAGACAACCAGTCTTTGCTCTTTCTCCTTATGATTCTGAGACAACCAGTCTTGGCTCTAACTCCTTATGATTCTGAGACAACCAGTCTTTGCTCTAACTCCTTATGATTCTGAGACAACCAGTCTTTGCTCAAACGCCTTATGATTCTGAGACAACCAGTCTTTGCTCTAACTCCTTATGATTCTGGGACGACCAGTCTTTGCTCTAACTCCTTATGATTCTGAGACAACCAGTCTTTGCTCTAACTTCTTATGATTCTGAGACAACCAGTCTTTGCTCAAACTCCTTATGATTCTGAGACAACCAGTCTTTGCTCTAACATCTTATGATTCTGGGACGACCAGTCTTTGCTCTAACTCCTTATGATTCTGAGACAACCAGTCTTTGCTCTAACTCCTTATGATTCTGGGACAACCAGTCTTTGCTCTTTCTCCTTATGATTCTGAGACAACCAGTCTTTGCTCTAACTCTTTATGATTCTGAGACAACCAGTCTTTGCTCTAACTCCTTATGATTCTGAGACAACCAGTCTTTGCTCAACTCCTTATGATTCTGAGACAACCAGTCTTTGCTCTATCTCCTTATGATTCTGCGACGACCAGTCTTTGCTCCAACTCCTTATGATTCTGAGACAACCAGTCTTTGCTCTAACTCCTTATGATTCTGGGACAACCAGTCTTTGCTCTTTCTCCTTATGATTCTGAGACAACCAGTCTTTGCTCAAACTCCTTATGATTCTGAGACAACCAGTCTTTGCTCTAACTCCTTATGATTCTGGGACGACCAGTCTTTGCTCTAACTCCTTATGATTCTGGGACGACCAGTCTTTGCTCCAACTCCTTATGATTCTGAGACAACCAGTCTTTGCTCTAACTCCTTATGATTCTGAGACAACCAGTCTTTGTTCTAACTCCTTATGATTCTGAGACAACCAGTCTTTGCTCTAACTCCTTATGATTCTGAGACAACCAGTCTTTGCTCTAACTCCTTATGATTCTGAGACAACCAGTCTTTGCTCTTTCTCCTTATGATTCTGAGACAACCAGTCTTTGCTCTAACTCCTTATGATTCTGAGACAACCAGTCTTTGCTCTAACTCCTTATGATTCTGGGACGACCAGTCTTTGTTCCAACTCCTTATGATTCTGAGACAACCAGTCTTTGCTCTAACTCCTTATGATTCTGAGACAACCAGTCTTTGCTCTAACTCCTTATGATTCTGAGACAACCAGTCTTTGCTCAAACTCCTTATGATTCTGAGACAACCAGTCTTTGCTCTAACTCCTTATGATTCTGGGACGACCAGTCTTTGCTCTAACTCCTTATGATTCTGGGACGACCAGTCTTTGCTCCAACTCCTTATGATTCTGAGACAACCAGTCTTTGCTCTAACTCCTTATGATTCTGAGACAACCAGTCTTTGCTCTAACTCCTTATGATTCTGAGACAACCAGTTTTTGCTCTAACTCCTTATGATTCTGAGACAACCAGTCTTTGCTCTAACTCCTTATGATTCTGAGACAACCAGTCTTTGCTCTTTCTCCTTATGATTCTGAGACAACCAGTCTTTGCTCTAACTCCTTATGATTCTGAGACAACCAGTCTTTGCTCTAACTCCTTATGATTCTGGGACGACCAGTCTTTGCTCCAACTCCTTATGATTCTGAGACAACCAGTCTTTGCTCTAACTCCTTATGATTCTGAGACAACCAGTCTTTGTTCTAACTCCTTATGATTCTGAGACAACCAGTCTTTGCTCTAACTCCTTATGATTCTGAGACAACCAGTCTTTGCTCTAACTCCTTATGATTCTGAGACAACCAGTCTTTGCTCTTTCTCCTTATGATTCTGAGACAACCAGTCTTTGCTCTAACTCCTTATGATTCTGAGACAACCAGTCTTTGCTCTAACTCCTTATGATTCTGGGACGACCAGTCTTTGTTCCAACTCCTTATGATTCTGAGACAACCAGTCTTTGCTCTAACTCCTTATGATTCTGAGACAACCAGTCTTTGCTCTAACTCCTTATGATTCTGAAACAACCAGTTTTTGCCCTAACTCCTTATGATTCTGAGACGACCAGTCTTTGCTCTAACTCCTTATGATTCTGGGACGACCAGTCTTTGCTCTAACTCCTTATGATTCTGGGACGACCAGTCTTTGCTCTAACTCCTTATGATTCTGGGACACCAGTCTTTGCTCCAACTCCTTATGATTCTGAGACAACCAGTCTTTGCTCTAACTCCTTATGATTCTGGGACAACCAGTCTTTGCTCTAACTCCTTATGATTCTGAGACAACCAGTCTTTGCTCTAACCCCTTATGATTCTGAGACAACCAGTCTTTGCTCTTTCTCCTTATGATTCTGAGACAACCAGTCTTGGCTCTAACTCCTTATGATTCTGAGACAACCAGTCTTTGCTCTAACTCCTTATGATTCTGAGACAACCAGTCTTTGCTCAAACGCCTTATGATTCTGAGACAACCAGTCTTTGCTCTAACTCCTTATGATTCTGGGACGACCAGTCTTTGCTCTAACTCCTTATGATTCTGAGACAACCAGTCTTTGCTCTAACTTCTTATGATTCTGAGACAACCAGTCTTTGCTCAAACTCCTTATGATTCTGAGACAACCAGTCTTTGCTCTAACATCTTATGATTCTGGGACGACCAGTCTTTGCTCTAACTCCTTATGATTCTGAGACAACCAGTCTTTGCTCTAACTCCTTATGATTCTGGGACAACCAGTCTTTGCTCTTTCTCCTTATGATTCTGAGACAACCAGTCTTTGCTCTAACTCTTTATGATTCTGAGACAACCAGTCTTTGCTCTAACTCCTTATGATTCTGAGACAACCAGTCTTTGCTCAACTCCTTATGATTCTGAGACAACCAGTCTTTGCTCTATCTCCTTATGATTCTGCGACGACCAGTCTTTGCTCTAACTCCTTATGATTCTGAGACAACCAGTCTTTGCTCTAACTCCTTATGATTCTGGGACAACCAGTCTTTGCTCTTTCTCCTTATGATTCTGAGAAAACCAGTCTTTGCTCAAACTCCTTATGATTCTGAGACAACCAGTCTTTGCTCTAACTCCTTATGATTCTGGGACGACCAGTCTTTGCTCTAACTCCTTATGATTCTGGGACGACCAGTCTTTGCTCCAACTCCTTATGATTCTGAGACAACCAGTCTTTGCTCTAACTCCTTATGATTCTGAGACAACCAGTCTTTGTTCTAACTCCTTATGATTCTGAGACAACCAGTCTTTGCTCTAACTCCTTATGATTCTGAGACAACCAGTCTTTGCTCTAACTCCTTATGATTCTGAGACAACCAGTCTTTGCTCTTTCTCCTTATGATTCTGAGACAACCAGTCTTTGCTCTAACTCCTTATGATTCTGAGACAACCAGTCTTTGCTCTAACTCCTTATGATTCTGGGACGACCAGTCTTTGTTCCAACTCCTTATGATTCTGAGACAACCAGTCTTTGCTCTAACTCCTTATGATTCTGAGACAACCAGTCTTTGCTCTAACTCCTTATGATTCTGGGACAACCAGTCTTTGCTCTAACTCCTTATGATTCTGAGACAACCAGTCTTTGCTCTTTCTCCTTATGATTCTGAGACAACCAGTCTTTGCTCTAACTCCTTATGATTCTGAGACAACCAGTCTTTGCTCTTACTCCTTATGATTCTGGGACAACCAGTCTTTGCTCTTTCTCCTTATGATTCTGAGACAACCAGTCTTTGCTCTAACTCCTTATGATTCTGAGACAACCAGTCTTTGCTCTAACTCCATATGATTCTGAGACCACCAGTCTTTGCTCTAACTCCTTATGATTCTGGGACAACCAGTCTTTGCTCTTTCTCCTTATGATTCTGAGACAATCAGTCTTTGCTCTTTCTCCTTTTGATTCTGAGACAACCAGTCTTTGCTCTAACTTCTTATGATTCCGAGACCACCAGTCTTTGCTCTAACTCCTTATGATTCTGGGACGACCAGTCTGCTCTAACTCCTTATGATTCTGGGACGACCAGTCTTTGTTCTAACTCCTTATGATTCTGAGACAACCAGTCTTTGCTCTAACTCCTTATGATTCTGAGACAGCCAGTCTTTCCTCTAACTCCTTATGATTCTGAAACAACCAGTCTTTGCTCTAACTCCTTATGATTCTGGGACAACCAGTCTTTGCTCTAACTCCTTATGATTCTGAGACAACCAGTTTTTGCTCTAACTCCTTATGATTCTGAGACAACCAGTATTTGCTCTAACTCCTTATGATTCTGAGACAACCACTCTGCTCTAACTCCTTATGATTCTGGGACGACCAATCTTTGCTCTAACTCCTTATGATTCTGGGACGACCAGTCTTTGCTCCAACTCCTTATGATTCTGAGACAACCAGTCTTTGCTCTAACTCCTTATGATTCTGGGACAACCAGTCTTTGCTCTAACTCCTTATGATTCTGAGACAACCAGTCTTTGCTCTAACTCCTTATGATTCTGGGACGACCAGTCTTTGCTCTAACTCCTTATGATTCTGAGACAACCAGTCTTTGCTCTAACTCCTTATGATTCTAAGACAACCAGTCTTTGCTCTAACTCCTTATGATTCTGAGACAGCCAGTCTTTGCTCTAACTCCTTATGATTCTGAGACAACCAGTCTTTGCTCTAACTCCTTATGATTCTGGGACAACCAGTCTTTGCTCTAACTCCTTATGATTCTGAGACAACCAGTCTTTGCTCTAACTCCTTATGATTCTGAGACAGCCAGTCTTTCCTCTAACTCCTTATGATTCTGAAACAACCAGTCTTTGCTCTAACTCCTTATGATTCTGGGACAACCAGTCTTTGCTCTAACTCCTTATGATTCTGAGATAACCAGTTTTTGCTCTAACTCCTTATGATTCTGAGACAACCAGTATTTGCTCTAACTCCTTATGATTCTGAGACAACCACTCTGCTCTAACTCCTTATGATTCTGGGACGACCAATCTTTGCTCTAACTCCTTATGATTCTGGGACGACCAGTCTTTGCTCCAACTCCTTATGATTCTGAGACAACCAGTCTTTGCTCTAACTCCTTATGATTCTGGGACAACCAGTCTTTGCTCTAACTCCTTATGATTCTGAGACAACCAGTCTTTGCTCTAACCCCTGATGATTCTGAGACAACCAGTCTTTGCTCTTTCTCCTTATGATTCTGAGACAAACAGTCTTGGCTCTAACTCCTTATGATTCTGAGACAACCAGTCTTTGCTCTAACTCCTTATGATTCTGAGACAACCAGTCTTTGCTCAAACGCCTTATGATTCTGAGACAACCAGTCTTTGCTCTAACTCCTTATGATTCTGGGACGACCAGTCTTTGCTCTAACTCCTTATGATTCTGAGACAACCAGTCTTTGCTCTAACTCCTTATGATTCTGAGACAACCAGTCTTTGCTCTAACTCCTTATGATTCTGGGACAACCAGTCTTTGCTCTTTCTCCTTATGATTCTGAGACAACCAGTCTTTGCTCTAACTCTTTATGATTCTGAGACAACCAGTCTTTGCTCAACTCCTTATGATTCTGAGACAACCAGTCTTTGCTCTAACTCCTTATGATTCTGCGACGACCAGTCTTTGCTCCAACTCCTTATGATTCTGAGACAACCAGTCTTTGCTCTAACTCCTTATGATTCTGAGACAACCAGTCTTTGTTCTAACTCCTTATGATTCTGAGACAACCAGTCTTTGCTCTAACTCCTTATGATTCTGAGACAACCAGTCTTTGCTCTAACTCCTTATGATTCTGAGACAACCAGTCTTTGCTCTTTCTCCTTATGATTCTGAGACAACCAGTCTTTGCTCTAACTCCTTATGATTCTGAGACAACCAGTCTTTGCTCTAACTCCTTATGATTCTGGGACGACCAGTCTTTGTTCCAACTCCTTATGATTCTGAGACAACCAGTCTTTGCTCTAACTCCTTATGATTCTGAGACAACCAGTCTTTGCTCTAACTCCTTATGATTCTGGGACAACCAGTCTTTGCTCTAATTCCTTATGATTCTGAGACAACCAGTCTTTGCTCTTTCTCCATATGATTCTGAGACAACCAGCCTTTGCTCTAACTCCTTATGATTCTGAGACAACCAGTCTTTGCTCTAACTCCTTATGATTCTGGGACAACCAGTCTTTGCTCTTTCTCCTTATGATTCTGAGACAACCAGTCTTTGCTCTAACTCCTTATGATTCTGAGACAACCAGTCTTTGCTCTAACTCCTTATGATTCTGAGACCACCAGTCTTTGCTCTAACTCCTTATGATTCTGGGACAACCAGTCTTTGCTCTTTCTCCTTATGATTCTGAGACAATCAGTCTTTGCTCTTTCTCCTTTTGATTCTGAGACAACCAGTCTTTGCTCTAACTTCTTATGATTCCGAGACTACCAGTCTTTGCTCTAACTTCTTATGATTCTGAGACAACCAGTCTTTGATCTAACTCCTTATGATTCTGGGACAACCAGTCTTTGCTCTAACTCCTTATGATTCTGAGACAACCAGTCTTTGCTCTAACTCCTTATGATTCTGGGACGACCAGTCTTTGCTCTAACTCCTTATGATTCTGAGACAACCAGTCTTTGTTCTAACTCCTTATGATTCTGAGACAACCAGTCTTTGCTCTAACTCCTTATGATTCTGAGACAGCCAGTCTTTCCTCTAACTCCTTATGATTCTGGGACAACCAGTCTTTGCTCTAACTCCTTATGATTCTGAGACAACCAGTTTTTGCTCTAACTCCTTATGATTCTGAGACAACCAGTATTTGCTCTAACTCCTTATGATTCTGAGACAACCACTCTGCTCTAACTCCTTATGATTCTGGGACGACCAATCTTTTCTCTAACTCCTTATGATTCTGGGACGACCAGTCTTTGCTCCAACTCCTTATGATTCTGAGACAACCAGTCTTTGCTCTAACTCCTTATGATTCTGGGACAACAAGTCTTTGCTCTAACTCCTTATGATTCTGAGACAACCAGTCTTTGCTCTAACCCCTTATGATTCTGGGACAACCAGTCTTTGCTCTTTCTCCTTATGATTCTGAGACAACCAGTCTTTGCTCTATCTCCTTATGATTCTGAGACAACCAGTCTTTGCTCTAACTCCTTATGATCTGAGACAACCAGTCTTTGCTCAAACGCCTTATGATTCTGAGACAACCAGTCTTTGCTCTAACTCCTTATGATTCTGAGACGACCAGTCTTTGCTCTAACTCCTTATGATTCTGGGACGACCAGTCTTTGCTCTAACTCCTTATGATTCTGGGACGACAAGTCTTTGCTCTAACTCCATATGATTCTGAGACAACCAGTCTTTGCTCTAACCCCTTATGATTCTGAGACAACCAGTCTTTGCTCTTTCTCCTTATGATTCTGAGACAACCAGTCTTTGCTCTAACTCCTTATGATTCTGAGACAACCAGTCTTTGCTCAAACGCCTTATGATTCTGAGACAACCAGTCTTTGCTCTAACTCCTTATGATTCTGGGACGACCAGTCTTTGCTCTAACTCCTTATGATTCTGAGACAACCAGTCTTTGCTCTAACTCCTTATGATTCTGAGACAACCAGTCTTTGCTCAAACTCCTTATGATTCTGAGACAACCAGTCTTTGCTCTAACATCTTATGATTCTGGGACGACCAGTCTTTGCTCTAACTCCTTATGATTCAGAGACAACCAGTCTTTGCTCTAACTCCTTATGATTCTGGGACAACCAGTCTTTGCTCTTTCTCCTTATGATTCTGAGACAACCAGTCTTTGCTCAACTCCTTATGATTCTGAGACAACCAGTCTTTGCTCTAACTCCTTATGATTCTGGGACGACCAGTCTTTGCTCCAACTCCTTATGATTCTGAGACAACCAGTCTTTGCTCTAACTCCGTATGATTCTAGGACAACCAGTCTTTGCTCTTTCTCCTTATGATTCTGAGACAACCAGTCTTTGCTCAAACTCCCTATGATTCTGAGACAACCAGTCTTTGCTCTAACTCCTTATGATTCTGGGACAACCAGTCTTTGCTCTAACTCCTTATGATTCTGAGACAACCAGTCTTTGCTCTAACCGCTTATGATTCTGGGACAACCAGTCTTTGCTCTTTCTCCTTATGATTCTGAGACAACCAGTCTTTGCTCTATCTCCTTATGATTCTGAGACAACCAGTCTTTGCTCTAACTCCTTATGATCTGAGACAACCAGTCTTTGCTCAAACGCCTTATGATTCTGAGACAACCAGTCTTTGCTCTAACTCCTTATGATTCTGAGACGACCAGTCTTTGCTCTAACTCCTTATGATTCTGGGACGACCAGTCTTTGCTCTAACTCCTTATGATTCTGGGACGACAAGTCTTTGCTCTAACTCCTTATGATTCTGAGACAACCAGTCTTTGCTCTAACCCCTTATGATTCTGAGACAACCAGTCTTTGCTCTTTCTCCTTATGATTCTGAGACAACCAGTCTTTGCTCTAACTCCTTATGATTCTGAGACAACCAGTCTTTGCTCAAACGCCTTATGATTCTGAGACAACCAGTCTTTGCTCTAACTCCTTATGATTCTGGGACGACCAGTCTTTGTTCTAACTCCTTATGATTCTGAGACAACCAGTCTTTGCTCTAACTCCTTATGATTCTGAGACAACCAGTCTTTGCTCAAACTCCTTATGATTCTGAGACAACCAGTCTTTGCTCTAGCATCTTATGATTCTGGGACGACCAGTCTTTGCTCTAACTCCTTATGATTCAGAGACAACCAGTCTTTGCTCTAACTCCTTATGATTCTGGGACAACCAGTCTTTGCTCTTTCTCCTTATGATTCTGAGACAACCAGTCTTTGCTCAACTCCTTATGATTCTGAGACAACCAGTCTTTGCTCTAACTCCTTATGATTCTGGGACGACCAGTCTTTGCTCTAACTCCTTATGATTCTGAGACAACCAGTCTTTGCTCTAACTCCTTATGATTCTGAGACAACCAGTCTTTGCTCTAACTCCTTATGATTCTGAGACAACCAGTCTGCTCTAACTCCTTATGATTCTGGGACGGCCAGTCTTTGCTCAAACTCCTTATGATTCTGGGACGACCAGTCTTTGCTCCAACTCCTTATGATTCTGAGACAACCAGTCTTTGCTCTAACTCCTTATGTTTCTGAGACAACCAGTCTTTGCTCTAACTCCTTATGATTCTGGGACAACCAGTCTTTGCTCTTTCTCCTTATGATTCTGAGACAACCAGTCTTTGCTCCAACTCCTTATGATTCTGAGACAACCAATCTTTGCTCTAACTCCTTATGATTCTGAGACAACCAGTCTTTGCTCTAACTCCTTATGATTCTGGAACAACCAGTCTTTGCTCCAACTCCTTATGATTCTGAGACAACCAGTCTTTGCTCTAACTCCTTATGATTCTGGGACAACCAGTCTTTGCTCTAACTCCTTATGATTCTGAGACAACCAGTCTTTGCTCTAACCCCTTATGATTCTGGGACAACCAGTCTTTGCTCTTTCTCCTTATGATTCTGAGACAACCAGTCTTTGCTCTAACTCCTTATGATTCTGAGACAACCAATCTTTGCTCAAACTCCTTATGATTCTGAGAAAACCAGTCTTTGCTCTAACTCCTTATGATTCTGAGACAACCAGTCTTTGCTATAACTCCTTATGATTCTAGGACAACCAGTCTTTGCTCTTTCTCCTTATGATTCTGAGACAACCAGTCTTTGCTCTAACTCCTTATGATTCTGAGACAACCAGTCTTTGCTCTAACTCCTTATGATTCTGAGACAACCAGTCTTTGCTCTAACTCCTTATGATTCTGAGACAACCAGTCTTTGCTCTTTCTCCTTATGATTCTGAGACAATCAGTCTTTGCTCTTTCTCCTTATGATTCTGAGACAACCAGTCTTTGCTCTAACTTCTTATGATTCTGAGACTACCAGTCTTTGCTCTAACTTCTTATGATTCTGAGACAACCAGTCTTTGCTCTAACTCCTTATGATTCTGAGACAACCAGTCTTTGCTCTAACTCCTTATGATTCTGAGACAGCCAGTCTTTGCTCTAACTTCTTATGATTCTGAGACAACCAGTCTTTGCTCTAACTTCTTATGTTTTTGAGACAACCAGTCTTTGCTCTAACTCCTTATGATTCTGAGACAACCCGTCTTTGCTCTAACTCCTTATGATTCTGGGACAACCAGTCTTTGCTCTTTATCCTTATGATTCTGAGACAACCAGTCTTTGCTCTAACTCCTTATGATTCTGAGACAACCAGTCTTTGCTCTAACTCCTTATGATTCTGAGACAACCAGTCTTTGCTCAAACTCCTTATGATTCTGAGACAACCAGTCTTTGCTCTAACCCCTTATGATTCTGGGACGACCAGTCTTTGCTCAAACTCCTTATGATTCTGAGAGAACCAGTCTTTGCTCTAACCCCTTATGATTCTGAGACAACCAGTCTTTGCTCTAACTCCTTATGATTCTGAGACAACCAGTCTTTGCTCAAACTCCTTATGATTCTGAGACAACCAGTCTTTGCTCTAACTCCTTATGATTCTCAGACAACCAGTCTGCTCTAACTCCTTATGATTCTGGGACGGCCAGTCTTTGCTCTAACTCCTTTTGATTCTGGGACGACCAGTCTTTGCTCCAACTCCTTATGATTCTGAGACAACCAGTCTTTGCTCTAACTCCTCATGATTCTGGGACAACCAGTCCTTGCTCTAACTCCTTATGATTCTGGGACAACCAGTCTTTGCTCTTTCTCCTTATGATTCTGAGACAACCAGTCTTTGCTCCAACTCCTTATGATTCTGAGACAACCAATCTTTGCTCTAACTCCTTATGATTCTGAGACAACCAGTCTTTGCTCAAACTCCTTATGATTCTGAGACAACCAGTCTTTGCTCTAACTCCTTATGATTCTGGAACGACCAGTCTTTGCTCCAACTCCTTATGATTCTGAGACAACCAGTCTTTGCTCTAACTCCTTATGATTCTGGGACAACCAGTCTTTGCTCTAACTCCTTATGATTCTCAGACAACCAGTCTTTGCTCTAACCCCTTATTATTCTGGGACAACCAGTCTTTGCTCTTTCTCCTTATGATTCTGAGACAACCAGTCTTTGCTCTAACTCCTTATGATTCTGAGACAACCAATCTTTGCTCTAACTCCTTATGATTCTGGAACAACCAGTCTTTGCTCTAACTCCTTATGATTCTGAGACAACCAGTCTTTGCTCTAACCCCTTATGATTCTGGGACAACCAGTCTTTGCTCTTTCTCCTTATGATTCTGAGACAACCAGTCTTTGCTCTAACTCCTTATGATTCTGAGACAACCAGTCTTTGCTCTAACTCCTTATGATTCTGAGACAACCAATCTTTTCTCAAACTCCTTATGATTCTGAGACAACCAGTCTTCTCTCTAACTCCTTATGATTCTTGGACGACCAGTCTTTGCTCTAACTCCTTATGATTCTGAGACAACCAGTCTTTGCTCTAACTCCTTATGATTCTGAGACAACCAGTCTTTGCTCAAACTCCTTATGATTCTGAGACAACCAGTCTTTGCTCGAACCCCTTATGATTCTGGGACGACCAGTCTTTGCTCTAACTCCTTATGATTCTGAGACAACCAGTCTTTGCTCTAACTCCTTATGATTCTGGGACAACCAGTCTTTGCTCTTTCTCCTTATGATTCTGCGACAACCAGTCTTTGCTCTAACTCCTTATGATTCTGAGACAACCAGTCTTTGCTCTAATTCCTTATGATTCTGAGACAACCAGTCTTTGCTCAAACTCCTTATGATTCTGAGACAACCAGTCTTTGCTTTAACTCCTTATGATTCTGGGACGACCAGTCTTTGCTCCAACTCCTTATGATTCTGAGACAACCAGTCTTTGCTCTAACTCCTTATGATTCTGGGACAACCAGTCTTTGCTCTAACTCCTTATGATTCTGGGACAACCAGTCTTTGCTCTTTCTCCTTATGATTCTGAGACAACCAGTCTTTGCTCTAACTCCTTATGATTCTGAGACAACCAGTCTTTGCTCAAACTCCTTATGATTCTGAGACAGCCAGTCTTTGCTCTAACTCCTTATGATTCTGGGACGACCAGTCTTTGCTCTAACTCCTTATGATTCTGAGACAACCAGTCTTTGCTCTAGCTCCTTATGATTCTGAGACAATCAGTCTTTGCTCTAACTCCTTATGATTCTGAGACAACCAGTCTTTGCTCTAACTCCTTATGATTCTGAGACAACCAGTTTTTGCTTTAACTCCTTATGATTCTGAGACAACCAGTCTGCTCTAACTCCTTATGATTCAGGGACGAACAGTCTTTGCTCTAACTCCTTATGATTCTGGGACGACCAGTCTTTGCTCCAACTCCTTATGATTCTGAGACAACCAGTCTTTGCATTAACTCCTTAAGATTCTGGGACAACCAGTCTTTGCTCTAACTCCTTATGATTCTGAGACAACCAGTCTTTGCTCTAAACCTTTATGATTCTGGGACAACCAGTCTTTGCTCTTTTTTCTTATGATTCTGAGACAACCAGTCTTTGCTCTAACTCCTTATGATTCTGAGACAACCAGTCTTTGCTCTAACTCCTTATGACTCTGAGACAACCAGTCTTTGCTCAAACGCCTTATGATTCTGAGACAACCAGTCTTTTCTCTAACTCCTTTTGATTCTGGGACGACCAGTCTTTGCTCTAACTCCTTATGATTCTGAGACAACCAGTCTTTGCTCTAACTCCTTATGATTCTGAGACAACCAGTCTTTGCTCTAACTCCTTATGATTCTGGGACGACCAGTCTTTGCTCTAACTCCTTATGATTCTGAGATGACCAGTCTTTGCTCTAACTACTTATGATTCTGGGACAACCAGTCTTTGCTCTTTCTCCTTATGATTCTGAGACAATCAGTCTTTGCTCTTTCTCCTTATCATTCTGAGAAAGCCAGTCTTTGCTCTAACTTCTTATGATTCTGAGACAACCAGTCTTTGCTCTAACTTTTTATGTTTTGAGACAACCAGTCTTTGCTCTAACTCCTTATGATTCTGGGACGACCAGTCTTTGCTCTAACTCCTTATCATTCTGGGACAACCAGTCTTTGCTTCAACTCCTTATGATTCTGAGACAACCAGTCTTTGCTCTAACTCCTTATGATTCTGGGACAACCAGTCTTTGCTCTAACTCCTTATGTTTCTGAGACAACCAGTCCTTGCTCTAACTCCTTATGATTCTGGGACAACTAGTCTTTGCTCTTTCTCCTTATGATTCTGAGACAATCAGTCTTTGCACTTTCTCCTTATCATTCTGAGACAACCAGTCTTTGCTCTAACTTCTTATGATTCTGAGACTACCAGTCTTTGCTCTAACTTCTTATGATTCTGAGACAACCAGTCTTTGCTCTAACTCCTTATGATTCTGAGACAACCAGTCTTTGCTCTAACTCCTTATGATTCTGAGAAAGCCAGTCTTTGCTCTAACTTCTTATGATTCTGAGACAACCAGTCTTTGCTCTAACTCCTTATGATTCTGAGACAACCCGTCTTTGCTCTAACTCCTTATGATTCTGGGACAACCAGTCTTTGCTCTTTCTCCTTATGATTCTGAGACAACCAGTCTTTGCTCTAACTCCTTATGATTCTGGGACAACCAGTCTTTGCTCCAACTCCTTATGATTCTGAGACAACCAGTCTTTGCTCTAACTCCTTATGATTCTGGGACAACCAGTCTTTGCTCTAACTCCTTATGTTTCTGAAAGAACCAGTACTTGCTCTAACTCTTTATGATTCTGGGACAACTAGTCTTTGCTCTTTCTCCTTATGATTCTGAGACAACCAGTCTTTGCTCCAACTCCTTATGATTCTGAGACAACCAGTCTTTGCTCTAACTCCTTATGATTCTGAGACAACCAGTCTTTGCTCAACTCCTTATGATTCTGAGACAACCAGTCTTTGCTCTAACTCCTTATGATTCTGGAACGACCAGTCTTTGCTCCAACTCCTTATGATTCTGAGACAACCAGTCTTTGTTCTAACCCCTTATGATTCTGAGACAACCAGTCTTTGCTCTAACTCCTTATGATTCTGAGACAACCAGTCTTTGCTCTAAATCCTTAAGATTCTGGGACAACCAGTCTTTGCTCTAACTCCTTATGTTTCTGGGACAACCAGTCTTTGCTCTTTCTCCTTATGATTCTCAGAAAACCAGTCTTTGCTCCAACTCCTTATGATTCTGAGACAACCAGTCTTTGCTCTAACTCCTTATGATTCTGAGACAACCAGTCTTTGCTCAAGCTCCTTATGATTCTGAGACAACCAGTCTTTGCTCTAATTCCTTATGATTCTGAGACAACCAGTCTTTGCTCTAACTCCTTATGATTCTGAGACAACCAGTTTTTGCTTTAACTCCTTATGATTCTGAGACAACCAGTCTGCTCTAACTCCTTATGATTCAGGGACGAACAGTCTTTGCTCTAACTCCTTATGATTCTGGGACGACCAGTCTTTGCTCCAACTCCTTATGATTCTGAGACAACCAGTCTTTGCATTAACTCCTTAAGATTCTGGGACAACCAGTCTTTGCTCTAACTCCTTATGATTCTGAGACAACCAGTCTTTGCTCTAAACCTTTATGATTCTGGGACAACCAGTCTTTGCTCTTTTTTCTTATGATTCTGAGACAACCAGTCTTTGCTCTAACTCCTTATGATTCTGAGACAACCAGTCTTTGCTCTAACTCCTTATGACTCTGAGACAACCAGTCTTTGCTCAAACGCCTTATGATTCTGAGACAACCAGTCTTTTCTCTAACTCCTTTTGATTCTGGGACGACCAGTTTTTGCTCTAACTCCTTATGATTCTGAGACAACCAGTCTTTGCTCTAACTCCTTATGATTCTGAGACAACCAGTCTTTGCTCAAACTCCTTATGATTCTGAGACAACCAGTCTTTGCTCTAACTCCTTATGATTCTGGGACGACCAGTCTTTGCTCTAACTCCTTATGATTCTGAGATGACCAGTCTTTGCTCTAACTACTTATGATTCTGGGACAACCAGTCTTTGCTCTTTCTCCTTATGATTCTGAGACAATCAGTCTTTGCTCTTTCTCCTTATCATTCTGAGAAAGCCAGTCTTTGCTCTAACTTCTTATGATTCTGAGACAACCAGTCTTTGCTCTAACTTTTTATGTTTTGAGACAACCAGTCTTTGCTCTAACTCCTTATGATTCTGGGACGACCAGTCTTTGCTCTAACTCCTTATGATTCTGGGACAACCAGTCTTTGCTTCAACTCCTTATGATTCTGAGACAACCAGTCTTTGCTCTAACTCCTTATGATTCTGGGACAACCAGTCTTTGCTCTAACTCCTTATGTTTCTGAGACAACCAGTCCTTGCTCTAACTCCTTATGATTCTGGGACAACTAGTCTTTGCTCTTTCTCCTTATGATTCTGAGACAATCAGTCTTTGCACTTTCTCCTTATCATTCTGAGACAACCAGTCTTTGCTCTAACTTCTTATGATTCTGAGACTACCAGTCTTTGCTCTAACTTCTTATGATTCTGAGACAACCAGTCTTTGCTCTAACTCCTTATGATTCTGAGACAACCAGTCTTTGCTCTAACTCCTTATGATTCTGAGAAAGCCAGTCTTTGCTCTAACTTCTTATGATTCTGAGACAACCAGTCTTTGCTCTAACTCCTTATGATTCTGAGACAACCCGTCTTTGCTCTAACTCCTTATGATTCTGGGACAACCAGTCTTTGCTCTTTCTCCTTATGATTCTGAGACAACCAGTCTTTGCTCTAACTCCTTATGATTCTGGGACAACCAGTCTTTGCTCCAACTCCTTATGATTCTGAGACAACCAGTCTTTGCTCTAACTCCTTATGATTCTGGGACAACCAGTCTTTGCTCTAACTCCTTATGTTTCTGAAAGAACCAGTACTTGCTCTAACTCTTTATGATTCTGGGACAACTAGTCTTTGCTCTTTCTCCTTATGATTCTGAGACAACCAGTCTTTGCTCCAACTCCTTATGATTCTGAGACAACCAGTCTTTGCTCTAACTCCTTATGATTCTGAGACAACCAGTCTTTGCTCAACTCCTTATGATTCTGAGACAACCAGTCTTTGCTCTAACTCCTTATGATTCTGGAACGACCAGTCTTTGCTCCAACTCCTTATGATTCTGAGACAACCAGTCTTTGTTCTAACCCCTTATGATTCTGAGACAACCAGTCTTTGCTCTAACTCCTTATGATTCTGAGACAACCAGTCTTTGCTCTAAATCCTTAAGATTCTGGGACAACCAGTCTTTGCTCTAACTCCTTATGTTTCTGGGACAACCAGTCTTTGCTCTTTCTCCTTATGATTCTCAGAAAACCAGTCTTTGCTCCAACTCCTTATGATTCTGAGACAACCAGTCTTTGCTCTAACTCCTTATGATTCTGAGACAACCAGTCTTTGCTCAAGCTCCTTATGATTCTGAGACAACCAGTCTTTGCTCTAATTCCTTATGATTCTGGGACGACCAGTCTTTGCTCCAACTCCTTATGATTCTGAGACAACCAGTCTTTGCTCTAACTCCTTATGATTCTGGGACAACCAGTCTTTGCTCTAACTCCTTATGATTCTGAGACAACCAGTCTTTGCTCTAACCCCTTATGATTCAGGGACAACCAGTCTTTGCTCTTTCTCCTTATGATTCTGAGACAACCAGTCTTTGCTCTAACTCCTTATGATTCTGAGAAAACCAATCTTTGCTCTACCTCCTTATGATTCTGGGACAACCAGTCTTTGCTCTAACTCCTTATGATTCTGAGACAACCAGTCTTTGCTCAAACTCCTTATGATTCTGATACAACCAGTCTTAGCTCTAACTCCTTATGATTCTGGGACGACCAGTCTTTGCTCTAATTCCTTATGATTCTGAGACAACCAGTCTTTGCTCTAACTCCTTATGATTCTGGGACAACCAGTCTTTGCTCTTTCTCCTTATGATTCTGAGACAACCAGTCTTTGCTCTAACTCCTTATGATTCTGAGACAACCAGTCTTTGCTCTAACTCCTTATGATTCTGAGACAACCAGTCTTTGCTCTAACTCCTTATGATTCTGGAACGACCAGTCTTTGCTCCAACTCCTTATGATTCTGAGACAACCAGTCTTTGTTCTAACCCCTTATGATTCTGAGACAACCAGTCTTTGCTCTAACTCCTTATGATTCTGAGACAACCAGTCTTTGCTCTAAATCCTTAAGATTCTGGGACAACCAGTCTTTGCTCTAACTCCTTATGTTTCTGGGACAACCAGTCTTTGCTCTTTCTCCTTATGATTCTCATAAAACCAGTCTTTGCTCCAACTCCTTATGATTCTGAGACAACCAGTCTTTGCTCTAACTCCTTATGATTCTGAGACAACCAGTCTTTGCTCAAACTCCTTATGATTCTGAGACAACCAGTCTTTGCTCTAATTCCTTATGATTCTGGGACGACCAGTCTTTGCTCCAACTCCTTATGATTCTGAGACAACCAGTCTTTGCTCTAACTCCTTATGATTCTGGGACAACCAGTCTTTGCTCTAACTCCTTATGATTCTGAGACAACCAGTCTTTGCTCTAACCCCTTATGATTCAGGGACAACCAGTCTTTGCTCTTTCTCCTTATGATTCTGAGACAACCAGTCTTTGCTCTAACTCCTTATGATTCTGAGAAAACCAATCTTTGCTCTACCTCCTTATGATTCTGGGACAACCAGTCTTTGCTCTAACTCCTTATGATTCTGAGACAACCAGTCTTTGCTCAAACTCCTTATGATTCTGATACAACCAGTCTTAGCTCTAACTCCTTATGATTCTGGGACGACCAGTCTTTGCTCTAATTCCTTATGATTCTGAGACAACCAGTCTTTGCTCTAACTCCTTATGATTCTGGGACAACCAGTCTTTGCTCTTTCTCCTTATGATTCTGAGACAACCAGTCTTTGCTCTAACTCCTTATGATTCTGAGACAACCAGTCTTTGCTCTAACTCCTTATGATTCTGAGACAACCAGTCTTTGCTCAAACTCCTTATGATTCTGAGACAACCAGTCTTTGCTCTAACTCCTTATGATTCTGTGACGACCAGTCTTTGCTCCAACTCCTTATGATTCTGAGACAACCAGTCTTTGCTCTAACTCCTTATGATTCTGAGACAACCAATCATTGCTCTAACTCCTTATGATTCTGGGACAACCAGTCTTTGCTCTAACTCCTTATGATTCTGAGACAACCAGTCTTTGCTCTAACTCCTTATGATTCTGGGACGACCAGTCTTTGCTCTAACTCCTTATGATTCTGAGACAACCAGTCTTTGCTCTAACTCCTTATGATTCTAAGACAACCAGTCTTTGCTCTAACTCCTTATGATTCTGAGACAGCCAGTCTTTGCTCTAACTCCTTATGATTCTGAAACAACCAGTCTTTGCTCTAACTCCTTATGATTCTGGGACAACCAGTCTTTGCTCTAACTCCTTATGATTCTGAAACAACCAGTTTTTGCCCTAACTCCTTATGATTCTGAGACGACCAGTCTTTGCTCTAACTCCTTATGATTCTGGGACGATCAGTCTTTGCTCTAACTCGTTATGATTCTGGGACGACCAGTCTTTGCTCTAACTCCTTATGATTCTGGGACGACCAGTCTTTGCTCCAACTCCTTATGATTCTGGGACGACCAGTCTTTGCTCTAACTCCTTATGATTCTGGGACAACCAGTCTTTGCTCTAACTCCTTATGATTCTGAGACAACCAGTCTTTGCTCTAACCCCTTATGATTCTGAGACAACCAGTCTTTGCTCTAACTCCTTATGATTCTGGAACGACCAATCTTTGCTCCAACTCCTTATGATTCTGAGACAACCAGTCTTTGTTCTAACCCCTTATGATTCTGAGACAACCAGTCTTTGCTCTAACTCCTTATGATTCTGAGACAACCAGTCTTTGCTCTAAATCCTTAAGATTCTGGGACAACCAGTCTTTGCTCTAACTCCTTATGTTTCTGGGACAACCAGTCTTTGCTCTTTCTCCTTATGATTCTCAGAAAACCAGTCTTTGCTCCAACTCCTTATGATTCTGAGACAACCAGTCTTTGCTCTAACTCCTTATGATTCTGAGACAACCAGTCTTTGCTCAAACTCCTTATGATTCTGAGACAACCAGTCTTTGCTCTAACTCCTTATGATTCTGGGACGACCAGTCTTTGCTCCAACTCCTTATGATTCTGAGACAACCAGTCTTTGCTCTAACTCCTTATGATTCTGGGACAACCATTCTTTGCTCTAACTCCTTATGATTCTGAGACAACCAGTCTTTGCTCTAACCCCTTATGATTCAGGGACAACCAGTCTTTGCTCTTTCTCCTTATGATTCTGAGACAACCAGTCTTTGCTCTAACTCCTTATGATTCTGAGAAAACCAATCTTTGCTCTACCTCCTTATGATTCTGGGACAACCAGTCTTTGCTCTAACTCCTTATGATTCTGATACAACCAGTCTTAGCTCTAACTCCTTATGATTCTGGGACGACCAGTCTTTGCTCTAATTCCTTATGATTCTGAGACAACCAGTCTTTGCTCTAACTCCTTATGATTCTGGGACAACCAGTCTTTGCTCTTTCTCCTTATGATTCTGAGACAACCAGTCTTTGCTCTAACTCCTTATGATTCTGAGACAACCAGTCTTTGCTCTAACTCCTTATGATTCTGAGACAACCAGTCTTTGCTCAAACTCCTTATGATTCTGAGACAACCAGTCTTTGCTCTAACTCCTTATGATTCTGTGACGACCAGTCTTTGCTCCAACTCCTTATGATTCTGAGACAACCAGTCTTTGCTCTAACTCCTTATGATTCTGAGACAACCAATCATTGCTCTAACTCCTTATGATTCTGGGACAACCAGTCTTTGCTCTAACTCCTTATGATTCTGAGACAACCAGTCTTTGCTCTAACTCCTTATGATTCTGGGACGACCAGTCTTTGCTCTAGCTCCTTATGATTCTGAGACAACCAGTCTTTGCTCTAACTCCTTATGATTCTGAAACAATCAGTCTTTGCTCTAACTCCTTATGATTCTGGGACAACCAGTCTTTGCTCTAACTCCTTATGATTCTGAAACAACCAGTTTTTGCCCTAACTCCTTATGATTCTGAGACGACCAGTCTTTGCTCTAACTCCTTATGATTCTGGGACGACCAGTCTTTGCTCTAACTCCTTATGATTCTGGGACGACCAGTCTTTGCTCCAACTCCTTATGATTCTGGGACGACCAGTCTTTGCTCTAACTCCTTATGATTCTGGGACAACCAGTCTTTGCTCTAACTCCTTATGATTCTGAGACAACCAGTCTTTGCTCTAACCCCTTATGATTCTGAGACAACCAGTCTTTGCTCTAACTCCTTATGATTCTGAGATAACCAATCTTTGCTCTAACTCCTTATGATTCTGAGACAACCAGTCTGCTCTAACTCCTTATGATTCTGGGACGACCAGTCTTTGCTCTAACTCCTTATGATTCTGGGACAACCAGTCTTTGCTCCAACTCCTTATGATTCTGAGACAACCAGTCTTTGCTCTAACTCCTTATGATTCTGGGACAACCAGTCTTTGCTCTAACTCCTTATGTTTCTGAAAGAACCAGTCCTTGCTCTAACTCTTTATGATTCTGGGACAACTAGTCTTTGCTCTTTCTCCTTATGATTCTGAGACAACCAGTCTTTGCTCCAACTCCTTATGATTCTGAGACAACCAGTCTTTGCTCTAACTCCTTATGATTCTGAGACAACCAGTCTTTGCTCAAACTCCTTATGATTCTGAGACAACCAGTCTTTGCTCTAACTCCTTATGATTCTGGAACGACCAGTCTTTGCTCCAACTCCTTATGATTCTGAGACAACCAGTCTTTGTTTTAACCCCTTATGATTCTGAGACAACCAGTCTTTGCTCTAACTCCTTATGATTCTGAGACAACCAGTCTTTGCTCTAAATCCTTAAGATTCTGGGACAACCAGTCTTTGCTCTAACTCCTTATGTTTCTGAGACAACCAGTCCTGCTCTAACTCCTTATGATTCTGGGACAACCAGTCTTTGCTCTTTCTCCTTATGATTCTGAGAAAACCAGTCTTTGCTCCAACTCCTTATGATTCTGAGACAACCAGTCTTTGCTCTAACTCCTTATGATTCTGAGACAACCAGTCTTTGCTCAAACTCCTTATGATTCTGAGACAATCAGTCTTTGCTCTAACTCTTTATGATTGTGGGACGACCAGTCTTTGCTCCAACTCCTTATGATTCTGAGACAACCAGTCTTTGCTCTAACTCCTTATGATTCTGGGACAACCAGTCTTTGCTCTAACTCCTTATGATTCTGAGACAACCAGTCTTTGCTCTAACCCCTTATGATTCAGGGACAACCAGTCTTTGCTCTTTCTCCTTATGATTCTGAGACAACCAGTCTTTGCTCTAACTCCTTATGATTCTGAGACAACCAATCTTTGCCCTACCTCCTTATGATTCTGGGACAACCAGTCTTTGCTCTAACTCCTTATGATTCTGAGACAACCAGTCTTTGCTCAAACTCCTTATGATTCTGATACAACCAGTCTTAGCTCTAACTCCTTATGATTCTGGGACGACCAGTCTTTGCTCTAATTCCTTATGATTCTGAGACAACCAGTCTTTGCTCTAACTCCTTATGATTCTGGGACAACCAGTCTTTGCTCTTTATCCTTATGATTCTGAGACAACCAGTCTTTGCTCTAACTCCTTATGATTCTGAGACAACCAGTCTTTGCTCTAACTCCTTATGATTCTGAGACAACCAGACTTTGCTCAAACTCCTTATGATTCTGAGACAACCAGTCTTTGCTCTAACTCCTTATGATTCTGTGACGACCAGTCTTTGCTCCAACTCCTTATGATTCTGAGACAACCAGTCTTTGCTCAAACTCCTTATGATTCTGATACAACCAGTCTTAGCTCTAACTCCTTATGATTCTGAGATAACCAATCTTTGCTCTAACTCCTTATGATTCTGAGACAACCAGTCTGCTCTAACTCCTTATGATTCTGGGACGACCAGTCTTTGCTCTAACTCCTTATGATTCTGGGACAACCAGTCTTTGCTCCAACTCCTTATGATTCTGAGACAACCAGTCTTTGCTCTAACTCCTTATGATTCTGGGACAACCAGTCTTTGCTCTAACTCCTTATGTTTCTGAAAGAACCAGTCCTTGCTCTAACTCTTTATGATTCTGGGACAACTAGTCTTTGCTCTTTCTCCTTATGATTCTGAGACAACCAGTCTTTGCTCCAACTCCTTATGATTCTGAGACAACCAGTCTTTGCTCTAACTCCTTATGATTCTGAGACAACCAGTCTTTGCTCAAACTCCTTATGATTCTGAGACAACCAGTCTTTGCTCTAACTCCTTATGATTCTGGAACGACCAGTCTTTGCTCCAACTCCTTATGATTCTGAGACAACCAGTCTTTGTTCTAACCCCTTATGATTCTGAGACAACCAGTCTTTGCTCTAACTCCTTATGATTCTGAGACAACCAGTCTTTGCTCTAAATCCTTAAGATTCTGGGACAACCAGTCTTTGCTCTAACTCCTTATGTTTCTGAGACAACCAGTCCTGCTCTAACTCCTTATGATTCTGGGACAACCAGTCTTTGCTCTTTCTCCTTATGATTCTGAGAAAACCAGTCTTTGCTCCAACTCCTTATGATTCTGAGACAACCAGTCTTTGCTCTAACTCCTTATGATTCTGAGACAACCAGTCTTTGCTCAAACTCCTTATGATTCTGAGACAATCAGTCTTTGCTCTAACTCTTTATGATTCTGGGACGACCAGTCTTTGTTCCAACTCCTTATGATTCTGAGACAACCAGTCTTTGCTCTAACTCCTTATGATTCTGGGACAACCAGTCTTTGCTCTAACTCCTTATGATTCTGAGACAACCAGTCTTTGCTCTAACCCCTTATGATTCAGGGACAACCAGTCTTTGCTCTTTCTCCTTATGATTCTGAGACAACCAGTCTTTGCTCTAACTCCTTATGATTCTGAGACAACCAATCTTTGCCCTACCTCCTTATGATTCTGGGACAACCAGTCTTTGCTCTAACTCCTTATGATTCTGAGACAACCAGTCTTTGCTCAAACTCCTTATGATTCTGATACAACCAGTCTTAGCTCTAACTCCTTATGATTCTGGGACGACCAGTCTTTGCTCTAATTCCTTATGATTCTGAGACAACCAGTCTTTGCTCTAACTCCTTATGATTCTGGGACAACCAGTCTTTGCTCTTTATCCTTATGATTCTGAGACAACCAGTCTTTGCTCTAACTCCTTATGATTCTGAGACAACCAGTCTTTGCTCTAACTCCTTATGATTCTGAGACAACCAGACTTTGCTCAAACTCCTTATGATTCTGAGACAACCAGTCTTTGCTCTAACTCCTTATGATTCTGTGACGACCAGTCTTTGCTCCAACTCCTTATGATTCTGAGACAACCAGTCTTTGCTCTAACTCCTTATGATTCTGAGACAACCAATCATTGCTCTAACTCCTTATGATTCTGGGACAACCAGTCTTTGCTCTAACTCCTTATGATTCTGAGACAACCAGTCTTTGCTCTAACTCCTTATGATTCTGGGACGACCAGTCTTTGCTCTAACTCCTTATGATTCTGAGACAACCAGTCTTTGCTCTAACTCCTTATGATTCTAAGACAACCAGTCTTTGCTCTAACTCCTTATGATTCTGAGACAGCCAGTCTTTGCTCTAACTCCTTATGATTCTGAAACAACCAGTCTTTGCTCTAACTCCTTATGATTCTGGGACAACCAGTCTTTGCTCTAACTCCTTATGATTCTAAAACAACCAGTTTTTGCCCTAACACCTTATGATTCTGAGACGACCAGTCTTTGCTCTAACTCCTTATGATTCTGGGACGACCAGTCTTTGCTCTAACTCGTTATGATTCTGGGACGACCAGTCTTTGCTCTAACTCCTTATGATTCTGAGACGACCAGTCTTTGCTCCAACTCCTTATGATTCTGGGACGACCAGTCTTTACTCTAACTCCTTATGATTCTGGGACAACCAGTCTTTGCTCTAACTCCTTATGATTCTGAGACAACCAGTCTTTGCTCTTTCTCCTTATGATTCTGAGACAACCAGTCTTTGCTCTAACTCCTTATGATTCTGTGACAACCAGTCTTTGCTCTAACTCCTTATGATTCTGAGACAACCAGTCTTTGCTCAAACGCCTTATGATTCTGAGACAACCAGTCTTTGCTCTAACTCCTTATGATTCTGGGACGACCAGTCTTTGCTCTAACTCCTTATGATTCTTAGACAACCAGTCTTTGCTCTAACTCCTTATGATTCTGAGACAACCAGTCTTTGCTCAAACTCCTTATGATTCTGAGACAACCAGTCTTTGCTCTAACATCTTATGATTCTGGGACGACCAGTCTTTGCTCTAACTCCTTATGATTCTGAGACAACCAGTCTTTGCTCTAACTCCTTATGATTCTGAGACAACCAGTCTTTGCTCTTTCTCCTTATGATTCTGAGACAACCATTCTTTGCTCTAACTCTTTATGATTCTGAGACAACCAATCTTTGCTCTAACTCCTTATGATTCTGAGACAACCAGTCTTTGCTCAACTCCTTATGATTCTGAGACAACCAGTCTTTGCTCTAACTCCTTATGATTCTGCGACGACCAGTCTTTGATCCAACTCCTTATGATTCTGAGACAACCAGTCTTTGCTCTAACTCCTTATGATTCTGGGACAACCAGTCTTTGCTCTTTCTCCTTATGATTCTGAGACAACCAGTCTTTGCTCAAACTCCTTATGATTCTGAGACAACCAGTCTTTGCTCTAACTCCTTATGATTCTGGGACAACCAGTCTTTGCTCTAACTCCTTATGATTCTGGGACGACCAGTCTTTGCTCCAACTCCTTATGATTCTGAGACAACCAGTCTTTGCTCTAACTCCTTATGATTCTGAGACAACCAGTCTTTGTTCTAACTCCTTATGATTCTGAGACAACCAGTCTTTGCTCTAACTCCTTATGATTCTGAGACAACCAGTCTTTGCTCTAACTCCTTATGATTCTGAGACAACCAGTCTTTGCTCTTTCTCCTTATGATTCTGAGACAACCAGTCTTTGCTCTAACTCCTTATGATTCTGAGACAACCAGTCTTTGCTCTAACTCCTTATGATTCTGGGACGACCAGTCTTTGCTCCAACTCCTTATGATTCTGAGACAACCAGTCTTTGCTCTAACTCCTTATGATTCTGAGACAACCAGTCTTTGCTCTAACTCCTTATGATTCTGGGACAACCAGTCTTTGCTCTAACTCCTTATGATTCTGAGACAACCAGTCTTTGCTCTTTCTCCTTATGATTCTGAGACAACCAGTCTTTGCTCTAACTCCTTATGATTCTGAAACAACCAGTCTTTGCTCTAACTCCTTATGATTCTGGGACAACCAGTCTTTGCTCTTTCTCCTTATGATTCTGAGACAACCAGTCTTTGCTCTAACTCCTTATGATTCTGAGACAACCAGTCTTTGCTCTAACTCCTTATGATTCTGAAACCACCAGTCTTTGCTCTAACTCCTTATGATTCTGGGACAACCAGTCTTTGCTCAAACTCCTTATGATTCTGAGAAAATCAGTCTTTGCTCTTTCTCCTTTTGATTCTGAGACAACCAGTCTTTGCTCTAACTTCTTATGATTCTGAGACTACCAGTCTTTGCTCTAACTTCTTATGATTCTGAGACAACCAGTCTTTGCTCTAACTCCTTATGATTCTGAGACAACCAGTCTTTGCTCTAACTCCTTATGATTCTGGGACGACCAGTCTTTGCTCTAACTCCTTATGATTCTGAGACAACCAGTCTTTGCTCTAACTCCTTATGATTCTGAGACAACCAGTCTTTGCTCTAACTCCTTATGATTCTGAGACAGCCAGTCTTTCCTCTAACTCCTTATGATTCTGAGACAACCAGTCTTTGCTCTAACTCCTTATGATTCTGAGACAACCAGTATTTGCTCTAACTCCTTATGATTCTGAGACAACCAGTTTTTGCTCTAACTCCTTATGATTCTGAGACAACCAGTATTTGCTCTAACTCCTTATGATTCTGAGACAACCACTCTGCTCTAACTCCTTATGATTCTGGGACGACCAATCTTTGCTCTAACTCCTTATGATTCTGGGACGACCAGTCTTTGCTCTAACTCCTTATAATTCTGGGACGACCAGTCTTTGCTCCAACTCCTTATGATTCTGAGACAACCAGTCTTTGCTCTTACTCCTTATGATTCTGGGACAACCAGTCTTTGCTCTAACTCCTTATGATTCTGAGACAACCAATCTTTGCTCTAACCCCTTATGATTCTGAGACAACCAGTCTTTGCTCTTTCTCCTTATGATTCTGAGACAACCAGTGTTTGCTCTAACTCCTTATGATTCTGAGACAACCAGTCTTTGCTCTAACTCCTTATGATTCTGAGACAACCAGTCTTTGCTCAAACGCCTTATGATTCTGAGACAACCAGTCTTTGCTCTAACTCCTTATGATTCTGGGACGACCAGTCTTTACTCTAACTCCTTATGATTCTGAGACAACCAGTCTTTGCTCTAACTCCTTATGATTCTGAGACAACCAGTCTTTGCTCAAACTCCTTATGATTCTGAGACAACCAGTCTTTGCTCTAACATCTTATGATTCTGGGATGACCATTCTTTGCTCTAACTCCTTATGATTCAGAGACAACCAGTCTTTGCTCTAACTCCTTATGATTCTGGGACAACCAGTCTTTGCTCTAACTCCTTATGATTCTGAGACAACCAGTCTTTGCTCTAACTCCTTATGATTCTGAGACAACCAGTCTTTGCTCAAACGCCTTATGATTCTGAGACAACCAGTCTTTGCTCTAACTCCTTATGATTCTGGGACGACCAGTCTTTGCTCTAACTCCTTATGATTCTGAGACAACCAGTCTTTGCTCTAACTCCTTATGATTCTGAGACAACCAGTCTTTGCTCAAACTCCTTATGATTCTGAGACAACCAGTCTTTGCTCTAACATCTTATGATTCTGGGACGACCAGTCTTTGCTCTAACTCCTTATGATTCTGAGACAACCAGTCTTTGCTCTAACTCCTTATGATTCTGAGACAACCAGTCTTTGCTCTTTCTCCTTATGATTCTGAGACAACCATTCTTTGCTCTAACTCTTTATGATTCTGAGACAACCAGTCTTTGCTCTAACTCCTTATGATTCTGAGAAAACCAGTCTTTGCTCAACTCCTTATGATTCTGAGACAACCAGTCTTTGCTCTAACTCCTTATGATTCTGCGACGACCAGTCTTTGATCCAACTCCTTATGATTCTGAGACAACCAGTCTTTGCTCTAACTCCTTATGATTCTGGGACAACCAGTCTTTGCTCTTTCTCCTTATGATTCTGAGACAACCAGTCTTTGCTCAAACTCCTTATGATTCTGAGACAACCAGTCTTTGCTCTAACTCCTTATGATTCTGGGACAACCAGTCTTTGCTCTAACTCCTTATGATTCTGGGACGACCAGTCTTTGCTCCAACTCCTTATGATTCTGAGACAACCAGTCTTTGCTCTAACTCCTTATGATTCTGAGACAACCAGTCTTTGTTCTAACTCCTTATGATTCTGAGACAACCAGTCTTTGCTCTAACTCCTTATGATTCTGAGACAACCAGTCTTTGCTCTTTCTCCTTATGATTCTGAGACAACCAGTCTTTGCTCTTTCTCCTTATGATTCTGAGACAACCAGTCTTTGCTCTAACTCCTTATGATTCTGAGACAACCAGTCTTTGCTCTAACTCCTTATGATTCTGGGACGACCAGTCTTTGCTCCAACTCCTTATGATTCTGAGACAACCAGTCTTTGCTCTAACTCCTTATGATTCTGAGACAACCAGTCTTTGCTCTAACTCCTTATGATTCTGGGACAACCAGTCTTTGCTCTAACTCCTTATGATTCTGAGACAACCAGTCTTTGCTCTTTCTCCTTATGATTCTGAGACAACCAGTCTTTGCTCTAACTCCTTATGATTCTGAGACAACCAGTCTTTGCTCTAACTCCTTATGATTCTGGGACAACCAGTCTTTGCTCTTTCTCCTTATGATTCTGAGACAACCAGTCTTTGCTCTAACTCCTTATGATTCTGAGACAACCAGTCTTTGCTCTAACTCCTTATGATTCTGAAACCACCAGTCTTTGCTCTAACTCCTTATGATTCTGGGACAACCAGTCTTTGCTCAAACTCCTTATGATTCTGAGACAATCAGTCTTTGCTCTTTCTCCTTTTGATTCTGAGACAACCAGTCTTTGCTCTAACTTCTTATGATTCTGAGACTACCAGTCTTTGCTCTAACTTCTTATGATTCTGAGACAACCAGTCTTTGCTCTAACTCCTTATGATTCTGAGACAACCAGTCTTTGCTCTAACTCCTTATGATTCTGGGACGACCAGTCTTTGCTCTAACTCCTTATGATTCTGAGACAACCAGTCTTTGCTCTAACTCCTTATGATTCTGAGACAACCAGTCTTTGCTCTAACTCCTTATGATTCTGAGACAGCCAGTCTTTCCTCTAACTCCTTATGATTCTGAGACAACCAGTCTTTGCTCTAACTCCTTATGATTCTGAGACAACCAGTATTTGCTCTAACTCCTTATGATTCTGAGACAACCAGTTTTTGCTCTAACTCCTTATGATTCTGAGACAACCAGTATTTGCTCTAACTCCTTATGATTCTGAGACAACCACTCTGCTCTAACTCCTTATGATTCTGGGACGACCAATCTTTGCTCTAACTCCTTATAATTCTGGGACGACCAGTCTTTGCTCCAACTCCTTATGATTCTGGGACAACCAGTCTTTGCTCTAACTCCTTATGATTCTGGGACAACCAGTCTTTGCTCTAACTCCTTATGATTCTGAGACAACCAGTCTTTGCTCTAACCCCTTATGATTCTGAGACAACCAGTCTTTGCTCTTTCTCCTTATGATTCTGAGACAACCAGTGTTTGCTCTAACTCCTTATGATTCTGAGACAACCAGTCTTTGCTCTAACTCCTTATGATTCTGAGACAACCAGTCTTTGCTCAAACGCCTTATGATTCTGAGACAACCAGTCTTTGGTCTAACTCCTTATGATTCTGGGACGACCAGTCTTTACTCTAACTCCTTATGATTCTGAGACAACCAGTCTTTGCTCTAACTCCTTATGATTCTGAGACAACCAGTCTTTGCTCAAACTCCTTATGATTCTGAGACAACCAGTCTTTGCTCTAACATCTTATGATTCTGGGATGACCATTCTTTGCTCTAACTCCTTATGATTCAGAGACAACCAGTCTTTGCTCTAACTCCTTATGATTCTGGGACAACCAGTCTTTGCTCTTTCTCCTTATGATTCTGAGACAACCAGTCTTTGTTCTAACTCTTTATGATTCTGAGACAACCAGTCTTTGCTCTAACTCCTTATGATTCTGAGACAACCAGTCTTTGCTCCAACTCCTTATGATTCTGAGACAACCAGTCTTTGCTCTAACTCCTTATGATTCTGGGACAACCAGTCTTTGCTCTTTCTCCTTATGATTCTGAGACAACCAGTCTTTGCTCAAACTCCTTATGATTCTGAGACAACCAGTCTTTGCTATAACTCCTTATGATTCTGGGACGACCAGTCTTTGCTCTAACTCCTTATGATTCTGGGACGACCAGTCTTTGCTCCAACTCCTTATGATTCTGAGACAACCAGTCTTTGCTCTAACTCCTTATGACATCTGAGACAACCAGTCTTTGCTCTAACTCCTTATGATTCTGAGACAACCAGTCTTTGCTCTAACTCCTTATGATTCTGAGACAACCAGTCTTTGCTCTAACTCCTTATGATTCTGAGACAACCAGTCTTTGCTCTTTCTCCTTATGATTCTGAGACAACCAGTCTTTGCTCTAACTCCTTATGATTCTGAGACAACCAGTCTTTGCTCTAACTCCTTATGATTCTGGGACGACCAGTCTCTGCTCCAACTCCTTATGATTCTGAGACAACCAGTCTTTGCTCTAACTCCTTATGATTCTGGGACAACCAGTCTTTGCTCTAACTCCTTATGATTCTGAGACAACCAGTCTTTGCTCTTTCTCCTTATGATTCTGAGACAACCAGTCTTTGCTCTAACTCCTTATGATTCTGAGACAACCAATCATTGCTCTAACTCCTTATGATTCTGGGACAACCAGTCTTTGCTCTAACTCCTTATGATTCTGGGACGACCAGTCTTTGCTCTAACTCCTTATGATTCTGAGACAACCAGTCTTTGCTCTAACTCCTTATGATTCTAAGACAACCAGTCTTTGCTCTAACTCCTTATGATTCTGAGACAGCCAGTCTTTGCTCTAACTCCTTATGATTCTGAGACAACCAGTCTTTGCTCTAACTCCTTATGATTCTGGGACAACCAGTCTTTGCTCTAACTCCTTATGATTCTGAAACAACCAGTTTTTGCCCTAACTCCTTATGATTCTGAGACGACCAGTCTTTGCTCTAACTCCTTATGATTCTGGGACGACCAGTCTTTACTCTAACTCCTTATGATTCTGGGACGACCAGTCTTTGCTCTAACTCCTTATGATTCTGGGACACCAGTCTTTGCTCCAACTCCTTATGATTCTGAGACAACCGGTCTTTGCTCTTTCTCCTTATGATTCTGAGACAACCAGTCTTTGCTCTAACTCCTTATGACATCTGAGACAACCAGTCTTTGCTCTAACTCCTTATGATTCTGAGACAACCAGTCTTTTCTCTAACTCCTTATGATTCTGAGACAACCAGTCTTTGCTCTAACTCCTTATGATTCTGAGACAACCAGTCTTTGCTCTTTCTCCTTATGATTCTGAGACAACCAGTCTTTGCTCTAACTCCTTATGATTCTGAGACAACCAGTCTTTGCTCTAACTCCTTATGATTCTGGGACGACCAGTCTCTGCTCCAACTCCTTATGATTCTGAGACAACCAGTCTTTGCTCTAACTCCTTATGATTCTGAGACAACCAGTCTTTGCTCTAACTCCTTATGATTCTGGGACAACCAGTCTTTGCTCTAACTCCTTATGATTCTGAGACAACCAGTCTTTGCTCTTTCTCCTTATGATTCTGAGACAACCAGTCTTTGCTCTAACTCCTTATGATTCTGAGACAACCAATCATTGCTCTAACTCCTTATGATTCTGGGACAACCAGTCTTTGCTCTAACTCCTTATGATTCTGAGACAACCAGTCTTTGCTCTAACTCCTTATGATTCTGGGACGACCAGTCTTTGCTCTAACTCCTTATGATTCTGAGACAACCAGTCTTTGCTCTAACTCCTTATGATTCTAAGACAACCAGTCTTTGCTCTAACTCCTTATGATTCTGAGACAGCCAGTCTTTGCTCTAACTCCTTATGATTCTGGGACAACCAGTCTTTGCTCTAACTCCTTATGATTCTGAAACAACCAGTTTTTGCCCTAACTCCTTATGATTCTGAGACGACCAGTCTTTGCTCTAACTCCTTATGATTCTGGGACAACCAGTCTTTGCTCTAACTCCTTATGATTCTGGGACGACCAGTCTTTGCTCTAACTCCTTATGATTCTGGGACACCAGTCTTTGCTCCAACTCCTTATGATTCTGAGACAACCAGTATTTGCTCTAACATCTTATGATTCTGGGACGACCATTCTTTGCTCTAACTCCTTATGATTCTGGGACGACCAGTCTTTGCTCTAACTCCTTATGATTCTGGGACACCAGTCTTTGCTCCAACTCCTTATGATTCTGAGACAACCAGTCTTTGCTCTAACTCCTTATGATTCTGGGACGACCAGTCTTTGCTCTAACTCCTTATGATTCTGGGACGACCAGTCTTTGCTCTAACTCCTTATGATTCTGGGATACCAGTCTTTGCTCCAACTCCTTATGATTCTGAGACAACCAGTCTTTGCTCTAACTCCTTATGATTCTGAGACAACCAGTCTTTGCTCTAACCCCTTATGATTCTGAGACAACCAGTCTTTGCTCTTTCTCCTTATGATTCTGAGACAACCAGTCTTTGCTCTAACTCCTTATGATTCTGAGACAACCAGTCTTTGCTCTAACTCCTTATGATTCTGGGACGACCAGTCTCTGCTCCAAGTCCTTATGATTCTGAGACAACCAGTCTTTGCTCTAACTCCTTATGATTCTGAGACAACCAGTCTTTGCTCAAACTCCTTATGATTCTGAGACAACCAGTCTTTGCTCTAACATCTTATGATTCTGGGACGACCATTCTTTGCTCTAACTCCTTATGATTCAGAGACAACCAGTCTTTGCTCTAACTCCTTATGATTCTGGGACAACCAGTCTTTGCTCTTACTCCTTATGATTCTGAGACAACCAGTCTTTGCTCTAACTCTTTATGATTCTGAGACAACCAGTCTTTGCTCTAACTCCTTATGATTCTGAGACAACCAGTCTTTGCTCAACTCCTTATGATTCTGAGACAACCAGTCTTTGCTCTTACTCCTTATGATTCTGGGACGACCAGTCTTTGCTCCAACTCCTTATGATTCTGAGACAACCAGTCTTTGCTCTAACTCCTTATGATTCTGTGACAACCAGTCTTTGCTCTTTCTCCTTATGATTCTGAGACAACCAGTCTTTGCTCAAACTCCTTATGATTCTGAGACAACCAGTCTTTGCTCTAACTCCTTATGATTCTGGGACGACCAGTCTTTGCTCTAACTCCTTATGATTCTGGGACGACCAGTCTCTGCTCCAACTCCTTATGATTCTGAGACAACCAGTCTTTGCTCTAACTCCTTATGATTCTGAGACAACCAGTCTTTGCTCTTACTCCTTATGATTCTGGGACGACCAGTCTTTGCTCCAACTCCTTATGATTCTGAGACAACCAGTCTTTGCTCTAACTCCTTATGATTCTGTGACAACCAGTCTTTGCTCTTTCTCCTTATGATTCTGAGACAACCAGTCTTTGCTCAAACTCCTTATGATTCTGAGACAACCAGTCTTTGCTCCAACTCCTTATGATTCTGAGACAACCAGTCTTTGCTCTAACTCCTTATGATTCTGAGACAACCAGTCTTTGCTCTAACCCCTTATGATTCTGAGACAACCAGTCTTTGCTCTTTCTCCTTATGATTCTGAGACAACCAGTCTTTGCTCTAACTCCTTATGATTCTGAGACAACCAGTCTTTGCTCTAACTCCTTATGATTCTGAGACAACCAGTCTTTGCTCAAACGCCTTATGATTCTGAGACAACCAGTCTTTGCTCTAACTCCTTATGATTCTGGGACAACCAGTCTTTGCTCTAACTCCTTATGATTCTGAGACAACCAGTCTTTGCTCTAACCCCTTATGATTCTGAGACAACCAATCTTTGCTCTTTCTCCTTATGATTCTGAGACAACCAGTCTTTGCTCTAACTCCTTATGATTCTGAGACAACCAGTCTTTGCTCTAACTCCTTATGATTCTGAGACAACCAGTCTTTGCTCAAACGCCTTATGATTCTGAGACAACCAGTCTTTGCTCTAACTCCTTATGATTCTGGGACGACCAGTCTTTGCTCTAACTCCTTATGATTCTGAGACAACCAGTCTTTGCTCTAACTCCTTATGATTCTGAGACAACCAGTCTTTGCTCAAACTCCTTATGATTCTGAGACAACCAGTCTTTGCTCTAACATCTTATGATTCTGGGACGACCATTCTTTGCTCTAACTCCTTATGATTCAGAGACAACCAGTCTTTGCTCTAACTCCTTATGATTCTGGGACAACCAGTCTTTGCTCTTTCTCCTTATGATTCTGAGACAACCAGTCTTTGCTCTTTCTCCTTATGATTCTGAGACAACCAGTCTTTGCTCAAACTCCTTATGATTCTGAGACAACCAGTCTTTGCTCTAACTCCTTATGATTCTGGGACGACCAGTCTTTGCTCTAACTCCTTATGATTCTGAGACAACCAGTCTTTGCTCTAACTCCTTATGATTCTGAGACAACCAGTATTTGCTCTACCTCCTTATGATTCTGAGACAACCAGTCTTTGCTCTAACTCCTTATGATTCTGAGACAACCAGTCTTTGCTCTAACTCCTTATGATTCTGAGACAACCAGTCTTTGCTCTAACTCCTTATGATTCTGAGACAACCAGTCTTTGCTCTTTCTCCTTATGATTCTGAGACAACCAGTCTTTGTTTTAACTCCTTATGATTCTGAGACAACCAGTCTTTGCTCTAACTCCTTATGATTCTGGGACGACCAGTCTTTGCTCCAACTCCTTATGATTCTGAGACAACCAGTCTTTGCTCTAACTCCTTATGATTCTGAGACAACCAGTCTTTGCTCTAACTCCTTATGATTCTGGGACAACCAGTCTTTGCTCTAACTCCTTATGATTCTGAGACAACCAGTCTTTGCTCTTTCTCCTTATGATTCTGAGACAACCAGTCTTTGCTCTAACTCCTTATGATTCTGAGACAACCAATCATTGCTCTAACTCCTTATGATTCTGGGACAACCAGTCTTTGCTCTAACTCCTTATGATTCTGAGACAACCAGTCTTTGCTCTAACTCCTTATGATTCTGGGACGACCAGTCTTTGCTCTAACTCCTTATGATTCTGAGACAACCAGTCTTTGCTCTAACTCCTTATGATTCTAAGACAACCAGTCTTTGCTCTAACTCCTTATGATTCTGAGACAGCAAGTCTTTGCTCTAACTCCTTATGATTCTGAAACAACCAGTCTTTGCTCTAACTCCTTATGATTCTGGGACAACCAGTCTTTGCTCTTTCTCCTTATGATTCTGAGACAACCAGTCTTTGCTCAAACTCCTTATGATTCTGAGACAACCAGTCTTTGCTCTAACTCCTTATGATTCTGGGACGACCAGTCTTTGCTCTAACTCCTTATGATTCTGGGACGACCAGTCATTGCTCCAACTCCTTATGATTCTGAGACAACCAGTCTTTGCTCTAACTCCTTATGATTCTGAGACAACCAGTCTTTGCTCTAACTCCTTATGATTCTGAGACAACCAGTCTTTGCTCTAACTCCTTATGATTCTGAGACAACCAGTCTTTGCTCTAACTCCTTATGATTCTGAGACAACCAGTCTTTGCTCTTTCTCCTTATGATTCTGAGACAACCAGTCTTTGCTCTAACTCCTTATGATTCTGAGACAACAAGTCTTTGCTCTAACTCCTTATGATTCTGGGACGACCAGTCTTTGCTCCAACTCCTTATGATTCTGAGACAACCAGTCTTTCCTCTAACTCCTTATGATTCTGAGACAACCAGTCTTTGCTCTTTCTCCTTATGATTCTGAGACAACCAGTCTTTGCTCTAACTCCTTATGATTCTGAGACAACCAATCATTGCTCTAACTCCTTATGATTCTGAGACAACCAGTCTTTGCTCTAACTCCTTATGATTCTGGGACGACCAGTCTTTGCTCTAACTCCTTATGATTCTGAGACAACCAGTCTTTGCTCTAACTCCTTATGATTCTAAGACAACCAGTCTTTGCTCTAACTCCTTATGATTCTGAGACAGCCAGTCTTTGCTCTAACTCCTTATGATTCTGAGACAACCAGTCTTTGCTCTAACTCCTTATGATTCTGAGACAACCAGTCTTTTCTCTAACTCCTTATGATTCTGAGACAACCAGTCTTTGCTCTAACTCCTTATGATTCTGAGACAACCAGTCTTTGCTCTTTCTCCTTATGATTCTGAGACAACCAGTCTTTGCTCTAACTCCTTATGATTCTGAGACAACCAGTCTTTGCTCTAACTCCTTATGATTCTGGGACGACCAGTCTCTGCTCCAACTCCTTATGATTCTGAGACAACCAGTCTTTGCTCTAACTCCTTATGATTCTGAGACAACCAGTCTTTGCTCTAACTCCTTATGATTCTGGGACAACCAGTCTTTGCTCTAACTCCTTATGATTCTGAGACAACCAGTCTTTGCTCTTTCTCCTTATGATTCTGAGACAACCAGTCTTTGCTCTAACTCCTTATGATTCTGGGACAACCAGTCTTTGCTCTAACTCCTTATGATTCTGAGACAACCAGTCTTTGCTCTAACTCCTTATGATTCTGGGACGACCAGTCTTTGCTCTAACTCCTTATGATTCTGAGACAACCAGTCTTTGCTCTAACTCCTTATGATTCTAAGACAACCAGTCTTTGCTCTAACTCCTTATGATTCTGAGACAGCCAGTCTTTGCTCTAACTCCTTATGATTCTGAGACAACCAGTCTTTGCTCTAACTCCTTATGATTCTGGGACAACCAGTCTTTGCTCTAACTCCTTATGATTCTGAAACAACCAGTTTTTGCCCTAACTCCTTATGATTCTGAGACGACCAGTCTTTGCTCTAACTCCTTATGATTCTGGGACAACCAGTCTTTGCTCTAACTCCTTATGATTCTGGGACGACCAGTCTTTGCTCTAACTCCTTATGATTCTGGGACACCAGTCTTTGCTCCAACTCCTTATGATTCTGAGACAACCAGTATTTGCTCTAACATCTTATGATTCTGGGACGACCATTCTTTGCTCTAACTCCTTATGATTCTGGGACGACCAGTCTTTGCTCTAACTCCTTATGATTCTGGGACACCAGTCTTTGCTCCAACTCCTTATGATTCTGAGACAACCAGTCTTTGCTCTAACTCCTTATGATTCTGGGACGACCAGTCTTTGCTCTAACTCCTTATGATTCTGGGACGACCAGTCTTTGCTCTAACTCCTTATGATTCTGGGATACCAGTCTTTGCTCCAACTCCTTATGATTCTGAGACAACCAGTCTTTGCTCTAACTCCTTATGATTCTGAGACAACCAGTCTTTGCTCTAACCCCTTATGATTCTGAGACAACCAGTCTTTGCTCTTTCTCCTTATGATTCTGAGACAACCAGTCTTTGCTCTAACTCCTTATGATTCTGAGACAACCAGTCTTTGCTCTAACTCCTTATGATTCTGGGACGACCAGTCTCTGCTCCAAGTCCTTATGATTCTGAGACAACCAGTCTTTGCTCTAACTCCTTATGATTCTGAGACAACCAGTCTTTGCTCAAACTCCTTATGATTCTGAGACAACCAGTCTTTGCTCTAACATCTTATGATTCTGGGACGACCATTCTTTGCTCTAACTCCTTATGATTCAGAGACAACCAGTCTTTGCTCTAACTCCTTATGATTCTGGGACAACCAGTCTTTGCTCTTTCTCCTTATGATTCTGAGACAACCAGTCTTTGCTCTAACTCTTTATGATTCTGAGACAACCAGTCTTTGCTCTAACTCCTTATGATTCTGAGACAACCAGTCTTTGCTCAACTCCTTATGATTCTGAGACAACCAGTCTTTGCTCTTACTCCTTATGATTCTGGGACGACCAGTCTTTGCTCCAACTCCTTATGATTCTGAGACAACCAGTCTTTGCTCTAACTCCTTATGATTCTGTGACAACCAGTCTTTGCTCTTTCTCCTTATGATTCTGAGACAACCAGTCTTTGCTCAAACTCCTTATGATTCTAAGACAACCAGTCTTTGCTCTAACTCCTTATGATTCTGGGACGACCAGTCTTTGCTCTAACTCCTTATGATTCTGGGACGACCAGTCTCTGCTCCAACTCCTTATGATTCTGAGACAACCAGTCTTTGCTCTAACTCCTTATGATTCTGAGACAACCAGTCTTTGCTCTTACTCCTTATGATTCTGGGACGACCAGTCTTTGCTCCAACTCCTTATGATTCTGAGACAACCAGTCTTTGCTCTAACTCCTTATGATTCTGTGACAACCAGTCTTTGCTCTTTCTCCTTATGATTCTGAGACAACCAGTCTTTGCTCAAACTCCTTATGATTCTGAGACAACCAGTCTTTGCTCCAACTCCTTATGATTCTGAGACAACCAGTCTTTGCTCTAACTCCTTATGATTCTGAGACAACCAGTCTTTGCTCTAACCCCTTATGATTCTGAGACAACCAGTCTTTGCTCTTTCTCCTTATGATTCTGAGACAACCAGTCTTTGCTCTAACTCCTTATGATTCTGAGACAACCAGTCTTTGCTCTAACTCCTTATGATTCTGAGACAACCAGTCTTTGCTCAAACGCCTTATGATTCTGAGACAACCAGTCTTTGCTCTAACTCCTTATGATTCTGGGACAACCAGTCTTTGCTCTAACTCCTTATGATTCTGAGACAACCAGTCTTTGCTCTAACCCCTTATGATTCTGAGACAACCAATCTTTGCTCTTTCTCCTTATGATTCTGAGACAACCAGTCTTTGCTCTAACTCCTTATGATTCTGAGACAACCAGTCTTTGCTCTAACTCCTTATGATTCTGAGACAACCAGTCTTTGCTCAAACGCCTTATGATTCTGAGACAACCAGTCTTTGCTCTAACTCCTTATGATTCTGGGACGACCAGTCTTTGCTCTAACTCCTTATGATTCTGAGACAACCAGTCTTTGCTCTAACTCCTTATGATTCTGAGACAACCAGTCTTTGCTCAAACTCCTTATGATTCTGAGACAACCAGTCTTTGCTCTAACATCTTATGATTCTGGGACGACCATTCTTTGCTCTAACTCCTTATGATTCAGAGACAACCAGTCTTTGCTCTAACTCCTTATGATTCTGGGACAACCAGTCTTTGCTCTTTCTCCTTATGATTCTGAGACAACCAGTCTTTGCTCTTTCTCCTTATGATTCTGAGACAACCAGTCTTTGCTCAAACTCCTTATGATTCTGAGACAACCAGTCTTTGCTCTAACTCCTTATGATTCTGGGACGACCAGTCTTTGCTCTAACTCCTTATGATTCTGAGACAACCAGTCTTTGCTCTAACTCCTTATGATTCTGAGACAACCAGTATTTGCTCTAACTCCTTATGATTCTGAGACAACCAGTCTTTGCTCTAACTCCTTATGATTCTGAGACAACCAGTCTTTGCTCTAACTCCTTATGATTCTGAGACAACCAGTCTTTGCTCTAACTCCTTATGATTCTGAGACAACCAGTCTTTGCTCTTTCTCCTTATGATTCTGAGACAACCAGTCTTTGTTCTAACTCCTTATGATTCTGAGACAACCAGTCTTTGCTCTAACTCCTTATGATTCTGGGACGACCAGTCTTTGCTCCAACTCCTTATGATTCTGAGACAACCAGTCTTTGCTCTAACTCCTTATGATTCTGAGACAACCAGTCTTTGCTCTAACTCCTTATGATTCTGGGACAACCAGTCTTTGCTCTAACTCCTTATGATTCTGAGACAACCAGTCTTTGCTCTTTCTCCTTATGATTCTGAGACAACCAGTCTTTGCTCTAACTCCTTATGATTCTGAGACAACCAATCATTGCTCTAACTCCTTATGATTCTGGGACAACCAGTCTTTGCTCTAACTCCTTATGATTCTGAGACAACCAGTCTTTGCTCTAACTCCTTATGATTCTGGGACGACCAGTCTTTGCTCTAACTCCTTATGATTCTGAGACAACCAGTCTTTGCTCTAACTCCTTATGATTCTAAGACAACCAGTCTTTGCTCTAACTCCTTATGATTCTGAGACAGCAAGTCTTTGCTCTAACTCCTTATGATTCTGAAACAACCAGTCTTTGCTCTAACTCCTTATGATTCTGGGACAACCAGTCTTTGCTCTTTCTCCTTATGATTCTGAGACAACCAGTCTTTGCTCAAACTCCTTATGATTCTGAGACAACCAGTCTTTGCTCTAACTCCTTATGATTCTGGGACGACCAGTCTTTGCTCTAACTCCTTATGATTCTGGGACGACCAGTCATTGCTCCAACTCCTTATGATTCTGAGACAACCAGTCTTTGCTCTAACTCCTTATGATTCTGAGACAACCAGTCTTTGCTCTAACTCCTTATGATTCTGAGACAACCAGTCTTTGCTCTAACTCCTTATGATTCTGAGACAACCAGTCTTTGCTCTAACTCCTTATGATTCTGAGACAACCAGTCTTTGCTCTTTCTCCTTATGATTCTGAGACAACCAGTCTTTGCTCTAACTCCTTATGATTCTGAGACAACAAGTCTTTGCTCTAACTCCTTATGATTCTGGGACGACCAGTCTTTGCTCCAACTCCTTATGATTCTGAGACAACCAGTCTTTCCTCTAACTCCTTATGATTCTGAGACAACCAGTCTTTGCTCTTTCTCCTTATGATTCTGAGACAACCAGTCTTTGCTCTAACTCCTTATGATTCTGAGACAACCAATCATTGCTCTAACTCCTTATGATTCTGAGACAACCAGTCTTTGCTCTAACTCCTTATGATTCTGGGACGACCAGTCTTTGCTCTAACTCCTTATGATTCTGAGACAACCAGTCTTTGCTCTAACTCCTTATGATTCTAAGACAACCAGTCTTTGCTCTAACTCCTTATGATTCTGAGACAGCCAGTCTTTGCTCTAACTCCTTATGATTCTGAGACAACCAGTCTTTGCTCTAACTCCTTATGATTCTGGGACAACCAGTCTTTGCTCTAACTCCTTATGATTCTGAAACAACCAGTTTTTGCCCTAACTCCTTATGATTCTGAGACGACCAGTCTTTGCTCTAACTCCTTATGATTCTGGGACGACCAGTCTTTGCTCTAACTCCTTATGATTCTGGGACGACCAGTCTTTGCTCTAACTCCTTATGATTCTGGGACACCAGTCTTTGCTCCAACTCCTTATGATTCTGAGACAACCAGTCTTTGCTCTAACTCCTTATGATTCTGGGACAACCAGTCTTTGCTCTAACTCCTTATGATTCTGAGACAACCAGTCTTTGCTCTAACCCCTTATGATTCTGAGACAACCAGTCTTTGCTCTTTCTCCTTATGATTCTGAGACAACCAGTCTTGGCTCTAACTCCTTATGATTCTGAGACAACCAGTCTTTGCTCTACCTCCTTATGATTCTGAGACAACCAGTCTTTGCTCAAACGCCTTATGATTCTGAGACAACCAGTCTTTGCTCTAACTCCTTATGATTCTGGGACGACCAGTCTTTGCTCTAACTCCTTATGATTCTGAGACAACCAGTCTTTGCTCTAACTTCTTATGATTCTGAGACAACCAGCCTTTGCTCAAACTCCTTATGATTCTGAGACAACCAGTCTTTGCTCTAACATCTTATGATTCTGGGACGACCAGTCTTTGCTCTAACTCCTTATGATTCTGAGACAACCAGTCTTTGCTCTAACTCCTTATGATTCTGGGACAACCAGTCTTTGCTCTTTCTCCTTATGATTCTGAGACAACCAGTCTTTGCTCTAACTCTTTATGATTCTGAGACAACCAGTCTTTGCTCTAACTCCTTATGATTCTGAGACAACCAGTCTTTGCTCAACTCCTTATGATTCTGAGACAACCAGTCTTTGCTCTATCTCCTTATGATTCTGCGACGACCAGTCTTTGCTCCAACTCCTTATGATTCTGAGACAACCAGTCTTTGCTCTAACTCCTTATGATTCTGGGACAACCAGTCTTTGCTCTTTCTCCTTATGATTCTGAGACAACCAGTCTTTGCTCAAACTCCTTATGATTCTGAGACAACCAGTCTTTGCTCTAACTCCTTATGATTCTGGGACGACCAGTCTTTGCTCTAACTCCTTATGATTCTGGGACGACCAGTCTTTGCTCCAACTCCTTATGATTCTGAGACAACCAGTCTTTGCTCTAACTCCTTATGATTCTGAGACAACCAGTCTTTGTTCTAACTCCTTATGATTCTGAGACAACCAGTCTTTGCTCTAACTCCTTATGATTCTGAGACAACCAGTCTTTGCTCTAACTCCTTATGATTCTGAGACAACCAGTCTTTGCTCTTTCTCCTTATGATTCTGAGACAACCAGTCTTTGCTCTAACTCCTTATGATTCTGAGACAACCAGTCTTTGCTCTAACTCCTTATGATTCTGGGACGACCAGTCTTTGTTCCAACTCCTTATGATTCTGAGACAACCAGTCTTTGCTCTAACTCCTTATGATTCTGAGACAACCAGTCTTTGCTCTAACTCCTTATGATTCTGAGACAACCAGTCTTTGCTCAAACTCCTTATGATTCTGAGACAACCAGTCTTTGCTCTAACTCCTTATGATTCTGGGACGACCAGTCTTTGCTCTAACTCCTTATGATTCTGGGACGACCAGTCTTTGCTCCAACTCCTTATGATTCTGAGACAACCAGTCTTTGCTCTAACTCCTTATGATTCTGAGACAACCAGTCTTTGCTCTAACTCCTTATGATTCTGAGACAACCAGTTTTTGCTCTAACTCCTTATGATTCTGAGACAACCAGTCTTTGCTCTAACTCCTTATGATTCTGAGACAACCAGTCTTTGCTCTTTCTCCTTATGATTCTGAGACAACCAGTCTTTGCTCTAACTCCTTATGATTCTGAGACAACCAGTCTTTGCTCTAACTCCTTATGATTCTGGGACGACCAGTCTTTGCTCCAACTCCTTATGATTCTGAGACAACCAGTCTTTGCTCTAACTCCTTATGATTCTGAGACAACCAGTCTTTGTTCTAACTCCTTATGATTCTGAGACAACCAGTCTTTGCTCTAACTCCTTATGATTCTGAGACAACCAGTCTTTGCTCTAACTCCTTATGATTCTGAGACAACCAGTCTTTGCTCTTTCTCCTTATGATTCTGAGACAACCAGTCTTTGCTCTAACTCCTTATGATTCTGAGAGAACCAGTCTTTGCTCTAACTCCTTATGATTCTGGGACGACCAGTCTTTGTTCCAACTCCTTATGATTCTGAGACAACCAGTCTTTGCTCTAACTCCTTATGATTCTGAGACAACCAGTCTTTGCTCTAACTCCTTATGATTCTGAGACAACCAGTCTTTGCTCAAACTCCTTATGATTCTGAGACAACCAGTCTTTGCTCTAACTCCTTATGATTCTGGGACGACCAGTCTTTGCTCTAACTCCTTATGATTCTGGGACGACCAGTCTTTGCTCCAACTCCTTATGATTCTGAGACAACCAGTCTTTGCTCTAACTCCTTATGATTCTGAGACAACCAGTCTTTGCTCTAACTCCTTATGATTCTGAGACAACCAGTTTTTGCTCTAACTCCTTATGATTCTGAGACAACCAGTCTTTGCTCTAACTCCTTATGATTCTGAGACAACCAGTCTTTGCTCTTTCTCCTTATGATTCTGAGACAACCAGTCTTTGCTCTAACTCCTTATGATTCTGAGACAACCAGTCTTTGCTCTAACTCCTTATGATTCTGGGACGACCAGTCTTTGCTCCAACTCCTTATGATTCTGAGACAACCAGTCTTTCCTCTAACTCCTTATGATTCTGAGACAACCAGTCTTTGCTCTTTCTCCTTATGATTCTGAGACAACCAGTCTTTGCTCTAACTCCTTATGATTCTGAGACAACCAATCATTGCTCTAACTCCTTATGATTCTGAGACAACCAGTCTTTGCTCTAACTCCTTATGATTCTGGGACGACCAGTCTTTGCTCTAACTCCTTATGATTCTGAGACAACCAGTCTTTGCTCTAACTCCTTATGATTCTAAGACAACCAGTCTTTGCTCTAACTCCTTATGATTCTGAGACAGCCAGTCTTTGCTCTAACTCCTTATGATTCTGAGACAACCAGTCTTTGCTCTAACTCCTTATGATTCTGGGACAACCAGTCTTTGCTCTAACTCCTTATGATTCTGAAACAACCAGTTTTTGCCCTAACTCCTTATGATTCTGAGACGACCAGTCTTTGCTCTAACTCCTTATGATTCTGGGACGACCAGTCTTTGCTCTAACTCCTTATGATTCTGGGACGACCAGTCTTTGCTCTAACTCCTTATGATTCTGGGACACCAGTCTTTGCTCCAACTCCTTATGATTCTGAGACAACCAGTCTTTGCTCTAACTCCTTATGATTCTGGGACAACCAGTCTTTGCTCTAACTCCTTATGATTCTGAGACAACCAGTCTTTGCTCTAACCCCTTATGATTCTGAGACAACCAGTCTTTGCTCTTTCTCCTTATGATTCTGAGACAACCAGTCTTGGCTCTAACTCCTTATTATTCTGAGACAACCAGTCTTTGCTCTAACTCCTTATGATTCTGAGACAACCAGTCTTTGCTCAAACGCCTTATGATTCTGAGACAACCAGTCTTTGCTCTAACTCCTTATGATTCTGGGACGACCAGTCTTTGCTCTAACTCCTTATGATTCTGAGACAACCAGTCTTTGCTCTAACTTCTTATGATTCTGAGACAACCAGTCTTTGCTCAAACTCCTTATGATTCTGAGACAACCAGTCTTTGCTCTAACATCTTATGATTCTGGGACGACCAGTCTTTGCTCTAACTCCTTATGATTCTGAGACAACCAGTCTTTGCTCTAACTCCTTATGATTCTGGGACAACCAGTCTTTGCTCTTTCTCCTTATGATTCTGAGACAACCAGTCTTTGCTCTAACTCTTTATGATTCTGAGACAACCAGTCTTTGCTCTAACCCCTTATGATTCTGAGACAACCAGTCTTTGCTCAACTCCTTATGATTCTGAGACAACCAGTCTTTGCTCTATCTCCTTATGATTCTGCGACGACCAGTCTTTGCTCTAACTCCTTATGATTCTGAGACAACCAGTCTTTGCTCTAACTCCTTATGATTCTGGGACAACCAGTCTTTGCTCTTTCTCCTTATGATTCTGAGACAACCAGTCTTTGCTCAAACTCCTTATGATTCTGAGACAACCAGTCTTTGCTCTAACTCCTTATGATTCTGGGACGACCAGTCTTTGCTCTAACTCCTTATGATTCTGGGACGACCAGTCTTTGCTCCAACTCCTTATGATTCTGAGACAACCAGTCTTTGCTCTAACTCCTTATGATTCTGAGACAACCAGTCTTTGTTCTAACTCCTTATGATTCTGAGACAACCAGTCTTTGCTCTAACTCCTTATGATTCTGAGACAACCAGTCTTTGCTCTAACTCCTTATGATTCTGAGACAACCAGTCTTTGCTCTTTCTCCTTATGATTCTGAGACAACCAGTCTTTGCTCTAACTCCTTATGATTCTGAGACAACCAGTCTTTGCTCTAACTCCTTATGATTCTGGGACGACCAGTCTTTGTTCCAACTCCTTATGATTCTGAGACAACCAGTCTTTGCTCTAACTCCTTATGATTCTGAGACAACCAGTCTTTGCTCTAACTCCTTATGATTCTGGGACAACCAGTCTTTGCTCTAACTCCTTATGATTCTGAGACAACCAGTCTTTGCTCTTTCTCCTTATGATTCTGAGACAACCAGTCTTTGCTCTAACTCCTTATGATTCTGAGACAACCAGTCTTTGCTCTTACTCCTTATGATTCTGGGACAACCAGTCTTTGCTCTTTCTCCTTATGATTCTGAGACAACCAGTCTTTGCTCTAACTCCTTATGATTCTGAGACAACCAGTCTTTGCTCTAACTCCATATGATTCTGAGACCACCAGTCTTTGCTCTAACTCCTTATGATTCTGGGACAACCAGTCTTTGCTCTTTCTCCTTATGATTCTGAGACAATCAGTCTTTGCTCTTTCTCCTTTTGATTCTGAGACAACCAGTCTTTGCTCTAACTTCTTATGATTCCGAGACCACCAGTCTTTGCTCTAACTCCTTATGATTCTGGGACGACCAGTCTGCTCTAACTCCTTATGATTCTGGGACGACCAGTCTTTGTTCTAACTCCTTATGATTCTGAGACAACCAGTCTTTGCTCTAACTCCTTATGATTCTGAGACAACCAGTCTTTGCTCTAACTCCATATGATTCTGAGACCACCAGTCTTTGCTCTAACTCCTTATGATTCTGAGACAATCAGTCTTTGCTCTTTCTCCTTTTGATTCTGAGACAACCAGTCTTTGCTCTAACTTCTTATGATTCCGAGACCACCAGTCTTTGCTCTAACTCCTTATGATTCTGGGACGACCAGTCTGCTCTAACTCCTTATGATTCTAGGACGACCAGTCTTTGTTCTAACTCCTTATGATTCTGAGACAACCAGTCTTTGCTCTAACTCCTTATGATTCTGAGACAGCCAGTCTTTCCTCTAACTCCTTATGATTCTGAAACAACCAGTCTTTGCTCTAACTCCTTATGATTCTGGGACAACCAGTCTTTGCTCTAACTCCTTATGATTCTGAGACAACCAGTTTTTGCTCTAACTCCTTATGATTCTGAGACAACCAGTATTTGCTCTAACTCCTTATGATTCTGAGACAACCACTCTGCTCTAACTCCTTATGATTCTGGGACGACCAATCTTTGCTCTAACTCCTTATGATTCTGGGACGACCAGTCTTTGCTCCAACTCCTTATGATTCTGAGACAACCAGTCTTTGCTCTAACTCCTTATGATTCTGGGACAACCAGTCTTTGCTCTAACTCCTTATGATTCTGAGACAACCAGTCTTTGCTCTAACTCCTTATGATTCTGGGACGACCAGTCTTTGCTCTAACTCCTTATGATTCTGAGACAACCAGTCTTTGCTCTAACTCCTTATGATTCTAAGACAACCAGTCTTTGCTCTAACTCCTTATGATTCTGAGACAGCCAGTCTTTGCTCTAACTCCTTATGATTCTGAGACAACCAGTCTTTGCTCTAACTCCTTATGATTCTGGGACAACCAGTCTTTGCTCTAACTCCTTATGATTCTGAGACAACCAGTCTTTGCTCTAACTCCTTATGATTCTGAGACAGCCAGTCTTTCCTCTAACTCCTTATGATTCTGAAACAACTAGTCTTTGCTCTAACTCCTTATGATTCTGGGACAACCAGTCTTTGCTCTAACTCCTTATGATTCTGAGACAACCAGTATTTGCTCTAACTCCTTATGATTCTGAGACAACCACTCTGCTCTAACTCCTTATGATTCTGGGACGACCAGTCTTTGCTCCAACTCCTTATGATTCTGAGACAACCAGTCTTTGCTCTAACTCCTTATGATTCTGGGACAACCAGTCTTTGCTCTAACTCCTTATGATTCTGAGACAACCAGTCTTTGCTCTAACCCCTTATGATTCTGAGACAACCAGTCTTTGCTCTTTCTCCTTATGATTCTGAGACAAACAGTCTTGGCTCTAACTCCTTATGATTCTGAGACAACCAGTCTTTGCTCTAACTCCTTATGATTCTGAGACAACCAGTCTTTGCTCAAACGCCTTATGATTCTGAGACAACCAGTCTTTGCTCTAACTCCTTATGATTCTGGGACGACCAGTCTTTGCTCTAACTCCTTATGATTCTGAGACAACCAGTCTTTGCTCTAACTTCTTATGATTCTGAGACAACCAGTCTTTGCTCAAACTCCTTATGATTCTGAGACAACCAGTCTTTGCTCTAACATCTTATGATTCTGGGACGACCAGTCTTTGCTCTAACTCCTTATGATTCTGAGACAACCAGTCTTTGCTCTAACTCCTTATGATTCTGGGACAACCAGTCTTTGCTCTTTCTCCTTATGATTCTGAGACAACCAGTCTTTGCTCTAACTCTTTATGATTCTGAGACAACCAGTCTTTGCTCAACTCCTTATGATTCTGAGACAACCAGTCTTTGCTCTAACTCCTTATGATTCTGCGACGACCAGTCTTTGCTCCAACTCCTTATGATTCTGAGACAACCAGTCTTTGCTCTAACTCCTTATGATTCTGGGACAACCAGTCTTTGCTCTTTCTCCTTATGATTCTGAGACAACCAGTCTTTGCTCAAACTCCTTATGATTCTGAGACAACCAGTCTTTGCTCTAACTCCTTATGATTCTGGGACGACCAGTCTTTGCTCTAACTCCTTATGATTCTGGGACGACCAGTCTTTGCTCCAACTCCTTATGATTCTGAGACAACCAGTCTTTGCTCTAACTCCTTATGATTCTGAGACAACCAGTCTTTGTTCTAACTCCTTATGATTCTGAGACAACCAGTCTTTGCTCTAACTCCTTATGATTCTGAGACAACCAGTCTTTGCTCTAACTCCTTATGATTCTGAGACAACCAGTCTTTGCTCTTTCTCCTTATGATTCTGAGACAACCAGTCTTTGCTCTAACTCCTTATGATTCTGAGACAACCAGTCTTTGCTCTAACTCCTTATGATTCTGGGACGACCAGTCTTTGTTCCAACTCCTTATGATTCTGAGACAACCAGTCTTTGCTCTAACTCCTTATGATTCTGAGACAACCAGTCTTTGCTCTAACTCCTTATGATTCTGGGACAACCAGTATTTGCTCTAATTCCTTATGATTCTGAGACAACCAGTCTTTGCTCTTTCTCCATATGATTCTGAGACAACCAGTCTTTGCTCTAACTCCTTATGATTCTGAGACAACCAGTCTTTGCTCTAACTCCTTATGATTCTGGGACAACCAGTCTTTGCTCTTTCTCCTTATGATTCTGAGACAACCAGTCTTTGCTCTAACTCCTTATGATTCTGAGACAACCAGTCTTTGCTCTAACTCTTTATGATTCTGAGACCACCAGTCTTTGCTCTAACTCCTTATGATTCTGGGACAACCAGTCTTTGCTCTTTCTCCTTATGATTCTGAGACAATCAGTCTTTGCTCTTTCTCCTTTTGATTCTGAGACAACCAGTCTTTGCTCTAACTTCTTATGATTCCGAGACTACCAGTCTTTGCTCTAACTTCTTATGATTCTGAGACAACCAGTCTTTGATCTAACACCTTATGATTCTGGGACAACCAGTCTTTGCTCTAACTCCTTATGATTCTGAGACAACCAGTCTTTGCTCTAACTCCTTATGATTCTGGGACGACCAGTCTTTGCTCTAACTCCTTATGATTCTGAGACAACCAGTCTTTGTTCTAACTCCTTATGATTCTGAGACAACCAGTCTTTGCTCTAACTCCTTATGATTCTGAGACAGCCAGTCTTTCCTCTAACCCCTTATGATTCTGAGACAACCAGTCTTTGCTCTAACTCCTTATGATTCTGGGACAACCAGTCTTTGCTCTAACTCCTTATGATTCTGAGACAACCAGTTTTTGCTCTAACTCCTTATGATTCTGAGACAACCAGTATTTGCTCTAACTCCTTATGATTCTGAGACAACCACTCTGCTCTAACTCCTTATGATTCTGGGACGACCAATCTTTGCTCTAACTCCTTATGATTCTGGGACGACCAGTCTTTGCTCCAACTCCTTATGATTCTGAGACAACCAGTCTTTGCTCTAACTCCTTATGATTCTGGGACAACAAGTCTTTGCTCTAACTCCTTATGATTCTGAGACAACCAGTCTTTGCTCTAACTCCTTATGATTCTGAGACAACCAGTCTTTGCTCTAACTCCTTATGATTCTGCGACGACCAGTCTTTGCTCCAACTCCTTATGATTCTGAGACAACCAGTCTTTGCTCTAACTCCTTATGATTCTGGGACAACCAGTCTTTGCTCTTTCTCCTTATGATTCTGAGACAACCAGTCTTTGCTCAAACTCCTTATGATTCTGAGACAACCAGTCTTTGCTCTAACTCCTTATGATTCTGGGACGACCAGTCTTTGCTCTAACTCCTTATGATTCTGGGACGACCAGTCTTTGCTCCAACTCCTTATGATTCTGAGACAACCAGTCTTTGCTCTAACTCCTTATGATTCTGAGACAACCAGTCTTTGTTCTAACTCCTTATGATTCTGAGACAACCAGTCTTTGCTCTAACTCCTTATGATTCTGAGACAACCAGTCTTTGCTCTAACTCCTTATGATTCTGAGACAACCAGTCTTTGCTCTTTCTCCTTATGATTCTGAGACAACCAGTCTTTGCTCTAACTCCTTATGATTCTGAGACAACCAGTCTTTGCTCTAACTCCTTATGATTCTGGGACGACCAGTCTTTGTTCCAACTCCTTATGATTCTGAGACAACCAGTCTTTGCTCTAACTCCTTATGATTCTGAGACAACCAGTCTTTGCTCTAACTCCTTATGATTCTGGGACAACCAGTCTTTGCTCTAATTCCTTATGATTCTGAGACAACCAGTCTTTGCTCTTTCTCCATATGATTCTGAGACAACCAGTCTTTGCTCTAACTCCTTATGATTCTGAGACAACCAGTCTTTGCTCTAACTCCTTATGATTCTGGGACAACCAGTCTTTGCTCTTTCTCCTTATGATTCTGAGACAACCAGTCTTTGCTCTAACTCCTTATGATTCTGAGACAACCAGTCTTTGCTCTAACTCCTTATGATTCTGAGACCACCAGTCTTTGCTCTAACTCCTTATGATTCTGGGACAACCAGTCTTTGCTCTTTCTCCTTATGATTCTGAGACAATCAGTCTTTGCTCTTTCTCCTTTTGATTCTGAGACAACCAGTCTTTGCTCTAACTTCTTATGATTCCGAGACTACCAGTCTTTGCTCTAACTTCTTATGATTCTGAGACAACCAGTCTTTGATCTAACACCTTATGATTCTGGGACAACCAGTCTTTGCTCTAACTCCTTATGATTCTGAGACAACCAGTCTTTGCTCTAACTCCTTATGATTCTGGGACGACCAGTCTTTGCTCTAACTCCTTATGATTCTGAGACAACCAGTCTTTGTTCTAACTCCTTATGATTCTGAGACAACCAGTCTTTGCTCTAACTCCTTATGATTCTGAGACAGCCAGTCTTTCCTCTAACCCCTTATGATTCTGAGACAACCAGTCTTTGCTCTAACTCCTTATGATTCTGGGACAACCAGTCTTTGCTCTAACTCCTTATGATTCTGAGACAACCAGTTTTTGCTCTAACTCCTTATGATTCTGAGACAACCAGTATTTGCTCTAACTCCTTATGATTCTGAGACAACCACTCTGCTCTAACTCCTTATGATTCTGGGACGACCAATCTTTGCTCTAACTCCTTATGATTCTGGGACGACCAGTCTTTGCTCCAACTCCTTATGATTCTGAGACAACCAGTCTTTGCTCTAACTCCTTATGATTCTGGGACAACAAGTCTTTGCTCTAACTCCTTATGATTCTGAGACAACCAGTCTTTGCTCTAACCCCTTATGATTCTGGGACAACCAGTCTTTGCTCTTTCTCCTTATGATTCTGAGACAACCAGTCTTTGCTCTATCTCCTTATGATTCTGAGACAACCAGTCTTTGCTCTAACTCCTTATGATCTGAGACAACCAGTCTTTGCTCAAACGCCTTATGATTCTGAGACAACCAGTCTTTGCTCTAACTCCTTATGATTCTGAGACGACCAGTCTTTGCTCTAACTCCTTATGATTCTGGGACGACCAGTCTTTGCTCTAACTCCTTATGATTCTGGGACGACAAGTCTTTGCTCTAACTCCATATGATTCTGAGACAACCAGTCTTTGCTCTAACCCCTTATGATTCTGAGACAACCAGTCTTTGCTCTTTCTCCTTATGATTCTGAGACAACCAGTCTTTGCTCTAACTCCTTATGATTCTGAGACAACCAGTCTTTGCTCAAACGCCTTATGATTCTGAGACAACCAGTCTTTGCTCTAACTCCTTATGATTCTGGGACGACCAGTCTTTGCTCTAACTCCTTATGATTCTGAGACAACCAGTCTTTGCTCTAACTCCTTATGATTCTGAGACAACCAGTCTTTGCTCAAACTCCTTATGATTCTGAGACAACCAGTCTTTGCTCTAACATCTTATGATTCTGGGACGACCAGTCTTTGCTCTAACTCCTTATGATTTAGAGACAACCAGTCTTTGCTCTAACTCCTTATGATTCTGGGACAACCAGTCTTTGCTCTTTCTCCTTATGATTCTGAGACAACCAGTCTTTGCTCAACTCCTTATGATTCTGAGACAACCAGTCTTTGCTCTAACTCCTTATGATTCTGGGACGACCAGTCTTTGCTCCAACTCCTTATGATTCTGAGACAACCAGTCTTTGCTCTAACTCCGTATGATTCTAGGACAACCAGTCTTTGCTCTTTCTCCTTATGATTCTGAGACAACCAGTCTTTGCTCAAACTCCTTATGATTCTGAGACAACCAGTCTTTGCTCTAACTCCTTATGATTCTGGGACAACCAGTCTTTGCTCTAACTCCTTATGATTCTGAGACAACCAGTCTTTGCTCTAACCGCTTATGATTCTGGGACAACCAGTCTTTGCTCTTTCTCCTTATGATTCTAAGACAACCAGTCTTTGCTCTATCTCCTTATGATTCTGAGACAACCAGTCTTTGCTCTAACTCCTTATGATCTGAGACAACCAGTCTTTGCTCAAACGCCTTATGATTCTGAGTCAACCAGTCTTTGCTCTAACTCCTTATGATTCTGTGACGACCAGTCTTTGCTCTAACTCCTTATGATTCTGGGACGACCAGTCTTTGCTCTAACTCCTTATGATTCTGGGACGACAAGTCTTTGCTCTAACTCCTTATGATTCTGAGACAACCAGTCTTTGCTCTAACCCCTTATGATTCTGAGACAACCAGTCTTTGCTCTTTCTCCTTATGATTCTGAGACAACCAGTCTTTGCTCTAACTCCTTATGATTCTGAGACAACCAGTCTTTGCTCAAACGCCTTATGATTCTGAGACAACCAGTCTTTGCTCTAACTCCTTATGATTCTGGGACGACCAGTCTTTGCTCTAACTCCTTATGATTCTGAGACAACCAGTCTTTGCTCTAACTCCTTATGATTCTGAGACAACCAGTCTTTGCTCAAACTCCTTATGATTCTGAGACAACCAGTCTTTGCTCTAACATCTTATGATTCTGGGACGACCAGTCTTTGCTCTAACTCCTTATGATTCAGAGACAACCAGTCTTTGCTCTAACTCCTTATGATTCTGGGACAACCAGTCTTTGCTCTTTCTCCTTATGATTCTGAGACAACCAGTCTTTGCTCAACTCCTTATGATTCTGAGACAACCAGTCTTTGCTCTAACTCCTTATGATTCTGGGACGACCAGTCTTTGCTCCAACTCCTTATGATTCTGAGACAACCAGTCTTTGCTCTAACTCCTTATGATTCTGGGACAACCAGTCTTTGCTCTTTCTCCTTATGATTCTGAGACAACCAGTCTTTGCTCAAACTCCTTATGATTCTGAGACAACCAGTCTTTGCTCTAACTCCTTATGATTCTGGGACGACCAGTCTTTGCTCCAACTCCTTATGATTCTGAGACAACCAGTCTTTGCTCTAACTCCTTATGATTCTGAGACAACCAGTCTTTGCTCTAACTTCTTATGATTCTGAGACAACCAGTCTTTGCTCTAACTCCTTATGATTCTGAGACAACCAGTCTTTGCTCAAACGCCTTATGATTCTGAGACAACCAGTCTTTGCTCTAACTCCTTATGATTCTGGGACAACCAGTCTTTGCTCTAACTCCTTATGATTCTGAGACAACCAGTCTTTGCTCTAACCCCTTATGATTCTGAGACAACCAGTCTTTGCTCTTTCTCCTTATGATTCTGAGACAACCAGTCTTTGCTCTAACTCCTTATGATTCTGAGACAACCAGACTTTGCTCTAACTCCTTATGATTCTGAGACAACCAGTCTTTGCTCAAACGCCTTATGATTCTAAGACAACCAGTCTTTGCTCTAACTCCTTATGATTCTGGGACGACCAGTCTTTGCTCTAACTCCTTATGATTCTGAGAAAACCAGTCTTTGCTCTAACTCCTTATGATTCTGAGACAACCAGTCTTTGCTCAAACTCCTTATGATTCTGAGACAACCAGTCTTTGCTCTAACATCTTATGATTCTGGGACGACCATTCTTTGCTCTAACTCCTTATGATTCTGAGACAACCAGTCTTTGCTCAAACGCCTTATGATTCTGAGACAACCAGTCTTTGCTCTAACTCCTTATGATTCTGGGACGACCAGTCTTTGCTCTAACTCCTTATGATTCTGAGACAACCAGTCTTTGCTCTAACTCCTTATGATTCTGAGACAACCAGTCTTTGCTCAAACTCCTTATGATTCTGAGACAACCAGTCTTTGCTCTAACATCTTATGATTCTGGGACGACCAGTCTTTGCTCTAACTCCTTATGATTTAGAGACAACCAGTCTTTGCTCTAACTCCTTATGATTCTGGGACAACCAGTCTTTGCTCTTTCTCCTTATGATTCTGAGACAACCAGTCTTTGCTCAACTCCTTATGATTCTGAGACAACCAGTCTTTGCTCTAACTCCTTATGATTCTGGGACGACCAGTCTTTGCTCCAACTCCTTATGATTCTGAGACAACCAGTCTTTGCTCTAACTCCGTATGATTCTAGGACAACCAGTCTTTGCTCTTTCTCCTTATGATTCTGAGACAACCAGTCTTTGCTCAAACTCCTTATGATTCTGAGACAACCAGTCTTTGCTCTAACTCCTTATGATTCTGGGACAACCAGTCTTTGCTCTAACTCCTTATGATTCTGAGACAACCAGTCTTTGCTCTAACCGCTTATGATTCTGGGACAACCAGTCTTTGCTCTTTCTCCTTATGATTCTAAGACAACCAGTCTTTGCTCTATCTCCTTATGATTCTGAGACAACCAGTCTTTGCTCTAACTCCTTATGATCTGAGACAACCAGTCTTTGCTCAAACGCCTTATGATTCTGAGACAACCAGTCTTTGCTCTAACTCCTTATGATTCTGGGACGACCAGTCTTTGCTCTAACTCCTTATGATTCTGGGACGACCAGTCTTTGCTCTAACTCCTTATGATTCTGGGACGACAAGTCTTTGCTCTAACTCCTTATGATTCTGAGACAACCAGTCTTTGCTCTAACCCCTTATGATTCTGAGACAACCAGTCTTTGCTCTTTCTCCTTATGATTCTGAGACAACCAGTCTTTGCTCTAACTCCTTATGATTCTGAGACAACCAGTCTTTGCTCAAACGCCTTATGATTCTGAGACAACCAGTCTTTGCTCTAACTCCTTATGATTCTGGGACGACCAGTCTTTGCTCTAACTCCTTATGATTCTGAGACAACCAATCTTTGCTCTAACTCCTTATGATTCTGAGACAACCAGTCTTTGCTCAAACTCCTTATGATTCTGAGACAACCAGTCTTTGCTCTAACATCTTATGATTCTGGGACGACCAGTCTTTGCTCTAACTCCTTATGATTCAGAGACAACCAGTCTTTGCTCTAACTCCTTATGATTCTGGGACAACCAGTCTTTGCTCTTTCTCCTTATGATTCTGAGACAACCAGTCTTTGCTCAACTCCTTATGATTCTGAGACAACCAGTCTTTGCTCTAACTCCTTATGATTCTGGGACGACCAGTCTTTGCTCCAACTCCTTATGATTCTGAGACAACCAGTCTTTGCTCTAACTCCTTATGATTCTGGGACAACCAGTCTTTGCTCTTTCTCCTTATGATTCTGAGACAACCAGTCTTTGCTCAAACTCCTTATGATTCTGAGACAACCAGTCTTTGCTCTAACTCCTTATGATTCTGGGACGACCAGTCTTTGCTCCAACTCCTTATGATTCTGAGACAACCAGTCTTTGCTCTAACTCCTTATGATTCTGAGACAACCAGTCTTTGCTCTAACTTCTTATGATTCTGAGACAACCAGTCTTTGCTCTAACTCCTTATGATTCTGAGACAACCAGTCTTTGCTCAAACGCCTTATGATTCTGAGACAACCAGTCTTTGCTCTAACTCCTTATGATTCTGGGACAACCAGTCTTTGCTCTAACTCCTTATGATTCTGAGACAACCAGTCTTTGCTCTAACCCCTTATGATTCTGAGACAACCAGTCTTTGCTCTTTCTCCTTATGATTCTGAGACAACCAGTCTTTGCTCTAACTCCTTATGATTCTGAGACAACCAGACTTTGCTCTAACTCCTTATGATTCTGAGACAACCAGTCTTTGCTCAAACGCCTTATGATTCTAAGACAACCAGTCTTTGCTCTAACTCCTTATGATTCTGGGACGACCAGTCTTTGCTCTAACTCCTTATGATTCTGAGAAAACCAGTCTTTGCTCTAACTCCTTATGATTCTGAGACAACCAGTCTTTGCTCAAACTCCTTATGATTCTGAGACAACCAGTCTTTGCTCTAACATCTTATGATTCTGGGACGACCATTCTTTGCTCTAACTCCTTATGATTCAGAGACAACCAGTCTTTGCTCTAACTCCTTATGATTCTGGGACAACCAGTCTTTGCTCTTTCTCCTTATGATTCTGAGACAACCAGTCTTTGCTCTAACTCTTTATGATTCTGAGACAACCAGTCTTTGCTCTAACTCCTTATGATTCTGAGACAACCAGTCTTTGCTCAAACTCCTTATGATTCTGAGACAACCAGTCTTTGCTCTAACTCCTTATGATTCTGGGACGACCAGTCTTTGCTCCAACTCCTTATGATTCTGAGACAACCAGTCTTTGCTCTAACTCCTTATGATTCTGAGACAACCAGTCTTTGCTCTAACTTCTTATGATTCTGAGACAACCAGTCTTTGCTCTAACTCCTTATGATTCTGAGACAACCAGTCTTTGCTCAAACGCCTTATGATTCTGAGACAACCAGTCTTTGCTCTAACTCCTTATGATTCTGGGACAACCAGTCTTTGCTCTAACTCCTTATGATTCTGAGACAACCAGTCTTTGCTCTAACCCCTTATGATTCTGAGACAACCAGTCTTTGCTCTTTCTCCTTATGATTCTGAGACAACCAGTCTTTGCTCTAACTCCTTATGATTCTGAGACAACCAGACTTTGCTCTAACTCCTTATGATTCTGAGACAACCAGTCTTTGCTCAAACGCCTTATGATTCTAAGACAACCAGTCTTTGCTCTAACTCCTTATGATTCTGGGACGACCTGTCTTTGCTCTAACTCCTTATGATTCTGAGAAAACCAGTCTTTGCTCTAACTCCTTATGATTCTGAGACAACCAGTCTTTGCTCAAACTCCTTATGATTCTGAGACAACCAGTCTTTGCTCTAACATCTTATGATTCTGGGACGACCATTCTTTGCTCTAACTCCTTATGATTCAGAGACAACCAGTCTTTGCTCTAACTCCTTATGATTCTGGGACAACCAGTCTTTGCTCTTTCTCCTTATGATTCTGAGACAACCAGTCTTTGCTCTAACTCTTTATGATTCTGAGACAACCAGTCTTTGCTCTAACTCCTTATGATTCTGAGACAACCAGTCTTTGCTCAAATCTTTATGATTCTGAGACAACCAGTCTTTGCTCTAACTCCTTATGATTCTGGGACGACCAGTCTTTGCTCCAACTCCTTATGATTCTGAGACAACCAGTCTTTGCTCTAACTCCTTATGATTCTGTGACAACCAGTCTTTGCTCTTTCTCCTTATGATTCTGAGACAACCAGTCTTTGCTCAAACTCCTTATGATTCTGAGACAACCAGTCTTTGCTCTAACTCCTTATGATTATTGGACGACCAGTCTTTGCTCTAACTCCTTATGATTCTGGGACGACCAGTCTTTGCTCCAACTCCTTATGATTCTGAGACAACCAGTCTTTGCTCTAACTCCTTATGATTCTGAGACAACCAGTCTTTGCTCTAACTCCTTATGATTCTGAGACAACCAGTCTTTGCTCTTTCTCCTTATGATTCTGAGACAACCAGTCTTTGCTCTAACTCCTTATAATTCTGAGACAACCAATCATTGCTCTAACTCCTTATGATTCTGGGACGACCAGTCTTTGCTCTAACTCCTTATGATTCTGAGACAACCAGTCTTTGCTCTAACTCCTTATGATTTAAGACAACCAGTCTTTGCTCTAACTCCTTATGATTCTGAGACAGCCAGTCTTTGCTCTAACTCCTTATGATTCTGAGACAACCAGTCTTTGCTCTAACTCCTTATGATTCTGGGACAACCAGTCTTTGCTCTAACTCCTTATGATTCTGAAACAACCAGTTTTTGCTCTAACTCCTTATGATTCTGAGACAACCAGTCTTTGCTCTAACTCCTTATGATTCTGGGACAACCAGTCTTTGCTCTTTCTCCTTATGATTCTGAGACAACCAGTCTTTGCTCTAACTCCTTATGATTCTGAGACAACCAGTCTTTGCTCTAACTCCTTATGATTCTGAGACCACCAGTCTTTGCTCTAGCTCCTTATGATTCTGGGACAACCAGTCTTTGCTCTTTCTCCTTGTGATTCTGAGACAATCAGTCTTTGCTCTTTCTCCTTTTGATTCTGAGACAACCAGTCTTTGCTCTAACTTCTTATGATTCCGAGACTACCAGTCTTTGCTCTAACTTCTTATGATTCTGAGACAACCAGTCTTTGATCTAACTCCTTATGATTCTGGGACAACCAGTCTTTGCTCTAACTCCTTATGATTCTGAGACAACCAGTCTTTGCTCTAACTCCTTATGATTCTGGGACGACCAGTCTTTGCTCTAACTCCTTATGATTCTGAGACAACCAGTCTTTGTTCTAACTCCTTATGATTCTGAGACAACCAGTCTTTGCTCTAACTCCTTATGATTCTGAGACAGCCAGTCTTTCCTCTAACTCCTTATGATTCTGAGACAACCAGTCTTTGCTCTAACCCCTTATGATTCTGGGACAACCAGTCTTTGCTCTAACTCCTTATGATTCTGAGACAACCAGTTTTTGCTCTAACTCCTTATGATTCTGAGACAACCAGTATTTGCTCTAACTCCTTATGATTCTGAGACAACCACTCTGCTCTAACTCCTTATGATTCTGGGACGACCAATCTTTGCTCTAACTCCTTATGATTCTGGGACGACCAGTCTTTGCTCCAACTCCTTATGATTCTGAGACAACCAGTATTTGCTCTAACTCCTTATGATTCTGGGACAACCAGTCTTTGCTCTAACTCCTTATGATTCTGAGACAACCAGTCTTTGCTCTAACCCCTTATGATTCTGGGACAACCAGTCTTTGCTCTTTCTCCTTATGATTCTGAGACAACCAGTCTTTGCTCTAACTCCTTATGATTCTGAGACAACCAGTCTTTGCTCTAACTCCTTATGATCTGAGACAACCAGTCTTTGCTCAAACGCCTTATGATTCTGAGAAAACCAGTCTTTGCTCTAACTCCTTATGATTCTGAGACGACCAGTCTTTGCTCTAACTCCTTATGATTCTGGGACGACCAGTCTTTGCTCTAACTCCTTATGATTCTGGGACGACCAGTCTTTGCTCTAACTCCTTATGATTCTGGGACGACCAGTCTTTGCTCCAACTCCTTATGATTCTGAGACAACCAGTCTTTGCTCTAACTCCTTATTATTCTGGGACAACAAGTCTTTGCTCTAACTCCTTATGATTCTGAGACAACCAGTCTTTGCTCTAACCCCTTATGATTCTGAGACAACCAGTCTTTGCTCTTTCTCCTTATGATTCTGAGACAACCAGTCTTTGCTCTAACTCCTTATGATTCTGAGACAACCAGTCTTTGCTCAAACGCCTTATGATTCTGAGACAACCAGTCTTTGCTCTAACTCCTTCTGATTCTGGGACGACCAGTCTTTGCTCTAACTCCTTATGATTCTGAGACAACCAGTCTTTGCTCTAACTCCTTATGATTCTGAGACAACCAGTCTTTGCTCACACTCCTTATGATTCTGAGACAACCAGTCTTTGCTCTAACATCTTATGATTCTGGGACGACCAGTCTTTGCTCTAACTCCTTATGATTCAGAGACAACCAGTCTTTGCTCTAACTCCTTATGATTCTGGGACAACCAGTCTTTGCTCTTTCTCCTTATGATTCTGAGACAACCAGTCTTTGCTCTAACTCTTTATGATTCTGAGACAACCAGTCTTTGCTCTAACTCCTTATGATTCTGAGACAACCAGTCTTTGCTCAACTCCTTATGATTCTGAGACAACCAGTCTTTGCTCTAACTCCTTATGATTCTGGGACGACCAGTCTTTGCTCCAACTCCTTATGATTCTGAGACAACCAGTCTTTGCTCTAACTCCTTATGATTCTGGGACAACCAGTCTTTGCTCTTTCTCCTTATGATTCTGAGACAACCAGTCTTTGCTCAAACTCCTTATGATTCTGAGACAACCAGTCTTTGCTCTAACTCCTTATGATTCTGGGACGACCAGTCTTTCCTCTAACTCCTTATGATTCTGGGACGACCAGTCTTTGCTCCAACTCCTTATGATTCTGAGACAACCAGTCTTTGCTCTAACTCCTTATGATTCTGAGACAACCAGTCTTTGCTCTAACTCCTTATGATTCTGAGACAACCAGTCTTTGCTCTAACTCCTTATGATTCTGAGACAACCAGTCTTTGCTCAAACGCCTTATGATTCTGAGACAACCAGTCTTTGCTCTAACTCCTTATGATTCTGGGACAACCAGTCTTTGCTCTAACTCCTTATGATTCTGAGACAACCAGTCTTTGCTCAAACGCCTTATGATTCTGAGACAACCAGTCTTTGCTCAAACGCCTTATGATTCTGAGACAACCAGTCTTTGCTCTAACTCCTTATGATTCTGGGACGACCAGTCTTTGCTCTAACTCCTTATGATTCTGGGACGACCAGTCTTTGCTCCAACTCCTTATGATTCTGAGACAACCAGTCTTTGCTCTAACTCCTTATGATTCTGAGACAACCAGTCTTTGCTCTAACTCCTTATGATTCTGAGACAACCAGTCTTTGCTCTAACTCCTTATGATTCTGAGACAACCAGTCTTTGCTCAAACGCCTTATGATTCTGAGACAACCAGTCTTTGCTCTAACTCCTTATGATTCTGGGACAACCAGTCTTTGCTCTAACTCCTTATGATTCTGAGACAACCAGTCTTTGCTCAAACGCCTTATGATTCTGAGACAACCAGTCTTTGCTCAAACGCCTTATGATTCTGAGACAACCAGTCTTTGCTCTAACTCCTTATGATTCTGAGACAACCAGTCTTTGCTCTAACTCCTTATGATTCTGAGACAACCAGTCTTTGCTCAAACGCTTTATGATTCTGAGACAACCAGTCTTTGCTCTAACTCCTTATGATTCTGGGACGACCAGTCTTTGCTCTAACTCCTTATGATTCTGAGACAACCAGTCTTTGCTCTAACTCCTTATGATTCTGAGACAACCAGTCTTTGCTCAAACTCCTTATGATTCTGAGACAACAAGTCTTTGCTCTAACATCTTATGATTCTGGGACGACCATTCTTTGCTCTATCTCCTTATGATTCAGAGACAACCAGTCTTTGCTCTAACTCCTTATGATTCTGGGACAACCAGTCTTTGCTCTAACTCCTTATGATTCTGTGACAACCAGTCTTTGCTCTTTCTCCTTATGATTCTGAGACAACCAGTCTTTGCTCAAACTCCTTATGATTCTGAGACAACCAGTCTTTGCTCTAACTCCTTATGATTCTGGGACGACCAGTCTTTGCTCCAACTCCTTATGATTCTGAGACAACCAGTCTTTGCTCTAACTCCTTATGATTCTGAGACAACCAGTCTTTGCTCTAACTCCTTATGATTCTGAGACAACCAGTCTTTGCTCTTTCTCCTTATGATTCTGAGACAACCAGTCTTTGCTCTAACTCCTTATGATTCTGAGACAACCAATCATTGCTCTAACTCCTTATGATTCTGGGACAACCAGTCTTTGCTCTAACTCCTTATGATTCTGAGACAACCAGTCTTTGCTCTAACTCCTTATGATTCTGGGACGACCAGTCTTTGCTCTAACTCCTTATGATTCTGAGACAACCAGTCTTTGCTCTAACTCCTTATGATTCTAAGACAACCAGTCTTTGCTCTAACTCCTTATGATTCTGAGACAGCCAGTCTTTGCTCTAACTCCTTATGATTCTGAGACAACCAGTCTTTGGTCTAACTCCTTATGATTCTGGGACAACCAGTCTTTGCTCTAACTCCTTATGATTCTGAAACAACCAGTTTTTGCCCTAACTCCTTATGATTCTGAGACGACCAGTCTTTGCTCTAACTCCTTATGATTCTGGGACGACCAGTCTTTGCTCTAACTCCTTATGATTCTGGGACATCCAGTCTTTGCTCTAACTCCTTATGATTCTGAGACAACCAGTCTTTGCTCTAACCCCTTATGATTCTGAGACAACCAGTCTTTGCTCTTTCTCCTTATGATTCTGAGACAACCAGTCTTTGCTCTAACTCCTTATGATTCTGAGACAACCAGTCTTTGCTCTAACTCCTTATGATTCTGAGACAACCAGTCTTTGCTCAAACGCCTTATGATTCTGAGACAACCAGTCTTTGCTCTAACTCCTTATGATTCTGGGACAACCAGTCTTTGCTCTAACTCTTTATGATTCTGAGACAACCAGTCTTTGCTCTAACCCCTTATGATTCTGAGACAACCAATCTTTGCTCTTTCTCCTTATGATTCTGAGACAACCAGTCTTTGCTCTAACTCCTTATGATTCTGAGACAACCAGTCTTTGCTCTAACTCCTTATGATTCTGAGACAACCAGTCTTTGCTCAAACGCCTTATGATTCTGAGACAACCAGTCTTTGCTCTAACTCCTTATGATTCTGGGACGACCAGTCTTTGCTCTAACTCCTTATGATTCTGAGACAACCAGTCTTTGCTCTAACTCCTTATGATTCTGAGACAACCAGTCTTTGCTCGAACTCCTTATGATTCTGAGACAACCAGTCTTTGCTCTAACATCTTATGATTCTGGGACGACCATTCTTTGCTCTAACTCCTTATGATTCAGAGACAACCAGTCTTTGCTCTAACTCCTTATGATTCTGGGACAACCAGTCTTTGCTCTTTCTCCTTATGATTCTGAGACAACCAGTCTTTGCTCTAACTCTTTATGATTCTGAGACAACCAGTCTTTGCTCTAACTCCTTATGATTCTGAGACAACCAGTCTTTGCTCTAACTCCTTATGATTCTGAGACAACCAGTCTTTGCTCTTTCTCCTTATGATTCTGAGACAACCAGTCTTTGCTCAAACTCCTTATGATTCTGAGACAACCAGTCTTTGCTCTAACTCCTTATGATTCTGGGACGACCAGTCTTTGCTCTAACTCCTTATGATTCTGGGACGACCAGTCTTTGCTCCAACTCCTTATGATTCTGAGACAACCAGTCTTTGCTCTAACTCCTTATGATTCTGAGACAACCAGTATTTGCTCTAACTCCTTATGATTCTGAGACAACCAGTCTTTGCTCTAACTCCTTATGATTCTGAGACAACCAGTCTTTGCTCTAACTCCTTATGATTCTGAGACAACCAGTCTTTGCTCTTTCTCCTTATGATTCTGAGACAACCAGTCTTTGCTCTAACTCCTTATGATTCTGAGACAACCAGTCTTTGCTCTAACTCCTTATGATTCTGGGACGACCAGTCTTTGCTCCAACTCCTTATGATTCTGAGACAACCAGTCTTTGCTCTAACTCCTTATGATTCTGAGACAACCAGTCTTTGCTCTAACTCCTTATGATTCTGGGACAACCAGTCTTTGCTCTAACTCCTTATGATTCTGAGACAACCAGTCTTTGCTCTTTCTCCTTATGATTCTGAGACAACCAGTCTTTGCTCTAACTCCTTATGATTCTGAGACAACCAATCATTGCTCTAACTCCTTATGATTCTGGGACAACCAGTCTTTGCTCTAACTCCTTATGATTCTGAGACAACCAGTCTTTGCTCTAACTCCTTATGATTCTGGGACGACCAGTCTTTGCTCTAACTCCTTATGATTCTGAGACAACCAGTCTTTGCTCTAATTCCTTATGATTCTAAGACAACCAGTCTTTGCTCTAACTCCTTATGATTCTGAGACAGCCAGTCTTTGCTCTAACTCCTTATGATTCTGAGACAACCAGTCTTTGCTCTAACTCCTTATGATTCTGGGACAACCAGTCTTTGCTCTTTCTCCTTATGATTCTGAGACAACCAGTCTTTGCTCTAACTCCTTATGATTCTGGGACGACCAGTCTTTGCTCTAACTCCTTATGATTCTGGGACGACCAGTCTTTGCTCCAACTCCTTATGATTCTGAGACAACCAGTCTTTGCTCTAACTCCTTATGATTCTGAGACAACCAGTCTTTGCTCTAACTCCTTATGATTCTGAGACAACCAGTCTTTGCTCTAACTCCTTATGATTCTGCGACAACCAGTCTTTGCTCTAACTCCTTATGATTCTGAGACAACCAGTTTTTGCTCTTTCTCCTTATGATTCTGAGACAACCAGTCTTTGCTCTAACTCCTTATGATTCTGAGACAACCAGTCTTTGCTCTAACTCCTTATGATTCTGGGACGACCAGTCTTTGCTCCAACTCCTTATGATTCTGAGACAACCAGTCTTTCCTCTAACTCCTTATGATTCTGAGACAACCAGTCTTTGCTCTAACTCCTTATGATTCTGGGACAACCAGTCTTTGCTCTAACTCCTTATGATTCTGAGACAACCAGTCTTTGCTCTTTCTCCTTATGATTCTGAGACAACCAGTCTTTGCTCTAACTCCTTATGATTCTGAGACAACCAATCATTGCTCTAACTCCTTATGATTCTGGGACAACCAGTCTTTGCTCTAACTCCTTATGATTCTGAGACAACCAGTCTTTGCTCTAACTCCTTATGATTCTGGGACGACCAGTCTTTGCTCTAACTCCTTATGATTCTGAGACAACCAGTCTTTGCTCTAACTCCTTATGATTCTAAGACAACCAGTCTTTGCTCTAACTCCTTATGATTCTGAGACAGCCAGTCTTTGCTCTAACTCCTTATGATTCTGAGACAACCAGTCTTTGCTCTAACTCCTTATGATTCTGGGACAACCACTCTTTGCTCTAACTCCTTATGATTCTGAAACAACCAGTTTTTGCCCTAACTCCTTATGATTCTGAGACGACCAGTCTTTGCTCTAACTCCTTATGATTCTGGGACAACCAGTCTTTGCTCTAACTCCTTATGATTCTGGGACGACCAGTCTTTGCTCTAACTCCTTATGATTCTGGGACGACCAGTCTTTGCTCCAACTCCTTATGATTCTGAGACAACCAGTCTTTGCTCTAACTCCTTATGATTCTGGGACGACCAGTCTTTGCTCTAACTCCTTATGATTCTGGGACACCAGTCTTTGCTCCAACTCCTTATGATTCTGAGACAACCAGTCTTTGCTCTAACTCCTTATGATTCTGGGACAACCAGTCTTTGCTCTAACTCCTTATGATTCTGGGACGACCAGTCTTTGCTCTAACTCCTTATGATTCTGGGACGACCAGTCTTTGCTCCAACTCCTTATGATTCTGAGACAACCAGTCTTTGCTCTAACTCCTTATGATTCTGAGACAACCAGTCTTTGCTCTAACTCCTTATGATTCTGAGACAACCAGTCTTTGCTCTTTCTCCTTATGATTCTGAGACAACCAGTCTTTGCTCTAACTCCTTATGATTCTGAGACAACCAATCATTGCTCTAACTCCTTATGATTCTGGGACAACCAGTCTTTGCTCTAACTCCTTATGATTCTGAGACCACCAGTCTTTGCTCTAACTCCTTATGATTCTGGGACGACCAGTCTTTGCTCTAACTCCTTATGATTCTGAGACAACCAGTCTTTGCTCTAACTCCTTATGATTCTAAGACAACCAGTCTTTGCTCTAACTCCTTATGATTCTGAGACAGCCAGTCTTTGCTCTAACTCCTTATGATTCTGAGACAACCAGTCTTTGGTCTAACTCCTTATGATTCTGGGACAACCAGTCTTTGCTCTAACTCCTTATGATTCTGAAACAACCAGTTTTTGCCCTAACTCCTTATGATTCTGAGACGACCAGTCTTTGCTCTAACTCCTTATGATTCTGGGACGACCAGTCTTTGCTCTAACTCCTTATGATTCTGGGACAACCAGTCTTTGCTCTAACTCCTTATGATTCTGAGACAACCAGTCTTTGCTCTAACCCCTTATGATTCTGAGACAACCAGTCTTTGCTCTTTCTCCTTATGATTCTGAGACAACCAGTCTTTGCTCTAACTCCTTATGATTCTGAGACAACCAGTCTTTGCTCTAACTCCTTATGATTCTGAGACAACCAGTCTTTGCTCAAACGCCTTATGATTCTGAGACAACCAGTCTTTGCTCTAACTCCTTATGATTCTGGGACAACCAGTCTTTGCTCTAACTCCTTATGATTCTGAGACAACCAGTCTTTGCTCTAACCCCTTATGATTCTGAGACAACCAGTCTTTGCTCTTTCTCCTTATGATTCTGAGACAACCAGTCTTTGCTCTAACTCCTTATGATTCTGAGACAACCAGTCTTTGCTCTAACTCCTTATGATTCTGAGACAACCAGTCTTTGCTCAAACGCCTTATGATTCTGAGACAACCAGTCTTTGCTCTAACTCCTTATGATTCTGGGACGACCAGTCTTTGCTCTAACTCCTTATGATTCTGAGACAACCAGTCTTTGCTCTAACTCCTTATGATTCTGAGACAACCAGTCTTTGCTCAAACTCCTTATGATTCTGAGACAACCAGTCTTTGCTCTAACATCTTATGATTCTGGGACGACCATTCTTTGCTCTAACTCCTTATGATTCAGAGACAACCAGTCTTTGCTCTAACTCCTTATGATTCTGGGACAACCAGTCTTTGCTCTTTCTCCTTATGATTCTGAGACAACCAGTCTTTGCTCTAACTCTTTATGATTCTGAGACAACCAGTCTTTGCTCTAACTCCTTATGATTCTGAGACAACCAGTCTTTGCTCAACTCCTTATGATTCTGAGACAACCAGTCTTTGCTCTAACTCCTTATGATTCTGGGACGACCAGTCTTTGCTCCAACTCCTTATGATTCTGAGACAACCAGTCTTTGCTCTAACTCCTTATGATTCTGGGACAACCAGTCTTTGCTCTTTCTCCTTATGATTCTGAGACAACCAGTCTTTGCTCAAACTCCTTATGATTCTGAGACAACCAGTCTTTGCTCTAACTCCTTATGATTCTGGGACGACCAGTCTTTGCTCTAACTCCTTATGATTCTGGGACGACCAGTCTTTGCTCCAACTCCTTATGATTCTGAGACAACCAGTCTTTGCTCTAACTCCTTATGATTCTGAGACAACCAGTCTTTGCTCTAACTCCTTATGATTCTGAGACAACCAGTCTTTGCTCTAACTCCTTATGATTCTGAGACAACCAGTCTTTGCTCTAACTCCTTATGATTCTGAGACAACCAGTCTTTGCTCTTTCTCCTTATGATTCTGAGACAACCAGTCTTTGCTCTAACTCCTTATGATTCTGAGACAACCAGTCTTTGCTCTAACTCCTTATGATTCTGGGACGACCAGTCTTTGCTCCAACTCCTTATGATTCTGAGACAACCAGTCTTTGCTCTAACTCCTTATGATTCTGAGACAACCAGTCTTTGCTCTAACTCCTTATGATTCTGGGACAACCAGTCTTTGCTCTAACTCCTTATGATTCTGAGACAACCAGTCTTTGCTCTTTCTCCTTATGATTCTGAGACAACCAGTCTTTGCTCTAACTCCTTATGATTCTGAGACAACCAATCATTGCTCTAACTCCTTATGATTCTGGGACAACCAGTCTTTGCTCTAACTCCTTATGATTCTGAGACAACCAGTCTTTGCTCTAACTCCTTATGATTCTGGGACGACCAGTCTTTGCTCTAACTCCTTATGATTCTGAGACAACCAGTCTTTGCTCTAACTCCTTATGATTCTAAGACAACCAGTCTTTGCTCTAACTCCTTATGATTCTGAGACAGCCAGTCTTTGCTCTAACTCCTTATGATTCTGAGACAACCAGTCTTTGCTCTAACTCCTTATGATTCTGGGACAACCAGTCTTTGCTCTTTCTCCTTATGATTCTGAGACAACCAGTCTTTGCTCTAACTCCTTATGATTCTGGGACGACCAGTCTTTGCTCTAACTCCTTATGATTCTGGGACGACCAGTCTTTGCTCCAACTCCTTATGATTCTGAGACAACCAGTCTTTGCTCTAACTCCTTATGATTCTGAGACAACCAGTCTTTGCTCTAACTCCTTATGATTCTGAGACAACCAGTCTTTGCTCTAACTCCTTATGATTCTGCGACAACCAGTCTTTGCTCTAACTCCTTATGATTCTGAGACAACCAGTTTTTGCTCTTTCTCCTTATGATTCTGAGACAACCAGTCTTTGCTCTAACTCCTTATGATTCTGAGACAACCAGTCTTTGCTCTAACTCCTTATGATTCTGGGACGACCAGTCTTTGCTCCAACTCCTTATGATTCTGAGACAACCAGTCTTTCCTCTAACTCCTTATGATTCTGAGACAACCAGTCTTTGCTCTAACTCCTTATGATTCTGGGACAACCAGTCTTTGCTCTAACTCCTTATGATTCTGAGACAACCAGTCTTTGCTCTTTCTCCTTATGATTCTGAGACAACCAGTCTTTGCTCTAACTCCTTATGATTCTGAGACAACCAATCATTGCTCTAACTCCTTATGATTCTGGGACAACCAGTCTTTGCTCTAACTCCTTATGATTCTGAGACAACCAGTCTTTGCTCTAACTCCTTATGATTCTGGGACGACCAGTCTTTGCTCTAACTCCTTATGATTCTGAGACAACCAGTCTTTGCTCTAACTCCTTATGATTCTAAGACAACCAGTCTTTGCTCTAACTCCTTATGATTCTGAGACAGCCAGTCGTTGCTCTAACTCCTTATGATTCTGAGACAACCAGTCTTTGCTCTAACTCCTTATGATTCTGGGACAACCAGTCTTTGCTCTTTCTCCTTATGATTCTGAGACAACCAGTCTTTGCTCTAACTCCTTATGATTCTGGGACGACCAGTCTTTGCTCTAACTCCTTATGATTCTGGGACGACCAGTCTTTGCTCCAACTCCTTATGATTCTGAGACAACCAGTCTTTGCTCTAACTCCTTATGATTCTGAGACAACCAGTCTTTGCTCTAACTCCTTATGATTCTGAGACAACCAGTCTTTGCTCTAACTCCTTATGATTCTGCGACAACCAGTCTTTGCACTAACTCCTTATGATTCTGAGACAACCAGTTTTTGCTCTTTCTCCTTATGATTCTGAGACAACCAGTCTTTGCTCTAACTCCTTATGATTCTGAGACAACCAGTCTTTGCTCTAACTCCTTATGATTCTGGGACGACCAGTCTTTGCTCCAACTCCTTATGATTCTGAGACAACCATTCTTTCCTCTAACTCCTTATGATTCTGAGACAACCAGTCTTTGCTCTAACTCCTTATGATTCTGGGACGACCAGTCTTTGCTCTAACTCCTTATGATTCTGGGACGACCAGTCTTTGCTCTAACTCCTTATGTTTCTGGGACGACCAGTCTTTGCTCCAACTCCTTATGATTCTGAGACAACCAGTCTTTGCTCTAACTCCTTATTATTCTGGGACAACAAGTCTTTGCTCTAACTCCTTATGATTCTGAGACAACCAGTATTTGCTCTAACCCCTTATGATTCTGAGACAACCAGTCTTTGCTCTTTCTCCTTATGATTCTGAGACAACCAGTCTTTGCTCTAACTCCTTATGATTCTGAGACAACCAGTCTTTGCTCAAACGCCTTATGATTCTGAGACAACCAGTCTTTGCTCTAACTCCTTCTGATTCTGGGTCGACCAGTCTTTGCTCTAACTCCTTATGATTCTGAGACAACCAGTCTTTGCTCTAACTCCTTATGATTCTGAGACAACCAGTCTTTGCTCAAACTCCTTATGATTCTGAGACAACCAGTCTTTGCTCTAACATCTTATGATTCTGGGACGACCAGTCTTTGCTCTAACTCCTTATGATTCAGAGACAACCAGTCTTTGCTCTAACTCCTTATGATTCTGGGACAACCAGTCTTTGCTCTTTCTCCTTATGATTCTGAGACAACCAGTCTTTGCTCTAACTCTTTATGATTCTGAGACAACCAGTCTTTGCTCTAACTCCTTATGATTCTGAGACAACCAGTCTTTGCTCAACTCCTTATGATTCTGAGACAACCAGTCTTTGCTCTAACTCCTTATGATTCTGGGACGACCAGTCTTTGCTCCAACTCCTTATGATTCTGAGACAACCAGTCTTTGCTCTAACTCCTTATGATTCTGGGACAACCAGTCTTTGCTCTTTCTCCTTATGATTCTGAGACAACCAGTCTTTGCTCAAACTCCTTATGATTCTGAGACAACCAGTCTTTGCTCTAACTCCTTATGATTCTGGGACGACCAGTCTTTGCTCTAACTCCTTATGATTCTGGGACGACCAGTCTTTGCTCCAACTCCTTATGATTCTGAGACAACCAGTCTTTGCTCTAACTCCTTATGATTCTGAGACAACCAGTCTTTGCTCTAACTCCTTATGATTCTGAGACAACCAGTCTTTGCTCTAACTCCTTATGATTCTGAGACAACCAGTCTTTGCTCAAACGCCTTATGATTCTGAGACAACCAGTCTTTGCTCTAACTCCTTATGATTCTGGGACAACCAGTCTTTGCTCTAACCCCTTATGATTCTGAGACAACAAGTCTTTGCTCTTTCTCCTTATGATTCTGAGACAACCAGTCTTTGCTCTAACTCCTTATGATTCTGAGACAACCAGTCTTTGCTCTAACTCCTTATGATTCTGAGACAACCAGTCTTTGCTCAAACGCCTTATGATTCTGAGACAACCAGTCTTTGCTCTAACTCCTTATGATTCTGGGACGACCAGTCTTTGCTCTAACTCCTTATGATTCTGAGACAACAAGTCTTTGCTCTAACTCCTTATGATTCTGAGACAACCAGTCTTTGCTCAAACTCCTTATGATTCTGAGACAACAAGTCTTTGCTCTAACATCTTATGATTCTGGGACGACCATTCTTTGCTCTATCTCCTTATGATTCAGAGACAACCAGTCTTTGCTCTAACTCCTTATGATTCTGGGACAACCAGTCTTTGCTCTAACTCCTTATGATTCTGGGACAACCAGTCTTTGCTCTTTCTCCTTATGATTCTGAGACAACCAGTCTTTGCTCTAACTCCTTATGATTCTGGGACGACCAGTCTTTGCTCTAACTCCTTATGATTCTGGGACGACCAGTCTTTGCTCCAACTCCTTATGATTCTGAGACAACCAGTCTTTGCTCTAACTCCTTATGATTCTGAGACAACCAGTCTTTGCTCTAACTCCTTATGATTCTGAGACAACCAGTCTTTGCTCTAACTCCTTATGATTCTGAGACAACCAGTCTTTGCTCAAACGCCTTATGATTCTGAGACAACCAGTCTTTGCTCTAACTCCTTATGATTCTGGGACGACCAGTCTTTCCTCCAACTCCTTATGATTCTGAGACAACCAGTCTTTCCTCTAACTCCTTATGATTCTGAGACAACCAGTCTTTGCTCTAACTCCTTATGATTCTGGGACAACCAGTCTTTGCTCTAACTCCTTATGATTCTGAGACAACCAGTCTTTGCTCTTTCTCCTTATGATTCTGAGACAACCAGTCTTTGCTCTAACTCCTTATGATTCTGAGACAACCAATCATTGCTCTAACTCCTTATGATTCTGGGACAACCAGTCTTTGCTCTAACTCCTTATGATTCTGAGACAACCAGTCTTTGCTCTAACTCCTTATGATTCTGGGACGACCAGTCTTTGCTCTAACTCCTTATGATTCTGAGACAACCAGTCTTTGCTCTAACTCCTTATGATTCTAAGACAACCAGTCTTTGCTCTAACTCCTTATGATTCTGAGACAGCCAGTCTTTGCTCTAACTCCTTATGATTCTGAGACAACCAGTCTTTGCTCTAACTCCTTATGATTCTGGGACAACCAGTCTTTGCTCTAACTCCTTATGATTCTGAAACAACCAGTTTTTGCCCTAACTCCTTATGATTCTGAGACGACCAGTCTTTGCTCTAACTCCTTATGATTCTGGGACGACCAGTCTTTGCTCTAACTCCTTATGATTCTGGGACGACCAGTCTTTGCTCTAACTCCTTATGATTCTGGGACACCAGTCTTTGCTCCAACTCCTTATGATTCTGAGACAACCAGTCTTTGCTCTAACTCCTTATGATTCTGGGACAACCAGTCTTTGCTCTAACTCCTTATGATTCTGAGACAACCAGTCTTTGCTCTAACTCCTTATGATTCTGAGACAACCAGTCTTTGCTCTTTCTCCTTATGATTCTGAGACAACCAGTCTTGGCTCTAACTCCTTATGATTCTGAGACAACCAGTCTTTGCTCTAACTCCTTATGATTCTGAGACAACCAGTCTTTGCTCTAACTCCTTATGATTCTGAGACAACCAGTCTTTGCTCTAACTCCTTATGATTCTGGGACGACCAGTCTTTGCTCTAACTCCTTATGATTCTGGGACGACCAGTCTTTGCTCTAACTCCTTATGATTCTGGGACGACCAGTCTTTGCTCCAACTCCTTATGATTCTGAGACAACCAGTCTTTGCTCTAACTCCTTATTATTCTGGGACAACAAGTCTTTGCTCTAACTCCTTATGATTCTGAGACAACCAGTATTTGCTCTAACCCCTTATGATTCTGAGACAACCAGTCTTTGCTCTTTCTCCTTATGATTCTGAGACAACCAGTCTTTGCTCTAACTCCTTATGATTCTGAGACAACCAGTCTTTGCTCAAACGCCTTATGATTCTGAGACAACCAGTCTTTGCTCTAACTCCTTCTGATTCTGGGTCGACCAGTCTTTGCTCTAACTCCTTATGATTCTGAGACAACCAGTCTTTGCTCTAACTCCTTATGATTCTGAGACAACCAGTCTTTGCTCAAACTCCTTATGATTCTGAGACAACCAGTCTTTGCTCTAACATCTTATGATTCTGGGACGACCAGTCTTTGCTCTAACTCCTTATGATTCAGAGACAACCAGTCTTTGCTCTAACTCCTTATGATTCTGGGACAACCAGTCTTTGCTCTTTCTCCTTATGATTCTGAGACAACCAGTCTTTGCTCTAACTCTTTATGATTCTGAGACAACCAGTCTTTGCTCTAACTCCTTATGATTCTGAGACAACCAGTCTTTGCTCAACTCCTTATGATTCTGAGACAACCAGTCTTTGCTCTAACTCCTTATGATTCTGGGACGACCAGTCTTTGCTCCAACTCCTTATGATTCTGAGACAACCAGTCTTTGCTCTAACTCCTTATGATTCTGGGACAACCAGTCTTTGCTCTTTCTCCTTATGATTCTGAGACAACCAGTCTTTGCTCAAACTCCTTATGATTCTGAGACAACCAGTCTTTGCTCTAACTCCTTATGATTCTGGGACGACCAGTCTTTGCTCTAACTCCTTATGATTCTGGGACGACCAGTCTTTGCTCCAACTCCTTATGATTCTGAGACAACCAGTCTTTGCTCTAACTCCTTATGATTCTGAGACAACCAGTCTTTGCTCTAACTCCTTATGATTCTGAGACAACCAGTCTTTGCTCTAACTCCTTATGATTCTGAGACAACCAGTCTTTGCTCAAACGCCTTATGATTCTGAGACAACCAGTCTTTGCTCTAACTCCTTATGATTCTGGGACAACCAGTCTTTGCTCTAACCCCTTATGATTCTGAGACAACAAGTCTTTGCTCTTTCTCCTTATGATTCTGAGACAACCAGTCTTTGCTCTAACTCCTTATGATTCTGAGACAACCAGTCTTTGCTCTAACTCCTTATGATTCTGAGACAACCAGTCTTTGCTCAAACGCTTTATGATTCTGAGACAACCAGTCTTTGCTCTAACTCCTTATGATTCTGGGACGACCAGTCTTTGCTCTAACTCCTTATGATTCTGAGACAACCAGTCTTTGCTCTAACTCCTTATGATTCTGAGACAACCAGTCTTTGCTCAAACTCCTTATGATTCTGAGACAACAAGTCTTTGCTCTAACATCTTATGATTCTGGGACGACCATTCTTTGCTCTATCTCCTTATGATTCAGAGACAACCAGTCTTTGCTCTAACTCCTTATGATTCTGGGACAACCAGTCTTTGCTCTAACTCCTTATGATTCTGGGACAACCAGTCTTAGCTCTTTCTCCTTATGATTCTGAGACAACCAGTCTTTGCTCTAACTCCTTATGATTCTGGGACGACCAGTCTTTGCTCTAACTCCTTATGATTCTGGGACGACCAGTCTTTGCTCCAACTCCTTATGATTCTGAGACAACCAGTCTTTGCTCTAACTCCTTATGATTCTGAGACAACCAGTCTTTGCTCTAACTCCTTATGATTCTGAGACAACCAGTCTTTGCTCTAACTCCTTATGATTCTGAGACAACCAGTCTTTGCTCAAACGCCTTATGATTCTGAGACAACCAGTCTTTGCTCTAACTCCTTATGATTCTGGGACAACCAGTCTTTGCTCTAACCCCTATTGATTCTGAGACAACAAGTCTTTGCTCTTTCTCCTTATGATTCTGAGACAACCAGTCTTTGCTCTAACTCCTTATGATTCTGAGACAACCAGTCTTTGCTCAAACGCCTTATGATTCTGAGACAACCAGTCTTTGCTCTAACTCCTTATGATTCTGGGACGACCAGTCTTTGCTCTAACTCCTTATGATTCTGAGACAACCAGTCTTTGCTCTAACTCCTTATGATACTGAGACAACCAGTTTTTGCTCAAACTCCTTATGATTCTGAGACAACAAGTCTTTGCTCTAACATCTTATGATTCTGGGACGACCATTCTTTGCTCTATCTCCTTATGATTCAGAGACAACCAGTCTTTGCTCTAACTCCTTATGATTCTGGGACAACCAGTCTTTGCTCTTTCTCCTTATGATTCTGAGACAACCAGTCTTTGCTCTAACTCTTTATGATTCTGAGACAACCAGTCTTTGCTCTAACTCCTTATGATTCTGAGACAACCAGTCTTTGCTCAACTCTTTATGATTCTGAGACAACCAGTCTTTGCTCTAACTCCTTATGATTCTGGGACGACCAGTCTTTGCTCCAACTCCTTATGATTCTGAGACAACCAGTCTTTGCTCTAACTCCTTATGATTCTGTGACAACCAGTCTTTGCTCTTTCTCCTTATGATTCTGAGACAACCAGTCTTTGCTCAAACTCCTTATGATTCTGAGACAACCAGTCTTTGCTCTAACTCCTTATGATTCTGGGACGACCAGTCTTTGCTCTAACTCCTTATGATTCTGGGACGACCAGTCTTTGCTCCAACTCCTTATGATTCTGAGACAACCAGTCTTTGCTCTAACTCCTTATGATTCTGAGACAACCAGTCTTTGCTCTAACTCCTTATGATTCTGAGACAACCAGTTTTTGCTCTTTCTCCTTATGATTCTGAGACAACCAGTCTTTGCTCTAACTCCTTATGATTCTGAGACAACCAATCATTGCTCTAACTCCTTATGATTCTGGGACAACCAGTCTTTGCTCTAACTCCTTATGATTCTGAGACAACCAGTCTTTGCTCTAACTCCTTATGATTCAGGGACGACCAGTCTTTGCTCTAACTCCTTATGATTCTGAGACAACCAGTCTTTGCTCTAACTCCTTATGATTCTAAGACAACCAGTCTTTGCTCTAACTCCTTATGATTCTGAGACAGCCAGTCTTTGCTCTAACTCCTTATGATTCTGAGACAACCAGTCTTTGGTCTAACTCCTTATGATTCTGGGACAACCAGTCTTTGCTCTAACTCCTTATGATTCTGAAACAACCAGTTTTTGCCCTAACTCCTTATGATTCTGAGACGACCAGTCTTTGCTCTAACTCCTTATGATTCTGGGACGACCAGTCTTTGCTCTAACTCCTTATGATTCTGGGACAACCAGTCTTTGCTCTAACTCCTTATGATTCTGGGACGACCAGTCTTTGCTCCAACTCCTTATGATTCTGAGACAACCAGTCTTTGCTCTAACTCCTTATTATTCTGGGACAACAAGTCTTTGCTCTAACTCCTTATGATTCTGAGACAACCAGTATTTGCTCTAACCCCTTATGATTCTGAGACAACCAGTCTTTGCTCTTTCTCCTTATGATTCTGAGACAACCAGTCTTTGCTCTAACTCCTTATGATTCTGAGACAACCAGTCTTTGCTCAAACGCCTTATGATTCTGAGACAACCAGTCTTTGCTCTAACTCCTTCTGATTCTGGGTCGACCAGTCTTTGCTCTAACTCCTTATGATTCTGAGACAACCAGTCTTTGCTCTAACTCCTTATGATTCTGAGACAACCAGTCTTTGCTCAAACTCCTTATGATTCTGAGACAACCAGTCTTTGCTCTAACATCTTATGATTCTGGGACGACCAGTCTTTGCTCTAACTCCTTATGATTCAGAGACAACCAGTCTTTGCTCTAACTCCTTATGATTCTGGGACAACCAGTCTTTGCTCTTTCTCCTTATGATTCTGAGACAACCAGTCTTTGCTCTAACTCTTTATGACTCTGAGACAACCAGTCTTTGCTCTAACTCCTTATGATTCTGAGACAACCAGTCTTTGCTCAACTCCTTATGATTCTGAGACAACCAGTCTTTGCTCTAACTCCTTATGATTCTGGGACGACCAGTCTTTGCTCCAACTCCTTATGATTCTGAGACAACCAGTCTTTGCTCTAACTCCTTATGATTCTGGGACAACCAGTCTTTGCTCTTTCTCCTTATGATTCTGAGACAACCAGTCTTTGCTCAAACTCCTTATGATTCTGAGACAACCAGTCTTTGCTCTAACTCCTTATGATTCTGGGACGACCAGTCTTTGCTCTAACTCCTTATGATTCTGGGACGACCAGTCTTTGCTCCAACTCCTTATGATTCTGAGACAACCAGTCTTTGCTCTAACTCCTTATGATTCTGAGACAACCAGTCTTTGCTCTAACTCCTTATGATTCTGAGACAACCAGTCTTTGCTCTAACTCCTTATGATTCTGAGACAACCAGTCTTTGCTCAAACGCCTTATGATTCTGAGACAACCAGTCTTTGTTCTAACTCCTTATGATTCTGGGACAACCAGTCTTTGCTCTAACCCCTTATGATTCTGAGACAACAAGTCTTTGCTCTTTCTCCTTATGATTCTGAGACAACCAGTCTTTGCTCTAACTCCTTATGATTCTGAGACAACCAGTCTTTGCTCTAACTCCTTATGATTCTGAGACAACCAGTCTTTGCTCAAACGCCTTATGATTCTGAGACAACCAGTCTTTGCTCTAACTCCTTATGATTCTGGGACGACCAGTCTTTGCTCTAACTCCTTATGATTCTGAGACAACCAGTCTTTGCTCTAACTCCTTATGATTCTGAGACAACCAGTCTTTGCTCAAACTCCTTATGATTCTAAGACAACAAGTCTTTGCTCTAACATCTTATGATTCTGGGACGACCATTCTTTGCTCTATCTCCTTATGATTCAGAGACAACCAGTCTTTGCTCTAACTCCTTATGATTCTGGGACAACCAGTCTTTGCTCTAACTCCTTATGATTCTGGGACAACCAGTCTTTGCTCTTTCTCCTTATGATTCTGAGACAACCAGTCTTTGCTCTAACTCCTTATGATTCTGGGACGACCAGTCTTTGCTCTAACTCCTTATGATTCTGGGACGACCAGTCTTTGCTCCAACTCCTTATGATTCTGAGACAACCAGTCTTTGCTCTAACTCCTTATGATTCTGAGACAACCAGTCTTTGCTCTAACTCCTTATGATTCTGAGACAACCAGTCTTTGCTCTAACTCCTTATGATTCTGAGACAACCAGTCTTTGCTCAAACGCCTTATGATTCTGAGACAACCAGTCTTTGCTCTAACTCCTTATGATTCTGGGACAACCAGTCTTTGCTCTAACCCCTTATGATTCTGAGACAACAAGTCTTTGCTCTTTCTCCTTATGATTCTGAGACAACCAGTCTTTGCTCTAACTCCTTATGATTCTGAGACAACCAGTCTTTGCTCAAACGCCTTATGATTCTGAGACAACCAGTCTTTGCTCTAACTCCTTATGATTCTGGGACGACCAGTCTTTGCTCTAACTCCTTATGATTCTGAGACAACCAGTCTTTGCTCTAACTCCTTATGATACTGAGACAACCAGTCTTTGCTCAAACTCCTTATGATTCTGAGACAACAAGTCTTTGCTCTAACATCTTATGATTCTGGGACGACCATTCTTTGCTCTATCTCCTTATGATTCAGAGACAACCAGTCTTTGCTCTAACTCCTTATGATTCTGGGACAACCAGTCTTTGCTCTTTCTCCTTATGATTCTGAGACAACCAGTCTTTGCTCTAACTCTTTATGATTCTGAGACAACCAGTCTTTGCTCTAACTCCTTATGATTCTGAGACAACCAGTCTTTGCTCAACTCTTTATGATTCTGAGACAACCAGTCTTTGCTCTAACTCCTTATGATTCTGGGACGACCAGTCTTTGCTCCAACTCCTTATGATTCTGAGACAACCAGTCTTTGCTCTAACTCCTTATGATTCTGTGACAACCAGTCTTTGCTCTTTCTCCTTATGATTCTGAGACAACCAGTCTTTGCTCAAACTCCTTATGATTCTGAGACAACCAGTCTTTGCTCTAACTCCTTATGATTCTGGGACGACCAGTCTTTGCTCTAACTCCTTATGATTCTGGGACGACCAGTCTTTGCTCCAACTCCTTATGATTCTGAGACAACCAGTCTTTGCTCTAACTCCTTATGATTCTGAGATAACCAGTCTTTGCTCTAACTCCTTATGATTCTGAGACAACCAGTCTTTGCTCTTTCTCCTTATGATTCTGAGACAACCAGTCTTTGCTCTAACTCCTTATGATTCTGAGACAACCAATCATTGCTCTAACTCCTTATGATTCTGGGACAACCAGTCTTTGCTCTAACTCCTTATGATTCTGAGACAACCAGTCTTTGCTCTAACTCCTTATGATTCAGGGACGACCAGTCTTTGCTCTAACTCCTTATGATTCTGAGACAACCAGTCTTTGCTCTAACTCCTTATGATTCTAAGACAACCAGTCTTTGCTCTAACTCCTTATGATTCTGAGACAGCCAGTCTTTGCTCTAACTCCTTATGATTCTGAGACAACCAGTCTTTGGTCTAACTCCTTATGATTCTGGGACAACCAGTCTTTGCTCTAACTCCTTATGATTCTGAAACAACCAGTTTTTGCCCTAACTCCTTATGATTCTGAGACGACCAGTCTTTGCTCTAACTCCTTATGATTCTGGGACGACCAGTCTTTGCTCTAACTCCTTATGATTCTGGGACAACCAGTCTTTGCTCTAACTCCTTATGATTCTGAGACAACCAGTCTTTGCTCTAACCCCTTATGATTCTGAGACAACCAGTCTTTGCTCTTTCTCCTTATGATTCTGAGACAACCAGTCTTTGCTCTAACTCCTTATGATTCTGAGACAACCAGTCTTTGCTCAAACGCCTTATGATTCTGAGACAACCAGTCTTTGCTCTAACTCCTTATGATTCTGGGACAACCAGTCTTTGCTCTAACTCCTTATGATTCTGAGACAACCAGTCTTTGCTGTAACCCCTTATGATTCTGAGACAACCAGTCTTTGCTCTTTCTCCTTATGATTCTGAGACAACCAGTCTTTGCTCTAACTCCTTATGATTCTGAGACAACCAGTCTTTGCTCTAACTCCTTATGATTCTGAGACAACCAGTCTTTGCTCAAACGCCTTATGATTCTGAGACAACCAGTCTTTGCTCTAACTCCTTATGATTCTGGGACGACCAGTCTTTGCTCTAACTCCTTATGATTCTGAGACAACCAGTCTTTGCTCTAACTCCTTATGATTCTGAGACAACCAGTCTTTGCTCGAACTCCTTATGATTCTGAGACAACCAGTCTTTGCTCTAACATCTTATGATTCTGGGACGACCATTCTTTGCTCTAACTCCTTATGATTCAGAGACAACCAGTCTTTGCTCTAACTCCTTATGATTCTGGGACAACCAGTCTTTGCTCTTTCTCCTTATGATTCTGAGACAACCAGTCTTTGCTCTAACTCTTTATGATTCTGAGACAACCAGTCTTTGCTCTAACTCCTTATGATTCTGAGACAACCAGTCTTTGCTCTAACTCCTTATGATTCTGAGACAACCAGTCTTTGCTCTTTCTCCTTATGATTCTGAGACAACCAGTCTTTGCTCAAACTCCTTATGATTCTGAGACAACCAGTCTTTGCTCTAACTCCTTATGATTCTGGGACGACCAGTCTTTGCTCTAACTCCTTATGATTCTGGGACGACCAGTCTTTGCTCCAACTCCTTATGATTCTGAGACAACCAGTCTTTGCTCTAACTCCTTATGATTCTGAGACAACCAGTCTTTGCTCTAACTCCTTATGATTCTGAGACAACCAGTCTTTGCTCTAACTCCTTATGATTCTGAGACAACCAGTCTTTGCTCTAACTCCTTATGATTCTGAGACAACCAGTCTTTGCTCTTTCTCCTTATGATTCTGAGACAACCAGTCTTTGCTCTAACTCCTTATGATTCTGAGACAACCAGTCTTTGCTCTAACTCCTTATGATTCTGGGACGACCAGTCTTTGCTCCAACTCCTTATGATTCTGAGACAACCAGTCTTTGCTCTAACTCCTTATGATTCTGAGACAACCAGTCTTTGCTCTAACTCCTTATGATTCTGTGACAACCAGTCTTTGCTCTTTCTCCTTATGATTCTGAGACAACCAGTCTTTGCTCTTTCTCCTTATGATTCTGAGACAACCAGTCTTTGCTCTAACTCCTTATGATTCTGAGACAACCAATCATTGCTCTAACTCCTTATGATTCTGGGACAACCAGTCTTTGCTCTAACTCCTTATGATTCTGAGACAACCAGTCTTTGCTCTAACTCCTTATGATTCAGGGACGACCAGTCTTTGCTCTAACTCCTTATGATTCTGAGACAACCAGTCTTTGCTCTAACTCCTTATGATTCTAAGACAACCAGTCTTTGCTCTAACTCCTTATGATTCTGAGACAGCCAGTCTTTGCTCTAACTCCTTATGATTCTGAGACAACAAGTCTTTGCTCTAACATCTTATGATTCTGGGACGACCATTCTTTGCTCTATCTCCTTATGATTCAGAGACAACCAGTCTTTGCTCTAACTCCTTATGATTCTGGGACAACCAGTCTTTGCTCTTTCTCCTTATGATTCTGAGACAACCAGTCTTTGCTCTAACTCTTTATGATTCTGAGACAACCAGTCTTTGCTCTAACTCCTTATGATTCTGAGACAACCAGTCTTTGCTCAACTCTTTATGATTCTGAGACAACCAGTCTTTGCTCTAACTCCTTATGATTCTGGGACGACCAGTCTTTGCTCCAACTCCTTATGATTCTGAGACAACCAGTCTTTGCTCTAACTCCTTATGATTCTGTGACAACCAGTCTTTGCTCTTTCTCCTTATGATTCTGAGACAACCAGTCTTTGCTCAAACTCCTTATGATTCTGAGACAACCAGTCTTTGCTCTAACTCCTTATGATTCTGGGACGACCAGTCTTTGCTCTAACTCCTTATGATTCTGGGACGACCAGTCTTTGCTCCAACTCCTTATGATTCTGAGACAACCAGTCTTTGCTCTAACTCCTTATGATTCTGAGATAACCAGTCTTTGCTCTAACTCCTTATGATTCTGAGACAACCAGTCTTTGCTCTTTCTCCTTATGATTCTGAGACAACCAGTCTTTGCTCTAACTCCTTATGATTCTGAGACAACCAATCATTGCTCTAACTCCTTATGATTCTGGGACAACCAGTCTTTGCTCTAACTCCTTATGATTCTGAGACAACCAGTCTTTGCTCTAACTCCTTATGATTCAGGGACGACCAGTCTTTGCTCTAACTCCTTATGATTCTGAGACAACCAGTCTTTGCTCTAACTCCTTATGATTCTAAGACAACCAGTCTTTGCTCTAACTCCTTATGATTCTGAGACAGCCAGTCTTTGCTCTAACTCCTTATGATTCTGAGACAACCAGTCTTTGGTCTAACTCCTTATGATTCTGGGACAACCAGTCTTTGCTCTAACTCCTTATGATTCTGAAACAACCAGTTTTTGCCCTAACTCCTTATGATTCTGAGACGACCAGTCTTTGCTCTAACTCCTTATGATTCTGGGACGACCAGTCTTTGCTCTAACTCCTTATGATTCTGGGACAACCAGTCTTTGCTCTAACTCCTTATGATTCTGAGACAACCAGTCTTTGCTCTAACCCCTTATGATTCTGAGACAACCAGTCTTTGCTCTTTCTCCTTATGATTCTGAGACAACCAGTCTTTGCTCTAACTCCTTATGATTCTGAGACAACCAGTCTTTGCTCAAACGCCTTATGATTCTGAGACAACCAGTCTTTGCTCTAACTCCTTATGATTCTGGGACAACCAGTCTTTGCTCTAACTCCTTATGATTCTGAGACAACCAGTCTTTGCTGTAACCCCTTATGATTCTGAGACAACCAGTCTTTGCTCTTTCTCCTTATGATTCTGAGACAACCAGTCTTTGCTCTAACTCCTTATGATTCTGAGACAACCAGTCTTTGCTCTAACTCCTTATGATTCTGAGACAACCAGTCTTTGCTCAAACGCCTTATGATTCTGAGACAACCAGTCTTTGCTCTAACTCCTTATGATTCTGGGACGACCAGTCTTTGCTCTAACTCCTTATGATTCTGAGACAACCAGTCTTTGCTCTAACTCCTTATGATTCTGAGACAACCAGTCTTTGCTCGAACTCCTTATGATTCTGAGACAACCAGTCTTTGCTCTAACATCTTATGATTCTGGGACGACCATTCTTTGCTCTAACTCCTTATGATTCAGAGACAACCAGTCTTTGCTCTAACTCCTTATGATTCTGGGACAACCAGTCTTTGCTCTTTCTCCTTATGATTCTGAGACAACCAGTCTTTGCTCTAACTCTTTATGATTCTGAGACAACCAGTCTTTGCTCTAACTCCTTATGATTCTGAGACAACCAGTCTTTGCTCTAACTCCTTATGATTCTGAGACAACCAGTCTTTGCTCTTTCTCCTTATGATTCTGAGACAACCAGTCTTTGCTCAAACTCCTTATGATTCTGAGACAACCAGTCTTTGCTCTAACTCCTTATGATTCTGGGACGACCAGTCTTTGCTCTAACTCCTTATGATTCTGGGACGACCAGTCTTTGCTCCAACTCCTTATGATTCTGAGACAACCAGTCTTTGCTCTAACTCCTTATGATTCTGAGACAACCAGTCTTTGCTCTAACTCCTTATGATTCTGAGACAACCAGTCTTTGCTCTAACTCCTTATGATTCTGAGACAACCAGTCTTTGCTCTAACTCCTTATGATTCTGAGACAACCAGTCTTTGCTCTTTCTCCTTATGATTCTGAGACAACCAGTCTTTGCTCTAACTCCTTATGATTCTGAGACAACCAGTCTTTGCTCTAACTCCTTATGATTCTGGGACGACCAGTCTTTGCTCCAACTCCTTATGATTCTGAGACAACCAGTCTTTGCTCTAACTCCTTATGATTCTGAGACAACCAGTCTTTGCTCTAACTCCTTATGATTCTGGGACAACCAGTCTTTGCTCTAACTCCTTATGATTCTGAGACAACCAGTCTTTGCTCTTTCTCCTTATGATTCTGAGACAACCAGTCTTTGCTCTAACTCCTTATGATTCTGAGACAACCAATCATTGCTCTAACTCCTTATGATTCTGGGACAACCAGTCTTTGCTCTAACTCCTTATGATTCTGAGACAACCAGTCTTTGCTCTAACTCCTTATGATTCTGGGACGACCAGTCTTTGCTCTAACTCCTTATGATTCTGAGACAACCAGTCTTTGCTCTAACTCCTTATGATTCTAAGACAACCAGTCTTTGCTCTAACTCCTTATGATTCTGAGACAGCCAGTCTTTGCTCTAACTCCTTATGATTCTGAGACAACCAGTCTTTGCTCTAACTCCTTATGATTCTGGGACAACCAGTCTTTGCTCTTTCTCCTTATGATTCTGAGACAACCAGTCTTTGCTCTAACTCCTTATGATTCTGGGACGACCAGTCTTTGCTCTAACTCCTTATGATTCTGGGACGACCAGTCTTTGCTCCAACTCCTTATGATTCTGAGACAACCAGTCTTTGCTCTAACTCCTTATGATTCTGAGACAACCAGTCTTTGCTCTAACTCCTTATGATTCTGAGACAACCAGTCTTTGCTCTAACTCCTTATGATTCTGCGACAACCAGTCTTTGCTCTAACTCCTTATGATTCTGAGACAACCAGTTTTTGCTCTTTCTCCTTATGATTCTGAGACAACCAGTCTTTGCTCTAACTCCTTATGATTCTGAGACAACCAGTCTTTGCTCTAACTCCTTATGATTCTGGGACGACCAGTCTTTGCTCCAACTCCTTATGATTCTGAGACAACCAGTCTTTCCTCTAACTCCTTATGATTCTGAGACAACCAGTCTTTGCTCTAACTCCTTATGATTCTGGGACAACCAGTCTTTGCTCTAACTCCTTATGATTCTGAGACAACCAGTCTTTGCTCTTTCTCCTTATGATTCTGAGACAACCAGTCTTTGCTCTAACTCCTTATGATTCTGAGACAACCAATCATTGCTCTAACTCCTTATGATTCTGGGACAACCAGTCTTTGCTCTAACTCCTTATGATTCTGAGACAACCAGTCTTTGCTCTAACTCCTTATGATTCTGAGACAGCCAGTCTTTGCTCTAACTCCTTATGATTCTAAGACAACCAGTCTTTGCTCTAACTCCTTATGATTCTGAGACAGCCAGTCTTTGCTCTAACTCCTTATGATTCTGAGACAACCAGTCTTTGCTCTAACTCCTTATGATTCTGGGACAACCAGTCTTTACTCTAACTCCTTATGATTCTGAAACAACCAGTTTTTGCCCTAACTCCTTATGATTCTGAGACGACCAGTCTTTGCTCTAACTCCTTATGATTCTGGGACGACCAGTCTTTGCTCTAACTCCTTATGATTCTGGGACGACCAGTCTTTGCTCCAACTCCTTATGATTCTGAGACAACCAGTCTTTGCTCTAACTCCTTATGATTCTTGGACAACCAGTCTTTGCTCTAACTCCTTATGATTCTGGGACGACCAGTCTTTGCTCTAACTCCTTATGATTCTGGGACGACCAGTCTTTGCTCCAACTCCTTATGATTCTGAGACAACCAGTCTTTGCTCTAACTCCTTATGATTCTGAGACAACCAGTCTTTGCTCTAACTCCTTATGATTCTGAGACAACCAGTCTTTGCTCTTTCTCCTTATGATTCTGAGACAACCAGTCTTTGCTCTAACTCCTTATGATTCTGAGACAACCAATCATTGCTCTAACTCCTTATGATTCTGGGACAACCAGTCTTTGCTCTAACTCCTTATGATTCTGAGACCACCAGTCTTTGCTCTAATTCCTTATGATTCTGGGACGACCAGTCTTTGCTCTAACTCCTTATGATTCTGAGACAACCAGTCTTTGCTCTAACTCCTTATGATTCTAAGACAACCAGTCTTTGCTCTAACTCCTTATGATTCTGAGACAGCCAGTCTTTGCTCTAACTCCTTATGATTCTGAGACAACCAGTCTTTGGTCTAACTCCTTATGATTCTGGGACAACCAGTCTTTGCTCTAACTCCTTATGATTCTGAAACAACCAGTTTTTGCCCTAACTCCTTATGATTCTGAGACGACCAGTCTTTGCTCTAACTCCTTATGATTCTGGGACGACCAGTCTTTGCTCTAACTCCTTATGATTCTGGGACAACCAGTCTTTGCTCTAACTCCTTATGATTCTGAGACAACCAGTCTTTGCTCTAACCCCTTATGATTCTGAGACAACCAGTCTTTGCTCTTTCTCCTTATGATTCTGAGACAACCAGTCTTTGCTCTAACTCCTTATGATTCTGAGACAACCAGTCTTTGCTCTAACTCCTTATGATTCTGAGACAACCAGTCTTTGCTCAAACGCCTTATGATTCTGAGACAACCAGTCTTTGCTCTAACTCCTTATGATTCTGGGACAACCAGTCTTTGCTCTAACTCCTTATGATTCTGAGACAACCAGTCTTTGCTCTAACCCCTTATGATTCTGAGACAACCAGTCTTTGCTCTTTCTCCTTATGATTCTGAGACAACCAGTCTTTGCTCTAACTCCTTATGATTCTGAGACAACCAGTCTTTGCTCTAACTCCTTATGATTCTGAGACAACCAGTCTTTGCTCAAACGCCTTATGATTCTGAGACAACCAGTCTTTGCTCTAACTCCTTATGATTCTGGGACGACCAGTCTTTGTTCTAACTCCTTATGATTCTGAGACAACCAGTCTTTGCTCTAACTCCTTATGATTCTGAGACAACCAGTCTTTGCTCAAACTCCTTATGATTCTGAGACAACCAGTCTTTGCTCTAACATCTTATGATTCTGGGACGACCATTCTTTGCTCTAACTCCTTATGATTCAGAGACAACCAGTCTTTGCTCTAACTCCTTATGATTCTGGGACAACCAGTCTTTGCTCTTTCTCCTTATGATTCTGAGACAACCAGTCTTTGCTCTAACTCTTTATGATTCTGAGACAACCAGTCTTTGCTCTAACTCCTTATGATTCTGAGACAACCAGTCTTTGCTCAACTCCTTATGATTCTGAGACAACCAGTCTTTGCTCTAACTCCTTATGATTCTGGGACGACCAGTCTTTGCTCCAACTCCTTATGATTCTGAGACAACCAGTCTTTGCTCTAACTCCTTATGATTCTGAGACAACCAGTCTTTGCTCTAACTCCTTATGATTCTGAGACAACCAGTCTTTGCTCTAACTCCTTATGATTCTGGGACGACCAGTCTTTGCTCCAACTCCTTATGATTCTGAGACAACCAGTCTTTGCTCTAACTCCTTTTGATTCTGAGACAACCAGTCTTTGCTCTAACTCCTTATGATTCTGGGACAACCAGTCTTTGCTCTAACTCCTTATGATTCTGAGACAACCAGTCTTTGCTCTTTCTCCTTATGATTCTGAGACAACCAGTCTTTGCTCTAACTCCTTATGATTCTGAGACAACCAATCATTGCTCTAACTCCTTATGATTCTGGGACAACCAGTCTTTGCTCTAACTCCTTATGATTCTGAGACAACCAGTCTTTGCTCTAACTCCTTATGATTCTGGGACGACCAGTCTTTGCTCTAACTCCTTATGATTCTAAGACAACCAGTCTTTGCTCTAACTCCTTATGATTCTGAGACAGCCAGTCTTTGCTCTAACTCCTTATGATTCTGAGACAACCAGTCTTTGCTCTAACTCCTTATGATTCTGGGACAACCAGTCTTTGCTCTTTCTCCTTATGATTCTGAGACAACCAGTCTTTGCTCTAACTCCTTATGATTCTGGGACGACCAGTCTTTGCTCTAACTCCTTATGATTCTGGGACGACCAGTCTTTGCTCCAACTCCTTATGATTCTGAGACAACCAGTCTTTGCTCTCACTCCTTATGATTCTGAGACAACCAGTCTTTGCTCTAACTCCTTATGATTCTGAGACAACCAGTCTTTGCTCTAACTCCTTATGATTCTGCGACAACCAGTCTTTGCTCTAACTCCTTATGATTCTGAGACAACCAGTTTTTGCTCTTTCTCCTTATGATTCTGAGACAACCAGTCTTTGCTCTAACTCCTTATGATTCTGAGACAACCAGTCTTTGCTCTAACTCCTTATGATTCTGGGACGACCAGTCTTTGCTCCAACTCCTTATGATTCTGAGACAACCAGTCTTTCCTCTAACTCCTTATGATTCTGAGACAACCAGTCTTTGCTCTAACTCCTTATGATTCTGGGACAACCAGTCTTTGCTCTAACTCCTTATGATTCTGAGACAACCAGTCTTTGCTCTTTCTCCTTATGATTCTGAGACAACCAGTCTTTGCTCTAACTCCTTATGATTCTGAGACAACCAATCATTGCTCTAACTCCTTATGATTCTGGGACAACCAGTCTTTGCTCTAACTCCTTATGATTCTGAGACAACCAGTCTTTGCTCTAACTCCTTATGATTCTGGGACGACCAGTCTTTGCTCTAACTCCTAATGATTCTGAGACAACAAGTCTTTGCTCTAACTCCTTATGATTCTAAGACAACCAGTCTTTGCTCTAACTCCTTATGATTCTGAGACAGCCAGTCTTTGCTCTAACTCCTTATGATTCTGAGACAACCAGTCTTTGCTCTAACTCCTTATGATTCTGGGACAACCAGTCTTTGCTCTAACTCCTTATGATTCTGAAACAACCAGTTTTTGCCCTAACTCCTTATGATTCTGAGACGACCAGTCTTTGCTCTAACTCCTTATGATTCTGGGACGACCAGTCTTTGCTCTAACTCCTTATGATTCTGGGACGACCATTCTTTGCTCTAACTCCTTATGATTCTGGGACACCAGTCTTTGCTCCAACTCCTTATGATTCTGAGACAACCAGTCTTTGCTCTAACTCCTTATGATTCTGGGACAACCAGTCTTTGCTCTAACTCCTTATGATTCTGAGACAACCAGTCTTTGCTCTAACTCCTTATGATTCTGAGACAACCAGTCTTTGCTCTTTCTCCTTATGATTCTGAGACAACCAGTCTTGGCTCTAACTCCTAATGATTCTGAGACAACCAGTCTTTGCTCTAACTCCTTATGATTCTGAGACAACCAGTCTTTGCTCAAACGCCTTATGATTCTGAGACAACCAGTCTTTGCTCTAACTCCTTATGATTCTGGGACGACCAGTCTTTGCTCTAACTCCTTATGATTCTGAGACAACCAGTCTTTGCTCTAACTTCTTATGATTCTGAGACAACCAGTCTTTGCTCAAACTCCTTATGATTCTGAGACAACCAGTCTTTGCTCTAACATCTTATGATTCTGGGACGACCAGTCTTTGCTCTAACTCCTTATGATTCTGAGACAACCAGTCTTTGCTCTAACTCCTTATGATTCTGGGACAACCAGTCTTTGCTCTTTCTCCTTATGATTCTGAGACAACCAGTCTTTGCTCTAACTCTTTATGATTCTGAGACAACCAGTCTTTGCTCAACTCCTTATGATTCTGAGACAACCAGTCTTTGCTCTAACTCCTTATGATTCTGCGACGACCAGTCTTTGCTCCAACTCCTTATGATTCTGAGACAACCAGTCTTTGCTCTAACTCCTTATGATTCTGGGACAACCAGTCTTTGCTCTTTCTCCTTATGATTCTGAGACAACCAGTCTTTGCACAAACTCCTTATGATTCTGAGACAACCAGTCTTTGCTCTAACTCCTTATGATTCTGGGACGACCAGTCTTTGCTCTAACTCCTTATGATTCTGGGACGACCAGTCTTTGCTCCAACTCCTTATGATTCTGAGACAACCAGTCTTTGCTCTAACTCCTTATGATTCTGAGACAACCAGTCTTTGTTCTAACTCCTTATGATTCTGAGACAACCAGTCTTTGCTCTAACTCCTTATGATTCTGAGACAACCAGTCTTTGCTCTAACTCCTTATGATTCTGAGACAACCAGTCTTTGCTCTTTCTCCTTATGATTCTGAGACAACCAGCCTTTGCTCTAACTCCTTATGATTCTGAGACAACCAGTCTTTGCTCTAACTCCTTATGATTCTGGGACAACCAGTCTTTGCTCTAACTCCTTATGATTCTGAGACAACCAGTCTTTGCTCTTTCTCCTTATGATTCTGAGACAACCAGTCTTTGCTCTAACTCCTTATGATTCTGAGACAACCAGTCTTTGCTCTAACTCCTTATGATTCTGGGACAACCAGTCTTTGCTCTTTCTCCTTATGATTCTGAGACAACCAGTCTTTGCTCTAACTCCTTATGATTCTGAGACAACCAGTCTTTGCTCTAACTCCTTATGATTCTGAGACCACCAGTCTTTGCTCTAACTCCTTATGATTCTGGGACAACCAGTCTTTGCTCTTTCTCCTTATGATTCTGAGACAATCAGTCTTTGCTCTTTCTCCTTTTGATTCTGAGACAACCAGTCTTTGCTCTAACTTCTTATGATTCCGAGACTACCAGTCTTTGCTCTAACTTCTTATGATTCTGAGACAACCAGTCTTTGATCTAACTCCTTATGATTCTGGGACAACCAGTCTTTGCTCTAACTCCTTATGATTCTGAGACAACCAGTCTTTGCTCTAACTCCTTATGATTCTGGGACGACCAGTCTTTGCTCAAACTCCTTATGATTCTGAGACAACCAGTCTTTGTTCTAACTCCTTATGATTCTGAGACAACCAGTCTTTGCTCTAACTCCTTATGATTCTGAGACAGCCAGTCTTTCCTCTAACTCCTTATGATTCTGAGACAACCAGTCTTTGCTCTAACTCCTTATGATTCTGGGACAACCAGTCTTTGCTCTAACTCCTTATGATTCTGAGACAACCAGTTTTTGCTCTAACTCCTTATGATTCTGAGACAACCAGTATTTGCTCTAACTCCTTATGATTCTGAGACAACCACTCTGCTCTAACTCCTTATGATTATGGGACGACCAATCTTTGCTCTAACTCCTTATGATTCTGGGACGACCAGTCTTTGCTCCAACTCCTTATGATTCTGAGACAACCAGTCTTTGCTCTAACTCCTTATGATTCTGGGACAACCAGTCTTTGCTCTAACTCCTTATGATTCTGAGACAACCAGTCTTTGCTCTAACTCCTTATGATTCTGGGACAACCAGTCTTTGCTCTTTCTCCTTATGATTCTGAGACAACCAGTCTTTGCTCTAACTCCTTATGATTCTGAGACAACCAGTCTTTGCTCTAACTCCTTATGATCTGAGACAACCAGTCTTTGCTCAAACGCCTTATGATTCTGAGACAACCAGTCTTTGCTCTAACTCCTTATGATTCTTAGACGACCAGTCTTTGCTCTAACTCCTTATGATTCTGGGACGACCAGTCTTTGCTCTAACTCCTTATGATTCTGGGACGACCAGTCTTTGCTCTAACTCCTTATGATTCTGGGACGACCAGTCTTTGCTCCAACTCCTTATGATTCTGAGACAACCAGTCTTTGCTCTAACTCCTTATGATTCTGGGACAACAAGTCTTTGCTCTAACTCCTTATGATTCTGAGACAACCAGTCTTTGCTCTAACCCCTTATGATTCTGAGACAACCAGTCTTTGCTCTTTCTCCTTATGATTCTGAGACAACCAGTCTTTGCTCTAACTCCTTATGATTCTGAGACAACCAGTCTTTGCTCAAACGCCTTATGATTCTGAGACAACCAGTCTTTGCTCTAACTCCTTATGATTCTGGGACGACCAGTCTTTGCTCTAACTCCTTATGATTCTGAGACAACCAGTCTTTGCTCTAACTCCTTATGATTCTGAGACAACCAGTCTTTGCTCAAACTCCTTATGATTCTGAGACAACCAGTCTTTGCTCTAACATCTTATGATTCTGGGACGACCAGTCTTTGCTCTAACTCCTTATGATTCAGAGACAACCAGTCTTTGCTCTAACTCCTTATGATTCTGGGACAACCAGTCTTTGCTCTTTCTCCTTATGATTCTGAGACAACCAGTCTTTGCTCTAACTCTTTATGATTCTGAGACAACCAGTCTTTGCTCTAACTCCTTATGATTCTGAGACAACCAGTCTTTGCTCAACTCCTTATGATTCTGAGACAACCAGTCTTTGCTCTAACTCCTTATGATTCTGGGACGACCAGTCTTTGCTCCAACTCCTTATGATTCTGAGACAACCAGTCTTTGCTCTAACTCCTTATGATTCTGGGACAACCAGTCTTTGCTCTTTCTCCTTATGATTCTGAGACAACCAGTCTTTGCTCTAACTCCTTATGATTCTGAGACAACCAGTCTTTGCTCTAACTCCTTATGATTCTAGGACGACCAGTCTTTGCTCCAACTCCTTATGATTCTGAGACAACCAGTCTTTGCTCTAACTCCTTATGATTCTGAGACAACCAGTCTTTGCTCTAACTCCTTATGATTCTGGGACAACCAGTCTTTGCTCTAACTCCTTATGATTCTGAGTCCACCAGTCTTTTCTCTAACTCCTTATGATTCTGGGACAACCAGTCTTTGCTCTTTCTCCTTATGATTCTGAGACAATCAGTCTTTGCTCTTTCTCCTTTTGATTCTGAGACAACCAGTCTTTGCTCTAACTTCTTATGATTCTGAGACTACCAGTCTTTGCTCTAACTTCTTATGATTCTGAGACAACCAGTCTTTGCTCTAACTCCTTATGATTCTGGGACAACCAGTCTTTGCTCTAACTCCTTATGATTCTGAGACAACCAGTCTTTCCTCTAACTCCTTATGATTCTGGGACGACCAGACTTTGCTCTAACTCCTTATGATTCTGAGACAACCAGTCTTTGCTCTAACTCCTTATGATTCTGAGACAACCAGTCTTTGCTCTAACTCCTTATGATTCTGAGACAGCAAGTCTTTCCTCTAACTCCTTATGATTCTGAGACAACCAGTCTTTGCTCTAACTCCTTATGATTCTGAGACAACCAGGCTTTGCTCTAACTCCTTATGATTCTGAGACAACCAGTCTTTGCTCTTTCTCCTTATGATTCTGAGACAACCAGTCTTTGCTCTAACTCCTTATGATTCTGAGACAACCAGTCTTTGCTCTTTCTCCTTATGATTCTGAGACAACCCGTCTTTGCTCTAACTCCTTATGATTCTGAGACAACCAGTCTTTGCTCTAACTCCTTATGATTCTGGGACGACCAGTCTTTGCTCCAACTCCTTATGATTCTGAGACAACCAGGCTTTGCTCTAACTCCTTATGATTCTGGGACGACCAGTCTTTGCTCTAACTCCTTATGATTCTGGGACGACCAGTCTTTGCTCCAACTCCTTATGATTCTGAGACAACCAGTCTTTGCTCTAACTCCTTATGATTCTGATAAAACAAGTCTTTGCTCTAACTCCTTATGATTCTGAGACAACCAGTCTTTGCTCTAACCCCTTATGATTCTGAGACAACCAGTCTTTGCTCTTTCTCCTTATGATTCTGAGACAACCAGTCTTTGCTCTAACTCCTTATGATTCTGAGACAACCAGTCTTTGCTCAAACGCCTTATGATTCTGAGACAACCAGTCTTTGCTCTAACTCCTTATGATTCTGGGACGACCAGTCTTTGCTCTAACTCCTTATGATTCTGAGACAACCAGTCTTTGCTCTAACTCCTTATGATTCTGAGACAACCAGTCTTTGCTCAAACTCCTTATGATTCTGAGACAACCAGTCTTTGCTCTAACATCTTATGATTCTGGGACGACCAGTCTTTGCTCTAACTCCTTATGATTCAAAGACAACCAGTCTTTGCTCTAACTCCTTATGATTCTGGGACAACCAGTCTTTGCTCTTTCTCCTTATGATTCTGAGACAACCAGTCTTTGCTCTAACTCTTTATGATTCTGAGACAACCAGTCTTTGCTCTAACTCCTTATGATTCTGAGACAACCAGTCTTTGCTCAACTCCTTATGATTCTGAGACAACCAGTCTTTGCTCTAACTCCTTATGATTCTGGGACGACCAGTCTTTGCTCCAACTCCTTATGATTCTGAGACAACCAGTCTTTGCTCTAACTCCTTATGATTCTGGGACAACCAGTCTTTGCTCTTTCTCCTTATGATTCTGAGACAACCAGTCTTTGCTCTAACTCCTTATGATTCTGAGACAACCAGTCTTTGCTCTAACTCCTTATGATTCTAGGACGACCAGTCTTTGCTCCAACTCCTTATGATTCTGAGACAACCAGTCTTTGCTCTAACTCCTTATGATTCTGAGACAACCAGTCTTTGCTCTAACTCCTTATGATTCTGGGACAACCAGTCTTTGCTCTAACTCCTTATGATTCTGAGACAACCAGTCTTTGCTCTTTCTCCTTATGATTCTGAGACAACCAGTCTTTGCTCTAACTCCTTATGATTCTGAGACAACCAGTCTTTGCTCTAACTCCTTATGATTCTGAGTCCACCAGTCTTTGCTCTAACTCCTTATGATTCTGGGACAACCAGTCTTTGCTCTTTCTCCTTATGATTCTGAGACAATCAGTCTTTGCTCTTTCTCCTTTTGATTCTGAGACAACCAGTCTTTGCTCTAACTTCTTATGATTCTGAGACTACCAGTCTTTGCTCTAACTTCTTATGATTCTGAGACAACCAGTCTTTGCTCTAACTCCTTATGATTCTGGGACAACCAGTCTTTGCTCTAACTCCTTATGATTCTGAGACAACCAGTCTTTCCTCTAACTCCTTATGATTCTGGGACGACCAGACTTTGCTCTAACTCCTTATGATTCTGAGACAACCAGTCTTTGCTCTAACTCCTTATGATTCTGAGACAACCAGTCTTTGCTCTAACTCCTTATGATTCTGAGACAGCAAGTCTTTCCTCTAACTCCTTATGATTCTGAGACAACCAGTCTTTGCTCTAACTCCTTATGATTCTGAGACAACCAGGCTTTGCTCTAACTCCTTATGATTCTGAGACAACCAGTCTTTGCTCTTTCTCCTTATGATTCTGAGACAACCAGTCTTTGCTCTAACTCCTTATGATTCTGAGACAACCAGTCTTTGCTCTTTCTCCTTATGATTCTGAGACAACCCGTCTTTGCTCTAACTCCTTATGATTCTGAGACAACCAGTCTTTGCTCTAACTCCTTATGATTCTGGGACGACCAGTCTTTGCTCCAACTCCTTATGATTCTGAGACAACCAGTCTTTGCTCTAACTCCTTATGATTCTGGGACGACCAGTCTTTGCTCTAACTCCTTATGATTCTGGGACGACCAGTCTTTGCTCCAACTCCTTATGATTCTGAGACAACCAGTCTTTGCTCTAACTCCTTATGATTCTGATAAAACAAGTCTTTGCTCTAACTCCTTATGATTCTGAGACAACCAGTCTTTGCTCTAACCCCTTATGATTCTGAGACAACCAGTCTTTGCTCTTTCTCCTTATGATTCTGAGACAACCAGTCTTTGCTCTAACTCCTTATGATTCTGAGACAACCAGTCTTTGCTCAAACGCCTTATGATTCTGAGACAACCAGTCTTTGCTCTAACTCCTTATGATTCTGGGACGACCAGTCTTTGCTCTAACTCCTTATGATTCTGAGACAACCAGTCTTTGCTCTAACTCCTTATGATTCTGAGACAACCAGTCTTTGCTCAAACTCCTTATGATTCTGAGACAACCAGTCTTTGCTCTAACATCTTATGATTCTGGGACGACCAGTCTTTGCTCTAACTCCTTATGATTCAAAGACAACCAGTCTTTGCTCTAACTCCTTATGATTCTGGGACAACCAGTCTTTGCTCTTTCTCCTTATGATTCTGAGACAACCAGTCTTTGCTCTAACTCTTTATGATTCTGAGACAACCAGTCTTTGCTCTAACTCCTTATGATTCTGAGACAACCAGTCTTTGCTCAACTCCTTATGATTCTGAGACAACCAGTCTTTGCTCTAACTCCTTATGATTCTGGGACGACCAGTCTTTGCTCCAACTCCTTATGATTCTGAGACAACCAGTCTTTGCTCTAACTCCTTATGATTCTGGGACAACCAGTCTTTGCTCTTTCTCCTTATGATTCTGAGACAACCAGTCTTTGCTCTAACTCCTTATGATTCTGAGACAACCAGTCTTTGCTCTAACTCCTTATGATTCTAGGACGACCAGTCTTTGCTCCAACTCCTTATGATTCTGAGACAACCAGTCTTTGCTCTAACTCCTTATGATTCTGAGACAACCAGTCTTTGCTCTAACTCCTTATGATTCTGGGACAACCAGTCTTTGCTCTAACTCCTTATGATTCTGAGACAACCAGTCTTTGCTCTTTCTCCTTATGATTCTGAGACAACCAGTCTTTGCTCTAACTCCTTATGATTCTGAGACAACCAGTCTTTGCTCTAACTCCTTATGATTCTGAGTCCACCAGTCTTTGCTCTAACTCCTTATGATTCTGGGACAACCAGTCTTTGCTCTTTCTCCTTATGATTCTGAGACAATCAGTCTTTGCTCTTTCTCCTTTTGATTCTGAGACAACCAGTCTTTGCTCTAACTTCTTATGATTCTGAGACTACCAGTCTTTGCTCTAACTTCTTATGATTCTGAGACAACCAGTCTTTGCTCTAACTCCTTATGATTCTGGGACAACCAGTCTTTGCTCTAACTCCTTATGATTCTGAGACAACCAGTCTTTCATCTAACTCCTTATGATTCTGGGACGACCAGTCTTTGCTCTAACTCCTTATGATTCTGAGACAACCAGTCTTTGCTCTAACTCCTTATGATTCTGAGACAACCAGTCTTTGCTCTAACTCCTTATGATTCTGAGACAGCAAGTCTTTCCTCTAACTCCTTATGATTCTGAGACAACCAGTCTTTGCTCTAACTCCTTATGATTCTGAGACAACCAGGCTTTGCTCTAACTCCTTATGATTCTGAGACAACCAGTCTTTGCTCTTTCTCCTTATGATTCTGAGACAACCAGTCTTTGCTCTAACTCCTTATGATTCTGAGACAACCAGTCTTTGCTCTTTCTCCTTATGATTCTGAGACAACCCGTCTTTGCTCTAACTCCTTATGATTCTGAGACAACCAGTCTTTGCTCTAACTCCTTATGATTCTGGGACGACCAGTCTTTGCTCCAACTCCTTATGATTCTGAGACAACCAGTCTTTGCTCTAACTCCTTATGATTCTGGGACAACCAGTCTTTGCTCTAACTCCTTATGATTCTGAGACAACCAGTCTTTGCTCTTTCTCCTTATGATTCTGAGACAACCAGTCTTTGCTCTAACTCCTTATGATTCTGAGACAACCAGTCTTTGCTCTAACTCCTTATGATTCTGGGACAACCAGTCTTTGCTCTTTCTCCTTATGATTCTGAGACAACCAGTCTTTGCTCTAACTCCTTATGATTCTGAGACCACCAGTCTTTGCTCTAACTCCTTATGATTCTGGGACAACCAGTCTTTGCTCTTTCTCCTTATGATTCTGAGACAATCAGTCTTTGCTCTTTCTCCTTTTGATTCTGAGACAACCAGTCTTTGCTCTAACTTCTTATGATTCTGAGACTACCAGTCTTTGCTCTAACTTCTTATGATTCTGAGACAACCAGTCTTTGATCTAACTCCTTATGATTCTGGGACGACCAGTCTTTGCTCTAACTCCTTATGATTCTGAGACAACCAGTCTTTGTTCTAACTCCTTATGATTCTGAGACAACCAGTCTTTGCTCTAACTCCTTATGATTCTGAGACAGCCAGTCTTTCCTCTAACTCCTTATGATTCTGAGACAACCAGTCTTTGCTCTAACTCCTTATGATTCTGGGACAACCAGTCTTTGCTCTAACTCCTTATGATTCTGAGACAACCAGTGTTTGCTCTAACTCCTTATGATTCTGAGACAACCAGTATTTGCGCTAACTCCTTATGATTCTGAGACAACCACTCTGCTCTAACTCCTTATGATTTTGGGACGACCAATCTTTGCTCTAACTCCTTATGATTCTGGGACGACCAGTCTTTGCTCCAACTCCTTATGATTCTGAGACAACCAGTCTTTGCTCTAACTCCTTATGATTCTGGGACAACCAGTCTTTGCTCTAACTCCTTATGATTCTGAGACAACCAGTCTTTGCTCTAACCCCTTATGATTCTGGGACAACCAGTCTTTGCTCTTTCTCCTTATGATTCTGAGACAACCAGTCTTTGCTCTAACTCCTTATGATTCTGAGACAACCAGTCTTTGCTCTAACTCCTTATGATCTGAGACAACCAGTCTTTGCTCAAACGCCTTATGATTCTGAGACAACCAGTCTTTGCTCTAACTCCTTATGATTCTGAGACAACCAGTCTTTGCTCTAACTCCTTATGATTCTGAGACAACCAGTCTTTGCTCAAACTCCTTATGATTCTGAGACAACCAGTCTTTGCTCTAACATCTTATGATTCTGGGACGACCAGTCTTTGCTCTAACTCCTTATGATTCAGAGACAACCAGTCTTTGCTCTAACTCCTTATGATTCTGGGACAACCAGTCTTTGCTCTTTCTCCTTATGATTCTGAGACAACCAGTCTTTGCTCTAACTCTTTATGATTCTGAGACAACCAGTCTTTGCTCTAACTCCTTATGATTCTGAGACAACCAGTCTTTGCTCAACTCCTTATGATTCTGAGACAACCAGTCTTTGCTCTAACTCCTTATGATTCTGGGACGACCAGTCTTTGCTCCAACTCCTTATGATTCTGAGACAACCAGTCTTTGCTCTAACTCCTTATGATTCTGGGACAACCAGTCTTTGCTCTTTCTCCTTATGATTCTGAGACAACCAGTCTTTGCTCAAACTCCTTATGATTCTGAGACAACCAGTCTTTGCTCTAACTCCTTATGATTCTGGGACGACCAGTCTTTGCTCTAACTCCTTATGATTCTGGGACGACCAGTCTTTGCTCCAACTCCTTATGATTCTGAGACAACCAGTCTTTGCTCTAACTCCTTATGATTCTGAGACAACCAGTCTTTGCTCTAACTCCTTATGATTCTGAGACAACCAGTCTTTGCTCTAACTCCTTATGATTCTGAGACAACCAGTCTTTGCTCTAACTCCTTATGATTCTGAGACAACCAGTCTTTGCTCTTTCTCCTTATGATTCTGAGACAACCAGTCTTTGCTCTAACTCCTTATGATTCTGAGACAACCAGTCTTTGCTCTAACTCCTTATGATTCTGGGACAACCAGTCTTTGCTCTAACTCCTTATGATTCTGAAACAACCAGTCTTTGCTCTAACTCCTTATGATTCTGGGACGACCAGTCTTTGCTCTAACTCCTTATGATTCTGAGACAACCAGTCTTTGTTCTAACTCCTTATGATTCTGAGACAACCAGTCTTTGCTCTAACTCCTTATGATTCTGAGACAGCCAGTCTTTCCTCTAACTCCTTATGATTCTGAGACAACCAGTCTTTGCTCTAACTCCTTATGATTCTGGGACAACCAGTCTTTGCTCTAACTCCTTATGATTCTGAGACAACCAGTGTTTGCTCTAACTCCTTATGATTCTGAGACAACCAGTATTTGCGCTAACTCCTTATGATTCTGAGACAACCACTCTGCTCTAACTCCTTATGATTTTGGGACGACCAATCTTTGCTCTAACTCCTTATGATTCTGGGACGACCAGTCTTTGCTCCAACTCCTTATGATTCTGAGACAACCAGTCTTTGCTCTAACTCCTTATGATTCTAGGACAACCAGTCTTTGCTCTAACTCCTTATGATTCTGAGACAACCAGTCTTTGCTCTAACCCCTTATGATTCTGGGACAACCAGTCTTTGCTCTTTCTCCTTATGATTCTGAGACAACCAGTCTTTGCTCTAACTCCTTATGATCTGAGACAACCAGTCTTTGCTCAAACGCCTTATGATTCTGAGACAACCAGTCTTTGCTCTAACTCCTTATGATTCTGAGACAACCAGTCTTTGCTCTAACTCCTTATGATTCTGAGACAACCAGTCTTTGCTCAAACTCCTTATGATTCTGAGACAACCAGTCTTTGCTCTAACATCTTATTATTCTGGGACGACCAGTCTTTGCTCTAACTCCTTATGATTCAGAGACAACCAGTCTTTGCTCTAACTCCTTATGATTCTGGGACAACCAGTCTTTGCTCTTTCTCCTTATGATTCTGAGACAACCAGTCTTTGCTCTAACTCTTTATGATTCTGAGACAACCAGTCTTTGCTCTAACTCCTTATGATTCTGAGACAACCAGTCTTTGCTCAACTCCTTATGATTCTGAGACAACCAGTCTTTGCTCTAACTCCTTATGATTCTGGGACGACCAGTCTTTGCTCCAACTCCTTATGATTCTGAGACAACCAGTCTTTGCTCTAACTCCTTATGATTCTGGGACAACCAGTCTTTGCTCTTTTTCCTTATGATTCTGAGACAACCAGTCTTTGCTCAAACTCCTTTTGATGCTGAGACAACCAGTCTTTGCTCTAACTCCTTATGATTCTGGGACGACCAGTCTTTGCTCTAACTCCTTATGATTCTGGGACGACCAGTCTTTGCTCCAACTCCTTATGATTCTGAGACAACCAGTCTTTGCTCTAACTCCTTATGATTCTGAGACAACCAGTCTTTGCTCTAACTCCTTATGATTCTGAGACAACCAGTCTTTGCTCTAACTCCTTATGATTCTGAGACAACCAGTCTTTGCTCTAACTCCTTATGATTCTGAGACAACCAGTCTTTGCTCTTTCTCCTTATGATTCTGAGACAACCAGTCTTTGCTCTAACTCCTTATGATTCTGAGACAACCAGTCTTTGCTCTAACTCCTTATGATTCTAGGATGACCAATCTTTGCTCCAACTCCTTATGATTCTGAGACAACCAGTCTTTGCTCTAACTCCTTATGATTATGAGACAACCAGTCTTTGCTCTAACTCCTTATGATTCTGGGACAACCAGTCTTTGCTCTAACTCCTTATGATTCTGAGACAACCAGTCTTTGCTCTTTCTCCTTATGATTCTGAGACAACCAGTCTTTGCTCTAACTCCTTATGATTCTGAGACAACCAGTCTTTGCTCTAACTCCTTATGATTCTGAGTCCACCAGTCTTTGCTCTAACTCCTTATGATTCTGGGACAACCAGTCTTTGCTCTTTCTCCTTATGATTCTGAGACAATCAGTCTTTGCTCTTTCTCCTTTTGATTCTGAGACAACCAGTCTTTGCTCTAACTTCTTATGATTCTGAGACTACCAGTCTTTGCTCTAACTTCTTATGATTCTGAGACAACCAGTCTTTGCTCTAACTCCTTATGATTCTGGGACAACCAGTCTTTGCTCTAACTCCTTATGATTCTGAGACAACCAGTCTTTGCTCTAACTCCTTATGATTCTGGGACGACCAGTCTTTGCTCTAACTCCTTATGATTCTGAGACAACCAGTCTTTGCTCTAACTCCTTATGATTCTGAGACAACTAGTCTTTGCTCTAATTCCTTATGATTCTGAGACAGCAAGTCTTTCCTCTAACTCCTTATGATTCTGAGACAACCAGTCTTTGCTCTTTCTCCTTATGATTCTGAGACAACCCGTCTTTGCTCTAACTCCTTATGATTCTGAGACAACCAGTCTTTGCTCTTTCTCCTTATGATTCTGAGACAACCAGTCTTTGCTCTAACTCCTTATGATTCTGAGACAACCAGTCTTTGCTCTAACTCCTTATGATTCTGGGACAACCAGTCTTTGCTCTTTCTCCTTATGATTCTGAGACAACCAGTCTTTGCTCTAACTCCTTATGATTCTGAGACCACCAGTCTTTGCTCTAACTCCTTATGATTCTGGGACAACCAGTCTTTGCTCTTTCTCCTTATGATTCTGAGACAATCAGTCTTTGCTCTTTCTCCTTTTGATTCTGAGACAACCAGTCTTTGCTCTAACTTCTTATGATTCTGAGACTACCAGTCTTTGCTCTAACTTCTTATGATTCTGAGACAACCAGTCTTTGATCTAACTCCTTATGATTCTGGGACGACCAGTCTTTGCTCTAACTCCTTATGATTCTGAGACAACCAGTCTTTGTTCTAACTCCTTATGATTCTGAGACAACCAGTCTTTGCTCTAACTCCTTATGATTCTGAGACAGCCAGTCTTTCCTCTAACTCCTTATGATTCTGAGACAACCAGTCTTTGCTCTAACTCCTTATGATTCTGGGACAACCAGTCTTTGCTCTGACTCCTTATGATTCTGAGACAACCAGTGTTTGCTCTAACTCCTTATGATTCTGAGACAACCAGTATTTGCGCTAACTCCTTATGATTCTGAGACAACCACTCTGCTCTAACTCCTTATGATTATGGGACGACCAATCTTTGCTCTAACTCCTTATGATTCTGGGACGACCAGTCTTTGCTCTAACTCCTTATGATTCTGAGACAACCAGTCTTTGCTCTAACTCCTTATGATTCTGGGACAACCAGTCTTTGCTCTAACTCCTTATGATTCTGAGACAACCAGTCTTTGCTCTAACCCCTTATGATTCTGGGACAACCAGTCTTTGCTCTTTCTCCTTATGATTCTGAGACAACCAGTCTTTGCTCTAACTCCTTATGATTCTGAGACAACCAGTCTTTGCTCTAACTCCTTATGATCTGAGACAACCAGTCTTTGCTCAAACGCCTTATGATTCTGAGACAACCAGTCTTTGCTCTAACTCCTTATGATTCTGAGACAACCAGTCTTTGCTCTAACTCCTTATGATTCTGAGACAACCAGTCTTTGCTCAAACTCCTTATGATTCTGAGACAACCAGTCTTTGCTCTAACATCTTATGATTCTGGGACGGCCAGTCTTTGCTCTAACTCCTTATGATTCAGAGACAACCAGTCTTTGCTCTAACTCCTTATGATTCTGGGACAACCAGTCTTTGCTCTTTCTCCTTATGATTCTGAGACAACCAGTCTTTGCTCTAACTCTTTATGATTCTGAGACAACCAGTCTTTGCTCTAACTCCTTATGATTCTGAGACAACCAGTCTTTGCTCAACTCCTTATGATTCTGAGACAACCAGTCTTTGCTCTAACTCCTTATGATTCTGGGACGACCAGTCTTTGCTCCAACTCCTTATGATTCTGAGACAACCAGTCTTTGCTCTAACTCCTTATGATTCTGGGACAACCAGTCTTTGCTCTTTCTCCTTATGATTCTGAGACAACCAGTCTTTGCTCAAACTCCTTATGATTCTGAGACAACCAGTCTTTGCTCTAACTCCTTATGATTCTGGGACGACCAGTCTTTGCTCTAACTCCTTATGATTCTGGGACGACCAGTCTTTGCTCCAACTCCTTATGATTCTGAGACAACCAGTCTTTGCTCTAACTCCTTATGATTCTGAGACAACCAGTCTTTGCTCTAACTCCTTATGATTCTGAGACAACCAGTCTTTGCTCTAACTCCTTATGATTCTGAGACAACCAGTCTTTGCTCTAACTCCTTATGATTCTGAGACAACCAGTCTTTGCTCTTTCTCCTTATGATTCTGAGACAACCAGTCTTTGCTCTAACTCCTTATAATTCTGAGACAACCAGTCTTTGCTCTAACTCCTTATGATTCTGGGACAACCAGTCTTTGCTCTAACTCCTTATGATTCTGAGACAACCAGTCTTTGCTCTAACTCCTTATGATTCTGGGACGACCAGTCTTTGCTCTAACTCCTTATGATTCTGAGACAACCAGTCTTTGTTCTAACTCCTTATGATTCTGAGACAACCAGTCTTTGCTCTAACTCCTTATGATTCTGAGACAGCCAGTCTTTCCTCTAACTCCTTATGATTCTGAGACAACCAGTCTTTGCTCTAACTCCTTATGATTCTGGGACAACCAGTCTTTGCTCTAACTCCTTATGATTCTGAGACAACCAGTGTTTGCTCTAACTCCTTATGATTCTGAGAAAACCAGTATTTGCGCTAACTCCTTATGATTCTGAGACAACCACTCTGCTCTAACTCCTTATGATTTTGGGACGACCAATCTTTGCTCTAACTCCTTATGATTCTGGGACGACCAGTCTTTGCTCCAACTCCTTATGATTCTGAGACAACCAGTCTTTGCTCTAACTCCTTATGATTCTAGGACAACCAGTCTTTGCTCTAACTCCTTATGATTCTGAGACAACCAGTCTTTGCTCTAACCCCTTATGATTCTGGGACAACCAGTCTTTGCTCTTTCTCCTTATGATTCTGAGACAACCAGTCTTTGCTCTAACTCCTTATGATTCTGAGACAACCAGTCTTTGCTCTAACTCCTTATGATCTGAGACAACCAGTCTTTGCTCAAACGCCTTATGATTCTGAGACAACCAGTCTTTGCTCTAACTCCTTATGATTCTGAGACAACCAGTCTTTGCTCTAACTCCTTATGATTCTGAGACAACCAGTCTTTGCCCTAACTCCTTATGATTCTGGGACAACCAGTCTTTGCTCTTTCTCCTTATGATTCTGAGACAACCAGTCTTTGCTCTAACTCTTTATGATTCTGAGACAACCAGTCTTTGCTCTAACTCCTTATGATTCTGAGACAACCAGTCTTTGCTCAACTCCTTATGATTCTGAGACAACCAGTCTTTGCTCTAACTCCTTATGATTCTGGGACGACCAGTCTTTGCTCCAACTCCTTATGATTCTGAGACCACCAGTCTTTGCTCTAACTCCTTATGATTCTGGGACAACCAGTCTTTGCTCTTTCTCCTTATGATTCTGAGACAACCAGTCTTTGCTCAAACTCCTTATGATTCTGAGACAACCAGTCTTTGCTCTAACTCCTTATGATTCTGGGACGACCAGTCTTTGCTCTAACTCCTTATGATTCTGGGACGACCAGTCTTTGCTCCAACTCCTTATGATTCTGAGACAACCAGTCTTTGCTCTAACTCCTTATGATTCTGAGACAACCAGTCTTTGCTCTAACTCCTTATGATTCTGAGACAACCAGTCTTTGCTCTAACTCCTTATGATTCTGAGACAACCAGTCTTTGCTCTAACTCCTTATGATTCTGAGACAACCAGTCTTTGCTCTTTCTCCTTATGATTCTGAGACAACCAGTCTTTGCTCTAACTCCTTATGATTCTGAGACAACCAGTCTTTGCTCTAACTCCTTATGATTCTAGGACGACCAGTCTTTGCTCCAACTCCTTATGATTCTGAGACAACCAGTCTTTGCTCTAACTCCTTATGATTCTGAGACAACCAGTCTTTGCTCTAACTCCTTATGATTCTGGGACAACCAGTCTTTGCTCTAACTCCTTATGATTCTGAGACAACCAGTCTTTGCTCTTTCTCCTTATGATTCTGAGACAACCAGTCTTTGCTCTAACTCCTTATGATTCTGAGACAACCAGTCTTTGCTCTAACTCCTTATGATTCTGAGTCCACCAGTCTTTGCTCTAACTCCTTATGATTCTGGGACAACCAGTCTTTGCTCTTTCTCCTTATGATTCTGAGACAATCAGTCTTTGCTCTTTCTCCTTTTGATTCTGAGACAACCAGTCTTTGCTCTAACTTCTTATGATTCTGAGACTACCAGTCTTTGCTCTAACTTCTTATGATTCTGAGACAACCAGTCTTTGCTCTAACTCCTTATGATTCTGGGACAACCAGTCTTTGCTCTAACTCCTTATGATTCTGAGACAACCAGTCTTTGCTCTAACTCCTTATGATTCTGGGACGACCAGTCTTTGCTCTAACTCCTTATGATTCTGAGACAACCAGTCTTTGCTCTAACTCCTTATGATTCTGAGACAACCAATCTTTGCTCTAACTCCTTATGATTCTGAGACAGCAAGTCTTTCCTCTAACTCCTTATGATTCTGAGACAACCAGTCTTTGCTCTAACTCCTTATGATTCTGAGACAACCAGGCTTTGCTCTAACTCCTTATGATTCTGAGACAACCAGTCTTTGCTCTTTCTCCTTATGATTCTGAGACAACCAGTCTTTGCTCTAACTCCTTATGATTCTGAGACAACCAGTCTTTGCTCTTTCTCCTTATGATTCTGAGACAACCCGTCTTTGCTCTAACTCCTTATGATTCTGAGACAACCAGTCTTTGCTCTAACTCCTTATGATTCTGGGACGACCAGTCTTTGCTCCAACTCCTTATGATTCTGAGACAACCAGTCTTTGCTCTAACTCCTTATGATTCTGGGACAACCAGTCTTTGCTCTAACTCCTTATGATTCTGAGACAACCAGTCTTTGCTCTTTCTCCTTATGATTCTGAGACAACCAGTCTTTGCTCTAACTCCTTATGATTCTGAGACAACCAGTCTTTGCTCTAACTCCTTATGATTCTGGGACAACCAGTCTTTGCTCTTTCTCCTTATGATTCTGAGACAACCAGTCTTTGCTCTAACTCCTTATGATTCTGAGACAACCAGTCTTTGCTCTAACTCCTTATGATTCTGAGACCACCAGTCTTTGCTCTAACTCCTTATGATTCTGGGACAACCAGTCTTTGCTCTTTCTCCTTATGATTCTGAGACAATCAGTCTTTGCTCTTTCTCCTTTTGATTCTGAGACAACCAGTCTTTGCTCTAACTTCTTATGATTCTGAGACTACCAGTCTTTGCTCTAACTTCTTATGATTCTGAGACAACCAGTCTTTGATCTAACTCCTTATGATTCTGGGACAACCAGTCTTTGCTCTAACTCCTTATGATTCTGAGACAACCAGTCTTTGCTCTAACTCCTTATGATTCTGGGACGACCAGTCTTTGCTCTAACTCCTTATGATTCTGAGACAACCAGTCTTTGTTCTAACTCCTTATGATTCTGAGACAACCAGTCTTTGCTCTAACTCCTTATGATTCTGAGACAGCCAGTCTTTCCTCTAACTCCTTATGATTCTGAAACAACCAGTCTTTGCTCTAACTCCTTATGATTCTGGGACAACCAGTCTTTGCTCTAACTCCTTATGATTCTGAGACAACCAGTGTTTGCTCTAACTCCTTATGATTCTGAGACAACCAGTATTTGCGCTAACTCCTTATGATTCTGAGACAACCACTCTGCTCTAACTCCTTATGATTTTGGGACGACCAATCTTTGCTCTAACTCCTTATGATTCTGGGACGACCAGTCTTTGCTCTATCTCCTTATGATTCTGAGACAACCAGTCTTTGCTCTTTCTCCTTATGATTCTGAGACAACCAGTCTTTGCTCTAACTCCTTATGATTCTGAGACAACCAGTCTTTGCTCTAACTCCTTATGATTCTGGGACAACCAGTCTTTGCTCTTTCTCCTTATGATTCTGAGACAACCAGTCTTTGTTCTAACTCCTTATGATTCTGAGACAACCAGTCTTTGCTCTAACTCCTTATGATTCTGAGACCACCAGTCTTTGCTCTAACTCCTTATGATTCTGGGACAACCAGTCTTTGCTCTTTCTCCTTATGATTCTGAGACAATCAGTCTTTGCTCTTTCTCCTTTTGATTCTGAGACAACCAGTCTTTGCTCTAACTTCTTATGATTCTGAGACTACCAGTCTTTGCTCTAACTTCTTATGATTCTGAGACAACCAGTCTTTGATCTAACTCCTTATGATTCTGGGACAACCAGTCTTTGCTCTAACTCCTTATGATTCTGAGACAACCAGTCTTTGCTCTAACTCCTTATGATTCTGGGACGACCAGTCTTTGCTCTAACTCCTTATGATTCTGAGACAACCAGTCTTTGCTCTAACTCCTTATGATTCTGAGACCACCAGTCTTTGCTCTAACTCCTTATGATTCTGGGACAACCAGTCTTTGCTCTTTCTCCTTATGATTCTGAGACAATCAGTCTTTGCTCTTTCTCCTTTTGATTCTGAGACAACCAGTCTTTGCTCTAACTTCTTATGATTCTGAGACTACCAGTCTTTGCTCTAACTTCTTATGATTCTGAGACAACCAGTCTTTGATCTAACTCCTTATGATTCTGGGACAACCAGTCTTTGCTCTAACTCCTTATGATTCTGAGACAACCAGTCTTTGCTCTAACTCCTTATGATTCTGGGACGACCAGTCTTTGCTCTAACTCCTTATGATTCTGAGACAACCAGTCTTTGTTCTAACTCCTTATGATTCTGAGACAACCAGTCTTTGCTCTAACTCCTTATGATTCTGAGACAGCCAGTCTTTCCTCTAACTCCTTATGATTCTGAAACAACCAGTCTTTGCTCTAACTCCTTATGATTCTGGGACAACCAGTCTTTGCTCTAACTCCTTATGATTCTGAGACAACCAGTGTTTGCTCTAACTCCTTATGATTCTGAGACAACCAGTATTTGCGCTAACTCCTTATGATTCTGAGACAACCACTCTGCTCTAACTCCTTATGATTTTGGGACGACCAATCTTTGCTCTAACTCCTTATGATTCTGGGACGACCAGTCTTTGCTCTATCTCCTTATGATTCTGAGACAACCAGTCTTTGCTCTAACTCCTTATGATTCTGAGACAACCAGTCTTTGTTCTAACTCCTTATGATTCTGAGACAACCAGTCTTTGCTCTAACTCCTTATGATTCTGAGACAGCCAGTCTTTCCTCTAACTCCTTATGATTCTGAAACAACCAGTCTTTGCTCTAACTCCTTATGATTCTGGGACAACCAGTCTTTGCTCTAACTCCTTATGATTCTGAGACAACCAGTGTTTGCTCTAACTCCTTATGATTCTGAGACAACCAGTATTTGCGCTAACTCCTTATGATTCTGAGACAACCACTCTGCTCTAACTCCTTATGATTTTGGGACGACCAATCTTTGCTCTAACTCCTTATGATTCTGGGACGACCAGTCTTTGCTCTATCTCCTTATGATTCTGAGACAACCAGTCTTTGCTCTTTCTCCTTATGATTCTGAGACAACCAGTCTTTGCTCTAACTCCTTATGATTCTGAGACAACCAGTCTTTGCTCTAACTCCTTATGATTCTGGGACAACCAGTCTTTGCTCTTTCTCCTTATGATTCTGAGACAACCAGTCTTTGTTCTAACTCCTTATGATTCTGAGACAACCAGTCTTTGCTCTAACTCCTTATGATTCTGAGACCACCAGTCTTTGCTCTAACTCCTTATGATTCTGGGACAACCAGTCTTTGCTCTTTCTCCTTATGATTCTGAGACAATCAGTCTTTGCTCTTTCTCCTTTTGATTCTGAGACAACCAGTCTTTGCTCTAACTTCTTATGATTCTGAGACTACCAGTCTTTGCTCTAACTTCTTATGATTCTGAGACAACCAGTCTTTGATCTAACTCCTTATGATTCTGGGACAACCAGTCTTTGCTCTAACTCCTTATGATTCTGAGACAACCAGTCTTTGCTCTAACTCCTTATGATTCTGGGACGACCAGTCTTTGCTCTAACTCCTTATGATTCTGAGACAACCAGTCTTTGCTCTAACTCCTTATGATTCTGAGACCACCAGTCTTTGCTCTAACTCCTTATGATTCTGGGACAACCAGTCTTTGCTCTTTCTCCTTATGATTCTGAGACAATCAGTCTTTGCTCTTTCTCCTTTTGATTCTGAGACAACCAGTCTTTGCTCTAACTTCTTATGATTCTGAGACTACCAGTCTTTGCTCTAACTTCTTATGATTCTGAGACAACCAGTCTTTGATCTAACTCCTTATGATTCTGGGACAACCAGTCTTTGCTCTAACTCCTTATGATTCTGAGACAACCAGTCTTTGCTCTAACTCCTTATGATTCTGGGACGACCAGTCTTTGCTCTAACTCCTTATGATTCTGAGACAACCAGTCTTTGTTCTAACTCCTTATGATTCTGAGACAACCAGTCTTTGCTCTAACTCCTTATGATTCTGAGACAGCCAGTCTTTCCTCTAACTCCTTATGATTCTGAAACAACCAGTCTTTGCTCTAACTCCTTATGATTCTGGGACAACCAGTCTTTGCTCTAACTCCTTATGATTCTGAGACAACCAGTGTTTGCTCTAACTCCTTATGATTCTGAGACAACCAGTATTTGCGCTAACTCCTTATGATTCTGAGACAACCACTCTGCTCTAACTCCTTATGATTTTGGGACGACCAATCTTTGCTCTAACTCCTTATGATTCTGGGACGACCAGTCTTTGCTCTATCTCCTTATGATTCTGAGACAACCAGTCTTTGCTCTTTCTCCTTATGATTCTGAGACAACCAGTCTTTGCTCTAACTCCTTATGATTCTGAGACAACCAGTCTTTGCTCTAACTCCTTATGATTCTGGGACAACCAGTCTTTGCTCTTTCTCCTTATGATTCTGAGACAACCAGTCTTTGCTCTAACTCCTTATGATTCTGAGACAACCAGTCTTTGCTCTAACTCCTTATGATTCTGAGACCACCAGTCTTTGCTCTAACTCCTTATGATTCTGGGACAACCAGTCTTTGCTCTTTCTCCTTATGATTCTGAGACAATCAGTCTTTGCTCTTTCTCCTTTTGATTCTGAGACAACCAGTCTTTGCTCTAACTTCTTATGATTCTGAGACTACCAGTCTTTGCTCTAACTTCTTATGATTCTGAGACAACCAGTCTTTGATCTAACTCCTTATGATTCTGGGACAACCAGTCTTTGCTCTAACTCCTTATGATTCTGAGACAACCAGTCTTTGCTCTAACTCCTTATGATTCTGGGACGACCAGTCTTTGCTCTAACTCCTTATGATTCTGAGACAACCAGTCTTTGTTCTAACTCCTTATGATTCTGAGACAACCAGTCTTTGCTCTAACTCCTTATGATTCTGAGACAGCCAGTCTTTCCTCTAACTCCTTATGATTCTGAGACAACCAGTCTTTGCTCTAACTCCTTATGATTCTGGGACAACCAGTCTTTGCTCTAACTCCTTATGATTCTGAGACAACCAGTGTTTGCTCTAACTCCTTATGATTCTGAGACAACCAGTATTTGCGCTAACTCCTTATGATTCTGAGACAACCACTCTGCTCTAACTCCTTATGATTTTGGGACGACCAATCTTTGCTCTAACTTCTTATGACTCTGAGACAACCAGTCTTTGATCTAACTCCTTATGATTCTGGGACAACCAGTCTTTGCTCTAACTCCTTATGATTCTGAGACAACCAGTCTTTGCTCTAACTCCTTATGATTCTGGGACGACCAGTCTTTGCTCTAACTCCTTATGATTCTGAGACAACCAGTCTTTGCTCTAACTCCTTATGATTCTGAGACAACCAATCTTTGCTCTAACTCCTTATGATTCTGAGACAGCAAGTCTTTCCTCTAACTCCTTATGATTCTGAGACAACCAGTCTTTGCTCTAACTCCTTATGATTCTGAGACAACCAGGCTTTGCTCTAACTCCTTATGATTCTGAGACAACCAGTCTTTGCTCTTTCTCCTTATGATTCTGAGACAACCAGTCTTTGCTCTAACTCCTTATGATTCTGAGACAACCAGTCTTTGCTCTTTCTCCTTATGATTCTGAGACAACCCGTCTTTGCTCTAACTCCTTATGATTCTGAGACAACCAGTCTTTGCTCTAACTCCTTATGATTCTGGGACGACCAGTCTTTGCTCCAACTCCTTATGATTCTGAGACAACCAGTCTTTGCTCTAACTCCTTATGATTCTGGGACAACCAGTCTTTGCTCTAACTCCTTATGATTCTGAGACAACCAGTCTTTGCTCTTTCTCCTTATGATTCTGAGACAACCAGTCTTTGCTCTAACTCCTTATGATTCTGAGACAACCAGTCTTTGCTCTAACTCCTTATGATTCTGGGACAACCAGTCTTTGCTCTTTCTCCTTATGATTCTGAGACAACCAGTCTTTGCTCTAACTCCTTATGATTCTGAGACAACCAGTCTTTGCTCTAACTCCTTATGATTCTGAGACCACCAGTCTTTGCTCTAACTCCTTATGATTCTGGGACAACCAGTCTTTGCTCTTTCTCCTTATGATTCTGAGACAATCAGTCTTTGCTCTATCTCCTTTTGATTCTGAGACAACCAGTCTTTGCTCTAACTTCTTATGATTCTGAGACTACCAGTCTTTGCTCTAACTTCTTATGATTCTGAGACAACCAGTGTTTGCTCTAACTCCTTATGATTCTGAGACAACCAGTATTTGCGCTAACTCCTTATGATTCTGAGACAACCACTCTGCTCTAACTCCTTATGATTTTGGGACGACCAATCTTTGCTCTAACTCCTTATGATTCTGGGACGACCAGTCTTTGCTCTAACTCCTTATGATTCTGAGACAACCAGTCTTTGCTCTTTCTCCTTATGATTCTGAGACAACCAGTCTTTGCTCTAACTCCTTATGATTCTGGGACGACCAGTCTTTGCTCTAACTCCTTATGATTCTGAGACAACCAGTCTTTGCTCTAACTCCTTATGATTCTGAGACAACCAATCTTTGCTCTAACTCCTTATGATTCTGAGACAGCAAGTCTTTCCTCTAACTCCTTATGATTCTGAGACAACCAGTCTTTGCTCTAACTCCTTATGATTCTGAGACAACCAGGCTTTGCTCTAACTCCTTATGATTCTGAGACAACCAGTCTTTGCTCTTTCTCCTTATGATTCTGAGACAACCAGTCTTTGCTCTAACTCCTTATGATTCTGAGACAACCAGTCTTTGCTCTTTCTCCTTATGATTCTGAGACAACCCGTCTTTGCTCTAACTCCTTATGATTCTGAGACAACCAGTCTTTGCTCTAACTCCTTATGATTCTGGGACGACCAGTCTTTGCTCCAACTCCTTATGATTCTGAGACAACCAGTCTTTGCTCTAACTCCTTATGATTCTGGGACAACCAGTCTTTGCTCTAACTCCTTATGATTCTGAGACAACCAGTCTTTGCTCTTTCTCCTTATGATTCTGAGACAACCAGTCTTTGCTCTAACTCCTTATGATTCTGAGACAACCAGTCTTTGCTCTAACTCCTTATGATTCTGGGACAACCAGTCTTTGCTCTTTCTCCTTATGATTCTGAGACAACCAGTCTTTGCTCTAACTCCTTATGATTCTGAGACAACCAGTCTTTGCTCTAACTCCTTATGATTCTGGGACCACCAGTCTTTGCTCTAACTCCTTATGATTCTGGGACAACCAGTCTTTGCTCTTTCTCCTTATGATTCTGAGACAATCAGTCTTTGCTCTTTCTCCTTTTGATTCTGAGACAACCAGTCTTTGCTCTAACTTCTTATGATTCTGAGACTACCAGTCTTTGCTCTAACTTCTTATGATTCTGAGACAACCAGTCTTTGATCTAACTCCTTATGATTCTGGGACAACCAGTCTTTGCTCTAACTCCTTATGATTCTGAGACAACCAGTCTTTGCTCTAACTCCTTATGATTCTGGGACGACCAGTCTTTGCTCTAACTCCTTATGATTCTGAGACAACCAGTCTTTGTTCTAACTCCTTATGATTCTGAGACAACCAGTCTTTGCTCTAACTCCTTATGATTCTGAGACAGCCAGTCTTTCCTCTAACTCCTTATGATTCTGAGACAACCAGTCTTTGCTCTAACTCCTTATGATTCTGGGACAACCAGTCTTTGCTCTAACTCCTTATGATTCTGAGACAACCAGTGTTTGCTCTAACTCCTTATGATTCTGAGACAACCAGTATTTGCGCTAACTCCTTATGATTCTGAGACAACCACTCTGCTCTAACTCCTTATGATTTTGGGACGACCAATCTTTGCTCTAACTCCTTATGATTCTGGGACGACCAGTCTTTGCTCTAACTCCTTATGATTCTGAGACAACCAGTCTTTGCTCTTTCTCCTTATGATTCTGAGACAACCAGTCTTTGCTCTAACTCCTTATGATTCTGAGACAACCAGTCTTTGCTCTAACTCCTTATGATTCTGGGACAACCAGTCTTTGCTCTTTCTCCTTATGATTCTGAGACAAACAGTCTTTGCTCTAACTCCTTATGATTCTGAGACAACCAGTCTTTGCTCTAACTCCTTATGATTCTGAGACCACCAGTCTTTGCTCTAACTCCTTATGATTCTGGGACAACCAGTCTTTGCTCTTTCTCCTTATGATTCTGAGACAATCAGTCTTTGCTCTTTCTCCTTTTGATTCTGAGACAACCAGTCTTTGCTCTAACTTCTTATGATTCTGAGACTACCAGTCTTTGCTCTAACTTCTTATGATTCTGAGAAAACCAGTCTTTGATCTAACTCCTTATGATTCTGGGACAACCAGTCTTTGCTCTAACTCCTTATGATTCTGAGACAACCAGTCTTTGCTCTAACTCCTTATGATTCTGGGACGACCAGTCTTTGCTCTAACTCCTTATGATTCTGAGACAACCAGTCTTTGTTCTAACTCCTTATGATTCTGAGACAACCAGTCTTTGCTCTAACTCCTTATGATTCTGAGACAGCCAGTCTTTCCTCTAACTCCTTATGATTCTGAGACAACCAGTCTTTGCTCTAACTCCTTATGATTCTGGGACAACCAGTCTTTGCTCTAACTCCTTATGATTCTGAGACAACCAGTGTTTGCTCTAACTCCTTATGATTCTGAGACAACCAGTATTTGCGCTAACTCCTTATGATTCTGAGACAACCACTCTGCTCTAACTCCTTATGATTTTGGGACGACCAATCTTTGCTCTAACTCCTTATGATTCTGGGACGACCAGTCTTTGCTCCAACTCCTTATGATTCTGAGACAACCAGTCTTTGCTCTAACTCCTTATGATTCTGGGACAACCAGTCTTTGCTCTAACTCCTTATGATTCTGAGACAACCAGTCTTTGCTCTAACCCCTTATGATTCTGGGACAACCAGTCTTTGCTCTTTCTCCTTATGATTCTGAGACAACCAGTCTTTGCTCTAACTCCTTATGATTCTGAGACAACCAGTCTTTGCTCTAACTCCTTAGGATCTGAGACAACCAGTCTTTGCTCAAACGCCTTATGATTCTGAGACAACCAGTCTTTGCTCTAACTCCTTATGATTCTGAGACGACCAGTCTTTGCTCTAACTCCTTATGATTCTGGGACGACCAGTCTTTGCTCCAACTCCTTATGATTCTGGGACGACCAGTCTTTGCTCTAACTCCTTATGATTCTGGGACGACCAGTCTTTGCTCCAACTCCTTATGATTCTGAGACAACCAGTCTTTGCTCTAACTCCTTATGATTCTGGGACAACCAGTCTTTGCTCTAACTCCTTATGATTCTGAGACAACCAGTCTTTGCTCTAACCCCTTATGATTCTGAGACAACCAGTCTTTGCTCTTTCTCCTTATGATTCTGAGACAACCAGTCTTTGCTCTAACTCCTTATGATTCTGAGACTACCAGTCTTTGCTCTAACTCCTTATGATTCTGAGACAACCAGTCTTTGCTCAAACGCCTTATGATTCTGAGACAACCAGTCTTTGCTCTAACTCCTTATGATTCTGGGACGACCAGTCTTTGCTCTAACTCCTTATGATTCTGAGACAACCAGTCTTTGCTCTAACTCCTTATGATTCTGAGACAACCAGTCTTTGCTCAAACTCTTTATGATTCTGAGACAACCAGTCTTTGCTCTAACATCTTATGATTCTGGGACGACCAGTCTTTGCTCTAACTCCTTATGATTCAGAGACAACCAGTCTTTGCTCTAACTCCTTATGATTCTGGGACAACCAGTCTTTGCTCTTTCTCCTTATGATTCTGAGACAACCAGTCTTTGCTCTAACTCTTTATGATTCTGAGACAACCAGTCTTTGCTCTAACTCCTTATGATTCTGAGACAACCAGTCTTTGCTCAACTCCTTATGATTCTGAGACAACCAGTCTTTGCTCTAACTCCTTATGATTCTGGGACGACCAGTCTTTGCTCCAACTCCTTATGATTCTGAGACAACCAGTCTTTGCTCTAACTCCTTATGATTCTGGGACAACCAGTCTTTGCTCTTTCTCCTTATGATTCTGAGACAACCAGTCTTTGCTCAAACTCCTTATGATTCTGAGACAACCAGTCTTTGCTCTAACTCCTTATGATTCTGGGACGACCAGTCTTTGCTCTAACTCCTTATGATTCTGGGACGACCAGTCTTTGCTCCAACTCCTTATGATTCTGAGACAACCAGTCTTTGCTCTAACTCCTTATGATTCTGAGACAACCAGTCTTTGCTCTAACTCCTTATGATTCTGAGACAACCAGTCTTTGCTCTAACTCCTTATGATTCTGAGACAACCAGTCTTTGCTCTAACTCCTTATGATTCTGAGACAACCAGTCTTTGCTCTTTCTCCTTATGATTCTGAGACAACCAGTCTTTGCTCTAACTCCTTATGATTCTGAGACAACCAGTCTTTGCTCTAACTCCTTATGATTCTGGGACGACCAGTCTTTGCTCCAACTCCTTATGATTCTGAGACAACCAGTCTTTGCTCTAACTCCTTATGATTCTGAGACAACCAGTCTTTGCTCTAACTCCTTATGATTCTGGGACAACCAGTCTTTGCTCTAACTCCTTATGATTCTGAGACAACCAGTCTTTGCTCTTTCTCCTTATGATTCTGAGACAACCAGTCTTTGCTCTAACTCCTTATGATTCTGAGACAACCAGTCTTTGCTCTAACTCCTTATGATTCTGAGTCCACCAGTCTTTGCTCTAACTCCTTATGATTCTGGGACAACCAGTCTTTGCTCTTTCTCCTTATGATTCTGAGACAATCAGTCTTTGCTCTTTCTCCTTTTGATTCTGAGACAACCAGTCTTTGCTCTAACTTCTTATGATTCTGAGACTACCAGTCTTTGCTCTAACTTCTTATGATTCTGAGACAACCAGTCTTTGCTCTAACTCCTTATGATTCTGGAACAACCAGTCTTTGCTCTAACTCCTTATGATTCTGAGACAACCAGTCTTTGCTCTAACTCCTTATGATTCTGGGACGACCAGTCTTTGCTCTAACTCCTTATGATTCTGAGACAACCAGTCTTTGCTCTAACTCCTTATGATTCTGAGACAACCAGTCTTTGCTCTAACTCCTTATGATTCTGAGACAGCAAGTCTTTCCTCTAACTCCTTATGATTCTGAGACAACCAGTCTTTGCTCTAACTCCTTATGATTCTGAGACAACCAGGCTTTGCTCTAACTCCTTATGATTCTGAGACAACCAGTCTTTGCTCTTTCTCCTTATGATTCTGAGACAACCAGTCTTTGCTCTAACTCCTTATGATTCTGAGACAACCAGTCTTTGCTCTAACTCCTTATGATTCTGAGTCCACCAGTCTTTGCTCTAACTCCTTATGATTCTGGGACAACCAGTCTTTGCTCTTTCTCCTTATGATTCTGAGACAATCAGTCTTTGCTCTTTCTCCTTTTGATTCTGAGACAACCAGTCTTTGCTCTAACTTCTTATGATTCTGAGACTACCAGTCTTTGCTCTAACTTCTTATGATTCTGAGACAACCAGTCTTTGCTCTAACTCCTTATGATTCTGGGACAACCAGTCTTTGCTCTAACTCCTTATGATTCTGAGACAACCAGTCTTTGCTCTAACTCCTTATGATTCTGGGACGACCAGTCTTTGCTCTAACTCCTTATGATTCTGAGACAGCAAGTCTTTCCTCTAACTCCTTATGATTCTGAGACAACCAGTCTTTGCTCTAACTCCTTATGATTCTGAGACAACCAGGCTTTGCTCTAACTCCTTATGATTCTGAGACAACCAGTCTTTGCTCTTTCTCCTTATGATTCTGAGACAACCAGTCTTTGCTCTAACTCCTTATGATTCTGAGACAACCAGTCTTTGCTCTTTCTCCTTATGATTCTGAGACAACCCGTCTTTGCTCTAACTCCTTATGATTCTGAGACAACCAGTCTTTGCTCTAACTCCTTATGATTCTGGGACGACCAGTCTTTGCTCCAACTCCTTATGATTCTGAGACAACCAGTCTTTGCTCTAACTCCTTATGATTCTGAGACAACCAGTCTTTGCTCTAACTCCTTATGATTCTGAGACAACCAGTCTTTGCTCTTTCTCCTTATGATTCTGAGACAACCAGTCTTTGCTCTAACTCCTTATGATTCTGAGACAACCAGTCTTTGCTCTAACTCCTTATGATTCTGGGACAACCAGTCTTTGCTCTTTCTCCTTATGATTCTGAGACAACCAGTCTTTGCTCTAACTCCTTATGATTCTGAGACAACCAGTCTTTGCTCTAACTCCTTATGATTCTGAGACCACCAGTCTTTGCTCTAACTCCTTATGATTCTGAGACAACCAGTCTTTGCTCTTTCTCCTTATGATTCTGAGACAACCAGTCTTTGCTCTAACTCCTTATGATTCTGAGACAACCAGTCTTTGCTCTTTCTCCTTATGATTCTGAGACAACCCGTCTTTGCTCTAACTCCTTATGATTCTGAGACAACCAGTCTTTGCTCTAACTCCTTATGATTCTGGGACGACCAGTCTTTGCTCCAACTCCTTATGATTCTGAGACAACCAGTGTTTGCTCTAACTCCTTATGATTCTGAGACAACCAGTATTTGCGCTAACTCCTTATGATTCTGAGACAACCACTCTGCTCTAACTCCTTATGATTTTGGGACGACCAATCTTTGCTCTAACTCCTTATGATTCTGGGACGACCAGTCTTTGCTCCAACTCCTTATGATTCTGAGACAACCAGTCTTTGCTCTAACTCCTTATGATTCTTGGACAACCAGTCTTTGCTCTAACTCCTTATGATTCTGAGACAACCAGTCTTTGCTCTAACCCCTTATGATTCTGGGACAACCAGTCTTTGCTCTTTCTCCTTATGATTCTGAGACTACCAGTCTTTGCTCTAACTCCTTATGATTCTGAGACAACCAGTCTTTGCTCTAACTCCTTATGATCTGAGACAACCAGTCTTTGCTCAAACGCCTTATGATTCTGAGACAACCAGTCTTTGCTCTAACTCCTTATGATTCTGAGACGACCAGTCTTTGCTCTAACTCCTTATGATTCTGGGACGACCAGTCTTTGCTCTAACTCCTTATGATTCTGGGACGACCAGTCTTTGCTCTAACTCCTTATGATTCTGGGACGACCAGTCTTTGCTCCAACTCCTTATGATTCTGAGACAACCAGTCTTTGCTCTAACTCCTTATGATTCTGGGACAACCAGTCTTTGCTCTAACTCCTTATGATTCTGAGACAACCAGTCTTTGCTCTAACCCCTTATGATTCTGAGACAACCAGTCTTTGCTCTTTCTCCTTATGATTCTGAGACAACCAGTCTTTGCTCTAACTCCTTATGATTCTGAGACAACCAGTCTTTGCTCTAACTCCTTATGATTCTGAGACAACCAGTCTTTGCTCAAACGCCTTATGATTCTGAGACAACCAGTCTTTGCTCTAACTCCTTATGATTCTGGGACGACCAGTCTTTGCTCTAACTCCTTATGATTCTGAGACAACCAGTCTTTGCTCTAACTCCTTATGATTCTGAGACAACCAGTCTTTGCTCAAACTCTTTATGATTCTGAGACAACCAGTCTTTGCTCTAACATCTTATGATTCTGGGACGACCAGTCTTTGCTCTAACTCCTTATGATTCAGAGACAACCAGTCTTTGCTCTAACTCCTTATGATTCTGGGACAACCAGTCTTTGCTCTTTCTCCTTATGATTCTGAGACAACCAGTCTTTGCTCTAACTCTTTATGATTCTGAGACAACCAGTCTTTGCTCTAACTCCTTATGATTCTGAGACAACCAGTCTTTGCTCAACTCCTTATGATTCTGAGACAACCAGTCTTTGCTCTAACTCCTTATGATTCTGGGACGACCAGTCTTTGCTCCAACTCCTTATGATTCTGAGACAACCAGTCTTTGCTCTAACTCCTTATGATTCTGGGACAACCAGTCTTTGCTCTTTCTCCTTATGATTCTGAGACAACCAGTCTTTGCTCAAACTCCTTATGATTCTGAGACAACCAGTCTTTGCTCTAACTCCTTATGATTCTGGGACGACCAGTCTTTGCTCTAACTCCTTATGATTCTGGGACGACCAGTCTTTGCTCCAACTCCTTATGACTCTGAGACAACCAGTCTTTGCTCTAACTCCTTATGATTCTGAGACAACCAGTCTTTGCTCTAACTCCTTATGATTCTGAGACAACCAGTCTTTGCTCTAACTCCTTATGATTCTGAGACAACCAGTCTTTGCTCTAACTCCTTATGATTCTGAGACAACCAGTCTTTGCTCTTTCTCCTTATGATTCTGAGACAACCAGTCTTTGCTCTAACTCCTTATGATTCTGAGACAACCAGTCTTTGCTCTAACTCCTTATGATTCTAGGACGACCAGTCTTTGCTCCAACTCCTTATGATTCTGAGACAACCAGTCTTTGCTCTAACTCCTTATGATTCTGAGACAACCAGTCTTTGCTCTAACTCCTTATGATTCTGGGACAACCAGTCTTTGCTCTAACTCCTTATGATTCTGAGACAACCAGTCTTTGCTCTTTCTCCTTATGATTCTGAGACAACCAGTCTTTGCTCTAACTCCTTATGATTCTGAGACAACCAGTCTTTGCTCTAACTCCTTATGTATCTGAGTCCACCAGTCTTTGCTCTAACTCCTTATGATTCTGGGACAACCAGTCTTTGCTCTTTCTCCTTATGATTCTGAGACAATCAGTCTTTGCTCTTTCTCCTTTTGATTCTGAGACAACCAGTCTTTGCTCTAACTTCTTATGATTCTGAGACTACCAGTCTTTGCTCTAACTTCTTATGATTCTGAGACAACCAGTCTTTGCTCTAACTCCTTATGATTCTGGGACAACCAGTCTTTGCTCTAACTCCTTATGATTCTGAGACAACCAGTCTTTGCTCTAACTCCTTATGATTCTGGGACGACCAGTCTTTGCTCTAACTCCTTATGATTCTGAGACAACCAGTCTTTGCTCTAACTCCTTATGATTCTGAGACAACCAGTCTTTGCTCTAACTCCTTATGATTCTGAGACAGCAAGTCTTTCCTCTAACTCCTTATGATTCTGAGACAACCAGTCTTTGCTCTAACTCCTTATGATTCTGAGACAACCAGGCTTTGCTCTAACTCCTTATGATTCTGAGACAACCAGTCTTTGCTCTTTCTCCTTATGATTCTGAGACAACCAGTCTTTGCTCTAACTCCTTATGATTCTGAGACAACCAGTCTTTGCTCTAACTCCTTATGATTCTGAGTCCACCAGTCTTTGCTCTAACTCCTTATGATTCTGGGACAACCAGTCTTTGCTCTTTCTCCTTATGATTCTGAGACAATCAGTCTTTGCTCTTTCTCCTTTTGATTCTGAGACAACCAGTCTTTGCTCTAACTTCTTATGATTCTGAGACTACCAGTCTTTGCTCTAACTTCTTATGATTCTGAGACAACCAGTCTTTGCTCTAACTCCTTATGATTCTGGGACAACCAGTCTTTGCTCTAACTCCTTATGATTCTGAGACAACCAGTCTTTGCTCTAACTCCTTATGATTCTGGGACGACCAGACTTTGCTCTAACTCCTTATGATTCTGAGACAACCAGTCTTTGCTCTAACTCCTTATGATTCTGAGACAACCAGTCTTTGCTCTAACTCCTTATGATTCTGAGACAGCAAGTCTTTCCTCTAACTCCTTATGATTCTGAGACAACCAGTCTTTGCTCTAACTCCTTATGATTCTGAGACAACCAGGCTTTGCTCTAACTCCTTATGATTCTGAGACAACCAGTCTTTGCTCTTTCTCCTTATGATTCTGAGACAACCAGTCTTTGCTCTAACTCCTTATGATTCTGAGACAACCAGTCTTTGCTCTTTCTCCTTATGATTCTGAGACAACCCGTCTTTGCTCTAACTCCTTATGATTCTGAGACAACCAGTCTTTGCTCTAACTCCTTATGATTCTGGGACGACCAGTCTTTGCTCCAACTCCTTATGATTCTGAGACAACCAGTCTTTGCTCTAACTCCTTATGATTCTGAGACAACCAGTCTTTGCTCTAACTCCTTATGATTCTGAGACAACCAGTCTTTGCTCTTTCTCCTTATGATTCTGAGACAACCAGTCTTTGCTCTAACTCCTTATGATTCTGAGACAACCAGTCTTTGCTCTAACTCCTTATGATTCTGGGACAACCAGTCTTTGCTCTTTCTCCTTATGATTCTGAGACAACCAGTCTTTGCTCTAACTCCTTATGATTCTGAGACAACCAGTCTTTGCTCTAACTCCTTATGATTCTGAGACCACCAGTCTTTGCTCTAACTCCTTATGATTCTGAGACAACCAGTCTTTGCTCTTTCTCCTTATGATTCTGAGACAACCAGTCTTTGCTCTAACTCCTTATGATTCTGAGACAACCAGTCTTTGCTCTTTCTCCTTATGATTCTGAGACAACCCGTCTTTGCTCTAACTCCTTATGATTCTGAGACAACCAGTCTTTGCTCTAACTCCTTATGATTCTGGGACGACCAGTCTTTGCTCCAACTCCTTATGATTCTGAGACAACCAGTCTTTGCTCTAACTCCTTATGATTCTGGGACAACCAGTCTTTGCTCTAACTCCTTATGATTCTGAGACAACCAGTCTTTGCTCTTTCTCCTTATGATTCTGAGACAACCAGTCTTTGCTCTAACTCCTTATGATTCTGAGACAACCAGTCTTTGCTCTAACTCCTTATGATTCTGGGACAACCAGTCTTTGCTCTTTCTCCTTATGATTCTGAGACAACCAGTCTTTGCTCTAACTCCTTATGATTCTGAGACAACCAGTCTTTGCTCTAACTCCTTATGATTCTGAGACAACCAGTCTTTGCTCTAACTCCTTATGATTCTGGGACAACCAGTCTTTGCTCTTTCTCCTTATGATTCTGAGACAATCAGTCTTTGCTCTTTCTCCTTTTGATTCTGAGACAACCAGTCTTTGCTCTAACTTCTTATGATTCTGAGACTACCAGTCTTTGCTCTAACTTCTTATGATTCTGAGACAACCAGTCTTTGATCTAACTCCTTATGATTCTGGGACAACCAGTCTTTGCTCTAACTCCTTATGATTCTGAGACAACCAGTCTTTGCTCTAACTCCTTATGATTCTGGGACGACCAGTCTTTGCTCTAACTCCTTATGATTCTGAGACAACCAGTCTTTGTTCTAACTCCTTATGATTCTGAGACAACCAGTCTTTGCTCTAACTCCTTATGATTCTGAGACAGCCAGTCTTTCCTCTAACTCCTTATGATTCTGAGACAACCAGTCTTTGCTCTAACTCCTTATGATTCTGGGACAACCAGTCTTTGCTCTAACTCCTTATGATTCTGAGACAACCAGTGTTTGCTCTAACTCCTTATGATTCTGAGACAACCAGTATTTGCGCTAACTCCTTATGATTCTGAGACAACCACTCTGCTCTAACTCCTTATGATTTTGGGACGACCAATCTTTGCTCTAACTCCTTATGATTCTGGGACGACCAGTCTTTGCTCTAACTCCTTATGATTCTGAGACAACCAGTCTTTGCTCTTTCTCCTTATGATTCTGAGACAACCAGTCTTTGCTCTAACTCCTTATGATTCTGAGACAACCAGTCTTTGCTCTAACTCCTTATGATTCTGGGACAACCAGTCTTTGCTCTTTCTCCTTATGATTCTGAGACAACCAGTCTTTGCTCTAACTCCTTATGATTCTGAGACAACCAGTCTTTGCTCTAACTCCTTATGATTCTGAGACCACCAGTCTTTGCTCTAACTCCTTATGATTCTGGGACAACCAGTCTTTGCTCTTTCTCCTTATGATTCTGAGACAATCAGTCTTTGCTCTTTCTCCTTTTGATTCTGAGACAACCAGTCTTTGCTCTAACTCCTTATGATTCTGGGACAACCAGTCTTTGCTCTAACTCCTTATGATTCTGAGACAACCAGTCTTTGCTCTTTCTCCTTATGATTCTGAGACAACCAGTCTTTGCTCTAACTCCTTATGATTCTGAGACAACCAGTCTTTGCTCTAACTCCTTATGATTCTGGGACAACCAGTCTTTGCTCTTTCTCCTTATGATTCTGAGACAACCAGTCTTTGCTCTAACTCCTTATGATTCTGAGACAACCAGTCTTTGCTCTAACTCCTTATGATTCTGAGACAACCAGTCTTTGCTCTAACTCCTTATGATTCTGGGACAACCAGTCTTTGCTCTTTCTCCTTATGATTCTGAGACAATCAGTCTTTGCTCTTTCTCCTTTTGATTCTGAGACAACCAGTCTTTGCTCTAACTTCTTATGATTCTGAGACTACCAGTCTTTGCTCTAACTTCTTATGATTCTGAGACAACCAGTCTTTGATCTAACTCCTTATGATTCTGGGACAACCAGTCTTTGCTCTAACTCCTTATGATTCTGAGACAACCAGTCTTTGCTCTAACTCCTTATGATTCTGGGACGACCAGTCTTTGCTCTAACTCCTTATGATTCTGAGACAACCAGTCTTTGTTCTAACTCCTTATGATTCTGAGACAACCAGTCTTTGCTCTAACTCCTTATGATTCTGAGACAGCCAGTCTTTCCTCTAACTCCTTATGATTCTGAGACAACCAGTCTTTGCTCTAACTCCTTATGATTCTGGGACAACCAGTCTTTGCTCTAACTCCTTATGATTCTGAGACAACCAGTGTTTGCTCTAACTCCTTATGATTCTGAGACAACCAGTATTTGCGCTAACTCCTTATGATTCTGAGACAACCACTCTGCTCTAACTCCTTATGATTTTGGGACGACCAATCTTTGCTCTAACTCCTTATGATTCTGGGACGACCAGTCTTTGCTCTAACTCCTTATGATTCTGAGACAACCAGTCTTTGCTCTTTCTCCTTATGATTCTGAGACAACCAGTCTTTGCTCTAACTCCTTATGATTCTGAGACAACCAGTCTTTGCTCTAACTCCTTATGATTCTGGGACAACCAGTCTTTGCTCTTTCTCCTTATGATTCTGAGACAACCAGTCTTTGCTCTAACTCCTTATGATTCTGAGACAACCAGTCTTTGCTCTAACTCCTTATGATTCTGAGACCACCAGTCTTTGCTCTAACTCCTTATGATTCTGGGACAACCAGTCTTTGCTCTTTCTCCTTATGATTCTGAGACAATCAGTCTTTGCTCTTTCTCCTTTTGATTCTGAGACAACCAGTCTTTGCTCTAACTTCTTATGATTCTGAGACTACCAGTCTTTGCTCTAACTTCTTATGATTCTGAGACAACCAGTCTTTGATCTAACTCCTTATGATTCTGGGACAACCAGTCTTTGCTCTAACTCCTTATGATTCTGAGACAACCAGTCTTTGCTCTAACTCCTTATGATTCTGGGACGACCAGTCTTTGCTCTAACTCCTTATGATTCTGAGACAACCAGTCTTTGTTCTAACTCCTTATGATTCTGAGACAACCAGTCTTTGCTCTAACTCCTTATGATTCTGAGACAGCCAGTCTTTCCTCTAACTCCTTATGATTCTGAGACAACCAGTCTTTGCTCTAACTCCTTATGATTCTGGGACAACCAGTCTTTGCTCTAACTCCTTATGATTCTGAGACAACCAGTCTTTGCTCTAACTCCTTATGATTCTGAGACAACCAGTATTTGCGCTAACTCCTTATGATTCTGAGACAACCACTCTGCTCTAACTCCTTATGATTCTGGGACGACCAATCTTTGCTCTAACTTCTTATGATTCTGAGACAACCAGTCTTTGATCTAACTCCTTATGATTCTGGGACAACCAGTCTTTGCTCTAACTCCTTATGATTCTGAGACAACCAGTCTTTGCTCTAACTCCTTATGATTCTGGGACGACCAGTCTTTGCTCTAACTCCTTATGATTCTGAGACAACCAGTCTTTGCTCTAACTCCTTATGATTCTGAGACAACCAATCTTTGCTCTAACTCCTTATGATTCTGAGACAGCAAGTCTTTCCTCTAACTCCTTATGATTCTGAGACAACCAGTCTTTGCTCTAACTCCTTATGATTCTGAGACAACCAGGCTTTGCTCTAACTCCTTATGATTCTGAGACAACCAGTCTTTGCTCTTTCTCCTTATGATTCTGAGACAACCAGTCTTTGCTCTAACTCCTTATGATTCTGAGACAACCAGTCTTTGCTCTTTCTCCTTATGATTCTGAGACAACCCGTCTTTGCTCTAACTCCTTATGATTCTGAGACAACCAGTCTTTGCTCTAACTCCTTATGATTCTGGGACGACCAGTCTTTGCTCCAACTCCTTATGATTCTGAGACAACCAGTCTTTGCTCTAACTCCTTATGATTCTGAGACAACCAGTCTTTGCTCTAACTCCTTATGATTCTGAGACAACCAGTCTTTGCTCTAACTCCTTATGATTCTGAGACAGCAAGTCTTTCCTCTAACTCCTTATGATTCTGAGACAACCAGTCTTTGCTCTAACTCCTTATGATTCTGAGACAACCAGGCTTTGCTCTAACTCCTTATGATTCTGAGACAACCAGTCTTTGCTCTTTCTCCTTATGATTCTGAGACAACCAGTCTTTGCTCTAACTCCTTATGATTCTGAGACAACCAGTCTTTGCTCTTTCTCCTTATGATTCTGAGACAACCCGTCTTTGCTCTAACTCCTTATGATTCTGAGACAACCAGTCTTTGCTCTAACTCCTTATGATTCTGGGACGACCAGTCTTTGCTCCAACTCCTTATGATTCTGAGACAACCAGTCTTTGCTCTAACTCCTTATGATTCTGAGACAACCAGTCTTTGCTCTAACTCCTTATGATTCTGAGACAACCAGTCTTTGCTCTTTCTCCTTATGATTCTGAGACAACCAGTCTTTGCTCTAACTCCTTATGATTCTGAGACAACCAGTCTTTGCTCTAACTCCTTATGATTCTGGGACAACCAGTCTTTGCTCCAACTCCTTATGATTCTGAGACAACCAGTCTTTGCTCTAACTCCTTATGATTCTGAGACAACCAGTCTTTGCTCTAACTCCTTATGATTCTGAGACCACCAGTCTTTGCTCTAACTCCTTATGATTCTGAGACAACCAGTCTTTGCTCTTTCTCCTTATGATTCTGAGACAACCAGTCTTTGCTCTAACTCCTTATGATTCTGAGACAACCAGTCTTTGCTCTTTCTCCTTATGATTCTGAGACAACCCGTCTTTGCTCTAACTCCTTATGATTCTGAGACAACCAGTCTTTGCTCTAACTCCTTATGATTCTGGGACGACCAGTCTTTGCTCCAACTCCTTATGATTCTGAGACAACCAGTCTTTGCTCTAACTCCTTATGATTCTGGGACAACCAGTCTTTGCTCTAACTCCTTATGATTCTGAGACAACCAGTCTTTGCTCTTTCTCCTTATGATTCTGAGACAACCAGTCTTTGCTCTAACTCCTTATGATTCTGAGACAACCAGTCTTTGCTCTAACTCCTTATGATTCTGGGACAACCAGTCTTTGCTCTTTCTCCTTATGATTCTGAGACAACCAGTCTTTGCTCTAACTCCTTATGATTCTGAGACAACCAGTCTTTGCTCTAACTTCTTATGATTCTGAGACAACCAGTCTTTGCTCTAACTCCTTATGATTCTGGGACAACCAGTCTTTGCTCTTTCTCCTTATGATTCTGAGACAATCAGTCTTTGCTCTTTCTCCTTTTGATTCTGAGACAACCAGTCTTTGCTCTAACTTCTTATGATTCTGAGACTACCAGTCTTTGCTCTAACTTCTTATGATTCTGAGACAACCAGTCTTTGATCTAACTCCTTATGATTCTGGGACAACCAGTCTTTGCTCTAACTCCTTATGATTCTGAGACAACCAGTCTTTGCTCTAACTCCTTATGATTCTGGGACGACCAGTCTTTGCTCTAACTCCTTATGATTCTGAGACAACCAGTCTTTGTTCTAACTCCTTATGATTCTGAGACAACCAGTCTTTGCTCTAACTCCTTATGATTCTGAGACAGCCAGTCTTTCCTCTAACTCCTTATGATTCTGAGACAACCAGTCTTTGCTCTAACTCCTTATGATTCTGGGACAACCAGTCTTTGCTCTAACTCCTTATGATTCTGAGACAACCAGTGTTTGCTCTAACTCCTTATGATTCTGAGACAACCAGTATTTGCGCTAACTCCTTATGATTCTGAGACAACCACTCTGCTCTAACTCCTTATGATTTTGGGACGACCAATCTTTGCTCTAACTCCTTATGATTCTGGGACGACCAGTCTTTGCTCTAACTCCTTATGATTCTGAGACAACCAGTCTTTGCTCTTTCTCCTTATGATTCTGAGACAACCAGTCTTTGCTCTAACTCCTTATGATTCTGAGACAACCAGTCTTTGCTCTAACTCCTTATGATTCTGGGACAACCAGTCTTTGCTCTTTCTCCTTATGATTCTGAGACAACCAGTCTTTGCTCTAACTCCTTATGATTCTGAGACAACCAGTCTTTGCTCTAACTCCTTATGATTCTGAGACCACCAGTCTTTGCTCTAACTCCTTATGATTCTGGGACAACCAGTCTTTGCTCTTTCTCCTTATGATTCTGAGACAATCAGTCTTTGCTCTTTCTCCTTTTGATTCTGAGACAACCAGTCTTTGCTCTAACTTCTTATGATTCTGAGACTACCAGTCTTTGCTCTAACTTCTTATGATTCTGAGACAACCAGTCTTTGATCTAACTCCTTATGATTCTGGGACAACCAGTCTTTGCTCTAACTCCTTATGATTCTGAGACAACCAGTCTTTGCTCTAACTCCTTATGATTCTGGGACGACCAGTCTTTGCTCTAACTCCTTATGATTCTGAGACAACCAGTCTTTGTTCTAACTCCTTATGATTCTGAGACAACCAGTCTTTGCTCTAACTCCTTATGATTCTGAGACAGCCAGTCTTTCCTCTAACTCCTTATGATTCTGAGACAACCAGTCTTTGCTCTAACTCCTTATGATTCTGGGACAACCAGTCTTTGCTCTAACTCCTTATGATTCTGAGACAACCAGTCTTTGCTCTAACTCCTTATGATTCTGAGACAACCAGTATTTGCGCTAACTCCTTATGATTCTGAGACAACCACTCTGCTCTAACTCCTTATGATTCTGGGACGACCAATCTTTGCTCTAACTTCTTATGATTCTGAGACAACCAGTCTTTGATCTAACTCCTTATGATTCTGGGACAACCAGTCTTTGCTCTAACTCCTTATGATTCTGAGACAACCAGTCTTTGCTCTAACTCCTTATGATTCTGGGACGACCAGTCTTTGCTCTAACTCCTTATGATTCTGAGACAACCAGTCTTTGCTCTAACTCCTTATGATTCTGAGACAACCAATCTTTGCTCTAACTCCTTATGATTCTGAGACAGCAAGTCTTTCCTCTAACTCCTTATGATTCTGAGACAACCAGTCTTTGCTCTAACTCCTTATGATTCTGAGACAACCAGGCTTTGCTCTAACTCCTTATGATTCTGAGACAACCAGTCTTTGCTCTTTCTCCTTATGATTCTGAGACAACCAGTCTTTGCTCTAACTCCTTATGATTCTGAGACAACCAGTCTTTGCTCTTTCTCCTTATGATTCTGAGACAACCCGTCTTTGCTCTAACTCCTTATGATTCTGAGACAACCAGTCTTTGCTCTAACTCCTTATGATTCTGGGACGACCAGTCTTTGCTCCAACTCCTTATGATTCTGAGACAACCAGTCTTTGCTCTAACTCCTTATGATTCTGGGACAACCAGTCTTTGCTCTAACTCCTTATGATTCTGAGACAACCAGTCTTTGCTCTTTCTCCTTATGATTCTGAGACAACCAGTCTTTGCTCTAACTCCTTATGATTCTGAGACAACCAGTCTTTGCTCTAACTCCTTATGATTCTGGGACAACCAGTCTTTGCTCTTTCTCCTTATGATTCTGAGACAACCAGTCTTTGCTCTAACTCCTTATGATTCTGAGACAACCAGTCTTTGCTCTAACTCCTTATGATTCTGAGACCACCAGTCTTTGCTCTAACTCCTTATGATTCTGGGACAACCAGTCTTTGCTCTTTCTCCTTATGATTCTGAGACAATCAGTCTTTGCTCTTTCTCCTTTTGATTCTGAGACAACCAGTCTTTGCTCTAACTTCTTATGATTCTGAGACTACCAGTCTTTGCTCTAACTTCTTATGATTCTGAGACAACCAGTCTTTGATCTAACTCCTTATGATTCTGGGACAACCAGTCTTTGCTCTAACTCCTTATGATTCTGAGACAACCAGTCTTTGCTCTAACTCCTTATGATTCTGGGACGACCAGTCTTTGCTCTAACTCCTTATGATTCTGAGACAACCAGTCTTTGCTCTAACTCCTTATGATTCTGAGACAGCCAGTCTTTCCTCTAACTCCTTATGATTCTGAGACAACCAGTCTTTGCTCTAACTCCTTATGATTCTGGGACAACCAGTCTTTGCTCTAACTCCTTATGATTCTGAGACAACCAGTGTTTGCTCTAACTCCTTATGATTCTGAGACAACCAGTATTTGCGCTAACTCCTTATGATTCTGAGACAACCACTCTGCTCTAACTCCTTATGATTTTGGGACGACCAGTCTTTGCTCTAACTCCTTATGATTCTGGGACGACCAGTCTTTGCTCTAACTCCTTATGATTCTGAGACAACCAGTCTTTGCTCTTTCTCCTTATGATTCTGAGACAACCAGTCTTTGCTCTAACTCCTTATGATTCTGGGACGACCAGTCTTTGCTCTAACTCCTTATGATTCTGAGACAACCAGTCTTTGCTCTAACTCCTTATGATTCTGAGACAACCAATCTTTGCTCTAACTCCTTATGATTCTGAGACAGCAAGTCTTTCCTCTAACTCCTTATGATTCTGAGACAACCAGTCTTTGCTCTAACTCCTTATGATTCTGAGACAACCAGGCTTTGCTCTAACTCCTTATGATTCTGAGACAACCAGTCTTTGCTCTTTCTCCTTATGATTCTGAGACAACCAGTCTTTGCTCTAACTCCTTATGATTCTGAGACAACCAGTCTTTGCTCTTTCTCCTTATGATTCTGAGACAACCCGTCTTTGCTCTAACTCCTTATGATTCTGAGACAACCAGTCTTTGCTCTAACTCCTTATGATTCTGGGACGACCAGTCTTTGCTCCAACTCCTTATGATTCTGAGACAACCAGTCTTTGCTCTAACTCCTTATGATTCTGGGACAACCAGTCTTTGCTCTAACTCCTTATGATTCTGAGACAACCAGTCTTTGCTCTTTCTCCTTATGATTCTGAGACAACCAGTCTTTGCTCTAACTCCTTATGATTCTGAGACAACCAGTCTTTGCTCTAACTCCTTATGATTCTGGGACAACCAGTCTTTGCTCTTTCTCCTTATGATTCTGAGACAACCAGTCTTTGCTCTAACTCCTTATGATTCTGAGACAACCAGTCTTTGCTCTAACTCCTTATGATTCTGAGACCACCAGTCTTTGCTCTAACTCCTTATGATTCTGGGACAACCAGTCTTTGCTCTTTCTCCTTATGATTCTGAGACAATCAGTCTTTGCTCTTTCTCCTTTTGATTCTGAGACAACCAGTCTTTGCTCTAACTTCTTATGATTCTGAGACTACCAGTCTTTGCTCTAACTTCTTATGATTCTGAGACAACCAGTCTTTGCTCTAACTCCTTATGATTCTGGGACGACCAGTCTTTGCTCTAACTCCTTATGATTCTGAGACAACCAGTCTTTGTTCTAACTCCTTATGATTCTGAGACAACCAGTCTTTGCTCTAACTCCTTATGATTCTGAGACAGCCAGTCTTTCCTCTAACTCCTTATGATTCTGAGACAACCAGTCTTTGCTCTAACTCCTTATGATTCTGGGACAACCATTCTTTGCTCTAACTCCTTATGATTCTGAGACAACCAGTGTTTGCTCTAACTCCTTATGATTCTGAGACAACCAGTATTTGCGCTAACTCCTTATGATTCTGAGACAACCACTCTGCTCTAACTCCTTATGATTTTGGGACGACCAATCTTTGCTCTAACTCCTTATGATTCTGGGACGACCAGTCTTTGCTCTAACTCCTTATGATTCTGAGACAACCAGTCTTTGCTCTTTCTCCTTATGATTCTGAGACAACCAGTCTTTGCTCTAACTCCTTATGATTCTGAGACAACCAGTCTTTGCTCTAATTCCTTATGATTCTGGGACAACCAGTCTTTGCTCTTTCTCCTTATGATTCTGAGACAACCAGTCTTTGCTCTAACTCCTTATGATTCTGAGACAACCAGTCTTTGCTCTAACTCCTTATGATTCTGAGACCACCAGTCTTTGCTCTAACTCCTTATGATTCTGGGACAACCAGTCTTTGCTCTTTCTCCTTATGATTCTGAGACAATCAGTCTTTGCTCTTTCTCCTTTTGATTCTGAGACAACCAGTCTTTGCTCTAACTTCTTATGATTCTGAGACTACCAGTCTTTGCTCTAACTTCTTATGATTCTGAGACTACCAGTCTTTGATCTAACTCCTTATGATTCTGGGACAACCAGTCTTTGCTCTAACTCCTTATGATTCTGAGACAACCAGTCTTTGCTCTAACTCCTTATGATTCTGGGACGACCAGTCTTTGCTCTAACTCCTTATGATTCTGAGACAACCAGTCTTTGTTCTAACTCCTTATGATTCTGAGACAACCAGTCTTTGCTCTAACTCCTTATGATTCTGAGACAGCCAGTCTTTCCTCTAACTCCTTATGATTCTGAGACAACCAGTCTTTGCTCTAACTCCTTATGATTCTGGGACAACCAGTCTTTGCTCTAACTCCTTATGATTCTGAGACAACCAGTGTTTGCTCTAACTCCTTATGATTCTGAGACAAGCAGTATTTGCGCTAACTCCTTATGATTCTGAGACAACCACTCTGCTCTAACTCCTTATGATTTTGGGACGACCAATCTTTGCTCTAACTCCTTATGATTCTGGGACGACCAGTCTTTGCTCCAACTCCTTATGATTCTGAGACAACCAGTCTTTGCTCTAACTCCTTATGATTCTGGGACAACCAGTCTTTGCTCTAACTCCTTATGATTCTGAGACAACCAGTCTTTGCTCTAACCCCTTATGATTCTGGGACAACCAGTCTTTGCTCTTTCTCCTTATGATTCTGAGACAACCAGTCTTTGCTCTAACTCCTTATGATTCTGAGACAACCAGTCTTTGCTCTAACTCCTTATGATCTGAGACAACCAGTCTTTGCTCAAACGCCTTATGATTCTGAGACAACCAGTCTTTGCTCTAACTCCTTATGATTCTGAGACGACCAGTCTTTGCTCTAACTCCTTATGATTCTGGGACGACCAGTCTTTGCTCTAACTCCTTATGATTCTGGGACGACCAGTCTTTGCTCTAACTCCTTATGATTCTGGGACGACCAGTCTTTGCTCCAACTCCTTATGATTCTGAGACAACCAGTCTTTGCTCTAACTCCTTATGATTCTGGGACAACCAGTCTTTGCTCTAACTCCTTATGATTCTGAGACAACCAGTCTTTGCTCTAACCCCTTATGATTCTGAGACAACCAGTCTTTGCTCTTTCTCCTTATGATTCTGAGACAACCAGTCTTTGCTCTAACTCCTTATGATTCTGAGACAACCAGTCTTTGCTCTAACTCCTTATGATTCTGAGACAACCAGTCTTTGCTCAAACGCCTTATGATTCTGAGACAACCAGTCTTTGTTCTAACTCCTTATGATTCTGGGACGACCAGTCTTTGCTCTAACTCCTTATGATTCTGAGACAACCAGTCTTTGCTCTAACTCCTTATGATTCTGAGACAACCAGTCTTTGCTCAAACTCTTTATGATTCTGAGACAACCAGTCTTTGCTCTAACATCTTATGATTCTGGGACGACCAGTCTTTGCTCTAACTCCTTATGATTCAGAGACAACCAGTCTTTGCTCTAACTCCTTATGATTCTGGGACAACCAGTCTTTGCTCTTTCTCCTTATGATTCTGAGACAACCAGTCTTTGCTCTAACTCTTTATGATTCTGAGTCAACCAGTCTTTGCTCTAACTCCTTATGATTCTGAGACAACCAGTCTTTGCTCAACTCCTTATGATTCTGAGACAACCAGTCTTTGCTCTAACTCCTTATGATTCTGGGACGACCAGTCTTTGCTCCAACTCCTTATGATTCTGAGACAACCAGTCTTTGCTCTAACTCCTTATGATTCTGGGACAACCAGTCTTTGCTCTTTCTCCTTATGATTCTGAGACAACCAGTCTTTGCTCAAACTCCTTATGATTCTGAGACAACCAGTCTTTGCTCTAACTCCTTATGATTCTGGGACGACCAGTCTTTGCTCTAACTCCTTATGATTCTGGGACGACCAGTCTTTGCTCCAACTCCTTATGATTCTGAGACAACCAGTCTTTGCTCTAACTCCTTATGATTCTGAGACAACCAGTCTTTGCTCTAACTCCTTATGATTCTGAGACAACCAGTCTTTGCTCTAACTCCTTATGATTCTGAGACAACCAGTCTTTGCTCTAACTCCTTATGATTCTGAGACAACCAGTCTCTGCTCTTTCTCCTTATGATTCTGAGACAACCAGTCTTTGCTCTAACTCCTTATGATTCTGAGACAACCAGTCTTTGCTCTAACTCCTTATGATTCTAGGACGACCAGTCTTTGCTCCAACTCCTTATGATTCTGAGACAACCAGTCTTTGCTCTAACTCCTTATGATTCTGAGACAACCAGTCTTTGCTCTAACTCCTTATGATTCTGGGACAACCAGTCTTTGCTCTAACTCCTTATGATTCTGAGACAACCAGTCTTTGCTCTTTCTCCTTATGATTCTGAGACAACCAGTCTTTGCTCTAACTCCTTATGATTCTGAGACAACCAGTCTTTGCTCTAACTCCTTATGATTCTGAGTCCACCAGTCTTTGCTCTAACTCCTTATGATTCTGGGACAACCAGTCTTTGCTCTTTCTCCTTATGATTCTGAGACAATCAGTCTTTGCTCTTTCTCCTTTTGATTCTGAGACAACCAGTCTTTGCTCTAACTTCTTATGATTCTGAGACTACCAGTCTTTGCTCTAACTTCTTATGATTCTGAGACAACCAGTCTTTGCTCTAACTCCTTATGATTCTGGGACAACCAGTCTTTGCTCTAACTCCTTATGATTCTGAGACAACCAGTCTTTGCTCTAACTCCTTATGATTCTGGGACGACCAGTCTTTGCTCTAACTCCTTATGATTCTGAGACAACCAGTCTTTGCTCTAACTCCTTATGATTCTGAGACAACCAGTCTTTGCTCTAACTCCTTATGATTCTGAGACAGCAAGTCTTTCCTCTAACTCCTTATGATTCTGAGACAACCAGTCTTTGCTCTAACTCCTTATGATTCTGAGACAACCAGGCTTTGCTCTAACTCCTTATGATTCTGAGACAACCAGTCTTTGCTCTTTCTCCTTATGATTCTGAGACAACCAGTCTTTGCTCTAACTCCTTATGATTCTGAGACAACCAGTCTTTGCTCTAACTCCTTATGATTCTGAGTCCACCAGTCTTTGCTCTAACTCCTCATGATTCTGGGACAACCAGTCTTTGCTCTTTCTCCTTATGATTCTGAGACAATCAGTCTTTGCTCTTTCTCCTTTTGATTTCTGAGACAACCAGTCTTTGCTCTAACTTCTTATGATTCTGAGACTACCAGTCTTTGCTCTAACTTCTTATGATTCTGAGACAACCAGTCTTTGCTCTAACTCCTTATGATTCTGGGACAACCAGTCTTTGCTCTAACTCCTTATGATTCTGAGACAACCAGTCTTTGCTCTAACTCCTTATGATTCTGGGACGACCAGTCTTTGCTCTAACTCCTTATGATTCTGAGACAACCAGTCTTTGCTCTAACTCCTTATGATTCTGAGACAACCAGTCTTTGCTCTAACTCCTTATGATTCTGAGACAGCAAGTCTTTCCTCTAACTCCTTATGATTCTGAGACAACCAGTCTTTGCTCTAACTCCTTATGATTCTGAGACAACCAGGCTTTGCTCTAACTCCTTATGATTCTGAGACAACCAGTCTTTGCTCTTTCTCCTTATGATTCTGAGACAACCAGTCTTTGCTCTAACTCCTTATGATTCTGAGACAACCAGTCTTTGCTCTTTCTCCTTATGATTCTGAGACAACCCGTCTTTGCTCTAACTCCTTATGATTCTGAGACAACCAGTCTTTGCTCTAACTCCTTATGATTCTGGGACGACCAGTCTTTGCTCCAACTCCTTATGATTCTGAGACAACCAGTCTTTGCTCTAACTCCTTATGATTCTGAGACAACCAGTCTTTGCTCTAACTCCTTATGATTCTGAGACAACCAGTCTTTGCTCTTTCTCCTTATGATTCTGAGACAACCAGTCTTTGCTCTAACTCCTTATGATTCTGAGACAACCAGTCTTTGCTCTAACTCCTTATGATTCTGGGACAACCAGTCTTTGCTCTTTCTCCTTATGATTCTGAGACAACCAGTCTTTGCTCTAACTCCTTATGATTCTGAGATAACCAGTCTTTGCTCTAACTCCTTATGATTCTGAGACCACCAGTCTTTGCTCTAACTCCTTATGATTCTGGGACAACCAGTCTTTGCTCTTTCTCCTTATGATTCTGAGACAATCAGTCTTTGCTCTTTCTCCTTTTGATTCTGAGACAACCAGTCTTTGCTCTAACTTCTTATGATTCTGAGACTACCAGTCTTTGCTCTAACTTCTTATGATTCTGAGACAACCAGTCTTTGATCTAACTCCTTATGATTCTGGGACAACCAGTCTTTGCTCTAACTCCTTATGATTCTGAGACAACCAGTCTTTGCTCTAACTCCTTATGATTCTGGGACGACCAGTCTTTGCTCTAACTCCTTATGATTCTGAGACAACCAGTCTTTGTTCTAACTCCTTATGATTCTGAGACAACCAGTCTTTGCTCTAACTCCTTATGATTCTGAGACAGCCAGTCTTTCCTCTAACTCCTTATGATTCTGAGACAACCAGTCTTTGCTCTAACTCCTTATGATTCTGGGACAACCAGTCTTTGCTCTAACTCCTTATGATTCTGAGACAACCAGTGTTTGCTCTAACTCCTTATGATTCTGAGACAACCAGTATTTGCGCTAACTCCTTATGATTCTGAGACAACCACTCTGCTCTAACTCCTTATGATTTTGGGACGACCAATCTTTGCTCTAACTCCTTATGATTCTGGGACGACCAGTCTTTGCTCCAACTCCTTATGATTCTGAGACAACCAGTCTTTGCTCTAACTCCTTATGATTCTGGGACAACCAGTCTTTGCTCTAACTCCTTATGATTCTGAGACAACCAGTCTTTGCTCTAACCCCTTATGATTCTGGGACAACCAATCTTTGCTCTTTCTCCTTATGATTCTGAGACAACCAGTCTTTGCTCTAACTCCTTATGATTCTGAGACAACCAGTCTTTGCTCTAACTCCTTATGATCTGAGACAACCAGTCTTTGCTCAAACGCCTTATGATTCTGAGACAACCAGTCTTTGCTCTAACTCCTTATGATTCTGAGACGACCAGTCTTTGCTCTAACTCCTTATGATTCTGGGACGACCAGTCTTTGCTCTAACTCCTTATGATTCTGGGACGACCAGTCTTTGCTCTAACTCCTTATGATTCTGGGACGACCAGTCTTTGCTCCAACTCCTTATGATTCTGAGACAACCAGTCTTTGCTCTAACTCCTTATGATTCTGGGACAACCAGTCTTTGCTCTAACTCCTTATGATTCTGAGACAACCAGTCTTTGCTCTAACCCCTTATGATTCTGAGACAACCAGTCTTTGCTCTTTCTCCTTATGATTCTGAGACAACCAGTCTTTGCTCTAACTCCTTATGATTCTGAGACAACCAGTCTTTGCTCTAACTCCTTATGATTCTGAGACAACCAGTCTTTGCTCAAACGCCTTATGATTCTGAGACAACCAGTCTTTGCTCTAACTCCTTATGATTCTGGGACGACCAGTCTTTGCTCTAACTCCTTATGATTCTGAGACAACCAGTCTTTGCTCTAACTCCTTATGATTCTGAGACAACCAGTCTTTGCTCTAACTCCTTATGATTCAGAGACAACCAGTCTTTGCTCTAACTCCTTATGATTCTGGGACAACCAGTCTTTGCTCTTTCTCCTTATGATTCTGAGACAACCAGTCTTTGCTCTAACTCTTTATGATTCTGAGACAACCAGTCTTTGCTCTAACTCCTTATGATTCTGAGACAACCAGTCTTTGCTCAACTCCTTATGATTCTGAGACAACCAGTCTTTGCTCTAACTCCTTATGATTCTGGGACGACCAGTCTTTGCTCCAACTCCTTATGATTCTGAGACAACCAGTCTTTGCTCTAACTCCTTATGATTCTGGGACAACCAGTCTTTGCTCTTTCTCCTTATGATTCTGAGACAACCAGTCTTTGCTCAAACTCCTTATGATTCTGAGACAACCAGTCTTTGCTCTAACTCCTTATGATTCTGGGACGACCAGTCTTTGCTCTAACTCCTTATGATTCTGGGACGACCAGTCTTTGCTCCAACTCCTTATGATTCTGAGACAACCAGTTTTTGCTCTAACTCCTTATGATTCTGAGACAACCAGTCTTTGCTCTAACTCCTTATAATTCTGAGACAACCAGTCTTTGCTCTAACTCCTTATGATTCTGAGACAACCAGTCTTTGCTCTAACTCCTTATGATTCTGAGACAACCAGTCTTTGCTCTTTCTCCTTATGATTCTGAGACAACCAGTCTTTGCTCTAACTCCTTATGATTCTGAGACAACCAGTCTTTGCTCTAACTCCTTATGATTCTGGGACGACCAGTCTTTGCTCCAACTCCTTATGATTCTGAGACAACCAGTCTTTGCTCTAACTCCTTATGATTCTGAGACAACCAGTCTTTGCTCTAACTCCTTATGATTCTGGGACAACCAGTCTTTGCTCTAACTCCTTATGATTCTGAGACAACCAGTCTTTGCTCTTTCTCCTTATGATTCTGAGACAACCAGTCTTTGCTCTAACTCCTTATGATTCTGGGACAACCAGTCTTTGCTCTTTCTTCTTATGATTCTGAGACAACCAGTCTTTGCTCTAACTCCTTATGATTCTGAGACAACCAGTCTTTGCTCTAACTCCTTATGATTCTGAGACCACCAGTCTTTTCTCTAACTCCTTATGATTCTGGGACAACCAGTCTTTGCTCTTTCTCCTTATGATTCTGAGACAATCAGTCTTTGCTCTTTCTCCTTTTGATTCTGAGACAACCAGTCTTTGCTCTAACTTCTTATGATTCTGAGACTACCAGTCTTTGCTCTAACTTCTTATGATTCTGAGACAACCAGTCTTTGCTCTAACTCCTTATGATTCTGGGACAACCAGTCTTTGCTCTAACTCCTTATGATTCTGAGACAACCAGTCTTTGCTCTAACTCCTTATGATTTTGAGACAACCAGTCTTTGCTCTAACTCCTTATGATTCTGGGACGACCAGTCTTTGCTCTAACTCCTTATGATTCTGAGACAACCAGTCTTTGCTCTAACTCCTTATGATTCTGAGACAACCAGTCTTTGCTCTAACTCCTTATGATTCTGAGACAGCCAGTCTTTCCTCTAACTCCTTATGATTCTGAGACAACCAGTCTTTGCTCTAACTCCTTATGATTCTGAGACAACCAGGCTTTGCTCTAACTCCTTATGATTCTGAGACAACCAGTCTTTTCTCTTTCTCCTTATGATTCTGAGACAACCAGTCTTTGCTCTAACTCCTTATGATTCTGAGACAACCAGTCTTTGCTCTTTCTCCTTATGATTCTGAGACAACCAGTCTTTGCTCTAACTCCTTATGATTCTGAGACAACCAGTCTTTGCTCTAACTCCTTATGATTCTGGGACGACCAGTCTTTGCTCCAACTCCTTATGATTCTGAGACAACCAGTCTTTGCTCTAACTCCTTATGATTCTGAGACAACCAGTCTTTGCTCTAACTCCTTATGATTCTGAGACAACCAGTCTTCGCTCTAACTCCTAATGATTCTGAGACAACCAGTCTTTGCTCTTTCTCCTCATGATTCTGAGACAACCAGTCTTTGCTCTAACTCCTTATGATTCTGAGACAACCAGTCTTTGCTCTAACTCCTTATGATTCTGGGACAACCAGTCTTTGCTCTTTCTCCTTATGATTCTGAGACAACCAGTCTTTGCTCTAACTCCTTATGATTCTGAGACAACCAGTCTTTGCTCTAACTCCTTATGATTCTGAGACCACCAGTCTTTGCTCTAACTCCTTATGATTCTGGGACAACCAGTCTTTGCTCTTTCTCCTTATGATTCTGAGACAATCAGTCTTTGCTCTTTCTCCTTTTGATTCTGAGACAACCAGTCTTTGCTCTAACTTCTTATGATTCTGAGACTACCAGTCTTTGCTCTAGCTTCTTATGATTCTGAGACAACCAGTCTTTGATCTAACTCCTTATGATTCTGGGACAACCAGTCTTTGCTCTAACTCCTTATGATTCTGAGACAACCAGTATTTGCTCTAACTCCTTATGATTCTGGGACGACCAGTCTTTGCTCTAACTCCTTATGATTCTGAGACAACCAGTCTTTGTTCTAACTCCTTATGATTCTGAGACAACCAGTCTTTGCTCTAACTCCTTATGATTCTGAGACAGCCAGTCTTTCCTCTAACTCCTTATGATTCTGAGACAACCAGTCTTTGCTCTAACTCCTTATGATTCTGGGACAACCAGTCTTTGCTCTAACTCCTTATGATTCTGAGACAACCAGTTTTTGCTCTAACTCCTTATGATTCTGAGACAACCAGTATTTGCTCTAACTCCTTATGATTCTGAGACAACCACTCTGCTCTAACTCCTTATGATTCTGGGACGACCAATCTTTGCTCTAACTCCTTATGATTCTGGGACGACCAGTCTTTGCTCCAACTCCTTATGATTCTGAGACAACCAGTCTTTGCTCTAACTCCTTATGATTCTGGGACAACCAGTCTTTGCTCTAACTCCTTATGATTCTGAGACAACCAGTCTTTGCTCTAACCCCTTATGATTCTGGGACAACCAGTCTTTGCTCTTTCTCCTTATGATTCTGAGACAACCAGTCTTTGCTCTAACTCCTTATGATTCTGAGACAACCAGTCTTTGCTCTAACTCCTTATGATCTGAGACAACCAGTCTTTGCTCAAACGCCTTATGATTCTGAGACAACCAGTCTTTGCTCTAACTCCTTATGATTCTGAGACAACCAGTCTTTGCTCTAACTCCTTATGATTCTGGGACGACCAGTCTTTGCTCTTAACTCCTTATGATTCTGGGACGACCAGTCTTTGCTCTAACTTCTTATGATTCTGAGACTACCAGTCTTTGCTCTAGCTTCTTATGATTCTGAGACAACCAGTCTTTGATCTAACTCCTTATGATTCTGGGACAACCAGTCTTTGCTCTAACTCCTTATGATTCTGAGACAACCAGTATTTGCTCTAACTCCTTATGATTCTGGGACGACCAGTCTTTGCTCTAACTCCTTATGATTCTGAGACAACCAGTCTTTGTTCTAACTCCTTATGATTCTGAGACAACCAGTCTTTGCTCTAACTCCTTATGATTCTGAGACAGCCAGTCTTTCCTCTAACTCCTTATGATTCTGAGACAACCAGTCTTTGCTCTAACTCCTTATGATTCTGGGACAACCAGTCTTTGCTCTAACTCCTTATGATTCTGAGACAACCAGTTTTTGCTCTAACTCCTTATGATTCTGAGACAACCAGTATTTGCTCTAACTCCTTATGATTCTGAGACAACCACTCTGCTCTAACTCCTTATGATTCTGGGACGACCAATCTTTGCTCTAACTCCTTATGATTCTGGGACGACCAGTCTTTGCTCCAACTCCTTATGATTCTGAGACAACCAGTCTTTGCTCTAACTCCTTATGATTCTGGGACAACCAGTCTTTGCTCTAACTCCTTATGATTCTGAGACAACCAGTCTTTGCTCTAACCCCTTATGATTCTGGGACAACCAGTCTTTGCTCTTTCTCCTTATGATTCTGAGACAACCAGTCTTTGCTCTAACTCCTTATGATTCTGAGACAACCAGTCTTTGCTCTAACTCCTTATGATCTGAGACAACCAGTCTTTGCTCAAACGCCTTATGATTCTGAGACAACCAGTCTTTGCTCTAACTCCTTATGATTCTGAGACGACCAGTCTTTGCTCTAACTCCTTATGATTCTGGGACGACCAGTCTTTGCTCTAACTCCTTATGATTCTGGGACGACCAGTCTTTGCTCTAACTCCTTATGATTCTGGGACGACCAGTCTTTGCTCCAACTCCTTATGATTCTGAGACAACCAGTCTTTGCTCTAACTCTTTATGATTCTGGGACAACCAGTCTTTGCTCTAACTCCTTATGATTCTGAGACAACCAGTCTTTGCTCTAACATCTTATGATTCTGAGACAACCAGTCTTTGCTCTTTCTCCTTATGATTCTGAGACAACCAGTCTTTGCTCTAACTCCTTATGATTCTGAGACAACCAGTCTTTGCTCTAACCCCTTATGATTTTGAGACAACCAGTCTTTGCTCAAACGCCTTATGATTCTGAGACAACCAGTCTTTGCTCTAACTCCTTATGATTCTGGGACGACCAGTCTTTGCTCTAACTCCTTATGATTCTGAGACAACCAGTCTTTGCTCTAACTCCTTATGATTCTGAGACAACCAGTCTTTGCTCAAACTCCTTATGATTCTGAGACAACCAGTCTTTGCTCTAACATCTTATGATTCTGGGACGACCAGTCTTTGCTCTAACTCCTTATGATTCAGAGACAACCAGTCTTTGCTCTAACTCCTTATGATTCTGGGACAACCAGTCTTTGCTCTTTCTCCTTATGATTCTGAGACAACCAGTCTTTGCTCTAACTCTTTATGATTCTGAGACAACCAGTCTTTGCTCTAACTCCTTATGATTCTGAGACAACCAGTCTTTGCTCAACTCCTTATGATTCTGAGACAACCAGTCTTTGCTCTAACTCCTTATGATTCTGGGACGACCAGTCTTTGCTCCAACTCCTTATGATTCTGAGACAACCAGTCTTTGCTCTAACTCCTTATGATTCTGGGACAACCAGTCTTTGCTCTTTCTCCTTATGATTCTGAGACAACCAGTCTTTGCTCAAACTCCTTATGATTCTGAGACAACCAGTCTTTGCTCTAACCCCTTATGATTCTGGGACGACCAGTCTTTGCTCTAACTCCTTATGATTCTGGGACGACCAGTCTTTGCTCCAACTCCTTATGATTCTGAGACAACCAGTCTTTGCTCTAACTCCTTATGATTCTGAGACAACCAGTCTTTGCTCTAACTCCTTATGATTCTGGGACGACCAGTCTTTGCTCCAACTCCTTATGATTCTGAGACAACCAGTCTTTGCTCTAACTCCTTATGATTCTGAGACAACCAGTCTTTGCTCTAACTCCTTATGATTCTGGGACAACCAGTCTTTGCTCTAACTCCTTATGATTCTGAGACAACCAGTCTTTGCTCTTTCTCCTTATGATTCTGAGACAACCAGTCTTTGCTCTAACTCCTTATGATTCTGGGACAACCAGTCTTTGCTCTTTCTCCTTATGATTCTGAGACAACCAGTCTTTGCTCTAACTCCTTATGATTCTGAGACAACCAGTCTTTGCTCTAACTCCTTATGATTCTGAGACAACCAGTCTTTGCTCTAACTCCTTATGATTCTGAGACCACCAGTCTTTGCTCTAACTCCTTATGATTCTGGGACAACCAGTCTTTGCTCTTTCTCCTTATGATTCTGAGACAATCAGTCTTTGCTCTTTCTCCTTTTGATTCTGAGACAACCAGTCTTTGCTCTAACTTCTTATGATTCTGAGACTACCAGTCTTTGCTCTAACTTCTTATGATTCTGAGACAACCAGTCTTTGCTCTAACTCCTTATGATTCTGGGACAACCAGTCTTTGCTCTAACTCCTTATGATTCTGGGACGACCAGTCTTTGCTCTAACTCCTTATGATTCTGAGACAACCAGTCTTTGCTCCAACTCCTTATGATTCTGAGACAACCAGTCTTTGCTCTAACTCCTTATGATTCTGAGACAGCCAGTCTTTCCTCTAACTCCTTATGATTCTGAGACAACCAGTCTTTGCTCTAACTCCTTATGATTCTGAGACAACCAGTCTTTGCTCTAACTCCTTATGATTCTAAGACAACCAGTTTTTGCTCTAACTCCTTATGATTCTGAGACAACCAGTATTTGTTCTAACTCCTTATGATTCTGAGACAACCACTCTGCTCTAACTCCTTATGATTCTGGGACGACCAATCTTTGCTCCAACTCCTTATGATTCTGGGACGACCAGTCTTTGCTCCAACTCCTTATGATTCTGAGACAACCAGTCTTTGCTCTAACTCCTTATGATTCTGGGACAACCAGTCTTTGCTCTAACTCCTTATGATTCTGAGACAACCAGTCTTTGCTCTAACCCCTTATGATTCTGGGACAACCAGTCTTTGCTCTTTCTCCTTATGATTCTGAGACAACCAGTCTTTGCTCTAACTCCTTATGATTCTGAGACAACCAGTCTTTGCTCTAACTCCTTATGATCTGAGACAACCAGTCTTTGCTCAAACGCCTTATGATTCTGAGACAACCAGTCTTTGCTCTAACTCCTTATGATTCTGGGACGACCAGTCTATACTCTAACTCCTTATGATTCTGAGACAACCAGTCTTTGCTCTAACTCCTTATGATTCTGAGACAACCAGTCTTTGCTCAAACTCCTTATGATTCTGAGACAACCAGTCTTTGCTCTAACATCTTATGATTCTGGGACGACCAGTCTTTGCTCTAACTCCTTATGATTCTGAGACAACCAGTCTTTGCTCTAACTCCTTATGATTCTGGGACAACCAGTCTTTGCTCTTTCTGCTTATGATTCTGAGACAACCAGTCTTTGCTCTAACTCCTTATGATTCTGAGACAACCATTCTTTGCTCTAACTCCTTATGATTCTGAGACAACCAGTCTTTGCTCAACTCCTTATGATTCTGAGACAACCAGTATTTGCTCTAACTCCTTATGATTCTGAGACAACCATTCTTTGCTCTAACTCCTTATGATTCTGAGACAACCAGTCTTTGCTCAACTCCTTATGATTCTGAGACAACCAGTCTTTGCTCCAACTCCTTATGATTCTGAGACAACCAGTCTTTGCTCTAACTCCTTATGATTCTGGGAAAACCAGTCTTTGCTCTTTCTCCTTATGATTCTGAGACAACCAGTCTTTGCTCTAACTCCTTATGATTCTTAGACAACCAGTCTTTGATCTAACTCCTTATGATTCTGGGACGACCAGTCTTTGCTCTAACTCCTTATGATTCTGGGACGACCAGTCTTTGCTCCAACTCCTTATGATTCTGAGACAACCAGTCTTTGCTCTAACTCCTTATGATTCTGGGACAACCAGTCTTTGCTCTAACTCCTTATGATTCTGAGACAACCAGTTTTTGCTCTAACTCCTTATGATTCTGAGACAACCAGTCTTTGCTCTAACTCCTTATGATTCTGAGACAACCAGTCTTTGCTCTAACTCCATACGATTCTGAGACAACCAGTCTTTGCTGTCACTCCTTATGATTCTGAGACAACCAGTCTTTGCTCTAATTCCTTATGATTCTGAGACAACCAGTCTTTGCTCTTTCTCCTTATGATTCTGAGACAACCAGTCTTTGCTCTAACTCCTTATGATTCTGAGACAACCAGTCTTTGCTCTAACTCCTTATGATTCTGGGACGACCAGTCTTTGTTCCAACTCCTTATGATTCTGAGACAACCAGTCTTTGCTCTAACTCCTTATGATTCTGAGACAACCAGTCTTTGCTCTAACTCCTTATGATTCTGGGACAACCAGTCTTTGCTCTAACTCCTTATGATTCTGAGACAACCAGTCTTTGCTCTTTCTCCTTATGATTCTGAGACAACCAGTCTTTGCTCTAACTCCTTATGATTCTGAGACAACCAATCTTTGCTCTAACTCCTTATGATTCTGGGACAACCAGTCTTTGCTCTTTCTCCTTATGATTCTGAGACAACCAGTCTTTGCTCTAACTCCTTATGATTCTGAGACAACCAGTCTTTGCTCTAACTCCTTATGATTCTGAGACAACCAGTCTTTGCTCTAACTCCTTATGATTCTGGGACAACCAGTCTTTGCTCTTTCTCCTTATGATTCTGAGACAATCAGTCTTTGCTCTTTCTCCTTATGATTCTGAGACAACCAGTCTTTGCTCTTACTTCTTATGATTCTGAGACTACCAGTCTTTGCTCTAACTTCTTATGATTCTGAGACAACCAGTCTTTGCTCTAACTTCTTATGATTCTGAGACAACCAGTCTTTGCTCTAACTTCTTATGATTCTGAGACAACCAGTCTTTGCTCTAACTCCTTATGATTCTGAGACAACCCGTCTTTGCTCTAACTCCTTATGATTCTGAGACAACCAGTCTTTGCTCTAACTCCTTATGATTCTGAGACAACCAGTCTTTGCTCTAACTCCTTATGATTCTGAGACAACCAGTCTTTGCTCTTTCTCCTTATGATTCTGAGACAACCAGTCTTTGCTCTAACTCCTTATGATTCTGAGACAACCAGTCTTTGCTCTAACTCCTTATGATTCTGGGACAACCAGTCTTTGCTCTTTCTCCTTATGATTCTGAGACAACCAGTCTTTGCTCTAACTCCTTATGATTCTGAGACAACCAGTCTTTGCTCTAACTCCTTATGATTCTGAGACAACCAGTCTTTGCTCTAACTCCTTATGATTCTGGGACAACCAGTCTTTGCTCTTTCTCCTTATGATTCTGAGACAATCAGTCTTTGCTCTTTCTCCTTATTATTCTGAGACAACCAGTCTTTGCTCTAGCTTCTTATGATTCTGAGACTACCAGTCTTTGCTCTAACTTCTTATGATTCTGGGACAACCAGTCTTTGCTCTAACTTCTTATGATTCTGAGACAACCAGTCTTTGCTCTAACTTCTTATGATTCTGAGACAACCAGTCTTTGCTCTAACTCCTTATGATTCTGAGACAACCCGTCTTTGCTCTAACTCCTTATGATTCTGAGACAACCAGTCTTTGCTCTAACTCCTTATGATTCTGAGACAACCAATATTTGCTCTAACTCCTTATGATTCTGAGACAACCAGTCTTTGCTCTAGCTCCTTATGATTCTGAGACAGCCAGTCTTTGCTCTAACTCCTTATGATTCTGGGACAGCCAGTCTTTGCTCTAACTCCTTATGATTCTGAGACAGACAATCTTTGCTCTAACTCCTTATGATTTTGCGACAACCAGTCTTTGCTCTAACTCCTTATGATTCTGAGACAACTAGTCTTTGCTCTAACTCCTTATGATTCTGAGACAACCAGTCTTTGCTCAACTCCTTATGATTCTGAGACAACCAGTATTTGCTCTAACTCCTTATGATTCTGGTACGACCAGTCTTTGCTCCAACTCCTTATGATTCTGAGACAACCAGTCTTTGCTCTAACTCCTTATGATTCTGGGACAACCAGTCTTTGCTCTTTTTCCTTATGATTCTGAGACAACCAGTCTTTGCTCAAACTCCTTATGATTCTGAGACAACCAGTCTTTGCTCTAACTCCTTATGATTCTGGGACTACCAGTCTTTGCTCTAACTCCTTATGATTCTGGGACGACCAGTCTTTGCTCCAACTCCTTATGATTCTGAGACAACCAGTCTTTGCTCTAACTCCTTATGATTCTGGGACAACCAGTCTTTGCTCTAACTCCTTATGATTCTGAGACAACCAGTCTTTGCTCTAACTCCTTATGATTCTGAGATAACCAGTCTTTGCTCTAACTCCTTATGATTCTGAGACAACCAGTCTTTGCTCTAACTCCTTATGATTCTGAGACAACCAGTCTTTGCTGTCACTCCTTATGATTCTGAGACAACCAGTCTTTGCTCTTTCTCCTTATGATTCTGAGACAACCAATCTTTGCTCTAACTCCTTATGATTCTGAGACAACCAGTCTTTGCTCAAACTCCTTATGATTCTGAGACAACCAGTCTTTGCTCTTTCTCCTTATGATTCTGAGACAACCAGTCTTTGCTCTAACTCCTTATGATTCTGAGACAACCAATCTTTGCTCTAACTCCTTATGATTCTGGGACAACCAGTCTTTGCTCTTTCTCCTTATGATTCTGAGACAACCAGTCTTTGCTCTAACTCCTTATGATTCTGAGACAACCAGTCTTTGCTCTAACTCCTTATGATTCTGAGACAACCAGTCTTTGCTCTAACTCCTTATGATTCTGGGACAACCAGTCTTTGCTCTTTCTCCTTATGATTCTGAGACAATCAGTCTTTGCTCTTTCTCCTTATGATTCTGAGACAACCAGTCTTTGCTCTTACTTCTTATGATTCTGAGACTACCAGTCTTTGCTCTAACTTCTTATGATTCTGAGACAACCAGTCTTTGCTCTAACTTCTTATGATTCTGAGACAACCAGTCTTTGCTCTAACTTCTTATGATTCTGAGACAACCAGTCTTTGCTCTAACTCCTTATGATTCTGAGACAACCCGTCTTTGCTCTAACTCCTTATGATTCTGAGACAACCAGTCTTTGCTCTAACTCCTTATGATTCTGAGACAACCAGTCTTTGCTCTAACTCCTTATGATTCTGAGACAACCAGTCTTTGCTCTTTCTCCTTATGATTCTGAGACAACCAGTCTTTGCTCTAACTCCTTATGATTCTGAGACAACCAGTCTTTGCTCTAACTCCTTATGATTCTGGGACAACCAGTCTTTGCTCTTTCTCCTTATGATTCTGAGACAACCAGTCTTTGCTCTAACTCCTTATGATTCTGAGACAACCAGTCTTTGCTCTAACTCCTTATGATTCTGAGACAACCAGTCTTTGCTCTAACTCCTTATGATTCTGGGACAACCAGTCTTTGCTCTTTCTCCTTATGATTCTGAGACAATCAGTCTTTGCTCTTTCTCCTTATTATTCTGAGACAACCAGTCTTTGCTCTAGCTTCTTATGATTCTGAGACTACCAGTCTTTGCTCTAACTTCTTATGATTCTGGGACAACCAGTCTTTGCTCTAACTTCTTATGATTCTGAGACAACCAGTCTTTGCTCTAACTTCTTATGATTCTGAGACAACCAGTCTTTGCTCTAACTCCTTATGATTCTGAGACAACCCGTCTTTGCTCTAACTCCTTATGATTCTGAGACAACCAGTCTTTGCTCTAACTCCTTATGATTCTGAGACAACCAATATTTGCTCTAACTCCTTATGATTCTGAGACAACCAGTCTTTGCTCTAGCTCCTTATGATTCTGAGACAGCCAGTCTTTGCTCTAACTCCTTATGATTCTGGGACAGCCAGTCTTTGCTCTAACTCCTTATGATTCTGAGACAGACAATCTTTGCTCTAACTCCTTATGATTTTGCGACAACCAGTCTTTGCTCTAACTCCTTATGATTCTGAGACAACTAGTCTTTGCTCTAACTCCTTATGATTCTGAGACAACCAGTCTTTGCTCAACTCCTTATGATTCTGAGACAACCAGTATTTGCTCTAACTCCTTATGATTCTGGTACGACCAGTCTTTGCTCCAACTCCTTATGATTCTGAGACAACCAGTCTTTGCTCTAACTCCTTATGATTCTGGGACAACCAGTCTTTGCTCTTTTTCCTTATGATTCTGAGACAACCAGTCTTTGCTCAAACTCCTTATGATTCTGAGACAACCAGTCTTTGCTCTAACTCCTTATGATTCTGGGACTACCAGTCTTTGCTCTAACTCCTTATGATTCTGGGACGACCAGTCTTTGCTCCAACTCCTTATGATTCTGAGACAACCAGTCTTTGCTCTAACTCCTTATGATTCTGGGACAACCAGTCTTTGCTCTAACTCCTTATGATTCTGAGACAACCAGTCTTTGCTCTAACTCCTTATGATTCTGAGATAACCAGTCTTTGCTCTAACTCCTTATGATTCTGAGACAACCAGTCTTTGCTCTAACTCCTTATGATTCTGAGACAACCAGTCTTTGCTGTCACTCCTTATGATTCTGAGACAACCAGTCTTTGCTCTTTCTCCTTATGATTCTGAGACAACCAATCTTTGCTCTAACTCCTTATGATTCTGAGACAACCAGTCTTTGCTCAAACTCCTTATGATTCTGAGACAACCAGTCTTTGCTCTAACATCTTATGATTCTGGGACGACCAGTCTTTGCTCTAACTCCTTATGATTCAGAGACAACCAGTCTTTGCTCTAACTCCTTATGATTCTGGGACAACCAGTCTTTGCTCTTTCTCCTTATGATTCTGAGACAACCAGTCTTTGCTCTAACTCTTTATGATTCTGAGACAACCAGTCTTTGCTCTAACTCCTTATGATTCTGAGACAACCAGTCTTTGCTCAACTCCTTATGATTCTGAGACAACCAGTCTTTGCTCTAACTCCTTATGATTCTGGGACGACCAGTCTTTGCTCCAACTCCTTATGATTCTGAGACAACCAGTCTTTGCTCTTTCTCCTTATGATTCTGAGACAACCAGTCTTTGCTCAAACTCCTTATGATTCTGAGACAACCAGTCTTTGCTCTAACTCCTTATGATTCTGGGACGACCAGTCTTTGCTCTAACTCCTTATGATTCTGGGACGACCAGTCTTTGCTCCAACTCCTTATGATTCTGAGACAACCAGTCTTTGCTCTAACTCCTTATGATTCTGAGACAACCAGTCTTTGCTCTAACTCCTTATGATTATGAGACAACCAGTCTTTGCTCTAACTCCTTATGATTCTGAGACAACCAGTCTTTGCTCTTTCTCCTTATGATTCTGAGACAACCAGTTTTTGCTCTAACTCCTTATGATTCTGAGACAACCAGTCTTTGCTCTAACTCCTTATGATTCTGGGACGACCATTCTTTGCTCCAACTCCTTATGATTCTGAGACAACCAGTCTTTGCTCTAACTCCTTGTGATTCTGAGACAACCAGTCTTTGCTCTAACTCCTTATGATTCTGGGACAACCAGTCTTTGCTCTAACTCCTTATGATTCTGAGACAACCAGTCTTTGCTCTTTCTCCTTATGATTCTGAGACAGCCAGTCTTTGCTCTAACTCCTTATGATTCTGGGACAACCAGTCTTTGCTCTTTCTCCTTATGATTCTGAGACAACCAGTCTTTGCTCTAACTCCTTATGATTCTGAGACAACCAGTCTTTGCTCTAACTCCTTATGATTCTGAGACAACCAGTCTTTGCTCTAACTCCTTATGATTCTGAGACCACCAGTCTTTGCTCTAACTCCTTATGATTCTGGGACAACCAGTCTTTGCTCTTTCTCCTTATGATTCTGAGACAATCAGTCTTTGCTCTTTCTCCTTTTGATTCTGAGACAACCAGTCTTTGCTCTAACTTCTTATGATTCTGAGACTACCAGTCTTTGCTCTAACTTCTTATGATTCTGAGACAACCAGTCTTTGCTCTAACTCCTTATGATTCTGGGACAACCAGTCTTTGCTCTAACTCCTTATGATTCTGGGACGACCAGTCTTTGCTCCAACTCCTTATGATTCTGAGACAACCAGTCTTTGCTCTAACTCCTTATGATTCTGGGAAAACCAGTCTTTGCTCTTTCTCCTTATGATTCTGAGACAACCAGTCTTTGCTCTAATTCCTTATGATTCTTAGACAACCAGTCTTTGCTCTAACTCCTTATGATTCTGGGACGACCAGTCTTTGCTCTAACTCCTTATGATTCTGGGACGACCAGTCTTTGCTCCAACTCCTTATGATTCTGAGACAACCAGTCTTTGCTCTAACTCCTTATGATTCTGGGACAACCAGTCTTTGCTCTAACTCCTTATGATTCTGAGACAACCAGTTTTTGCTCTAACTCCTTATGATTCTGAGACAACCAGTCTTTGCTCTAACTCCTTATGATTCTGAGACAACCAGTTTTTGCTCTAACTCCTTATGATTCTGAGACAACCAGTCTTTGCTCTAACTCCTTATGATTCTGAGACAACCAGTCTTTGCTCTAACTCCTTACGATTCTGAGACAACCAGTCTTTGCTGTCACTCCTTATGATTCTGAGACAACCAGTCTTTGCTCTAACTCCTTATGATTCTGAGACAACCAGTCTTTGCTCTTTCTCCTTATGATTCTGAGACAACCAGTCTTTGCTCTAACTCCTTATGATTCTGAGACAACCAGTCTTTGCTCTAACTCCTTATGATTCTGGGACGACCAGTCTTTGTTCCAACTCCTTATGATTCTGAGACAACCAGTCTTTGCTCTAACTCCTTATGATTCTGAGACAACCAGTCTTTGCTCTAACTCCTTATGATTCTGGGACAACCAGTCTTTGCTCTAACTCCTTATGATTCTGAGACAACCAGTCTTTGCTCTTTCTCCTTATGATTCTGAGACAACCAGTCTTTGCTCTAACTCCTTATGATTCTGAGACAAGCAATCTTTGCTCTAACTCCTTATGATTCTGGGACAACCAGTCTTTGCTCTTTCTCCTTATGATTCTGAGACAACCAGTCTTTGCTCTAACTCCTTATGATTCTGAGACAACCAGTCTTTGCTCTAACTCCTTATGATTCTGAGACAACCAGTCTTTGCTCTAACTCCTTATGATTCTGGGACAACCAGTCTTTGCTCTTTCTCCTTATGATTCTGAGACAATCAGTCTTTGCTCTTTCTCCTTATGATTCTGAGACAACCAGTCTTTGCTCTTACTTCTTATGATTCTGAGACTACCAGTCTTTGCTCTAACTTCTTATGATTCTGAGACAACCAGTCTTTGCTCTAACTTCTTATGATTCTGAGACAACCAGTCTTTGCTCTAACTTCTTATGATTCTGAGACAACCAGTCTTTGCTCTAACTCCTTATGATTCTGAGACAACCCGTCTTTGCTCTAACTCCTTATGATTCTGAGACAACCAGTCTTTGCTCTAACTCCTTATGATTCTGAGACAACCAGTCTTTGCTCTAACTCCTTATGATTCTGAGACAACCATTCTTTGCTCTTTCTCCTTATGATTCTGAGACAACCAGTCTTTGCTCTAACTCCTTATGATTCTGAGACAACCAGTCTTTGCTCTAACTCCTTATGATTCTGGGACAACCAGTCTTTGCTCTTTCTCCTTATGATTCTGAGACAACCAGTCTTTGCTCTAACTCCTTATGATTCTGAGACAACCAGTCTTTGCTCTAACTCCTTATGATTCTGAGACAACCAGTCTTTGCTCTAACTCCTTATGATTCTGGGACAACCAGTCTTTGCTCTTTCTCCTTATGATTCTGAGACAATCAGTCTTTGCTCTTTCTCCTTATGATTCTGAGACAACCAGTCTTTGCTCTAGCTTCTTATGATTCTGAGACTACCAGTCTTTGCTCTAACTTCTTATGATTCTGAGACAACCAGTCTTTGCTCTAACTTCTTATGATTCTGAGACAACCAGTCTTTGCTCAACTCCTTATGATTCTGAGACAACCAGTCTTTGCTCTAACTCCTTATGATTCTGGGACGACCAGTCTTTGCTCCAACTCCTTATGATTCTGAGACAACCAGTCTTTGCTCTTTCTCCTTATGATTCTGAGACAACCAGTCTTTGCTCAAACTCCTTATGATTCTGAGACAACCAGTCTTTGCTCTAACTCCTTATGATTCTGGGACGACCAGTCTTTGCTCTAACTCCTTATGATTCTGGGACGACCAGTCTTTGCTCCAACTCCTTATGATTCTGAGACAACCAGTCTTTGCTCTAACTCCTTATGATTCTGAGACAACCAGTCTTTGCTCTAACTCCTTATGATTATGAGACAACCAGTCTTTGCTCTAACTCCTTATGATTCTGAGACAACCAGTCTTTGCTCTTTCTCCTTATGATTCTGAGACAACCAGTTTTTGCTCTAACTCCTTATGATTCTGAGACAACCAGTCTTTGCTCTAACTCCTTATGATTCTGGGACGACCAGTCTTTGCTCCAACTCCTTATGATTCTGAGACAACCAGTCTTTGCTCTAACTCCTTATGATTCTGAGACAACCAGTCTTTGCTCTAACTCCTTATGATTCTGGGACAACCAGTCTTTGCTCTAACTCCTTATGATTCTGAGACAACCAGTCTTTGCTCTTTCTCCTTATGATTCTGAGACAGCCAGTCTTTGCTCTAACTCCTTATGATTCTGGGACAACCAGTCTTTGCTCTTTCTCCTTATGATTCTGAGACAACCAGTCTTTGCTCTAACTCCTTATGATTCTGAGACAACCAGTCTTTGCTCTAACTCCTTATGATTCTGAGACAACCAGTCTTTGCTCTAACTCCTTATGATTCTGAGACCACCAGTCTTTGCTCTAACTCCTTATGATTCTGGGACAACCAGTCTTTGCTCTTTCTCCTTATGATTCTGAGACAATCAGTCTTTGCTCTTTCTCCTTTTGATTCTGAGACAACCAGTCTTTGCTCTAACTTCTTATGATTCTGAGACTACCAGTCTTTGCTCTAACTTCTTATGATTCTGAGACAACCAGTCTTTGCTCTAACTCCTTATGATTCTGGGACAACCAGTCTTTGCTCTAACTCCTTATGATTCTGGGACGACCAGTCTTTGCTCCAACTCCTTATGATTCTGAGACAACCAGTCTTTGCTCTAACTCCTTATGATTCTGGGAAAACCAGTCTTTGCTCTTTCTCCTTATGATTCTGAGACAACCAGTCTTTGCTCTAACTCCTTATGATTCTTAGACAACCAGTCTTTGCTCTAACTCCTTATGATTCTGGGACGACCAGTCTTTGCTCTAACTCCTTATGATTCTGGGACGACCAGTCTTTGCTCCAACTCCTTATGATTCTGAGACAACCAGTCTTTGCTCTAACTCCTTATGATTCTGGGACAACCAGTCTTTGCTCTAACTCCTTATGATTCTGAGACAACCAGTTTTTGCTCTAACTCCTTATGATTCTGAGACAACCAGTCTTTGCTCTAACTCCTTATGATTCTGAGACAACCAGTTTTTGCTCTAACTCCTTATGATTCTGAGACAACCAGTCTTTGCTCTAACTCCTTATGATTCTGAGACAACCAGTCTTTGCTCTAACTCCTTACGATTCTGAGACAACCAGTCTTTGCTGTCACTCCTTATGATTCTGAGACAACCAGTCTTTGCTCTAACTCCTTATGATTCTGAGACAACCAGTCTTTGCTCTTTCTCCTTATGATTCTGAGACAACCAGTCTTTGCTCTAACTCCTTATGATTCTGAGACAACCAGTCTTTGCTCTAACTCCTTATGATTTTGGGACGACCAGTCTTTGTTCCAACTCCTTATGATTCTGAGACAACCAGTCTTTGCTCTAACTCCTTATGATTCTGAGACAACCAGTCTTTGCTCTAACTCCTTATGATTCTGGGACAACCAGTCTTTGCTCTAACTCCTTATGATTCTGAGACAACCAGTCTTTGCTCTTTCTCCTTATGATTCTGAGACAACCAGTCTTTGCTCTAACTCCTTATGATTCTGAGACAAGCAATCTTTGCTCTAACTCCTTATGATTCTGGGACAACCAGTCTTTGCTCTTTCTCCTTATGATTCTGAGACAACCAGTCTTTGCTCTAACTCCTTATGATTCTGAGACAACCAGTCTTTGCTCTAACTCCTTATGATTCTGAGACAACCAGTCTTTGCTCTAACTCCTTATGATTCTGGGACAACCAGTCTTTGCTCTTTCTCCTTATGATTCTGAGACAATCAGTCTTTGCTCTTTCTCCTTATGATTCTGAGACAACCAGTCTTTGCTCTTACTTCTTATGATTCTGAGACTACCAGTCTTTGCTCTAACTTCTTATGATTCTGAGACAACCAGTCTTTGCTCTAACTTCTTATGATTCTGAGACAACCAGTCTTTGCTCTAACTTCTTATGATTCTGAGACAACCAGTCTTTGCTCTAACTCCTTATGATTCTGAGACAACCCGTCTTTGCTCTAACTCCTTATGATTCTGAGACAACCAGTCTTTGCTCTAACTCCTTATGATTCTGAGACAACCAGTCTTTGCTCTAACTCCTTATGATTCTGAGACAACCAGTCTTTGCTCTTTCTCCTTATGATTCTGAGACAACCAGTCTTTGCTCTAACTCCTTATGATTCTGAGACAACCAGTCTTTGCTCTAACTCCTTATGATTCTGGGACAACCAGTCTTTGCTCTTTCTCCTTATGATTCTGAGACAACCAGTCTTTGCTCTAACTCCTTATGATTCTGAGACAACCAGTCTTTGCTCTAACTCCTTATGATTCTGAGACAACCAGTCTTTGCTCTAACTCCTTATGATTCTGGGACAACCAGTCTTTGCTCTTTCTCCTTATGATTCTGAGACAATCAGTCTTTGCTCTTTCTCCTTATGATTCTGAGACAACCAGTCTTTGCTCTAGCTTCTTATGATTCTGAGACTACCAGTCTTTGCTCTAACTTCTTATGATTCTGAGACAACCAGTCTTTGCTCTAACTTCTTATGATTCTGAGACAACCAGTCTTTGCTCTAACTTCTTATGATTCTGAGACAACCAGTCTTTGCTCTAACTCCTTATGATTCTGAGACAACCCGTCTTTGCTCTAACTCCTTATGATTCTGAGACAACCAGTCTTTGCTCTAACTCCTTATGATTCTGAGACAACCAGTATTTGCTCTAACTCCTTATGATTCTGAGACAACCAGTCTTTGCTCTAGCTCCTTATGATTCTGAGACAGCCAGTCTTTGCTCTAACTCCTTATGATTCTGGGACAGCCAGTCTTTGCTCTAACTCCTTATGATTCTGAGACAGCCAATCTTTGCTCTAACTCCTTATGATTTTGCGACAACCAGTCTTTGCTCTAACTCCTTATGATTCTGAGACAACTAGTCTTTGCTCTAACTCCTTATGATTCTGAGACAACCAGTCTTTGCTCAACTCCTTATGATTCTGAGACAACCAGTATTTGCTCTAACTCCTTATGATTCTGGTACGACCAGTCTTTGCTCCAACTCCTTATGATTCTGAGACAACCAGTCTTTGCTCTAACTCCTTATGATTCTGGGACAACCAGTCTTTGCTCTTTTTCCTTATGATTCTGAGACAACCAGTCTTTGCTCAAACTCCTTATGATTCTGAGACAACCAGTCTTTGCTCTAACTCCTTATGATTCTGGGACTACCAGTCTTTGCTCTAACTCCTTATGATTCTGGGACGACCAGTCTTTGCTCCAACTCCTTATGATTCTGAGACAACCAGTCTTTGCTCTAACTCCTTATGATTCTGGGACAACCAGTCTTTGCTCTAACTCCTTATGATTCTGAGACAACCAGTCTTTGCTCTAACTCCTTATGATTCTGAGACAACCAGTCTTTGCTCTAACTCCTTATGATTCTGAGACAACCAGTCTTTGCTCTAACTCCTTATGATTCTGAGACAACCAGTCTTTGCTGTCACTCCTTATGATTCTGAGACAACCAGTCTTTGCTCTTTCTCCTTATGATTCTGAGACAACCAATCTTTGCTCTAACTCCTTATGATTCTGAGACAACCAGTCTTTGCTCAAACTCCTTATGATTCTGAGACAACCAGTCTTTGCTCTAACATCTTATGATTCTGGGACGACCAGTCTTTGCTCTAACTCCTTATGATTCAGAGACAACCAGTCTTTGCTCTAACTCCTTATGATTCTGGGACAACCAGTCTTTGCTCTTTCTCCTTATGATTCTGAGACAACCAATCTTTGCTCTAACTCTTTATGATTCTGAGACAACCAGTCTTTGCTCTAACTCCTTATGATTCTGAGACAACCAGTCTTTGCTCAACTCCTTATGATTCTGAGACAACCAGTCTTTGCTCTAACTCCTTATGATTCTGGGACGACCAGTCTTTGCTCCAACTCCTTATGATTCTGAGACAACCAGTCTTTGCTCTAACTCCTTATGATTCTGAGACAACCAGTCTTTGCTCTAACTCCTTATGATTCTGGGACAACCAGTCTTTGCTCTAACTCCTTATGATTCTGAGACAACCAGTCTTTGCTCTTTCTCCTTATGATTCTGAGACAACCAGTCTTTGCTCTAACTCCTTATGATTCTGGGACGACCAGTCTTTGCTCTAACTCCTTATGATTCTGGGACGACCAGTCTTTGCTCCAACTCCTTATGATTCTGAGACAACCAGTCTTTGCTCTAACTCCTTATGATTCTGAGACAACCAGTCTTTGCTCTAACTCCTTATGATTATGAGACAACCAGTCTTTGCTCTAACTCCTTATGATTCTGAGACAACCAGTCTTTGCTCTTTCTCCTTATGATTCTGAGACAATCAGTTTTTGCTCTAACTCCTTATGATTCTGAGACAACCAGTCTTTGCTCTAACTCCTTATGATTCTGGGACGACCAGTCTTTGCTCCAACTCCTTATGATTCTGAGACAACCAGTCTTTGCTCTAACTCCTTATGATTCTGAGACAACCAGTCTTTGCTCTAACTCCTTATGATTCTGGGACAACCAGTCTTTGCTCTAACTCCTTATGATTCTGAGACAACCAGTCTTTGCTCTTTCTCCTTATGATTCTGAGACAACCAGTCTTTGCTCTAACTCCTTATGATTCTGGGACAACCAGTCTTTGCTCTTTCTCCTTATGATTCTGAGACAACCAGTCTTTGCTCTAACTCCTTATGATTCTGAGACAACCAGTCTTTGCTCTAACTCCTTATGATTCTGAGACAACCAGTCTTTGCTCTAACTCCTTATGATTCTGAGACCACCAGTCTTTGCTCTAACTCCTTATGATTCTGGGACAACCAGTCTTTGCTCTTTCTCCTTATGATTCTGAGACAATCAGTCTTTGCTCTTTCTCCTTTTGATTCTGAGACAGCCAGTCTTTGCTCTAACTTCTTATGATTCTGAGACTACCAGTCTTTGCTCTAACTTCTTATGATTCTGAGACAACCAGTCTTTGCTCTAACTCCTTATGATTCTGGGACAACCAGTCTTTGCTCTAACTCCTTATGATTCTGGGACGACCAGTCTTTGCTCTAACTCCTTATGATTCTGAGACAACCAGTCTTTGCTCTAACTCCTTATGATTCTGAGACAACCAGTCTTTGCTCTAACTCCTTATGATTCTGAGACAGCCAGTCTTTCCTCTAACTCCTTATGATTCTGAGACAACCAGTCTTTGCTCTAACTCCTTATGATTCTGAGACAACCAGTCTTTGCTCCAACTCCTTATGATTCTAAGACAACCAGTTTTTGCTCTAACTCCTTATGATTCTGAGACAACCAGTATTTGCTCTAACTCCTTATGATTCTGAGACAACCACTCTGCTCTAACTCCTTATGATTCTGGGACGACCAATCTTTGCTCTAACTCCTTATGATTCTGGGACGACCAGTCTTTGCTCCAACTCCTTATGATTCTGAGACAACCAGTCTTTGCTCTAACTCCTTATGATTCTGGGACAACCAGTCTTTGCTCTAACTCCTTATGATTCTGAGACAACCAGTCTTTGCTCTAACCCCTTATGATTCTGGGACAACCAGTCTTTGCTCTTTCTCCTTATGATTCTGAGACAACCAGTCTTTGCTCTAACTCCTTATGATTCTGAGACAACCAGTCTTTGCTCTAACTCCTTATGATCTGAGACAACCAGTCTTTGCTCAAACGCCTTATGATTCTGAGACAACCAGTCTTTGCTCTAACTCCTTATGATTCTGGGACGACCAGTCTATACTCTAACTCCTTATGATTCTGAGACAACCAGTCTTTGCTCTAACTCCTTATGATTCTGAGACAACCAGTCTTTGCTCAAACTCCTTATGATTCTGACACAACCAGTCTTTGCTCTAACATCTTATGATTCTGGGACGACCAGTCTTTGCTCTAACTCCTTATGATTCAGAGACAACCAGTCTTTGCTCTAACTCCTTATGATTCTGGGACAACCAGTCTTTGCTCTTTCTCCTTATGATTCTGAGACAACCAGTCTTTGCTCTAACTCTTTATGATTCTGAGACAACCAGTCTTTGCTCTAACTCCTTATGATTCTGAGACAACCAGTCTTTGCTCAACTCCTTATGATTCTGAGACAACCAGTCTTTGCTCTAACTCCTTATGATTCTGGGATGACCAGTCTTTGCTCCAACTCCTTATGATTCTGAGACAACCAGTCTTTGCTCTAACTCCTTATGATTCTGGGACAACCAGTCTTTGCTCTTTCTCCTTATGATTCTGAGACAGCCAGTCTTTCCTCTAACTCCTTATGATTCTGAGACAACCAGTCTTTGCTCTAACTCCTTATGATTCTGAGACAACCAGTCTTTGCTCTAACTCCTTATGATTCTGAGACAACCAGTCTTTGCTCTAACTCCTTATGATTCTGAGACAACCAGTCTTTGCTCTAACTCCTTATGATTCTGAGACAACCAGTCTTTGCTCTTTCTCCTTATGATTCTGAGACAACCAATCTTTGCTCTAACTCCTTATGATTCTGAGACAACCAGTCTTTGCTCTAACTCCTTATGATTCTGGGACGACCAGTCTTTGCTCCAACTCCTTATGATTCTGAGACAACCAGTCTTTGCTCTAACTCCTTATGATTCTGAGACAACCAGTCTTTGCTCTAACTCCTTATGATTCTGGGAAAACCAGTCTTTGCTCTAACTCCTTATGATTCTGAGACAACCAGTCTTTGCTCTTTCTCCTTATGATTCTGAGACAACCAGTCTTTGCTCTAACTCCTTATGATTCTGGGACAACCAGTCTTTGCTCTTTCTTCTTATGATTCTGAGACAACCAGTCTTTGCTCTAACTCCTTATGATTCTGAGACAACCAGTCTTTGCTCTAACTCCTTATGATTCTGAGACCACCAGTCTTTGCTCTAACTCCTTATGATTCTGGGACAACCAGTCTTTGCTCTTTCTCCTTATGATTCTGAGACAATCAGTCTTTGCTCTTTCTCCTTTTGATTCTGAGACAACCAGTCTTTGCTCTAACTTCTTATGATTCTGAGACTACCAGTCTTTGCTCTAACTTCTTATGATTCTGAGACAACCAGTCTTTGCTCTAACTCCTTATGATTCTGGGACAACCAGTCTTTGCTCTAACTCCTTATGATTCTGAGACAACCAGTCTTTGCTCTAACTCCTTATGATTTTGAGACAACCAGTCTTTGCTCTAACTCCTTATGATTCTGGGACGACCAGTCTTTGCTCTAACTCCTTATGATTCTGAGACAACCAGTCTTTGCTCTAACTCCTTATGATTCTGAGACAACCAGTCTTTGCTCTAACTCCTTATGATTCTGAGACAGCCAGTCTTTCCTCTAACTCCTTATGATTCTGAGACAACCAGTCTTTGCTCTAACTCCTTATGATTCTGAGACAACCAGTCTTTGCTCTAACTCCTTATGATTCTGGGACGACCAGTCTTTGCTCCAACTCCTTATGATTCTGAGACAACCAGTCTTTGCTCTAACTCCTTATGATTCTGAGACAACCAGTCTTTGCTCTAACTCCTTATGATTCTGAGACAACCAGTCTTTGCTCTAACTCCTAATGATGCTGAGACAACCAGTCTTTGCTCTTTCTCCTCATGATTCTGAGACAACCAGTCTTTGCTCTAACTCCTTATGATTCTGAGACAACCAGTCTTTGCTCTAACTCCTTATGATTCTGGGACAACCAGTCTTTGCTCTTTCTCCTTATGATTCTGAGACAACCAGACTTTGCTCTAACTCCTTATGATTCTGAGACAACCAGTCTTTGCTCTAACTCCTTATGATTCTGAGACCACCAGTCTTTGCTCTAACTCCTTATGATTCTGGGACAACCAGTCTTTGCTCTTTCTCCTTATGATTCTGAGACAATCAGTCTTTGCTCTTTCTCCTTTTGATTCTGAGACAACCAGTCTTTGCTCTAACTTCTTATGATTCTGAGACTACCAGTCTTTGCTCTAGCTTCTTATGATTCTGAGACAACCAGTCTTTGATCTAACTCCTTATGATTCTGGGACAACCAGTCTTTGCTCTAACTCCTTATGATTCTGAGACAACCAGTATTTGCTCTAACTCCTTATGATTCTGGGACGACCAGTCTTTGCTCTAACTCCTTATGATTCTGAGACAACCAGTCTTTGTTCTAACTCCTTATGATTCTGAGACAACCAGTCTTTGCTCTAACTCCTTATGATTCTGAGTCAACCAGTCTTTCCTCTAACTCCTTATGATTCTGAGACAACCAGTCTTTGCTCTAACTCCTTATGATTCTGGGACAATCAGTCTTTGCTCTAACTCCTTATGATTCTGAGACAACCAGTTTTTGCTCTAACTCCTTATGATTCTGAGACAACCAGTATTTGCTCTAACTCCTTATGATTCTGAGACAACCACTCTGCTCTAACTCCTTATGATTCTGGGACGACCAATCTTTGCTCTAACTCCTTATGATTCTGGGACGACCAGTCTTTGCTCCAACTCCTTATGATTCTGAGACAACCAGTCTTTGCTCTAACTCCTTATGATTCTGGGACAACCAGTCTTTGCTCTAACTCCTTATGATTCTGAGACAACCAGTCTTTGCTCTAACCCCTTATGATTCTGGGACAACCAGTCTTTGCTCTTTCTCCTTATGATTCTGAGACAACCAGTCTTTGCTCTAACTCCTTATGATTCTGAGACAACCAGTCTTTGCTCTAACTCCTTATGATCTGAGACAACCAGTCTTTGCTCAAAGGCCTTATGATTCTGAGACAACCAGTCTTTGCTCTAACTCCTTATGATTCTGAGACAACCAGTCTTTGCTCTAACTCCTTATGATTCTGAGACAACCAGTCTTTGCTCTAACTCCTTATGATTCTGGGACAACCAGTCTTTGCTCTTTCTCCTTATGATTCTGAGACAACCAGACTTTGCTCTAACTCCTTATGATTCTGAGACAACCAGTCTTTGCTCTAACTCCTTATGATTCTGAGACCACCAGTCTTTGCTCTAACTCCTTATGATTCTGGGACAACCAGTCTTTGCTCTTTCTCCTTATGATTCTGAGACAATCAGTCTTTGCTCTTTCTCCTTTTGATTCTGAGACAACCAGTCTTTGCTCTAACTTCTTATGATTCTGAGACTACCAGTCTTTGCTCTAGCTTCTTATGATTCTGAGACAACCAGTCTTTGATCTAACTCCTTATGATTCTGGGACAACCAGTCTTTGCTCTAACTCCTTATGATTCTGAGACAACCAGTATTTGCTCTAACTCCTTATGATTCTGGGACGACCAGTCTTTGCTCTAACTCCTTATGATTCTGAGACAACCAGTCTTTGTTCTAACTCCTTATGATTCTGAGACAACCAGTCTTTGCTCTAACTCCTTATGATTCTGAGTCAACCAGTCTTTCCTCTAACTCCTTATGATTCTGAGACAACCAGTCTTTGCTCTAACTCCTTATGATTCTGGGACAATCAGTCTTTGCTCTAACTCCTTATGATTCTGAGACAACCAGTTTTTGCTCTAACTCCTTATGATTCTGAGACAACCAGTATTTGCTCTAACTCCTTATGATTCTGAGACAACCACTCTGCTCTAACTCCTTATGATTCTGGGACGACCAATCTTTGCTCTAACTCCTTATGATTCTGGGACGACCAGTCTTTGCTCCAACTCCTTATGATTCTGAGACAACCAGTCTTTGCTCTAACTCCTTATGATTCTGGGACAACCAGTCTTTGCTCTAACTCCTTATGATTCTGAGACAACCAGTCTTTGCTCTAACCCCTTATGATTCTGGGACAACCAGTCTTTGCTCTTTCTCCTTATGATTCTGAGACAACCAGTCTTTGCTCTAACTCCTTATGATTCTGAGACAACCAGTCTTTGCTCTAACTCCTTATGATCTGAGACAACCAGTCTTTGCTCAAAGGCCTTATGATTCTGAGACAACCAGTCTTTGCTCTAACTCCTTATGATTCTGAGACGACCAGTCTTTGCTCTAACTCCTTATGATTCTGGGACGACCAGTCTTTGCTCTAACTCCTTATGATTCTTGGACGACCAGTCTTTGCTCTAACTCCTTATGATTCTGGGACGACCAGTCTTTGCTCCAACTCCTTATGATTCTGAGACAACCAGTCTTTGCTCTAACTCTTTATGATTCTGGGACAACCAGTCTTTGCTCTAACTCCTTATGATTCTGAGACAACCAGTCTTTGCTCTAACATCTTATGATTCTGAGACAACCAGTCTTTGCTCTTTCTCCTTATGATTCTGAGACAACCAGTCTTTGCTCTAACTCCTTATGATTCTGAGACAACCAGTCTTTGCTCTAACTCCTTATGATTTTGAGACAACCAGTCTTTGCTCAAACGCCTTATGATTCTGAGACAACCAGTCTTTGCTCTAACTCCTTATGATTCTGGGACGACCAGTCTTTGCTCTAACTCCTTATGATTCTGAGACAACCAGTCTTTGCTCTAACTCCTTATGATTCTGAGACAACCAGTCTTTGCTCAAACTCCTTATGATTCTGAGACAACCAGTCTTTGCTCTAACATCTTATGATTCTGGGACGACCAGTCTTTGCTCTAACTCCTTATGATTCAGAGACAACCAGTCTTTGCTCTAACTCCTTATGATTCTGGGACAACCAGTCTTTGCTCTTTCTCCTTATGATTCTGAGACAACCAGTCTTTGCTCTAACTCTTTATGATTCTGAGACAACCAGTCTTTGCTCTAACTCCTTATGATTCTGAGACAACCAGTCTTTGCTCAACTCCTTATGATTCTGAGACAACCAGTCTTTGCTCTAACTCCTTATGATTCTGGGACAACCAGTCTTTGCTCCAACTCCTTATGATTCTGAGACAACCAGTCTTTGCTCTAACTCCTTATGATTCTGGGACAACCAGTCTTTGCTCTTTCTCCTTATGATTCTGAGACAACCAGTCTTTGCTCAAACTCCTTATGATTCTGAGACAACCAGTCTTTGCTCTAACTCCTTATGATTCTGGGACGACCAGTCTTTGCTCTAACTCCTTATGATTCTGGGACGACCAGTCTTTGCTCCAACTCCTTATGATTCTGAGACAACCAGTCTTTGCTCTAACTCCTTATGATTCTGAGACAACCAGTCTTTGCTCTAACTCCTTATGATTATGAGACAACCAGTCTTTGCTCTAACTCCTTATGATTCTGAGACAACCAGTCTTTGCTCTTTCTCCTTATGATTCTGAGACAACCAGTTTTTGCTCTAACTCCTTATGATTCTGAGACAACCAGTCTTTGCTCTAACTCCTTATGATTCTGGGACGACCAGTCTTTGCTCCAACTCCTTATGATTCTGAGACAATCAGTCGTTGCTCTAACTCCTTATGATTCTGAGACAACCAGTCTTTACTCTAACTCCTTATGATTCTGGGACAACCAGTCTTTGCTCTAACTCCTTATGATTCTGAGACAACCAGTCTTTGCTCTTTCTCCTTATGATTCTGAGACAACCAGTCTTTGCTCTAACTCCTTATGATTCTGGGACAACCAGTCTTTGCTCTTTCTCCTTATGATTCTGAGACAACCAGTCTTTGCTCTAACTCCTTATGATTCTGAGACAACCAGTCTTTGCTCTAACTCCTTATGATTCTGAGACAACCAGTCTTTGCTCTAACTCCTTATGATTCTGAGACCACCAGTCTTTGCTCTAACTCCTTATGATTCTGAGACAACCAGTCTTTGCTCTTTCTCCTTATGATTCTGAGACAATCAGTCTTTGCTCTTTCTCCTTTTGATTCTGAGACAACCAGTCTTTGCTCTAACTTCTTATGATTCTGAGACTACCAGTCTTTGCTCTAACTTCTTATGATTCTGAGACAACCAGTCTTTGCTCTAACTCCTTATGATTCTGGGACAACCAGTCTTTGCTCTAACTCCTTATGATTCTGGGACGACCAGTCTTTGCTCTAACTCCTTATGATTCTGAGACAACCAGTCTTTGCTCTAACTCCTTATGATTCTGAGACAACCAGTCTTTGCTCTAACTCCTTATGATTCTGAGACAGCCAGTCTTTCCTCTAACTCCTTATGATTCTGAGACAACCAGTCTTTGCTTTAACTCCTTATGATTCTGAGACAACCAGTCTTTGCTCTAACTCCTTATGATTCTAAGACAACCAGTTTTTGCTCTAACTCCTTATGATTCTGAGACAACCAGTATTTGCTCTAACTCCTTATGATTCTGAGACAACCACTCTGCTCTAACTCCTTATGATTCTGGGACGACCAATATTTGCTCTAACTCCTTATGATTCTGGGACGACCAGTCTTTGCTCTTTCTCCTTATGATTCTGAGACAACCAGTCTTTGCTCTAACTCCTTATGATTCTGGGACAACCAGTCTTTGCTCTTTCTCCTTATGATTCTGAGACAACCAGTCTTTGCTCTAACTCCTTATGATTCTGAGACAACCAGTCTTTGCTCTAACTCCTTATGATTCTGAGACAACCAGTCTTTGCTCTAACTCCTTATGATTCTGAGACCACCAGTCTTTGCTCTAACTCCTTATGATTCTGAGACAACCAGTCTTTGCTCTTTCTCCTTATGATTCTGAGACAATCAGTCTTTGCTCTTTCTCCTTTTGATTCTGAGACAACCAGTCTTTGCTCTAACTTCTTATGATTCTGAGACTACCAGTCTTTGCTCTAACTTCTTATGATTCTGAGACAACCAGTCTTTGCTCTAACTCCTTATGATTCTGGGACAACCAGTCTTTGCTCTAACTCCTTATGATTCTGGGACGACCAGTCTTTGCTCTAACTCCTTATGATTCTGAGACAACCAGTCTTTGCTCTAACTCCTTATGATTCTGAGACAACCAGTCTTTGCTCTAACTCCTTATGATTCTGAGACAGCCAGTCTTTCCTCTAACTCCTTATGATTCTGAGACAACCAGTCTTTGCTTTAACTCCTTATGATTCTGAGACAACCAGTCTTTGCTCTAACTCCTTATGATTCTAAGACAACCAGTTTTTGCTCTAACTCCTTATGATTCTGAGACAACCAGTATTTGCTCTAACTCCTTATGATTCTGAGACAACCACTCTGCTCTAACTCCTTATGATTCTGGGACGACCAATATTTGCTCTAACTCCTTATGATTCTGGGACGACCAGTCTTTGCTCCAACTCCTTATGATTCTGAGACAACCAGTCTTTGCTCTAACTCCTTATGATTCTGGAACAACCAGTCTTTGCTCTAACTCCTTATGATTCTGAGACAACCAGTCTTTGCTCTAACCCCTTATGATTCTGGGACAACCAGTCTTTGCTCTTTCTCCTTATGATTCTGAGACAACCAGTCTTTGCTCTAACTCCTTATGATTCTGAGACAACCAGTCTTTGCTCTAACTCCTTATGATCTGAGACAACCAGTCTTTGCTCAAACGCCTTATGATTCTGAGACAACCAGTCTTTGCTCTAACTCCTTATGATTCTGGGACGACCAGTCTATACTCTAACTCCTTATGATTCTGAAACAACCAGTCTTTGCTCTAACTCCTTATGATTCTGAGACAACCAGTCTTTGCTAAAACTCCTTATGATTCTGAGACAACCAGTCTTTGCTCTAACATCTTATGATTCTGGGACGACCAGTCTTTGCTCTAACTCCTTATGATTCTGAGACAACCAGTCTTTGCTCTAACTCCTTATGATTCTGGGACAACCAGACTTTGCTCTTTCTCCTTATGATTCTGAGACAACCAGTCTTTGCTCTAACTCCTTATGATTCTGAGACAACCATTCTTTGCTCTAACTCCTTATGATTCTGAGACAACCAGTCTTTGCTCAACTCCTTATGATTCTGAGACAACCAGTATTTGCTCTAACTCCTTATGATTCTGGGACGACCAGTCTTTGCTCCAACTCCTTATGATTCTGAGACAACCAGTCTTTGCTCTAACTCCTTATGATTCTGGGAAAACCAGTCTTTGCTCTTTCTCCTTATGATTCTGAGACAACCAGTCTTTGCTCTAACTCCTTATGATTCTTAGACAACCAGTCTTTGCTCTAACTCCTTATGATTCTGGGACAACCAGTCTTTGCTCTAACTCCTTATGATTCTGGGACAACCAGTCTTTGCTCCAACTCCTTATGATTCTGAGACAACCAGTCTTTGCTCTAACTCCTTATGATTCTGGGACAACCAGTCTTTGCTCTAACTCCTTATGATTCTGAGACAACCAGTTTTTGCTCTAACTCCTTATGATTCTGAGACAACCAGTCTTTGCTCTAACTCCTTATGATTCTGAGACAACCAGTCTTTGCTCTAACTCCTTACGATTCTGAGACAACCAGTCTTTGCTGTCACTCCTTATGATTCTGAGACAACCAGTCTTTGCTCTAACTCCTTATGATTCTGAGACAACCAGTCTTTGCTCTTTCTCCTTATGATTCTAAGACAACCAGTCTTTGCTCTAACTCCTTATGATTCTGAGACAACCAGTCTTTGCTCTAACTCCTTATGATTCTGGGACGACCAGTCTTTTTTCCAACTCCTTATGATTCTGAGACAACCAGTCTTTGCTCTAACTCCTTATGATTCTGAGACAACCAGTCTTTGCTCTAACTCCTTATGACTCTGGGACAACCAGTCTTTGCTCTAACTCCTTATGATTCTGAGACAACCAGTCTTTGCTCTTTCTCCTTATGATTCTGAGACAACCAGTCTTTGCTCTAACTCCTTATGATTCTGAGACAACCAATCTTTGCTCTAACTCCTTATGATTCTGGGACAACCAGTCTTTGCTCTTTCTCCTTATGATTCTGAGACAACCAGTCTTTGCTCTAACTCCTTATGATTCTGAGACAACCAGTCTTTGCTCTAACTCCTTATGATTCTGAGACAACCAGTCTTTGCTCTAACTCCTTATGATTCTGGTACAACCAGTCTTTGCTCTTTCTCCTTATGATTCTGAGACAATCAGTCTTTGCTCTTTCTCCTTATGATTCTGAGACAACCAGTCTTTGCTCTTACTTCTTATGATTCTGAGACTACCAGTCTTTGCTCTAACTTCTTATGATTCTGAGACAACCAGTCTTTGCTCTAACTTCTTATGATTCTGAGACAACCAGTCTTTGCTCTAACTCCTTATGATTCTGGGACGACCAGTCTTTGCTCTAACTCCTTATGATTCTGAGACAACCAGTCTTTGCTCTAACTCCTTATGATTCTGAGACAACCAGTCTTTGCTCTAACTCCTTATGATTCTGAGACAGCCAGTCTTTCCTCTAACTCCTTATGATTCTGAGACAACCAGTCTTTGCTTTAACTCCTTATGATTCTGAGACAACCAGTCTTTGCTCTAACTCCTTATGATTCTAAGACAACCAGTTTTTGCTCTAACTCCTTATGATTCTGAGACAACCAGTATTTGCTCTAACTCCTTATGATTCTGAGACAACCACTCTGCTCTAACTCCTTATGATTCTGGGACGACCAATATTTGCTCTAACTCCTTATGATTCTGGGACGACCAGTCTTTGCTCAAACGCCTTATGATTCTGAGACAACCAGTCTTTGCTCTAACTCCTTATGATTCTGGGACGACCAGTCTATACTCTAACTCCTTATGATTCTGAGACAACCAGTCTTTGCTCTAATTCCTTATGATTCTGAGACAACCAGTCTTTGCTCAAACTCCTTATGATTCTGAGACAACCAGTCTTTGCTCTAACATCTTATGATTCTGGGACGACCAGTCTTTGCTCTAACTCCTTATGATTCAGAGACAACCAGTCTTTGCTCTAACTCCTTATGATTCTGGGACAACCAGTCTTTGCTCTTTCTCCTTATGATTCTGAGACAACCAGTCTTTGCTCTAACTCTTTATGATTCTGAGACAACCAGTCTTTGCTCTAACTCCTTATGATTCTGAGACAACCAGTCTTTGCTCAACTCCTTATGATTCTGAGACAACCAGTCTTTGCTCTAACTCCTTATGATTCTGGGACGACCAGTCTTTGCTCCAACTCCTTATGATTCTGAGACAACCAGTCTTTGCTCTAACTCCTTATGATTCTGGGACAACCAGTCTTTGCTCTTTCTCCTTATGATTCTGAGACAGCCAGTCTTTCCTCTAACTCCTTATGATTCTGAGACAACCAGTCTTTGCTCTAACTCCTTATGATTCTGAGACAACCAGTCTTTGCTCTAACTCCTTATGATTCTGAGACAACCAGTCTTTGCTCTAACTCCTTATGATTCTGAGACAACCAGTCTTTGCTCTAACTCCTTATGATTCTGAGACAACCAGTCTTTGCTCTTTCTCCTTATGATTCTGAGACAACCAGTCTTTGCTCTAACTCCTTATGATTCTGAGACAACCAGTCTTTGCTCTAACTCCTTATGATTCTGGGACGACCAGTCTTTGCTCCAACTCCTTATGATTCTGAGACAACCAGTCTTTGCTCTAACTCCTTATGATTCTGAGACAACCAGTCTTTGCTCTAACTCCTTATGATTCTGGGACAACCAGTCTTTGCTCTAACTCCTTATGATTCTGAGACAACCAGTCTTTGCTCTAACTCCTTATGATTCTGAGACAACCAGTCTTTGCTCTAACTCCTTATGATTCTGGGACAACCAGTCTTTGCTCTTTCTTCTTATGATTCTGAGACAACCAGTCTTTGCTCTAACTCCTTATGATTCTGAGACAACCAGTCTTTGCTCTAACTCCTTATGATTCTGAGACCACCAGTCTTTGCTCTAACTCCTTATGATTCTGGGCAACCAGTCTTTGCTCTTTCTCCTTATGATTCTGAGACAATCAGTCTTTGCTCTTTCTCCTTTTGATTCTGAGACAACCAGTCTTTGCTCTAATTTCTTATGATTCTGAGACTACCAGTCTTTGCTCTAACTTCTTATGATTCTGAGACAACCAGTCTTTGCTCTAACTCCTTATGATTCTGGGACAACCAGTCTTTGCTCTAACTCCTTATGATTCTGAGACAACCAGTCTTTGCTCTAACTCCTTATGATTTTGAGACAACCAGTCTTTGCTCTAACTCCTTATGATTCTGGGACGACCAGTCTTTGCTCTAACTCCTTATGATTCTGAGACAACCAGTCTTTGCTCTAACTCCTTATGATTCTGAGACAACCAGTCTTTGCTCTAACTCCTTATGATTCTGAGACAGCCAGTCTTTCCTCTAACTCCTTATGATTCTGAGACAACCAGTCTTTGCTCTAACTCCTTATGATTCTGAGACAACCAGGCTTTGCTCTAACTCCTTATGATTCTGAGACAACCAGTCTTTTCTCTTTCTCCTTATGATTCTGAGACAACCAGTCTTTGCTCTAACTCCTTATGATTCTGAGACAACCAGTCTTTGCTCTTTCTCCTTATGATTCTGAGACAACCAGTCTTTGCTCTAACTCCTTATGATTCTGGGACGACCAGTCTTTGCTCCAACTCCTTATGATTCTGAGACAACCAGTCTTTGCTCTAACTCCTTATGATTCTGAGACAACCAGTCTTTGCTCTAACTCCTTATGATTCTGAGACAACCAGTCTTTGCTCTAACTCCTAATGATGCTGAGACAACCAGTCTTTGCTCTTTCTCCTCATGATTCTGAGACAACCAGTCTTTGCTCTAACTCCTTATGATTCTGAGACAACCAGTCTTTGCTCTAACTCCTTATGATTCTGGGACAACCAGTCTTTGCTCTTTCTCCTTATGATTCTGAGACAACCAGTCTTTGCTCTAACTCCTTATGATTCTGAGACAACCAGTCTTTGCTCTAACTCCTTATGATTCTGAGACCACCAGTCTTTGCTCTAACTCCTTATGATTCTGGGACAACCAGTCTTTGCTCTTTCTCCTTATGATTCTGAGACAATCAGTCTTTGCTCTTTCTCCTTTTGATTCTGAGACAACCAGTCTTTGCTCTAACTTCTTATGATTCTGAGACTACCAGTCTTTGCTCTAGCTTCTTATGATTCTGAGACAACCAGTCTTTGCTCTAACTCCTTATGATTCTGAGACAACCAGTATTTGCTCTAACTCCTTATGATTCTGGGACGACCAGTCTTTGCTCTAACTCCTTATGATTCTGAGACAACCAGTCTTTGTTCTAACTCCTTATGATTCTGAGACAACCAGTCTTTGCTCTAACTCCTTATGATTCTGAGTCAGCCAGTCTTTCCTCTAACTCCTTATGATTCTGAGACAACCAGTCTTTGCTCTAACTCCTTATGATTCTGGGACAACCAGTCTTTGCTCTAACTCCTTATGATTCTGAGACAACCAGTTTTTGCTCTAACTCCTTATGATTCTGAGACAACCAGTATTTGCTCTAACTCCTTATGATTCTGAGACAACCACTCTGCTCTAACTCCTTATGATTCTGGGACGACCAATCTTTGCTCCAACTCCTTATGATTCTGAGACAACCAGTCTTTGCTCTAACTCCTTATGATTCTGGGACAACCAGTCTTTGCTCTAACTCCTTATGATTCTGAGACAACCAGTCTTTGCTCTAACCCCTTATGATTCTGGGACAACCAGTCTTTGCTCTTTCTCCTTATGATTCTGAGACAACCAGTCTTTGCTCTAACTCCTTATGATTCTGAGACAACCAGTCTTTGCTCTAACTCCTTATGATCTGAGACAACCAGTCTTTGCTCAAAGGCCTTATGATTCTGAGACAACCAGTCTTTGCTCTAACTCCTTATGATTCTGAGACGACCAGTCTTTGCTCTAACTCCTTATGATTCTGGGACGACCAGTCTTTGCTCTAACTCCTTATGATTCTTGGACGACCAGTCTTTGCTCTAACTCCTTATGATTCTGGGACGACCAGTCTTTGCTCCAACTCCTTATGATTCTGAGACAACCAGTCTTTGCTCTAACTCTTTATGATTCTGGGACAACCAGTCTTTGCTCTAACTCCTTATGATTCTGAGACAACCAGTCTTTGCTCTAACATCTTATGATTCTGAGACAACCAGTCTTTGCTCTTTCTCCTTATGATTCTGAGACAACCAGTCTTTGCTCTAACTCCTTATGATTCTGAGACAACCAGTCTTTGCTCTAACTCCTTATGATTTTGAGACAACCAGTCTTTGCTCAAACGCCTTATGATTCTGAGACAACCAGTCTTTGCTCTAACTCCTTATGATTCTGGGACGACCAGTCTTTGCTCTAACTCCTTATGATTCTGAGACAACCAGTCTTTGCTCTAACTCCTTATGATTCTGAGACAACCAGTCTTTGCTCAAACTCCTTATGATTCTGAGACAACCAGTCTTTGCTCTAACATCTTATGATTCTGGGACGACCAGTCTTTGCTCTAACTCCTTATGATTCAGAGACAACCAGTCTTTGCTCTAACTCCTTATGATTCTGGGACAACCAGTCTTTGCTCTTTCTCCTTATGATTCTGAGACAACCAGTCTTTGCTCTAACTCTTTATGATTCTGAGACAACCAGTCTTTGCTCTAACTCCTTATGATTCTGAGACAACCAGTCTTTGCTCAACTCCTTATGATTCTGAGACAACCAGTCTTTGCTCTAACTCCTTATGATTCTGGGACGACCAGTCTTTGCTCCAACTCCTTATGATTCTGAGACAACCAGTCTTTGCTCTAACTCCTTATGATTCTGGGACAACCAGTCTTTGCTCTTTCTCCTTATGATTCTGAGACAACCAGTCTTTGCTCAAACTCCTTATGATTCTGAGACAACCAGTCTTTGCTCTAACTCCTTATGATTCTGGGACGACCAGTCTTTGCTCTAACTCCTTATGATTCTGGGACGACCAGTCTTTGCTCCAACTCCTTATGATTCTGAGACAACCAGTCTTTGCTCTAACTCCTTATGATTCTGAGACAACCAGTCTTTGCTCTAACTCCTTATGATTATGAGACAACCAGTCTTTGCTCTAACTCCTTACGATTCTGAGACAACCAGTCTTTGCTGTCACTCCTTATGATTCTGAGACAACCAGTCTTTGCTCTAACTCCTTATGATTCTGAGACAACCAGTCTTTGCTCTTTCTCCTTATGATTCTAAGACAACCAGTCTTTGCTCTAACTCCTTATGATTCTGAGACAACCAGTCTTTGCTCTAACTCCTTATGATTCTGGGACGACCAGTCTTTTTTCCAACTCCTTATGATTCTGAGACAACCAGTCTTTGCTCTAACTCCTTATGATTCTGAGACAACCAGTCTTTGCTCTAACTCCTTATGATTCTGGGACAACCAGTCTTTGCTCTAACTCCTTATGATTCTGAGACAACCAGTCTTTGCTCTTTCTCCTTATGATTCTGAGACAACCAGTCTTTGCTCTAACTCCTTATGATTCTGAGACAACCAATCTTTGCTCTAACTCCTTATGATTCTGGGACAACCAGTATTTGCTCTTTCTCCTTATGATTCTGAGACAACCAGTCTTTGCTCTAACTCCTTATGATTCTGAGACAACCAGTCTTTGCTCTAACTCCTTATGATTCTGAGACAACCAGTCTTTGCTCTAACTCCTTATGATTCTGGGACAACCAGTCTTTGCTCTTTCTCCTTATGATTCTGAGACAATCAGTCTTTGCTCTTTCTCCTTATGATTCTGAGACAACCAGTCTTTGCTCTTACTTCTTATGATTCTGAGACTACCAGTCTTTGCTCTAACTTCTTATGATTCTGACACAACCAGTCTTTGCTCTAACTTCTTATGATTCTGAGACAACCAGTCTTTGCTCTAACTCCTTATGATCCTGAGACAGCCAGTCTTTCCTCTAACTCCTTATGATTCTGAGACAACCAGTCTTTGCTTTAACTCCTTATGATTCTGAGACAACCAGTCTTTGCTCTAACTCCTTATGATTCTAAGACAACCAGTTTTTGCTCTAACTCCTTATGATTCTGAGACAACCAGTATTTGCTCTAACTCCTTATGATTCTGAGACAACCACTCTGCTCTAACTCCTTATGATTCTGGGACGACCAATATTTGCTCTAACTCCTTATGATTCTGGGACGACCAGTCTTTGCTCCAACTCCTTATGATTCTGAGACAACCAGTCTTTGCTCCAGCTCCTTATGATTCTGGGACAACCAGTCTTTGCTCTAACTCCTTATGATTCTGGGACGACCAGTCTTTGCTCCAACTCCTTATGATTCTGAGACAACCAGTCTTTGCTCTAACTCTTTATGATTCTGGGACAACCAGTCTTTGCTCTAACTCCTTATGATTCTGAGACAACCAGTCTTTGCTCTAACATCTTATGATTCTGAGACAACCAGTCTTTGCTCTTTCTCCTTATGATTCTGAGACAACCAGTCTTTGCTCTAACTCCTTATGATTCTGAGACAACCAGTCTTTGCTCTAACTCCTTATGATTTTGAGACAACCAGTCTTTGCTCAAACGCCTTATGATTCTGAGACAACCAGTCTTTGCTCTAACTCCTTATGATTCTGGGACGACCAGTCTTTGCTCTAACTCCTTATGATTCTGAGACAACCAGTCTTTGCTCTAACTCCTTATGATTCTGAGACAACCAGTCTTTGCTCAAACTCCTTATGATTCTGAGACAACCAGTCTTTGCTCTAACATCTTATGATTCTGGGACGACCAGTCTTTGCTCTAACTCCTTATGATTCAGAGACAACCAGTCTTTGCTCTAACTCCTTATGATTCTGGGACAACCAGTCTTTGCTCTTTCTCCTTATGATTCTGAGACAACCAGTCTTTGCTCTAACTCTTTATGATTCTGAGACAACCAGTCTTTGCTCTAACTCCTTATGATTCTGAGACAACCAGTCTTTGCTCAACTCCTTATGATTCTGAGACAACCAGTCTTTGCTCTAACTCCTTATGATTCTGGGACGACCAGTCTTTGCTCCAACTCCTTATGATTCTGAGACAACCAGTCTTTGCTCTAACTCCTTATGATTCTGGGACAACCAGTCTTTGCTCTTTCTCCTTATGATTCTGAGACAACCAGTCTTTGCTCAAACTCCTTATGATTCTGAGACAACCAGTCTTTGCTCTAACTCCTTATGATTCTGGGACGACCAGTCTTTGCTCTAACTCCTTATGATTCTGGGACGACCAGTCTTTGCTCCAACTCCTTATGATTCTGAGACAACCAGTCTTTGCTCTAACTCCTTATGATTCTGAGACAACCAGTCTTTGCTCTAACTCCTTATGATTATGAGACAACCAGTCTTTGCTCTAACTCCTTACGATTCTGAGACAACCAGTCTTTGCTGTCACTCCTTATGATTCTGAGACAACCAGTCTTTGCTCTAACTCCTTATGATTCTGAGACAACCAGTCTTTGCTCTTTCTCCTTATGATTCTAAGACAACCAGTCTTTGCTCTAACTCCTTATGATTCTGAGACAACCAGTCTTTGCTCTAACTCCTTATGATTCTGGGACGACCAGTCTTTTTTCCAACTCCTTATGATTCTGAGACAACCAGTCTTTGCTCTAACTCCTTATGATTCTGAGACAACCAGTCTTTGCTCTAACTCCTTATGATTCTGGGACAACCAGTCTTTGCTCTAACTCCTTATGATTCTGAGACAACCAGTCTTTGCTCTTTCTCCTTATGATTCTGAGACAACCAGTCTTTGCTCTAACTCCTTATGATTCTGAGACAACCAATCTTTGCTCTAACTCCTTATGATTCTGGGACAACCAGTATTTGCTCTTTCTCCTTATGATTCTGAGACAACCAGTCTTTGCTCTAACTCCTTATGATTCTGAGACAACCAGTCTTTGCTCTAACTCCTTATGATTCTGAGACAACCAGTCTTTGCTCTAACTCCTTATGATTCTGGGACAACCAGTCTTTGCTCTTTCTCCTTATGATTCTGAGACAATCAGTCTTTGCTCTTTCTCCTTATGATTCTGAGACAACCAGTCTTTGCTCTTACTTCTTATGATTCTGAGACTACCAGTCTTTGCTCTAACTTCTTATGATTCTGACACAACCAGTCTTTGCTCTAACTTCTTATGATTCTGAGACAACCAGTCTTTGCTCTAACTCCTTATGATCCTGAGACAGCCAGTCTTTCCTCTAACTCCTTATGATTCTGAGACAACCAGTCTTTGCTTTAACTCCTTATGATTCTGAGACAACCAGTCTTTGCTCTAACTCCTTATGATTCTAAGACAACCAGTTTTTGCTCTAACTCCTTATGATTCTGAGACAACCAGTATTTGCTCTAACTCCTTATGATTCTGAGACAACCACTCTGCTCTAACTCCTTATGATTCTGGGACGACCAATATTTGCTCTAACTCCTTATGATTCTGGGACGACCAGTCTTTGCTCCAACTCCTTATGATTCTGAGACAACCAGTCTTTGCTCCAGCTCCTTATGATTCTGGGACAACCAGTCTTTGCTCTAACTCCTTATGATTCTGAGACAACCAGTCTTTGCTCTAACCCCTTATGATTCTGGGACAACCAGTCTTTGCTCTTTCTCCTTATGATTCTGAGACAACCAGTCTTTGCTCTAACTCCTTATGATTCTGAGACAACCAGTCTTTGCTCTAACTCCTTATGATCTGAGACAACCAGTCTTTGCTCAAACGCCTTATGATTCTGAGACAACCAGTCTTTGCTCTAACATCTTATGATTCTGGGACGACCAGTCTTTGCTCTAACTCCTTATGATTCTGAGACAACCAGTCTTTGCTCTAACTCCTTATGATTCTGGGACAACCAGACTTTGCTCTTTCTCCTTATGATTCTGAGACAACCAGTCTTTGCTCTAACTCCTTATGATTCTGAGACAACCATTCTTTGCTCTAACTCCTTATGATTCTGAGACAACCAGTCTTTGCTCAACTCCTTATGATTCTGAGACAACCAGTATTTGCTCTAACTCCTTATGATTCTGGGACGACCAGTCTTTGCTCCAACTCCTTATGATTCTGAGACAACCAGTCTTTGGTCTAACTCCTTATGATTCTGGGAAAACCAGTCTTTGCTCTTTCTCCTTATGATTCTGAGACAACCAGTCTTTGCTCTAACTCCTTATGATTCTTAGACAACCAGTCTTTGCTCTAACTCCTTATGATTCTGGGACGACCAGTCTTTGCTCTAAATCCTTATGATTCTGGGACGACCAGTCTTTGCTCCAACTCCTTATGATTCTGAGACAACCAGTCTTTGCTCTAACTCCTTATGATTCTGGGACAACCAGTCTTTGCTCTAACTCCTTATGATTCTGAGACAACCAGTTTTTGCTCTAACTCCTTATGATTCTGAGACAACCAGTCTTTGCTCTAACTCCTTATGATTCTGAGACAACCAGTCTTTGCTCTAACTCCTTACGATTCTGAGACAACCAGTCTTTGCTGTCACTCCTTATGATTCTGAGACAACCAGTCTTTGCTCTAACTCCTTATGATTCTGAGACAACCAGTCTTTGCTCTTTCTCCTTATGATTCTAAGACAACCAGTCTTTGCTCTAACTCCTTATGATTCTGAGACAACCAGTCTTTGCTCTAACTCCTTATGATTCTGGGACGACCAGTCTTTGTTCCAACTCCTTATGATTCTGAGACAACCAGTCTTTGCTCTAACTCCTTATGATTCTGAGACAACCAGTCTTTGCTCTAACTCCTTATGATTCTGGGACAACCAGTCTTTGCTCTAACTCCTTATGATTCTGAGACAACCAGTCTTTGCTCTTTCTCCTTATGATTCTGAGACAACCAGTCTTTGCTCTAACTCCTTATGATTCTGAGACAACCAATCTTTGCTCTAACTCCTTATGATTCTGGGACAACCAGTCTTTGCTCTTTCTCCTTATGATTCTGAGACAACCAGTCTTTGCTCTAACTCCTTATGATTCTGAGACAACCAGTCTTTGCTCTAACTCCTTATGATTCTGAGACAACCAGTCTTTGCTCTAACTCCTTATGATTCTGGGACAACCAGTCTTTGCTCTTTCTCCTTATGATTCTGAGACAATCAGTCTTTGCTCTTTCTCCTTATGATTCTGAGACAACCAGTCTTTGCTCTTACTTCTTATGATTCTGAGACTACCAGTCTTTGCTCTAACTTCTTATGATTCTGAGACAACCAGTCTTTGCTCTAACTTCTTATGATTCTGAGACAACCAGTCTTTGCTCTAACTTCTTATGATTCTGAGACAACCAGTCTTTGCTCTAACTCCTTATGATTCTGAGACAACCAGTCTTTGCTCTAACTCCTTATGATTCTGAGACAACCAGTCTTTGCTCTAACTCCTTATGATTCTGAGACAACCAGTCTTTGCTCTAACTCCTTATGATTCTGAGACAACCAGTCTTTGCTCTTTCTCCTTATGATTCTGAGACAACCAGTCTTTGCTCTAACTCCTTATGATTCTGAGACAACCAGTCTTTGCTCTAACTCCTTATGATTCTGGGACAACCAGTCTTTGCTCTTTCTCCTTATGATTCTGAGACAACCAGTCTTTGCTCTAACTCCTTATGATTCTGAGACAACCAGTCTTTGCTCTAACTCCTTATGATTCTGAGACAACCAGTCTTTGCTCTAACTCCTTATGATTCTGGGACAACCAGTCTTTGCTCTTTCTCCTTATGATTCTGAGACAATCAGTCTTTGCTCTTTCTCCTTATGATTCTGAGACAACCAGTCTTTGCTCTAACTTTTTATGATTCTGAGACTACCAGTCTTTGCTCTAACTTCTTATGATTCTGAGACAACCAGTCTTTGCTCTAACTTCTTATGATTCTGAGACAACCAGTCTTTGCTCTAACTTCTTATGATTCTGAGACAACCAGTCTTTGCTCTAACTCCTTATGATTCTGAGACAACCCGTCTTTGCTCTAACTCCTTATGATTCTGAGACAACCAGTCTTTGCTCTAACTCCTTATGATTCTGAGACAACCAGTATTTGCTCTAACTCCTTATGATTCTGAGACAACCAGTCTTTGCTCTAGCTCCTTATGATTCTGAGACAGCCAGTCTTTGCTCTAACTCCTTATGATTATGGGACAGCCAGTCTTTGCTCTAACTCCTTATGATTCTGAGACAGCCAATCTTTGCTCTAACTCCTTATGATTTTGCGACAACCAGTCTTTGCTCTAACTCCTTATGATTCTGAGACAACTAGTCTTTGCTCTAACTCCTTATGATTCTGAGACAACCAGTCTTTGCTCAACTCCTTATGATTCTGAGACAACCAGTATTTGCTCTAACTCCTTATGATTCTGGTACGACCAGTCTTTGCTACAACTCCTTATGATTCTGAGACAACCAGTCTTTGCTCTAACTCCTTATGATTCTGGGACAACCAGTCTTTGCTCTTTTTCCTTATGATTCTGAGACAACCAGTCTTTGCTCAAACTCCTTATGATTCTGAGACAACCAGTCTTTGCTCTAACTCCTTATGATTATGGGACAACCAGTCTTTGCTCTAACTCCTTATGATTCTGGGACGACCAGTCTTTGCTCCAACTCCTTATGATTCTGAGACAACCAGTCTTTGCTCTAACTCCTTATGATTCTGGGACAACCAGTCTTTGCTCTAACTCCTTATGATTCTGAGACAACCAGTCTTTGCTCTAACTCCTTATGATTCTGACACAACCAGTCTTTGCTCTAACTCCTTATGATTCTGAGACAACCAGTCTTTGCTCTAACTCCTTATGATTCTGAGACAACCAGTCTTTGCTGTCACTCCTTATGATTCTGAGACAACCAGTCTTTGCTCTTTCTCCTTATGATTCTGAGAAAACCAATATTTGCTCTAACTCCTTATGATTCTGAGACAACCAGTCTTTGCTCAAATTCCTTATGATTTTGAGACAACCAGTCTTTGCTCTAACATCTTATGATTCTGGGACGACCAGTCTTTGCTCTAACTCCTTATGATTCAGAGACAACCAGTCTTTGCTCTAACTCCTTATGATTCTGGGACAACCAGTCTTTACTCTTTCTCCTTATGATTCTGAGACAACCAGTCTTTGCTCTAACTCTTTATGATTCTGAGACAACCAGTCTTTGCTCTAACTCCTTATGATTCTGAGACAACCAGTCTTTGCTCAACTCCTTATGATTCTGAGACAACCAGTCTTTGCTCTAACTCCTTATGATTCTGGGACGACCAGTCTTTGCTCCAACTCCTTATGATTCTGAGACAACCAGTCTTTGCTCTAACTCCTTATGATTCTGGGACAACCAGTCTTTGCTCTTTCTCCTTATGATTCTGAGACAACCAGTCTTTGCTCAAACTCCTTATGATTCTGAGACAACCAGTCTTTGCTCTAACTCCTTATGATTCTGGGACGACCAGTCTTTGCTCTAACTCCTTATGATTCTGGGACGACCAGTCTTTCCTCCAACTCCTTATGATTCTGAGACAACCAGTCTTTGCTCTAACTCCTTATGATTCTGAGACAACCAGTCTTTGCTCTAACTCCTTATGATTATGAGACAACCAGTCTTTGCTCTAACTCCTTATGATTCTGAGACAACCAGTCTTTGCTCTTTCTCCTTATGATTCTGAGACAACCAGTTTTTGCTCTAACTCCTTATGATTCTGAGACAACCAGTCTTTGCTCTAACTCCTTATGATTCTGGGACGACCAGTCTTTGCTCCAACTCCTTATGATTCTGAGACAACCAGTCTTTGCTCTAACTCCTTATGATTCTGAGACAACCAGTCTTTGCTCTAACTCCTTATGATTCTGGGACAACCAGTCTTTGCTCTAACTCCTTATGATTCTGAGACAACCAGTCTTTGCTCTTTCTCCTTATGATTCTGAGACAACCAGTCTTTGCTCTAACTCCTTATGATTCTGGGACAACCAGTCTTTGCTCATTCTCCTTATGATTCTGAGACAACCAGTCTTTGCTCTAACTCCTTATGATTCTGAGACAACCAGTCTTTGCTCTAACTCCTTATGATTCTGAGACAACCAGTCTTTGCTCTAACTCCTTATGATTCTGAGACCACCAGTCTTTGCTCTAACTCTTTATGATTCTGGGACAACCAGTCTTTGCTCTTTCTCCTTATGATTCTGAGACAATCAGTCTTTGCTCTTTCTCCTTTTGATTCTGAGACAACCAGTCTTTGCTCTAACTTCTTATGATTCTGAGACTACCAGTCTTTGCTCTAACTTCTTATGATTCTGAGACAACCAGTCTTTGCTCTAACTCCTTATGATTCTGGGACAACCAGTCTTTGCTCTAACTCCGTATGATTCTGGGACGACCAGTCTTTGCTCTAACTCCTTATGATTCTGAGACAACCAGTCTTTGCTCTAACTCCTTATGATTCTGAGACAACCAGTCTTTGCTCTAACTCCTTATGATTCTGAGATAGCCAGTCTTTCCTCTAACTCCTTATGATTCTGAGACAACCAGTCTTTGCTCTAACTCCTTATGATTCTGAGACAACCAGTCTTTGCTCTAACTCCTTATGATTCTAAGAAAACCAGTTTTTGCTCTAACTCCTTATGATTCTGAGACAACCAGTATTTGCTCTAACTCCTTATGATTCTGAGACAACCACTCTGCTCTAACTCCTTATGATTCTGGGACGACCAATCTTTGCTCTAACTCCTTATGATTCTGGGACGACCAGTCTTTGCTCCAACTCCTTATGATTCTGAGACAACCAGTCTTTGCTCTAACTCCTTATGATTCTGGGACAACCAGTCTTTGCTCTAACTCCTTATGATTCTGAGACAACCAGTCTTTGCTCTTTCTCCTTATGATTCTGAGACAACCAGTTTTTGCTCTAACTCCTTATGATTCTGAGACAACCAGTCTTTGCTCTAACTCCTTATGATTCTGGGACGACCAGTCTTTGCTCCAACTCCTTATGATTCTGAGACAACCAGTCTTTGCTCTAACTCCTTATGATTCTGAGACAACCAGTCTTTGCTCTAACTCCTTATGATTCTGGGACAACCAGTCTTTGCTCTAACTCCTTATGATTCTGAGACAACCAGTCTTTGCTCTTTCTCCTTATGATTCTGAGACAACCAGTCTTTGCTCTAACTCCTTATGATTCTGGGACAACCAGTCTTTGCTCATTCTCCTTATGATTCTGAGACAACCAGTCTTTGCTCTAACTCCTTATGATTCTGAGACAACCAGTCTTTGCTCTAACTCCTTATGATTCTGAGACAACCAGTCTTTGCTCTAACTCCTTATGATTCTGAGACCACCAGTCTTTGCTCTAACTCTTTATGATTCTGGGACAACCAGTCTTTGCTCTTTCTCCTTATGATTCTGAGACAATCAGTCTTTGCTCTTTCTCCTTTTGATTCTGAGACAACCAGTCTTTGCTCTAACTTCTTATGATTCTGAGACTACCAGTCTTTGCTCTAACTTCTTATGATTCTGAGACAACCAGTCTTTGCTCTAACTCCTTATGATTCTGGGACAACCAGTCTTTGCTCTAACTCCGTATGATTCTGGGACGACCAGTCTTTGCTCTAACTCCTTATGATTCTGAGACAACCAGTCTTTGCTCTAACTCCTTATGATTCTGAGACAACCAGTCTTTGCTCTAACTCCTTATGATTCTGAGATAGCCAGTCTTTCCTCTAACTCCTTATGATTCTGAGACAACCAGTCTTTGCTCTAACTCCTTATGATTCTGAGACAACCAGTCTTTGCTCTAACTCCTTATGATTCTAAGAAAACCAGTTTTTGCTCTAACTCCTTATGATTCTGAGACAACCAGTATTTGCTCTAACTCCTTATGATTCTGAGACAACCACTCTGCTCTAACTCCTTATGATTCTGGGACGACCAATCTTTGCTCTAACTCCTTATGATTCTGGGACGACCAGTCTTTGCTCCAACTCCTTATGATTCTGAGACAACCAGTCTTTGCTCTAACTCCTTATGATTCTGGGACAACCAGTCTTTGCTCTAACTCCTTATGATTCTGAGACAACCAGTCTTTGCTCTAACCCCTTATGATTCTGGGACAACCAGTCTTTGCTCTTTCTCCTTATGATTCTGAGACAACCAGTCTTTGCTCTAACTCCTTATGATTCTGAGACAACCAGTCTTTGCTCTAACTCCTTATGATCTGAGACAACCAGTCTTTGCTCAAACGCCTTATGATTCTGAGACAACCAGTCTTTGCTCTAACTCCTTATGATTCTGGGACGACCAGTCTATACTCTAACTCCTTATGATTCTGAGACAACCAGTCTTTGCTCTAACTCCTTATGATTCTGAGACAACCAGTCTTTGCTCAAACTCCTTATGATTCTGAGACAACCAGTCTTTGCTCTAACATCTTATGATTCTGGGACGACCAGTCTTTGCTCTAACTCCTTATGATTCTGAGACAACCAGTCTTTGCTCTAACTCCTTATGATTCTGGGACAACCAGTCTTTGCTCTTTCTCCTTATGATTCTGAGACAACCAGTCTTTGCTCTAACTCCTTATGATTCTGAGACAACCATTCTTTGCTCTAACTCCTTATGATTCTGAGACAACCAGTCTTTGCTCAACTCCTTATGATTCTGAGACAACCAGTATTTGCTCTAACTCCTTATGATTCTGGGACGACCAGTCTTTGCTCCAACTCCTTATGATTCTGAGACAACCAGTCTTTGCTCTAACTCCTTATGATTCTGGGAAAACCAGTCTTTGCTCTTTCTCCTTATGATTCTGAGACAACCAGTCTTTGCTCTAACTCCTTATGATTCTTAGACAACCAGTCTTTGCTCTAACTCCTTATGATTCTGGGACGACCAGTCTTTGCTCTAACTCCTTATGATTCTGGGACGACCAGTCTTTGCTCCAACTCCTTATGATTCTGAGACAACCAGTCTTTGCTCTAACTCCTTATGATTCTGGGACAACCAGTCTTTGCTCTAACTCCTTATGATTCTGAGACAACCAGTTTTTGCTCTAACTCCTTATGATTCTGAGACAACCAGTCTTTTTTCTAACTCCTTATGATTCTGAGACAACCAGTCTTTGCTCTAACTCCTTACGATTCTGAGACAACCTGTCTTTGCTGTCACTCCTTATGATTCTGAGACAACCAGTCTTTGCTCTAACTCCTTATGATTCTGAGACAACCAGTCTTTGCTCTTTCTCCTTATGATTCTGAGACAACCAGTCTTTGCTCTAACTCCTTATGATTCTGGGACAACCAGTCTTTGCTCTAACTCCTTATGATTCTGGGACGACCAGTCTTTGTTCCAACTCCTTATGATTCTGAGACAACCAGTCTTTGCTCTACCTCCTTATGATTCTGAGACAACCAGTCTTTGCTCTAACTCCTTATGATTCTGGGACAACCAGTCTTTGCTCTAACTCCTTATGATCCTGAGACAACCAGTCTTTGCTCTTTCTCCTTATGATTCTGAGACAACCAGTCTTTGCTCTAACTCCTTATGATTCTGAGACAACCAATCTTTGCTCTAACTCCTTATGATTCTGGGACAACCAGTCTTTGCTCTTTCTCCTTATGATTCTGAGACAACCAGTCTTTGCTCTAACTCCTTATGATTCTGAGACAACCAGTCTTTGCTCTAACTCCTTATGATTCTGAGACAACCAGTCTTTGCTCTAACTCCTTATTATTCTGGGACAACCAGTCTTTGCTCTTTCTCCTTATGATTCTGAGACAATCAGTCTTTGCTCTTTCTCCTTATGATTCTGAGACAACCAGTCTTTGCTCTTACTTCTTATGATTCTGAGACTACCAGTCTTTGCTCTAACTTCTTATGATTCTGAGACAACCAGTCTTTGCTCTAACTTCTTATGATTCTGAGACAACCAGTCTTTGCTCTAACTTCTTATGATTCTGAGACAACCAGTCTTTGCTCTAACTCCTTATGATTCTGAGACAACCCGTCTTTGCTCTAACTCCTTATGATTCTGAGACAACCAGTCTTTGCTCTAACTCCTTATGATTCTGAGACAACCAGTCTTTGCTCTAACTCCTTATGTCTGAGACAACCAGTCTTTGCTCTTTCTCCTTATGATTCTGAGACAACCAGTCTTTGCTCTAACTCCTTATGATTCTGAGACAACCAGTCTTTGCTCTAACTCCTTATGATTCTGGGACAACCAGTCTTTGCTCTTTCTCCTTATGATTCTGAGACAACCAGTCTTTGCTCTAACTCCTTATGATTCTGAGACAACCAGTCTTTGCTCTAACTCCTTATGATTCTGAGACAACCAGTCTTTGCTCTAACTCCTTATGATTCTGGGACAACCAGTCTTTGCTCTTTCTCCTTATGATTCTGAGACAATCAGTCTTTGCTCTTTCTCCTTATGATTCTGAGACAACCAGTCTTTGCTCTAACTTCTTATGATTCTGAGACTACCAGTCTTTGCTCTAACTTCTTATGATTCTGAGACAACCAGTCTTTGCTCTAACTTCTTATGATTCTGAGACAACCAGTCTTTGCTCTAACTTCTTATGATTCTGAGACAACCAGTCTTTGCTCTAACTCCTTATGATTCTGAGACAACCCGTCCTTGCTCTAACTCCTTATGATTCTGAGACAACCAGTCTTTGCTCTAACTCCTTATGATTCTGAGACAACCAGTATTTGCTCTAACTCCTTATGATTCTGAGACAACCAGTCTTTGCTCTAGCTCCTTATGATTCTGAGACAGCCAGTCTTTGCTCTAACTCCTTATGATTCTGGAACAGCCAGTCTTTGCTCTAACTCCTTATGATTCTGAGACAGCCAATCTTTGCTCTAACTCCTTATGATTTTGCGACAACCAGTCTTTGCTCTAACTCCTTATGATTCTGAGACAACTAGTCTTTGCTCTAACTCCTTATGATTCTGAGACAACCAGTCTTTGCTCAACTCTTTATGATTCTGAGACAACCAGTATTTGCTCTAACTCCTTATGATTCTGGTACGACCAGTCTTTGCTCCAACTCCTTATGATTCTGAGACAACCAGTCTTTGCTCTAACTCCTTATGATTCTGGGAAAACCAGTCTTTGCTCTTTTTCCTTATGATTCTGAGACAACCAGTCTTTGCTCTAACTCCTTATGATTCTGGGACAACCAGTCTTTGCTCTTTCTCCTTATGATTCTGAGACAATCAGTCTTTGCTCTTTCTCCTTATGATTCTGAGACAACCAGTCTTTGCTCTTACTTCTTATGATTCTGAGACTACCAGTCTTTGCTCTAACTTCTTATGATTCTGAGACAACCAGTCTTTGCTCTAACTTCTTATGATTCTGAGACAACCAGTCTTTGCTCTAACTTCTTATGATTCTGAGACAACCAGTCTTTGCTCTAACTCCTTATGATTCTGAGACAACCCGTCTTTGCTCTAACTCCTTATGATTCTGAGACAACCAGTCTTTGCTCTAACTCCTTATGATTCTGAGACAACCAGTCTTTGCTCTAACTCCTTATGTCTGAGACAACCAGTCTTTGCTCTTTCTCCTTATGATTCTGAGACAACCAGTCTTTGCTCTAACTCCTTATGATTCTGAGACAACCAGTCTTTGCTCTAACTCCTTATGATTCTGGGACAACCAGTCTTTGCTCTTTCTCCTTATGATTCTGAGACAACCAGTCTTTGCTCTAACTCCTTATGATTCTGAGACAACCAGTCTTTGCTCTAACTCCTTATGATTCTGAGACAACCAGTCTTTGCTCTAACTCCTTATGATTCTGGGACAACCAGTCTTTGCTCTTTCTCCTTATGATTCTGAGACAATCAGTCTTTGCTCTTTCTCCTTATGATTCTGAGACAACCAGTCTTTGCTCTAACTTCTTATGATTCTGAGACTACCAGTCTTTGCTCTAACTTCTTATGATTCTGAGACAACCAGTCTTTGCTCTAACTTCTTATGATTCTGAGACAACCAGTCTTTGCTCTAACTTCTTATGATTCTGAGACAACCAGTCTTTGCTCTAACTCCTTATGATTCTGAGACAACCCGTCCTTGCTCTAACTCCTTATGATTCTGAGACAACCAGTCTTTGCTCTAACTCCTTATGATTCTGAGACAACCAGTATTTGCTCTAACTCCTTATGATTCTGAGACAACCAGTCTTTGCTCTAGCTCCTTATGATTCTGAGACAGCCAGTCTTTGCTCTAACTCCTTATGATTCTGGAACAGCCAGTCTTTGCTCTAACTCCTTATGATTCTGAGACAGCCAATCTTTGCTCTAACTCCTTATGATTTTGCGACAACCAGTCTTTGCTCTAACTCCTTATGATTCTGAGACAACTAGTCTTTGCTCTAACTCCTTATGATTCTGAGACAACCAGTCTTTGCTCAACTCCTTATGATTCTGAGACAACCAGTATTTGCTCTAACTCCTTATGATTCTGGTACGACCAGTCTTTGCTCCAACTCCTTATGATTCTGAGACAACCAGTCTTTGCTCTAACTCCTTATGATTCTGGGACAACCAGTCTTTGCTCTTTTTCCTTATGATTCTGAGACAACCAGTCTTTGCTCAAACTCCTTATGATTCTGAGACAACCAGTCTTTGCTCTAACTCCTTATGATTCTGGGACTACCAGTCTTTGCTCTAACTCCTTATGATTCTGGGACGACCAGTCTTTGCTCCAACTCCTTATGATTCTGAGACAACCAGTCTTTGCTCTAACTCCTTATGATTCTGGGACAACCAGTCTTTGCTCTAACTCCTTATGATTCTGAGACAACCAGTCTTTGCTCTAACTCCTTATGATTCTGAGACAACCAGTCTTTGCTCTAACTCCTTATGATTCTGAGACAACCAGTCTTTGCTCTAACTCCTTATGATTCTGAAACAACCAGTCTTTGCTGTCACTCCTTATGATTCTGAGACAACCAGTCTTTGCTCTTTCTCCTTATGATTCTGAGACAACCAATCTTTGCTCTTTCTCCTTATGATTCTGAGACAACCAGTCTTTGCTCTAATTCCTTATGATTCTGAGACAACCAGTCTTTGCTCTAACTCCTTATGATTCTGGGACGACCAGTCTTTGCTCCAACTCCTTATGATTCTGAGACAACCAGTCTTTGCTCTAACTCCTTATGATTCTGAGACAACCAGTCTTTGCTCTAACTCCTTATGATTCTGGGACAACCAGTCTTTGCTCTAACTCCTTATGATTCTGAGACAACCAGTCTTTGCTCTTTCTCCTTATGATTCTGAGACAACCAGTCTTTGCTCTAACTCCTTATGATTCTGAGATAACCAGTGTTTGCTCTAACTCCTTATGATTCTGGGACAACCAGTCTTTGCTCTTTCTCCTTATGATTCTGAGACAACCAGTCTTTGCTCTAACTCCTTATGATTCTGAGACAACCAGTCTTTGCTCTAACTCCTTATGATTCTGGGACAACCAGTCTTTGCTCTTTCTCCTTATGATTCTGAGACAATCAGTCTTTGCTCTTTCTCCTTATGATTCTGAGACAACCAGTCTTTGCTCTAACTTCTTATGATTCTGAGACTACCAATCTTTGCTCTAACTTCTTATGATTCTGAGACAATCAGTCTTTGCTCTAACTTCTTATGATTCTGAGACAACCAGTCTTTGCTCTAACTTCTTATGATTCTGAGACAACCAGTCTTTGCTCTAACTCCTTGTGATTCAGAGACAACCAGTCTTTGCTCTAACTCCTTATGATTCTGAGACAACCAGTCTTTGCTCTAACTCCTTATGATTCTGAGACAACCAGTCTTTGTTCTAACTCCTTATGATTCTGAGACAACCAGTCTTTGCTCTAACTCCTTATGATTCTGAGACGACCAGTCTTTGCTCTAACTCCTTATGATTCTGGGACAACCAGTCTTTGCTCAAACTCCTTATGATTCTGAGACAGCCAATCTTTGCTCTAACTCCTTATGATTCTGCGACAACCAGTCTTTGCTCTAACTCCTTATGATTCTGAGACAACCAGTTTTTGCTCTAGCTCCTTATGATTCTGGGACGACCAGTCTTTGCTCTAACTCCTTATGATTCTGAGACAACCAGTCTTTGCTCTAACTCCTTATGATTCTGGGACAACCAGTCTTTGCTCTAACTCTTTATGATTCTGAGACAACCAGTCTTTGCTCTTTCTCCTTATGATTCTGGGACAAACAGTCTTTGCTCTAACTCCTTATGATTCTGAGACAACCAGTCTTTGCTCTATCTCCTTATGATTCTGAGACGACCAGTCTTTGCTCTAACTCCTTATGATTCTGAGACAACCAGTCTTTGCTCTTTCTCCTTATGATTCTGAGACAACCAGTCTTTGCTCTTTCTCCTTATGATTCTAAGACAACCAGTCTTTGCTCTTTCTCCTTATGATTCTGGGACAACCAGTCTTTGCTCTAACTCCTTATGATTCTGAGACAACCAGTCTTTGCTCTAACTCCTTATGATTCTGAGAAAACCAGTCTTTGCTCTAACCCCTTATGATTCTGAGACAACCAGTCTTTGCTCTAAATCCTTATGATTCTGAGACAGCCAGTCTTTGCTCTAACTCCTTATGATTCTGGGACAACCAGTCTTTGCTCTAACTCCTTATGATTCTGAGACAGCCAATCTTTGCTCTAACTCCTTATGATTCTGAGACAACCAGTCTTTGCTCTAACTCCTTATGATTCTGAGACAACCTGTCTTTGCTCTAACTCCTTATGATTCTGAGACAACCAGTCTTTGCTCTAACTCCTTATGATTCTGAGACAACCAGTCTTTGCTCTTTCTCCTTATGATTCTGGGACAACCAGTCTTTGCTCTAACTCTTTATGATTCTGAGACAACCAGCCTTTGCTCTTTCTCCTTATGATTCTGGGACAACCAGTCTTTGCTCTAACTCCTTATGATTCTGAGACAACCAGTCTTTGCTCTAACTCCTTATGATTCTGAGACGACCAGTCTTTGCTCTAACTCCTTATGATTCTGGGACAACCAGTCTTTGCTCTTTCTCCTTATGATTCTGAGACAATCAGTCTTTGCTCTTTCTCCTTATGATTCTGAGACAACCAGTCTTTGCTCTTACTTCTTATGATTCTGAGACTACCAGTCTTTGCTCTAACTTCTTATGATTCTGAGACAACCAGTCTTTGCTCTAACTTCTTATGATTCTGAGACAACCAGTCTTTGCTCTAACTTCTTATGATTCTGAGACAACCAGTCTTTGCTCTAACTCCTTATGATTCTGAGACAACCCGTCTTTGCTCTAACTCCTTATGATTCTGAGACAACCAGTCTTTGCTCTAACTCCTTATGATTCTGAGACAACCAGTCTTTGCTCTAACTCCTTATGATTCTGAGACAACCAGTCTTTGCTCTTTCTCCTTATGATTCTGAGACAACCAGTCTTTGCTCTAACTCCTTATGATTCTGAGACAACCAGTCTTTGCTCTTTCTCCTTATGATTCTGGGACAACCAGTCTTTGCTCTTTCTCCTTATGATTCTGAGACAACCAGTCTTTGCTCTAACTCCTTATGATTCTGAGAACCAGTCTTTGCTCTAACTCCTTATGATTCTGAGACAACCAGTCTTTGCTCTAACTCCTTATGATTCTGGGACAACCAGTCTTTGCTCTAACTCCTTATGATTCTGAGACAATCAGTCTTTGCTCTTTCTCCTTATGATTCTGAGACAACCAGTCTTTGCTCTAACTTCTTATGATTCTGAGACTACCAGTCTTTGCTCTAACTTCTTATGATTCTGAGACAACCAGTCTTTGCTCTAATTTCTTATGATTCTGAGACAACCAGTCTTTGCTCTAACTTCTTATGATTCTGAGACAACCAGTCTTTGCTCTAACTCCTTATGATTCTGAGACAACCCGTCTTTGCTCTAACTCCTTATGATTCTGAGACAACCAGTCTTTGCTCTAACTCCTTATGATTCTGAGACAACCAGTATTTGCTCTAACTCCTTATGATTCTGAGACAACCAGTCTTTGCTCTAACTCCTTATGATTCTGAGACAGCCAGTCTTTGCTCTAACTCCTTATGATTCTGGGACAGCCAGTCTTTGCTCTAACTCCTTATGATTCTGAGACAGCCAATCTTTGCTCTAACTCCTTATGATTTTGCGACAACCAGTCTTTGCTCTAACTCCTTATGATTCTGAGACCACTAGTCTTTGCTCTAACTCCTTATGATTCTGAGACAACCAGTCTTTGCTCAACTCCTTATGATTCTGAGACAACCAGTATTTGCTCTAACTCCTTATGATTCTGGGACGACCAGTCTTTGCTCCAACTCCTTATGATTCTTAGACAACCAGTCTTTGCTCTAACTCCTTATGATTCTGGGACAACCATTCTTTGCTCTAACTCCTCATGATTCTGAGACAACCAGTCTTTGCTCAAACTCCTTATGATTCTGAGACAACCAGTCTTTGCTCTAACTCCTTATGATTCTGGGACGACCAGTCTTTGCTCTAACTCCTTATGATTCTGGGACGACCAGTCTTTGCTCCAACTCCTTATGATTCTGAGACAACCAGTCTTTGCTCTAACTCCTTATGATTCTGGGACAACCAGTCTTTGCTCTAACTCCTTATGATTCTGAGACAACCAGTCTTTGCTCTAACTCCTTATGATTCTGAGACAACCAGTCTTTGCTCTAACTCCTTATGATTCTGAGACAACCAGTCTTTGCTCTAACTCCTTATGATTCTGAGACAACCAGTCTTTGCTGTCACTCCTTATGATTCTGAGACAACCAGTCTTTGCTCTTTCTCCTTATGATTCTGAGACAACCAGTTTTTGCTCTTTCTCCTTATGATTCTGAGACAACCAGTCTTTGCTCTAATTCCTTATGATTCTGAGACAACCAGTCTTTGCTCTAACTCCTTATGATTCTGGGACGACCAGTCTTTGCTCCAACTCCTTATGATTCTGAGACAACCAGTCTTTGCTCTAACTCCTTATGATTCTGAGACAACCAGTCTTTGCTCTAACTCCTTATGATTCTGGGACAACCAGTCTTTGCTCTAACTCCTTATGATTCTGAGACAACCAGTCTTTGCTCTTTCTCCTTATGATTCTGAGACAACCAGTCTTTGCTCTAACTCCTTATGATTCTGAGACAACCAGTGTTTGCTCTAACTCCTTATGATTCTGGGACAACCAGTCTTTGCTCTTTCTCCTTATGATTCTGAGACAACCAGTCTTTGCTCTAACTCCTTATGATTCTGAGACAACCAGTCTTTGCTCTAACTCCTTATGATTCTGGGACAACCAGTCTTTGCTCTTTCTCCTTATGATTCTGAGACTACCAGTCTTTGCTCTAACTTCTTATGATTCTGAGCCAAAGGGGCTTTGCTCTAACTTCTTATGATTCTGAGACAACCAGTCTTTGCTCTAACTCCTTATGATTCTGGGACAACCAGTCTTTGCTCTTTCTCCTTATGATTCTGAGACAACCAGTCTTTGCTCTTTCTCCTTTTGATTCTGAGACAACCAGTCTTTGCTCTTTCTCCTTATGATTCTGGGACAACCAGTCTTTGCTCTAACTCCTTATGATTCTGAGACAACCAGTCTTTGCTCTAACTCCTTATGATTCTGAGAAAACCAGTCTTTGCTCTAACCCCTTATGATTCTGAGACAACCAGTCTTTGCTCTAAATCCTTATGATTCTGAGACAGCCCGTCTTTGCTCTAACTCCTTATGATTCTGGGACAACCAGTCTTTGCTCTAACTCCTTATGATTCTGAGACAGCCAATCTTTGCTCTAACTCCTTATGATTCTGCGACAACCAGTCTTTGCTCTAACTCCTTATGATTCTGAGACAACCAGTCTTTGCTCTAACTCCTTATGATTCTGAGACAACCAGTCTTTGCTCTAACTCCTTATGATTCTGAGACAACCAGTCTTTGCTCTAACTCCTTATGATTCTGAGACAGCCAATCTTTGCTCTAACTCCTTATGATTTTGCGACAACCAGTCTTTGCTCTAACTCCTTATGATTCTGAGACCACTAGTCTTTGCTCTAACTCCTTATGATTCTGAGACAACCAGTCTTTGCTCAACTCCTTATGATTCTGAGACAACCAGTATTTGCTCTAACTCCTTATGATTCTGGGACGACCAGTCTTTGCTCCAACTCCTTATGATTCTTAGACAACCAGTCTTTGCTCTAACTCCTTATGATTCTGGGACAACCAGTCTTTGCTCTAACTCCTTATGATTCTGAGACAACCAGTCTTTGCTCAAACTCCTTATGATTCTGAGACAACCAGTCTTTGCTCTAACTCCTTATGATTCTGGGACGACCAGTCTTTGCTCTAACTCCTTATGATTCTGGGACGACCAGTCTTTGCTCCAACTCCTTATGATTCTGAGACAACCAGTCTTTGCTCTAACTCCTTATGATTCTGGGACAACCAGTCTTTGCTCTAACTCCTTATGATTCTGAGACAACCAGTCTTTGCTCTAACTCCTTATGATTCTGAGACAACCAGTCTTTGCTCTAACTCCTTATGATTCTGAGACAACCAGTCTTTGCTCTAACTCCTTATGATTCTGAGACAACCAGTCTTTGCTGTCACTCCTTATGATTCTGAGACAACCAGTCTTTGCTCTTTCTCCTTATGATTCTGAGACAACCAGTTTTTGCTCTTTCTCCTTATGATTCTGAGACAACCAGTCTTTGCTCTAATTCCTTATGATTCTGAGACAACCAGTCTTTGCTCTAACTCCTTATGATTCTGGGACGACCAGTCTTTGCTCCAACTCCTTATGATTCTGAGACAACCAGTCTTTGCTCTAACTCCTTATGATTCTGAGACAACCAGTCTTTGCTCTAACTCCTTATGATTCTGGGACAACCAGTCTTTGCTCTAACTCCTTATGATTCTGAGACAACCAGTCTTTGCTCTTTCTCCTTATGATTCTGAGACAACCAGTCTTTGCTCTAACTCCTTATGATTCTGAGACAACCAGTGTTTGCTCTAACTCCTTATGATTCTGGGACAACCAGTCTTTGCTCTAACTCCTTATGATTCTGAGACAACCAGTCTTTGCTCTAACTCCTTATGATTCTGAGACAACCAGTCTTTGCTCTAACTCCTTATGATTCTGGGACAACCAGTCTTTGCTCTTTCTCCTTATGATTCTGAGACTACCAGTCTTTGCTCTAACTTCTTATGATTCTGAGCCAAAGGGGCTTTGCTCTAACTTCTTATGATTCTGAGACAACCAGTCTTTGCTCTAACTCCTTATGATTCTGGGACAACCAGTCTTTGCTCTTTCTCCTTATGATTCTGAGACAACCAGTCTTTGCTCTTTCTCCTTTTGATTCTGAGACAACCAGTCTTTGCTCTTTCTCCTTATGATTCTGGGACAACCAGTCTTTGCTCTAACTCCTTATGATTCTGAGACAACCAGTCTTTGCTCTAACTCCTTATGATTCTGAGAAAACCAGTCTTTGCTCTAACCCCTTATGATTCTGAGACAACCAGTCTTTGCTCTAAATCCTTATGATTCTGAGACAGCCCGTCTTTGCTCTAACTCCTTATGATTCTGGGACAACCAGTCTTTGCTCTAACTCCTTATGATTCTGAGACAGCCAATCTTTGCTCTAACTCCTTATGATTCTGCGACAACCAGTCTTTGCTCTAACTCCTTATGATTCTGAGACAACCAGTCTTTGCTCTAACTCCTTATGATTCTGAGACAACCAGTCTTTGCTCTAACTCCTTATGATTCTGAGACAACCAGTCTTTGCTCTAACTCCTTATGATTCTGGGACAACCAGTCTTTGCTCTAACTCTTTATGATTCTGAGACAACCAGCCTTTGCTCTTTCTCCTTATGATTCTGGGACAACCAGTCTTTGCTCTAACTCCTTATGATTCTGAGACAACCAGTCTTTGCTCTAACTCCTTATGATTCTGAGACGACCAGTCTTTGCTCTAACTCCTTATGATTCTGAGACAACCAGTCTTTGCTCTTTCTCCTTATGATTCTGAGACAATCATGCTTTGCTCTTTCTCCTTATGATTCTGAGACAACCAGTCTTTGCTCTTACTTCTTATGATTCTGAGACTACCAGTCTTTGCTCTAACTTCTTATGATTCTGAGACAACCAGTCTTTGCTCTAACTTCTTATGATTCTGAGACAACCAGTCTTTGCTCTAACTTCTTATGATTCTGAGACAACCAGTCTTTGCTCTAACTCCTTATGATTCTGAGACAACCCGTCTTTGCTCTAACTCCTTATGATTCTTAGACAACTAGTCTTTGCTCTAACTCCTTATGATTCTGAGACAACCAGTCTTTGCTCTAACTCCTTATGATTCTGAGACAACCAGTCTTTGCTCTTTCTCCTTATGATTCTGAGACAACCAGTCTTTGCTCTAACTCCTTATGATTCTGAGACAACCAGTCTTTGCTCTAACTCCTTATGATTCTGGGACAACCAGTCTTTGCTCTTTCTCCTTATGATTCTGAGACAACCAGTCTTTGCTCTAACTCCTTATGATTCTGAGACAACCAGTCTTTGCTCTAACTCCTTATGATTCTGAGACAACCAGTCTTTGCTCTAACTCCTTATGATTCTGGGACAACCAGTCTTTGCTCTTTCTCCTTATGATTCTGAGACAATCAGTCTTTGCTCTTTCTCCTTATGATTCTGAGACAACCAGTCTTTGCTCTAACTTCTTATGATTCTGAGACAACCAGTCTTTGCTCTAACTTCTTATGATTCTGAGACAACCAGTCTTTGCTCTAACTTCTTATGATTTTGAGACAACCAGTCTTTGCTCTAACTTCTTATGATTCTGAGACAACCAGTCTTTGCTCTAACTCCTTATGATTCTGAGACAACCCGTCTTTGCTCTAACTCCTTATGATTCTGAGACAACCAGTCTTTGCTCTAACTCCTTATGATTCTGAGACAACCAGTATTTGCTCTAACTCCTTATGATTCTGAGACAACCAGTCTTTGCTCTAACTCCTTATGATTCTGAGACAGCCAGTCTTTGCTCTAACTCCTTATGATTCTGGGACAGCCAGTCTTTGCTCTAACTCCTTATGATTCTGAGACAGCCAATCTTTGCTCTAACTCCTTATGATTTTGCGACAACCAGTCTTTGCTCTAACTCCTTATGATTCTGAGACAACTAGTCTTTGCTCAACTCCTTATGATTCTGAGACAACCAGTATTTGCTCTAACTCCTTATGATTCTGGGACGACCAGTCTTTGCTCCAACTCCTTATGATTTTGAGACAACCAGACTTTGCTCTAACTCCTTATGATTCTGGGACAACCAGTCTTTGCTCTTTTTCCTTATGATTCTGAGACAACCAGTCTTTGCTCAAACTCCTTATGATTCTGGGACGACCAGTCTTTGCTCTAACTCCTTATGATTCTGAGACGACCAGTCTTTGCTCCAACTCCTTATGATTCTGAGACAACCAGTCTTTGCTCTAACTCCTTATGATTCTGGGACAACCAGTCTTTGCTCTAACTCCTTATGATTCTGAGACAACCAGTCTTTGCTCTAACTCCTTATGATTCTGAGACAACCAGTCTTTGCTCTAACTCCTTATGATTCTGAGACAACCAGTCTTTGCTCTTTTTCCTTATGATTCTGAGACAACCAGTCTTTGCTCTTTCTCCTTATGATTCTGAGACAACCAGTCTTTGCTCTAACTCCTTATGATTCTGAGACAACCAGTGTTTGCTCTAACTCCTTATGATTCTGGGACAACCAGTCTTTGATCTTTCTCCTTATGATTCTGAGACAACCAGTCTTTGCTCTAACTCCTTATGATTCTGAGACAACCAGTCTTTGCTCTAACTCCTTATGATTCTGGGACAACCAGTCTTTGCTCTTTCTCCTTATGATTCTGAGACAACCATTCTTTGCTCTAACTTCTTATGATTCTGAGACTACCAGTCTTTGCTCTAACTTCTTATGATTCTGAGACAACCAGTCTTTGCTCTAACTTCTTATGATTCTGAGACAACCAGTCTTTGCTCTAACTTCTTATGATTCTGAGACAACCAGTCTTTGCTCTAAGTCCTTGTGATTCTGAGACAACCAGTCTTTGCTCTAACTCCTTATGATTCTGAGACAACCAGTCTTTGCTCTAACTCCTTATGATTCTGAGACAACCAGTCTTTGTTCTAACTCCTTATGATTCTGAGACAACCAGTCTTTGGTCAAACTCCTTATGATTCTGAGACAACCAGTCTTTGCTCTAACTCCTTATGATTCTGGGACAACCAGTCTTTGCTCAAATTCCTTATGATTCTGAGACAGCCAATCTTTGCTCTAACTCCTTATGATTCTGAGACAACCAGTCTTTGCTCTAACTCCTTATGATTCTGAGACAACCAGTCTTTGCTCTAGCTCCTTATGATTCTGGGACGATCAGTCTTTGCTCTAACTCCTTATGATTCTGAGACAACCAGTCTTTGCTCTAACTCCTTATAATTCTGGGACAACCAGTCTTTGCTCTAACTCTTTATGATTCTGAGACAACCAGTCTTTGCTCTTTCTCCTTATGATTCTGGGACAAACAGTCTTTGCTCTAACTCCTTATGATTCTGAGACAACCAGTCTTTGCTCTATCTCCTTATGATTCTGAGACAACCAGTCTTTGCTCTAACTCCTTATGATTCTGAGACAACCAGTCTTTGCTCTTTCTCCTTATGATTCTGAGACAACCAGTCTTTGCTCTTTCTCCTTATGATTCTGAGACAACCAGTCTTTGCTCTTTCTCCTTATGATTCTGGGACAACCATTCTTTGCTCTAACTCCTTATGATTCTGAGACAACCAGTCTTTGCTCTAACTCCTTATGATTCTGAGAAAACCAGTCTTTGCTCTAACCCCTTATGATTCTGAGACAACCAGTCTTTGCTCTAAATCCTTATGATTCTGAGACAGCCAGTCTTTGCTCTAACTCCTTATGATTCTGGGACAACCAGTCTTTGCTCTAACTCCTTATGATTCTGAGACAGCCAATCTTTGCTCTAACTCCTTATCATTCTGCGACAACCAGTCTTTGCTCTAACACCTTATGATTCTGAGACAGCCAATCTTTGCTCTAACTCCTTATGATTCTGCGACAACCAGTCTTTGCTCTAACACCTTATGATTCTGAGACAACCAATCTTTGCTCTAACTCCTTATGATTCTGAGACAACCAGTCTTTGCTCTAACTCTTTATGATTCTGGGACAACCAGTCTTTGCTCTAACTCTTTATGATTCTGAGACAACCAGCCTTTGCTCTTTCTCCTTATGATCCTGGGACAACCAGTCTCTGCTCTAACTCCTTATGATTCTGAGACAACCAGTCTTTGCTCTAACTCCTTATGATTCTGAGACGACCATTCTTTGCTCTAACTCCTTATGATTCTGGGACAACCAGTCTTTGCTCTTTCTCCTTATGATTCTGAGACAACCAGTCTTTGCTCTAACTCCTTATGATTCTGGGACAACCAGTCTTTGCTCTAACTCCTTATGATTCTGAGACAACCAGTCTTTGCTCTAACTCTTTTATGATTCTGAGACAACCAGTCTTTGCTCTAACTCCTTATGATTCTGAGACAACCAGTCTTTGCTCTAACTCCTTATGATTCTGAGACAACCAGTCTTTGCTCTAACTCCTTATGATTCTGAGACAACCAGTCTTTGCTCTAACTCCTTATGATTCTGAGACAACCAGTCTTTGCTCTTTCTCCTTATGATTCTGAGACAACCAGTCTTTGCTCTAACTCCTTATGATTCTGAGACAACCAGTCTTTGCTCTAACTCCTTATGATTCTGGGACGACCAGTCTTTGCTCCAACTCCTTGTGATTCTGAGACAACCAGTCTTTGCTCTAACTCCTTATGATTCTGGGACAACCAGTCTTTGCTCTAACTCCTTATGATTCTGAGACAACCAGTCTTTGCTCTAACTCCTTATGATTCTGAGACAACCAGTCTTTGCTCTAACTCCTTATGATTCTGAGACAACCAGTCTTTGCTCTTTCTCCTTATGATTCTGAGACAACCAGTCTTTGCTCTAACTCCTTATGATTCTGAGACAACCAGTCTTTGCTCTAACTCCTTATGATTCTGGGACAACCAGTCTTTGCTCTTTCTCCTTTTGATTCTGAGACAACCAGTCTTTGCTCTAACTCCTTATGATTCTGAGACAACCAGTCTTTGCTCTAACTCCTTATGATTCTGAGACAACCAGTCTTTGCTCTAACTCCTTATGATTCTGGGACAACCAGTCTTTGCTCTTTCTCCTTATGATTCTGAGACAATCAGTCTTTGCTCTTTCTCCTTATGATTCTGAGACAACCAGTCTTTGCTCTAACTTCTTATGATTCTGAGACAACCAGTCTTTGCTCTAACTTCTTATGATTTTGAGACGACCAGTCTTTGCTCCAACTCCTTGTGATTCTGAGACAACCAGTCTTTGCTCTAACTCCTTATGATTCTGGGACAACCAGTCTTTGCTCTAACTCCTTATGATTCTGAGACAACCAGTCTTTGCTCTAACTCCTTATGATTCTGAGACAACCAGTCTTTGCTCTAACTCCTTATGATTCTGAGACAACCAGTCTTTGCTCTTTCTCCTTATGATTCTGAGACAACCAGTCTTTGCTCTAACTCCTTATGATTCTGAGACAACCAGTCTTTGCTCTAACTCCTTATGATTCTGGGACAACCAGTCTTTGCTCTTTCTCCTTATGATTCTGAGACAACTAGTCTTTGCTCTAACTCCTTATGATTCTGAGACAACCAGTCTTTGCTCTAACTCCTTATGATTCTGAGACAACCAGTCTTTGCTCTAACTCCTTATGATTCTGGGACAACCAGTCTTTGCTCTTTCTCCTTATGATTCTGAGACAATCAGTCTTTGCTCTTTCTCCTTATGATTCTGAGACAACCAGTCTTTGCTCTAACTTCTTATGATTCTGAGACAACCAGTCTTTGCTCTAATTTCTTATGATTTTGAGACAACCAGTCTTTGCTCTAACTTCTTATGATTCTGAGACAACCAGTCTTTGCTCTAACTCCTTATGATTCTGAGACAACCCGTCTTTGCTCTAACTCCTTATGATTCTGAGACAACCAGTCTTTGCTCTAACTCCTTATGATTCTGAGACAACCAGTATTTGCTCTAACTCCTTATGATTCTGAGACAACCAGTCTTTGCTCTAACTCCTTATGATTCTGAGACAGCCAGTTTTTGCTCTAACTCCTTATGATTCTGGGACAGCCCGTCTTTGCTCTAACTCCTTATGATTCTGAGACAGCCAATCTTTGCTCTAACTCCTTATGATTTTGCGACAACCAGTCTTTGCTCTAACTCCTTATGATTCTGAGACAACTAGTCTTTGCTCTAACTCCTTATGATTCTGAGACAACCAGTCTTTGCTCAACTCCTTATGATTCTGAGACAACCAGTATTTGCTCTAACTCCTTATGATTCTGGGACGACCAGTCTTTGCTCCAACTCCTTATGATTTTGAGACAACCAGTCTTTGCTCTAACTCCTTATGATTCTGGGACAACCAGTCTTTGCTCTTTTTCCTTATGATTCTGAGACAACCAGTCTTTGCTCAAACTCCTTATGATTCTGAGACAACCAGTCTTTGCTCTAACTCCTTATGATTCTGGGACGACCAGTCTTTGCTCTAACTCCTTATGATTCTGAGACGACCAGTCTTTGCTCCAACTCCTTATGATTCTGAGACAACCAGTCTTTGCTCTAACTCCTTATGATTCTGGGATAACCAGTCTTTGCTCTTACTCCTTATGATTCTGAGACAACCAGTCTTTGCTCTAACTCCTTATGATTCTGAGACAACCAGTCTTTGCTCTAACTCCTTATGATTCTGAGACAACCAGTCTTTGCTCTTTTTCCTTATGATTCTGAGACAACCAGTCTTTGCTCTTTCTCCTTATGATTCTGAGACAACCAGTCTTTGCTCTAATTCCTTATGATTCTGAGACAACAAGTTTTTGCTCTAACTCCTTATGATTCTGGGACGACCAGTCTTTGCTCCAACTCCTTATGATTCTGAGACAACCAGTCTTTGCTCTAACTCCTTATGATTCTGAGACAACCAGTCTTTGCTCTAACTCCTTATGATTCTGGGACAACCAGTCTTTGCTCTAACTCCTTATGATTCTGAGACAACCAGTCTTTGCTCTTTCTCCTTATGATTCTGAGACAACCAGTCTTTGCTCTAACTCCTTATGATTCTGAGACAACCAGTGTTTGCTCTAACTCCTTATGATTCTGGGACAACCAGTCTTTGCTCTTTCTCCTTATGATTCTGAGACAACCAGTCTTTGCTCTAACTCCTTATGATTCTGAGACAACCAGTCTTTGCTCTAACTCCTTATGATTCTGGGACAACCAGTCTTTGCTCTTTCTCCTTATGATTCTGAGACAACCATTCTTTGCTCTAACTTCTTATGATTCTGAGACTACCAGTCTTTGCTCTAACTTCTTATGATTCTGAGACAACCAGTCTTTGCTCTAACTTCTTATGATTCTGAGACAACCAGTCTTTGCTCTAACTTCTTATGATTCTGAGACAACCAGTCTTTGCTCTAACTCCTTGTGATTCTGAGACAACCAGTCTTTGCTCTAACTCCTTATGATTCTGAGACAACCAGTCTTTGCTCTAACTCCTTATGATTCTGAGACAACCAGTCTTTGTTCTAACTCCTTATGATTCTGAGACAACCAGTCTTTGGTCAAACTCCTTATGATTCTGAGACAACCAGTCTTTGCTCTAACTCCTTATGATTCTGGGACAACCAGTCTTTGCTCAAATTCCTTATGATTCTGAGACAGCCAATCTTTGCTCTAACTCCTTATGATTCTGAGACAACCAGTCTTTGCTCTAACTCCTTATAATTCTGAGACAACCAGTCTTTGCTCTAGCTCCTTACGATTCTGGGACGACCAGTCTTTGCTCTAACTCCTTATGATTCTGAGACAACCAGTCTTTGCTCTAACTCCTTATAATTCTGGGACAACCAGTCTTTGCTCTAACTCTTTATGATTCTGAGACAACCAGTCTTTGCTCTTTCTCCTTATGATTCTGGGACAAACAGTCTTTGCTCTAACTCCTTATGATTCTGAGACAACCAGTCTTTGCTCTATCTCCTTATGATTCTGAGACAACCAGTCTTTGCTCTAACTCCTTATGATTCTGAGACAACCAGTCTTTGCTCTTTCTCCTTATGATTCTGAGACAACCAGTCTTTGCTCTTTCTCCTTATGATTCTGAGACAACCAGTCTTTGCTCTTTCTCCTTATGATTCTGGGACAACCATTCTTTGCTCTAACTCCTTATGATTCTGAGACAACCAGTCTTTGCTCTAACTCCTTATGATTCTGAGAAAACCAGTCTTTGCTCTAACCCCTTATGATTCTGAGACAACCAGTCTTTGCTCTAAATCCTTATGATTCTGAGACAGCCAGTCTTTGCTCTAACTCCTTATGATTCTGAGACAGCCAATCTTTGCTCTAACTCCTTATGATTCTGCGACAACCAGTCTTTGCTCTAACACCTTATGATTCTGAGACAGCCAATCTTTGCTCTAACTCCTTATGATTCTGCGACAACCAGTCTTTGCTCTAACACCTTATGATTCTGAGACAACCAGTCTTTGCTCTAACTCCTTATGATTCTGAGACAACCAGTCTTTGCTCTAACTCTTTATGATTCTGGGACAACCAGTCTTTGCTCTAACTCTTTATGATTCTGAGACAACCAGCCTTTGCTCTTTCTCCTTATGATCCTGGGACAACCAGTCTCTGCTCTAACTCCTTATGATTCTGAGACAACCAGTCTTTGCTCTAACTCCTTATGATTCTGAGACGACCATTCTTTGCTCTAACTCCTTATGATTCTGGGACAACCAGTCTTTGCTCTTTCTCCTTATGATTCTGAGACAACCAGTCTTTGCTCTAACTCCTTATGATTCTGGGACAACCAGTCTTTGCTCTAACTCCTTATGATTCTGAGACAACCAGTCTTTGCTCTAACTCTTTTATGATTCTGAGACAACCAGTCTTTGCTCTAACTCCTTATGATTCTGAGACAACCAGTCTTTGCTCTAACTCCTTATGATTCTGAGACAACCAGTCTTTGCTCTAACTCCTTATGATTCTGAGACAACCAGTCTTTGCTCTAACTCCTTATGATTCTGAGACAACCAGTCTTTGCTCTTTCTCCTTATGATTCTGAGACAACCAGTCTTTGCTCTAACTCCTTATGATTCTGAGACAACCAGTCTTTGCTCTAACTCCTTATGATTCTGGGACGACCAGTCTTTGCTCCAACTCCTTGTGATTCTGAGACAACCAGTCTTTGCTCTAACTCCTTATGATTCTGGGACAACCAGTCTTTGCTCTAACTCCTTATGATTCTGAGACAACCCGTCTTTGCTCTAACTCCTTATGATTCTGAGACAACCAGTCTTTGCTCTAACTCCTTATGATTCTGAGACAACCAGTCTTTGCTCTAACTTCTTATGATTCTGAGACAACCAGTCTTTGCTCTAACTCCTTATGATTCTGAGACAGCCAGTCTTTGCTCTAACTCCTTATGATTCTGGGACAGCCAGTCTTTGCTCTAACTCCTTATGATTCTGAGACAGCCAATCTTTGATCTAACTCCTTATGATTCTGAGACAACCAGTCTTTGCTCTAACTCCTTATGATTCTGAGACAACCAGTCTTTGCTCTAACTCCTTATGATTCTGGGACAACCAGTCTTTGCTCTAACTCTTTATGATTCTGAGACAACCAGCCTTTGCTCTTTCTCCTTATGATTCTGGGACAACCAGTCTCTGCTCTAACTCCTTATGATTCTGAGACAACCAGTCTTTGCTCTAACTCCTTATGATTCTGAGACGACCATTCTTTGCTCTAACTCCTTATGATTCTGGGACAACCAGTCTTTGCTCTTTCTCCTTATGATTCTGAGACAACCAGTCTTTGCTCTAACTCCTTATGATTCTGGGACAACCAGTCTTTGCTCTAACTCCTTATGATTCTGAGACAACCAGTCTTTGCTCTAACTCCTTATGATTCTGAGACAACCAGTCTTTGCTCTAACTCCTTATGATTCTGAGACAACCAGTCTTTGCTCTAACTCCTTATGATTCTGAGACAACCAGTCTTTGCTCTAACTCCTTATGATTCTGAGACAACCAGTCTTTGCTCTAACTCCTTATGATTCTGAGACAACCAGTCTTTCCTCTTTCTCCTTATGATTCTGAGACAACCAGTCTTTGCTCTAACTCCTTATGATTCTGAGACAACCAGTCTTTGCTCTAACTCCTTATGATTCTGGGACGACCAGTCTTTGCTCCAACTCCTTGTGATTCTGAGACAACCAGTCTTTGCTCTAACTCCTTATGATTCTGGGACAACCAGTCTTTTCTCTAACTCCTTATGATTCTGGGACAACCAGTCTTTGCTCTAACTCCTTATGATTCTGAGACAACCAGTCTTTGCTCTTTCTCCTTATGATTCTGAGACAACCAGTCTTTGCTCTAACTCCTTATGATTCTGAGACAGCCAATCTTTGCTCTAACTCCTTATGATTCTGAGACAACCAGTCTTTGCTCTAACTCCTTATGATTCTGAGACAACCAGTCTTTGCTCTAACTCCTTACGATTCTGAGACAACCAGTCTTTGCTCTAACTCCTTATGATTCTGAGACAACCAGTCTTTGCTCTTTCTCCTTATGATTCTGAGACAACCAGTCTTTGCTCTAACTCCTTATGATTCTGAGACAACCAGTCTTTGCTCTAACTCCTTATGATTCTGGGACGACCAGTCTTTTCTCCAACTCCTTATGATTCTGAGACAACCAGTCTTTGCTCTAACTCCTTATGATTCTGAGACAACCAGTCTTTGCTCTAACTCCTTATGATTCTGGGACAACCAGTCTTTGCTCTAACTCCTTATGATTCTGAGACTACCAGTCTTTGCTCTTTCTCCTTATGATTCTGAGACAACCAGTCTTTGCTCTAACTCCTTATGATTCTGAGACAACCAGTCTTTGCTCTAACTCCTTATGATTCTGGGACAACCAGTCTTTGCTCTTTCTCCTTATGATTCTGAGACAACCAGTCTTTGCTCTAACTCCTTATGAGTCTGAGACAACCAGTGTTTGCTCTAACTCCTTATGATTCTGAGACAACCAGTCTTTGCTCTAACTCCTTATGATTCTGGGACAACCAGTCTTTGCTCTTTCTCCTTATGATTCTGAGACAATCAGTCTTTGCTCTTTCTCCTTATGATTCTGAGACAACCAGTCTTTGCTCTAACTTCTTATGATTCTGAGACTACCAGTCTTTGCTCTAACTTCTTATGATTCTGAGACAACCAGTCTTTGCTCTAACTTCTTATGATTCTGAGACAACCAGTCTTTGCTCTAACTTCTTATGATTCTGAGACAACCAGTCTTTGCTCTAACTCCTTATGATTCTGAGACAACCCGTCTTTGCTCTAACTCCTTATGATTCTGAGACAACCAGTCTTTGCTCTAACTCCTTATGATTCTGAGACAACCAGTCTTTGCTCTAACTCCTTATGATTCTGAGACAACCAGTCTTTGCTCTTTCTCCTTATGATTCTGAGACAACCAGTCTTTGCTCTAACTCCTTATGATTCTGAGACAACCAGTCTTTGCTCTAACTCCTTATGATTCTGGGACAACCAGTCTTTGCTCTTTCTCCTTATGATTCTGAGACAACCAGTCTTTGCTCTAACTCCTTATGATTCTGAGACAACCAGTCTTTGCTCTAACTCCTTATGATTCTGAGACAACCAGTCTTTGCTCTAACTCCTTATGATTCTGGGACAACCAGTCTTTGCTCTTTCTCCTTATGATTCTGAGACAATCAGTCTTTGCTCTTTCTCCTTATGATTCTGAGACTACCAGTCTTTGCTCTAACTTCTTTTGATTCTGAGACTACCTATCTTTGCTCTAACTTCTTATTATTCTGAGACAACCAGTCTTTGCTCTAACTTCTTATGATTCTGAGACAACCAGTCTTTGCTCTAACTTCTTATGATTCTGAGACAACCAGTCTTTGCTCTAACTCCTTATGATTCTGAGACAACCCGTCTTTGCTCTAACTCCCTATGATTCTGAGACAACCAGTCTTTGCTCTAACTCCTTATGATTCTGAGACAACCAGTCTTTGCTCTAACTCCTTATGATTCTGAGACAACCAGTCTTTGCTCTAACTCCTTATGATTCTGAGACAGCCAGTCTTTGCTCTAACTCCTTATGATTCTGGGACAGCCAGTCTTTGCTCTAACTCCTTATGATTCTGAGACAGCCAATCTTTGCTCTAACTCCTTATGATTCTGAGACAACCAGTCTTTGCTCTAACTCCTTATGATTCTGAGACAGCCAGTCTTTGCTCTAACTCCTTATGATTCTGGGACAACCAGTCTTTGCTCTAACTCTTTATGATTCTGAGACTACCAGCCTTTGCTCTTTCTCCTTATGATTCTGGGACAACCATTCTCTGCTCTAACTCCTTATGATTCTGAGACAACCAGTCTTTGCTCTAACTCCTTATGATTCTGAGACGACCATTCTTTGCTCTAACTCCTTATGATTCTGGGACAACCAGTCTTTGCTCTTTCTCCTTATGATTCTGAGACAACCAGTCTTTGCTCTAACTCCTTATGATTCTGGGACAACCAGTCTTTGCTCTAACTCCTTATGATTCTGAGACAACCAGTCTTTGCTCTAACTCCTTATGATTCTGAGACAACCAGTCTTTGCTCTTTCTCCTTATGATTCTGAGACAACCAGTCTTTGCTCTAACTCCTTATGATTCTGGGACGACCAGTCTTTGCTCCAACTCCTTGTGATTCTGAGACAACCAGTCTTTGCTCTAACTCCTTATGATTCTGGGACAACCAGTCTTTTCTCTAACTCCTTATGATTCTGGGACAACCAGTCTTTGCTCTAACTCCTTATGATTCTGAGACAACCAGTCTTTGCTCTTTCTCCTTATGATTCTGAGACAACCAGTCTTTGCTCTAACTCCTTATGATTCTGAGACAGCCAATCTTTGCTCTAACTCCTTATGATTCTGAGACAACCAGTCTTTGCTCGAACTCCTTATGATTCTGAGACAACCAGTCTTTGCTCTAACTCCTTACGATTCTGAGACAACCAGTCTTTGCTCTAACTCCTTATGATTCTGAGACAACCAGTCTTTGCTCTTTCTCCTTATGATTCTGAGACAACCAGTCTTTGCTCTAACTCCTTATGATTCTGAGACAACCAGTCTTTGCTCTAACTCCTTATGATTCTGGGACGACCAGTCTTTGCTCCAACTCCTTATGATTCTGAGACAACCAGTCTTTGCTCTAACTCCTTATGATTCTGGGACGACCAGTCTTTGCTCCAACTCCTTATGATTCTGAGACAACCAGTCTTTGCTCTAACTCCTTATGATTCTGAGACAACCAGTCTTTGCTCTAACTCCTTATGATTCTGGGACAACCAGTCTTTGCTCTAACTCCTTATGATTCTGAGACTACCAGTCTTTGCTCTTTCTCCTTATGATTCTGAGACAACCAGTCTTTGCTCTAACTCCTTATGATTCTGAGACAACCAGTCTTTGCTCTAACTCCTTATGATTCTGGGACAACCAGTCTTTGCTCTTTCTCCTTATGATTCTGAGACAACCAGTCTTTGCTCTAACTCCTTATGAGTCTGAGACAACCAGTGTTTGCTCTAACTCCTTATGATTCTGAGACAACCAGTCTTTGCTCTAACTCCTTATGATTCTGTGACAACCAGTCTTTGCTCTTTCTCCTTATGATTCTGAGACAATCAGTCTTTGCTCTTTCTCCTTATGATTCTGAGACAACCAGTCTTTGCTCTAACTTCTTATGATTCTGAGACTACCAGTCTTTGCTCTAACTTCTTATGATTCTGAGACAACCAGTCTTTGCTCTAACTTCTTATGATTCTGAGACAACCAGTCTTTGCTCTAACTTCTTATGATTCTGAGACAACCAGTCTTTGCTCTAACTCCTTATGATTCTGAGACAACCCGTCTTTGCTCTAACTCCTTATGATTCTGAGACAACCAGTCTTTGCTCTAACTCCTTATGATTCTGAGACAACCAGTCTTTGCTCTAACTCCTTATGATTCTGAGACAACCAGTCTTTGCTCTTTCTCCTTATGATTCTGAGACAACCAGTCTTTGCTCTAACTCCTTATGATTCTGAGACAACTAGTCTTTGCTCTAACTCCTTATGATTCTGGGACAACCAGTCTTTGCTCTTTCTCCTTATGATTCTGAGACAACCAGTCTTTGCTCTAACTCCTTATGATTCTGAGACAACCAGTCTTTGCTCTAACTCCTTATGATTCTGAGACAACCAGTCTTTGCTCTAACTCCTTATGATTCTGGGACAACCAGTCTTTGCTCTTTCTCCTTATGATTCTGAGACAATCAGTCTTTGCTCTTTCTCCTTATGATTCTGAGACTACCAGTCTTTGCTCTAACTTCTTATGATTCTGAGACTACCTATCTTTGCTCTAACTTCTTATTATTCTGAGACAACCAGTCTTTGCTCTAACTTCTTATGATTCTGAGACAACCAGTCTTTGCTCTAACTTCTTATGATTCTGAGACAACCAGTCTTTGCTCTAACTCCTTATGATTCTGAGACAACCCGTCTTTGCTCTAACTCCTTATGATTCTGAGACAACCAGTCTTTGCTCTAACTCCTTATGATTCTGAGACAACCAGTCTTTGCTCTAACTCCTTATGATTCTGAGACAACCAGTCTTTGCTCTAACTCCTTATGATTCTGGGACAGCCAGTCTTTGCTCTAACTCCTTATGATTCTGGGACAGCCAGTCTTTGCTCTAACTCCTTATGATTCTGAGACAGCCAATCTTTGCTCTAACTCCTTATGATTCTGAGACAACCAGTCTTTGCTCTAACTCCTTATGATTCTGAGACAACCAGTCTTTGCTCTAACTCCTTATGATTCTGGGACAACCAGTCTTTGCTCTAACTCTTTATGATTCTGAGACAACCAGCCTTTGCTCTTTCTCCTTATGATTCTGGGACAACCAGTCTCTGCTCTAACTCCTTATGATTCTGAGACAACCAGTCTTTGCTCTAACTCCTTATGATTCTGAGACGACCATTCTTTGCTCTAACTCCTTATGATTCTGGGACAACCAGTCTTTGCTCTTTCTCCTTATGATTCTGAGACAACCAGTCTTTGCTCTAACTCCTTATGATTCTGGGACAACCAGTCTTTGCTCTAACTCCTTATGATTCTGAGACAACCAGTCTTTGCTCTAACTCCTTATGATTCTGAGACAACCAGTCTTTGCTCTAACTCCTTATGATTCTGAGACAACCAGTCTTTGCTCTAACTCCTTATGATTCTGAGACAACCAGTCTTTGCTCTAACTCCTTATGATTCTGAGACAACCAGTCTTTGCTCTAACTCCTTATGATTCTGAGACAACCAGTCTTTGCTCTTTCTCCTTATGATTCTGAGACAACCAGTCTTTGCTCTAACTCCTTATGATTCTGAGACAACCAGTCTTTGCTCTAACTCCTTATGATCCTGGGACGACCAGTCTTTGCTCCAACTCCTTGTGATTCTGAGACAACCAGTCTTTGCTCTAACTCCTTATGATTCTGGGACAACCAGTCTTTTCTCTAACTCCTTATGATTCTGGGACAACCAGTCTTTGCTCTAACTCCTTATGATTCTGAGACAACCAGTCTTTGCTCTTTCTCCTTATGATTCTGAGACAGACAATCTTTGCTCTAACTCCTTATGATTCTGAGACAACCAGTCTTTGCTCTAACTCCTTATGATTCTGAGACAACCAGTCTTTGCTCTAACTCCTTACGATTCTGAGACAACCAGTCTTTGCTTTAACTCCTTATGATTCTGAGACAACCAGTCTTTGCTCTTTCTCCTTATGATTCTGAGACAACCAGTCTTTGCTCTAACTCCTTATGATTCTGAGACAACCAGTCTTTGCTCTAACTCCTTATGATTCTGGGACGACCAGTCTTTGCTCCAACTCCTTATGATTCTGAGACAACCAGTCTTTGCTCTAACTCCTTATGATTCTGAGACAACCAGTCTTTGCTCTATTTCCTTATGATTCTGGGACAACCAGTCTTTGCTCTAACTCCTTATGATTCTGAGACTACCAGTCTTTGCTCTTTCTCCTTATGATTCTGAGACAACCAGTCTTTGCTCTAACTCCTTATGATTCTGAGACAACCAGTCTTTGCTCTAACTCCTTATGATTCTGGGACAACCAGTCTTTGCTCTTTCTCCTTATGATTCTGAGACAACCAGTCTTTGCTCTAACTCCTTATGAGTCTGAGACAACCAGTGTTTGCTCTAACTCCTTATGATTCTGAGACAACCAGTCTTTGCTCTAACTCCTTATGATTCTGGGACAACCAGTCTTTGCTCTTTCTCCTTATGATTCTGAGACAATCAGTCTTTGCTCTTTCTCCTTATGATTCTGAGACAACCAGTCTTTGCTCTAACTTCTTATGATTCTGAGACTACCAGTCTTTGCTCTAACTTCTTATGATTCTGAGACAACCAGTCTTTGCTCTAACTTCTTATGATTCTGAGACAACCAGTCTTTGCTCTAACTTCTTATGATTCTGAGACAACCAGTCTTTGCTATAACTCCTTATGATTCTGAGACAACCAGTCTTTGCTCTAACTCCTTATGATTCTGAGACAACCAGTCTTTGCTCTAACTCCTTATGATTCTGAGACAACCAGTCTTTGCTCTAACTCCTTATGATTCTGAGACAACCAGTCTTTGCTCTTTCTCCTTATGATTCTGAGACAACCAGTCTTTGCTCTAACTCCTTATGATTCTGAGACAACCAGTCTTTGCTCTAACTCCTTATGATTCTGGGACAACCAGTCTTTGCTCTTTCTCCTTATGATTCTGAGACAACCAGTCTTTGCTCTAACTCCTTATGATTCTGAGACAACCAGTCTTTGCTCTAACTCCTTATGATTCTGAGACAACCAGTCTTTGCTCTAACTCCTTATGATTCTGGGACAACCAGTCTTTGCTCTTTCTCCTTATGATTCTGAGACAATCAGTCTTTGCTCTTTCTCCTTATGATTCTGAGACAACCAGTCTTTGCTCTAACTTCTTATGATTCTGAGACTACCTATCTCTGCTCTAACTTCTTATTATTCTGAGACAACCAGTCTTTGCTCTAACTTCTTATGATTCTGAGACAACCAGTCTTTGCTCTAACTTCTTATGATTCTGAGACAACCAGTCTTTGCTCTAACTCCTTATGATTCTGAGACAACCAGTCTTTGCTCTAACTCCTTATGATTCTGAGACAACCAGTCTTTGCTCTAACTCCTTATGATTCTGAGACAACCAGTCTTTGCTCTAACTCCTTATGATTCTGAGACAACCAGTCTTTGCTCTAACTCCTTATGATTCTGAGACAGCCAGTCTTTGCTCTAACTCCTTATGATTCTGGGACAGCCAGTCTTTGCTCTAACTCCTTATGATTCTGAGACAGCCAATCTTTGCTCTAACTCCTTATGATTCTGAGACAACCAGTCTTTGCTCAACTCCTTATGATTCTGAGACAACCAGTATTTGCTCTAACTCCTTATGATTCTGGGACGACCAGTCTTTGCTCCAACTCCTTATGATTCTGAGACAACCAGTCTTTGCTCTAACTCCTTATGATTCTGAGACAACCAGTCTTTGCTCTAACTCCTTATGATTCTGAGACAACCAGTCTTTGCTCTAACTCCTTATGATTCTGAGACAACCAGTCTTTGCTCTTTCTCCTTATGATTCTGGGACGACCAGTCTTTGCTCTAACTCCTTATGATTCTGGGACGACCAGTCTTTGCTCCAACTCCTTATGATTCTGAGACAACCAGTCTTTGCTCTAACTCCTTATGATTCTGGGACAACCAGTCTTTGCTCTAACTCCTTATGATTCTGAGACAACCAGTCTTTGCTCTAACTCCTTATGATTCTGAGACAACCAGTCTTTGCTCTAACTCCTTATGATTCTGAGACAACCAGTCTTTGCTCTAACTCCTTATGATTCTGAGACAACCAGTCTTTGCTCTAACTCCTTATGATTCTGAGACAACCAGTCTTTGCTCTTTCTCCTTATGATTCTGAGACAACCAGTCTTTGCTCTTTCTCCTTATGATTCTGAGACAACCAGTCTTTGCTCTAACTCCTTATGAGTCTGAGACAACCAGTGTTTGCTCTAACTCCTTATGATTCTGAGACAACCAGTCTTTGCTCTAACTCCTTATGATTCTGGGACAACCAGTCTTTGCTCTTTCTCCTTATGATTCTGAGACAATCAGTCTTTGCTCTTTCTCCTTATGATTCTGAGACAACCAGTCTTTGCTCTAACTTCTTATGATTCTGAGACTACCAGTCTTTGCTCTAACTTCTTATGATTCTGAGACAACCAGTCTTTGCTCTAACTTCTTATGATTCTGAGACAACCAGTCTTTGCTCTAACTTCTTATGATTCTGAGACAACCAGTCTTTGCTATAACTCCTTATGATTCTGAGACAACCAGTCTTTGCTCTAACTCCTTATGATTCTGAGACAACCAGTCTTTGCTCTAACTCCTTATGATTCTGAGACAACCAGTCTTTGCTCTAACTCCTTATGATTCTGAGACAACCAGTCTTTGCTCTTTCTCCTTATGATTCTGAGACAACCAGTCTTTGCTCTAACTCCTTATGATTCTGAGACAACCAGTCTTTGCTCTAACTCCTTATGATTCTGGGACAACCAGTCTTTGCTCTTTCTCCTTATGATTCTGAGACAACCAGTCTTTGCTCTAACTCCTTATGATTCTGAGACAACCAGTCTTTGCTCTAACTCCTTATGATTCTGAGACAACCAGTCTTTGCTCTAACTCCTTATGATTCTGGGACAACCAGTCTTTGCTCTTTCTCCTTATGATTCTGAGACAATCAGTCTTTGCTCTTTCTCCTTATGATTCTGAGACAACCAGTCTTTGCTCTAACTTCTTATGATTCTGAGACTACCTATCTTTGCTCTAACTTCTTATTATTCTGAGACAACCAGTCTTTGCTCTAACTTCTTATGATTCTGAGACAACCAGTCTTTGCTCTAACTTCTTATGATTCTGAGACAACCAGTCTTTGCTCTAACTCCTTATGATTCTGAGACAACCAGTCTTTGCTCTAACTCCTTATGATTCTGAGACAACCAGTCTTTGCTCTAACTCCTTATGATTCTGAGACAACCAGTCTTTGCTCTAACTCCTTATGATTCTGAGACAACCAGTCTTTGCTCTAACTCCTTATGATTCTGAGACAGCCAGTCTTTGCTCTAACTCCTTATGATTCTGGGACAGCCAGTCTTTGCTCTAACTCCTTATGATTCTGAGACAGCCAATCTTTGCTCTAACTCCTTATGATTCTGAGACAACCAGTCTTTGCTCAACTCCTTATGATTCTGAGACAACCAGTATTTGCTCTAACTCCTTATGATTCTGGGACGACCAGTCTTTGCTCCAACTCCTTATGATTCTGAGACAACCAGTCTTTGCTCTAACTCCTTATGATTCTGAGACAACCAGTCTTTGCTCTAACTCCTTATGATTCTGAGACAACCAGTCTTTGCTCTAACTCCTTATGATTCTGAGACAACCAGTCTTTGCTCTTTCTCCTTATGATTCTGGGACGACCAGTCTTTGCTCTAACTCCTTATGATTCTGGGACGACCAGTCTTTGCTCCAACTCCTTATGATTCTGAGACAACCAGTCTTTGCTCTAACTCCTTATGATTCTGGGACAACCAGTCTTTGCTCTAACTCCTTATGATTCTGAGACAACCAGTCTCTGCTCTAACTCCTTATGATTCTGAGACAACCAGTCTTTGCTCTAACTCCTTATGATTCTGAGACAACCAGTCTTTGCTCTAACTCCTTATGATTCTGAGACAACCAGTCTTTGCTCTAACTCCTTATGATTCTGAGACAACCAGTCTTTGCTCTTTCTCCTTATGATTCTGAGACAACCAGTCTTTGCTCTCTCTCCTTATGATTCTGAGACAACCAGTCTTTGCTCTAATTCCTTATGATTCTGAGACAACCAGTCTTTGCTCTAACTCCTTATGATTCTGAGACAACCAGTCTTTGCTCTTACTTCTTATGATTCTGAGACAACCAGTCTTTGCTCTAACTCCTTATGATTCTGAGACAACCAGTGTTTGCTCTAACTCCTTATGATTCTGGGACAACCAGTCTTTGCTCTTTCTCCTTATGATTCTGAGACAACCAGTCTTTGCTCTAACTCCTTATGATTCTGAGACAACCAGTCTTTGCTCTAACTCCTTATGATTCTGGGACAACCAGTCTTTGCTCTTTCTCCTAATGATTCTGAGACAATCAGTCTTTGCTCTTTCTCCTTATGATTCTGAGACAACCAGTCTTTGCTCTAACTTCTTATGATTCTGAGACTATCAGTCTTTGCTCTAACTTCTTATGATTCTGAGACAACCAGTCTTTGCTCTAACTTCTTATGATTCTGAGACAACCAGTCTTTGCTCTTACTTCTTATGATTCTGAGACAACCAGTCTTTGCTCTAAATCCTTGTGATTCTGAGACAACCAGTCTTTGCTCTAACTCCTTATGATTCTGAGACAACCAGTCTTTGCTCTAACTCCTTATGATTTTGAGACAACCAGTCTTTGTTCTAACTCCTTATGATTCTGAGACAACCAGTCTTTGGTCAAACTCCTTATGATTCTGAGACAACCAGTCTTTGCTCTAACTCCTTATGATTCTGGGACAACCAGTCTTTGCTCAAACTCCTTATGATTCTGAGACAGCCAATCTTTGCTCTAACTCCTTTTGATTCTGCCACAACCAGTCTTTGCTCTAACTCCTTATGATTCTGAGACAACCAGTCTTTGCTCTAGCTCCTTATGATTCTGGGACGACCAGTCTTTTCTCTAACGCCTTATGATTCTGAGACAACCAGTCTTTGCTCTAACTCCTTATGATTCTGAGACAACCAGTCTTTGCTCTAACTCTTTATGATTCTGAGACAACCAGTCTTTGCTCTTTCTCCTTATGATTCTGGGACAACCAGTCTTTGCTCTAACTCCTTATGATTCTGAGACAACCAGTCTTTGCTCTATCTCCTTATGATTCTGAGACAACCAGTCTTTGCTCTAACTCCTTATGATTCTGAGACAACCAGTCTTTGCTCTTTCTCCTTATGATTCTGAGACAACCAGTCTTTGCTCTTTCTCCTTATGATTCTGAGACAGCCAGTCTTTGCTCTTTCTCCTTATGATTCTGGGACAACCAGTCTTTGCTCTAACTCCTTATGATTCTGAGACAACCAGTCTTTGCTCTAACTCCTTATGATTCTGAGAAAACCAGTCTTTGCTCTTTCTCCTTATGATTCTGAGACAACAAGTCTTTGCTCTTTCTCCTTATGATTCTGAGATAACCAGTCTTTGCTCTAACTCCTTATGATTCTGAGACAACCAGTCTTTGCTCTAACTCCTTATGATTCTGAGACAACCAGTCTTTGCTCTAAATCCTTATGATTCTGAGACAGCCAATCTTTGCTCTAACTCCTTATGATTCTGCGACAACCAGTCTTTGCTCTAACTCCTTATGATTCTGAGACAACCAGTCTTTGCTCTAACTCCTTATGATTCTGAGACAACCAGTCTTTGCTCTAACTCCTTATGATTCTGAGACAACCAGTCTTTGCTCTAACTCCTTATGATTCTGGGACAACCAGTCTTTGCTCTAACTCCTTATGATTCTGAGACAACCAGTCTTTACTCTAACTCCTTATGATTCTGAGACGACCAGTCTTTGCTCTAACTCCTTATGATTCTGGGACAACCAGTCTTTGCTCTTTCTCCTTATGATTCTGAGACAACCAGTCTTTGCTCTAACTCCTTATGATTCTGAGACAACCAGTCTTTGATCTAACTCCTTATGATTCTGAGACAACCAGTCTTTGCTCTAACTCCTTATGATTCTGAGACAACCAGTCTTTGCTCTAACTCCTTATGATTCTGAGACAACCAGTCTTTGCTCTAACTCCTTATGATTCTGAGACAACCAGTCTTTGCTCTAACTCCTTATGATTCTGAGACAACCAGTCTTTGCCCTAACTCCTTATGATTCTGAGACAACCAGTCTTTGCTCTTTCTCCTTATGATTCTGAGACAACCAGTCTTTGCTCTAACTCCTTATGATTCTGAGACAACCAGTCTTTGCTCTAACTCCTTATGATTCTGGGACGACCAGTCTTTGCTCCAACTCCTTATGATTCTGAGACAACCAGTCTTTGCTCTAACCCCTTATGATTCTGGGACAACCAGTCTTTTCTCTAACTCCTTATGATTCTGGGACAACCACTCTTTGCTCTAACTCCTTATGATTCTGAGACAACCAGTCTTTGCTCTTTCTCCTTATGATTCTGAGACAACCAGTCTTTGCTCTAACTCCTTATTATTCTGAGACAGCCAATCTTTGCTCTAACTCCTTATGATTCTGCGAGAACCAGTCTTTGCTCCAACTCCTTATGATTCTGAGACAACCAGTCTTTGCTCTAACTCCTTATGATTCTGAGACAACCAGTCTTTGCTCTAACTCCTTATAATTCTGGGACAACCAGTCTTTGCTCTAACTCTTTATGATTCTGCGACAACCAGTCTTTCCTCCAACTCCTTATGATTCTGAGACAACCAGTCTTTGCTCTAACTCCTTATGATTCTGAGAAAACCAGTCTTTGCTCTTTCTCCTTATGATTCTGAGACAACAAGTCTTTGCTCTTTCTCCTTATGATTCTGAGACAACCAGTCTTTGCTCTAACTCCTTATGATTCTGAGACAACCAGTCTTTGCTCTAACTCCTTATGATTCTGAGACAACCAGTCTTTGCTATAAATCCTTATGATTCTGAGACAGCCAGTCTTTGCTCTAACTACTTATGATTCTGGGACAACCAGTCTTTGCTCTAACTCCTTATGATTCTGAGACAGCCAATCTTTGCTCTAACTCCTTATGATTCTGCGACAACCAGTCTTTGCTCTAACTCCTTATGATTCTGAGACAACCAGTCTTTGCTCTAACTCCTTATGATTCTGAGACAACCAGTCTTTGCTCTAACTCTTTATGATTATGAGACAACCAGTCTTTGCTCTAACTCCTTATGATTCTGGGACAACCAGTCTTTGCTCTAACTCCTTATGATTCTGAGACAACCAGTCTTTGCTCTAACTCCTTATGATTCTGAGACGACCAGTCTTTGCTCTAACTCCTTATGATTCTGGGACAACCAGTCTTTGCTCTTTCTCCTTATGATTCTGAGACAACCAGTCTTTGCTCTAACTCCTTATGATTCTGGGACAACCAGTCTTTGATCTAACTCCTTATGATTCTGAGACAACCAGTCTTTGCTCTAACTCCTTATGATTCTGAGACAACCAGTCTTTGCTCTAACTCCTTATGATTCTGAGACAACCAGTCTTTGCTCTAACTCCTTATGATTCTGAGACAACCAGTCTTTGCTCTAACTCCTTATAATTCTGGGACAACCAGTCTTTGCTCTAACTCTTTATGATTCTGAGACAACCAGTCTTTGCTCTTTCTCCTTATGATTCTGGGACAACCAGTCTTTGCTCTAACTCCTTATGATTCTGAGACAGCCAATCTTTGCTCTAACTCCTTATGATTCTGCGACAACCAGTCTTTGCTCCAACTCCTTATGATTCTGAGACAACCAATCTTTGCTCTAACTCCTTATGATTCTGAGACAACCAGTCTTTGCTCTAACTCCTTATGATTCTGGGACAACCAGTCTTTGCTCTAACTCTTTATGATTCTGAGACAACCAGTCTTTGCTCTTTCTCCTTATGATTCTGGGACAACCAGTCTTTGCTCTTTCTCCTTATGATTCTGAGACAACCAGTCTTTGCTCTTTCTCCTTATGATTCTGAGACAACCAGTCTTTGCTCTTTCTCCTTATGATTCTGGCACAACCAGTCTTTGCTCTAACTCCTTATGATTCTGAGACAACCAGTCTTTGCTCTAACTCCTTATGATTCTGGGACAACCAGTCTTTGCTCTAACTCCTTATGATTATGAGACAACCAGTCTTTGCTCTTTCTCCTTATGATTATGAGACAACCAGTCTTTGCTCTTTCTCCTTATGATTATGAGACAACCAGTCTTTGCTCTTTCTCCTTATGATTCTGAGACAACCAGTCTTTGCTCTAACTCCTTATGATTCTGCGACAACCAGTCTTTGCTCAAACTCCTTATGATTCTGTCACAACCAGTCTTTGCTCTAACTCCTTATGATTCTGGGACAACCAGTCTTTTCTCTAACTCCTTATGATTCTGGGACAACCAGTCTTTGCTCCAACTCCTTATGATTCTGAGACAACCAGTCTTTGCTCTTTCTCCTTATGATTCTGAGACAACCAGTCTTTGCTCTAACTCCTTATGATTCTGAGACAGCCAATCTTTGCTCTAACTCCTTATGATTCTGCGACAACCAGTCTTTGCTCCAACTCCTTATGATTCTGAGACAACCAGTCTTTGCTCTAACTCCTTATGATTCTGAGACAACCAGTCTTTGCTCTAACTCCTTATAATTCTGGGACAACCAGTCTTTGTTCTAACTCTTTATGATTCTGCGACAACCAGTCTTTGCTCTAACTCCTTATGATTCTGAGACAACCAGTCTTTGCTCTAACTCCTTATGATTCTGAGAAAACCAGTCTTTGCTCTTTCTCCTTATGATTCTGAGACAACAAGTCTTTGCTCTTTCTCCTTATGATTCTGAGACAACCAGTCTTTGCTCTAACTCCTTATGATTCTGAGACAACCAGTCTTTGCTCTAACTCCTTATGATTCTGAGACAACCAGTCTTTGCTCTAAACCCTTATGATTCTGAGACAGCCAGTCTTTGCTCTAACTCCTTATGATTCTGGGACAACCAGTCTTTGCTCTAACTCCTTATGATTCTGAGACAGCCAATCTTTGCTCTAACTCCTTATGATTCTGCGACAACCAGTCTTTGCTCTAACTCCTTATGATTCTGAGACAACCAGTCTTTGCTCTTTCTCCTTATGATTCTGAGACAACCAGTCTTTGCTCTAACTCCTTATGATTCTGAGACAACCAGTCTTTGCTCTAACTCCTTATGATTCTGGGACAACCAGTCTTTGCTCTAACTCCTTATGATTCTGAGACAACCAGTCTTTGCTCTAACTCCTTATGATTCTGAGACGACCAGTCTTTGCTCTAACTCCTTATGATTCTGGGACAACCAGTCTTTGCTCTTTCTCATTATGATTCTGAGACAACCAGTCTTTGCTCTAACTCCTTATGATTCTGAGACAACCAGTCTTTGCTCTAACTCCTTATGATTCTGAGACAACCAGTCTTTGCTCTAACTCCTTATGATTCTGAGACAACCAGTCTTTGCTCTAACTCCTTATGATTCTGAGACAACCAGTCTTTGCTCTAACTCCTTATGATTCTGAGACAACCAGTCTTTGCTCTAACTCCTTATGATTCTGAGACAACCAGTCTTTGCTCTAACTCCTTATGATTCTGAGACAACCAGTCTTTGCTCTAACTCCTTATGATTCTGAGACAACCAGTCTTTGCTCTTTCTCCTTATGATTCTGAGACAACCAGTCTTTGCTCTAACTCCTTATGATTCTGAGACAGCCAATCTTTGCTCTAACTCCTTATGATTCTGCGACAACCAGTCTTTGCTCTAACTCCTTATGATTCTGAGACAACCAGTCTTTGCTCTAACTCCTTATGATTCTGAGACAACCAGTCTTTGCTCTAACTCCTTATGATTCTGAGACAACCAGTCTTTGCTCTAACTCCTTATGATTCTGGGACAACCAGTCTTTGCTCTAACTCCTTATGATTCTGAGACAACCAGTCTTTGCTCTAACTCCTTATGATTCTGAGACGACCATTCTTTGCTCTAACTCCTTATGATTCTGGGACAACCAGTCTTTGCTCTTTCTCCTTATGATTCTGAGACAACCAGTCTTTGCTCTAACTCCTTATGATTCTGGGACAACCAGTCTTTGATCTAACTCCTTATGATTCTGAGACAACCAGTCTTTGCTCTAACTCCTTATGATTCTGAGACAACCAGTCTTTGCTCTAACTCCTTATGATTCTGAGACAACCAGTCTTTGCTCTAACTCCTTATGATTCTGAGACAACCAGTCTTTGCTCTTTCTCCTTATGATTCTGAGACAACCAGTCTTTGCTCTAACTCCTTATTATTCTGAGACAGCCAATCTTTGCTCTAACTCCTTATGATTCTGCGAGAACCAGTCTTTGCTCCAACTCCTTATGATTCTGAGACAACCAGTCTTTGCTCTAACTCCTTATGATTCTGAGACAACCAGTCTTTGCTCTAACTCCTTATAATTCTGGGACAACCAGTCTTTGCTCTAACTCTTTATGATTCTGCGACAACCAGTCTTTGCTCCAACTCCTTATGATTCTGAGACAACCAGTCTTTGCTCTAACTCCTTATGATTCTGAGAAAACCAGTCTTTGCTCTTTCTCCTTATGATTCTGAGACAACAAGTCTTTGCTCTTTCTCCTTATGATTCTGAGACAACCAGTCTTTGCTCTAACTCCTTATGATTCTGAGACAACCAGTCTTTGCTCTAACTCCTTATGATTCTGAGACAACCAGTCTTTGCTATAAATCCTTATGATTCTGGGACAGCCAGTCTTTGCTCTAACTACTTATGATTCTGGGACAACCAGTCTTTGCTCTAACTCCTTATGATTCTGAGACAGCCAATCTTTGCTCTAACTCCTTATGATTCTGCGACAACCAGTCTTTGCTCTAACTCCTTATGATTCTGAGACAACCAGTCTTTGCTCTAACTCCTTATGATTCTGAGACAACCAGTCTTTGCTCTAACTCTTTATGATTATGAGACAACCAGTCTTTGCTCTAACTCCTTATGATTCTGGGACAACCAGTGTTTGCTCTAACTCCTTATGATTCTGAGACAACCAGTCTTTGCTCTAACTCCTTATGATTCTGAGACGACCAGTCTTTGCTCTAACTCCTTATGATTCTGGGACAACCAGTCTTTGCTCTTTCTCCTTATGATTCTGAGACAACCAGTCTTTGCTCTAACTCCTTATGATTCTGGGACAACCAGTCTTTGATCTAACTCCTTATGATTCTGAGACAACCAGTCTTTGCTCTAACTCCTTATGATTCTGAGACAACCAGTCTTTGCTCTAACTCCTTATGATTCTGAGACAACCAGTCTTTGCTCTAACTCCTTATGATTCTGAGACAACCAGTCTTTGCTCTAACTCCTTATAATTCTGGGACAACCAGTCTTTGCTCTAACTCTTTATGATTCTGAGACAACCAGTCTTTGCTCTTTCTCCTTATGATTCTGGGACAACCAGTCTTTGCTCTAACTCCTTATGATTCTGAGACAGCCAATCTTTGCTCTAACTCCTTATGATTCTGCGACAACCAGTCTTTGCTCCAACTCCTTATGATTCTGAGACAACCAATCTTTGCTCTAACTCCTTATGATTCTGAGACAACCAGTCTTTGCTCTAACTCCTTATGATTCTGGGACAACCAGTCTTTGCTCTAACTCTTTATGATTCTGAGACAACCAGTCTTTGCTCTTTCTCCTTATGATTATGGGACAACCAGTCTTTGCTCTTTCTCCTTATGATTCTGAGACAACCAGTCTTTGCTCTTTCTCCTTATGATTCTGGCACAACCAGTCTTTGCTCTAACTCCTTATGATTCTGAGACAACCAGTCTTTGCTCTAACTCCTTATGATTCTGGGACAACCAGTCTTTGCTCTAACTCCTTATGATTATGAGACAACCAGTCTTTGCTCTTTCTCCTTATGATTATGAGACAACCAGTCTTTGCTCTTTCTCCTTATGATTCTGAGACAACCAGTCTTTGCTCTAACTCCTTATGATTCTGCGACAACCAGTCTTTGCTCAAACTCCTTATGATTCTGTCACAACCAGTCTTTGCTCTAACTCCTTATGATTCTGGGACAACCAGTCTTTTCTCTAACTCCTTATGATTCTGGGACAACCAGTCTTTGCTCCAACTCCTTATGATTCTGAGACAACCAGTCTTTGCTCTTTCTCCTTATGATTCTGAGACAACCAGTCTTTGCTCTAACTCCTTATGATTCTGAGACAGCCAATCTTTGCTCTAACTCCTTATGATTCTGCGACAACCAGTCTTTGCTCCAACTCCTTATGATTCTGAGACAACCAGTCTTTGCTCTAACTCCTTATGATTCTGAGACAACCAGTCTTTGCTCTAACTCCTTATAATTCTGGGACAACCAGTCTTTGTTCTAACTCTTTATGATTCTGCGACAACCAGTCTTTGCTCTAACTCCTTATGATTCTGAGACAACCAGTCTTTGCTCTAACTCCTTATGATTCTGAGAAAACCAGTCTTTGCTCTTTCTCCTTATGATTCTGAGACAACAAGTCTTTGCTCTTTCTCCTTATGATTCTGAGACAACCAGTCTTTGCTCTAACTCCTTATGATTCTGAGACAACCAGTCTTTGCTCTAACTCCTTATGATTCTGAGACAACCAGTCTTTGCTCTAAACCCTTATGATTCTGAGACAGCCAGTCTTTGCTCTAACTCCTTATGATTCTGGGACAACCAGTCTTTGCTCTAACTCCTTATGATTCTGAGACAGCCAATCTTTGCTCTAACTCCTTATGATTCTGCGACAACCAGTCTTTGCTCTAACTCCTTATGATTCTGAGACAACCAGTCTTTGCTCTTTCTCCTTATGATTCTGAGACAACCAGTCTTTGCTCTAACTCCTTATGATTCTGAGACAACCAGTCTTTGCTCTAACTCCTTATGATTCTGGGACAACCAGTCTTTGCTCTAACTCCTTATGATTCTGAGACAACCAGTCTTTGCTCTAACTCCTTATGATTCTGAGACGACCAGTCTTTGCTCTAACTCCTTATGATTCTGGGACAACCAGTCTTTGCTCTTTCTCATTATGATTCTGAGACAACCAGTCTTTGTTCTAACTCCTTATGATTCTGGGACAACCAGTCTTTGATCTAACTCCTTATGATTCTGAGACAACCAGTCTTTGCTCTAACTCCTTATGATTCTGAGACAACCAGTCTTTGCTCTAATTCCTTATGATTCTGAGACAACCAGTCTTTGCTCTAACTCCTTATGATTCTGAGACAACCAGTCTTTGCTCTAACTCCTTATGATTCTGAGACAACCAGTCTTTGCTCTAATTCCTTATGATTCTGAGACAACCAGTCTTTGCTCTAACTCCTTATGATTCTGCGACAACCAGTCTTTGCTCTAACTCCTTATGATTCTGAGACAACCAGTCTTTGCTCTAACTCCTTATGATTCTGAGACAACCAGTCTTTGCTCTAGCTCCTTATGATTCTGAGACAACCAGTCTTTGCTCTAACTCCTTATGATTCTGGGACAACCAGTCTTTGCTCTAACTCCTTATGATTCTGAGACAACCAGTCTTTGCTCTAACTCCTTATGATTCTGAGACGACCATTCTTTGCTCTAACTCCTTATGATTCTGGGACAACCAGTCTTTGCTCTTTCTCCTTATGATTCTGAGACAACCAGTCTTTGCTCTAACTCCTTATGATTCTGGGACAACCAGTCTTTGATCTAACTCCTTATGATTCTGAGACAACCAGTCTTTGCTCTAACTCCTTATGATTCTGAGACAACCAGTCTTTGCTCTAACTCCTTATGATTCTGAGACAACCAGTCTTTGCTCTAACTCCTTATGATTCTGAGACAACCAGTCTTTGCTCTAACTCCTTATGATTCTGAGACAACCAGTCTTTGCCCTAACTCCTTATGATTCTGAGACAACCAGTCTTTGCTCTTTCTCCTTATGATTCTGAGACAACCAGTCTTTGCTCTAACTCCTTATGATTCTGAGACAACCAGTCTTTGCTCTAACTCCTTATGATTCTGGGACGACCAGTCTTTGCTCCAACTCCTTATGATTCTGAGACAACCAGTCTTTGCTCTAACTCCTTATGATTCTGGGACAACCAGTCTTTTCTCTAACTCCTTATGATTCTGGGACAACCAGTCTTTGCTCTAACTCCTTATGATTCTGAGACAACCAGTCTTTGCTCTTTCTCCTTATGATTCTGAGACAGCCAATCTTTGCTCTAACTCCTTATGATTCTGCGACAACCAGTCTTTGCTCCAACTCCTTATGATTCTGAGACAACCAGTCTTTGCTCTAACTCCTTATGATTCTGAGACAACCAGTCTTTGCTCTAACTCCTTATAATTCTGGGACAACCAGTCTTTGCTCTAACTCTTTATGATTCTGAGACAACCAGTCTTTGCTCTTTCTCCTTATGATTCTGGGACAACCAGTATTTGCTCTAACTCCTTATGATTCTGAGACAGCCAATCTTTGCTCTAACTCCTTATGATTCTGCGACAACCAGTCTTTGCTCCAACTCCTTATGCTTCTGAGACAACCAGTCTTTGCTCTAACTCCTTATGATTCTGAGACAACCAGTCTTTTCTCTAACTCCTTATGATTCTGGGACAACCAGTCTTTGCTCTAACTCTTTATGATTCTGAGACAACCAGTCTTTGCTCTTTCTCCTTATGATTCTGGGACAACCAGTCTTTGCTCTTTCTCCTTATGATTCTGAGACAACCAGTCTTTGCTCTTTCTCCTTATGATTCTGAGACAACCAATCTTTGCTCTTTCTCCTTATGATTCTGGCACAACCAGTCTTTGCTCTAACTCCTTATGATTCTGAGACAACCAGTCTTTGCTCTAACTCCTTATGATTCTGGGACAACCAGTCTTTGCTCTAACTCCTTATGATTATGAGACAACCAGTCTTTGCTCTTTCTCCTTATGATTATGAGACAACCAGTCTTTGCTCTTTCTCCTTATGATTCTGAGACAACCAGTCTTTGCTCTAACTCCTTATGATTCTGCGACAACCAGTCTTTGCTCAAACTCCTTATGATTCTGAGACAACCAGTCTTTGCTCTAACTCCTTATGATTCTGAGACAGTCAGTCTTTGCTCTAACTCCTTATGATTCTGCGACAACCAGTCTTTGCTCTAACTCCTTATGATTCTGAGACAACCAGTCTTTGCTCTAACTCCTTATGATTCTGAGACAACCAGTCTTTGCTCTAACTCCTTATGATTCTGGGACAACCAGTCTTTGCTCTAACTCCTTATGATTCTGAGACAACCAGTCTTTGCTCTAACTCCTTATGATTCTGGGACAACCAGTCTTTGCTCTAACTCTTTATGATTCTGAGACAACCAGCCTTTGCTCTTTCTCCTTATGATTCTGGGACGACCAGTCTTTGCTCTAACTCCTTATGATTCTGGGACGACCAGTCTTTGCTCCAACTCCTTATGATTCTGAGACAACCAGTCTTTGCTCTAACTCCTTATGATTCTGGGACAACCAGTCTTTGCTCTAACTCCTTATGATTCTGAGACAACCAGTCTTTGCTCTAACTCCTTATGATTCTGAGACAACCAGTCTTTGCTCTAACTCCTTATGATTCTGAGACAACCAGTCTTTGCTCTAACTCCTTATGATTCTGAGACAACCAGTCTTTGCTCTAACTCTTTATGATTCTGAGACAACCAGTCTTTGCTCTTTCTCCTTATGATTCTGGGACAACCAGTCTTTGCTCTAACTCCTTATGATTCTGAGACAGCCAATCTTTGCTCTAACTCCTTATGATTCTGCGACAACCAGTCTTTGCTCCAACTCCTTATGATTCTGAGACAACCAATCTTTGCTCTAACTCCTTATGATTCTGAGACAACCAGTCTTTGCTCTAACTCCTTATGATTCTGGGACAACCAGTCTTTGCTCTAACTCTTTATGATTCTGAGACAACCAGTCTTTGCTCTTTCTCCTTATGATTATGGGACAACCAGTCTTTGCTCTTTCTCCTTATGATTCTGAGACAACCAGTCTTTGCTCTTTCTCCTTATGATTCTGGCACAACCAGTCTTTGCTCTAACTCCTTATGATTCTGAGACAACCAGTCTTTGCTCTAACTCCTTATGATTCTGGGACAACCAGTCTTTGCTCTAACTCCTTATGATTATGAGACAACCAGTCTTTGCTCTTTCTCCTTATGATTATGAGACAACCAGTCTTTGCTCTTTCTCCTTATGATTCTGAGACAACCAGTCTTTGCTCTAACTCCTTATGATTCTGCGACAACCAGTCTTTGCTCAAACTCCTTATGATTCTGTCACAACCAGTCTTTGCTCTAACTCCTTATGATTCTGGGACAACCAGTCTTTTCTCTAACTCCTTATGATTCTGGGACAACCAGTCTTTGCTCCAACTCCTTATGATTCTGAGACAACCAGTCTTTGCTCTTTCTCCTTATGATTCTGAGACAACCAGTCTTTGCTCTAACTCCTTATGATTCTGAGACAGCCAATCTTTGCTCTAACTCCTTATGATTCTGCGACAACCAGTCTTTGCTCCAACTCCTTATGATTCTGAGACAACCAGTCTTTGCTCTAACTCCTTATGATTCTGAGACAACCAGTCTTTGCTCTAACTCCTTATAATTCTGGGACAACCAGTCTTTGTTCTAACTCTTTATGATTCTGCGACAACCAGTCTTTGCTCTAACTCCTTATGATTCTGAGACAACCAGTCTTTGCTCTAACTCCTTATGATTCTGAGAAAACCAGTCTTTGCTCTTTCTCCTTATGATTCTGAGACAACAAGTCTTTGCTCTTTCTCCTTATGATTCTGAGACAACCAGTCTTTGCTCTAACTCCTTATGATTCTGAGACAACCAGTCTTTGCTCTAACTCCTTATGATTCTGAGACAACCAGTCTTTGCTCTAAACCCTTATGATTCTGAGACAGCCAGTCTTTGCTCTAACTCCTTATGATTCTGGGACAACCAGTCTTTGCTCTAACTCCTTATGATTCTGAGACAGCCAATCTTTGCTCTAACTCCTTATGATTCTGCGACAACCAGTCTTTGCTCTAACTCCTTATGATTCTGAGACAACCAGTCTTTGCTCTTTCTCCTTATGATTCTGAGACAACCAGTCTTTGCTCTAACTCCTTATGATTCTGAGACAACCAGTCTTTGCTCTAACTCCTTATGATTCTGGGACAACCAGTCTTTGCTCTAACTCCTTATGATTCTGAGACAACCAGTCTTTGCTCTAACTCCTTATGATTCTGAGACGACCAGTCTTTGCTCTAACTCCTTATGATTCTGGGACAACCAGTCTTTGCTCTTTCTCATTATGATTCTGAGACAACCAGTCTTTGTTCTAACTCCTTATGATTCTGGGACAACCAGTCTTTGATCTAACTCCTTATGATTCTGAGACAACCAGTCTTTGCTCTAACTCCTTATGATTCTGAGACAACCAGTCTTTGCTCTAATTCCTTATGATTCTGAGACAACCAGTCTTTGCTCTAACTCCTTATGATTCTGAGACAACCAGTCTTTGCTCTAACTCCTTATGATTCTGAGACAACCAGTCTTTGCTCTAATTCCTTATGATTCTGAGACAACCAGTCTTTGCTCTAACTCCTTATGATTCTGCGACAACCAGTCTTTGCTCTAACTCCTTATGATTCTGAGACAACCAGTCTTTGCTCTAACTCCTTATGATTCTGAGACAACCAGTCTTTGCTCTAACTCCTTATGATTCTGAGACAACCAGTCTTTGCTCTAACTCCTTATGATTCTGGGACAACCAGTCTTTGCTCTAACTCCTTATGATTCTGAGACAACCAGTCTTTGCTCTAACTCCTTATGATTCTGAGACGACCATTCTTTGCTCTAACTCCTTATGATTCTGGGACAACCAGTCTTTGCTCTTTCTCCTTATGATTCTGAGACAACCAGTCTTTGCTCTAACTCCTTATGATTCTGGGACAACCAGTCTTTGATCTAACTCCTTATGATTCTGAGACAACCAGTCTTTGCTCTAACTCCTTATGATTCTGAGACAACCAGTCTTTGCTCTAACTCCTTATGATTCTGAGACAACCAGTCTTTGCTCTAACTCCTTATGATTCTGAGACAACCAGTCTTTGCTCTAACTCCTTATGATTCTGAGACAACCAGTCTTTGCCCTAACTCCTTATGATTCTGAGACAACCAGTCTTTGCTCTTTCTCCTTATGATTCTGAGACAACCAGTCTTTGCTCTAACTCCTTATGATTCTGAGACAACCAGTCTTTGCTCTAACTCCTTATGATTCTGGGACGACCAGTCTTTGCTCCAACTCCTTATGATTCTGAGACAACCAGTCTTTGCTCTAACTCCTTATGATTCTGGGACAACCAGTCTTTTCTCTAACTCCTTATGATTCTGGGACAACCAGTCTTTGCTCTAACTCCTTATGATTCTGAGACAACCAGTCTTTGCTCTTTCTCCTTATGATTCTGAGACAGCCAATCTTTGCTCTAACTCCTTATGATTCTGCGACAACCAGTCTTTGCTCCAACTCCTTATGATTCTGAGACAACCAGTCTTTGCTCTAACTCCTTATGATTCTGAGACAACCAGTCTTTGCTCTAACTCCTTATAATTCTGGGACAACCAGTCTTTGCTCTAACTCTTTATGATTCTGAGACAACCAGTCTTTGCTCTTTCTCCTTATGATTCTGGGACAACCAGTCTTTGCTCTAACTCCTTATGATTCTGAGACAGCCAATCTTTGCTCTAACTCCTTATGATTCTGCGACAACCAGTCTTTGCTCCAACTCCTTATGCTTCTGAGACAACCAGTCTTTGCTCTAACTCCTTATGATTCTGAGACAACCAGTCTTTGCTCTAACTCCTTATGATTCTGGGACAACCAGTCTTTGCTCTAACTCTTTATGATTCTGAGACAACCAGTCTTTGCTCTTTCTCCTTATGATTCTGGGACAACCAGTCTTTGCTCTTTCTCCTTATGATTCTGAGACAACCAGTCTTTGCTCTTTCTCCTTATGATTCTGAGACAACCAATCTTTGCTCTTTCTCCTTATGATTCTGGCACAACCAGTCTTTGCTCTAACTCCTTATGATTCTGAGACAACCAGTCTTTGCTCTAACTCCTTATGATTCTGGGACAACCAGTCTTTGCTCTAACTCCTTATGATTATGAGACAACCAGTCTTTGCTCTTTCTCCTTATGATTATGAGACAACCAGTCTTTGCTCTTTCTCCTTATGATTCTGAGACAACCAGTCTTTGCTCTAACTCCTTATGATTCTGCGACAACCAGTCTTTGCTCAAACTCCTTATGATTCTGAGACAACCAGTCTTTGCTCTAACTCCTTATGATTCTGAGACAGTCAGTCTTTGCTCTAACTCCTTATGATTCTGCGACAACCAGTCTTTGCTCTAACTCCTTATGATTCTGAGACAACCAGTCTTTGCTCTAACTCCTTATGATTCTGAGACAACCAGTCTTTGCTCTAACTCCTTATGATTCTGGGACAACCAGTCTTTGCTCTAACTCCTTATGATTCTGAGACAACCAGTCTTTGCTCTAACTCCTTATGATTCTGGGACAACCAGTCTTTGCTCTAACTCTTTATGATTCTGAGACAACCAGCCTTTGCTCTTTCTCCTTATGATTCTGGGACGACCAGTCTTTGCTCTAACTCCTTATGATTCTGGGACGACCAGTCTTTGCTCCAACTCCTTATGATTCTGAGACAACCAGTCTTTGCTCTAACTCCTTATGATTCTGGGACAACCAGTCTTTGCTCTAACTCCTTATGATTCTGAGACAACCAGTCTTTGCTCTAACTCCTTATGATTCTGAGACAACCAGTCTTTGCTCTAACTCCTTATGATTCTGAGACAACCAGTCTTTGCTCTAACTCCTTATGATTCTGAGACAACCAGTCTTTGCTCTAACTCCTTATGATTCTGAGACAACCAGTCTTTGCTCTTTCTCCTTATGATTCTGAGACAACCAGTCTTTGCTCTTTCTCCTTATGATTCTGGGACAACCAGTCTTTGCTCTTTCTCCTTATGATTCTGAGACAACCAGTCTTTGCTCTAACTCCTTATGATTCTGAGACAACCAGTCTTTGCTCTAACTCCTTATGATTCTGGGACAACCAGTCTTTGCTCTTTCTCCTAATGATTCTGAGACAATCAGTCTTTGCTCTTTCTCCTTATGATTCTGAGACAACCAGTCTTTGCTCTAACTTCTTATGATTCTGAGACTATCAGTCTTTGCTCTAACTTCTTATGATTCTGAGACAACCAGTCTTTGCTCTAACTTCTTATGATTCTGAGACAACCAGTCTTTGCTCTTACTTCTTATGATTCTGAGACAACCAGTCTTTGCTCTAACTCCTTGTGATTCTGAGACAACCAGTCTTTGCTCTAACTCCTTATGATTCTGAGACGACCAGTCTTTGCTCTAACTCCTTATGATTCTGGGACAACCAGTCTTTGCTCTTTCTCATTATGATTCTGAGACAACCAGTCTTTGCTCTAACTCCTTATGATTCTGGGACAACCAGTCTTTGATCTAACTCCTTATGATTCTGAGACAACCAGTCTTTGCTCTAACTCCTTATGATTCTGAGACAACCAGTCTTTGCTCTAACTCCTTATGATTCTGAGACAACCAGTCTTTGCTCTAACTCCTTATGATTCTGAGACAACCAGTCTTTGCTCTAACTCCTTATGATTCTGAGACAACCAGTCTTTGCTCTAACTCCTTATGATTCTGAGACAACCAGTCTTTGCTCTTTCTCCTTATGATTCTGAGACAACCAGTCTTTGCTCTAACTCCTTATGATTCTGAGACAGCCAATCTTTGCTCTAACTCCTTATGATTCTGCGACAACCAGTCTTTGCTCTAACTCCTTATGATTCTGAGACAACCAGTCTTTGCTCTAACTCCTTATGATTTTGAGACAACCAGTCTTTGCTCTAACTCCTTATGATTCTGAGACAACCAGTCTTTGCTCTAACTCCTTATGATTCTGGGACAACCAGTCTTTGCTCTAACTCCTTATGATTCTGAGACAACCAGTCTTTGCTCTAACTCCTTATGATTCTGAGACGACCATTCTTTGCTCTAACTCCTTATGATTCTGGGACAACCAGTCTTTGCTCTTTCTCCTTATGATTCTGAGACAACCAGTCTTTGCTCTAACTCCTTATGATTCTGGGACAACCAGTCTTTGATCTAACTCCTTATGATTCTGAGACAACCAGTCTTTGCTCTAACTCCTTATGATTCTGAGACAACCAGTCTTTGCTCTAACTCCTTATGATTCTGAGACAACCAGTCTTTGCTCTAACTCCTTATGATTCTGAGACAACCAGTCTTTGCTCTAACTCCTTATGATTCTGAGACAACCAGTCTTTGCCCTAACTCCTTATGATTCTGAGACAACCAGTCTTTGCTCTTTCTCCTTATGATTCTGAGACAACCAGTCTTTGCTCTAACTCCTTATGATTCTGAGACAACCAGTCTTTGCTCTAACTCCTTATGATTCTGGGACGACCAGTCTTTGCTCCAACTCCTTATGATTCTGAGACAACCAGTCTTTGCTCTAACTCCTTATGATTCTGGGACAACCAGTCTTTTCTCTAACTCCTTATGATTCTGGGACAACCAGTCTTTGCTCTAACTCCTTATGATTCTGAGACAACCAGTCTTTGCTCTTTCTCCTTATGATTCTGAGACAGCCAATCTTTGCTCTAACTCCTTATGATTCTGCGACAACCAGTCTTTGCTCCAACTCCTTATGATTCTGAGACAACCAGTCTTTGCTCTAACTCCTTATGATTCTGAGACAACCAGTCTTTGCTCTAACTCCTTATAATTCTGGGACAACCAGTCTTTGCTCTAACTCTTTATGATTCTGAGACAACCAGTCTTTGCTCTTTCTCCTTATGATTCTGGGACAACCAGTCTTTGCTCTAACTCCTTATGATTCTGAGACAGCCAATCTTTGCTCTAACTCCTTATGATTCTGCGACAACCAGTCTTTGCTCCAACTCCTTATGCTTCTGAGACAACCAGTCTTTGCTCTAACTCCTTATGATTCTGAGACAACCAGTCTTTGCTCTAACTCCTTATGATTCTGGGACAACCAGTCTTTGCTCTAACTCTTTATGATTCTGAGACAACCAGTCTTTGCTCTTTCTCCTTATGATTCTGGGACAACCAGTCTTTGCTCTTTCTCCTTATGATTCTGAGACAACCAGTCTTTGCTCTTTCTCCTTATGATTCTGAGACAACCAATCTTTGCTCTTTCTCCTTATGATTCTGGCACAACCAGTCTTTGCTCTAACTCCTTATGATTCTGAGACAACCAGTCTTTGCTCTAACTCCTTATGATTCTGGGACAACCAGTCTTTGCTCTAACTCCTTATGATTATGAGACAACCAGTCTTTGCTCTTTCTCCTTATGATTATGAGACAACCAGTCTTTGCTCTTTCTCCTTATGATTCTGAGACAACCAGTCTTTGCTCTAACTCCTTATGATTCTGCGACAACCAGTCTTTGCTCAAACTCCTTATGATTCTGAGACAACCAGTCTTTGCTCTAACTCCTTATGATTCTGAGACAGTCAGTCTTTGCTCTAACTCCTTATGATTCTGCGACAACCAGTCTTTGCTCTAACTCCTTATGATTCTGAGACAACCAGTCTTTGCTCTAACTCCTTATGATTCTGAGACAACCAGTCTTTGCTCTAACTCCTTATGATTCTGGGACAACCAGTCTTTGCTCTAACTCCTTATGATTCTGAGACAACCAGTCTTTGCTCTAACTCCTTATGATTCTGGGACAACCAGTCTTTGCTCTAACTCTTTATGATTCTGAGACAACCAGCCTTTGCTCTTTCTCCTTATGATTCTGGGACAACCAGTCTTTGCTCTAACTCCTTATGATTCTGGGACGACCAGTCTTTGCTCCAACTCCTTATGATTCTGAGACAACCAGTCTTTGCTCTAACTCCTTATGATTCTGGGACAACCAGTCTTTGCTCTAACTCCTTATGATTCTGAGACAACCAGTCTTTGCTCTAACTCCTTATGATTCTGAGACAACCAGTCTTTGCTCTAACTCCTTATGATTCTGAGACAACCAGTCTTTGCTCTAACTCCTTATGATTCTGAGACAACCAGTCTTTGCTCTAACTCCTTATGATTCTGAGACAACCAGTCTTTGCTCTTTCTCCTTATGATTCTGAGACAACCAGTCTTTGCTCTTTCTCCTTATGATTCTGAGACAACCAGTCTTTGCTCTAATTCCTTATGATTCTGAGACAACCAGTCTTTGCTCTAACTCCTTATGATTCTGGGACGACCAGTCTTTGCTCCAACTCCTTATGATTCTGAGACAACCAGTCTTTGCTCTTTCTCCTTATGATTCTGAGACAACCAGTCTTTGCTCTAACTCCTTATGATTCTGAGACAACCAGTTTTTGCTCTAACTCCTTATGATTCTGGGACAACCAGTCTTTGTTCTTTCTCCTTATGATTCTGAGACAACCAGTCTTTGCTCTAACTCCTTATGATTCTGAGACAACCAGTCTTTGCTCTAACTCCTTATGATTCTGGGACAACCAGTCTTTGCTCTTTCTCCTAATGATTCTGAGACAATCAGTCTTTGCTCTTTCTCCTTATGATTCTGAGACAACCAGTCTTTGCTCTAACTTCTTATGATTCTGAGACTATCAGTCTTTGCTCTAACTTCTTATGATTCTGAGACAACCAGTCTTTGCTCTAACTTCTTATGATTCTGAGACAACCAGTCTTTGCTCTTACTTCTTATGATTCTGAGACAACCAGTCTTTGCTCTAACTCCTTGTGATTCTGAGACAACCAGTCTTTGCTCTAACTCCTTATGATTCTGAGACAACCAGTCTTTGCTCTAACTCCTTATGATTTTGAGACAACCAGTCTTTGTTCTAACTCCTTATGATTCTGAGACAACCAGTCTTTGGTCAAACTCCTTATGATTCTGAGACAACCAGTCTTTGCTCTAACTCCTTATGATTCTGGGACAACCAGTCTTTGCTCAAACTCCTTATGATTCTGAGACAGCCAATCTTTGCTCTAACTCCTTTTGATTCTGAGACAACCAGTCTTTGCTCTAACTCCTTATGATTCTGAGACAACCAGTCTTTGCTCTAGCTCCTTATGATTCTGGGACGACCAGTCTTTTCTCTAACGCCTTATGATTCTGAGACAACCAGTCTTTGCTCTAACTCCTTATGATTCTGAGACAACCAGTCTTTTCTCTAACTCTTTATGATTCTGAGACAACCAGTCTTTGCTCTTTCTCCTTATGATTCTGGGACAACCAGTCTTTGCTCTAACTCCTTATGATTCTGAGACAACCAGTCTTTGCTCTATCTCCTTATGATTCTGAGACAACCAGTCTTTGCTCTAACTCCTTATGATTCTGAGACAACCAGTCTTTGCTCTTTCTCCTTATGATTCTGAGACAGCCAGTCTTTGCTCTTTCTCCTTATGATTCTGGGACAACCAGTCTTTGCTCTAACTCCTTATGATTCTGAGACAACCAGTCTTTGCTCTAACTCCTTATGATTCTGAGAAAACCAGTCTTTGCTCTTTCTCCTTATGATTCTGAGACAACAAGTCTTTGCTCTTTCTCCTTATGATTCTGAGATAACCAGTCTTTGCTCTAACTCCTTATGATTCTGAGACAACCAGTCTTTGCTCTAACTCCTTATGATTCTGAGACAACCAGTCTTTGCTCTAAATCCTTATGATTCTGAGACAGCCAGTCTTTGCTCTAACTCCTTATGATTCTGGGACAACCAGTCTTTGCTCTTTCTCCTTATGATTCTGGCACAACCAGTCTTTGCTCTAACTCCTTATGATTCTGAGACAACCAGTCTTTGCTCTAACTCCTTATGATTCTGGGACAACCAGTCTTTGCTCTAACTCCTTATGATTATGAGACAACCAGTCTTTGCTCTTTCTCCTTATGATTATGAGACAACCAGTCTTTGCTCTTTCTCCTTATGATTCTGAGACAACCAGTCTTTGCTCTAACTCCTTATGATTCTGCGACAACCAGTCTTTGCTCAAACTCCTTATGATTCTGTCACAACCAGTCTTTGCTCTAACTCCTTATGATTCTGGGACAACCAGTCTTTTCTCTAACTCCTTATGATTCTGGGACAACCAGTCTTTGCTCCAACTCCTTATGATTCTGAGACAACCAGTCTTTGCTCTTTCTCCTTATGATTCTGAGACAACCAGTCTTTGCTCTAACTCCTTATGATTCTGAGACAGCCAATCTTTGCTCTAACTCCTTATGATTCTGCGACAACCAGTCTTTGCTCCAACTCCTTATGATTCTGAGACAACCAGTCTTTGCTCTAACTCCTTATGATTCTGAGACAACCAGTCTTTGCTCTAACTCCTTATAATTCTGGGACAACCAGTCTTTGTTCTAACTCTTTATGATTCTGCGACAACCAGTCTTTGCTCTAACTCCTTATGATTCTGAGACAACCAGTCTTTGCTCTAACTCCTTATGATTCTGAGAAAACCAGTCTTTGCTCTTTCTCCTTATGATTCTGAGACAACAAGTCTTTGCTCTTTCTCCTTATGATTCTGAGACAACCAGTCTTTGCTCTAACTCCTTATGATTCTGAGACAACCAGTCTTTGCTCTAACTCCTTATGATTCTGAGACAACCAGTCTTTGCTCTAAACCCTTATGATTCTGAGACAGCCAGTCTTTGCTCTAACTCCTTATGATTCTGGGACAACCAGTCTTTGCTCTAACTCCTTATGATTCTGAGACAGCCAATCTTTGCTCTAACTCCTTATGATTCTGCGACAACCAGTCTTTGCTCTAACTCCTTATGATTCTGAGACAACCAGTCTTTGCTCTTTCTCCTTATGATTCTGAGACAACCAGTCTTTGCTCTAACTCCTTATGATTCTGAGACAACCAGTCTTTGCTCTAACTCCTTATGATTCTGGGACAACCAGTCTTTGCTCTAACTCCTTATGATTCTGAGACAACCAGTCTTTGCTCTAACTCCTTATGATTCTGAGACGACCAGTCTTTGCTCTAACTCCTTATGATTCTGGGACAACCAGTCTTTGCTCTTTCTCATTATGATTCTGAGACAACCAGTCTTTGCTCTAACTCCTTATGATTCTGGGACAACCAGTCTTTGATCTAACTCCTTATGATTCTGAGACAACCAGTCTTTGCTCTAACTCCTTATGATTCTGAGACAACCAGTCTTTGCTCTAACTCCTTATGATTCTGAGACAACCAGTCTTTGCTCTAACTCCTTATGATTCTGAGACAACCAGTCTTTGCTCTAACTCCTTATGATTCTGAGACAACCAGTCTTTGCTCTAACTCCTTATGATTCTGAGACAACCAGTCTTTGCTCTTTCTCCTTATGATTCTGAGACAACCAGTCTTTGCTCTAACTCCTTATGATTCTGAGACAGCCAATCTTTGCTCTAACTCCTTATGATTCTGCGACAACCAGTCTTTGCTCTAACTCGTTATGATTCTGAGACAACCAGTCTTTGCTCTAACTCCTTATGATTCTGAGACAACCAGTCTTTGCTCTAACTCCTTATGATTCTGAGACAACCAGTCTTTGCTCTAACTCCTTATGATTCTGGGACAACCAGTCTTTGCTCTAACTCCTTATGATTCTGAGACAACCAGTCTTTGCTCTAACTCCTTATGATTCTGAGACGACCATTCTTTGCTCTATCTCCTTATGATTCTGGGACAACCAGTCTTTGCTCTTTCTCCTTATGATTCTGAGACAACCAGTCTTTGCTCTAACTCCTTATGATTCTGGGACAACCAGTCTTTGATCTAACTCCTTATGATTCTGAGACAACCAGTCTTTGCTCTAACTCCTTATGATTCTGAGACAACCAGTCTTTGCTCTAACTCCTTATGATTCTGAGACAACCAGTCTTTGCTCTAACTCCTTATGATTCTGAGACAACCAGTCTTTGCTCTAACTCCTTATGATTCTGAGACAACCAGTCTTTGCCCTAACTCCTTATGATTCTGAGACAACCAGTCTTTGCTCTTTCTCCTTATGATTCTGAGACAACCAGTCTTTGCTCTAACTCCTTATGATTCTGAGACAACCAGTCTTTGCTCTAACTCCTTATGATTCTGGGACGACCAGTCTTTGCTCCAACTCCTTATGATTCTGAGACAACCAGTCTTTGCTCTAACTCCTTATGATTCTGGGACAACCAGTCTTTTCTCTAACTCCTTATGATTCTGGGACAACCAGTCTTTGCTCTAACTCCTTATGATTCTGAGACAACCAGTCTTTGCTCTTTCTCCTTATGATTCTGAGACAGCCAATCTTTGCTCTAACTCCTTATGATTCTGCGACAACCAGTCTTTGCTCCAACTCCTTATGATTCTGAGACAACCAGTCTTTGCTCTAACTCCTTATGATTCTGAGACAACCAGTCTTTGCTCTAACTCCTTATAATTCTGGGACAACCAGTCTTTGCTCTAACTCTTTATGATTCTGAGACAACCAGTCTTTGCTCTTTCTCCTTATGATTCTGGGACAACCAGTCTTTGCTCTAACTCCTTATGATTCTGAGACAGCCAATCTTTGCTCTAACTCCTTATGATTCTGCGACAACCAGTCTTTGCTCCAACTCCTTATGCTTCTGAGACAACCAGTCTTTGCTCTAACTCCTTATGATTCTGAGACAACCAGTCTTTGCTCTAACTCCTTATGATTCTGGGACAACCAGTCTTTGCTCTAACTCTTTATGATTCTGAGACAACCAGTCTTTGCTCTTTCTCCTTATGATTCTGGGACAACCAGTCTTTGCTCTTTCTCCTTATGATTCTGAGACAACCAGTCTTTGCTCTTTCTCCTTATGATTCTGAGACAACCAATCTTTGCTCTTTCTCCTTATGATTCTGGCACAACCAGTCTTTGCTCTAACTCCTTATGATTCTGAGACAACCAGTCTTTGCTCTAATTCCTTATGATTCTGGGACAACCAGTCTTTGCTCTAACTCCTTATGATTATGAGACAACCAGTCTTTGCTCTTTCTCCTTATGATTATGAGACAACCAGTCTTTGCTCTTTCTCCTTATGATTCTGAGACAACCAGTCTTTGCTCTAACTCCTTATGATTCTGCGACAACCAGTCTTTGCTCAAACTCCTTATGATTCTGAGACAACCAGTCTTTGCTCTAACTCCTTATGATTCTGAGACAGTCAGTCTTTGCTCTAACTCCTTATGATTCTGCGACAACCAGTCTTTGCTCTAACTCCTTATGATTCTGAGACAACCAGTCTTTGCTCTAACTCCTTATGATTCTGAGACAACCAGTCTTTGCTCTAACTCCTTATGATTCTGGGACAACCAGTCTTTGCTCTAACTCCTTATGATTCTGAGACAACCAGTCTTTGCTCTAACTCCTTATGATTCTGGGACAACCAGTCTTTGCTCTAACTCTTTATGATTCTGAGACAACCAGCCTTTGCTCTTTCTCCTTATGATTCTGGGACGACCAGTCTTTGCTCTAACTCCTTATGATTCTGGGACGACCAGTCTTTGCTCCAACTCCTTATGATTCTGAGACAACCAGTCTTTGCTCTAACTCCTTATGATTCTGGGACAACCAGTCTTTGCTCTAACTCCTTATGATTCTGAGACAACCAGTCTTTGCTCTAACTCCTTATGATTCTGAGACAACCAGTCTTTGCTCTAACTCCTTATGATTCTGAAACAACCAGTCTTTGCTCTAACTCCTTATGATTCTGAGACAACCAGTCTTTGCTCTAACTCCTTATGATTCTGAGACAACCAGTCTTTGCTCTTTCTCCTTATGATTCTGAGACAACCAGTCTTTGCTCTTTCTCCTTATGATTCTGAGACAACCAGTCTTTGCTCTAATTCCTTATGATTCTGAGACAACCAGTCTTTGCTCTAACTCCTTATGATTCTGGGACGACCAGTCTTTGCTCCAACTCCTTATGATTCTGAGACAACCAGTATTTGCTCTTTCTCCTTATGATTCTGAGACAACCAGTCTTTGCTCTTTCTCCTAATGATTCTGAGACAATCAGTCTTTGCTCTTTCTCCTTATGATTCTGAGACAACCAGTCTTTGCTCTAACTTCTTATGATTCTGAGACTATCAGTCTTTGCTCTAACTTCTTATGATTCTGAGACAACCAGTCTTTGCTCTAACTTCTTATGATTCTGAGACAACCAGTCTTTGCTCTTACTTCTTATGATTCTGAGACAACCAGTCTTTGCTCTAACTCCTTGTGATTCTGAGACAACCAGTCTTTGCTCTAACTCCTTATGATTCTGAGACGACCAGTCTTTGCTCTAACTCCTTATGATTCTGGGACAACCAGTCTTTGCTCTTTCTCATTATGATTCTGAGACAACCAGTCTTTGCTCTAACTCCTTATGATTCTGGGACAACCAGTCTTTGATCTAACTCCTTATGATTCTGAGACAACCAGTCTTTGCTCTAACTCCTTATGATTCTGAGACAACCAGTCTTTGCTCTAACTCCTTATGATTCTGAGACAACCAGTCTTTGCTCTAACTCCTTATGATTCTGAGACAACCAGTCTTTGCTCTAACTCCTTATGATTCTGAGACAACCAGTCTTTGCTCTAACTCCTTATGATTCTGAGACAACCAGTCTTTGCTCTTTCTCCTTATGATTCTGAGACAACCAGTCTTTGCTCTAACTCCTTATGATTCTGAGACAGCCAATCTTTGCTCTAACTCCTTATGATTCTGCGACAACCAGTCTTTGCTCTAACTCCTTATGATTCTGAGACAACCAGTCTTTGCTCTAACTCCTTATGATTCTGAGACAACCAGTCTTTGCTCTAACTCCTTATGATTCTGAGACAACCAGTCTTTGCTCTAACTCCTTATGATTCTGGGACAACCAGTCTTTGCTCTAACTCCTTATGATTCTGAGACAACCAGTCTTTGCTCTAACTCCTTATGATTCTGAGACGACCATTCTTTGCTCTAACTCCTTATGATTCTGGGACAACCAGTCTTTGCTCTTTCTCCTTATGATTCTGAGACAACCAGTCTTTGCTCTAACTCCTTATGATTCTGGGACAACCAGTCTTTGATCTAACTCCTTATGATTCTGAGACAACCAGTCTTTGCTCTAACTCCTTATGATTCTGAGACAACCAGTCTTTGCTCTAACTCCTTATGATTCTGAGACAACCAGTCTTTGCTCTAACTCCTTATGATTCTGAGACAACCAGTCTTTGCTCTAACTCCTTATGATTCTGAGACAACCAGTCTTTGCCCTAACTCCTTATGATTCTGAGACAACCAGTCTTTGTTCTTTCTCCTTATGATTCTGAGACAACCAGTCTTTGCTCTAACTCCTTATGATTCTGAGACAACCAGTCTTTGCTCTAACTCCTTATGATTCTGGGACGACCAGTCTTTGCTCCAACTCCTTATGATTCTGAGACAACCAGTCTTTGCTCTAACTCCTTATGATTCTGGGACAACCAGTCTTTTCTCTAACTCCTTATGATTCTGGGACAACCAGTCTTTGCTCTAACTCCTTATGATTCTGAGACAACCAGTCTTTGCTCTTTCTCCTTATGATTCTGAGACAGCCAATCTTTGCTCTAACTCCTTATGATTCTGCGACAACCAGTCTTTGCTCCAACTCCTTATGATTCTGAGACAACCAGTCTTTGCTCTAACTCCTTATGATTCTGAGACAACCAGTCTTTGCTCTAACTCCTTATAATTCTGGGACAACCAGTCTTTGCTCTAACTCTTTATGATTCTGAGACAACCAGTCTTTGCTCTTTCTCCTTATGATTCTGGGACAACCAGTCTTTGCTCTAACTCCTTATGATTCTGAGACAGCCAATCTTTGCTCTAACTCCTTATGATTCTGCGACAACCAGTCTTTGCTCCAACTCCTTATGCTTCTGAGACAACCAGTCTTTGCTCTAACTCCTTATGATTCTGAGACAACCAGTCTTTGCTCTAACTCCTTATGATTCTGGGACAACCAGTCTTTGCTCTAACTCTTTATGATTCTGAGACAACCAGTCTTTGCTCTTTCTCCTTATGATTCTGGGACAACCAGTCTTTGCTCTTTCTCCTTATGATTCTGAGACAACCAGTCTTTGCTCTTTCTCCTTATGATTCTGAGACAACCAATCTTTGCTCTTTCTCCTTATGATTCTGGCACAACCAGTCTTTGCTCTAACTCCTTATGATTCTGAGACAACCAGTCTTTGCTCTAACTCCTTATGATTCTGGGACAACCAGTCTTTGCTCTAACTCCTTATGATTATGAGACAACCAGTCTTTGCTCTTTCTCCTTATGATTATGAGACAACCAGTCTTTGCTCTTTCTCCTTATGATTCTGAGACAACCAGTCTTTGCTCTAACTCCTTATGATTCTGCGACAACCAGTCTTTGCTCAAACTCCTTATGATTCTGAGACAACCAGTCTTTGCTCTAACTCCTTATGATTCTGAGACAGTCAGTCTTTGCTCTAACTCCTTATGATTCTGCGACAACCAGTCTTTGCTCTAACTCCTTATGATTCTGAGACAACCAGTCTTTGCTCTAACTCCTTATGATTCTGAGACAACCAGTCTTTGCTCTAACTCCTTATGATTCTGGGACAACCAGTCTTTGCTCTAACTCCTTATGATTCTGAGACAACCAGTCTTTGCTCTAACTCCTTATGATTCTGGGACAACCAGTCTTTGCTCTAACTCTTTATGATTCTGAGACAACCAGCCTTTGCTCTTTCTCCTTATGATTCTGGGACGACCAGTCTTTGCTCTAACTCCTTATGATTCTGGGACGACCAGTCTTTGCTCCAACTCCTTATGATTCTGAGACAACCAGTCTTTGCTCTAACTCCTTATGATTCTGGGACAACCAGTCTTTGCTCTAACTCCTTATGATTCTGAGACAACCAGTCTTTGCTCTAACTCCTTATGATTCTGAGACAACCAGTCTTTGCTCTAACTCCTTATGATTCTGAGACAACCAGTCTTTGCTCTAACTCCTTATGATTCTGAGACAACCAGTCTTTGCTCTAACTCCTTATGATTCTGAGACAACCAGTCTTTGCTCTTTCTCCTTATGATTCTGAGACAACCAGTCTTTGCTCTTTCTCCTTATGATTCTGAGACAACCAGTCTTTGCTCTAATTCCTTATGATTCTGAGACAACCAGTCTTTGCTCTAACTCCTTATGATTCTGGGACGACCAGTCTTTGCTCTAACTCCTTATGATTCTGAGACAACCAGTCTTTGCTCTTTCTCCTTATGATTCTGAGACAACCAGTCTTTGCTCTAACTCCTTATGATTCTGAGACAACCAGTGTTTGCTCTAACTCCTTATGATTCTGGGACAACCAGTCTTTGCTCTTTCTCCTTATGATTCTGAGACAACCAGTCTTTGCTCTAACTCCTTATGATTCTGAGACAACCAGTCTTTGCTCTAACTCCTTATGATTCTGGGACAACCAGTCTTTGCTCTTTCTCCTAATGATTCTGAGACAATCAGTCTTTGCTCTTTCTCCTTATGATTCTGAGACAACCAGTCTTTGCTCTAACTTCTTATGATTCTGAGACTATCAGTCTTTGCTCTAACTTCTTATGATTCTGAGACAACCAGTCTTTGCTCTAACTTCTTATGATTCTGAGACAACCAGTCTTTGCTCTTACTTCTTATGATTCTGAGACAACCAGTCTTTGCTCTAACTCCTTGTGATTCTGAGACAACCAGTCTTTGCTCTAACTCCTTATGATTCTGAGACAACCAGTCTTTGCTCTAACTCCTTATGATTTTGAGACAACCAGTCTTTGTTCTAACTCCTTATGATTCTGAGACAACCAGTCTTTGGTCAAACTCCTTATGATTCTGAGACAACCAGTCTTTGCTCTAACTCCTTATGATTCTGGGACAACCAGTCTTTGCTCAAACTCCTTATGATTCTGAGACAGCCAATCTTTGCTCTAACTCCTTTTGATTCTGCCACAACCAGTCTTTGCTCTAACTCCTTATGATTCTGAGACAACCAGTCTTTGCTCTAGCTCCTTATGATTCTGGGACGACCAGTCTTTTCTCTAACGCCTTATGATTCTGAGACAACCAGTCTTTGCTCTAACTCCTTATGATTCTGAGACAACCAGTCTTTGCTCTAACTCTTTATGATTCTGAGACAACCAGTCTTTGCTCTTTCTCCTTATGATTCTGGGACAACCAGTCTTTGCTCTAACTCCTTATGATTCTGAGACAACCAGTCTTTGCTCTCTCTCCTTATGATTCTGAGACAACCAGTCTTTGCTCTAACTCCTTATGATTCTGAGACAACCAGTCTTTGCTCTTTCTCCTTATGATTCTGAGACAACCAGTCTTTGCTCTTTCTCCTTATGATTCTGAGACAGCCAGTCTTTGCTCTTTCTCCTTATGATTCTGGGACAACCAGTCTTTGCTCTAACTCCTTATGATTCTGAGACAACCAGTCTTTGCTCTAACTCCTTATGATTCTGAGAAAACCAGTCTTTGCTCTTTCTCCTTATGATTCTGAGACAACAAGTCTTTGCTCTTTCTCCTTATGATTCTGAGATAACCAGTCTTTGCTCTAACTCCTTATGATTCTGAGACAACCAGTCTTTGCTCTAACTCCTTATGATTCTGAGACAACCAGTCTTTGCTCTAAATCCTTATGATTCTGAGACAGCCAGTCTTTGCTCTAACTCCTTATGATTCTGGGACAACCAGTCTTTGCTCTAACTCCTTATGATTCTGAGACAGCCAATCTTTGCTCTAACTCCTTATGATTCTGCGACAACCAGTCTTTGCTCTAACTCCTTATGATTCTGAGACAACCAGTCTTTGCTCTAACTCCTTATGATTCTGAGACAACCAGTCTTTGCTCTAACTCCTTATGATTCTGAGACAACCAGTCTTTGCTCTAACTCCTTATGATTCTGGGACAACCAGTCTTTGCTCTAACTCCTTATGATTCTGAGACAACCAGTCTTTACTCTAACTCCTTATGATTCTGAGACGACCAGTCTTTGCTCTAACTCCTTATGATTCTGGGACAACCAGTCTTTGCTCTTTCTCCTTATGATTCTGAGACAACCAGTCTTTGCTCTAACTCCTTATGATTCTGAGACAACCAGTCTTTGATCTAACTCCTTATGATTCTGAGACAACCAGTCTTTGCTCTAACTCCTTATGATTCTGAGACAACCAGTCTTTGCTCTAACTCCTTATGATTCTGAGACAACCAGTCTTTGCTCTAACTCCTTATGATTCTGAGACAACCAGTCTTTGCTCTAACTCCTTATGATTCTGAGACAACCAGTCTTTGCCCTAACTCCTTATGATTCTGAGACAACCAGTCTTTGCTCTTTCTCCTTATGATTCTGAGACAACCAGTCTTTGCTCTAACTCCTTATGATTCTGAGACAACCAGTCTTTGCTCTAACTCCTTATGATTCTGGGACGACCAGTCTTTGCTCCAACTCCTTATGATTCTGAGACAACCAGTCTTTGCTCTAACTCCTTATGATTCTGGGACAACCAGTCTTTTCTCTAACTCCTTATGATTCTGGGACAACCACTCTTTGCTCTAACTCCTTATGATTCTGAGACAACCAGTCTTTGCTCTTTCTCCTTATGATTCTGAGACAACCAGTCTTTGCTCTAACTCCTTATTATTCTGAGACAGCCAATCTTTGCTCTAACTCCTTATGATTCTGCGACAACCAGTCTTTGCTCCAACTCCTTATGATTCTGAGACAACCAGTCTTTGCTCTAACTCCTTATGATTCTGAGACAACCAGTCTTTGCTCTAACTCCTTATAATTCTGGGACAACCAGTCTTTGCTCTAACTCTTTATGATTCTGCGACAACCAGTCTTTGCTCCAACTCCTTATGATTCTGAGACAACCAGTCTTTGCTCTAACTCCTTATGATTCTGAGAAAACCAGTCTTTGCTCTTTCTCCTTATGATTCTGAGACAACAAGTCTTTGCTCTTTCTCCTTATGATTCTGAGACAACCAGTCTTTGCTCTAACTCCTTATGATTCTGAGACAACCAGTCTTTGCTCTAACTCCTTATGATTCTGAGACAACCAGTCTTTGCTATAAATCCTTATGATTCTGAGACAGCCAGTCTTTGCTCTAACTACTTATGATTCTGGGACAACCAGTCTTTGCTCTAACTCCTTATGATTCTGAGACAGCCAATCTTTGCTCTAACTCCTTATGATTCTGCGACAACCAGTCTTTGCTCTAACTCCTTATGATTCTGAGACAACCAGTCTTTGCTCTAACTCCTTATGATTCTGAGACAACCAGTCTTTGCTCTAACTCTTTATGATTATGAGACAACCAGTCTTTGCTCTAACTCCTTATGATTCTGGGACAACCAGTCTTTGCTCTAACTCCTTATGATTCTGAGACAACCAGTCTTTGCTCTAACTCCTTATGATTCTGAGACGACCAGTCTTTGCTCTAACTCCTTATGATTCTGGGACAACCAGTCTTTGCTCTTTCTCCTTATGATTCTGAGACAACCAGTCTTTGCTCTAACTCCTTATGATTCTGGGACAACCAGTCTTTGATCTAACTCCTTATGATTCTGAGACAACCAGTCTTTGCTCTAACTCCTTATGATTCTGAGACAACCAGTCTTTGCTCTAACTCCTTATGATTCTGAGACAACCAGTCTTTGCTCTAACTCCTTATGATTCTGAGACAACCAGTCTTTGCTCTAACTCCTTATAATTCTGAGACAACCAGTCTTTGCTCTAACTCTTTATGATTCTGAGACAACCAGTCTTTGCTCTTTCTCCTTATGATTCTGGGACAACCAGTCTTTGCTCTAACTCCTTATGATTCTGAGACAGCCAATCTTTGCTCTAACTCCTTATGATTCTGCGACAACCAGTCTTTGCTCCAACTCCTTATGATTCTGAGACAACCAATCTTTGCTCTAACTCCTTATGATTCTGAGACAACCAGTCTTTGCTCTAACTCCTTATGATTCTGGGACAACCAGTCTTTGCTCTAACTCTTTATGATTCTGAGACAACCAGTCTTTGCTCTTTCTCCTTATGATTCTGGGACAACCAGTCTTTGCTCTTTCTCCTTATGATTCTGAGACAACCAGTCTTTGCTCTTTCTCCTTATGATTCTGAGACAACCAGTCTTTGCTCTTTCTCCTTATGATTCTGGCACAACCAGTCTTTGCTCTAACTCCTTATGATTCTGAGACAACCAGTCTTTGCTCTAACTCCTTATGATTCTGGGACAACCAGTCTTTGCTCTAACTCCTTATGATTATGAGACAACCAGTCTTTGCTCTTTCTCCTTATGATTATGAGACAACCAGTCTTTGCTCTTTCTCCTTATGATTCTGAGACAACCAGTCTTTGCTCTAACTCCTTATGATTCTGCGACAACCAGTCTTTGCTCAAACTCCTTATGATTCTGTCACAACCAGTCTTTGCTCTAACTCCTTATGATTCTGGGACAACCAGTCTTTTCTCTAACTCCTTATGATTCTGGGACAACCAGTCTTTGCTCCAACTCCTTATGATTCTGAGACAACCAGTCTTTGCTCTTTCTCCTTATGATTCTGAGACAACCAGTCTTTGCTCTAACTCCTTATGATTCTGAGACAGCCAATCTTTGCTCTAACTCCTTATGATTCTGCGACAACCAGTCTTTGCTCCAACTCCTTATGATTCTGAGACAACCAGTCTTTGCTCTAACTCCTTATGATTCTGAGACAACCAGTCTTTGCTCTAACTCCTTATAATTCTGGGACAACCAGTCTTTGTTCTAACTCTTTATGATTCTGCGACAACCAGTCTTTGCTCTAACTCCTTATGATTCTGAGACAACCAGTCTTTGCTCTAACTCCTTATGATTCTGAGAAAACCAGTCTTTGCTCTTTCTCCTTATGATTCTGAGACAACAAGTCTTTGCTCTTTCTCCTTATGATTCTGAGACAACCAGTCTTTGCTCTAACTCCTTATGATTCTGAGACAACCAGTCTTTGCTCTAACTCCTTATGATTCTGAGACAACCAGTCTTTGCTCTAAACCCTTATGATTCTGAGACAGCCAGTCTTTGCTCTAACTCCTTATGATTCTGGGACAACCAGTCTTTGCTCTAACTCCTTATGATTCTGAGACAGCCAATCTTTGCTCTAACTCCTTATGATTCTGCGACAACCAGTCTTTGCTCTAACTCCTTATGATTCTGAGACAACCAGTCTTTGCTCTTTCTCCTTATGATTCTGAGACAACCAGTCTTTGCTCTAACTCCTTATGATTCTGAGACAACCAGTCTTTGCTTTAACTCCTTATGATTCTGGGACAACCAGTCTTTGCTCTAACTCCTTATGATTCTGAGACAACCAGTCTTTGCTCTAACTCCTTATGATTCTGAGACGACCAGTCTTTGCTCTAACTCCTTATGATTCTGGGACAACCAGTCTTTGCTCTTTCTCATTATGATTCTGAGACAACCAGTCTTTGCTCTTACTCCTTATGATTCTGGGACAACCAGTCTTTGATCTAACTCCTTATGATTCTGAGACAACCAGTCTTTGCTCTAACTCCTTATGATTCTGAGACAACCAGTCTTTGCTCTAACTCCTTATGATTCTGAGACAACCAGTCTTTGCTCTAACTCCTTATGATTCTGAGACAACCAGTCTTTGCTCTAACTCCTTATGATTCTGAGACAACCAGTCTTTGCTCTAACTCCTTATGATTCTGAGACAACCAGTCTTTGCTCTTTCTCCTTATGATTCTGAGACAACCAGTCTTTGCTCTAACTCCTTATGATTCTGAGACAGCCAATCTTTGCTCTAACTCCTTATGATTCTGCGACAACCAGTCTTTGCTCTAACTCCTTATGATTCTGAGACAACCAGTCTTTGCTCTAACTCCTTATGATTCTGAGACAACCAGTCTTTGCTCTAACTCCTTATGATTCTGAGACAACCAGTCTTTGCTCTAACTCCTTATGATTCTGGGACAACCAGTCTTTGCTCTAACTCCTTATGATTCTGAGACAACCAGTCTTTGCTCTAACTCCTTATGATTCTGAGACGACCATTCTTTGCTCTAACTCCTTATGATTCTGGGACAACCAGTCTTTGCTCTTTCTCCTTATGATTCTGAGACAACCAGTCTTTGCTCTAACTCCTTATGATTCTGGGACAACCAGTCTTTGATCTAACTCCTTATGATTCTGAGACAACCAGTCTTTGCTCTAACTCCTTATGATTCTGAGACAACCAGTCTTTGCTCTAACTCCTTATGATTCTGAGACAACCAGTCTTTGCTCTAACTCCTTATGATTCTGAGACAACCAGTCTTTGCTCTAACTCCTTATGATTCTGAGACAACCAGTCTTTGCCCTAACTCCTTATGATTCTGAGACAACCAGTCTTTGCTCTTTCTCCTTATGATTCTGAGACAACCAGTCTTTGCTCTAACTCCTTATGATTCTGAGACAACCAGTCTTTGCTCTAACTCCTTATGATTCTGGGACGACCAGTCTTTGCTCCAACTCCTTATGATTCTGAGACAACCAGTCTTTGCTCTAACTCCTTATGATTCTGGGACAACCAGTCTTTTCTCTAACTCCTTATGATTCTGGGACAACCAGTCTTTGCTCTAACTCCTTATGATTCTGAGACAACCAGTCTTTGCTCTTTCTCCTTATGATTCTGAGACAGCCAATCTTTGCTCTAACTCCTTATGATTCTGCGACAACCAGTCTTTGCTCCAACTCCTTATGATTCTGAGACAACCAGTCTTTGCTCTAACTCCTTATGATTCTGAGACAACCAGTCTTTGCTCTAACTCCTTATAATTCTGGGACAACCAGTCTTTGCTCTAACTCTTTATGATTCTGAGACAACCAGTCTTTGCTCTTTCTCCTTATGATTCTGGGACAACCAGTCTTTGCTCTAACTCCTTATGATTCTGAGACAGCCAATCTTTGCTCTAACTCCTTATGATTCTGCGACAACCAGTCTTTGCTCCAACTCCTTATGCTTCTGAGACAACCAGTCTTTGCTCTAACTCCTTATGATTCTGAGACAACCAGTCTTTGCTCTAACTCCTTATGATTCTGGGACAACCAGTCTTTGCTCTAACTCTTTATGATTCTGAGACAACCAGTCTTTGCTCTTTCTCCTTATGATTCTGGGACAACCAGTCTTTGCTCTTTCTCCTTATGATTCTGAGACAACCAGTCTTTGCTCTTTCTCCTTATGATTCTGAGACAACCAATCTTTGCTCTTTCTCCTTATGATTCTGGCACAACCAGTCTTTGCTCTAACTCCTTATGATTCTGAGACAACCAGTCTTTGCTCTAACTCCTTATGATTCTGGGACAACCAGTCTTTGCTCTAACTCCTTATGATTATGAGACAACCAGTCTTTGCTCTTTCTCCTTATGATTATGAGACAACCAGTCTTTGCTCTTTCTCCTTATGATTCTGAGACAACCAGTCTTTGCTCTAACTCCTTATGATTCTGCGACAACCAGTCTTTGCTCAAACTACTTATGATTCTGAGACAACCAGTCTTTGCTCTAACTCCTTATGATTCTGAGACAGTCAGTCTTTGCTCTAACTCCTTATGATTCTGCGACAACCAGTCTTTGCTCTAACTCCTTATGATTCTGAGACAACCAGTCTTTGCTCTAACTCCTTATGATTCTGAGACAACCAGTCTTTGCTCTAACTCCTTATGATTCTGGGACAACCAGTCTTTGCTCTAACTCCTTATGATTCTGAGACAACCAGTCTTTGCTCTAACTCCTTATGATTCTGGGACAACCAGTCTTTGCTCTAACTCTTTATGATTCTGAGACAACCAGTCTTTGCTCTTTCTCCTTATGATTCTGGGACAACCAGTCTTTGCCCTAACTCCTTATGATTCTGAGACAACCAGTCTTTGCTCTAACTCCTTATGATTCTGAGACAACCAGTCTTTGCTCTTTCTCCTTATGATTCTGAGACAACCAGTCTTTGCTCTTTCTCCTTATGATTCTGAGACAACCAGTCTTTGCTCTAACTCCTTATGATTCTGGGACAACCAGTCTTTGCTCTAACTCCTTATGATTCTGAGACAACCAGTCTTTGCTCTAACTCCTTATGATTCTGAGACAACCAGTCTTTGCTCTAACTCCTTATGATTCTGAGACAACCAGTCTTTGCTCTAACTCCTTATGATTCTGAGACAACCAGTCTTTGCTCTAACTCCTTATGATTCTGAGACAACCAGTCTTTGCTCTTTCTCCTTATGATTCTGAGACAACCAGTCTTTGCTCTAACTCCTTATGATTCTGAGACAACCAGTCTTTGCTCTAACTCCTATGATTCTGAGACGACCAGTCTTTGCTCCAACTCCTTATGATTCTAAGACAACCAGTCTTTGCTCTTTCTCCTTATGATTCTGAGACAACCAGTCTTTGCTCTTTCTCCTTATGATTCTAGGACAACCAGTCTTTGCTCTTTCTCCTTATGATTCTGGGACAACCAGTCTTTGATCTAACTCCTTATGATTCTGAGACAACCAGTCTTTGCTCTAACTCCTTATGATTCTGAGACAACCAGTCTTTGCTCTAACGCCTTATGATTCTGAGACAACCAGTCTTTGCTCTTTCTCCTTATGATTCTGAGACAACCAGTCTTTGCTCTTTCTCCTTATGATTCTGGGACAACCAGTCTTTGCTCTAACGCCTTATGATTCTGAGACAACCAGTCTTTGCTCTTTCTCCTTATGATTCTGAGACAACCAGTCTTTGCTCTTTCTCCTTATGATTCTGGGACGACCAGTCTTTGCTCCAACTCCTTATGATTCTGAGACAACCAGTCTTTGCTCTAACTCCTTATGATTCTGGGACAACCAGTCTTTTCTCTAACTCCTTATGATTCTGGGACAACCAGTCTTTGCTCTAACTCCTTATGATTCTGAGACAACCAGTCTTTGCTCTTTCTCCTTATGATTCTGTGACAACCAGTCTTTGCTCTAACTCCTTATGATTCTGAGACAGCCAATCTTTGCTCTAACTCCTTATGATTCTGCGACAACCAGTCTTTGCTCCAACTCCTTATGATTCTGAGACAACCAGTCTTTGCTCTAACTCCTTATGATTCTGAGACAACCAGTCTTTGCTCTAACTCCTTATAATTCTGGGACAACCAGTCTTTGCTCTAACTCTTTATGATTCTGAGACAACCAGTCTTTGCTCTTTCTCCTTATGATTCTGGGACAACCAGTCTTTGCTCTAACTCCTTATGATTCTGAGACAGCCAATCTTTGCTCTAACTCCTTATGATTCTGCGACAACCAGTCTTTGCTCCAACTCCTTATGATTCTGAGACAACCAGTCTTTGCTCTAACTCCTTATGATTCTGAGACAACCAGTCTTTGCTCTAACTCCTTATGATTCTGGGACAACCAGTCTTTGCTCTAACTCTTTATGATTCTGAGACAACCAGTCTTTGCTCTTTCTCCTTATGATTCTGGGACAACCAGTCTTTGCTCTTTCTCCTTATGATTCTGAGACAACCAGTCTTTGCTCTTTCTCCTTATGATTCTGAGACAACCAATCTTTGCTCTTTCTCCTTATGATTCTGGCACAACCAGTCTTTGCTCTAACTCCTTATGATTCTGAGACAACCAGTCTTTGCTCTAACTCCTTATGATTCTGGGACAACCAGTCTTTGCTCTAACTCCTTATGATTATGAGACAACCAGTCTTTGCTCTTTCTCCTTATGATTATGAGACAACCAGTCTTTGCTCTTTCTCCTTATGATTCTGAGACAACCAGTCTTTGCTCTAACTCCTTATGATTCTGCGACAACCAGTCTTTGCTCAAACTCCTTATGATTCTGAGACAACCAGTCTTTGCTCTAACTCCTTATGATTCTGAGACAGTCAGTCTTTGCTCTAACTCCTTATGATTCTGCGACAACCAGTCTTTGCTCTAACTCCTTATGATTCTGAGACAACCAGTCTTTGCTCTAACTCCTTATGATTCTGAGACAACCAGTCTTTGCTCTAACTCCTTATGATTTTGGGACAACCAGTCTTTGCTCTAACTCCTTATGATTCTGAGACAACCAGTCTTTGCTCTAACTCCTTATGATTCTGGGACAACCAGTCTTTGCTCTAACTCTTTATGATTCTGAGACAACCAGTCTTTGCTCTTTCTCCTTATGATTCTGGGACAACCAGTCTTTGCCCTAACTCCTTATGATTCTGAGACAACCAGTCTTTGCTCTAACTCCTTATGATTCTGAGACAACCAGTCTTTGCTCTTTCTCCTTATGATTCTGAGACAACCAGTCTTTGCTCTTTCTCCTTATGATTCTGAGACAACCAGTCTTTGCTCTAACTCCTTATGATTCTGGGACAACCAGTCTTTGCTCTAACTCCTTATGATTCTGAGACAACCAGTCTTTGCTCTAACTCCTTATGATTCTGAGACAACCAGTCTTTGCTCTAACTCCTTATGATTCTGAGACAACCAGTCTTTGCTCTAACTCCTTATGATTCTGAGACAACCAGTCTTTGCTCTAACTCCTTATGATTCTGAGACACCAGTCTTTGCTCTTTCTCCTTATGATTCTGAGACAACCAGTCTTTGCTCTAACTCCTTATGATTCTGAGACAACCAGTCTTTGCTCTAACTCCTATGATTCTGAGACGACCAGTCTTTGCTCCAACTCCTTATGATTCTAAGACAACCAGTCTTTGCTCTTTCTCCTTATGATTCTGAGACAACCAGTCTTTGCTCTTTCTCCTTATGATTCTAGGACAACCAGTCTTTGCTCTTTCTCCTTATGATTCTGGGACAACCAGTCTTTGCTCTAACTCCTTATGATTCTGAGGCAACCAGTCTTTGCTCTAACTCCTTATGATTCTGAGACAACCAGTCTTTGCTCTAACGCCTTATGATTCTGAGACAACCAGTCTTTGCTCTTTCTCCTTATGATTCTGAGACAACCAGTCTTTGCTCTTTCTCCTTATGATTCTGGGACAACCAGTCTTTGCTCTAACGCCTTATGATTCTGAGACAACCAGTCTTTGCTCTTTCTCCTTATGATTCTGAGACAACCAGTCTTTGCTCTTTCTCCTTATGATTCTGAGACAACCAGTCTTTGCTCTATCTCCTTATGATTCTGAGACAACCAGTCTTTGCTCTTTCTCCTTATGATTCTGAGACAACCAGTCTTTGCTCTAACTCCTTATGAACTGAACTGGAGCTCAAACAATGATCTACCACACTAGGAGAGCAAACTAACCATTACACCACTCACGTGGTTCAGAAGTATTTGAAAGCATTTTTCCATAGAAGGCCAAGTTTAAATTATGTATTATCCAATCACCACAAAAATACAATTTTGGTACAGAACCATGTACTGTATGGGTTCAACTATTGTTACAATTTCTTTAAAAAACCAGAGGCTCAGCCCACTGAGCCTGTATCGCTCACCTGACAATAGAATGATACTGAAGCAAATTTCAAAGGGAGATAATCATTACCTTAAAAAACAGCTGCCATCTTGAATGGAGGGTGGGGCTGTCAGACACAATTTTGAAAGGGACACACCCAGGGACCATCTATGCCCAGTTTGGCTCCATTTGGCCAAGCTGTTTCAGAGGAGAAGATTTTTTTTAACATTAGCCAATCAGAAAATAGAATTAATCTTGGCGGCCATGTTTGCTCGCCGAATGGAACCAAATGAAGAAGCTTTATAGAGGATCTTACATAGATGCTTCCTGACAAGTTTGGCCCCACCTTGCCAAGCAGTTTCAGAGGAGAAGATTTTTTTAAAAGTAGCCAATCAGAAACAAGAATTGCCCTTGGTGGCCATATTTGTTGGTGGAACGGAACGAAATGAAGAAACTTTATAGAGGACCTTACATAGATGCTTACTGCCAAGTTTGGTTCCATTTGGCCAAGTTGTTTCAGAGAAGATTAAAATATGAAAAAACTAACTGATGGACGACGGACGCCAAGTGATGGCAATACCTCACATGGTGCTAAAAAATGATGAAAAAATAGCAATAACTCCAAATTGGGTACTCAGATTAACTTCAAAATTGCAGGGTAGATAGATCTCGATATGCTGCACATTTTTGCAATTTAAACTTAACCTTTATCTCTAATAGTTTTTGAAATATCAGACAAAAATGTTTAAATTAAAAAAAATAATAATGACGGGTAATCAGACTTACTTCAAAATTGCAGGGCATGTAGATCTTGACATGCTGCACATGTTTGCTGTTTAAACTTAATGTCTATCTCTTATAGTTTTTGAAATAAAAAACTAAAAGTATTAAAATTTTGAAAATTTGATGAAAAAAGGGCAACAACTCCAAGATAGGTAATCAGATTTTCTTCAAAATTTCAGGGTAGTTAGATCTTGCTGTGCTGATCATTTTTACCCCATCAGATTTCTGATATTATTAACGGTTTTTAAGTTATTACCAAAAACGTGCAATTTTACCATATGTTCTATATTTAGTAACAGTGGCCATGTTTGTTGGCCGAATGGAACCAAATGAAGAAGTTTTATAGAGGATCTTACATAGATGCTTCCTGCCAAGTTTGGCTCTATTTGGCCAAGCAGTTTCAGAGAAGATTTTTTTAACATTAGCCAATCAGAAACAAGAATTGCCCTTGGCTGCCATATTTGTTGGCGGAATGGGACGAAATGAAGAAACTTTATAGAGGACCTTATATAGATGCGTTCTGCCAAGTTTGGTTCCATTTGGTCCAGTTGTTTCAGAGGAGTAGATTAAAATATGAAAAGTTAACGGATGGACGACAAGTGATGGCAATACCTCACATGACCCTTTGGGTCAGGCGAGCTAAAAATTAATAAGATTTCCCATTGGTCTGGAAATGTTGGCTAATTAGCAAGCATACAAAGTGGAGAGGTATTCCCATTTATAATGAAGGAGAAGTTAAGCGTACAAACTTTTGTGAAGGATGGACTGACGTGGGAAAAAATGTATCACCATTAAGTCATAATTAAGTACATGTGTTAAAGAAATTGTCAACAAATAAAGTCTCAATTATGTTATGTTTGCTTAGTTTCCTAGTAACACAAAAATACAAGTGCAAAACAACATGTATCTATTTTAATATTTTATTTATACCTAACAATACATATTGACAACATTTTATTATTACTAAAAAAAAAATACAAAGAAACACATGCAGTTTACTACTAATCCTGAGGTTTAATGACATGTATAATATGTACATCATGTACAAAAAACACCTTCAGAGCAAAAGATAGTACTCTACACAGCTGATATGGTAATCTAAAACACAAGAACATTTTACCCTTCAAGGTATTGTGGAGCATAATTTGACTTGACTTGAATACAAAATCCAAAAACTACATCAATTGGATTAATATGAATAGAAATTACTTGTGATTGGTACCCACTCCAAAACAATACATCCAGAAAAGAAAAAAAAGGAAAATCCGCAATCAAACTTGTCCTACTTTTTTTGGGGTCTCCGACCATGTGTATAAATTGCAAATGATCTACACAAGGAAAAAGAATGTTAATGAGATGAAACCAATTTCAAGGCATACGGACATGGGTAAAACATAATACCTAGCATTAGGGGAATAAAAATATTACAATTGGTACCATATGATAGTATTTCTAAAATACCTTTTGGTCAGTCTTTAATTTTTGCATATTTTTTTTTTACAACCATCACACATTCATTGTGTACAAACTCAATGGAAAATCTAAACAACATCTCAAAATGGTTTTTACATTAAAAGTGGTAAAATAACCTAACAGACGATTGCAATAATAAAGTCCCTCTAGGCTCAGAGACCCATAATTTCAATACAGGATATAGAACATAAGATAAAACAAGGGTAAATTCTTGTCATGATAAATTTATTCAACATTCACTAACATCATGATGATTATGTACAATGGATAAAATGAAGATTAAAATTTGTTCACTTGGATCCTCCTTGTAAGACATAAAATAATATCATCCTTATCTTCATACAATTATCTAAAGGTATCAAGTCTGTATGACAATATAATGGTGGATAAATTATGTGTCTGAAGATGGATATTAATTGTTCTAGAGAATAATCTGGAGTTGACATGTTGTATTATTAAGTTCCTAGGCATCTGGTGATGGAGAGCGACTATGTTCATCCTTTGCTGATCGTGAGGCTGAGCTGTATGATCGTGACCTGTAATATAATTATATTTTTGAACTCGTCTGTTAACTATAATATAAAATAACATTTAGATTTTATTTTGTACAGAAAACTAATAATTTCATATTTTTGACATCACTAAACAATCATTAATAACGATAAATGATTTCTTCCCGTTTCAGTCCTTTTATAATAAAATATGTTTGTTTTCTTAACAAATTTGTTGTGTATCAACAAGGCAATTTCTTATTATTTCATTCAATTTACATTCCTCCTTAGCCACCATTGTATAGTAAACTACTTATGAAATCACTACCCATCATCACTAAGGATTGTGGTGTTGACTCCCACTAATAATGAGGTGTACTAGATATAAACTATGTGATAAAGACTGTCAGTAACTGAACGAACGTCTAGTTTTATTGTATTTAAACGGAAAGAATTGTCCTCTTAAACTTTTAAATAGGAGTAAATTTCATTAAAATGTACAAAGCTTTTTGACCAAGTCGATCAAAATATAAACCCAGTAGAAATGTAAAGTCCAACTGTAATGCCAAAATGAATGGAAATAAAATAATTTTGTTTTCATGTTGAATGTCTCTTGGGTCCATGATAGGATATTAAATTAATTGTACTTGCTCCATGCCATGTTAGGTCCATGATTTAAAATAATACTATATTTGTATTTTTGCTCCATTCCCCTTGGAGCCCATGATTCATTTTCAATGCCTGGAGGGGCCAAAAATAAGAAATAAAATCATTGTATTCTTGTGCAATGACCTGTTGGGCCCATTTTTGGAGACATAATTATTATTGTAATCTTGTCCCATGTCCTGACTGAACCCCAACTGTAACTAAAATAAATTCTAATATACCTGTCTCTATCTCCACTTCCTTTTCTGTCATATGACCTTGACCTTGAATGACTCCTAGAATGGCTGTATGATTTCCTGTCATCAATATAAACATAACTGTTGTTAGTATCACAAAATATTATCAACATTGTCATAATGTGTAATTCACCAGGTAAAAATATTTAAAATTTTATATATATTTCACTCTATAAAATGCTTTTTGGGCACAATTTGGAGAAGTCATATTTATTGACATGATAATTAGCACCGATTGACTGCATAAACCAAATCTAAAACTAACATTTGAATCTTAGTCAAAAATCCCAACAACCTGAAGCGATCGTTGACAACCACTACCTTTAAGTTCACGTTTGTAGGAGGTTGTCATGGTGAATATCAACACCTACAGTACCTATCAATTTTCACTAAATGTATAAATGTACTAATCATGACCCTGTTGAAGGGTGTCGGTGCATTAATTGTCACCCTTGTCTATAATCCTATCCAAACTGGTTTCTGTGCTCTTACTATAGTATCCCTTGGCCAAATGTTTTAAAATTTCTATGCTATGTTTTTGACCACAATACAGAGGTTATCATGTTCATATTTGATAGTTATTCCTTTACAGTTCTGTCCCTTAATTAAAAAGTGGTAAATTTGTGGTTTACATGCTCTAACTTCAGTTTCCCTTGACAAAGCATTTTGAAATTTTTACCCAATGGGTTTAACCAGAATACACAGGTCGTTTGATTTTGGCTATTATATCTTGTGTTGTTCAAGATTTATATATGCTCCTAAAGTAATTGAAAAAATGAAAATTTCGTTTTCTTACTCATCATTTTCCTTGACCAATTTTCCTATGGACAGATATGGTAAATTAAAATTGAATTCACAGTAACAGAATTAATGCGATACTAGTTTTATGATCAGCCTATAATATATTAATATATTACCTTCCCCGACTTCTACTTCTGGATCTCCTGAAATCAAAAACAAAATTTAGTTAATGAAATTTAACATGTATGTTTTTTTTATCTCTCGTAATAAAGGAAACTACAATATATTACCAGGAGGATAAAACCTTAGATTGTGCAGAGACTCAGACCACTCAATTAATGATTGGTATTGGTAATAGTGCAATCCAAGCTTCTAGGATAAATAAAAACTGCTATGATCCTGTATCTCTCGCATGGTTAACAAATAGTGCAAGAGGCTTATTTTAAAATGACAAACTTTTTTTCAAAGAGAAGCTGTTTACATGTATTTCCCATTATGTCCTATGGAAAGTGATGGTATGTAGTGGCATCCATCTAGGATTTGGACTGACATAAAAATTGTTAAGACTACTAATAGAAATTAAGATCATAAAGAATACTATTTATTGTCAAATACACAAGGGATCTTGTTTGAAGCAGCCACCATATTGATTCTTTAAATCCAACATATATGATCAAATAATAATCACCATCTGCCTCAAAATCCAGTTTAATGTGAAAATGATTTTAATCCAAGGTGAATAAATAGCCCCCAAAAACATCCAATGTTTATGTAATGCTCTGACAGTGTATATATGACTTCTTTTGCCATGATGTGAATACACCAAATTCCTTTACAATATTCACTGCATTTTATTTTTATTCTGTTTGTAAACCCTTTCCACATCACACAAGGAAAACAGTATTGTAATTGAAGAGTTGCCAGCATCAATAGGAAATTTAAAGATGGTAATAAATGTTTAGTTTACAGGTACTGCTCCTTGTCACCAGTGAAGCTGCTTTTACCACTGTACATAGATGGCCTTCTATACATCATTCACATGCTGCTTTTGTCACTGTACATAGATGGCCTTCTATACATCATTCACATGAAGCTTTTGTCACTGTACATAGATGGCCTTCTATACATCATCCACATGAAGCTTTTGCCACTGTACATAGATGGCCTTCTATACATCATTCACATGCTGCTTTTGTCACTGTACATAGATGGCCTTCTATACATCATCCACATGCTGCTTTTACCACTGTACATAGATGGCCTTCTATACATCATCCACATGCTGCTTTTACCACTGTACATAGATGGCCTTCTATACATCATCCACATGAAGCTTTTGCCACTGTACATAGATGGCCTTCTATACATCATTCACATGCTGCTTTTGCCACTGTACATAGATGGCCTTCTATACATCATCCACATGCTGCTTTTACCACTGTACATAGATGGCCTTCTATACATCATCCACATGAAGCTTTTGCCACTGTACATAGATGGCCTTCTATACATCATTCACATGCTGCTTTTGTCACTGTACATAGATGGCCTTCTATACATCATCCACATGAAGCTTTTGTCACTGTACATAGATGGCCTTCTATACATCATTCACATGAAGCTTTTGTCACTGTACATAGATGGCCTTCTATACATCATTCACATGAAGCTTTTACCACTGTACATAGATGGCCTTCTATACATCATTCACATGAAGCTTTTACCACTGTACATAGATGGCCTTCTATACATCATCCACATGAAGCTTTTGTCACTGTACATAGATGGCCTTCTATACATCATCCACATGAAGCTTTTGCCACTGTACATAGATGGCCTTCTATACATCATTCACATGAAGCTTTTGCCACTGTACATAGATGGCCTTCTATACATCATCCACATGAAGCTTTTGCCACTGTACATAGATGGCCTTCTATACATCATTCACATGAAGCTTTTGTCACTGTACATAGATGGCCTTCTATACATCATCCACATGAAGCTTTTGTCACTGTACATAGATGGCCTTCTATACATCATTCACATGAAGCTTTTACCACTGTACATAGATGGCCTTCTATACATCATCCACATGAAGCTTTTGCCACTGTACATAGATGGCCTTCTATACATCATTCACATGAAGCTTTTGTCACTGTACATAGCTGGCCTTCTATACATCATCCACATGAAGCTTTTGCCACTGTACATAGATGGCCTTCTATACATCATTCACATGCTGCTTTTGTCACTGTACATAGATGGCCTTCTATACATCATTCACATGAAGCTTTTGTCACTGTACATAGATGGCCTTCTATACATCATTCACATGAAGCTTTTGTCACTGTACATAGATGGCCTTCTATACATCATTCACATGCTGCTTTTGTCACTGTACATAGATGGCCTTCTATACATCATTCACATGCTGCTTTTGTCACTGTACATAGATGGCCTTCTATACATCATTCACATGCTGCTTTTGTCACTGTACATAGATGGCCTTCTATACATCATCCACATGAAGCTTTTGTCACTGTACATAGATGGCCTTCTATACATCATTCACATGAAGCTTTTGTCACTGTACATAGATGGCCTTCTATACATCATTCACATGAAGCTTTTACCACTGTACATAGATGGCCTTCTATACATCATTCACATGAAGCTTTTACCACTGTACATAGATGGCCTTCTATACATCATCCACATGAAGCTTTTGTCACTGTACATAGATGGCCTTCTATACATCATCCACATGAAGCTTTTGCCACTGTACATAGATGGCCTTCTATACATCATTCACATGAAGCTTTTGCCACTGTACATAGATGGCCTTCTATACATCATCCACATGAAGCTTTTGCCACTGTACATAGATGGCCTTCTATACATCATTCACATGAAGCTTTTGTCACTGTACATAGATGGCCTTCTATACATCATCCACATGAAGCTTTTGTCACTGTACATAGATGGCCTTCTATACATCATTCACATGAAGCTTTTACCACTGTACATAGATGGCCTTCTATACATCATCCACATGAAGCTTTTGCCACTGTACATAGATGGCCTTCTATACATCATTCACATGAAGCTTTTGTCACTGTACATAGCTGGCCTTCTATACATCATCCACATGAAGCTTTTGCCACTGTACATAGATGGCCTTCTATACATCATTCACATGCTGCTTTTGTCACTGTACATAGATGGCCTTCTATACATCATTCACATGAAGCTTTTGTCACTGTACATAGATGGCCTTCTATACATCATTCACATGAAGCTTTTGTCACTGTACATAGATGGCCTTCTATACATCATTCACATGCTGCTTTTGTCACTGTACATAGATGGCCTTCTATACATCATTCACATGCTGCTTTTGTCACTGTACATAGATGGCCCTCTATACATCATTCACATGCTGCTTTTGTCACTGTACATAGATGGCCTTCTATACATCATTCACATGAAGCTTTTACCACTGTACATAGATGGCCTTCTATACATCATCCACATGAAGCTTTTGCCACTGTACATAGATGGCCTTCTATACATCATCCACATGAAGCTTTTACCACTGTACATAGATGGCCTTCTATACATCATCCACATGAAGCTTTTGCCACTGTACATAGATGGCCTTCTATACATCATTCACATGAAGCTTTTGCCACTGTACATAGATGGCCTTCTATACATCATTCACATGAAGCTTTTGTCACTGTACATAGATGGCCTTCTATACATCATCCACATGAAGCTTTTGTCACTGTACATAGATGGCCTTCTATACATCATTCACATGAAGCTTTTACCACTGTACATAGATGGCCTTCTATACATCATCCACATGAAGCTTTTGCCACTGTACATAGATGGCCTTCTATACATCATTCACATGCTGCTTTTACCACTGTACATAGATGGCCTTCTATACATCATCCACATGAAGCTTTTACCACTGTACATAGATGGCCTTCTATACATCATTCACATGCTGCTTTTGTCACTGTACATAGCTGGCCTTCTATACATCATCCACATGAAGCTTTTACCACTGTACATAGATGGCCTTCTATACATCATCCACATGAAGCTTTTGCCACTGTACATAGCTGGCCTTCTATACATCATCCACATGAAGCTTTTGCCACTGTACATAGCTGGCCTTCTATACATCATCCACATGAAGCTTTTGCCACTGTACATAGATGGCCTTCTATACATATTCACATGAAGCTTTTGCCACTGTACATAGATGGCCTTCTATACATCATTCACATGAAGCTTTTGCCACTGTACATAGATGGCCTTCTATACATCATCCACATGAAGCTTTTACCACTGTACATAGATGGCCTTCTATACATCATTCACATGAAGCTTTTACCACTGTACATAGATGGCCTTCTATACATCATTCACATGAAGCTTTTACCACTGTACATAGATGGCCTTCTATACATCATCCACATGAAGCTTTTGTCACTGTACATAGATGGCCTTCTATACATCATTCACATGAAGCTTTTGTCACTGTACATAGATGGCCTTCTATACATATTCACATGAAGCTTTTGCCACTGTACATAGATGGCCTTCTATACATCATTCACATGAAGCTTTTACCACTGTACATAGATGGCCTTCTATACATCATCCACATGCTGCTTTTACCACTGTACATAGATGGCCTTCTATACATCATTCACATGAAGCTTTTGTCACTGTACATAGATGGCCTTCTATACATATTCACATGAAGCTTTTGCCACTGTACATAGATGGCCTTCTATACATCATTCACATGAAGCTTTTACCACTGTACATAGATGGCCTTCTATACATCATCCACATGCTGCTTTTACCACTGTACATAGATGGCCTTCTATACATCATTCACATGCTGCTTTTACCACTGTACATAGATGGCCTTCTATACATCATCCACATGCTGCTTTTGTCACTGTACATAGATGGCCTTCTATACATCATCCACATGAAGCTTTTGCCACTGTACATAGATGGCCTTCTATACATCATCCACATGAAGCTTTTGTCACTGTACATAGATGGCCTTCTATACATCATCCACATGAAGCTTTTGCCACTGTACATAGATGGCCTTCTATACATCATTCACATGAAGCTTTTGTCACTGTACATAGATGGCCTTCTATACATCATTCGCATGAAGCTTTTGTCACTGTACATAGATGGCCTTCTATACATCATTCACATGAAGCTTTGTTTCAAGTGGCAGAGTAGTTAGAGGATAAAAAATATTTTTTAAGTTGGCCAATCAGAAACAAGAATAGCCTATGGCAGCCATATTTTCATTCTATCAGACAAATATTTTACATTGAAAAGGATCTTTCATATTCATAAATCATTCATACAAAGTTTGGCTACAATTGACCAACCAAGTGCTTTCAGATGAGAATATCAAGGTAAAAATGTTAACAATGGATGACTGACGATTGATACCAAGTGATGGTAATAGCTTAAATGGTTGAAGAAAAGATGAAATATAAATGTGGCATGTTTACAGATACAACACACACATAGATATATATATATATATATATAATATGCCAAGTAGCAACATATTTTGTGTTTTGGTATATTTTCTTTTCTTATTAACATTGATGAGATATCGTATGATTTGACTTGTGGGGCAGAGGTAATTTCTCAATAGAAAGACAAACAAGATTCCATTAACTAAACCATAACATCTTTAATATCTTTTATACTCCATGTACTGTCTTTACACTGACCTCCCACGACTCCTACTCCTGGATCTTCTGTAAATAAAAAACATAAGAAAATGTCACACTAGAATATGTTTTAATCAATATCATACGGTCTGTTATATAAAATCCTAACAGAAATAAAGAGGCATGCTGGGATCAGTATGATACGACCATAGTAAGTCGACAAGGACTTCCTCATGTACCAGTTTGCCTGAAAATGATTATTGTCCAGCAAAGTCATCACTACGTAGTGCAGTAAGGAATTTCATAAGGAATTAAGAGAAAAGCCCATTAATATTGAGATTTATTATTTTTTCTTAAATGTTGTCGTTCAAATATCCATACTCTATGATCTGTACAAAGCCAGGAAAGAGAGTATTCATGTTTATGTGTGTTAGGGGTATAGTTTTTGTTAGGGGTATAGTTTTTGCCTCTCTCTATGATTTTTCGATTGTATTTTGGAACGGAACTGACTGGTATTTTTTTGTTTTTCATTTTAATACAACATCCTAACAGAAGAAATCCATACTCTACAGTTCAATCAATATCATCCTTCTTTGTTTTAACATAAAAATACCATACTCTACAGTTCAATCAATATCATCCTTCTTTGTTTTAACAGAAGAAATCCCTACTCTACAGTTCAATCAATATCATCCTTCTTTGTTTTAACAGAAGAAATCCCTACTCTACAGTTCAATCAATATCATCCTTCTTTGTTTTAACAGAAGAAATCCATACTCTACAGTTCAATCAATATCATCCTTCTTTGTTCTAACAGAAGAAATCCATACTCTACAGTTCAATCAATATCATCCTTCTTTGTTCTAACAAAAGAAATCCATACTCTACAGTTCAATCACTATCATCCTTCTTTGTTCTAACAGAAGAAATCCATACTCTACAGTTCAATCAATATCATCCTTCTTTGTTCTAACAGAAGAAATCCATACTCTAGAGTTCAATCAATATCATCCTTCTTTGTTCTAACATAAAAATACCATACTCTACAGTTCAATCAATATCATCCTTCTTTGTTCTAACATAAAAATACCATACTCTACAGTTCAATCAATATCATCCTTCTTTGTTCTAACAGAAGAAATCCATACTCTACAGTTCAATCAATATCATCCTTCTTTGTTTTAACAGAAGAAATCGATACTCTACAGTTCAATCAATATCATCCTTCTTTGTTTTAACAGAAGAAATCGATACTCTACAGTTCAATCAATATCATCCTTCTTTGTTCTAACATAAAAATACCATACTCTACAGTTCAATCAATATCATCCTTCTTTGTTCTAACATAAAAATACCATACTCTACAGTTCAATCAATATCATCCTTCTTTGTTTTAACAGAAAAATACCATACTCTATGGTCTGTTTATATATTTTATTTTAGACCTAATAAAATGTGCAACAATGAAAACTGTCCTTAAGGCTATATGGTTTTAATTTTGCCATCAAATGAAAAGCTTATATACGGGAAAGAACGGCTGCAAGCGGCTTTCAATTATTAATAATATTTCATTAAAACATTGCATTGAAAAGTACATACCTTCTTTCATATGACTTTGATCTTGACCTTCTGTAAAAGAAATGATATTAATCATTCTCATAGTAGTGAGTGATTGTTGTTTAGCGCCTACTCAGCAATTTTTCTGCTATATCATGGTGGGAACAAGCTAATTTTCTATGAGATGAAGATGAGGTCCGCTTTGTACTAGACCAACACGCTTAGTTGGATTTTTCTAGTGCTAGCTCACTAAAATAACAGTCCGCAGATATACATATCGCCCCACTTGTACACATTATCCTAATTCCAAGCCAACCCGTTTCTCCTTAATGCTGTGTGCTTAGCGGAGAAGCAATAAATACCAATGTTAGTCTTTTGCTAGAATCGATCGGGGCATGAACCCATGATCTATCACACTAATCATTACACCACCGATGCAGCTGTCATTCTTATAAGATAACTGAAATGTTAATACATGTCTATAGATTTATTACATTATGCAGCTTTTTTTTATATGTTATTATAATATAATGTTGTTGCCATGTTAACTTTACTGTCTGTATGGATTGCTTTATAGTTATACAACCAATAGACAGCTAAGTGTTACAGTGTATTATTACAAGTCTCCCTGCTGAAATCCCTAAAAATATACCTTTAGGAGCCCCAACACTGACACAAAATATTCTTAGCAATAAACTAGATAAAATGCATTAAAGAAAGCACTCTATAATTTGATATCAATGTAGGGTGTTCTTGTTATGTTCAAAGTAGCGGATATCACAAACTGATCAAAACTATTGACTTCAAACAAAAAATTTAAAGCAGCTAATAGCAGACATCCTACACAGATCTGAAATTTCAAAATCATATCAAAATATAAGATTGGTTTTGATATAGGTAGAAGAATACACAATGCATTTGTTTTAAATCTAAAATATCACTTGTCTTGATCAACATACAATGTAGTAACAGAAACTAAGTATTCAATCTTTCAGGTCTAATTTGTTTTCTGTTTGTCCAAAAGAATTACAAAATAGCCCAGAGTAACCTGATGTATTCAATAAAAATAAAAGAGAAAATAGGAATGCACTATACCAATTAGTATGGGTAGTTGGTATATAATTTCAATTTTATAAAGATAAAGGCCATTACTGAATGTGGGAAAATACCTTTCAAACTTAAAACTATTTGTTTGAAGCTTAGAGAACAGCTATGATAATCCTTTTGCTTCTTTAATTAACCTACCTTCTGTCTCTACTGCGAGATCTTGAACGTGATCTTCGTCTGGAAAAAAATATATGAGTCCATTAGCTTTGCAAAAAATGTATTAGCAGGCAATATAGTACTTACTCTAAACAGACTTTTTGAATTGAAATTAGATTTTGATCTGTCAGATATAGGTCCTGCACAGTTCTGAGAAATGCATGAGCCACTGATCTTCTGCAGGACTTATCTATATCAACAGGGTTGCAAAGAGAATTTTTGGGCCCCAGGCAAAAGACACCCTCCTCCAATTCTCCAAATAATGATACTCAAACTAAGTCCACCACGGTGTCATAAGCAAGGAATCAGTACAACAACTAGAGGCTCAGGTGAGCCTGTATCGCTCACCTGACATAATTAAGTCCTCTTAAGAATGTCTGCATGCTGAATACATCTAAGTTACTATTCAAATCCCATACTGCCATAGGGTTCTATGTTAAAACTATGTCTGCTCATGGCAGCCATCTTGGATGGAGGTCGTGGTCACCGGACACAATTTTGAAAGTATACTACCCAAGGACCATCCATGCCATGTTTGCTTTAAATTGGCTGATTGGTTTCAGAAGAGAAGACTTTTAAACAATTTTCCCATAGGGTCCCATGTTAAAACTATGTCTGCTGACGGCGGCCATTTTGAACCGAGATCGGGATCACTGAACACAATTTTGGAAGTTGACCACCTAAGGACCATCGATGACATGTTTGCTATATTGGCTTACTAGTTTCAGAGGAGAAGATTTTAAAACATTTTTTCCCACAGGGTCCTATGTTAAAACTACAGTATGTCTGCTGAAGGTGGCCATCTTGGATGGAGGTCAGGGTCACTGGACACAATTTTGAAAATTGACCACTTAAGGACCATCCATGCCATGTTTGCTTTAAATTGGCTTACTGGTTTCAGAGAAGAAGATTTTTAAATATATTTCCCATAGGGTCCTATGTTAAAACTATGTTCGCTGATGGTTGCCATATTGGATGGAGGTCGGGGTCACAGGACATAATTTTGAAAGTTGACCACCTAAGGACCATTCATCCCATGTTTGCTTTAAACTGACTTACTGGTTTCAGAGGAGAAGACTTTTAAACATTTTTTCCATAGGGTCCTATGTTAAAATTAAGTCGAGTCATGGCGGCCATCTTGAATTTCCGATCAGCAAACGATTCACAAATTTAGTACAGGACCACCTAATGATCATTCCTGCAAAGCCACAATTCAATTGGCTTAGTGGTTTCTAACAAGAAGATTTTTAAAATTTCGACCAATCAGAACACATTATAGGCCCTGGCAGCCATGTTGGATTTCCGATCAGCACCAAAAACACAAATCTTGTATATGACCATCCAATGAACATTTCTGCCAAGTTTGATTCAAATCTGTTTTGTGGTTTCAGAAAAAAAGATGAAAATGTGAAATTCCCATAGGGTCCTATGTTAAACTAAGTCGAGTCATGGCGGCCATCTTGAATTTCCGATCGGCAAACGATTCACAAGTTTAGTACAGGACCACCCAATGATCATTCCTGCAAAGTCACAATTCAATTGGCTTAGTGGTTTCTAACAAGAAGATTTTTAAAATTTCAACCAATCAGAACACATTATAGGCCCTGGCAGCCATGTTGGATTTCCAATCAGCGCCAAAAACAAAAATCTTGTATATGACCATCCAATGAACATTTCTGCCAAGTTTGATTCAAATCTGTTTTGTGGTTTCAGAAAAAAAGATGAAAATGTGAAATTCCCATAGGGTCCTATGTTAAACTAAGTCGAGTCATGGCGGCCATCTTGAATTTCCGATCGGCAAACGATTCACAAGTTTAGTACAGGACCACCCAATGATCATTCCTGCAAAGTCACAATTCAATTGGCTTAGTGGTTTCTAACAAGAAGATTTTTAAAATTTCAACCAATCAGAACACATTATGGGCCCTGGCAGCCATGTTGGATTTCCAATCAGCGCCAAAAACAAAAATCTTGTATATGACCATCCAATGAACATTTCTGCCAAGTTTGATTCAAATCTGTTTTGTGGTTTCAGAAAAAAAGATGAAAATGTGAAATTCCCATAGGGTCCAATGTTAAACTAAGTCGAGTCATGGCGGCCATCTTGAATTTCCGATTGGCAAACGATTCACAAATTTAGTACAGGACCACCCAATGATCATTCCTGCAAAGTCACAATTCAATTGACTTAGTGGTTTCTGACAAGAAGATTTTTAAAATTTCAGCCAATGAGAACACATTATGGACCCTGGCAGCCATGTTGGATTTCAAATCAGCACCAAAAACACAAAGCTGGTAGAGGACCATCCAGTGAACATTTCTGCCAAGTTTGGCTGATTTCTGTTCAGCGGTTTCAGAGAAGAAGATTTAAATGTGAAAAGCTAACGGACGGACGACGGACGCTTACCCATGACAAAAGCTGACATGGCCTATGGCCAGGTGAGCTAAAAATGAATTGATGAATTGTGATTTAAAAAACAGCTTTCTACTTGTTTATTTGTCTGGATTTATGTTTTTTTACAAGTCTCTTCATAACCTCATATATTTCATTATTCGCAATCGTAAGTTCAACAGTCAAATTCCACACTCTCACGCTCAGAACACGTTTTAGTCTAAGTCTACAACATTTTTATTTGAAAAAATATAGGGTAAAAACAATTTCAGCAGAAAATTTTACTCAGATAGGATTCTGAGGCTTTGGAAAAAAATTACCAAGAGGAACCCTCGTGCCTCGTTTTACCCACTTGCCTTCGTAAGAATATTAATCAGTTCAAAGTTAAACTGAAGTCAATATACCAAATTTAGTAGAAACTACTTTTGATACCAACAACTATTGTAGGCCTACTTTGGTCAATTGACTTGTGCGTGTCCGAGATGTCATCCTTTTTTTTTTTTATCTCTCTCAGTCTCTCTCTCAACATCTTTTGTGCCGACCACCTCAGCATACCTTGATTATAATTTGCTTAATTTGCATGTTGCAATGTGTAACAATGACAATGTGGTGACTGACGAAGTGAAATTAATTAATATCAAGATATGATTATAATCTAACTATTATGAAGTCTCAAGTCTCCTAAACCGGCCACTGACAACAGGTTCAAAAAATAAATCAAAAGCTACCTTTGAAATCAAACAATGTTGAATTTTTGTGGTATTGTGGTGGCCATTTTGAAAATGGAGACCGGTAGGAATCAATTCGGGACATCACAATCTACCCACATATGAAATGTCGTTGAAATCGGACAATGTTGAATTGCAGTATTGTGGAAAATGGCAACCGGTAGAAATTTTCGATGTCAGGAATCAATTCAGGACATCATAATCTATCCACATATGAAATGGTGTTGAAATCGGACAATGTTGAATTTGTGCGGTATTGTGGTGGCCATTTTGAAAATGGCGACCGGTAGAAATTTTTCAATGTCGGGACATCATTATCTACCCACATATCAAATTTTGATGATATCGGACAATGTTGAATTTTTGCAGTATTATGGCGGCCATTTTGAAAATGGCGCCCGGTAGAAATTTTTCAATGTCGGGACATCATTATCTACCCACATATCAAATTTTGATGATATCGGATAATGTTGAATTTTTGCAGTATTGTGGCGACCAGTAGAAAATTTTTAAATGTCGGGAATAAATTCGGGACATCATTATCTACCCACATATAAAATTTTGATGATATCGGACAATGTTAAATTTTTACTGCCCATTTTTCATGCAATGTATTGGCAGCCACCTATCACTATGTCAAATTTTATGTCTCTATCATTATCCATTTAGAAGTTATCAACATTAATGTACGAAATTTCAACTTTCCCATAGGATTCTATAGTAACCCCCACCCCTTTGAACCCCTCAAAATATGACTTTGACCCCCTTTACCACAAAGCTGAAAACTTTAGGACCAACTAGAAACATATATCTATAACTCCACCAAGTTTCATGAAATTCTGTCCAGTAGTTCCTGAGATCTGCCATGGACAAGTTCATGGTCCACGAAAAGAAAGAAAGGAGAACGAGGAGGAGGAGGAGAATAATAATAATAATAATAAGAAGAAACGGAGCAAAAACAATAAGTCTCCAAACGTTTTTTGGGAGACTTAATAATAAGAAACGGAGCAAAAACAATAAGTCTCCAAACGTTGTTTGGAAGACTTAATAATACACATTTTATTTTGTTTCCCTTGCTCAAGGTACACCCTCGTTTGGCTTGTGGGCCCTGGGGCACCACCCTGGCTGACCCCCTCCCCCCTCTCAGTGGGTCTGTATATCAATATGCCGTAACTATTAAGATTTAATCAAATTCTGTTTCAATTCTTCGATTCACAATAAGTAATACAATTTTTTTAAATAAAATTTGTTTATTTCATTGTCATGTCTCTCTAAATATGAAATATCTATTTTTTGATCATGGTAAACCTGATTCAAATGCATATTTATTGAGTAAAGAACAATGATTACTTACCGTCTAAGACTGCGAGATCGTGATCTATACCTAAAAATATGTAAAAACTACTAACATTGTAACAAAAAATTACAGGTCGAATTTAAAATAAAGAAATTAAATTAAACTAGAGGCTCAGTGGGCTGAGCCTGTGTCACTCACCTTTCATTCTGCTTTGAGGAAACTTAATACAGAACCTTCCATATGTGCTTCCCGCCAAGTTTCGGTTCATTTGGCCATGAGGTTTCAGAGAAGAAGATTTTTTAAATAGGCCAATCAGAAACAAGAATTGCCTGTGGCGGCCATATTTTTTAACGGATCAGGACGAAATGAGCATTATTTATAGAGGACCTTCCATAGAAGCTTCCTACCATGTTTCGGTTTATTTGTCGAAGTGGTTTTCAGAGGAGAAGATTTTTAGAAATCGACCAATCAGAAACAAGAATTGCCTGTGGTGGCCATGTTTGTTAACGAATCGGGATGAAATGACCAAACTTTATAGAGGACATTCCATAGATGCTTTCTACCGAATTTCAGTTCATTTGGCCATGCGGTTTCAGAGGAGAAGATTTTTTAGAAATCAACCAATCAGAAAGAAGAATGGCCTGTGGTGGCCATGTTTGTTAATGGATCGGAACTAAATGAGCAATCTTTATAAGAGGACCTTCCAAAGATGCTTCCTACCAAGTTTTGATTCATTTGGCCAAGCGGTTTCAGAGGAGAAGATTTTTTTAAATTGGCCAATCAGAAACAAGAATGGCATGTGGTGGCCATGTTTGTTAACGGATCAGGACAAAATGAGCAATCTTTATAGAGGACCTTCCATAGATGCTTCCTACCAAGTTTCAGAGGAGAAGATTAAAATGTGAAAAGTTAAAGGACGACAGACGACGGATGCCAAGTGATGGTAAAAGCTCAAAAAGAGCTAAAAAACATATATTTGATATACTATTTATTGTCTAATGATTGTCTTTTATATAAATATCAACATTTAATCTTGTTAATATTAAACCAGACCATCAACAGATGTAGTAGTAGTTATAACTTTAAAAATTGTGAAAAATGGGAGATCATTCATCTGTTTATCGTCAAATATTTTCTAGTCATATCTTAAAGAGATTGGTCATCATATCGAATTAACATATCTCTGAACCTGTTGTTAATAATACAACATATCTCAGTTTATTTATTTTTTCTTAACAAAATTCCCAAAAATCCTATTAACCGTGGACTTCTGCTACGAGATCTGTACCTTCTACCTCTTCTGTCATCATCTCTTCCACCATACCTCGACCCTCGTTCTTTACCTCTCATTTGGTTTGGTGCTACGAAGACAAAATAAAAATAAATACTATTGCAGGTCCTTTAAAATTGATATTTTGCACAATTAGAAAGCATTTGGTTAAGAAGGTGCATCAAATAACATATACAGTTTATAGATGGAATCTACATCATGTTTCAGTAGGAATTTAAATTCTATATCAATGTTCAAGTAAAAAAAAAGCAATTATAACAAATCCGATTGGTGAATGAGATAACAACAGAAAAACATAGAAAGTAAGTTATAGTGGCAGTGTCGGATTTAGGACAAACGAGGCCCTGTACCAGTTAAGTTTTGAGGCCCCTTACTCTTGGCCCTGAAGGAGGTAGACTCAGTAGGCCTACACAGGCAGTCATGCTCAGGAAATTTTAAAATTTTAAATTGCACCACATAAGCAAAAATCCATCGTAAAAAAGGTTTTTTGGCAGGAAGATGGGCCCCTGTGCTAAAGCACACCCAAGCACAATGTTAAATCCGGCACTATATAGTGGACATCTCACCAATAAATAACATGAACCACTCATCTGGTTTATCTTAAAACTTCAAAACACAAAGAGAACGTGATGAAACAAAAGTTCGTTTTTAAGACACATATAAAAATGACTGTGTTTTAGTGTGATTAATGGGATCCTAGCAGCCCAATCTGATAACAAAGTATCCAGTAATATAAACAAACAATGTCCATAAAATATTTCCAGCAGGACCAGTGTATTAGTTACCAGTCTTCGTGCTAACCCACTTGCACGAAGTAATATAAACAAACAATGTCCATAAAATATTTCCAGCAGGACCAGTGTATTAGTTACCAGTCTTCGTGCTAACCCACTTGCACGAAGCCCGGGACAAGTAAAAATTATGAAAGAATTTGTTTGAATAAAATAGAATTTTTTTTTCTAAATTTGGCTTTCAAGCAATTAGGTGAAAAAATTAAGGCAAAGACTGAGATACAGTGTACCATTTCAGATCTCTTTGATTGCATTGGCAGAAAACTAATATCATTATGTCTAGCACTACAATATAAATTGTATTGTAATTTCTACTTTGTAAGGTCATTTTCTTTACTTACTTTTTCTGTCACCTCTAGCAAACTCTATTTCCAATTCTCTCCCTAGAAATCTGGTTCTGTCTAAGTGATATAAAGCATCATCAGCATCTCTGGGGTCTTCAAACGTCAAACTTGTTAAGGTTTTTAAAACTGAGTTGACATAGACACATAATACTGAATGCAACAAAACATATTATCAACATCAATTTGTCACCCCTATATTTCTTTACTCATGTAAGATGAAATATTCAAAAATGTAAAAAAAAAAACAAAAAAAAAAACATTAAAACAATCTTGGCAAAAATGTCTTTTTGAAGTAGAAATATGATTAATGATGCATAAATATAAAACAATTGGATACCACTTGACAGATGTGTTGTTTTGTAATTGAATCGTAAGAATTATATGTGCAGTTCTCTTCACTTTTCAGGATGTCTCTCAATATTCATATCTATTTATCAAATAGCAACTTTCAATGTGCATATGGTAACAGATTTTCAAATGTATTACACATGGCAAAGAAAATAACTACAATGAACTAATTCCAAAATTCTTACTGAATTTCTTGAAAACTTATCATTTTTAAAGAAATGTTCATTGGATATTGTCTGACAAAAATTATATACCAGATAGCACCTTTCTTGACCATTGTGTTAGTTGGATCAAGAATGATATGTCTACTGTTCTGTAAGCTTTACTAGTTAAGTGTAGAGGCTTGATCTGTGACCTGTGCTCTTTAAAACTTTGCTGTGATAGCTAAACCTGCCATGCCCAGAGTCACTTGCTTTGCTGTACTCTGTGCCATTTTAACAACTTTACTGTAATCTTTGCCATTTTTACGACTCGACTTGAAAGCTTTTCTGTGCTCTTTTGCCATTTTTACGACTTGACTTGAAAACTTTTCTGTATTCTTTGCCATTTTTACGACTTGACTTGAAAACTTTACTGTACTCTTTTGCCATTTTTACGACTTGACTTGAAAACTTTTCTGTACTCTTTGCCATTTAACGACTTGAAAAACTTTCTGTACTTTTGCCATATTACTCTTGGCTTTAAGAACTGTGTAACCTCTTTGCCATTATAAAGCTTTATACTTGTCTGTACTCTCATTAGACTTTACCGTTGACTTTGAGTGCTTATACTTGACTTGTTGTCTGACAAAAACAAAGGAATTTATATTATTATATTTCATTTAGCATTACATTAATAGTTATATTTATTAAATTATTTATCACATTACATCAAATATGTAATTGTCATTGTTTTCCAATTGAACATATTCTAAATCATAAATTTCACATTTAATAGGAAAATAATTATATTTCTAGTAACATTATATATATAATTAACATAAGAAATAATTTATAACTTAATTACTTTAAACAAATGTTAATTGTACTAGGAGTGTGGAAATATAAGACGATGTCACTGCCAAACATGTACATACTTCCTACAATTGGTCTTGAAAGAATTTTGAAAAAGTTTGTATTCAATACTAGTTCTTACACTTGGTTCATTATTTCCACACCCCAGTACACAAAGGATTAGTAGAAAACTAGAAAAAATGTAAAGGATATTGTATGTAGGCAAAGCCTCGAGGACGTCTTGTATAGTAATCCAGTGGAATATAAACATCAGTAAGGTGTCCATATTTACCAAACATAGCTCTCATATCTTCCTCCCTATAGTAAAGTCAAAAACCTTAAATACCATTTCTCTAATGAAGGTCTAGATCTCCAAGTAAGGAGTGTGATAAATATGATTATACAAATATGACCAGGTGCTCGCTTGAGCCTGAATCATTTACCTGTTACACTTGTATTTGTTGTTGGATTTTTATATGGTTATATGTTAATAAAGCCTATAATTCAATTGTCCCAAACTTTTGGTCTTAAATAAATAGATAACAATTCTTGACATTAAATTTATTTTCAATTTCATTTCTATGTCACTAGATGTAAATGAATGCCTTTTTTCATGGAGAATGTCATGTTCCTTCCACATAAGACAATTTTCAGCAGTTCCTAATATATAGTTGGTTAGGAATGATCGTTGGTGGCCAGTTGTAAGCCATATTTTACTACCCTATCCATATACCCCTATTTCCCTTGTCAAGTTGTGGCAATCAAAACACTAGTTTGGAAGCCCCATCCTAGTACAGTCTGTGCCAAAAACATTTTGACAAACTAGCCCGAACAGTATTTTAGAAGAATTTTTTCTATTTGATTTAAATTCTATGCAATATTTACTAGCCCGAACCTATTTTTACTAGACAGGGGCATGGGGCTAGTGGTATTTGGCACAGACTGCTAGTGTGTCACCTGAATCATGTATTGTTCATAAACTTATTCTCATCATGAAAATATCTGAAATACCACTTGAACATTAAACAATGATCAATTAGACAATCTATGATTAGGAATTTTAAAAATATTATAATAAAACATCACTTATACACTATTTTAGCAGATTTGAACTAGAAAACTACATATGAAGCTTTACGTATGCTTGGTCTGACATAATCTGTCCATAAACAAAATATGCATCTGAATGCACCGGTAGGTCGGATTTTAAACTTCCCAAATAGAACTATGAGGGATAGTGGCACGATTTGACAGGAGGTAAAAAACAAGTATTTAATCATTTAATCTCAATTAGATTATGCAAACGATAATTTACTGTCAAGTATTTTCAAATCCGGGTCGTTTCGCCCCGAATCCTGTTCGCCCTGTGAGTCGTTTCGCCCTCATTTATTAATAGTGCTTTAAAAAATGAAATATGAAAAATACCATTGCAAATATTCGTATTTTGGATGTTGTAAGGCTTGTTCATGGGTATCGATACTTTATACTAAAGGCTTGGCGGATGGCTGTGCCGTCCGCATCAATTTGCCTGCTACTTTTCAATTTTCTCCTGCTACTTCAAAATCTATTGACATCCCTGACAACTAATAAATAAGTAATTACCAAAAAATTGTCGAAAAAGACTTCATCTATTATTATAAAATAGCGATTAAGTGAGGCGAAACGACCCGGTACCAACCGTATTTTCATATGCAGTCAAAATATGGGGTCGCTTTAAGTGTTATTAATACAGTTGAACGGTGATCGTAAACCATAATCCAATGTATATAATTTCAGACCCCTGTGACTGTGTTACTGACAATAAATCAATTACCGAATCCACGACCATGTTACGTGTTGAGAATGAGAGGTTACAACTTATATCTTCGTCTGACAATAAGTCAGTCAGTCATTGGATAATGTTTGATTATTTTTTCCATGTTTGAAAAGTAAACATTTTTTTCTTTTTAATTATGTTCCTCATCTATTCTTGCTCACATGTGTAAAGTTCCATGGAAAAAAGATCGATAATAATTACATACTGACCCATATTTGTTTAGGCCAAAAAAAAAATATATGTGTGTTTACTGTCACATGTCAAAAAAATCTAGGGTTGGTCGGTCGGGATTATTCTTTTTTTATCGACAAAACCGGATATAGTCGTTCCCGGTTTCGGATTCCGGTATTTCTTTTTCGAAATTTCCGTTAAAATGACTTATGCAGTTTTTCTACCTTCTTTGCTCTCAATTTCGACAAAAACCTAGCAGTTAAATAAATAAAACATTGCTGCTGGTTAAACAACAAAAATGGTTATCCGAATTCTGTATAAAAATTAGGGTAGGTCGGGTGACCGTAAACACACATATTTTTTTTTTGGCCTTGCCATCCTTTTTCCAAATGACGTCACATAAAGTCGGTCAAAGTTCAATAAAGCACATGATTTTGTCATAGGCCAACCAAACTTAAAAAGTAAACCAGATTAAGAAAGTACAGTATTTGAGCTTTTTCAGTGTAATTGATTTGTCTGAAAAATTTCAAAAAAAAGATGTTTTTTTTTAATATTTTGAAATTGAAGTATCAAAAATTAATTATTTGATGCAAATATTAAACTTGCTTACCCACATAAAAAGTATTTAATCCAGTGAATTTGGTGTTTTTGCTTTTGTCAATACAATCTATTAGACCGACATATTTTGGTAAAACAATTAATGACTGATTTCAATCACATTTATTATCACAGAATGGTAACAATACAGTTTTGTTGATGCTATTTGTAATAATGACAGGTTTTTTTTACCCAGACAATCTCATTTTTCTGTCTGGTATAATTTAATTCTCTGTTCAATTTATGATATAAATTTTGATTATTGCTGTTAAATTAATTCTTTTTCTATCTTCTTTGTGAATTTCATTTCATTACCCCAAGAAGTAAGGGGTATATTTGTTATTAAAGCAGCAGAGGAAATGCAAAATAATCTACCATTTTGTGACTAATGGAGAGCACTCGCATGTATTTTCCCGGTAAAATCTGTCATTTTCTAGAAAATGGTGGAATCTGAATGATCCATCATCATATTTTCAAATACAATTTGCTTGGCCTACATTCCAGAAACGGTCATGAACTGTGATGTCGATTATGTCAACAAACCGGAAAAATACAAATGTTTGGGGAATACCATCGATGGAAACATATTTAACAAGCATAATGATCAGGAAAAAAAGACATTAGTAAAAAGGATCTTTTTAACTTGCATGGAATTTATTCAATTCAAACTTCTGTTTTAATCGCATCTTGTAATTTTGACGTTGAAAAGTATTCCCTCTGTGTTTATGTACGCTATGAATATACAGAATGACGTCATTGGTCTCGTGCTGTGCGAGAATTGTAAATCAAAACAAATGACCGACATTATTGCATGACCGAGCAGATGTCACGGTAGGATACAACTTGCATTTGCATAAATAAATGTTATTATCCAGAGTTTTTGAAATTCGTCGGACCTATCGGATCTAGGGGGCAGAAAATCATGAGGTCCGCCAATAACGTCGGTGATGCAGGTCCCCATGTCCGCCAAACATTTATGAATGATGTGTTTACTTTTCTAACGGAAGTCGGAAACGCAGGTCGTATTGTAAATATCGGAACAAGTTCGGTCAACTCGGAATTCGTAACCGCATTGAATATGTAATATTTTATCTGTTTTTGGTAAATATTATTGGTAATTGTCATGAAAATAAATATATTTGAATATATTGTGATGCATAATATGATCTTTTCGAGTGAAAAGTCCCCAAAAAATTAATAAAATAAAATAACACGACTTCCCTGATTTGTATCGTTCCCTTCACCGAAACCGTTTCTATTTAGAATTTTGCTTACAGTTCCGGCAACGTGGTAATGTGTCGATCATAAAAAATTAATAAAATAAAATAACACGACGTCCCTGATTTGTATCGTTCCTTTCACCGAATCCTTTTCTATTTAGAATTTTGTTTACAGTTCCGGCAAAATGGCAATGTGTCGATCATAAAAATGTGGTCGTTCCTGAAGCATTACGACGGAGCTCAGTCGGGCAAACGTAAAACGGCAAATTGAACTGGAGATTGAGAGAGTCTAATGACTTTTAGAATATTGTTATTGTAATCTCAATCAAAATTTTAAAAATTATGTTTTAAATCTGGTAAACTTTTCAAAGTTTGAGGGTATCCCTAGCTGTATTTGGCTACTCTTTTTTGGTGCATGGTTTCAACTTTTTGGTTTATTCTGGATGGTGACTGGTCTTCCTATTTTTAGGCCTCTACCAGTACTAATGAAGTTAAATACAGAAAGCGCTCTGCTAGACAAAATAATAATAACGGTATGACATTGCTTGGCTTTAAAACAATTTTACATAAAAATTCAGAGGGTCCAGCAGAAAATTCCTGGGTGCTGGACCTATGACATGTCTAGCAAAATGAAAACAAATTTCAAAAAGTCTGATTATTATGTTTTAATTATCTACACATCAAACTAAATCACATGTATATAAAACAATTCTTTAAATGTTAATGTGTCCACGCATGAAACGGGATAGATTACATTGTTAATGGAATACTATAAAAGTATTAAAACCAAAGTACAAGACAATGAATGCAAGATGCCAAGAAGCATATCATCGCCACATGCGATTCATTTCCCGTCTCTTCATTATCATTATAGGTGCTACATCTAACGACATTATTGCACCGACAGCTCTAATTTTACATGATCAATAACAAGAATAACCTGCATGTATCTGGGACATTTCTTATGTATAGAGATGAATTCGGTGGTCTTGAATATCTGGACATTTCTAATAAACAATGTTGGTTTAACAATTAACAAAATGGAAGCTTCCGGTTACGCATGCACACAGCCATTCTCTATCCAGAGTTGTCGTTCCCGCTAAGCTCCTTTGTCTTCAATCGTAACTACTCGGCCATTCTCGCTACTCTGCAAATAACCTCGTATGCATTAGGCGTATAAATCGCACTACTTTTCACATGTCAGTTACATGAAAGTTTAATAAAGTTATATTTTAAACAATTTTCTATATTTCAATTAAAGTTTTAATTAGTTTTGCATGATTAGATTTTACTTAGTATGTCTTCCATAATGGATTTTCGTGGACTATATTTTTGTGCGGCTTAGCTTATCTTAACTTCCGGCAAACAATTTAAGAAGAATTTCTACTATGTACGTACGAGGTTATTTGCAGGGTAGCGAGAATGGCCGAGTAGTTACGATTGCATTAACGCCTGGATGCATTCATTGAAAAAATCCGTCAAACCGGAATTAGTAAATCGCTATGACTTATGGGTATTACGACATAAAATAGGAGGAGCTAAAGTGTTTGTAAATAATGTCCAATGGAGCGATCAGATGATGTAATGCTGTATGCAATACACATATCCGAATAAATACAACCAAACATGAAATAAAACTTAAATGAATAATTACTATTTTTTAAATATTAAAACATAATGATTTTTATTTCAAAGTTGGAAAGTAAATAAAAGCTTGAATTGAATTCACTCTCATATAATGATTTTTTAATTCTATTTAAAATAAAGATTTAAAAAAAATTATTTTATGATACTGATGGCTGATTAAAATTGTTTGTCATGCATTAGCTGTCAGTTGTAATATACAGGATTAAACCAATATACAGGAAAAGCTCCTACCGAAGCCATCTATTTTGAGATGCCATTCAATGAAAATAACAACCTGACCATATTGTTACATAAAAAGAATAAGAATTAGATAAGAAATTAAAATTGATAGAAGGCAAGGATTTATATAATTAACACATTAAGTCACATTTAATTTATTTAGGCTAACTTGGGTCAGTTATCAATTAAAGACAAAAATGGTTTTAAAAAAAAAATTCAGTCTAATAAGTATTTACCTAAATAACGATATTGTGATGGGTATTTCTTAATAAATTGTATTAAAAATCATTTTAATTTATGAAATAATCAACTTTCTGTTTACATATTTATTTTCAATAAAATTTCTTTATTATTTCATCCCATTTTCCTTAATTTAACTAGTGCATATCCATATTTATACAATCTTATGTTAACGGCAAGTTACGTGTGTCGACCCTATTATCCACAATTAGTTGTAGAGACGATTTAGTGTTGTCAATATAAGAAATGTGCATATTCCAAGATGGCGGAAATTTTTAATGGGAGATAACTCTATTTACCTGTGACGTTAGCACTGTTTATGCGTACTTGTAATATAATATGAGGCAGGTGCAACCTGAAACGCTCGCGAAGAACAGTAATTTTTCTTCCTGTTTACAAAATATCAAGCTTAAAAATAACACCACCTAAAACTCCAAACTCCGGACAGTTTTCGTATCCGCTACCGAACATTGTTTCATTTTTATTTGAAAAAATATCAACTAGAGTTCCGGTTTAGGTCACGTGATTTTTCTTTTAATTTATTTCCGGTTTGGCAGTAACCCGAATAATCCAGTCGTTATATTACGCTTTGCTATATCAACGCCTGGTTAGCCCGAATAATCCAGTCGTTATATTACTCTCCCGCTAGTCGTCCAGCGAAAGTGCCGATAGAGGGCGCAGTATTATTTAAGTTAACGCCTGGACGACTTTCTCGATAAAACACGTCAATCGGAAGCTTCAAATTAGCAATGCATTCTGGGTATAAACTGCGCGTGGTGACTTTTGGCACTAAAAGAAGGAGGAGCTTAGGAAATGTTTGTAAATATAGGTCAATGAAGCGTTCAGGTGTCAAATGTTTTCATTGTACCTACGTGTTTGAACTTACTAATCTGAAAGGTGAAAAGCGAAGAAATGTAGGAAAACTAAATAATGAATTAAACATTGTTAATCAACTTGTCGATCTCCATTTCTTGTTGTTTGTAAACATTACTGGAATTGAAAGAACCGCCTTGGGCATACTCGGCAAATAATCATCGCTGATTGGCTCTCTCTTTCAGAGAGCAGCTGAGCCGTTTTTATAACAAGGAGAGTTCAAACCCTCATCCAGCGATAGTGCCGATAGAGGGCGCAGTATTATTCGAGTTAGTTTGGCAGTAACTAACCCGAATAATCCAGTCGTTATATTACTCTCCCGCTAGTCGCTGCATTAACGCCTGGATGCATTCATTGAAAAAATCCGTCAAACCGGAAATAGTAAATCGCTATGACTTATAGGTATTACGACATAAAATAGGAGGAGCTAAAGTGTTTGTAAATAATGTCCAATGGAGCGATCAGATGATGTAATGTTGTATGCAATACACATATCCGGATAAATACAACCAAACATGAAATAAAACATAAATGAATAATTACTATTTTTTAAATATTAAAACATAATGATTTTTATTTCAAAGTTGGAAAGTAAATAAAAGCTTGAATTGAATTCACTCTTATAATGACTTTTTAATTTCATTTAGAATAAAGATTTAAAAAAATGTATTTTATGATACTGATGGCTGATTAAAATTGTTTGTCATGCATTAGCTGTCAGTTGTAATATACAGGATGTAACCAATATACAGGAAGAGCTCCTACTGTGAAGCCATCTATTTTGAGATGCCATTCAATGCAAATAACAACCTGACCATATTGTTACATAATAAGAATAAGAATTAGATAAGCATTTAAAATTGATAGAAGGCAAGGATTTATATAATTAGCACATTAAGTCACATTTCATTTATTTAGGCTAACGTGGGTCAGTTATCAATTAAAGACAAAAATGGGTTTAAAAAAATCAGTCTAATAAGTATTTACCTAAATAACGATATTGTCATGGGTATTTCTTTATAAATTGTATTAAAAATCATTTTAATTTATGAAATAATCAACTTTCTGTTTACATATTTATTTTCAATAAAATTTCTTTATTATTTCATCCCATTTTCCTTAATTTAACTTGTGCATATCCATATTTATACAATCTTATGTTAACGGCAAGTTACGTGTGTCGACCCTATTATCCACAATAAATTCACTTTTATTGTCCCACATACATTACAAAAATACATAAATATATAGTTTTACCTGTAAATAGTCGGTAGAAGACTGCTGTGTTGCATGCCCGACACTGCGCAAAGTTTTCGCGGAACCTTATACATTCACGTGTGAATCCGGTTCCTAAATTGGAAGAAGAAGAAGAAGGACATGTTAGATGTGTATTGTGACATTTTAGAAGCAAATTTAGATTAAAAATGATTACACGGTGTTTTATTTTTGTAAATCTTTAAAGATTTGTGAATCTATGGCAATTTAAATCATAATTATGAGAATAAAGGTGCAAGTTAGTTTTCTAAATATGCAAAGGCACGTGCACAATCATTCTCCGTGTTTGTTTTGTCAATATTTACAAACGGAAGTAAAGGGAGTCACTAATGCGCATACTTGCTAATATCTGACATTTGATTGGTCGGATGTACCAGCCAGCAGCCTGACGGATTTTTACCACTAAGAGCGTTCAAGACCTCGTCCAGCGAAAGTGCCGATAGAGGGCGCAGTATTATTCAAGTTACTCTCCCGCTAGTCGCTGCAGCGAAAGTGCCGATAGAGGGCGCAGGTATTATTCAAGTTACCTTTGTCTTTGTACAGGTAAAATTCCTCCGGGATTCGTAGCACTCCAATTATGGATAAAATTATAAAACCTAACTTAACGGGCACATACTTAAAAAGATACGTATTTACTGTCGCAGTAACTCGGATAATACACGAATAATACTGCGCCCTCTATCGGCACTATCGCTGGATGTTATAATATAGCAAAGCGTAATATAACGACTGGATTATTCGGGTTACTGTCGCAGCACTCGTCGCAACTTCGGAGGAAGAGAAACGGACTCACCCGAGGTTTGCCGATTGACTGTCGCAGTGGAGCTTAGCGGGAACGACAACTCTGAATAGAGAATGGCACCAATCGTAACTACTCGACCATTCTCGTTACCCTGCAAATATTTGCAGGGTAGCGTTGCAAGGTAGCGAGAATGGCCTAACCCGAATAATCCAGTCGTTATATTCCACTCACTATCGATCGCTTTATTAACTCGACTGTAACGACCGCGGATAGAGGGCGCTGAATTATTCTAGTTAAGAATGGCCGAGTAGTTACGATTGAGAATGGCACACAGCGCTTGTGGAAGCTAATAACCGAACAACTGTCTAGACAGAAATAAACAATAACGACATCAGTATTCAGGAGAGGGGAGGGTGCACATCACATAAAATAGTTCTATTTGATAACAGGGAAATAAGGATATAAAATCTGGAATCACGAGACATGGTGTTTTTTCACGATTTCCAGAAAATCAAATCATATTAACATCTTACCGGTGTTTAGTGGGGTAGTGTCGGTTCAATCAGTTTCAGTTTTCTGTGTAGTGTTTTGTAAATCATTGTTTGTCCCTTTGTCCCTTTATTTGGCCATTGTATTGTCTGTCCTTCGACTTACTGTTTCTGATTACCCCTTTGGTATCTTGTAACCTTTCTTACCTTACTTGATCTTGGTCGAGCAATTCTACTATTAATTCACTACGTTTAAAAATAAAACTTAATCACTGTAAAAATAACACTAACAGTAAAAAGTAGAATAGAAACAAAATCTCGTTACTTGATGAACATTAAAAGTTCTTAAATTCAATAATCTTCATCTTGCAACACAGTTGTAAACAATATGCTTTTAAACGGTTCAATATATTGTTCGACTGCGATTAAAATATAAAATACTGCAACAAGTCAACTCATAAAATGAAAAGACTGACGAAGCCGTATCGACGGACAGACAATACTTGAGACTCAATGTCATGTCAATGGTGTTAGCTAGGCTTGTGGTCATGGGTAAATGACCTTAACCAATCGGCAACCCTGGTCCCCATGTTAACCCAGAAATAATATCAGCGGCGTAGCTACATTAAAGCAGTGTACGCAAGTGCTCAGTTACAAATAATTTTGGCAGTTTGACAAAAAAAAAGTCAGCGGACACGGGTGACTATCTCAGTGTTGGGGTTTCTGGTGCATGTTTGTTATTTAAAAGCCAAGCAACTGCAACCATCAACTGCAATTCAGAAACAAACAAAGATACAGTTTCCACATCGGGTCATCAGAACGTAATACAATCGCTAGCATGTCACCGTTAACCACCAAAATACAGCCAAATAATTAAGATCTTGCTTTTCACAAATTAAACGTTGATGATCCCCAATAGGTGTTCTTACTGAAAAATAACTAGAATGTTCCAGTGTGGGGGGAGGGCGGTGGGGGGCGCACTCCCTTAAATTGGAAAAAATATGATTTTTTGGCGTAAAATCGTGATTTTTCACACGAAATACCCCAAAAATTTTCGCGCCCCCCTCCGCAATTGGAAAAAATATGATTTTTTGGCGTAAAATCGTGATTTTTCACACGAAATACCCCAAAAATTTTCGCGCCCCCCTCCGCAATTGGAAAAAATATGATTTTTTGGCGTAAAATCGTGATTTTTCACAAGAAATACCCCAAAACAAATTTTAAGTCCGCCCCCCCCCCCCCCGTAACTTGAAATCCTGGATCCGCCCCTGTGTTCCACCATCGTTTGTTTTTCCTCTAACAGATATGCGTGGCACTAAAATGCGCTTTAATCGATTTTGGCTAGATAAATATCAATGGATGATATACTTAGTCAGAAAATGGAGTGTTTTGTATACATTGCGTATTGTTTAATAGTTCCGAACGTGCATTTGTTAGAGATCCTATAAATAACTGGGCAAATTTGGGTTCTCTAGTAATATGTCACTTGAGTCAGCCTGGACACAGCAAGTGTCTTGAAATGAGTGACAACATTTTGTCAGTTGCAGAGGGCCGCGCGATAAAGAAGGTGTAGTATCAATGTTAAGTAGTGTATACCAAGTTAAACTCATGAAAAACCGGTCAATTCCTAATTATAAGTATATTGAAGACCATTTACCTTTGTGGAAAACAAGCTATTTCTGTACGGAGTCATACTGAAGAGAAAGGCAATTGCATATCTCTTGTAAACTTCAGGTCAGAACATGATCAAATTTTAGCTGATTATTTGCACCCCCCCCCCCCCCCCCCCCTATTCAAGATACCTATCCCCGACCATACCAAAACGAACTGATTGCTATTTGTGGACAAAATTACAACAACATATTGTTAAATAGTATTATTCTACTAATTGCTGATGAAACCACTGATGTTTCTACGACCGAGCCAAATTCTTTTTATGTTCATTATGACGGTGTAGAGCGAGGGGGGGGGGGGGTGATTGTGCGTTAGGGAGTCATTTCTTGGGTTTTCAGAGGCAAGCTCAACAACCTGAGAAGAACTGACTGCTACAGTAATGAGTAATGGGGAAGTTGCGAGAATACGGAATTATTACACAGGCAATGACAGGCCAAAGTTACGAGGAAGCTGCTAATATGGCCGGTAAATTTTCTGGCGTCTGCAGGCGTATTTAAACAGAAATTCCAGAAGCCACTATATGTTCACTGCTATGCACATTGCCTGAATTAGGCTATTGTCAAACATGTCAGCTCGTGATTATCCGCAATACAGTGGATACTGTATAAAAATAAATTTCGTTTGCCTTCTCATATTCTTCGAAAGGACTACCGGTATACTTCAACAGGCAGAGGAAGATCAATTGAAGGCTCTTGATGGGCGACGAAAAATAAAGGGTATGTACGAGACACGATGGTCAAGTAGAGCCGACGCACTGAATACATTCAAATCCGCACATGCTTTGATTGTTGACACGCTAAATGATCTGGCGATAGAAATGCCAGCAAGCAGTTGAAACTTGTTATCCAGGATTCTGGGTTTATTGTAGCTCTGGTTGTAACAGAACATGTGCTTCAGTACAGTGTGGTGTACAAAGACCTTCTACAGAAGATGTATCTGACACAGAATCAGTCATTTCTAGCCTTAGTCATATAAGACAAGACGATGATGACTCGCAAGAGTTATACGAGGATATAACCAGAGGCTCTCAAGAGCCTGCATCGTTCACTTGGTTATAAAAAGAACCAATTGGTCCTATGTAAAAACTACGTCCTGTAGTGGTAGTCATCTTGGAATTCCGATCAACATAAAAAACACAAAGTTTGTAAAGGACCATCTAATGATTAATGCACAGTTTAGGTTCAATCAGTGCAATAGCTTCAGAGAAGAAAATATTTCTGTATTTTCCCATATGGTCCTGTGTTAATACTATGACCTGTGGTGGCAGCCATCTTGGATTTCCGATCGGCATAAAAAAAAAAAATTTAAGAGGACCTTCAAATGATTATTCCTGGCCAGATTGGTTTCAATTGTCCATGTGGTTTAAGAGAAGAAGCGTTTTGAAACATTTTTCCCATAGGGTCAAATGTTAAACTAAGTCCTGCCGTAGCCGCCATTTTGAATTTCATATCGGAACAAAAAACCTAAAGTTTGTAGAGGACCATCCAATGAGCATTCATGTACAGTTTGGCTTTAATCATATTTGTAGTTTCTGAAAAGAAGGCATTTGAACATTTTCCCATAGGATTCAATGTTAATCTATTTCCTGCAGTGGCGGCCATCTTGGATTTCCGATCGGCATAAAAAACCTAAATATTGTAGAGGACCTTCCAATGATCATTCTTGGGCAGTTTGGTTTAAATTGTCCAAGTGGTTTCAGAGAGGAAGCGTTTTGAGACACTTTTCCCATAGGGTCAAATGTTAAACTAAGTCCTGCTGTAGCCGCCATCTTCCATTTTATATCTGAACAAAAAACCTAAACTTTCTAGAGGACCATCCAATTAACATTCCTGTCTAGTTTGGATTCAGTCTGATCTGTAGTTTCTGAGAAGGCATTTGAACATTTTCCCATAGGGTCCAATGTTAATCTATGTCCTGCGGCGGTGGCCATCTTGGATCTCCGATCGGCATAAAAAACAGAAACTTTATAGAGGACCTTCCAATGATCATTCCTGGGCAGTTTGGTTTCAATTGTCCAAGTGGTTTCAGAGAAGAAGCGTTTTGAAACATTTTTCCCATAGGATCAAATGTTAAACTAAGTCCTGCCGTAGCCGCCATTTTGAATTTCATATCGGAACAAAAAACCTAAAGTTTGTAGAGGACCATCCAATGAACATTCATGTACAGTTTGGCTTTAATCATATTTGTAGTTTCTGAAAAGAAGGCATTTGAACATTTTCCCATAGGGTCCAATGTTAATCTATGTCCTGCGGTGGCAGCCATCTTGGATTTCCAATCGGCATAAAAAACAGAAACTTGGTAAAGGATATTCCAATGATCATTCATTTACAGTTTGGGTTCAGTCAGTTCATTAGTTTCAGAGAAGAAGATCTTTGAAATTTCAGCCAATCAGAGCATATTATTGGCCCTGGCAGCCATGTTGAATATCTGACTGGAACGAAAAACAGAAACTTTGTAGAGGACCATCCAAGGAACATTCCTCCTAAGCTTGGTTCCAATTGGCCCAGTGGTTTCGGAGAAGAAGCTTGAAATGTGAAAAGTTTATGGACAACAGACGACGGACGCCAAGTGATGGCAATAGTTCACCTGGACCTTTGGTCCAGGTGAACTAAAAAGCTTTCCGAAAAGCAAAATGTTTCACCGAACAGGACAACAGACAGGCAATGACACCGATTTACAGATTCTTTTCTTTTCATAAAAACTCGGAACAATACTAAGCTAAACACTGTATGTAAAATTTCAGTAGACTAAGGAATATATTAAAAAATAGAGATGCAAAGAGAGGAAGAACCACGATCAGTAATGGAACAAAATTGGACATACATAAAACACAAACGGAAGCACATACTTACCAGTATTTCGAATATCATCCCTAAAATAATTGAACTGTGACCCTTTCAAAATAAAATGGTCTGAAATCACAAATACTGAAATATTGAAACTAATGAAGTAATTAAATTCACACTGCATCTGAAGCAGATAAGGTCTTATTCCCGTGTATCCTAAAAGATACCTCTGATACAGTTCTATACAACAATTCATTTGACACAGGAATGGTCCCAGATGACTTGACACTAAAAACTCTTGCCTGTTTCCTAAAAAGGTCTAAAATCACTAGCTGAAATTTAGAGAAAACATCCATAACAGTATGCTGTAAATTCGTGGACCATATAATTCTAAGTATATCATTAACCATGGAGAAACAAATATCATCTGATACCTGCTACATAAGTTTTGGAAACAACACTCCTCTGAAACCTAACTAATTGAAACTGTGGAGGACATCAACAGACCTCTGAAAAATGGATTTTGCAACGACCTTTGATTAGGTTAGTCATAACCTTCTAATACACATGCTCAACTATTATGGTATACATTGTAGTAGGAAAAACAGCTAATTGGATAGATGGTAGAAAAGATAGTCATAAAGAGAGCTATATCAGATATAGAAAGCATTCTCAGGAGTTGCTCGAGGCTCCACACTAGGTCCAGCCTATTCATTTACTACATACATGTTCCACAATCCAGATTATTCATTTTCCTTTATGGTTCTGTGTTAAAAAAAACTTTGTCCTGCGGTTGCAGCCATCTTGAATTTCAGATAGAAAAATAAAGAAAAACATAGTGTCATGTAGCAGTGTAACATATCTATCAAAAATGTTCCAATTATGGTTCCATGATTGAAATGTAAAACGTTACAGACAATGGATGTTATGTGATGACAATACCTGACATGGACCTTTGGTCCAAGGGAGCCAAACATAGTAGCACTAGTGGTGTTATACTTCAAACTCAAATTTGGTTGCACATTGGTACAACAGTAGCAGTAAGATGTTATATGATTGGACATAAACATTAAAAATAACCAACACAATTGCATTAATATATTTTAATATGAATATTATACTTAGAAAATAAAGGCATTAGTATCAAATAACAAATAATTTCCATCCCACAAAGGTCTCAATAAATACTTCCTTTTATTTGAATTACATTCCAAAAGAACCACAATAAATATTCCCTTAAAATTGAATTCTATCACAAAAGGGCCACAATAAAAACTTCTTTTAATTTGAATTTCATCTCATAAAGGTCTCAATAAATACTTCCTTTAATTTGAATTCCATTCCAAAAAGACCTCAATAAATTACTTTTAATTTGTATTCCAATCCACAGAGCCTCAATAGATACTTTCTTTAATTTGAATTAAAACCCTCCAGAGCCTCTCTAAATACACCTAATTCTGAATTCCACCAGATATATGTTTAACATTAAGAGACCACTACATGTAAAGATGTGATTAACAAATTTCATAGCTTGTTTTGTACAATAAATAGAAGTTTTTATATATAATAATGTATTTCACAGCTTGTAATCTTTCAGTATAAATTTCTTATCTATAATAGCCTTTAACCTATCATAATTCAGCATTGTAACATAGGGAGTATGTAGCTTACAAAAATGCTGCAAACAAATGTAACATAATAATTATCATAAAACCATATGTTTGTGTTTGAATTTTGACTGCTTTGACAGTTATATGATACTGTGAAATCATTATTAATTGTGGGGTTCTAATTTTCGTGGATTCCGTGGTTCCCTTAAACCACGAAAACTAAAATCCACCAAAAATACAATTTTCCCATTCATTGTTGTCTGTAGTGTTTGAAACCATGAATTCAAGAACCCATGGATCAATGCATTTTGTAGAAAGCACGAAAATTAGTGCCAACGAATAAAAATGCTCTTACAGAAGTACAATTAAATTAGAAGTACTATGTCTGTCCTGGATATTATTGGTACCTTTAAAAAAAACACTATATAATATCATTTAAAAGATTTTCAGACAAATCTTAAGAAATCAAAGTCAGACATGAAGTATGATTGGTAGATACACAACATTCTAAGATGGTGTACAAGACATTTGTATATACTTAATTAAGACAAACAAGGACAAATCACACACATAAATAATCCTTAATAAACAACAAGACAGGACAATCTAGTTGGCAACAAATTAAAATACAGATCACTTGCTGTTGATGGTGTTTAACGCCACTTTCAATAATATTTCAGTTATATCGTGGCGGTCAGTTTATTGTGGGAGGAAACCGGAGGATCCGGAGAAAACCACCGACCTGTCGCAAGTCACAGACAAACTTTATCACATAATGTTGTACACCCCGCCCTGATCGAGATTCGAACTCACAACATCAGTGGTGATAGGCACTGATTGCATAGGTAGTTGTAAATCCATACCATATGATCACGGCCACGACTTGTTGTTGATATTTTAGATGTCTTAGATTAATTACATATTAACTGGATTTGAATAAAGCTTTCTAACATGTAAATCTCTGCATACATAATAAATAACTTAGCTCTATCACTTATCTTATGATAAAAATAAATTGTGAACAGATAGTACATCTTATAACAACCTTTATACTGAATACAACCTTACTTGTATAACCAATGAATGGACACATTACATTCTAAACACTCTGTGATGGTGATATCAATCTACACAATGTCAAAAACTATGTATTCATGGGGTTTTATGGGTTAGGGTTATGGTGTTTAATGCCACTTTCAACAGTTATATCGTGGCAGGGTTTTATTTGTGGTACTAAATTCATTGTAACATAAACTTTTTTCTTTGATGTTTACATGAATTATTCGGCTAAAAAACTATTTTGTAGAAAACCATTGTCTATTATCTGGAATTTATATTGTACCATATTCAATCAATCAGTTATTAATATGTGTTGAATCCAAATGCAAATGGACAGGCTTATACCATGGTACAACATACATGTATGAATGTTGTACCATAGCTTAAGCTCATGTCAAATGTCAATCATTTTATTTCTGTTATGAAACACATATACCATAGATCTTACTCATGAAATTATTTAAACAAGCTCTTTCTTTGTATTTGTTTGTTTAAATATTTTAAAGTTAATTCATAAGAACTATTGTATATATAATATATAAATTTAATACTTCAGTGACGCATACTGTTTCTCATCAAATATACTATTCAATATCATGATTGCTACATATTGTATGGGGTCATGTCAGGGTTCATATTTTTAACTGACCAATTAGCGATAAGCCTACCAAATCTTGAGATAGCTAGCATATGATTGGATGGTGAAAGATGAATGAAAGTTTACCTGACATGATCTTATACAGGTTTTCATTAGACGTTAGCATATCACCAAAAAAAAAATGAAAATAAAAAATACAACAAACATCTAATTTTAAGTAGATTGTGATTGCTATATTAAGACATTTTAACATGATTGTAATTTTCACAAGAAATTTTCATTGACAAAGCTTTTTTTTTTAGTGATCTTAAATTTTTGGGTTAGGGCTAGGGTTAAGGTATTTAATGCCACTTTCAACAATATTGCATCTTAAATTTTATAAAACCAATAATTGTATTCAATAAAGGTCAAAAAGGTCATCAAGATTTGTTCATATATATTTACTTAATTTTTCTTTCTGTATCTATGGTTTCATGAGTAAAATGTTTTATTTTATGTAGACATATTAATACTTATAGTATACCTACTCTTGCATTCTGAATATCTAAAATAAATCACAAGTAACCGAACCATGCAGTAATTCAAGGATGCATGACAGACCACGAGTGAATTACTGTCATTCGGTTATGAGCGATTTATTTATGATATTCTGAATGCAAGACTAGTTATCCTTTTTATTACAAAGATTTGACCCTTTTATTTGCACTAATAAAACATTTTAAAAAAGACTTTTGTTTTTCATTGTTGTACCATCAATGATATTTTCGATTGTGACGTCACACAGTAAAATAAACATTTTTATTTCACTGAGTGAAATAAATGTTTTAATTTCACTGAGTGAAATAAATGTTTTAATTTCACTGAGTGAAATGCAGGTTTCTATTTCACGGGTATCAATGTAAATTTATTATTAATTATTATTATTATTAATATTTCCCAACCCTGATGTTATTTAAGATTTATTTAAATTGATAATAAAGTATTGTTAAAGCATAAATATAGAAATCAATATTTCTATTGCTGTATGATCACTGCACAACTAGGTTATGACATGAAACAAGAAGTTTGTATGAAAGAGTGTGGACACAATAATAAATTTGTCACTAAATTTCTGTGTACCTAACATATATTAAAAGTAAATTTTAACATTGGCACATTTTTAAGACCGTGACCTTGATCAGCTGTGGTATAATCTTTAGGTTAAACAGCAATAAGTAGAAGTTCCAATATGAATGTCTTCATGTATTACAATGCAATTTAAAAAATCTGTCACTGATACCCATTAGTGCTAAAACCCTTTCATACAATTGTAATTAAGATTAACATCTATATCTCCGTTTAAATATGATTCCCATAATATATTATGACATTACTTTTACTAAGTCTGAAATATTTAATCTTTTCTGTCTGGTCCTATCTTTCTATACAAGTGGAGAACAGAACTCATATATATGTGATTTGTACCTTGTTAGAAGAATAGTTGAGTTCTAGAGGTGAAACGATTCACCGAAGTTTCTATGAACCACAATATTTTCGTCTAGTTCGATTTTCGATTCAATTGATCTGTATTTCGGTTCGTCTTCGGTCCGGCGGTTAGAATGACTTTTTTGGCCAATGAAATTACGTCTTACAAATTAAGTTTGTTTATCTTACAAAGTTAACATGGCTACGTCGGAAAACGCTGAAGAACTTGAAGTGGCAGTGGAGCTACAGGGCAAACCCAAATTAATAGATCCACCTGCTTCCTTTAGGTCAGCAGTCTGGAAGTATTTCGGCTTCCCGGAAGTCGATGGAAAGGTTGACAAATCGAAATCCATTTGTAAAATATGCTTTGCTAGCATTTTGTACAAAACAGGAACTACAAGTAACATGAATACTCACTTAAAACGGAAGCACAGCATCGACACGGTAGAGGAGACGAAAGTCACAAAAAAGGTTGACACCAAACAGTCTTACTTGTATTAGAAATGTTAATTGTTAAACTTGAGTTCTGAGAGATCATTAAATATTGCAAAACAATGTAAACAGATTTATATTTCTACATTTCATAGGGTTGTTCCAAGCAAAAGTATCTGGGGGTGGTTTACAATAAGTGTACCAAATTCAATGTTTTGAAAGACCCCTTTGCCATGTACATTGTATTTTATTTGGAACAGCCCTGATTATAGTTTGTGTAAGGAACATATAAATAACACACAGAGATTAATAACAAACATAATCTACACAAAAAATCTGACCACACATGGAATAAGATACAACACTGAAAATGAAGACCAAATGACTTAGTTTCTACTTAAAATGTATCGTATCATGATCCTTGTATCACGATACGTATCGTATCGTACGTAAGGTAGGCATATCATTACAGCCCTATTGAGTTCACATATTATAAAAATTGGTGGAGAGATATTGAATTCAATGAAATTTAAAATTATAATATAGTGACAAAGCCATATGGAAAACTAGTAATAACAGGGAAAAAATAGTCATTCTAATTAATATTACTACAATTAAAATCCATGGCTTTCAGCCTAGCTAATGTTTCTACAACGAAACTTAGCTAATAATATGTTTTACAAAAGTTTCATCAAACAACAGAAAAGCCTCTATTATAAATAAAATATCTGCTGTTGTCATGGAGATGAAGTGTTGATATCTGTATCTCGAACAACACAGATCATTCCCATTTAATATTCCTTAACAGAAATCTTAAATAACCCATGTAAAATGGCCCAACAAACAAAGAATACATTTACTATCTTGACAACAAATATTACAAAGCAACAACTAAATAAACCAATGATACAGCTGAAGACCAAACATAAATCAGTATTAATAAAAGAGAATAACAACACAATGTAACAAAAATAATAAACAAAATGAAAAGCACCAAACAAACTATAAACTTAATACTGTCTTCTAAAAGCAATGTATTATAACTGTGACATGTTTACAGACACATTCCTTGTGACATATATATATATATATGAAGGGCAGTACATACAGAACAGACATTCCAAGCTAAAAATGTGACAAATCACCATCTTTCTAAATGAAGACTTATAAATCTACGATCATGAATGATATCAAACCATGAACAATAATTCTGAATAAGATGATTTACATGTATATATGTTATTTTAGAGGGAATCACACTTACAAACAAATGACTTCGTTTTATATGATCTGAAAGACAGTTATGGTATCACAGTCACCTTATACAGTGAAATCTGTCTAAACTGAACCTGGAATAAACAAGAATCCAGCATAAACTTTAAATAAAGTCCTAATGTAGGAAATCTTCTTTAATTTAACCCTGTATAAACAGAATACCCTGTATATTGTGAATACAAATGATGGTCCTAAGGGGGTTGTGTTTAGACAGGTTTCACTGTACTAGTTTTAATCATTGCTAGTTAACTAATGTTAACATGACTGAATGTAAGGGTAATAATATAGCATGAATTCTGTGAGCAATATCTGTATTATAGCTAGGTGTCAATATATTTGAAATATTAAAATTTGAAATAACAGTACTGTCCAAAAAGTGAGACAAGTTTTCATAATCATCCTATATATTTATATAAAAGCACACTTTCTTTAAGAAAGCGTTTGTTTCTTCAATTAAAATGAAATAAAAACTATTAAAAGAAGAATATTTTTAAGTTTCATCCAGCAATTCTAAAATTATTTTACTTCTTGTAGTTATCAAGAATTTGTGAATTAAGCACAAAATTAAATGTCTGACATCACAGTTTACTATATATAATTTATAATTAATTATGACAATTGTCTGATACTTCTTTAAAATTCAAAACAACAAGATGTTGCACGCTACGTCGTGCTAAGAATACCCCCACTCATTCATTTGTAAGTTGCACGGTAAACAGGAAGTAGATGTGCGGTAAACCTGGAAAGGGGAGACACGGTACAAGTCACCATGCCAAAGCCATATATCAAATATATAATCATTTCATCCAGTAGAAGCTGAGATAACTGTTACGAAAGTTTTCATTACAGCAAACATGAAAAAGTCGCACTGTAAACAGGAAGTAGATGTGCGGTAAACCTGGAAAGGGGAGGCACGGTACAAGTCACCATGCCAAAGCCATATATCAAATATAAAATTATTTCTTCCAGTAGAAGCTGAGATAACTGTTACGAAAGTCTTCATTACGGCAAACATGAAAAATTCTAAGTCGCACTGTAAACAGGAAGTAGATGTGCGGTAAACCTGGAAAGGGGAGACACTGTACAAGTCACCCTGCCAAAGCCATATATCAAATATAAAATCATTTCTTCCAGTAGAAGCCGAGATATCTGTTACGAAAGTGTCAACGGATGGACAGACAAACGGACAAGGTGATTGCAATATAGCCCCCACTCTATGAGTGGGGGTATAATTATTTGTAAAATAATTGTAAAATTTACATTAGAGAGTGTAGAATACTTTCTTTTTAGTGTATCATGAAAATCCATTAAGAAACAAAACGAGGAGAAATTTTAATATACATTTCGTTTTTACATGCATATGAAATACAATGTAAATAGATAATTTTGAAAACCTGATTCACTTTTTGCACTATAACGTACAGTCTTCTATTTATTGCATGTAAATAAAATAAAATTTACATGGACTGAAAATTGAAGATTTTCCTACTAGATCATATCTGTAGTTAACACTCAAATATTTGATTTGTAAATTTTGCCTTTGATCTTTACATGTGATAATATCTATATATCATGTTTTTACAAAAATTTAAAATTTGTCAACAATTAATTTGTTTGCATGACAACCAATAACAATTTTACCGTCCTGAGATGAAATATAAATTTTAAGCAGCACAATTTAATTAGATAATTTACAAAATAAAAAAGCTTAATCACTTTATATTACAAAAATATTTTCTCCTTCAATGCATAAATAGTTTTTATAGCATAGCATTGATACAATTAAGTGTAGAATATATGATGATCTTTGGGAGTTTCATTAAAAAAAAATCACAACATAATCTGTCCTCTTACAAACATATATAAAATGTACTGAGAATTCATTACTACTTGTGGGATATCAGATTTTGTTTTTTTTTCTTCATGGGAACTACATACATAAATCACATGACATGTAATTATTAAGGTAATTAAACCATGAATTCCAATACCAATGATAATCTGGTTTTTCTCATCAATCCACAAATTCTGAGAGCAATAAAAATATATGAATTAACGGTACAGTTCTATATAAATGTGGATATATATATATATATTCAGATCTATCTCTAAGTAATTAACAGTAATCTGTAAAAGAATCTATCATACTTATTAACAATCATTGTCATGCTTTCTCTACAGGCAATAAACAGTCAGTATACCTATAATTACAGCTGCATTCATTCATAAAAAAACCAAAATTAATTTGACCCATCTTTCTAATTGTGTTATCAAACGCATCAGTTACAATACTTGAGGTTAAAGTTTAGTATAAATGAACTTTGTGACAATTGCAAGCTTCCATGGAAACGACCAATATTAAACAAGTCATTTTGTCTTGGTATGATGATATTAATGTAATATCTGGTATTATATATCTAGCAAATTTGAAAATAAAATCTAAATCTGTCTTCAGGTCAAAAGCAGTTTTTCATTGATGTAAGTATTGCTTAACTCTCCACTGTAAATGGCGTAACTTGGAACATAAAACATCTGTTACAAACTCTGACTGGAGCTGAATGTCCAAAGTGTGGAAGTGGTACAAAATTGTTAGAACACTGACCACAGAAAATCTGCAAAACAAATAAGACAAAACTAAATACTTTACTCTAAGAAAATCTACTAGAATATATATTAAGGCTATTTATATTACAAGCTTCAACAATTTAAAGTAACCAACAAATGAGTGATTAGGAGGTTATGGTGTTTAACACCACTTTTAACAATATTTCGTTACTATCGTGGCCGTCAGTTTTATTGGTGGAGGAAACCGGAGTATCCTGAGAAAACCACTGATCTACCACAAGTCACTGACACTCTTTATCACATAATGTTGAACTTGTATATCGAGTGCATCTTGCCAGAGTGGGATTCAAAGTTTCAACGTTAGTGGTGATAGGCACTGATTGCATAAGTAGTCATAAATCCAACTACCATACAATCAAGACCCAACGGCCCCTCCAACAAATGAGAAAAAGTATTGTATAAATATTGTTGTGGTAACACTGTAATATTAGTAATTAAGAATTGAATGCAATCTTTTGAAGTTTTATTTGTGTATAAAAGAAGTGACTGAAATACATTTTGGATGACATGCAATATCGCTTCATATAAAAAAATATACTGTTGTCAAGGTTTTTACAACCCAATAACACTACAAAAATTACATTCAATACTTATTCATTTTGTAATTACATTTTTACATTTTAAAATAAATTAAAATTATTATTATTTGTTTTAATATTTCACATTTTCAACTATTGTTATTGTGTGTAGTTATTAGCTTTCGTGACCCTCTAACTAGAGGCTCAGTGGGCTGAGCCTGTGTCACTCACCTTTCATTCTGCTTTGAGGAAACTTAATGCAGAACCTTCCATACATGTAGATGCTTCCTACCAAGTTTCGGTTCATATGCCTAAGCAGTTTCAAAGGAGAAGATTTTCTAGAAATCGACCAATCAGAAACAAGAATTGCATTTGGTGGCCATGCTTGCTAACCGATTGGGACGAAATGAGCAATCTTCATAGAGGACATTCCATAGATACTTCCTACCAAGTTTCGGTGGTAGCCATGTTTGCTAACCGTTCAGTAAGAAATGAGCAATATACATAGAGGACATTCCATAGATGCTTCCTACCAAGTTTCGGTTCATTTGGCCAAGCGGTTTCCGAGGAGAAGATTAAAAAAATTGGTCAATCAGAAACAAGAATTGCCTGTGGTGGCCATGTCTTGTAATGGATCATAACAAAATGTGGCACTCTTTAGAGAGGACCTTCCATAGATGCTTCCTACCAAGTTTCAGTTCATTTGGCTGAGGGTTTTCAGAGGAGAAGATTAAAATGTGAAAAGTAAACAGATGACAGACACCAAGTGATGGCAAAAGCTCATATTGCCTTTGGCAAGGTTTGCTAAAAAAAATATTAAAATGTGAATACCTACTTGTAATGTATAGAATAAACATGTTACACTACATCAGCATTAGTAATTTCTAAGGGAGGTAATGGCAAGAGTTATCTTTCTTTTAAACAGAGGAGAATATTTTTTAGAAATCAACCAATCAGAAACAAGAATTGCCTGTGGTGGCCATGTTTTTTAACCGATTGGGACAAAATGAGCAATCTTTATAGAGGACCTTCCATAGATGCTTCCTACCAAGTTGTGGTTCATTTGGCCAAACGATTTCAGAGGAGAAGATTTTTAAGAAATCAACAAATCAGAAACAAGAATGGCCTGTGGTGGCCATGTTTGTTAACGGATCAGGACGAAATGAGCAATCTTTATAGAGGATCTGCCATAGATGCTTCCTACCAAGTTTCGGTTCATTTGGCCAAGCGGCTTCAGAGGAGAAGATTTTAAAAAATCGGCCCATCAGAAACAAGAATTGCCTATGGTGGCCATGTTTGTTGATGGATCGGTACAAAATGAGCAATCTTTAGAGGACCTTCCATAGATGCTTCCTACCAAGTTTCACTTCATTTGGCTGAGGGGTTTCAGAGGAGAAGATTAAAATGTGAAAAGTTAACAGACGACGGACAACAGATGCCAAGTGATGGCAAAAGCTCACATTGCCTTTGGCAAGGTGAGCTAAAAAGAGCTTCCAGAAATGGGCGTGGTTGAATGGTTATGCATTTTTTTGACAGATGAAGTTTCAATGTTGAAGTCATCATATGTCAGAGCCTTCTAAATGTAATGAACATAATGTAATTACATAATACCAATATTGTAGTGGTTATGAAATACACCATAACTTTATGATAGATTTGTTTGCTTTCATATAAGCATCTACTGAAATTTAAAAGATGAAAACACTAAGAAATCAGATGTTAAGATCAACTAGAACTGTGAGTGACCTCACTGAGTGATACCCCCCACTTGCAATACTATGATGTTCAAACTTTGGAATTTTAGACAGCAACAGTATTCCTTCATGCACATCTGCAGGTAGTGTACTACAACTGTGTAAAGTTTCACATAATTCCAATAAGCTGCTTAGGAGGAGTTGCGTTTACAAGGTACACGACCCCTCTTTTGTGAAAGTATAAGTTGAATTATCCCCCCTTCTAAATTTTAGACAGCAACGGTATTCCTTCATGCACATCTGAAGGTTATGTACTACAACTGTGTAAAGTTTCATAAAAATTCAATAAGCAGTTTAGTAGGAGTTGCGCTTACAAGGTACATGCCCCTCCTCCCCCCCCCTTTTCGTGAAAGTGTAAGTTGAATTATCTCCCTTTAAAATTTTGGACAGCAACCATATTCCTTCATGCACATCTGCAGGTAGTGTACTACAACTGTGTAAAGTTTCACAAAACTCCAATAAGCCACTTAGGAGGAGTTGCGCTTACAAGGTACACGACCCCCCTTTTCGTGAAAATATAAGTTGAATTATCTCCCCTTTTAAATTTTGGATAGCAACCATATTCCTTCATGCACATCTGCAGGTAGTGTACTACAAATGTGTAAAGTTTCATAAAAATCCAATAAGCGGTTTAGGAGGAGTTGCACTTACAAGGTATATGGACGGACGGACAGGGTGATTCCTATATATCCCCCAAACTTTGTTTGCAGGAGGTATAATGATAAATGGACCATTTTCAAATGCATATTTATTACTTTAAAAAAATGTCCATTAACAAACCTTTCCACAATTTCTACAATGATGTCTCCTTCTTACAAATGTAAACACAGCATGACAGGAAGTACAACTGAGTACCTGTTCATCTGGTACCCATTCTGGTGGATCTATAAGTATAAACATGTAAGAATTACTAGTAAGTTACATAGTGCTTCAAATGGAAAACTGTTCAGATGGATTTAATGTACCGAGAGAACATACAGCTAAATTATATATCGTTGGAAAGAGGATAATGGGGAGCATCGGAAAATTTTGTTCGTACGAATGAGAAATGGTCACGTTTTTCTAAAATCAGGGTTAAAGGTCAAATCTCAAAATCAAAAAAAAACAAACAATAAAATTAAATTGCCTATTTTTTTCAAAAATCTTTTGCTAAACGAAAACAAAATGGATATATTTTTACGATAATGTTACAAATGATACGATTGTGGTCTATTTTTATCGTTATGTTTATACAACCCAGGTTAAGATGGCGTCAATCTTGAACTATCTAATTTTCCTAAAATTTAACAACAAAAATTTAAACGGTACCTACATCCAAACAGGTTTTTGTATTTTCATTTTTTCTACAATAATTTGGTAGCTGATAAGTCAAAGTTATTTTCAAAGCTATCATGCGTAAGTTATTAAGCTATAGTGCCTTAATTTCCGACTTCCTGTTGACCAAAAATAACGAGAATTTTGTGTGCAATTAAACATTTACAATTAGCAGTCGTCCTTCTTGGAAACATTTGTTTGATGCTCTAACGGTGCTGAAGATGGGTTGAGTAAGTCATAGAAACATTTAAACAAAAAATAATTAATTATAAAAAATTGAGGCGAAGCCAGGACAGGAGACAACTTGTCTTTACGTGCTGTTAAAATATCATTTTCTCTGCACCACTCAAAGAAAGCTGATAGCCACAGTGAGGATGCTCAACTGTTACTGATCCAGCTGCATACACGGAAGATTCAATCAACAGATCTTTCAATCCACCATCACCCCAAAGTTTACCAATTGACGCAACAAAGCACGACATTGTATGAAAGCCTCCTAACAGGAGAATATGAGTTTTAAATGTGTTCTGTTTAGCCCATTCAAACTGTTTCGCGATTGCATATAGTTGTTGGTCGAATGTTTGAATAGAATATGCTTGTCCCAAAGATTTTGTCATTTCTTGACACCTACGCATGGTTGTATATACCGTTGACATGTCACTTGGCTTTGAGTCTACTATTAGAGCATACGACACAACAGAATTCTCAGGTCTGTACTCCGAAGGAGAACTGTTATATCCAGTCTAAAATGGTATAACTTGACATTCGACATCAGTTACAGACAATGGAAAATTTTCAATATCTCTTGAAAGTGACCTCAAAATAACCCAAAGAATTTCAGAAACGTTTTCCATTTGTCCGGCACAATTTGAAATTATTTCAAAAGCTTTGGGAAAACGTTTTGGAATTCCTCGTACCTTTGGCTTTGAGAACGGTAGGCATGACGTTTGTGAAGAAGCATTATTAGTCATCTGAAAGGTTCTATTGTTGCTCTTTTTGATAGACACCTGTCACATACATGAGTCTATAGGTGATGGGCGTGCTTGAAAGACTGCCCTTGCCATAGAATGGAAAGTGTCCTTGCCATCTATTGTCTCTGTATTGATATCTATATTGTCAGCACCCTCTTGTATGAGACATCCACCTTGACAGACAGGAACAATGCCATCTGGGACATAAACGCCCTCTTTGATGCTGTCTTCCTCTTTCAAAGCAACACTTGTAAGGAACCGTCTCAGCTCTGAATAGGAAGCACAGAAACCGTGAGAATTCAAGTTGTCAACCAATCCGCATGAACCAAACTCGTGATGCAACTGTACAGCCAACCCTAGATGGAAAGGGGTAAAAGTATGTTTGGAAAGCGAAACTATCAACTCTGTAATTCCAAGAATCTTTCTGATTTTATCGATTGGTACAGTATACGGTTCAGATGCAGCTTTGTATGCCTTTTCATCTATTAGCCAACAGATAAATTTAAGAAGTGATTGAGGCATTTTTTCAACGGAAATGGCAAGTGAAACTTTGTTTGCATTTGGATGTTGTTGATAACAAAACTCTGAATATCATGTCTTAAAATGCTTGCAGCTGAATGAAGTATGTGTTCTTGACTCTCTTGAGAAGTTTCTGTGGCCAACTCATGTTCTATCTCAGTCAGCCTTAACATTGATTTTTTATTACCTGCTGCAGCAATATCATCACCTATTGTTAAGCACGAGCTGAACATGATATTTGACGTGCCTTGACGGCGCTGTGGCTGAATTGTAATTCTGTCACCAAAGTGACCCAATAATTTTGCCTGAAGTTTTGCTGAAGGGTAGGTATCTGGCACGTCATTAGGCAAAAATGATCGATATTTGTCTAGTAAATGCGATATAAGAAATGCTTTCTTGTGCAGAAACAGGTCGGCGTGAATACTAGAAACGAGAGAACTAAAAGCAATGCCATGAACACTTTCGTCGTTGTTTTTACTCGTTTTTTCCGGTTTCAACTTCAGTAAATAATTCGTTACGCATTCATTATGATAAACAGCACGTTCAATAAAACCATCACTTTCAATGATTTTCATCATTGATAAATCATTACTTTCTTCAGCACATTTCGCTATTTTTTTTACGGGGTCGCGTGATTCCATTTTGTGCAGCTTTCTTTCCTTTTTAAATGTCTTTTTTTACATAGGAAACATGTGTTAATATCCACAGTGACAGTTGGTAATAGCGAGCGAGTTTGAACTTTATTAAGCTTATTTTCATATTGTTTGCCATAAGGATATTCAGCTGGATCCGTCAGATTATGCTCAACTTTAAACACTCGACAATTTCGTTTACTCGTATAAGATCGAAAACAAGATGGATGATAAACAATATTCACATCGGTAGAATATACGTTTTCGAATCACTTTCTCAAAAACGGAATCTTTGCGTGTAGTCATTGCCTCTACAAAACTGCTCTTCCCAACATCTCTCATATTCACTCTCTGCTCAAGTGAAACGCGTTGACAAACAATGCATTTGCCCCATGAAATGTTTTCTCTTTTCTTTTTGGTTGTAAAAAAACTAATTACCAATATAATATATGAAGAACACAAATTAACAAATTCAATATGTACACAAAATTTGTGTAAAACTCCGTAGCTCAGAACTGATCACATTTTGAAACAAAATCAACTTAATACCAACTCTCTATTTCTCTAACAAAATAAAAACAAAGAAAACCGAAAAATAGAAACAAATCAGTTATTTACAAAATACCAGTAAAAACCGGAAAATATCGTATCCTAAAGGGTTCGGTTTGTGTATTACAAACAGTCGAAAATAATAACAAGTTAAACAAATTATTTACAACAAAAGTTACTAAAGTGAAGCACTCGTTGACCTCAAATGCATTTCATTTATAATAAAATAACAAGTAAATATAACTAGTCGTCAATATTTGCTTATGACACGCCGTTTCAAAAACTCATTTATCGAGTCAATTGTCCTATTTAGTGACCGAACACAGTAACACTCCTATCAATTATCGGATTGGTAATATTTCCGCATTAAAGTCGCCTTTGTAAGTAGACGTTTTTTTCCCGATTTATTTCTAAATAACACTGTATAAAATTTTGAAATTTGACACGGAGCAGCGCTACAACATATAATTGTCTTTTTATTATAACAAAGTGCAATTTCATAACAATTGTTCAAATTATCAATGAAAATTATGTAAAAAAATGCAGAGAAAAATAACAAAATTTATTATTCGAAATCTTTAAAAAGAATCGTTATCGACAGATTTGTACTATCTGGTGTTAATATTTTATGTTTCGTCTTTCGAAAAATAATGCGACACATGCTCACGAATGTTGATAAAAAGGAATAGATCGTATTTGAAAATAGCTACTAAATGTTTGTATCAAGGGGTACCTATAATAACACCTAGATAACTAAAAATGTGACCACAGCAACATCGTACGAACAAACGAATATGAAAATACAAACATGTATCTATGATTTGAACTCATTTTTAGCCGTATGTTATCTCGGTACATTAAACTCGAAAACTAGAAGGCCTACAGAAATAATTTTCAGTACTAACACTAGAATAAACAGTCAATGAGTCATAAACAAATAGTGGTTTCAAGTGATGATTACATTGTCACAATCACAAAAGGTGACAGAACTTATGTATCAAATATATCCTTCTACAAAGTATGATATATATTTTTGTAACTAGTCAGACATTATGTACTAATTACTGACCTTTCTTTATTAAATAACAATGAATACCGTAATAGGATTGTTACTTTATTTAAAATGCAACAAGTTACAGCATTGTCTTCCATTTTGTTTATTATTAGTTATCACTAACATTGTTCAAAGTTACTGTAATAGGAAGGTTGGAGTGTCATTCTTTTATGAATGTCTTGATTTTGGCATAACTTTCTCTCTCAAATTGTTCCCCTTTTCCTCTATCAGCATGGAGTAGGGAAATGACCATAATTTTCTATACTTTACATCTCAATGAAAGTTTGCCTATATACTGACCTCTGGCCCTGTGACTATGGTTACTGTGGCTACGACGATATCTGTTTACTCTAGCAGCCTGTAACTGTGCTTGTATATGTTGAGTTCTGTCAAACTTAGTTCCTACACTTTCTATCTCATCTGACTCACATGATGTGTTCATATCAAAAACACTCTTCAAAATATTACGTAAATCTCCTGCATGGTTTGTCTGAAGTTGATCAGCTACACCTGTGACAATGATAGTTTAGGAATGTATTAAAAGTTGATCAGCTACACCTGTGACAATGATAGTTTAGGAATGTATTAAAAGTTGATCAGCTACACCTGTGACAATGATAGTTTAGGAATGTATTAAAAGTTGATCAGCTACACCTGTGACAATGATAGTTTAGGAATGTATTAAAAGTTGATCAGCTACACCTGTGACAATGATAGTTTAGGAATGTATTAAAAGTTGATCAGCTACACCAGTGACAATGATAGTTTAGGAATGTATTAAAAGTTGATCAGCTACACCAGTGACAATGATAGTTTAGGAATGTATTAAAAGTTGATCAGCTACACCAGTGACAATGATAGTTTAGGAATGTATTAAAAGTTGATCAGCTACACCTGTGACAATGATAGTTTAGGAATGTATTAAAAGTTGATCATCTACACCTGTGACAATGATAGTTTAGGAATGTATTAGAATTTGTGTAGACATAAACTGAGGAAATTGGAAAGGAATTGGATTGCCTAAAGCTATACCTGAAACAGCTGTAATCTGGGAAGGAATCATAAAATGTACTTTGTCTAAAATGTCATAAAATGTACATTGTAATTAAATAAACCTTAGTCTGCATCATCTGACCAGATTTATAAATAGTTTATGTTCTGACCATGCAGACAGAACACAATACCTCAAATAGTTCTCTGGACCAGTTTAGTAACTAATCAATGTTAAGAAATGTTTTACTTCAGTAGTTCAACCTCTGAAGAATGAAACAAGCATTGTACTTAGCCAAACTTTACGAAAATGTATTCGATTGAAATAAAATGTGAATCATTGAGGAAGTACATTTAACTTCTATTTTACCAATTTAGATATGATTTCTCATCTACCAGTACAAGGGTTTTAATCTTCAACATAAAAGTTCTACTCTGAGTAGTACAAATAAATCTTTCATATCATAATATGTCTTAATAGTACAGTACAGAAAGGGACATACCGTGATTGATCACTCCGAGAGACATAATTTTTAATCCTTTAGACATATCATCACGGACATAAACCCACTGTGATAGACCTAAAAAGGACCATAAAACAAGGTGGTGGGGATTAAATTTTATGGCTCTAGGTCACTTGTGCGCCGATTGATATTTTACCGCCAATTAAGAGATTAGCGTTACCAGTTCTACCTGTTGACTTTTAATATCGTAAGCCGTAATTATTGCTACTGAAGGATGTATTTTTGACAATTAATTTTGTATCCTCTTGCTGTTAATATTTGACTGTTTGTTGCTTTTCATTGCCAAAAAATGTCTGTCTAGTTATCGTTTTCGTTTGTTTTAGAAAGTTCTACTTTATGACCTCGAGTTCTATATTAAGAATTTTGTTGAAACCGCAACTGAATTTTATCTTGTTTAATTTTAATTTCTCATTTTTCTTCTTCTGTTGGGTCGAATTCAGTATGTATTGAATTATTGGTAAATACGGGCTACTTCATGAATGTATTTTTTGTTTATAAGTTAAACCGCAGGCGCTGGGTTTTGAAGCACAGACTTTGCAAGCGCAGGTTTTGTAGTGTGTAGTTGGTAAAGAGCAGACTTCAAATTGATTATTGGTTTATTCTGTGTTTTGGACTTTAACCTCTCGTATTGAAAAAATATTTACAATTCAAGTAAACTGTTTTACACACTTGGCTTGTTACGTAATTCCGTTATAGATGAAAATAATTTTCTTTAAAATTGCAAACAAAAACCTATAACTTTGGGGGTTTTTTGGCTGTATTTTGTCACAAATCTATTGGGTTGAAAGCCAATTAAGATTTGAATTTGAATAAATAAATAAACTGGTGACATTTGATTTTGGTCAGATACTGTGTAATGTCAAACATTTGTAGGGGTAAAATCATGATAAAGGTTAATTCTTTATTTCCTTTCACATTTCTAAACTTTCTGCAGATTAGCCGCTAATTTCCAAAATATATCCGTAAATTTAGTGACTTTTGGACATGTAGTACTTCTTTGAACGATCTGTTTATAAATATTTGTTTCGTTAATTTTTAATCAAATTCTTCAATGACCATATAAAAATTATTTAGTACGTATTTCTACAACCAAAAGGGTTTTAACTGGGTTTTCTACGAAGATTAAAATAAAAAAAATTACTGAACGTATAAAAATTATTAGTGAACTAAAATGTAATATTGAACTGGAAATACGCTTTAAAACGTAACAAATCACGCATATCGCGCATGTGTTTATGAAACTTCATATGTGCACAAGCCAGGTCACGTGTACGCGTGTCAATAAAATACTAGGTGTAGATACGCAATACACAGCCACGGTTAACAATCTTTGAAACAAATTTGCACAACCCATGATTTCACTGAATTGAAGTTGAATAATCATTTATTATTTACATTTTATTCATCAATTCAAATGAACTCTCCGTTCTCATGCTATTTTCGCGATCTCGGGATTTCATTCCCGGGATTACGTTGAAGGATGTTTTACGTTTTGAGGAAAGAAATAAAAATGTTTTTTTTAATTCTGAGGGGAATCTGAGACAGTACCTGAAAAAAAAATAGGCGATATAAAAACGTGATTTCACCTGTACATCTTATCTGACTAGTTTACCTGTAAAACGACACACTTGATTACAAGATTAACACCTGGTGTTTTATTGCACCCTGATCACCGACATGAATTAAAATTTTTAATCCCCATCACTCTCCTAGACATGACCACTATCACGGTGATTGATCACGGTATGTCCCTTTCTGTACTGTATCTTAAGGTTCTACCTGATATACAAACAAAGAGTCTATGTATAAGATCACTACTACTATGGAATCTGGATCGGATTTCTTTTTTGGATGCGAAAGCAGCTGCCTTGACAGCTAATTGTATTTCTTCATCATCTTGACTGTCTGAGGTATAAGAGCTGGTATCACTGCTGCCTGTACTACTGACACTGAAACAAAAACAACATACCACATGATGACTTAGTATTTTATACTTCTCTTAGCTGATGTTATATAGATATCACCTTACTACTGACTACTGGCATTCTGGAAAAGCAATCTCAACCTGCCCAGATATTCTTGAAACCGATTTAAAATATCACACCATTTATAAATGATTTGCTTGTCATTTTAAGATTGAGATACTGATTAAATCAATATCTCAATCTAGTATTAAAATGACAAGCAAGCAAGACAAATGGAATACATGTAATGATGTATTTTACATAGCGGGTGAGATTCAAATTATGCATTAACTTTTCATATTTCTTGTTAAGACTTATTCAATGTAACTTTCTAAATGTGTTCAGACACAATGGATGTTTTCGACTCAAATTTTTTAGGTTTGGTGTGTTTAATGCCACTTTCAACATTATTTCAGTTATATCAAGGCGGTCAGTTTTATTGGTGGAAGAAAACCGGAGAACCCGGAGAAAACCATCGACCTGTCACAAGTCACTGACAAATTTAATGTTGTAATGGGTACACCTCACCATGAACAGGGTTCGAACTCACAACTTTAGTGGTGATAGGCACTGATTGCATAGGTAGTTGTAAATTCAACTACCATACGATCACAACCACTACAGCTCCTCAACTCAAATGTGTTGTACACAAAACAGAAACAAGTTTGACACGTGTTTATGATAATAAATGGATTTAGTACCGAACATATGAAAATGCTGTATTTTGATTGGATAATCAGTGTGTACTATTTTTGAACAGTACACTTGACAATGGGTGACTATACCTAGCGACAGATGGGTACTATACCAGTTTCAAACGATTTCCCGTGGGGACTATACCAGTGGCATCGATTTTCCCGCGTAATTTTTATATATTTTTGTCAAAATTTATCTCCCTTAAAATAGACTCGCGCTGTAGTCTGCCGTCAACATGACCTGGTTTGACAATGCAAATATAATGTTACATTGTAAATTTTATTATTATTATTATATTGAATTTGAGTGTGTTTTTCTTTTATGTCTGGAATGGGATGTTATGTACTAAATATATTATTGTCTTCTCCCTCGAGAACAGTTTTCATATAGTGTTGTCTGGTGAGGTATAGTGCCCGAGCCACCAGACAACACTATAGGAGAACAGTTTACTCAGGAGTAGACAATAATAGAATAGTAGTAACCTTGACAAGTGAGTATAAAAAAATACCATGAGGCCACCTTAAAAAAATGTTAGTTTGCCTAAACCAGACCAATGGGTGTTGAAAAAAAAAATTCTTTTAATATGTGTTAAAATTTGGATAAGATGCCTTATTGCTATGTAAGTTAGAAATGTTCAGAAATACAAAAAAGGTTTTTTTTTCTTCAAAATAAAAACAATTTGAGTAGACATCTTCTATTCTTGTAGTTCGTGTTGGGGCAAACAATTGATTAATTATGGGCTGATGTTATCAAATATTATATCTATTCATTTATTCATCAGTAAATTTCTACAATATTTTTGATCATACAATCAATTTTCTTGTATGCTAATGTTCTAAGATTTTGTATGATATTGTTTTGTATTATGCTGTAAGTAGTATTATATATAGATACTAGCTGTGAATTACAGAATTTTCCAAGTAAAATAAGAATGATAATTTCACAGTGAAATTATTGTTTTTATTTTCACTCTCACTATATTTTGTGCCATTTTATTGTCAGAGCTATTTTCTGTATGTTTTACAATTACGTCCCTTTGACTGTTTTGTATGCTTTTGTTGTTTTTTGATGCAATAAACATTATAGTATATCTCTACACTACACACATAATATAGTGCAATTATACTCATTTCACATTAAATTAAATTCAAAACATTTTTTTTATCAATATAATAAATACATAAAAACTAATTGACGAATTTCATTATCACAAATAATGAAATATGTCACTCATGACCAAATAATGAAATATGTCACTCATGACCAAATAATGAAATATGTCACTCATGACCAAATAATGAAATATGTCACTCATTCAGTGTGTGCATTCGTCAGTTACTGTGTTATTTGGTCATTCCTGACATATTTTTTATAATGAAACTCGTCAATTAGTTATAGTATAAGTAATATCATATTCTATTGTGTAATCTGATAAAGACAAAAGTAGTGTAGCTAATAAGTGAGTTAAGTATATTACCTTTCTCTATCCCAGTCATAATTACTAGTATGTACACTGGAGAATGTATTACTGATAGTACCATTATATCTGACACGTCTAACTCGCCTTCTTTCTGGTGTAGTGCTAGAAGTATTTGATCCAGTCTTACAATGAATTCTGTCTATTGACATTTTCCTAGTTTTATTTTGCCGTGTAAGTTTGGAATGTGACCTTGAACTACTACAACCCTGCTCTTCTTGTTTCGGTGCTTTAGAGGAGGAAATTTTATCTGAACTACAACTCGGCTTTTCTTGTTTTGATGAGTCCACTTTCTTAGAACTACAACACTGCTCTTGCTGCTCCTGTGACTTAGAAGATCTTACTTGAATAGTAGTACAATGTTGCTCTTGTTGTTTTTTAGAAGATCTTCCTGTATCAACACTACAACCCTGTCTTTCTGATTTTGATGTTGTTTGTGAATCTACTTCAGAATTAGACGTAGTTTCATTTGATGGCAATGTATTATCAGTAATTGTTTGTTTCTCATCAACAATATCGTTATCTGATTTCATGTTTGAATCAAGGTCAGGTGAGAATTTATCACAGTCAGAGCATGCATCACAATTAGAAGAAATTTGTGGATTTTCCGAGTCACAATTGTCAGAAGGCTGCCCTACACATGTAGTAATCAAATTGTCAACAATTGAAAGACAGAACTCATGAACATTTTCTGTTTCAATCTCCACATTATCACTTATATTATTATCTATATTATCTACTATAATTCTTGTTTTATGAACAATGTCAGGTGTACTAATATCGGCGTCATTATCACATATATATTTGTCTTCTACATCTTGTGTCTTTTGTACAACTTCTGTTGATATAGCAACAGCTTTATCATCATCTTCCACAATGAATTTATCATCATCAGGGGAGACAACCTCACAAGATACTGTACCCGATGTACTTGCATTCTCACTCTGAAGTCCTGAATCACGACTTTCAGATTTATTTAAATGCGATTCAAAATTTCTATTTCCAGTTGGTGTTAAATTACTTTGAGATTCACCCTGTTGGTTATTGCCATTTAATGTTTCATTGGGTAAATCTTCGGAGGACTTATTTTCCAATGTTTTCTGTAGATTAACAGAGATTTCAGCGTTATCTATGCTATCCTCAAACCCTGGGTCTGTTTGTGAATTCTGGTCTACTAATGAAGTACTAGGTTTCACTTTCTCAACAGTCTCGTTTGTACACAGAGATTTTTCTAAAGCCCCAAGTTCTGCTGTTGTCAATGTCTGTAACAGCTCTCTACAAAGTAATTATATTTAATAGTAGTTTTTTTTCTTCATTAAACCATAACTATTTATTTTCAGTGATTGATATAAGCAGTGTTGCATGTGACAGTGAACTTTACAGTGTAGAGGTATTGACCCCCCGATTTTATTATTAATTAAAAAGATGGGATTGAGGGAAATTTTATATATTAATTGAGATCAGTCACAAATACCATAACCCATGATAAGGAAATGCAAAACAAATTGATATGAATGGGTAGTATGTGTTCTTGAAACAAGAGGCTCCCAGGAATAAGCCAGTATGTATCACTCAACTGCTTTGCAAATAGCTTCAAAGATGTTTATCTAAGTCTATTTCTGCCTGATCATGATACATGTACACTATGGAATCTTTGTGGATCTGACAATAATCATTTGTACCAAGTTATTAACATTTGTACTTGTATTTTCAGAAATGAAAATTAATCAAAATAGGCTCTGGAGTGTTAGCAGTGGATTACCAGATATGTTAAGGTACCATTTGTTCGACAGTATTACTATGTAGCATCTCAGCTGATCACGCTCTGGTACTCTCAACTCATCACCTGTGTGTCAACTGACAGAGAAATCCTCATAGATATCAAATTATTCATAAATCATTTTAAAACATTTTGATTAGTCCAGAACCATGAATGCTACATCTGCATAGCATCTTTAACAATCTGTTAAATCATTCTAATGGAAAATTTTAGTGAGGTTATGTTGTTATGGAACCTACTAAACACAGATCATTATGGAACAAACCCAAAATAATAGCTTCAAATGAACTGATCCACAGGTGACAAGTATCGGCCGGTGGTCAGCTGTGCATTACAGACATTGACTATGTATATAAGTGGCCATGTGGCAAAGTAGACACGGTAAAAAAAAACATTTTTTTTTAAATGGAACATTCCGATTCAAAATTTCTTTCATTTCAATACAGATTGAATTGCAAAACAAAAATTGGTTGAGCATTTGTAAAAATAGAATGGCAAATAAATGTTAACATTCTGGGTTAATTAAGGCCTCATACATTCTTTGGATAGTGGAGTTAGAACACTGATGTTATGACTTACTTGATTTTCAGCAACAAAGTTTGGAATGGTCTAAACATCTCTGACATTTCAGATCTATCACATAAAGGATTTAACGGGCCATCAGGATAAATAAGTAATCCACTGAAATAACAAGAAAAATAAATAAATTATTGTATGTAGTAGCTTTATAATAGATACAAGTAATATTGTATTAGTGTTATTTTACCCTAATTACTGGTAACTGTTATGAATACAAATACGATATACCTATTTTTCTGATTTTTGGCTGACAAGTTGATTTATTACGTCCAAAATCTGGGATCAAATATAAAGTAGGTATGTATGAATCAGACAAGTCATTGACACCTGTATTTGATCATACTTTACTATCGCAAACATAAACAAAAAAAGACTAATCATTTAGAAATAAGCATACAGTTTTAGCATCCTTTGAAACCGTTTATTAACCAAAAGTTACCATAAAATAAAATTCCCAAACACTATTTAGAATATTGTATACTTACTATTAATACCTCCTGTTTATACTTTTAATTTAAGACAAATTTTCATTTGATTGGTATTTTCTTTTGTAATTTTACTTAGAAAGATTGACAACACAGAAAAAGCTAAACAAGTATTGTAATAAGCATTGGTTAGATTTACACAAATATAGCTGATGTTAAACACCAATTCATCAATCATATAATTATTATTAAAACTAAGGTTCTCCTCCCTCAGGCATAGGTAACCATAGCCCATTATAGCTATCTTGTTTAGGACCTTTACTTTACATGCTCATAAATCTTTTAAATTATTTTGATTTCCAATCTTTTCACTTTGAGTGTACCCAATGAAGGTTATTACAGTAACGTGTTGTGCACTCTGAATTATATATCTCTGTTTTTATCACTCATAAATGGACAATATATTCCACTGTATGATTTATAATGCCTTTCAAATACATGTAGACCTGATTATTAAATACATATACTTTTTGTTAACAAACATACTAGATGACTGCATAGAAATAAATTAATAATAATTATCTTTTTTAAAATTAAATTAATGTGGTTACAAAAGGACGTACCATACAATAGCTAGTCTAGGTATTGTAAACATCAAAGCTGGATCACAGTCATCTATCTGGTCCTGATTCAGCAGTTTTATCTTTAATGCCCTATAAATATACAAATAATTATTTGAAAAACTATAGATCAATGATTTTCAAACTTATCACAATTTAATATCTTAAATTTTGACTTTTTGTTTCTTATTACTATACAAACCAGGCAGATTATTCTACTTTTATTTCATGATCAATATCTATCACACTCTTTGTACTAAAAATACACCCTTTGAATTAATACATCTGTAAACAAATATGATCTTGCTATCCTATAGGGAACTGCATCGGTGGCGTAATGGTTAGCGTGCTCGCCTTGAGTGCAGTAGATCATGGGTTCGAGCCCTGATTGGGTCAAACCAAAGACTATAAAATTGGTATTTGTTGCTTCTCCGCTAAGAACGCAGCATTCAGGAGAAAGAGCAGACTGGTTGGCCCGGAATCAGGATAATGTGTCAGAGTGGAGCAACATGTCTACCCGCAGACTGTTGTTTCAGTGAGCTAGCACTATAAAAATCCAACTCAGCATGTTGGTCTAGTACAAAGCGGATCTCATCATCATCTCATTGAAAATTAACTCTCGCCACGATATAGCTGAAAAATTGTTGCAACAATCACTCACTCACTATCCTATAGGGGTTCAATGTATCCAGGATGTACATAACTGCCTTCCAGTGCCACTTTCTCACCTACATAACAAATTGATTAAGCTACCTTTGAACGGTTTCAGAAAATAAAACAGTAATCTCCTGTAGCAGATCATATTCTTTTTTACTCTTTACAGGTACCATGGTACTAACATAACTGTAATAGAAAAAATATTATTATATAAAAATGTATATTCTGTGTACTTGTGCTTTTTTTTATGTGTTAATGTAATGGTTAGGGTTATTGGTAGATTTTTGTTATATAGTATTTTGATGTATAAAATTATTTATAATCTTTGGTATGGTTCACACCTTTCCTAGCTAATTTTTTCAAATTAAATAGACCCTTAATTAAATCAATAAGTAAAAAAAAAATCTCTAATAAATTTAAGAACTATTTCAGGATATGATTCCAAATACAGACATTGTAGAATATTTATTAATGCATACTGAAACTTTGCATTAATTTGCTGTCACATGTCTGCAGTAATCATGAATATAAGGGAAGTAACCAATGTCAACAAAGATTGACAAACTAAATTTCACTACAGTATAAAAATACTGATTACTCATTTGTTTGTATTCTACCATTATTATGCTTTGTTCCACGTATGGTAGGGTACATGTACCAGGAGATTTTATACATCTAGTAGAAGCATAAAACAAAAATTTTTCTGCACACCTTTATATAGTCAGTATATATATATATTTATTGCAGCATAATGATATATAAACATACTTACTTACCTATATTCAAATTCAGCAAATAACTTATCAAATATCACCAAGGCTTCTCTTATCTGAAAGTTTATAATTACATCATAAAACTATTTTATCTATACAAATAAAACAACAAAAATGTCTCTGCAATAATTAAATAAATTACATTTGAGTTATAAATGTATGTGATAAATAAAGTTTGAAGGTCAACAATATGCATGTTTCAAGTTTATTCATTATATTAAAATTTCAACATTTTACCTATGAAAAAGGTAGAAATGGCTTATCACCTATCAATTGTTATTTTACGATGTCACACAAGATTTTGTTTTCATTATTCTAAAGACAACAATAGTACCCCTTATTGAGTAGCCAACTGAATGATAACATTTTTACATGATTAGATAATATTTAATAGAGATTTTCAGTTGTCTACACAGGTCAGGACAAAGCTGAATCATGTTTACTTTTAGTGTCAGTCTGTGCTGATGCTTTATTAAATATTTTTATTATTGAAACTTAGTTATTATAGCTAAGGTTCTCCTTTCTTGATGAATCCTTAGATTGTTTGGCTATTCTGTTTAGATCCTTTTATTTTCTTGCTCCCAAAAACTTTTAAATCACTTGACATTACATTTATCTTTTTTGAAAAGATTATTGAAAGTGAGAAAGAGTACTTCAAATTATATGGTCTATTTTGAACTTGGGAGATTCCCATTGTATATAAACAGGTACTGTAGAATGTTAAAATATTGGTTTAAAATTTTAAAAACAGAAAATTGTATACTTAAAAATTGTTATGAAGATATGCTTGAGTCTAGTGCTTTTAAGCCAAATGATAAACTAAACCGGGGATGTAAAATATGAGATATATTGTATAAATATGGTTTTAATCATGTATGGCTGTCACAAAATGTTGTTAATGAAGATATATTTATGCTAGAATTTAAGCAGCGAGTTATAGATACATTTTTAAATGAGGCAATTTCTTTTTTTGAAGAATCGCCAAAATGTCATTTCTATAAGTATATATATGATGAACATAACCTGCAATTTTATTTAAGTCGACCAGTTAATTATATGTTTAAGCCACTTATTAGTAGATATCGCTTACATGCACATAGTTTAAATATTGAAACTGGTAGATACTATAATATAGATAGACATGCTAGAATTTGTAACACGTGTATTAAATAATGATATAGAAGATGAGTATCACTTTATTTTAGAGTGTAGTAAATATGTGGAAAATCGTAGAAAATATATAAAACCCTATTATTGTATCAATCCATCTGCTTTTAAACTAACACAGTTATTATCTGTTCAAAATATTAAAGAACTTAACAATCTTGGAAAGTATTTATATGTGGCTGAAAAAATTCGTAATTCCTAAATTTATATCATGCTCCGCTATAATTATAATTATATAATTATGTATTGTTTGTAATTTGTATTTATATACCTATAAGCTGTATTGCTTTTGGAATAAAGTATTATTATTCAAATATTTTGGATTTGAGCAGGTATGCTCAAAGACAAAATATTTTAAGGTAATTCAAGAGGGTAATGAAGGTACAAATGTAATACCAGAAATGTGTCACACGCACTACATTTTTATTACTGAACCATACAACTTGGAAGTGCGCATAAGCTGAAAGAATTCCATTAAACAAAAACAAAAAAACAATAATAAACTTCTGCATTTAACAGGTTAACAATAAATTATTTTGCACATTCAATTTATATTTTTAGTCTTTGAAAATTCAATATGCTATCGATTTTGATATTCATGATAACCAGTTATACAATTGGTCAGCATTGAAATTACTATGTGTACAATACATTATCCTTAAAATATGGGTCAAATTTTATGCTTTCATTGTCATTGATAGCTTTGTATAAATCATAAACGAAAAAAGTCACAATCTGTGTGAATTGTGTATAACTGGCTATCAGATCTAGTTATTTATAATCAAATAATAATAAACTCACAAAGGCTTGTGTATTATTATATGATATAAATAACTTGGTGTGGTAACAAGCGTCATACAAGTCACACTCATTTTTGTTTTCAGTTGTATTCGTTCTATCTAAAATTCTACAAATTTTACCCATGACAAATTAAAAATGTTTGTTTTCAGTTGTATCATTTCTGCCTAAAATTTGACCTATATCACCATTATTATGAACCTTACCCTTTCATTATAAGAATAACTACGTAGACATTGTTCCCTAAGTAATGATCTCAATCTATCTAAGTTTTTAGTTAAGGCACGAGCAAGTGGTCTCATACTAGCACTTTCTAGTTCCCTGTTCATTATACTGGATCCGGCTGCAAGGCACTGAAATGTAAGATGCAAATGATTAAATATATTTTAGTAGGCCATATAAAACATGTTGTGTGTATGTGTGCAGTCCTCATGATGAGCACTGTTCCTTCCGCTCAAGACCAGTAAAACTTTGTTCGGACCAGTAAATTTTTCAGTTTTTTATTTAGAAATATATAAAAATAAATTCAAAATTTTTATTCTGACCCAGTAAATTCAAATTTTCATTTCGAGGACTGTGTGTGTGTGTTTGAGTATGTTTATGTGGAATGCAAGTACATGTGTATACCATTTTTTGGTACGCATAGAATGCGGTCTTATGCTTTAAAATGATAATTTGTAGGTGGGGTGCGTTTTATGCATAAGAGCAAGTATCAGACACTTTTTTTCAGGTCACGCAGAGAGTTGCCGGTAGCATAGCTTTGAGTTCACGGACGGCAATATTCCCAATGATCGATGAATTAATGTTCAAATAACATTAATTGTGTTCATTATATAAAATAAAATTGTATAAAAATTATATTTATTGCTTGTTCATTGCCTTTTTGAAAGGTATGTAAATATTGTCGATGTTTGTCAATAATCATACTTGTGCATTGGTGTTGTCGTTTGGAACTAATTGTCCATACAAATGCAGGAATAACTGTCAAATGTTTGCTATCAGACGTGTTAAATTTTTACTTTTTTTCAATCTATTTTTTCCTAGGGTGAAATTACCTGTGTTTGGGTATTGAACATTTGTTTGAATTATCGATTTTTACAGCAGTTGACAAGGTCAAGGACCGTATATTGTATAACAAGGTGTGAAAAGATAATTGAACATACTGGGACACCTGTCAATATTATATAATATATGGTAGCATTGGTACAATATGAGTACACTTCAAAAGAAATTATAATCTCTTTGATCAGGTCTTAATTAATGTTATTACTTTTGTATTGTTTTCTCTTTATTTGAATAGATCGTAATTACTTCCTATTTTAAGATTGACCCAAGCTTGCCTATGTTTGATCACATGATCTGAACAGTTCATTATTTGATGAATTAATACTGATTAAAGATTAAACATATCTACATATTTATTATTTAAAACAATCATAATTCATGTAAAGAACGACAAAAAAATAAACTGCTCCATCCGTATCATTTTTATTGCCGTTTTGAACTTTTTTTCAAATTAAACATTACCGATAAACTTCCTGCATTCACAAAACAGCTGATTTTCGCTTTCAACATGTAGAATAATCGGCTTAAACTCTTTTAACAAAACTAATTTAACATTTCCCTGTCTAAAATTTATCAAAAATACATGGATTAACAAATACATGATCTGTGGTAAGCAGTATTTTGCCGTTTGAACAAGGATTTCTGCCGTGAATGTTTTACTGAATCTCCCTGCCTTCTATAGATAGGAACTAGAATTTTCCCCAGATTTTTTGGGGAGGAAAGGGGGTGTGTTCTATGCACCAGTGCATTCAATAGACACAAAAAGACGGTACTTAAAATTTATTGATAATTATATTAATATCAGAGTTTATGAAATTCGTCGGACCTATCGGACCTAGGGGGCAGAAAATCATGAGGTCCAATAATGTCGGTAATGCCGGTCCCCATGTCCGCCAAACATTTTTGAATGATGTGTTTACTTTTTTAACGGAAGTCGGAAACGCAGGTCATATTGTAAATACCGGAACAAGTTCGGTCAACTCGGAATTAGTAACCGCATTGAATACGTGATATTTTATCTGTTTTTGGTAAATATTATTGGTAACTGTCATGAAAATAAATATATTTGAATATATTGTGATGCGTAAGATGATCTTTTCGAGTGAAAAGCCCCCAAAAAATTAATAAAATAAAAAAACATGACGTCCCTGATTTGTATCGTTCCCTTCACCGAATCTGTTTCTATTTAGAATTTTGTTTACAGTTCTGGCAACAATGTGTCGATCATGAAAATGTGGTCGTTCCTGAAGCATTACGACGGAGCTCAGCCGGGCACTGGAGATTGAGAGAGTCTAATGTCTTTTAGAATATTGTTATTGTAATCTCAATAATTTTTTTTAAAAATTATGTTTTAAATCTGGTAAATTTTTCAAAGTTTGAGGGTATCCCTAGCTGGATTTGGCTACTCTTTTTTGGTGCATGGTTTCAACTTTTTGGTTTATTCTGGATGGTGACGGGTCTTCCTATTTTTAGGCCTCTACCAGTACTAATGAAGTTAGAAACAGAAAGCGCTCTGCTAATTGTTGTCATGTACGTTATGAAGTCTTTGACTTGTATTCCAAATTTCAGCTTTCTATCATATATAGTGTTTGAAATATGTCCAGTTTTGTGTGACCAAAGACCTCTTTTCAGCAAAATCTTCATTTCCTTTGTTGTTTGTACGGTGCCATTCAGTTTTTTGATTGCACAATAGTGACAGACCATATTCCTGGTGCAATCAGATTTTTGTGTGTTATTGCTACTGTTGAGCATATTTGGTCTTCAAACCTAGGGATCAGAATAAAACAGTAAAATTAAACCAAAACAATATGCAGGTAACCTATTTATGTCAAAAGAGAGCTTTCGGCAATTTTGGTTGCCCAAAATCTCTGAATTTGAAATTGTCTTTGCGTATATTTGTTACTATTCCAGAAGTATGAAACCCATTCTGTACATAAACAAAAATTTATACTTGAGAGTTTGCTATATTTTAAAAAATGTGCTTCCAAAAATGGGCTTTTCTCCATTTTCACTAAGCGTCCAAGCTGGAAAAAAGGGGGGATGAAATTCAAAACTTCAAATGCTCATAACTTTCTTATCGATTACCCAATTTTCACAAACAAGGACTCAAAATGCTCAGCTCAATGAGATCTTTATCAATAACCCCAACAGATCCACATGTCCCCTGTAAATATATAAGCCTGGCCTCTCTACTGCTAGACTAAAATAATAATAACGGTATGACATTGCTTGGCTTTAAAACAATTTTACATAAAAAATGTAGGTCCGGCAAAAATTCAGAGGGTCCAGCAGAAAATTCCTGGGTGTTGGACCTATGTCCAGTTAAATGAAAACAAATTTCAAAAAGTCTGTAATATTGTATTTGTTTTTCATTCTTCGAGGGCCTCAGGGAAGACTAGCCTTATGTTAACTGTGTTATCATCTTAAAATAAAGAATTTATTATTATGATATAAGGGTATATTTGAAAAATTGCATGCAATAATAAAGAACTATCTTACTTCTTGTTGTATATTGTAATAATATCAAATATTTTACATTGTTTATAATAATGGATGAGTTTCATATTCGACAATTGGAATTCGATGTTAGCTTAATTACTGTATTACTGGCAATTACAAACTTCTTTTATATGTGTACAAAGCACAGCATGGCAAGGCTCCTAGCTATCTTCAAGAACTGATAACGCCGCATAAACCTAACAGAACCCTTAGGTCGGAAAACAGTATGCTTTTACATCCTCCTAACGATGTCAGAACGAAAAGCTACGGAGAAAGGCGTTTTGACAAAGCTGTGCCTACACTCTGGAACAGTTTACCCTTGTCATTGCGGAATGTGAATTCTATGGACGTTTTTAAAAGAGAACTTAAGACTCACTTTTTTAGAATTGCTTTTAAGAATTTCTTATAGATTTTTAGTAGTCTTCAGAATATTAGATTTTTTTAACTGACTACTCTTTTCTAAAGCATATGATTTTAGTTTCTTTTAGTAGTTTTCAAGAGTATTTAATATTTTTAACCGACAGTACTCTTTTCTAAAGCATATGATTTTAGTTTCCTTTAGTAGTTTTCAAGAGTATTTAATATTTTTAACCGATAGTCCTCTTTTCTAAAGCTTTTAATTTTGATTTTATGATTTTTTTATACTGTCTTGTATATCTGTGCCTACTTATATATATATATATTTTTTCTATTTTTGTTTTGTTTGAACTTTTACTTCATATCAATTGGTGTCTTGTATAATTTTTATGGTTTTATAATGTGAAGCACTTAGAGTAATTGTTATATAATGTGCTATATAAATATTGTATAATAATAATAATAATTAATATTTAATTTTTTTCTACAATGGTTTGCATCATTATAAAACTACCGTAGAATCAGTTTGATTTGGAATCAAAATTACATCTCCATACTGTACCTCTGCTCCAAACCAAAGTTGGCCAGCCAAACTTTCCTGTAGAACGTCATCTGGAAACTTGACCCTAAAATCACGATTTGCCTTCTGTACTGGTATTGCATCTAATATTATCTTCTCTATCACATTTAACACTTTATCTTGACATGAACGAAGCTTTGTAACTAAAGCTGTACATCTCTCTGGATCTTTCCGGCCATCGAAACTATCTAATTCTGCAGCTACCAGATTAAGTTCCTCATCCGTAAAGTAAAATTTGGCTAATAAAGCTGAATCTGATTTCTACAATATATATTTGTGATTTTAACAATTTTAACATTTTAGTGTTGTTTTTCTAATTATATACAACAAGAAGAACAAGTTAATAAATAAGAAATAATCAGATAATGTATGTAATCATTAACAGCTGCTGTATGTTGTTTTTTTATGTGTAAGGTGTGGTATTCTCCAAACAAAGGGTGTTCATTTACATCATTAACTAATGTGTGTATTTGATATTTTACATTGTGTATGTTCCTCACTACCAGCATATGTTCAATTAGCACAGTTAGCAGTAGGGGAAAACTAGCTTTAGCAAAAGTGCATAATCCCTGATTTTTTTTTCTAGCTACAGAAGACAACCATTAGCCAATATTAGAAAGATTCATAATCATAATCACACACATGTATTTAAGCTTCTGATTACAACAACTAGACCAATTTAAATTTTGAGCTAAAAGTAAAGTACTAACTTCAACCTGGAATAATAGACTTGGTATTTTACTCACCAAATTTCATTCAGTTGAGTTATACACAATTTATTTTGCTTTATTATTTCATGTTCACTCCTCGATTATATAGAATATTAAACTTCATGTATACAGACATATCGAAATATGCTGGACAGTCGGACCTGACAGGTAAAAATCAAGCCGCTCCGACGATGTTTTCGGCATATCGGTCCGAAAGTCCGGTAAAAAATTGCTCTCTACTTCGGTCAGGAAACAATTTCCTCTTTGTCGGTCCGCCAAACAGTGTCTTTAAAAGTCGATCTTTCTTGCAATAGCATGTTTATTTCTTTAAATAAGCTTTTTCTGTGAATAATTTACCTTGACCCATTGCATAATCCCAATCGAGTAACTTTCCTTAAAGAAATATAATTCGCCCCAAACATATAGATTGGCATTCCACTAGATCAGTCTTTATAATAAACCAAAACGATTATCATTTTAACTATTTGTATTTTGAAAATATATATTCGTAAGTTTCTTTAGGTTGATAAAGTTCGTATTCTTCATTAATTATGTTTTTAAAACCTAATTTCTTGGTACATTGTCATTTGTTAAAAAATCAGAACTTAACGGTCCGAAATAGTTAGGTACGAAAGATTCATGATTTGATAAATACAATACAGACGAACCGGAAACCGAAAGATAAATATTGCCAAAACACATTTGAGTCGGCATCTCTTTCAGAGAGTTAGTCGGCAAGGAAAACAAACAATACCTTATTTACTTATGACCACATTAAAAATAACATCCTATAAAAATATTAAAAGTGTTCTTGTTTTGGTAAACCATCATTTTCTTAACTTAGGTGGAAAAAGGTGGAATTAATGTCTGGACATAATTTTTTTTCACAACAAATCATAATTTTTTTTTCACAAAGACATTGATGATGATGATTATGAAGATGAATGTTATGATTTCCAGGATCAGAGATTTAATTTTGAACAAATATTGAGAATGTCACGAGATAACTGAATACCTAAAAATTATTCTTGAAGTAAACATGTTAAACAAATAAATAAGTGTTTAATGGCGATGTGGAATATGTGGTGGCATTTTAGGTTTTTTATTCGGTCAGACAGTTTTTCTAAATTGCCCGACCGAATGTCAGACAAGTTGTCTTGGATTTTCGATATGTCTGTGTATACATGTATAAGACAATAAGCAGCTTCTTTAAGTTGCTGGTTTTATTATTTTTCATTCCAAAATTAGCTTCAGCATATTCGACTCGTACATTGTAGTACTCTTGATCGAGTATTCGGATCATACAAACAATTTTTCAGCCCTTGCTGTGAAGGTATTCTGTATTCTTCGTGTCATAGACACTGGATTGTCTCTCTTGTAATTTTGGTATCGTCTACGTGGCGCGCATGTACAATTTACACTCGGTAATTTCAACACACTTGTACTTTTGATAGGAGGACACTGATATAAAATAAAATTAAAATAAATAAAATAATTACGGTAGAAAATAATAAATAAATTATAAATCAAAGCGTTCAGTTTCCTGTACACAAAAACTTCTTCATCTGCTCCTACTGTAAGGACGGAGCACCTCCAGACTGAGGTGCATTGAGCCAGACTATAAACACATGTCATGAATTAGTTTTTCTCTTGCTTCTTCATATTGGTCACAATGAAGAATATAGTGTTCTACGATTTCCCTTTCTCCACATTGACAGTTTGTACTTTCTGTGATGTTTAATTTGTGGCAGTAATCATTAAGTTTGGCATATCCTGATCTGAGGTTGTAAATTACTGTTGAAATTGTTTTGTTTGGAAAGTCATGAAGGTTTTTTGTTTTTACTTGATGATGGAAATTGTGGTAGAATCTTCCTCTATTACTGAAATTCCATCTGTTTTGCCATTTTTCCGTAATATGGTCCCTTGCTGCTTTTTTCACATCTTGTTTAGTTATAGTATTGTGAGTGTCTGATTGATTTTGTTCTGCTTCCTTTGCAGCTTCTTTAGCTAATCTGTCAGCTATTTCATTTCCATTAACATTCGCATGTCCTGGTGTCCAATGAATTTTTATTTCGATTCCATTTTTTTGTATTCTTTTCATTTTATCCAGAATTTCGAGTGTAATTATTTTATGGTTTTCAATTTTCCAATGTAGGGTAAGTATTCCAATTGCTGTTTGACTGTCCGAAAATATTGTAAGTTGTTCTATTTTTCTTCTTATTTCTGGTTGATCTATATATTCTAATACTATTTTGATTGCTATTAACTCTCCTAATAATATAGATCCTCTTTTACAAACCGGTTGTTTTAGTTCTGTTGTTTCTTCCTCTACAAATACTATTGCCCATGCTCCACATGGTCCAGGATTATTAAGGCATGAACCATCGGTGAATGCTACATTTGTGTATTGCTGTATTTTCGGTTGTTTCAGTGATCTTTTGAAGTATCAAATCTCTACCTTTGATTTCCTGTTCCTTTGTTCTAGTTTTTGATGATCCCAAATTTCTCCAATATTCTGGTGGTGATTTGCTTGCTTGTAAGCTATGGAATTGAAATTCTTCTTCTGTTTTTAACATCTATTTTTGTTTCTTCCCCTTGTAAACACATCAATCCTAATGGTGATATATGCCCATAAATGTGAACCTTCCGGCGGGAGCATTTTTCTCCCGATTTTGAGGGTCCCTTCCGTCAACTTTCAAAATCTTCCGCCCGCGAAAAAAATCAAGTACAATAAAATCTTGACCTACATTTTGCGATCAATATTTCTGGAAATTCCCCATTTGGAACTCCTGCGCTGACGAAAAACGCCGAGAGATATGAATGGTAAAGGTGAATGTCATATTTAATGATATCCGGTTATTGATCTGTTTGACACCTTTACAGGTAAATTGGGTCATGGGGGGAGGGGACTCATGGTGATTAATTAAGGTGTTGATGATTATACAACAATTATCCACTGATTGACAGTTAATTGGGGATAAGGAAGTGGGTTTGTGGCACACGCTTAGATGATTAGAAGTGTGATAGCGACAATTAAAAATAGTTATAAACCGTTGTGCAAACAGGAGTCGGACAACCTTTGATGCCGAGGTAAACTGCTTATTTCGATCAAACGTTCAATGAATTCATCTCGGATTGAGTTGTTATGGCTTGTTTGGGACCAAAGCCAATCAAAGTATTATTTAAGGACTAAGTTCCAGGATGGAATTGATAAACCACAAAAAAGCCGAAACGTATGCTATCACTCAATGCACCAGCAGCAAAGTGACTTTTTAATTTTAGTGCTCTATGACTTTATTGTTCAGAACATTCTGTCTTCATTGTTATTGCTTTGTTATAACTTTATGATTATGAATGATTATGAATAAATTATAAATACAGTTTTTATCCTTCATTCATCATATGAAACACTACTAATAAGACAGAAATGTAAACAATATATATTGAAATGGGATGCAGTTGGTTCAATACTGAAAAATCAAAAGGAAAACATCAATAAACAATAAAAACATGCATCAAATACGTCGATAAAAAATCTCCAGTTACGAGACCAAATCTCCAGCCAAAAATTTGCAAATCTCCAGTGGTAGCATAGCAATTCTATCACACGTATGTATGCCTATCAGTAGTTTCTTTTCTTCTCCATTTGTCTAGTTGGTTCTTAATGGGAATTTTTATAGAATATGAATTAATTTTTCCAATGTATCTGATGCCGATTTCCTCTCTCCTAAAGTCTAAAGGTATTACCACTGACAGTACTTCCATTGCCTCTAGACTGGCAGTCGATGGTAAGCCTAAGATTATTGACAATCCTTTCCTCTGTACTGTGTTTAACTTATCTAGATTGTCTTTATTTCCAATTTGCCACACACAGCTAGCATACTGTAAAACCGAACCAATTAAACTGTTGTAAATTTGCAATAACAATTTTGTTTTTATTTGGCCTAGTCCTTTGATTTCTCTCAACAAGGAACTTAACAAAACTGGATAAATGATGAAATTATTTTTTTCATATGATATCCTGTAACTATGGTCGTAATTTCCCTCAAAAATGCAACTTTAGTAAGGGAGAATAATAAGAAAAACAATAATGTAAATACAGCATCGTAATTAGGAGTGAATATGAACAGGATGTACATGTACAATGCACATGATTCAAATTGTAAACAAAAAGTTGAAAAACAAATGTCAAACCAGACATTTATTGAACGTTTGCTATAAGGTAAAAAGACAAAACCGTCATCGTATGTTTCTCAATTAAAACTGAATCAACATAACAACAAACCTTCGGTCTAAACAACCATCTTCTTATCGAATACATCATACAAACACACAATTTTTCATGTCAAGTTCAACCAAATTAGTCATCGTCAGTCATGAATGCACTTCCGTCTCTTTTCACAGATTTCCGTTAAAAACATGATCATTTAAGCGTTTGCCGATAATGAGGAATGATTTACAATTTTAAGAAAAGATCAACACCGATCGATTTTCCAAAAAAAAAAATGGAAAAGAAACCAACTAAGTTTTCAGATATTTGGCTTGATGATACAAAAATGACTGTTTTATTTGCACCCTTCAGAGATAAATCATTGAATCCGTCATCGTGGAAACAAAAAATGTCTTTCTGGGAAGAGACAATATCAAATGCATGTGCAAACAGTAAAACTTGCATCATTGGCATAACTTCTCTACAAAACAAATTTTCAAGAAATGGCAAAGTTCCCTTATGTTTAGATGTTGTCTTAGAAGAAATGTTAAGGTGTGTGTTTAAGCTCAAATTTACATACAGACAATGGACATAAGTATTAACTATTCAGAAGCATCTATGGTACCACGGTAGTTACTGTTTTACCAGAAATAAATAAAAACGTTTAGGTTATATACCCGAGTGAAAATATTATTTTTATTACTTCAACAGATCCCTTCCTTCATATCCAATGCATTATTTTTAACCAAAGTATGTTTATGAGTCTATAATCGGCAATCACAACAGCATCCATTTTATAGGTCAAGAAAAGGAGATTCCTATGGTACCGAGGTAGTTCCGAAAATCAGTCTATGGAATTCTGTATTAAACATTAACAGCGGAAATCTGATAAATTATTGTCCAACATGATTAAACAAGAAAACGTCCTTAAAATCATTTGTTCCAACTGTAAACACTCTCTACTTCAGTACTTGTCGTCTGTTTGTATATGTTCGAAATGAGACCAAATGTAATTCCATTCCATCTGTAAATAGATTCCCGCCAGTAGAATAAAACTATGTAGACATCTTTAAGATTTTGACAGATGATCGTAAACCATTCTCTATCCAGAGTTGTCGATCCCGCTACGCTCCACTCTATCTCTGTCCACGCTCATTTTACAAGATGTTTGTAAAATTTAGAAACAGTAAAAAAAAATGTACTTAAAATTGTTTTGATTATTGTAAATATCAATAAAGATGAAAATAAATCACTCATTTCAAATCAATCCTCTCTTAAAAATGATTCCCCCCCCACTTCTTGGAGGAGAACTATTTTGCAGAGGTAAAAATTAAAAACGATCACAAATCATTTTTAAGAGAGAATTGATTTGAAATGAGTGATTTATTTTCATCTTTATTGATATTTACAATAATTAAAACAATTTTAAGTACATTTTTTTACTGTTTCTAAATTTTACAAAAATCTTGTAAAATGAGCGTTGACAGAGATAGAGTGGAGCGTAGCGGGAATGACAACTCTGGATAGAGAATGGATCGTAAACGTGTATGGGACTCCACTATACCAAAATAGATCTGCTACCAGGTGGCACTGCAATTGCACAATCGTGTGAAACGTAAATACCGTGGTACATGTATCATAGAACCCTCGGTACCATAGGAAGGGAGTATATACATCAAAACATCATTTTCTGAAGATTACTTGATGTCGCGCATGCATGGCTGGTAAAAGTATTTACATAAAGTATGATTACCAAAGATAATAAAAAATAATAAATTTGTGTCATTTGTATTTACAATTTGGAAAGTGATTAAAACAGAACAAACTTATTTACATTTTGTCATAACTGTGTGGTTTAATAGAGTTGAGAGAGAACAGTTGGTGTCAGCTGTTCTCTAGAGCAGGCAGCTGATGTGGATGCAATAACTGTTTGTGGAAGCATATTCCATTGAATGATGGTATTGGGAAAAAAATGACCATTTATCCACATGTGACCATAAATCGGTCAGTTAAGACATTTCCTTATGATTCTAATTCAAATTGGTATTTATCTCAAAGATAAATGCCATGTTTACTTGGGCACTTAAGCCAAATAAAATACCAAAACATCGCTTAATTTGATGAAGAAATGTCGGCTCGCTGACCTTTTTTGTTTGCATATGTTTTGTAATGGCACCCAAGTCACGTTACCTGAAATCGGTCAACCATAAAATAGTCACGTGGAACACAAATAGGCCTAGGAGATTGTATTTTACAATATTTTTTTATTTACTTTTTCTATATTTCCCCATTTTTTCATTAAATTGTATTTGCTTCCACTTGTTTTCAGCAGATAATATCTCTATTTTCACGTACAATTTTATCCATATCCAATTCCATGTAATTTATATTAAATCATATATATTACCCACAAACATTCCCGCTAAAAGTCTGAAAATTGTCTAAGGAATTACTGAATTTCAAAACGAAAACAATGCAATTTCCGTTGCCTAATTGAGTTGTAAATATAGGTCAAGATGTGCAGTGGAATGTAAACAAACACAGGATATGCAAATTATTCATTATGGACTGTGTTTTTCTGGAAATATTTGACTTTGATTATGAAGTCAAAATGGTAATAGTAAAATGGCACCATTTTAGCTTCGAAACCTATAAATATATTTTCTTATCTGTTTAAATCTCATTGTTGTCTTGATCAAAGTGAAAGTAAATCCATTATCTATTTCTGGACGCAGTTTGCAGGATAAATGACGTCATCGACATCTGAACTCATGTGACAGTGCATTCCAAAATGGTGACCGATTTCAGGTTTTGACCGATTTTAACCGACGAGAGGATATATGTATCCTTTGTTTGAATTTGTTTAAAAGTTTGTAAGTGATTTTGTCTTGTTCTACTGTCAGTTGGTACTAGTATGTGCAATGGAATGGCTACCAGGCAGTGAACTATTTTATAAAATAAAACTAGTCTAGTTTTCAGGCGATGCTCAGCTAAAGTAGGCCACTGTAAGGTGTTTATCATGGCCATTGTACTGCTGGTGTAATCATAGTTGTTTTGTACGTAGCGAGCCACCCTATGCTGTAATTTTTCTAATTTTTGTTGCTGGTCTTTTGTATGGGGGTCCCAAACACTGCAGCTGTATTCTAGTTTGGGACGTACCAGTGCTTGATATGCTCTAGACTTAATCTCAGTATTTGCCACTTTAAGGTTTCGTTTTAAAAAGCCCAGTGATTTGTTCCCATTTGATGTAATATTGTCAATGTGTTTGTTCCATTTGAGATTCGATTGTAGTGTGACGCCCAGGTATTTTGCAGATGATACAGATTCAAGAGTGTGACTTTGTAGGATGTAGTCATGATTAATGATATTTTTCTTTAGTGATATAGAGAGTTTTGTACACTTATCCAGGTGGAAAGCCATTAGCCAATCTGACTCCCACTGAGCTGCGGCATCTAAATCATGTTGGAGTTTTTGACAGTCTTGATGTGATTTAATTTCTCGATATATTATGCTGTCATCAGCAAATAATCTGAGTTTACTGATGTTGAAGAGGTGCCATTTATGACTACAGTTTGTGTTCTCACAGATAAAAATGCTTTAATCCAGTTTGATATATCTTTTTGGATACCATAGAATTTTAATTTATATAGGAGACGACAGTGAGGAACTTTATCAAATGCTTTAGTAAACTCCATTAATATTAAGTCAGTTTATTTAATACAGTTATTACTTTTTGTCAGTTCTTGTATGAAGTCTATGAGTTGTGTTTCACAGTTTGTTTACTACAGTTATTACTTTTTGTCAGTTCTTGTATGAAGTCTATGAGTTGTGTTTCACAGTTTGTTTACTACAGTTATTACTTTTTGTCAGTTCTTGTATGAAGTCTATGAGTTGTGTTTCACAGTTTGTTTACTACAGTTATTACTTTTTGTCAGTTCTTGTATGAAGTCTATGAGTTGTGTTTCACAGTTTGTTTACTACAGTTATTACTTTTTGCCAGTTCTTGTATGAAGTCTATGAGTTGTGTTTCACAGTTTGTTTACTACAGTTATTACTTTTTGTCAGTTCTTGTATGAAGTCTATGAGTTGTGTTTCACAGTTTGTTTACTACAGTTATTACTTTTTGCCAGTTCTTGTATGAAGTCTATGAGTTGTGTTTCACAGTTTGTTTAATACAGTTATTACTTTTTGCCAGTTCTTGTATGAAGTCTATGAGTTGTGTTTCACAGTTTGTTTACTACAGTTATTACTTTTTGTCAGTTCTTGTATGAAGTCTATGAGTTGTGTTTCACAGTTTGTTTACTACAGTTATTACTTTTTGTCAGTTCTTGTATGAAGTCTATGAGTTGTGTTTCACAGTTTGTTTACTACAGTTATTACTTTTTGTCAGTTCTTGTATGAAGTCTATGAGTTGTGTTTCACAGTTTGTTTACTACAGTTATTACTTTTTGCCAGTTCTTGTATGAAGTCTATGAGTTGTGTTTCACAGTTTGTTTAATACAGTTATTACTTTTTGCCAGTTCTTGTATGAAGTCTATGAGTTGTGTTTCACAGTTTGTTTACTACAGTTATTACTTTTTGCCAGTTCTTGTATGAAGTCTATGAGTTGTGTTTCACGGTTTGTTTAATACAGTTATTACTTTTTGCCAGTTCTTGTATGAAGTCTATGAGTTATGTTTCACAGTTTGTTTACTACAGTTATTACTTTTTGCCAGTTCTTGTATGAAGTCTTAAGAGTTGTGTTTCACAGTTTGTTTACTACAGTTATTACTTTTTGCCAGTTCTTGTATGAAGTCTTAAGAGTTGTGTTTCACAGTTTGTTTACTACAGTTATTACTTTTTGTCAGTTCTTGTATGAAGTCTATGAGTTGTGTTTCACAGTTTGTTTACTACAGTTATTACTTTTTGTCAGTTCTTGTAGGAAGTCTACGAGTTGTGTTTCACAGTTTGTTTACTACAGTTATTACTTTTTGCCAGTTCTTGTATGAAGTCTTAAGAGTTGTGTTTCACAGTTTGTTTACTACAGTTATTACTTTTTGCCAGTTCTTGTATGAAGTCTTAAGAGTTGTGTTTCACAGTTTGTTTACTACAGTTATTACTTTTTGTCAGTTCTTGTATGAAGTCTATGAGTTGTGTTTCACAGTTTGTTTACTACAGTTATTACTTTTTGTCAGTTCTTGTATGAAGTCTATGAGTTGTGTTTCACAGTTTGTTTACTACAGTTATTACTTTTTACCAGTTCTTGTATGAAGTCTATGAGTTGTGTTTCACAGTTTGTTTACTACAGTTATTACTTTTTGCCAGTTATTGTATGAAGTCTATGAGTTATGTTTCACAGTTTGTTTACTACAGTTATTACTTTTTGACAGTTCTTGTATGAAGTCTATGAGTTGTGTTTCACAGTTTGTTTACTACAGTTATTACTTTTTGACAGTTCTTGTATGAAGTCTATGAGTTGTGTTTCACAGTTTGTTTACTACAGTTATTACTTTTTGCCAGTTCTTGTATGAAGTCTTAAGAGTTGTGTTTCACAGTTTGTTTACTACAGTTATTACTTTTTGCCAGTTCTTGTATGAAGTCTTAAGAGTTGTGTTTCACAGTTTGTTTACTACAGTTATTACTTTTTGTCAGTTCTTGTATGAAGTCTATGAGTTGTGTTTCACAGTTTGTTTACTACAGTTATTACTTTTTGTCAGTTCTTGTAGGAAGTCTATGAGTTGTGTTTCACAGTTTGTTTACTACAGTTATTACTTTTTGCCAGTTCTTGTATGAAGTCTTAAGAGTTGTGTTTCACAGTTTGTTTACTACAGTTATTACTTTTTGCCAGTTCTTGTATGAAGTCTTAAGAGTTGTGTTTCACAGTTTGTTTACTACAGTTATTACTTTTTGTCAGTTCTTGTATGAAGTCTATGAGTTGTGTTTCACAGTTTGTTTACTACAGTTATTACTTTTTGTCAGTTCTTGTATGAAGTCTATGAGTTGTGTTTCACAGTTTGTTTACTACAGTTATTACTTTTTACCAGTTCTTGTATGAAGTCTATGAGTTGTGTTTCACAGTTTGTTTACTACAGTTATTACTTTTTGCCAGTTATTGTATGAAGTCTATGAGTTATGTTTCACAGTTTGTTTACTACAGTTATTACTTTTTGACAGTTCTTGTATGAAGTCTATGAGTTGTGTTTCACAGTTTGTTTACTACAGTTATTACTTTTTGACAGTTCTTGTATGAAGTCTATGAGTTGTGTTTCACAGTTTGTTTACTACAGTTATTACTTTTTACCAGTTCTTGTATGAAGTCTATGAGTTGTGTTTCACAGTTTGTTTACTACAGTTATTACTTTTTACCAGTTCTTGTATGAAGTCTATGAGTTGTGTTTCATAGTTTGTTTACTACAGTTATTACTTTTTACCAGTTCTTGTATGAAGTCTATGAGTTGTGTTTCACAGTTTGTTTACTACAGTTATTACTTTTTGTCAGTTCTTGTATGAAGTCTATGAGTTGTGTTTCACAGTTTGTTTACTACAGTTATTACTTTTTGTCAGTTCTTGTATGAAGTCTATGAGTTGTGTTGCACAGTTTGTTTACTACAGTTATTACTTTTTGTCAGTTCTTGTATGAAGTCTATGAGTTGTGTTTCACAGTTTGTTTAATACAGTTATTACTTTTTGTCAGTTCTTGTATGAAGTCTATGAGTTGTGTTTCACAGTTTGTTTACTACAGTTATTACTTTTTACCAGTTCTTGTATGAAGTCTATGAGTTGTGTTTCACAGTTTGTTTAATACAGTTATTACTTTTTACCAGTTCTTGTATGAAGTCTATGAGTTATGTTTCACAGTTTGTTTAATACAGTTATTACTTTTTACCAGTTCTTGTATGAAGTCTATGAGTTGTGTTTCACAGTTTGTTTAATACAGTTATTACTTTTTACCAGTTCTTGTATGAAGTCTATGAGTTATGTTTCACAGTTTGTTTACTACAGTTATTACTTTTTGCCAGTTCTTGTATGAAGTCTATGAGTTGTGTTTCACAGTTTGTTTACTACAGTTATTACTTTTTGTCAGTTCTTGTATGAAGTCTATGAGTTGTGTTTCACAGTTTGTTTACTACAGTTATTACTTTTTGCCAGTTCTTGTATGAAGTCTATGAGTTGTGTTTCACAGTTTGTTTACTACAGTTATTACTTTTTACCAGTTCTTGTATGAAGTCTATGAGTTGTGTTTCACAGTTTGTTTACTACAGTAATTACTTTTTGCCAGTTCTTGTATGAAGTCTATGAGTTGTGTTTCACAGTTTGTTTACTACAGTTATTACTTTTTGTCAGTTCTTGTAGGAAGTCTATGAGTTGTGTTTCACAGTTTGTTTACTACAGTTATTACTTTTTGTTAGTTCTTGTATGAAGTCTATGAGTTGTGTTTCACAGTTTGTTTACTACAGTTATTACTTTTTGTCAGTTCTTGTAGGAAGTCTATGAGTTGTGTTTCACAGTTTGTTTACTACAGTTATTACTTTTTGTCAGTTCTTGTAGGAAGTCTATGAGTTGTGTTTCACAGTTTGTTTACTACAGTTATTACTTTTTGTCAGTTCTTGTATGAAGTCTATGAGTTGTGTTTCACAGTTTGTTTACTACAGTTATTACTTTTTGTCAGTTCTTGTATGAAGTCTATGAGTTGTGTTTCACAGTTTGTTTACTACAGTTATTACTTTTTGTCAGTTCTTGTATGAAGTCTATGAGTTGTGTTTCACAGTTTGTTTACTACAGTTATTACTTTTTGTCAGTTCTTGTATGAAGTCTCTGAGTTGTGTTTCACAGTTTGTTTACTACAGTTATTACTTTTTGTCAGTTCTTGTATGAAGTCTATGAGTTGTGTTTCACAGTTTGTTTACTACAGTTATTACTTTTTGTTCGTTCTTGTATGAAGTCTATGAGTTGTGTTTCACAGTTTGTTTACTACAGTTATTACTTTTTGTCAGTTCTTGTATGAAGTCTATGAGTTGTGTTTCACAGTTTGTTTACTACAGTTATTACTTTTTGTTCGTTCTTGTATGAAGTCTATGAGTTGTGTTTCACAGTTTGTTTACTACAGTTATTACTTTTTGTCAGTTCTTGTATAAAGTCTATGAGTTGTGTTTCACAGTTTGTTTACTACAGTTATTACTTTTTGTCAGTTCTTGTATGAAGTCTATGAGTTGTGTTTCACAGTTTGTTTACTACAGTTATTACTTTTTGTCAGTTCTTGTATGAAGTCTATGAGTTGTGTTTCACAGTTTGTTTACTACAGTTATTACTTTTTGCCAGTTCTTGTATGAAGTCTATGAGTTGTGTTTCACAGTTTGTTTACTACAGTTATTACTTTTTGTCAGTTCTTGTATGAAGTCTATGAGTTGTGTTTCACAGTTTGTTTACTACAGTTATTACCTTTTGTCAGTTCTTGTATGAAGTCTATGAGTTGTGTTTCACAGTTTGTTTACTACAGTTATTACTTTTTACCAGTTCTTGTATGAAGTCTTAAGAGTTGTGTTTTACAGTTTGTTTACTACAGTTATTACTTTTTGTCAGTCCTTGTATGAAGTCTATGAGTTATGTTTCACAGTTTGTTTACTACAGTTATTACTTTTTGTCAGTTCTTGTATGAAGTCTATGAGTTGTGTTTCACAGTTTGTTTACTACAGTTATTACTTTTTGTCAGTTCTTGTATGAAGACTATGAGTTGTGTTTCACAGTTTGTTTACTACAGTTATTACTTTTTGCCAGTTCTTGTATGAAGTCTATGAGTTGTGTTTCACAGTTTGTTTACTACAGTTATTACTTTTTGCCAGTTCTTGTATGAAGTCTATGAGTTGTGTTTCACAGTTTGTTTACTACAGTTATTACTTTTTGCCAGTTCTTGTATGAAGTCTAAGAGTTGTGTTTCACAGTTTGTTTACTACAGTTATTACTTTTTGCCAGTTCTTGTATGAAGTCTATGAGTTGTGTTTCACAGTTTGTTTACTACAGTTATTACTTTTTGTCAGTTCTTGTAGGAAGTCTATGAGTTGTGTTTCACAGTTTGTTTACTACAGTTATTACTTTTTACCAGTTCTTGTATGAAGTCTATGAGTTGTGTTTCACAGTTTGTTTACTACAGTTATTACTTTTTACCAGTTCTTGTATGAAGTCTATGAGTTGTGTTTCACAGTTTGTTTACTACAGTAATTACTTTTTGCCAGTTCTTGTATGAAGTCTATGAGTTGTGTTTCACAGTTTGTTTACTACAGTTATTACTTTTTACCAGTTCTTGTATGAGTTGTGTTTCACAGTTTGTTTACTACAGTTATTACTTTTTGCCAGTTCTTGTATGAAGTCTATGAGTTGTGTTTCACAGTTTGTTTACTACAGTTATTACTTTTTGTCAGTTCTTGTATGAAGTCTTAAGAGTTGTGTTTCACAGTTTGTTTACTACAGTTATTACTTTTTACCAGTTCTTGTATGAAGTCTATGAGTTATGTTTCACAGTTTGTTTACTACAGTTATTACTTTTTGCCAGTTTTTGTATGAAGTCTATGAGTTGTGTTTCACAGTTTGTTTACTACAGTTATTACTTTTTGTCAGTTCTTGTATGAAGTCTCTGAGTTGTGTTTCACAGTTTGTTTACTACAGTTATTACTTTTTGTCAGTTCTTGTATGAAGTCTATGAGTTGTGTTTCACAGTTTGTTTACTACAGTTATTACTTTTTGTCAGTTCTTGTATGAAGTCTATGAGTTGTGTTTCACAGTTTGTTTACTACAGTTATTACTTTTTACCAGTTCTTGTATGAAGTCTATGAGTTGTGTTTCACAGTTTGTTTACTACAGTTATTACTTTTTACCAGTTCTTGTATGAAGTCTATGAGTTGTGTTTCACAGTTTGTTTACTACAGTTATTACTTTTTGCCAGTTCTTGTAGGAAGTCTATGAGTTATGTTTCACAGTTTGTTTACTACAGTTATTACTTTTTGTCAGTTCTTGTAGGAAGTCTATGAGTTGTGTGTCACAGTTTGTTTACTACAGTTATTACTTTTTGTCAGTTCTTGTAGGAAGTCTATGAGTTGTGTTTCACAGTTTGTTTACTACAGTTATTACTTTTTACCAGTTCTTGTAGGAAGTCTATGAGTTATGTTTCACAGTTTGTTTACTACAGTTATTACTTTTTGTCAGTTCTTGTATGAAGTCTATGAGTTGTGTTTCACAGTTTGTTTACTACAGTTATTACTTTTTACCAGTTCTTGTATGAAGTCTATGAGTTGTGTTTCACAGTTTGTTTACTACAGTTATTACTTTTTGTCAGTTCTTGTATGAAGTCTATGAGTTGTGTTTCACAGTTTGTTTACTACAGTTATTACTTTTTGTCAGTTCTGTATGAAGTCTATGAGTTGTGTTTCACAGTTTGTTTACTACAGTTATTACTTTTTGTCAGTTCTTGTATGAAGTCTATGAGTTGTGTTTCACAGTTTGTTTACTACAGTTATTACTTTTTGTCAGTTCTTGTATGAAGTCTATGAGTTGTGTTTCACAGTTTGTTTACTACAGTTATTACTTTTTGTTCGTTCTTGTATGAAGTCTATGAGTTGTGTTTCACAGTTTGTTTACTACAGTTATTACTTTTTGTCAGTTCTTGTATGAAGTCTATGAGTTGTGTTTCACAGTTTGTTTACTACAGTTATTACTTTTTGTCAGTTCTTGTATGAAGTCTATGAGTTGTGTTTCACAGTTTGTTTACTACAGTTATTACTTTTTGTCAGTTCTTGTATGAAGTCTATGAGTTGTGTTTCACAGTTTGTTTACTACAGTTATTACTTTTTGCCAGTTCTTGTATGAAGTCTATGAGTTGTGTTTCACAGTTTGTTTACTACAGTTATTACTTTTTGTCAGTTCTTGTATGAAGTCTATGAGTTGTGTTTCACAGTTTGTTTACTACAGTTATTACTTTTTGTCAGTTCTTGTATGAAGTCTATGAGTTGTGTTTCACAGTTTGTTTACTACAGTTATTACTTTTTACCAGTTCTTGTATGAAGTCTTAAGAGTTGTGTTTTACAGTTTGTTTACTACAGTTATTACTTTTTGTCAGTTCTTGTATGAAGTCTATGAGTTATGTTTCACAGTTTGTTTACTACAGTTATTACTTTTTGTCAGTTCTTGTATGAAGTCTATGAGTTGTGTTTCACAGTTTGTTTACTACAGTTATTACTTTTTGTCAGTTCTTGTATGAAGACTATGAGTTGTGTTTCACAGTTTGTTTACTACAGTTATTACTTTTTGCCAGTTCTTGTATGAAGTCTATGAGTTGTGTTTCACAGTTTGTTTACTACAGTTATTACTTTTTACCAGTTCTTGTATGAAGTCTATGAGTTGTGTTTCACAGTTTGTTTACTACAGTTATTACTTTTTGCCAGTTCTTGTATGAAGTCTATGAGTTGTGTTTCACAGTTTGTTTACTACAGTTATTACTTTTTGCCAGTTCTTGTATGAAGTCTAAGAGTTGTGTTTCACAGTTTGTTTACTACAGTTATTACTTTTTGCCAGTTCTTGTATGAAGTCTATGAGTTGTGTTTCACAGTTTGTTTACTACAGTTATTACTTTTTGCCAGTTCTTGTATGAAGTCTATGAGTTGTGTTTCACAGTTTGTTTACTACAGTTATTACTTTTTGCCAGTTCTTGTATGAAGTCTATGAGTTGTGTTTCACAGTTTGTTTACTACAGTAATTACTTTTTGCCAGTTCTTGTATGAAGTCTATGAGTTGTGTTTCACAGTTTGTTTACTACAGTTATTACTTTTTACCAGTTCTTGTATGAAGTCTATGAGTTGTGTTTCACAGTTTGTTTACTACAGTTATTACTTTTTGCCAGTTCTTGTATGAAGTCTATGAGTTGTGTTTCACAGTTTGTTTACTACAGTTATTACTTTTTGTCAGTTCTTGTATGAAGTCTTAAGAGTTGTGTTTCACAGTTTGTTTACTACAGTTATTACTTTTTACCAGTTCTTGTATGAAGTCTATGAGTTATGTTTCACAGTTTGTTTACTACAGTTATTACTTTTTGCCAGTTCTTGTATGAAGTCTATGAGTTGTGTTTCACAGTTTGTTTACTACAGTTATTACTTTTTGTCAGTTCTTGTATGAAGTCTCTGAGTTGTGTTTCACAGTTTGTTTACTACAGTTATTACTTTTTGTCAGTTCTTGTATGAAGTCTATGAGTTGTGTTTCACAGTTTGTTTACTACAGTTATTACTTTTTGTCAGTTCTTGTATGAAGTCTATGAGTTGTGTTTCACAGTTTGTTTACTACAGTTATTACTTTTTACCAGTTCTTGTATGAAGTCTATGAGTTGTGTTTCACAGTTTGTTTACTACAGTTATTACTTTTTACCAGTTCTTGTATGAAGTCTATGAGTTGTGTTTCACAGTTTGTTTACTACAGTTATTACTTTTTGCCAGTTCTTGTAGGAAGTCTATGAGTTATGTTTCACAGTTTGTTTACTACAGTTATTACTTTTTGTCAGTTCTTGTAGGAAGTCTATGAGTTGTGTGTCACAGTTTGTTTACTACAGTTATTACTTTTTGTCAGTTCTTGTAGGAAGTCTATGAGTTGTGTTTCACAGTTTGTTTACTACAGTTATTACTTTTTACCAGTTCTTGTAGGAAGTCTATGAGTTATGTTTCACAGTTTGTTTACTACAGTTATTACTTTTTGTCAGTTCTTGTAGGAAGTCTATGAGTTGTGTTTCACAGTTTGTTTACTACAGTTAATACTTTTTACCAGTTCTTGTATGAAGTCTATGAGTTGTGTTTCACAGTTTGTTTACTACAGTTATTACTTTTTGTCAGTTCTTGTATGAAGTCTATGAGTTGTGTTTCACAGTTTGTTTACTACAGTTATTACTTTTTGTCAGTTCTTGTATGAAGTCTATGAGTTGTGTTTCACAGTTTGTTTACTACAGTTATTACTTTTTGTCAGTTCTTGTATGAAGTCTATGAGTTGTGTTTCACAGTTTGTTTACTACAGTTATTACTTTTTGCCAGTTCTTGTATGAAGTCTATGAGTTGTGTTTCACAGTTTGTTTACTACAGTTATTACTTTTTGTCAGTTCTTGTATGAAGTCTATGAGTTCTGTTTCACAGTTTGTTTACTACAGTTATTACTTTTTACCAGTTCTTGTATGAAGTCTTAAGAGTTGTGTTTCACAGTTTGTTTACTACAGTTATTACTTTTTGTCAGTTCTTGTATGAAGTCTATGAGTTATGTTTCACAGTTTGTTTACTACAGTTATTACTTTTTGTCAGTTCTTGTATGAAGTCTATGAGTTGTGTTTCACAGTTTGTTTACTACAGTTATTACTTTTTGTCAGTTCTTGTATGAAGTCTATGAGTTGTGTTTCACAGTTTGTTTACTACAGTTATTACTTTTTGTCAGTTCTTGTATGAAGTCTATGAGTTGTGTTTCACAGTTTGTTTACTACAGTTATTACTTTTTGCCAGTTCTTGTATGAAGTCTATGAGTTGTGTTTCACAGTTTGTTTACTACAGTTATTACTTTTTGTCAGTTCTTGTATGAAGTCTATGAGTTGTGTTTCACAGTTTGTTTACTACAGTTATTACTTTTTGTCAGTTCTTGTATGAAGTCTATGAGTTGTGTTTCACAGTTTGTTTACTACAGTTATTACTTTTTGCCAGTTCTTGTATGAAGTCTATGAGTTGTGTTTCACAGTTTGTTTACTACAGTTATTACTTTTTGTCAGTTCTTGTATGAAGTCTATGAGTTGTGTTTCACAGTTTGTTTACTACAGTTATTACTTTTTACCAGTTCTTGTATGAAGTCTTAAGAGTTGTGTTTCACAGTTTGTTTACTACAGTTATTACTTTTTGTCAGTTCTTGTATGAAGTCTATGAGTTATGTTTCACAGTTTGTTTACTACAGTTATTACTTTTTGTCAGTTCTTGTATGAAGTCTATGAGTTGTGTTTCACAGTTTGTTTACTACAGTTATTACTTTTTGTCAGTTCTTGTATGAAGTCTATGAGTTGTGTTTCACAGTTTGTTTACTACAGTTATTACTTTTTGTCAGTTCTTGTATGAAGTCTATGAGTTGTGTTTCACAGTTTGTTTACTACAGTTATTACTTTTTACCAGTTCTTGTATGAAGTCTTAAGAGTTGTGTTTCACAGTTTGTTTACTACAGTTATTACTTTTTGTCAGTTCTTGTATGAAGTCTATGAGTTATGTTTCACAGTTTGTTTACTACAGTTATTACTTTTTGTCAGTTCTTGTATGAAGTCTATGAGTTGTGTTTCACAGTTTGTTTACTACAGTTATTACTTTTTGTCAGTTCTTGTATGAAGTCTATGAGTTGTGTTTCACAGTTTGTTTACTACAGTTATTACCTTTTGCCAGTTTTTGTATGAAGTCTATGAGTTGTGTTTCACAGTTTGTTTACTACAGTTATTACTTTTTACCAGTTCTTGTATGAAGTCTATGAGTTGTGTTTCACAGTTTGTTTACTACAGTTATTACTTTTTGCCAGTTCTTGTATGAAGTCTATGAGTTGTGTTTCACAGTTTGTTTACTACAGTTATTACTTTTTGCCAGTTCTTGTATGAAGTCTATGAGTTGTGTTTCACAGTTTGTTTACTACAGTTATTACTTTTTGCCAGTTCTTGTATGAAGTCTAAGAGTTGTGTTTCACAGTTTGTTTACTACAGTTATTACTTTTTGTCAGTTCTTGTATGAAGTCTATGAGTTGTGTTTCACAGTTTGTTTACTACAGTTATTACTTTTTGCCAGTTCTTGTATGAAGTCTATGAGTTGTGTTTCACAGTTTGTTTACTACAGTTATTACTTTTTACCAGTTCTTGTATGAAGTCTATGAGTTGTGTTTCACAGTTTGTTTACTACAGTTATTACTTTTTGCCAGTTCTTGTATTAAGTCTATGAGTTGTGTTTCACAGTTTATTTACTACAGTTATTACTTTTTACCAGTTCTTGTATGAAGTCTATGAGTTGTGTTTCACAGTTTGTTTACTACAGTTATTACTTTTTGCCAGTTCTTGTATGAAGTCTATGAGTTGTGTTTCACAGTTTGTTTACTACAGTTATTACTTTTTGTCAGTTCTTGTATGAAGTCTTAAGAGTTGTGTTTCACAGTTTGTTTACTACAGTTATTACTTTTTACCAGTTCTTGTATGAAGTCTATGAGTTATGTTTCACAGTTTGTTTACTACAGTTATTACTTTTTGCCAGTTCTTGTATGAAGTCTATGAGTTGTGTTTCACAGTTTGTTTACTACAGTTATTACTTTTTGTCAGTTCTTGTATGAAGTCTATGAGTTGTGTTTCACAGTTTGTTTACTACAGTTATTACTTTTTACCAGTTCTTGTATGAAGTCTATGAGTTGTGTTTCACAGTTTGTTTACTACAGTTATTACTTTTTACCAGTTCTTGTATGAAGTCTATGAGTTATGTTTCACAGTTTGTTTACTACAGTTATTACTTTTTGTCAGTTCTTGTAGGAAGTCTATGAGTTGTGTTTCACAGTTTGTTTACTACAGTTATTACTTTTTGTCAGTTCTTGTAGGAAGTCTATGAGTTGTGTTTCACAGTTTGTTTACTACAGTTATTACTTTTTGTCAGTTCTTGTAGGAAGTCTATGAGTTGTGTTTCACAGTTTGTTTACTACAGTTATTACTTTTTGTCAGTTCTTGTAGGAAGTCTATGAGTTGTGTTTCACAGTTTGTTTACTACAGTTATTACTTTTTACCAGTTCTTGTATGAAGTCTATGAGTTATGTTTCACAGTTTGTTTACTACAGTTATTACTTTTTGTCAGTTCTTGTAGGAAGTCTATGAGTTGTGTTTCACAGTTTGTTTACTACAGTTATTACTTTTTACCAGTTCTTGTATGAAGTCTATGAGTTGTGTTTCACAGTTTGTTTACTACAGTTATTACTTTTTGACAGTTCTTGTATGAAGTCTTAAGAGTTGTGTTTCACAGTTTGTTTACTACAGTTATTACTTTTTACCAGTTCTTGTATGAAGTCTTAAGAGTTGTGTTTCACAGTTTGTTTACTACAGTTATTACTTTTTGACAGTTCTTGTATGAAGTCTTAAGAGTTGTGTTTCACAGTTTGTTTACTACAGTTATTACTTTTTACCAGTTCTTGTATGAAGTCTATGAGTTGTGTTTCACAGTTTGTTTACTACAGTTATTACTTTTTGCCAGTTCTTGTATGAAGTCTATGAGTTGTGTTTCACAGTTTGTTTACTACAGTTATTACTTTTTGCCAGTTCTTGTATGAAGTCTATGAGTTGTGTTTCACAGTTTGTTTACTACAGTTATTACTTTTTGTCAGTTCTTGTATGAAGTCTATGAGTTGTGTTTCACAGTTTGTTTACTACAGTTATTACTTTTTGTCAGTTCTTGTATGAAGTCTATGAGTTGTGTTTCACAGTTTGTTTACTACAGTTGTTCCTTTTTGCCAGTTCTTGTATGAAGTCTATGAGTTGTGTTTCACAGTTTGTTTACTTCAGTTATTACTTTTTGTCAGTTCTTGTATGAAGTCTATGAGTTATGTTTCACAGTTTGTTTACTACAGTTATTACTTTTTGCCAGTTCTTGTATGAAGTCTATGAGTTGTGTTTTCCAATAATAAACCACACTTTTTCAAAACAAATAATCTGAATTCAATTCATTTCCGATTTTGAGTATTTTTAACTCACCTGGCCAAAGGCCATGCGAGCTTGCCATCACTTGGCATCCGTCGTCCGTCGGCATCCGTCCGTCCGTCCGTCGTACGTCGTAAGCTTTCAGATTTAAATCTTCTCCTCTGAAACCCCTGAACCGAATTAATTCTTCAATTGTCCATTGCTGCTTTAGTATAAGTCAAAATGAGCTCAAATTTTAACTGCAGCTACATGGCAAGGAGCAGTTTAACATATATTCTGTTTTTTTCTGTGAAATGTTTTTTACAGCCGATTTATACCGATTATGCAAATTAGGCATATTTTGATAAAAGATCACATTTAAATCTTCTTCTCTGAAACTGCTGAACCAAATTAAACCAAACCTGGCAGGGATGGTCCCTGGGTGGGCCCCTTTCAAAATTGTGTCCGACAGCCCTGCCCTTTATTCAAGATGGCTGCTGTTACTAAAAATAAACATTTCTTCAATTGTCCATTGCTGCTTTAGTATAAGTCAAAATGAGCTCAAATTTTAACTCCAGCTACATGGCAATGAGTAGTTTAACATATATTCTGGGTTTTTCTGTGAGATGTTTTCAGCCAGTTTATTCCATTTAGGAATATTATGAGATAAAAATCACATCTAAATCTTTTGCTCAGAAATTTGAGTTGAAATGATCTTTGGGTGGCCCACTTTCAAAATTATGTGTAGCACCTCCATTTTCTATCAACTTTAGATGTCAAATTGAAAACAAGGTGAGCGATTACAGGCTCCTGGAAGCCTCTAGTTAAATGAACACAAACAGAATTGAAAAAAAGTTATACTGTGTAATTTCAACATAGTTTCATAAGGTAAATATTGAAAAAACACAAGTTGAACACTAAACCGAATATATTTCGTCTAAAACACAACACAATGATAGTATCGTCTCGTAAGGTAATTTCGATAATAAGGAATCTTCGATAGCTATTTTTATTTGCATCTTCAAATCACGTGCGACTACTTTTCCGGTATATATTTCAGAAAGTGAAAGTAAAGTAGATTGATAAAAGAAGCCCCAAGCCAATAAATGTTTACAAACAATGCCTTCCAAGAAAATAAGAACTCTTTATCATTACCCTGCATATTTTCAGCCATTTTGCTAGAACTTTTAATCTGCATGAAGTATATTGATTATATTTAACACTGGTAACTTGAATATCTCTAGCTATATATCGTCTGCAGAGTGTGCACTGTCATATTTATGTGTGGCTAAAATTCTGATCACTGACTGTGACGAAAGTTAAAAATTTTGAAGCTTTAAAGGAGTACTCTTCTTAAAGACTTTTACACATTTTGCATTTGTAATTTCGAAAGTCTTTTTCGCCTTTGAAAGTTGTGGAACCTCGGCAATGCTATACCGGGGGTGTACATGATCATAATTATTAATGTTGACAATTTTTTATGAATGAATAATACATTTGACATGTTTATTAACTTTTATGAGAATCCAATAATAACATTGAAGTGAACGAGCAGCATTTACCATTGGGACCCTCATGATAGATTTGATCAAGCTCAAAAGAAATTTGAAACTTTAATGAACTTGTTTTGAGAATCCGTCAACTCTTTTAGTAATTTTATCTATGATACATTATCGTCTAGAGCCTCACTATCTCTATGTACTACGTCATCATCAGTTATCGTTTTCTCCTGGCATTCATGTGTATTACGCAAATCATGTGACACTCAGAAAAGTATGGATTGTAAACAAGCAAAGAAAAACATCAGGGATTTATATGTAAATATTAAAAGTTGAGTTGACAGTTAATGCCCCTGAAATAAACTTGAATGAATATCAAAATACACAGAAAAAAATTACAACATTTTCTTTTAACCTATCGAAAATACCTAAGACCACCATACTTTTGTGGACAAATTATTTAAGTCTGTGTTCAAATCATAACGATCTGAAATATAGGCTTCTAAAAATTGTTTGAAAATTACCACTACAAACTACATACTTTTCTGCTTTTGTTGATAAGACAATTGTGTCCGAATACTTTTGTCCACTGTTTGTAGGTCTGGTATATCTGCTGTAGTCTTACTCTTATATTTTAGATACCATGTTCAGGCCAGAGGGACTGGTAAAATGTTTTTGTATTAATCAAATTTTAAGATGGAGAGTTTCTGGGGTCAAATATGCATATGACTATCTGTGTTACATTTGTACATAGCAATAAGGCATCTTATCCAAATTTTATCACATTTTAAAAGAATTTTTTTTTTCAACACCCATTGGTCTGCTTTAGGCAAACTAACATTTTTTTAAGGTGGCCTCATGGTATTTTTTTATACTCACTTGTCAAGGTTACTACTATTCTATTATTGTCTACTCCTGAGTGAACTGTTCTCCTATAGTGTTGTCTGGTGGCTCAGGCACTATACCTCACCAGACAACTCTATAGGAAAACTGTTCTCGAGGGAGAAGACAATAATATATTTAGTACATAACATCTCATTCCAGACATAAAAGAAAAACACTCAAATTCAATATAATAATAATAATAAAATTTACAATGTAGCATTATATTTGCATTGCCAAACCAGGCCATGTTGACGGCAGACTACAGCGCGAGTCTATTTTAAGGGAGATAAATATTTACAAAAATATATAAAAATTACGCAGGAAAATCAATGCCACTGCTATATAGTTCCCGCGGGAAATCGTTTGAAACTGGTATAGTACTCGTCCATCGCTAGGTATAGTCACCCATTGTCAAGTGTACTGTAGCATTTAACTGAAATCTTCATTATGTTGTTCAAAACATAGTAAAATGTGTGTCTTAAGTTTGTGTAACTGTCACCACTAAGGTTTTTTAGCTTGTTTCTTGCTAATGTGGTATGAGTAGAGGTTAAAATAAGCACATGATATACTTGTAAGAAATAGCTAAAAATATTTACATTAGTTTAATTTTGACTTATTATTTGATCAATGACTATAATACATGTACCTACATTTTGACTTATTTTATAGATGTAATACATTAAGGAAATTAACAGTCAATACAAACTCACCAGTTAAACAAAAGCCTAGCTGGCTAACATGGGGATATGACACGTTTTTAAAGACTCCTGTCACATGGGGAATCAGCTATCTGTCAACTGATCAAACATCAGTCAGAGATGTCAAATATGTTGTGCTGGATGTTTTGCGGGTAGGTTATTTTGTGATCGTATGATAGTTGGATTTACAACTACCTGTGCAATCAGTGCCTATCACCACTAACGTTGTGAGTTTGAATCCCGCTCATGGTGAAGAGTACTTGATACAACATTATGTGATTAAGTTTGTCAGTGACTTGCGACAGGTTGGTGGTTTTCTCCGGGTACTCCAGTTTTTCCACCGATAAAACTGACTGCCACGATATAACTGAAATATTGTTGAAAGTGGCATTAAACACTAACCCTTTTCACACAAATGTACTAAATGAAAAATATTGTTTAGTTAAAACTCAAAAACTATTAACAGCTTTTCCTTTTACATAGGAATGTTCTGTCATTGTAACTTTTGTTGTCTAAATTTCAAATTGGAAATGGATGCAGAAATTTTCCAGAATAAACATGATAACAAGATTCTGGTGTAATTTCAATCCATTTTTATTCTAGGCAATTAACTTTGATTTTTTGTCTATTATGTCCATAATTCTGAAAATGAGATTTGATTTCACCATATTTATTTCCATATAATATACTGATATTTCACGTCCTCGTGGTATACTATTAATGTCTACAATTTTTTATATTTTTTTTATAGAAAAAGTGTGATGATGTTATAGAACAGCACTACTGTGGTTTATACTGTGATGTGTTAGACACTGTGATAGATTATAATGAGCTGTGGAAGAAAAGCCAGTCTCTGTGTGAAAGTGAAACAGAATTCAACCTTATCCTGGAGGAACTATTCAAACAAAGGAAGATTGCTGTACACCATGAAAATACCCAAACTGTAAATAACACTTAAAAATATCATTATAATCAAGAGTATTTCTATTGTTAAAACACCATTTTAAGGGTGTTTCCCTTATTCAAATATATTCATTGTTATTTTGTCAGTTTATTTTATAACTCATATTTATATTGTTCATGATGCCTGCAGTAATTTAAATATGATCATATAGGCAAATGATAAACATTGGTGTAGACCATGAGTGGCTTGTCTAACATGTGTCTAAGTAAACTACACAATATTCTTCATGTTCGTTTTGGCAATGTGTAGTCAGTTCTTAGCCTGGAGGGAATCAATTGATCAAAAGAAAAGGAAAAACAAACAAACAAAACAAAGCAATTATTTCGAGATCAAATTCACATTACAAAAATAAATATGGACAGCAGTCACAAAAGTTCCTCCTAAATTTTAAATGGGAATTTCTCAAGCTTTGTATGCTTGCTTACTACCCTATGAAGATTTTCAGATCTCTATGACCGTTTTGTCAGACTATTTTTGAAGGAGTTAATGCCCTTTTTGACATAAAATTTATGACAAATGTTTGTATACTCAACTCTCTGGCTCTTACCTTTTCAATGGGAATTCTTCAGAACTTTACTTACTTATAAACATATCTGGATTTGCATATTGTTACAGCAATGTGGTCTGACCATTTTTGAAGGAGTTCTTGCCCTTTCTGACTTAAAAATATTTCATCAAAAAAAATTTGGGGAAAGACATTAGATTGAAAAAATATTTTTGAACACCCGATATTAGATATTGTCAAAAATAATTGTTAAGTTGACCTATTGTTCCGATCAGTCTATGTCCTAGAAGATTGTGTACAACTCTAGGAAAATATGACAATTAAACCTATAGACATGTATAGTCCAGAAAATTTAGAATCTCCATTGTACTGCCATGAAAACTACAGCGTAATAGTTTGTTAAAATGTACCCCTGAAATTAGAACATTTCTAATATAATTTATTGATCTATGAATGTATTGACACTGTATACATGGATATTTTGTAGCTTATAAAGTTTTGCAACAGAGCAGACAAGACAGTTAAACCAGTGTCAAAAAGAAATATTGATATCTTCAGGTAAATACCTTATAAAAGTTTTATTTCAGTTAAGATTAATCATTTAATGGTTTTGTGGAGAATTAAAATTAGCCCTAAAAGTCAATCAAGATTTGGTCCAGTGATCTGTTACCTATGGTTGATTAATAGACCAGAGTGTCATGTGAGCTTTTGTCTTCACTTGTCATCTGTCTGTGTGTCCATATACGTCTGTAATCTATTCACATTTTTATCATCTCCAGAACCTGTGAGTTGGAACCAAACAATGCAGGAATGGTGTTTGTGAAGTCTTCAACACAAATTCCTCATTTCTTCATGCTCTGGCAAAAACCATGGCCACCATGTTTCTGATTTTCTTAATGTCAAACAATCTTAGCAAATTCAAAGTACCAGTATTTGTAATTTGGTACAAATGATATTGTGAAGTCATCTACACTAATTCCTCATTTCATATTGATCAGGGAAAAAAACATGCAAAGGTTTTGGTTGACTGAAAGATAAAAATCTTCTCTGAAACTACAACTCTCAATGATTTGTTAGTTACATGTAGTTCAAATAATGTATGTGAGGTCCCCTATAAAGATTCCTTGCTTTTCCAGAGCAATTCTTGTTTTTGCAAGTTGAAAATGTTTTGTAATTGTGTACGAATGATGTATGTCAGTTCTTCTACAAAGATTCCTCCTTTCATCAGGATCATCATACTTTTCACTAGTATCACAGCTCGTTCTATCAAACTTGCTGCAATACTAGCAATAATTTCTGTCTCAGCCTTAAGTGCTGTTATTCTATGTTTACTGATTTATAATACACATTAACTTAATATTTTATTTACCTTCAGAATTAAGAAGACTAGAGATATGCTGACAGATAGAATAGATTCTCTCTCAGCTGATATTGATAAGTAAGTTAAAATATTGGATTAAAATCATACAACTTTATAACTTGTACAGTAGAACTCACTAAAATCGGCCTCTTAAAATACTTTATTCCTTATAGTGTGGTACTCCCTAAAATGATTTCATATACAGAGCCGTCCGGTGTTATCGCACATCTAAGGGTTCAATGGCTAATTTCACTGCTTACCAAAATTTTATTGAATTAATTTAAAGAATCCTCAAATACTTTGAAGTATTATCTTTATGGTCCTTATCCGGATTCCACTACAATTTTTAACATTTCAGTGAAGATGAAGTGTAAACAAACCAACCCTCGATTTTTGACAAATGTTACAACATCCGGTGATATCGCGCATGCATACTTTGGATGATTCTTAAAATGAATAAAGGAAAGATTTCGAAATTTAATTTTATTCCTAGTCCTTCAAGATAAGCTCAAATTTGAAAACATTTAATATCTTTTAATATAATTATAGTTAATACTGACATAGTAGTAGTCTCCATCTTAAAGGAAAATGCCATGGTCTTAACAAGTTAGCGTGAAAATTGAAATGACAGTAAATAAAAACATTGAAGTTGCATGTAGCACCAAATAATGGGAATTGCCATTTTTCGTAACTCTTCAATGTGAGGAGACAAAAGGCATAATCCATTCTCGGATTAAACCTGCAATTAAAGCTTTTCTGAAAGAGCCGTGACGTCACGCAGGCGGTATCGTATATTATAGCAGCATTTATCAGTTGCAATTTTATCATTGAAAATTATGTTAATTGTAAAATAACGTCGTATATTTATCTTTTGATATTTACAAAATCATTATGACTTCATGTCAAGCATTTTATTGCATTAACGAAAAGGGAAAGTGTGAGATAGACAGGTGTTCGGTTTATACTGGTTAAATAAACAAAGATTTCCTACACTGGGAATTTATTGAAAGATCGGTTTATGCAGGATTCTGGTTTATTCAGGATTCGATTTAGATTGTACATCACAATAAGTAGTTACAGCAGCTCCTATCAAGAACAAGATCTGACCAGTTTTTGTAATATTACATTGAGGAATTCTAAACAGTGTTAGAACAGCTACATGCAACTTTTAATTGAAAATTAAATATATACATTATTTTATCAAATTATAAATATATTTTGAAGATTATCGAAGTGGTAATTAATGTATTAGTTAACAAATTATTATTTATCAGTAAACAACCAGTAGTAATTATTGAATATTGTAGATTGAAAAAAGAAGCATTGAGATTAAAGAAAACCAGTAAAACACAGGTAATTAATATAGATAAGTTGTTAAGGCTTTAAGATTGTAAACATTGTTTTATATTATATACACATTTGTAAATAATTGATGGATGTGCTGCTTTTTTAAGACTTGGAAGGTTTTTGCGAAAATATGATGGGAGATTACGAGAAACATAAACCGTAGCATGTTAAATGTCATACAATATAATAAATACCAAATAAAATATAATATTTAATAACAACAAGTTCTGTTTTAGCTCACATGACCCAAATGAGATTAAAATACAGTATAACCTCGTTAAACCGCCACCATCTGTCCAGCCAGATTTGGGCGTTATAACGAGTTTGGCGATAATCTGAGTAAGGACAGAAAACCGGAAGTCAACAGTTTGATTTTAAATTTGGAATGACTGACGGTTTGATTTTGACAAGTTTATACCAGAAATGAGTATTATCGCTTACAATTTTGTCGCGTCGTTCATTGTTTATTTAAAACTTTTTTACGATGTTTCTTTGTGTAATTTTCATCTGTTATGCAATGTATAAAGATATTTAAATAAACAAATACATTGTATATTTACATGTCATTTACTCCTTTTTTTTAAGAATATGTTACACTGTTAAATGTTATTACTACAAACAGAAAATTTCAATTTAATGACTAATTAACACAAATGATGACAAATTTATCCCTCTACCTGTAATTGTTAAGTAAACAATTATCTGTTGGTAATCTGACATTTATCACACCTTGCAGTAAGCACATTCAACCGTAATATACATCTGTCAATTAAATTGCCATGTTCGGGTTAGAAATACATATATATCTCTTATTATTTTCGGGGAACCTTCTGCTGAGTTTAATTTCCACGTTTTTTGAATGGCCGTGAACACAAATGAAAAGAACACATAAACAAATTTATTAAGTTTTATTCAGAATGAAAAGTAATCAGTGCAGGGTTGTAAAATTTTATTGTAAAGAAAACAATTAACTGTTTTCACAGCAAAAATTCACTGTACGAGGTAAATAATAGTATTGTCACCCTCGACAACCCCAAATTTTTTCCGCTAGGTGGCGATAACCGCAAACCGGAAATTGTCTGTTTGTGTAGAAAATATGGCAACTGCAGGTCGGTTTGCCGCTTTAGACTGCTTGTTTACTTACCTTGATTGACCTAAAATCACTGAGGTGTGACATTATTGATTATTAAACCTCTCTATATATATGTATCTAGGATCGGTCCGATCAGCGGTCACATGACTTTGACAATTGTGACGTTTCCTTTGACAACCCCAAAATTCACTGTACGAGGTAAATAATAGTATTGTCACCCTCGACAACCCCAAATTTTTTCCGCTAGGTGGCGATAACCGCAAATCGGAAATTGTCTGTATGTGTAGAAAATATGGCAACTGCAGGCCGCATAAAGGTATCACTTTTTGTCCGTTGTTCGGTTAATAAAACGATTATGGCCATCTTAGTCGGTGGACATCCAGAATTGTCAACTTGTGAGGGTTATTTTTCCTCGGGAAAACAACCCTCACAAGTTGACAATTCTGGATGTCCACCTCCTAAGAAGGCCATAATTGTATATTGGCATTATGATCGTGGTTTGAATAACAGTAAATTGACCATTTGATCTTTAATTACCGTGGCGGATGGCGATATGCGAGTTTGGCATTTTAACGGGGTTATTACTACATACGGAAAACGGGACTGCAGAAATTCTTGGCAATACGTGAGTTTGGCGGTGATTCGAGGGGCAATAAAGTGTGGTTTTACTGCACCTCTTACTCATTAAGCAAGGTATACTTAGGCAATGATATGGACAGGTTACACATATCATTGTCAATGTACACATCTGGCTAGTGTAGTGATATAAAAGTTCAGTGATGTTATGATGATCTGACTCAGATTTATATTAATAACAGTTTTTTTTATTAAAGCAGTATAAAATGTATGAGGGGCCGTCGTTGACATGATCATGTGGCAGTTCATATTGGATTTACAACTACCTATGCAATCAGTGCCTATCACCACTAAAGTATTGAGTTCGAATCCTGCTCATGGTGAGGTGTACTCGATACAATATTATATGATAAAGTTTTTCAGTGACTTGCGAAAGGTTGGTGATTTTCTGTGTGTACTTTGGTTTCCTCCACCAACAAAGCTGACCGCCATGATATAACTGAGATACTGAAAGTGGCATTAAACACCATAACAATAACCCCTATGAAATGTATGCTCCACTGTGTGCTATATTTTGTTTACAACAGGTTTCAGATAGTTCAGGAATTGCCTGTTATTTTACTATGCAACTAATCAATTATTTCTCTGACAATTATGAGAAATGAGAAAACAAAATATAACTTTTAAATTTTAAATTTTAGGCATTGAGATGTTTAAGACAGAAGAGAATAATAGAGAAAAGAATAGATAAATTAACTGGGTCTGTTGATATACTGGACAATATACTGGATCAAATAACTCATTCTGTGTCAGATGATATGGTAAGTATCTGATGTACTCGTCACTGGAGTCTGTTGATATACTGGACAATATACTGGATCAAATAACTCATTCTGTGTCAGATGATATGGTAAGTATCTGATGTACTCGTCACTGGAGTCTGTTGATATACTGGACAATATACTGGATCAAATAACTCATTCTGTGTCAGATGATATGGTAAGTATCTGATGTACTCGTCACTGGGGTCTGTTGATATACTGGACAATATACTGGATCAAATAACTCATTCTGTGTCAGATGATATGGTAAGTATCTGATGTACTGGTCACTGGGGTCTGTTGATATACTGGACAATATACTGGATCAAATAACTCATTCTGTGTCAGATGATTGGTAAGTATCAGATGTACTCATCACTGGGGTCTGTTGATATACTGGACAATATACTGGATCAAATAACTCATTCTGTGTCAGATGATATGGTAAGTATCTGATGTACTGGTCACTGGGGTCTGTTGATATACTGGACAATATACTGGATCAAATAACTCATTCTGTGTCAGATGATATGGTAAGTATCTGATGTACTGGTCACTGGGGTCTGTTGATATACTGGACAATATACTGGATCAAATAACTCATTCTGTGTCAGATGATATGGTAAGTATCTGATGTACTGGTCACTGGGGTCTGTTGATATACTGGACAATATACTGGATCAAATAACTCATTCTGTGTCAGATGATATGGTAAGTATCTGATGTACTGGTCACTGGGGTCTGTTGATATACTGGACAATATACTGGATCAAATAACTCATTCTGTGTCAGATGATTAGTAAGTATCAGATGTACTCGTCACTGGTCTTGAATTTATACTTTGTAACACCAGGATATAGCTGAAATACTATTAAAGTTGGTGTTAAACACCGATCAATTAATTGATCCATACTTTGTGAAATGGCTAGATAAGTGGGAGCCTAATAACACACAATTTACTCTCTGAAATGGGCAGTAATATTGAACACATTTAATGATTGCTTAATTAAATAATTCATATAGATTGTGTATTATTCTACTTTTTATGCATAGATATAATATGATTTAATACTAGGAAGAAAATAAATTTCCTGACTGAGATTTTGTAAAATCAGTCTAAGATGAGATCCAAAATAAACGTTTTTTGGTTATGCATGTTAATTTACGTTGGACTGGTCTGGTTTAATTGTAGATTCTAGTTCAACATATACATGTAATTTATTATATGTAAATGTTTATAGTCAGTTTAAATATTCTATTTTAATAGGTTGTGAAGGCTCTAGAATCAGGAAATTCTGTACTAAAGTCATTAACAGAGAGAACATCTGTTGATCATGTGACTGATGTCATGGATGAATTAGCAGAGGTATTAATGGCTATGTATCATGTAAAGGAATTTGTTATTTGAGCCATGGACTATGATCATGATGATAAGACAATTATTTAATAGATATTGTAATTTATTTCCATAATTTGAATTTAAGGATCTATGCAAGTTCAGATGTGGGTTCTGTCTTCTGTTGTTGACACAAGGATCCAATAAAGTAAAAACAAAATTAAAAGGAAGTAATTGTGTAATCGATCATTGACTATGAGACTTGTGTTTAAAATATATAAAACTGTCTGGTGGTAATTTGAAAATTAAGACCCACCTGATCAATTTTAATTGATTATTAATTATTTCCTTTATATCAAGAGGGCCGTCGTGACTGTGATCGTATGGTAGTTGGATTTATAACTACCTATGTAATCAGTGCATATCACCCCTAACGTTGTGAGTATGAATCCCACTCAGGCGAGGTGTACTAGATACAACATTATGTGATAAAGTTTGTCAGTGTCTTGCGGCAGGTCGGTGGTTTTCTCTGGGTACTCCGGTTTCCTCCATAAATAAAACTTACCTCCATGATATAACTGAAATGTTGTTGAAAGTGGCGTTAAGCACCATACCCTAATCTAACCCTTTATATCTATTAGCCACATGTGTAGGCAAAAAACATTTATATACATATTACCTATTAAATGTATTGTTTATTTGGTAATGAGGATAGACATTCTAGAGAATTGAATTGAACACTGGTAAATTCCAAAGAATAGTTGAAGTAAAAAATATTAAAGTTTATGTGCTATTATTTATAGGTGCTAGAGAAACAGACAGATATACAAGACCAATTAAGTTCTGGACTCTCAGGATTAGATGTCAGTAGAGAGGAATTAGAGGCAGAACTTGACGACATGATGAGAGGAGACACAGAACAGAAACAACCAGAACTGTCAATAGATGACATCATTAGTGGATTTTCAGGTAGATATAACCAGAGATCATTATAGCCACAATCTATCTGTACCAGTAAACCTGTATATTATGAACAAACATGGGATAGACCATCATCTGTGCTGTAAATGTTTCGAAAAATTTTCTCTTCTGAAACTGCTGTGCAAATTATGATTTTGACACATAGAATATCACTTATCATTTAAAATTTATAACTATAGTTAGAAAGTTTACCAGGTAATTATTAGTACTCAATGGTTTTCTCCAGTAATTCTGGCTTGCTCCACACTCAAACTGGTTACCCTTTTATAGGCTTATTATTGACTGAAAATCACATATATTACAGTAGTCACTCTCTAAGGTCATTTACACCAAAGGCCTCTACCATGCCAAATACTACTAAGTTGTCTTCATCTAGAGAGGCCATTTGTTCATCACACCAGGGGTAGCTTTATAAGAGGACCACTGGAAGCAATCAATTAATTAATCAATCTAAAGGAAAACATCTACATTGTAATAAAATTAATATAATATATAATTTTTCAGATCTACATTTACCTAATGTACCTTCGTCCACATCAATAGTAGACATAGATGTACAGAGTCAGTCACAACTATCACCACACAGGGACATCAGAAATCCTGTGTCTACAAATACACATCAGAGTCCTAACAGTGTACCAAAGACACCGTCAACATCACCTGTTATGATACAGAGCCCTAATAATGTGTCAAGGTCTCCAGGAACCAGTCCATCTCAGATATCACAGATTAACTTGTATAAACAATCACTGGTGTTAGACAATTTAGAAAATATGTGTAGGTCATCAGAAGAGTTTGATTTGTCGTTAGAACTGCCTGATGTTCCATCATTTACACCAACATTTGATAAGCATAAAAGAGAAGCTTGTCTTGATACATGAAAAAAAACATTTCTTCCTTAACATGTATTACAATATAATGACAATAGGCCAAATGATTGATATTAATGGAAAATAAGTAATTGATTAACATTTTAAAGCTATTAAGTTTGACCATACCTTTGTAAAGATCCAGATTATTTAGTGTGTTTTGTTTTGTGCGAAATTTTATATTTTATTGCACATTTATTGCTCGGAGGTAAAAAAAAAAATGTATGATAATTTTTACAATAATTTTTATCCTGTTTTATTCTTTTATGCTGATTTTATTATCTTTTATTTAATAAATTAATAAATATCTACTACTATAAACTGTGTGTTAGTCATATCTCAACATAATATCCTGAACAGTGGATAGACATTTCCACAATTTTACATGTACTTATTAACATAATTAATCATTTAATTAAACCCACTGAGCCTGTGTCGCTCACCTTTCATTCTGCTTTGAGGAAACTTAATACAGAACCTCCCATAGGTGCTTTCAATTTTGGTCATTTGGCTAAGCAGTTACAGAGAAGAAGATATTTAGAAATCGACCAATCAGAATCAAGAATGGCATGTGGTGGCCATGTTTATTAATGGATCGGAACTAAATGAGCAGTCTTTATAAAGGATCTCTAAAGTATACACTAAGTAATTATGACACCTTTATACTTGCACACATTGAAATCTTATCGGCAAGATTATTGATTATTTTACACATGGCTAGATATAGTCAGACGTTTATATTTAGTTTATTTTCGTATCTATCAAAGGTAAATATTTACAAATACAAAACAAAACTGCACTAGACAGTTTTAATTCTTCAATAATTAAAACATAGTAGATGCAATTAATTATTTTGTGGAATAGTGTCCAAACAATTTAAGAAATATTTAACTTTGCATGTTGACAATAGTAAACAAACATGGAGGACATGTGATTTCCCAGTCTGGGAAAGAGTGAAACACATTGTTCCTGTTTATAATGCACACCCCTCCTACAAAATAAAGATTCTGGGCAAAATCCTGTGCATTATGCACCAGTAATTACGGTAGACGATGTTTTATAAATCAACCAATCAGAAACAAGAATTGCCTGTGGTGGCCATGTTTGTTAACGGATCGGAACTAAATGAGCAATCTTTATAGAGGACCTTGCAAGGATGCTTCCCACCAAATTTCGATTCATTTGACCAAGCGGTTACAGAGGAGAAGATTTTTTAGAAATCAACCAATCAGAAACAAGAATTGTCTGTGGCGGCCATGTTTGATAACGGTTCGGGACGAAATGAGCAATCTTTATAGAGGACCTGCCATAGATGCTTCCTACCAAGTTTCGGTTCATTTGACCAATTGGTTTCAGAGGAGAAGATTAAAATAAATCAGCCAATCAGAAACAAGAATTGATTATGGAGGTCATGTTTGTTAACGGATCGGAACGAAATGGGCAGTATATATAGAGGACCTTCCAAGGATGCTTCCTACCAAGTTTCGATTCATTTGACCAAGCGGTTTCAGAGGAGAAATTTTTTAGAAATCAACCAATCAGAAACAAGAATTGCCTGTGGCGGCCATGTTAGTTAACGGACCGGAACTAAATGAGCAATCTTTATAGAGGACCTTTTAAGGATGCTTCCTACCAAGTTTCGATTCATTTTGGCCAAGCGGTTTCAGAGGAGAAGATTTTTTAGAAATCAACCAATCAGAGACAAGAATTGCCTGTGGCGGCAATGTTTGTTAACGGATCGGAACTAAATGAGCATTCTTTATAGAGGACCTTTCAAGGATGCTTCCTACCAAGTTTCGATTCGTTTCGATTCATTTTGGCCAAGCGGTTTCAGAGAAGATTTTTTAGAAATCAACCAATCAGAGACAAGAATTGTCTGTGGTGGCAATGCTTGTTAACGGATCGGAACTAAATGAGCAATCTTTATAGAGGACCTTTCAAGGATGCTTCCTACCAAATCTCGATTCATTTGGCCAAGCGGTTTCAGAGGAGAAGATTTTATAGAAATCAACCAATCAGAAATAAGAATTGCCTGTGGCGGCCATATTTGAAAACGGATGGGGACGAAATGATTTTTTGTTTCGTTCAAAATTTTTTTTTCGGACAACACGAGAGTTAGAATATTTATTTTTTCTGCCGACTGAGCTACACGGGGTACATGCTACGATAGGCAAATTTACTATCTTTATATCTCATAAGACACGAATGTTTATTCAAAAATAAACATTCGTTTTATATTTTGTCGCAAGGTTTCATAAAGTGATTGATTGATTGTTGTTAAACGCTCAGAATTTTTTTTCCGGACAACACGAGTTAGAATATTTTTTTTTCCAGAATTTAACATTAGGTTATATGACAAAAACTCTGAATCAGATTATTTTTTTTTCCTCCACCAAAATCAGAATATCTTTTTCAGCAACATTGGGAATCAGAATATTTTTTTAGAAAAAAACCATAACCCCCCCCCCCCCCCCCATCCGTCCCTTATGACAACTAGATGTGTCGGAACGACACGAATGTCCCTGCCATGAATATTAAGGAGGCTCACAAATGTTTCACCCTTTTTTAATTCCCTCAGTAATAGGCTAAGAATAACAAATGAATTTCAAAGTTGATCTGTAGCCTATGATTATACACTCATACCAACAATCAAGTCAATATCGTAATACATAGTGAAATAAAGTGGTGACAACTAAATATTTGGCCAAATTTCAAAGTCCAAGGGCCATAACTCGGTAAAAAATCATTGGACCGGAACGAAACGTAAACTTGATCTGTAACTTATCATTATACACCCACATACCAAATATCAAGTCAATATCTCAAAGCATAGTCACAACTGTTTTATTTCGGAATTACGGACATGGGTAACACTATATGTCCAGGCCACTTAGTGGCGGGGACATTAAGTGGCCTGGACATAAAATGCATATTGTGAAGCAGGAACTACTTACCCTTCCGGAGCACATACTTCACCCAGGTTTTTGTCTAGCCACCAACGAAAGTCTCTGAAGGTGAGACATAGGTATTGCTTTCTGGCAGTAGTGTTAACAATGTCAAATTTTTGGGATTAGTCCGTTTCTTCATTACAATAAAATCTAGGCTCACCATACTTGGTCCTAGCATTGATCATGTCAGACAGGCATGCATCATCTGACCTTGACTTCATATTCACGGTCTACTGACTGCTAAATTCATGCCGGGTTTTTGCAATTAGGTCAGTTTCTCTATTACCATACAACCTAGGCTTACCATATTTGGTCTACACATTGATGATGGAGGGTGCATGTGCATATTGATGCATACGTCACCTTCACTTATTTTCAGTTTCATGATATATTGATTAAATTTATTTCGGAAATATATTCCACACAAATGATTTGAAATTGGTAGAAAAGACATAGATCTGTCTACACTTGTTTCCGAGGGTACGTATATATCAAACTTCAGATTTTCTGTGTATTGCTTTAATTTATACAGCAATGTTGGTCTTTTATTTCCTTTTTTTTTACCAGTGTACCATCTGTTCTATTTGGTATATAAAACTGCATCGGTGGTGTAATGGTTAGCATGCTCTCCTCCACTGCGGTAGATCGTGGGTTCGAGCCCCAATCGGGTCAAACCAAAGACTATAAAATTGGTATTTGTTGCTTCCCTGCTAAGCACACAGCATTAAGGAGAAAGAGCAAAGACTGGGTGGCTCAGAATCAGGATAATGTGTACGAGTAGGGCGACATGTCTATCCACAGACTGTTGTTTCAGTGAGCTAACACTATAAGAATCCAACTCAGTGTGTTGGTATAGTACAAAGTGAGCCTCATCATCATCTCATTGAAAATTAACTTGTTCTCGCCATAATATAGCTGAAAAATTGCTGAGTTGGTGTTAAACAACAATCACCCACTCTATTTGGTATCTTCAGACTTTTTTTTAGTAATTAACACAAGAATTTGCTAAAATCCTCATCAAGTAGAATATCGTAGAGGCCCAACTTCCAAATCATATTTGATCCGTATTATTGTCAAAGGGAACATGCAAAATAAAATTTAAATAAACTTGTGTATCATTTAATTTCATTGGTTAATAATCTGATTAAAATTTGACTAGAAAACAACATACTACAAGAGAGGTGAAGAAAATATTACAATTATAATTTTTAGTTTATGATCAGCATTGATATTTGTTTAACTAATTATAAAATGTAATCTTGATTGAATAAACAAAGCCATCACCATAGAAATATAATAATGTACATAAATAAACAACAATTTAACTAAAGTTGATAGAAATCATAAGTTTTACTCTCATAGTGCCTCAGTTGTTTGTCTTTTATCAAAACAATATACATGTACCAGTGTTTTTGAAAGATACTCCAAAATTTCTAAAACTTTCAAGTGACTTTTCACATCATGGAGGCCCCTTCGTGTCATTTATGGATTTATAGATAATAGTATTTTCTGATTTAACAATAGACTGTCGGCAATCAATCCTCTGGTTATTTTCTTTAGGTGAGCGGCACCAAGGACGCCTGTATGAATCCAGACCTGTATGGTCTGAAAACCATTCTTTAATTTGACATATAAAATTCTCATACTAAACTAACATCATTGAAGAAATCAAACTGACTTATTGTCTAGTAATTTTAGAATTGACACTTGAAAATCCTAAACTCACAAGATATCTTTAAAGCTGAGAATGTAATAGTTTGGTAGGTCAATGACATATTTTTCAATTATGTAAAAATGGAGAGAATAGAAAATAAGCTATAAGACAATGAAATCATAAATAATTATTTTACAACTCTAGAGGGTACCATTTAACTCTTCATGCAACATAGAAACAATGGAAACATAAAACAACACATCACTGAAGATAAATTGACAAAAATAATTGTTTGTTATTTGTTTAATGAAAACAATCTAGAATATCATGGCACAATTTAAATAAAACATGCATTTCAGCAGGAAAAAATTACAAAGAAAATACAACCTTGATTAAAAACAATATAAAATAATCTTATAATGTTAACCAGAAAAGATACATCCAAATGTAGTTAATAAAAAATTGAGCATTTCTGGAAAATAAACTGATTAATGAGTATACATCTTCTTATCTGGACAGACATTACCTAATTTAATTGACCAATCAATGATTAGCAGTTGTGATATTAAGAAAATGTTAGGAGGTGAAGCCAAGCATAATCCTGAAGATTCTCAATCGACTTCGGTTCACCATTGATTTCAACACAAATAATTATTTGATATCTATCAGATCTAATCAGAAGTTAAGTATAAAAATTCAATTCACCTCTGGTCCTTGCTGTCACTAAATCATAACTCTCTTTTGATTTTCTTCAAATTTTATATGATATGTTTATTATATACCCTAAAATTCAAATTCAAACTTTCCATTGAAATAGAGGTAAAATCCAAAAGATACCTGCTGGCTTCACCTCATTTCTAATATCAAATACCAGGATGTCTGGATAAGATAATTTGTTACATGATTAACATATGACGTTCATAGTTATAATATATGGGTAATGGTTTATGTGAAATGATAATTATTGAAAAGGGCACATGTTTGTCAGGAGTCGTTGGACCATAACATTTAGGAAATTAACTTTTTTTTTTAAAGCAGAACATATATCAAAAGTAAATTGACTGAAAATCTGACATTTTATGTTCAAAATGACCGAGATATATGAATTTAGGGTAGTGTGAAACCATGGTCTCAGCAAATTATTTAAATGTTAATACTGTTGAACACATGATGATACCACACAGAACTATCACTTGAAATCTTAACCAATATTATGTATATACTTGTACCCCTTCCTGGCTTGTTCAAAAAATATTGTTTGACTTACTTAAATACTTGAAATGATCCAGTGTAACCTACATGTATATACAATGTGTATTAATTTAGATATCTATGTTTATAAAATGAACAGGTTTTACTTTCTATTTCAATATTGATATACATTTGTAACTTAATCATTAAATAATATACTTAAATGTGCACAACAGAGGTATATAATCAAAATGTTAATTAATTAATTAGTCAGTACATTGGTAAACATTCATAAAATTGAAAGTACACAATAATAATGAATAGCAACCAATTTTAATTTAATAATATGTAATTTTTAGTCAGATTCTATACACTGTAGTACTGGTTAAACAATCTGATAATACTTAGCTATTAAGGTCACTTTTAATTTAATTTGGCACTTTAATAACAAAAATAAAATGTAAAATTAACACCATAAAATAGACTGATTCAATTGGCTAGGGTTAGAGTTATGGTGTTTTACACCACTTTCAACAATATTTCAGTTAGTTGTGGCATGTTTTCTTTAAAGCTGTATCTAGATATAACCTATAATATTAATTATGAATTGTTTTTTAGTCTTTGACACCAGAAAAGGCTATTCATATAAGTGCAAAAAGAGACCACAAAAGGCTATTTATAGAAGTGCAAAAAGAGACCACAAAAGGCTATTTATAGAAGTGCTTATCTGATTTGTATTAATCACTAAACATTAACTAGAGGCTCCCAGGAGCCTGTAATCGCTCACCTGGTTTTCAATTTGACATCAAAAGTTAATAGAAAATGGGGGTGTTACACATAATTTTGAAAGTGGGCCACCAAAGATCATTTCAACTCAAATTTCTGAGCAAAAGATTTAGATGTGATTTTTATCTCATAATATTCCTAAACGGAATAAACTGGCTGAAAAAACCTCACAGAAAAACCCAAAATATATGTTAAACTACTCCTTGCCATGTAGCTGCAGTTAAAATTTGAGCTCATTTTGACTTGTACTAAAGCAGCAATGGACAATTGAAGAAATTTCTATTTTTAGTAACAGCAGCCATTTTGAATGGAGGGCGGGGCTGTCGGACACAATACTAAAAGGGGACCACCCCAGCCAAATTTGTTTTAATTTGGTTCAGCGGTTTCATCAGAGAAGATTTAAATGTGATCTTTTATCAAAATATGCCTAATTTGCATAATCGGTATAAATCGGCTGAAAGAAAAATTTCACAGAAAAAAACCAGAATATATGTTAAACTACTCCTTGCCATGTAGCTGCAGTTAAAATTTGAGCTCATTTTGACTTATACTAAAGCAGCAATGGACAATTGAAGAAATGTTTTTTATTTTTAGTAACAGCAGCCATCTTGAATAAAGGGTGGGGCTGTCAGACACAATTTTGAAAGGGACCCACCCAGGGACCATCCCTGTCAGGTTTGGTTTAATTTGGTTCAGCGGTTTCAGAGGAGAAGATTTAAATGTGATCTTTTATCAAAATATGCCTAATTTGCATAATCGGTATAAATCGGCTGAAAGAAAAATTTCACAGAAAAAACCGGAATATATGTTAAACTGCTCCATGCCATGTAGCTGCAGTTAAACTTTGAGCTCATTTTGACTTATACTAAATCAGCAATGGACAATTGAAGAAATTTCTATTTTTAGTAACAGCAGCCATCTTGAATGGAGGGCGGAGCTGTCGGACACAATTTTGAAAGGGACCCACCCAAGGACCATCCCTGCCAGGTTTGGTTTAATTCGGTTCAGGGGTTTCAGAGAAGATTTAAATGTGAAAGTTTACGACGTACAACGTCGAACGGACGCCAAGTGATGGCAAAAGCTCACTTAGCCTTTAGCCAGGTGAGCTATAAAAAAAAAAGAGGCCAAGTGAGCTAAAAAAGTGATGTAGTAAAAATAAAATACAACACAATAATATTCATCAACTTAACATACCTTAGCTACTATTTCTTCTTTCGACTCTTGATTGAGTTGACTAGAAACTGCATCTTTTCGTAATCTTGATGCAAATATACCAAGATATTCTAAAGATGCTAACCTGAGGGACATATCTACAGATTTGTTGCTGAATTGCTTAACCTAATAAGATACAAGAGGCTCTAAAGAGCCTGTATCGCTCACCTGAGGCACCAAAAACATTCCTTCTTAGTTCGGTTTCAAGGTTAAGTTTCAATTGTCCCAGATGTCTTTTAAAACATTTTTCCCATAGGGTCCGATGTTAAACCAAGTCATGCCGTAGCCGCCATCTTGAATTCTATATTGAACAAAAAAGCTAAACTTTGTAGAGGACCATCCAATGAACAATCATGTACAGTTTGGTTTCACATTTGAACATTTTTCCCATAGGGTCCAATGTTAATCTATCCTGTGGTGGTGACCATCTTGGATTTCTGATTGGCATAAAGAACCTGAACTTTGTAGAGGATCTTCCTGTGATCAATGGCAGTTTAATTCATAAATGTTTAACTTATCAACGAAGAAAACAAAAAACAACACCAACAAATGACAAATGCTGCACCATTTACAAACTAAGGACTAGCAACTAGTTGTCTAGTTTATGGGGGGGGGGGGGGGGGGATTGTCACCACAGAGGGTATGCTTTCACTGATGTTTACACTTATTCTGAATGTCCAAGTGATTAAAAAATTCATTTTAAAAATGGGGTAAAAACTAATCCCATTTATATTTTGTAGCTGACTTTAACTTATACTGAGTGTATGCAGTTGAATGCTACAACAAAATAATTAAACTGTTTCACAATTATTTTAATTTAGATTAATTTGTATGAAAAATCCTGAAGATTTTATTTCTTTATAGATCTACCTAGAACAAATTCGACGACATATCAGCTTATATTGAAAACTGCATACAAAAATAGACACATTTTGCACAACTTACCCTTAAAAGTAAATAAAACACTTTTCATGCAAAATAAAGGTTAAAACAAAAGTTTGCAGGATTCTGGAATAATTTACTATAGAAAGTTTCCTTCATCAATATCCTTAAAAAGCTTGAAACAATTCCAAGTCTGTTATTTACTTTAAAACGTTTTACTGATCATGTAACTGACGGGTTACATTAATGCCATGAAAATGTTCTGAGAAACCTATTTATCATTTTTATAATCTGGTGGATTTACTTCCAGTATAGAGTATATAAGATTTTAACATTTACTTTATGAAAAAAAATAATTTATATATGTATTAAGAAAAACTTTGTTGGGTGAATTTTTTCAATAGTTTTCTATTTTTTACTGATTTTTTTCACCAATTTTCAAGTTTGAGAAACAGCAACGGCCATGTTTGATGGCAGTCAGGGTCATCATTCATGGTCCGAAAGAGAATTATATATGCATTGTTCCTTTATAGTTTGGTAGCAACATTGGCTCTTTACAATATTTAAAGAATTAAACAAAAATTTAAAAAATCTATTTTTAGTAACAACAGCAGCCATTTTTCATAAGCGACCAGGGTTAGCAACCATAAGTCTGAAAGTGGATCATATATGCTTCATTTCCATAAAGTTTGGTGGGAACTGGCTTTTTACCGGATTTTAAAATATTTTTTTTTGACAATAATTTTCTATTTTTTATAACAGTGACGGCCACGTTGGATGACAGCCGGAGGTCTTCAATCAAAATTTTGAAAGAAGACCACATATGCATTCTTTCCATATGGTTTGATTGCATTTGACTCTTCACAGGATTTTAAAATAATTTTTTAATGAATTTTTTCGCTAATTTTCTATTTATAGTAATGATGGTGGCCATGTTTGATGGGGTCCTCAACCATAATTCTGAAAGAATATTACATATGTATCAAATTTAATTGCAATATATACTCTAAAGGATTTTTCTGGATTTTTTTGCCGATTTTACCCCTATGTTCTATTAATAGACATGGTGGCCATGATGGTTGGTCAGCAGGGTCATCGGACATAACTTTTAAAGGGAACCCCCTAAGGATGATTCAGGCCAAGTTTGGTTTAAATTGGCTCAGTGGTTTCAAAGGAGAAGATTTTTGAAAAAGTTTACAGACGGACAACGGATGCCAAGTGATGGCAATAGCTCACACAGATGAGCTAAAAACTAGTGTTGATTACAAGAGGTATAAAACCCTCATATGTGGTTAATAATATGGCATGTTAAACCACATTATCATTTTACTTCAAAATATCTGAGCATACAAATTATCCATGTTAAATTAAGCTGAACCCCTATACAAAGGGAGGTAATTTATAGCTTGTGTTATCCTATGATAGGATTTATCAGAGTAATTTATAGCTTGGGTTATCATCCCATGATAGGATTTATCAGGGTAATTTTTATTTTGGGCTATCCACTGATAGAACTTATCAGAGTAATTTTTATTTTGGGCTATCCGCTGATAGAACTTATCAGAGTAATTTTTATTTTGGGCTATCCGCTGATAGAACTTATCAGAGTTCAAGTTTAAACAGTAGATAGATTATAGGGGTTAGGGTTATGGTGCTTAACACCACTTTCAACAAGATAAAATATAAGGTTAATTGTTAACATGTTTCTGCTTATAATGGTAACATAACTCCATAAAAGTATTCACACATAGCATACTATCATTATCATATTTATTATAAAAATAAATACACATATATAATTAAGTATCTATAGTTATGATTTTTTGGGTTTATTGTACAATATCTTATAATAATACATAAGTACTACAAATATCAACAATAAACAGTGTCCAAAGATAACAAGAGGCCCCCGGGAGCCTGTATCACTCGTGTGGTTATCATCTTAATAAACTAGATAATTAATAGAAGAAAAACAAAAATCTACAAAAAAACCAGTATATAGTTAAAAAAGCATCTCAACAGTTCTCAAATGTTGCTTTGTTTTTAATAGCTCCCTGTTTTTGATATTTATAATTTATATATAATTTTCGTTCGTGACTTCATCATATTTTCAATTTCCCTTCAATCATATAGATCTCATAATTATGTAACATTAAGTACTCAATGAACAATTAACAAATATTTACAAAAAAATCACAACCATATAACAAGTAATTACATTTTCAGACATGTTTTTGCTTGTTTTTTTGAGTTTGTGTGTGGAGAGTTAAAGACATGGATCACCTGAGTATTAATAAATATTATTTCTAAATTATTTCAACTTTGGAATAAAAAAATATATAACACTTTTCACTTTTGAATTAACATTAATGGGTATTGAATGTGATCTGGGAATGACGTAACAGTTATATGTGTACAAATATTACTTCGACAGAATATAATGGTATGTGTATTGCTCGTTACTATTGTCATCATTATCGACATATACCGGTGATAGTGTCATATGGTATCTTGAACCCCTGAAAAATCGAACCCGTGTTCAATATACTATATGACACCGGTTATTTTTGTTGTTTTTTGTTGTTGCTAATTTAACTAATAACTTATATAATTCTGTTACTAGACAAGGTGAAAGACATACAAAATATAAACATTGTCTACAAACTCTCTGTAAGTAACTTCCTCATTCTGTAACTATGACAAAGTGAAAGACATATGACATTCCTGTCTAAGAACTATTTGTAATTAACTTCTCTATCATTCTGTATCTTTCACACATTTTGTCATAAACCTAAAAATATAATAAAATTTATTATTTGTTCTATTTTTACAGATATAAATGGGCACTTATGTTAAAATTAAGAAATAATTCATGGAAGCCATAGTTTGTATTCAGTTTTAACATGGGTAACATTATTTTTGTTGCATTTTATCTGTTGTCACTCAGCATAAAATATTTACCAAAAATAATGTTACCCATGTTAAAACTGAATACAAACTATGGCTTCCATGAATTATTTTGATTCTAGTAGAAAACATCTATTAACTTATATTTTGAAGTGGAAGTCTGTAATGGAAATGCATGCAATAACAAAATCCACTAGCCTTCATGTTTACAGTTGTCACCGGAAGATGACAAATTACAACGTCAAAGTCCATAGATGGTTGTCTTAAGTGGGTTTTTTTTCCGGAAAAAATTATGTCAAGAAACAATTTGAGAATTTTTATGTTTGTCGGCATCAAGGTCCTGTATGAATACATGAATTTACTTAGGAATGATTTTTATAATTTGTTCGTCAATATGCATGTGCGAATTAAAATGTATCGAGAGTTTTATCACAGTATTATATATATAGCCAATGAAGGACGTCATGTTAGAATATAAATATATATGAATTGTTAGCTAACCAAATTGTCAAAAACAATGTACCAATATAAGTATGATAACAATTGAAGCTTTATAAACTATATGAATATAATACAATATCAGATCATATATTACTTGTAACCTGTTCCATGCCAGGACCTGAATGTCCAACGTCAGATGTGATGGTCTTTTTTATGTTCAATAATTTGAGGTGAGAGGTGATTGTTGATAATGATGTAATTGTTGACCATCTGTGTGTAAACTTTCCTCTCATAATATAGTGTATGTGTTCATCAGAATGGTTAAGGTCACAACTGAACTGATGGGAAAATAACAAGAAATAAAATCATTCCTCTTTAGGATTAGGATTATGGTGTTAAATGCCTCTTTCAACAATATTTCAGTTATTTTTTTATCACGACAGTCAGTTTTATTGGTGGAGGAAACCGCATTACCCGGAGAAAACTACATACCTGTCGCAAGTCACTCGCAAACTTTATCACATAATGTTGTATTGAGTACACCTCCCCGTGAGTGGGCTTCGAACTCACAACATTAGTGGTGATAGGCACAGATTGCATAGGTAGTTGTAAATCCAACAACCATACTATCACGAGTAATGTTACCTCTACACAACCAGCCGTTGGTTTGGCTACACAGACTGGCTCAGGGTGATTTTTAACAGCTTCTTCAAATGATTTCCCTGTTATGGCTGAAAGATAATAATTAATGTAAATATAGTCTTCATTTTAAAATGTACACTTCAAAAATAATTATCTCCACTATTCTGAAAATTAAATGTTTTACTGTGTAATACTTTTCAATGCCCAATTACAACTATGTACCAAGTATAATAAAGGAACTATTTCTTAAGTCAAACATTTTCTATATTAACTGATGGTTAGAGATAAACTCTACTAGGTACACTGCACACAGAATAACATTTTTAAATTTGTGGTACATATGTGTTCCTTTTTATGTGGTACATATGTGTTCTTTTTTATGTGGTACCATATGTGTTCTTTTTTATGTGGTACATATGTGTTCTTTTTTATGTGGTACATATGTGTTCTTAGAAAGATACTTACCATGGATTGCTCTGTAACATCCCCCAAGGGCTGCTGAATCTGTTATGTCTGTTGTATATACTGATGCATTAAACACATCTGCTAATACCTTTAATATAAAATTACAAATATATTATATAACAATAAATATTACTGAACCATATCATACTCTTGTCAAACATGATATTTTTTCTTCAGTTTTTGAAGGCAATGTTTCTTTTTCCTTAAAAAATACTAACACATGTTTTAATACCATGTCTTTCATGTCCATGATATGGATACTAAAATTAACTTATTTTTCAGTAATTATGGTAATATAAAAATACAAAAATAAAGCACTTTTCTTCAATTTCAGATCATTATCTCAACAACCAGTTTTGATTTTAAGTTGGATCACACAATCTTTGTGCCTCAATTCACTTTACACAGCTAGAACTGCTGTGTTTGATTCTGCAACATTACGACTTATATTGATCTATGCAACAAGTACCTTTCAACACTGTGATAGAATCCTGACCATGGTGAAACACACTTATGTAATTGTTTATCAATGGCTTACATCAGGTTCTGTGGTTTTATCTGGTTACTCAGGACTTATGGTCATACAACTTTCAAGTATAAAATTCATACTCATACTCCAAAGACATCTAATCATAATGTCATATGAAATAAATACAGCATTCTGATTGGACAATTTTGGAGTATGAGTTTAGTTTAAACATGTTTTATTTGCTTTGATTGATTGGTGTTTAATGCCAACTTTAGCAGTATTTCAGCCATATCGTGGCATTATTATTATTATTACTACTATAATTTTAAAATTTTTATTTGCAAGTAAACATGCAAAAATACAGAAGCAAACTCATACTAAAAGACTTTATGACTGTAAGGACTGGTTTCCTTCTTCAATAAAACTGACTGCCACACATAACAGAAATAGTGATGATAGTGGCATTCGATACACCAAGTCCTATCTCTGTACAGGTAAGTTAATCATTACCTGTAGTATAGCTTGATTGTGAGATGCACCACCTGTAGCTATCAATCTGGTCTGAGGTGCTGTCAAAATAATCAATCAATTAGTGTCTTAAGTACACATCTACTATTACCCAACAGTAAACAAGACCTGAATTACATTGAAAAATAAGGACATAGTATAGTACTGCTTGTTCCAAGTTTATCAATTTTAACAACACCTTTTATTCTTTAGAAAAGTCCCATCTAAAATTGTATTATTCCTTTTCTATCACAAATTACAACCCTACTACCAGAAAGTCTGACATAATGACTCCTAAAATGACTATATGTATCACTCTCTTACCAAAAAACCCCCACAAATGTTGTAATGGCAACATAATTATGAATGCTTCAAGGTTTTACTTTCAATTAAAAAAGTTTAAAAGATCCACACAATAAATATAAGCTCATTTTATTGTCTGTTCAATATGTTTCAGATATTTTTTTCATGTTTTCATTCATTGAACTTTGTAATAGAAAGTAATATTCTCCAGTTTTTAAAAATGTTTACTAAGTAAATTCTGGCTCCATCTTCAATTAAACCTGGTCAACACAATATAGCTAAACAACTGCTGAAAATAATGTAGTTTGGTTTTATGTTGTTTAACGCCACTTTCAACAACATTTCAGTTATATCGTGGTGGTCAGTTTTATTCGTGGAGAAAACCGGAGTATACAGGGAAAACCATCGACCTGTCGCAGGTCACTGAAAATAGTATCATCACATAATGTTGCATTGAGTACACCTCATCATGAACGGGGTTCGAACTCACAACTGTAGTGGTGATAGGCACTGATTGCACATGTAGTTGTAAATCCAACTACCATATGATCACGACCACGACAGCCCCCTAATGTAATGTAAGGTAGTAATAAATCTACATGTAACTAATAATAAGTTTCATAGTGTCATATTTAGAGTTATCTCCCTTACTGATTTTCATTCCTCTCATTTCTGAATAAACCCGCCTTGCTACCATTTGACCTTCAAGTATAGCTCTGACCTCAACTTCAGGTGGGAAACTGTCTACCTATTAAATACAACGACAATTTTTTTCTTAATCATATCACAAAATAGTAAAATAAAATAAATAATAATAAAAAGGTCTTTACCTTGAATTTCAAAGTATTGAATTTCATGATTTCAAAAACGGATGGCTGCTACAGATTTTTGCACTTCCAGTTTCATAAATATGTAACTTCTGGTCTGAAAATTGTACCATGTGATAACTTATATTCTCCAAATTCCAAAAATATTTAGTTGCTTGGGACCTTTTTTATCTGATCATGGAAAAAAGTACTGTTTGATAGTTCTTGGTCTCCTGGTTCCAAATATATATGGTTACTTGGTACTTTTTTTTTTTTAACCTTAATGACCTTTTGATTTTAAGGTCATTTTCAAAGTCACATAATTTGATGTCTACATCTGCATAATTAATGGTTTTATACATAAATGTCTTTAGCCAACCTGTTAATTGGAGTTATGCACCTTACACATGGAGTGGTTGATTCCTTTCAGTCCAAACATAACAAAGTTGTATCGAGAGGTTGTGAACCATTTTCAGAATTTAATTTTTGCTCTGTCTATTATGGTTTCTAGATAATTCAATAACCAAGATCAGTGTCATGTGACTTTTAACCTTGCTATTATTTTTCCAAGTCACCTGATTTAATGATCATTGGTGAAGTTCCAGAGCCTCTACGACTAACTATTTTTGACGAATAATGGAAACTGTCAAAATTTGAGCTTATTAATCAAACCCAGTCAGTTGACAAAAAAATTTACAGATTCAAATAAATATAGAAAGTAACATTAATCAAACCTACCTTTTCATTTTTTTCATTGAACCTAAATGTACCTTGAATAAATGGCTGAACTTCAACCTGATCAAAATACAACCCTAAAAATATATAAAATGTTACAACCCTAAAAATATATAAAATGTTACAACCCTAAAAATATATAAAATGGTTACAACCCTTAAAATATATAAAATGTTACAACCCTAAACATATAAAATGCTACAACCCTAAAAATATATAAAATGTTACAACCCTAAAAATATATAAAATGTTACAACCCTAAACATATATAAAATGTTACAACCCTAAAAATAAATAAAATATTATTATTTTGTTATTTTTATCCTCCTAATATAAATAAAGAAATACAAGTACAAATAAATGTTTGCTTTATTTTCATCTAGAACAGAAATAACAGTCTGCTGGTACCTTATTCATGTCGAGCCAATGGTAAGAAACGGTAGCTGTATTACATGGATGTGATAAAGGGACAGACACCCTTCTACTCTTTTTAGTAAAATTTACAATTATTTTGGACTTTTCAATATTGCAGGATAAACATAAAATACAAATAGTTTCGGTTAAAATCAAATTTACATGAGCTTGTTGCAAAACAGGTCAGAAAAGCTAACTAAAGATTTGTTTTTCTATTTCCCAGTTTCTAAAGCTTGTACAAATAAATACAATATTTTGCAACAATGTACATATATTTCTAGTGACTATTAACTTTTTGCACATTCACAAATTAGAAATTTCTTTTCTATTCAAAGTGTTTATGATTGGTTAATTTATACTTTTATTCCCTCAAGAGGTCGCCATGGCAACAATGGTATGGTAGTGTGATTTTCACACTCAAAACAGAGCCTAAAGTTTGTCAGTTCATCTGTCATCCATGGCAAGGTGTATATGATACAACTTTATGTTATGAAGTTTGTCACTTATTTGTAAAAAGTACAGATTTTCTTCTTCTTTTTTTTAAAGTATAAAAAACTGCAAATAATATAATTTGATATTATCAGTAATATTATTTTAAAAAATAATGGAAAACAAGTTAGCAATGTAGACCACTAGGAAATTTGAAACTTTTATTATTTTTCCCCCATTAATTATAAATTAGTAAGGAATAGAAGACACAGCAGTAATTTGCATCTGATCTTCTTTTTTTTTTAACAGAAATATTTTTTGTGTTAAAATGTTGTGAAAATCAATTTTTAGGAACAAAAATGATTGTTACCAAAGTTTCCTCTATTTCCCATAGGTGTAGAATTAAACATCTCCTCAAATTTCTCCCAAGTCCCAGCACACTTGTCTTTTATTGACTCTCTTTCTAATGAACCATTCTTAAAACTGTAATAAAAAACACTTGAGATCAAATGATGTATTTTAAAGACACCCACTATGGTTTTATTAGTAGATGCCCTTTATAGAGCTTTATTGTACATAAAATTAATTATTCTATATTACAATAACTTCCTATTTAGAGCTGTCATTTAAAGTAGGCTTGACAACAATAGTAATGCAACAAAATCGGCTGTGGTCAATATTATTTTACAGGTCAATAAAAACTCATATTCACTTTAACAAAAGTCTGTAATTGTATAACATTTCACTGCAAAAAAAAAATTGACATAAGAAAATAACAGTCTTTGCCTTATTTTTTTCAACTACTTTCCTGAAAGCCTATTTATTCAAACAAATTCTTTCATAATTTTCACTTGTCAGAATCCAATTTTATTGTCCTGGGCTTCAGGCAAGTGCGAAGAGTGAAATAACACAAAATTGCTGACAATATCACTTGAACTCAATGAGCATAAGAAATCTATTTGAAGTTCACGATAAGCAATGTGGTAAAGTTTGTTAATTTTCATTATGTTTGGCAAGAGGAGTTTAAATTAATAATAAAATGACAATATAAAATGATGGAGTGTGATCACTAGATTTAATTTAAATTAATTTAAACATATTTTTTTGTCTAAATAATGACAAAAGGATCAGACACAAGTTTTTCAACTCAGTATTGTCTTCTCCATGATCACTAGATGTCAGCACTAGTATACAGGTGACAAAACAATTATATTAACAAACAAATTAGATAAAAATACTGACATTATTGAAAGATAAAGGGTTAAAACAAAACAGTGTGATATTACTACACAGAGCACTTATTTGTTAGTTTTGTAAGCTACTAAATTCTATATTATAGCACATACAAATCCATGCTAGGTGTATGTCAATATACAATTGTATACCATACATACAAAATTCATAACTACGATTCCCAAAGCTTTCAATGTATATACACAGCATACTAATGACAAAAATGGCCAATTTAGCTTAGTGATATTAGAATCCATTATTAGCATGATCAAAATAAAGATAGCTTGACTCACAAAAAGAAAACAATTGCCTTTGTTTAACTTTTTTCTTTCAATTTGGATTCTGTGAAAACTTTGAAAATATAAAAAAAAAATTCTTAAAATTTTGTTTATTTGTGTATTTGTTTATTTGGGTATTTAAATTCTTTGCATTTGTCATAATTGAATAATTTCGTACCAACAAGATCAGTATTATCATGCAAATATGAATCACATGCTTTCAAGAGACTACATCACTATAGAACAAAAAAAAAATATGAAATTCCTCTTGAGACGGTGATGGTTATCTTGGATAATGCAAACATAAAAAAACTGCCCCCACATGCCCTCAGTTCCATTTACAGTATACAGGGGCATAACTTGGAAGCTATAGCATGAAAACAACAAATTTCCCATTTTTCAACTAATAAAGGGACATAACTCTGGAATCATAAAAGGAATAATAACCAACTTCAACTTGAAGTGTGAATTGTGATCAAATACATTGTTTAATAAATTTCAAATAATTTGCTTAAGGGGAACTTAAATTATTCAATGGAAACCTTATAAACTAGCATTTTTCAGCAGACATATCTCAAGAACAGAAAAAAAAAGAGTCTAAAATCAACCTCAGCCTACCTTTAATTGTCCATGACCTTCTGTGTAAATATCAGATAAGTTGCTTAAAAGGAACTTAAATTATTAAATAGAAACCAATTGTGGGACAGATATACAGAGGGGGGAACAGACATACCAGCATAGATGAAAATAGGGCTGGAGGGATAAAAAGTCAATAAGATTATTTACAATTCACAATTTAGGATGTTTTTGATTTTAATAAAAAAATTATTTACAACTGAGGATATTTTTATCCTGCCAATGATACAAGTCATGCTACATGACCATATGACAATGCAACCTACTACAACTAGAATTTTACCATACATACAACACCATTCATTAACACAGTCACTCAATTAAACACTAATTAATATGCCAAAAAGCCAAATCATAATTAATTTCTATGCTATATTTAGATTTTTATGTATCACATGATACAAGTATTGACTTTCTTCCAATAAAACCATACATACCAAACCATAGCCATGTAATCATGGGAATTAATTGGGTTGACAAAAATATGACCTTCACTTTCGGCTTTCTCTTCTGGTAACCATAGAAATACAGTATCACTGGTACCAAGGCTGACCTGTTTGTTAATAATACCATCTAAACCAGGGTATATAGATATATACTAAATATATGATATCTAAACAGAAATTCAACAGTATGGTCAAGTCTTAATTCCATTATATTAAATACTTTGAAAAAAAGTTTTAGCTTAGAATAAAATTTGCCTCTAAACTTGAAAATCTTTGAATTTCTGTTTGAATAAAAGACCAAATAAAATCTTATGCTTTGATTGAAATGTTTAAAGACCAATTCATTCTATGTCTTCTAACTCTCCAATAAATATCTAAATACTGTGAAACCTGTTTAAACCAAACACTTAATAAAATACTCCTGTATTAACAGAACAATAAAGTCACAATGTTGGAAATCTCTTTATAAACTGAAAAACTGTATAATGCAAACATAAAAGTTGGTTCCAAGGATGCTTGGTTCAGACAGGTTTTACTGTACCTTTATATAACATAAGAGGGACATTTTATTTGGTCTATGGGGGAAACCCATCATATACAATGAGATAGGATACAATACATGATTAAGTTTCCTCTTCTGTCAATATTTCTCATTCTGATACTAATTACAGCTACAAGTCAGTGAAGAGATATATAATAAGAATCAAACACCGGCAAGACGGGGAAATCGTAGACAACCGATGGTAAGATTCCAGTCATCTCTTGCCAAGGACTTCCCAAGTCAGAATCTTACTCAAAAATGTCTTAGATTTCCTTTAAATTCTTGCATTTTAAACAGTGTTTAATTCATTTTCTCACCATACAGCTTAAAACATGAATTTCTTTGAATAAGTATTAATTTTACTTGTGACCAGAAGGTTGAGTGTGAGCGGAATATCTCACAGTCCATTCGAAATGTATGAATGAAACTATCTGTAAGGCGATAAAAAATATATTCCAACACAAACTAGCACTTTTTAAGAATGTGTATAATAAAGCAACACAAAATATAACATATCATGATACAATATGTAGCCATTATAGAGATATGTAAAAATACACACAATAAATATAAAATGGCTAGGGCAAAACTACTAAGAAAATTAAACAGAAGAGAAAACCTTCACTGATATTTTAATTATGTAAATTACATGCACAGAGGTAAAGAACCATTATTTATGGACTCCAGGGCTACATATAATATTGTAGCAATTTTTAAACTTTAAAGATATCTTCTTTTAGTCAGAAATATCACCCAACAGCAGTATTTCTTAGGATTTCATGTTTTAATAGTTTTATATTTCATTTAAAAAAGACAAAAAGAACTTTTAAAATCATTCAAAATTAACATCTTACATATTTTCCTTCCTTCCAGTTTAAGGAAAAGGAAAATGACATGATATATTATGATTCTTAAATCTAACAGGTTATCTAGAGCCACAAAAACTGGTTCACACGACATTAGACTTTCACAGGAAAAGTAAACTGCTTCTGACTTACGCTACAAGACAAAAAAATTGGTCGGGATAAACTGCATTAATGTAGGCATCTCCTACAAGCTCTGGTTTCCATTCTGTAAGCCATAATAACAAGCAATCACTGGTACCAAAAGTTACCTGTTTAATATCAAGCCATAATAACAAGCAATCACTGGTACCAAAAGTTACCTGTTTAATATGAAGTCTTATATGAAGATGAAGAACCTTGTTAACAAAAACACAATGTATGTAAGTCTTTACTTATGAAAAGAAAGCTTAAACAGCTATTGTCAACAATTCCACCAATATCAACAAAAACCCTCGCCTCTTAACCTTAATACAATTATATGTGTCTTCACTTAGTTTGTTTTTATCTATGGTAAAAAGAACTAGAGGCTCAGTGTTTAAGAAATTGATTTTAATAACATTTTCCCACATTGTTCTATGTATTAAGGCTGCCTGTGGTGGTGGCCATCTTGAATTTCAGATCAGCGCAAAATAATTACAATTTGTAGAGGATCATCCTAGAATCTGCACAATCAAGTTTCTTTCTAAATGGCTCTGTGGTTTCAGAGTATTGGATTTTTAGAACTTTTTTCACCTAGCATCTTACATTAAGTAATGGAGAATACACTCCAACTTAAAAATGATCAACGAGACCCGTCAGCTAAATAAGTCACAATTAACAAAAAATAAAAAACAAAATTTTATCGGTATTCGTGCTTTTGATTTTCGTTTATATTTAGATATTTCAAGGTCTTTCAAGTGTTCCAAATGTTCACCTGTGGTCTGTCTGATTTGTTAAGTTGTGGTCGGTTCGTTGGTTGTTTTTGTATTGCGAGAATACATTCTAAAAGTTCACATACTCGTCAGTTCTGAACATAAATTATGTCAGATCTGAAATACTTGTACCGCGTCTTGTATATATTGATCAATTGCTTTTTTAAACAAATTGTTGATATTTTTTTTAAGCAAAGCTTTCTATCAAGAGTCATATACATGTATACTAATTATAGAGTATAGTAGTGTAGTCACTGTAGTGGTTAGATGGAAGCTAGACTTTATAAAACCCAGCAGTGGTTCGATACCCGAAAGTCCCAAAATATGTATATCACGTTTTTAAAGCCTAAAACAGTAAAAGGTTAAAGTTCATATATTCAAGAACAAAAGAATAAACTGTAGATTCTTAAAAATAATCCACTGTTCGAACATTAGTGTGAAGTCATAGAAATTTATTATATTTAGATATGTCAAGGTCTTTCAAGTGAAAAGAATCGTTTATATTTAGATATTTCAAGGTCTTTCAAGTGAAAAGAATCATTTATATTTAGATATTTCAAGGTCTTTCAAGTGTCCCAAATGTTCACCTGTGGTTCGTTTGATTTGTTATTACTTGCGGTCGGTTTGTTAGTTGTTTTTGTATTGCGAGAATACATTTTAAAAGTTCACATACTCGTCAGTTTTGAACATAAATTATGCCAGATCTGAAATACTTGTGCATCGTGTCTTGAAAATATTGATCAATTGCTTTTTTAGCAAATTGTTGATATTTTTTTTTAACAAAGTTTACTATCAAGAGTTATATATACTAATTATAGAGTATAGTAGTGTGGTCACTGTAGCCAAGTGGTTAGGTGGAAGATTTGAAAGTCAAAGTAGACTTTTAAAAACTCCAGCAGTGGTTCGATACCCGAAAGTCCAAAATATGTACAACACGTTTTTAAGCCTAAAACAGTAAAAGGTTAAAGTTCATATATTCAAGAACTAAAGAATAAACTGTAGATTCTTAAAAATAATCCACTGTTCGAAGAATAGTGTGACGTCAGAGAAATGTATTATATGTCCTTCCGTGGTGATTGCCATCTTAGATTTCTAATGGAAACAAAAAACATACTATCAATGAATATTCCATAGAACTTTACTTTTAAATGGTTCAGTGGTTTCAGAGTAATGTATTTATAAAACAAAATATTTTCCAATGTGGTCACAATGTTAAACTATGATCTGTGGTATAGGCCATTTTGTATTTCCACTAAACAAAATCCCACAAACTTGGTATAGGACCACCCCAGGATCATTCACACATAGTGACATTATGTTTTTTTAATAATAAAGTTCAGCAATTCAAATTGCATTATTGGCTCAGAAATGTTGAATTTTGGATTAGCAGTAATTTAGTACCAAAATCACAAATTCTGATAAGGTTCACCAAAGAAACATTTCTGCTAAATATGCCTCTATTTGGCCCTGTAGTTTGAGAGAAGATGTTAATGCCTGATGACAACAGCAGGGATGGACAGTAACACACAATTAAATATTAGAGGTATAAAAAACATGTCGTATCAACCCATAATATGTCTTTATCAACTGTTCTCCATTATCAAAAGCAAAAGATTGAAATGCTAACTAAAAATAATATAGAAATATTTAAAACTACCAGTGTTTACCTGTCATGCAAAGCATTTAAAAGCAGATTAATGTTACCCACACATTTGTACTGTATATCCATTAAAATAAAATTGTTACCGCAGAAGAGGCAGCCAATCGCAACAATTGAAAGCAACATTCCGACTTACCCAACCAGACAATAATATTGGTCTGAATGTACAGGATTAATATAGGCATTTCCTACTAATACTGGCTTCCATTCTGTAAGCCACAGAATCATAGCATCACCAGTCCCCATAGTCATCTACCAAAAATATTAACCCATAAAAACTTGTTTATTTACGGTATAAAAATTTATCCTCTTTAATAGGGCTATGGAAGGTATTTCCTATTAACAGTCAGGTTATGATGTAAGTTTTTGATTCAGCATATCTTTGTGTTCCCCCAAAGATGATAATATTTTGTGAAGTAGATACATTATAGTCTATATCATTAGTTAATTCAACACCTCTGTTTGTCATCAATGAATGACATCAAATTATCCATAGAAAAATACAGAACAGAATATGTAGATGTAGAGTGAAACCTGTCTAAACCAAAACTCTTTGAGACCAACTTTTATGTTCGGAATAGGAGGTGTTTAGTTTATACGTGTTAAATAAACAAAGATTTCCTACATTGGGACTATATTTGAAGTTTGGTTTATACAAGATTCTGTTTTATTTAGGGTTCGGTTTAGACAGACATCACTATATTTCAAGATATTGTAGTATTATTAAGGTGTAATCTTTATTGTAGATTTACAAATAACACATTACTCTGATTATTTCTTAAAATATTCAGTATTTAAGAACAAGAATCATGAAGTACATTTCTTGATAAATTGCAACAAATGATATTTCTGATTCATCTTGAGAAGAAAAAAAAAAAAAAGAACCATCCCCCCACACTTGCATAATATTTAGTTTTATATATTTATAGAAAGCAGCCTTGCAGTTTTAATCTATAACATACTTTATTGAAGGATGGAGTATATTGCAGCATGATCTGAATAATATACAGGAAGTACTCCACTTTGAACACTGTGTAAACCTCTGATGTAAATATAGATTTTAATCCAAAACCGTTGCTTCAAATATTTCCATGTAAAAACCCATCCAAGATAATGATAATTGTAAGCCACATGCAAAAAATTATTCATATCTATCCATGTTTACTAAAGTTATCATGTAAACAAGACACAATTCTCAATATTGGTGATTTTTCAACCAAAAACTAAGATTTCTCCCCAAAACCTTTGCTTCAAATATTTCCATGTAGGAACCAATCCAAGATAATGATAATTGCAAGCCACATGCATAAACAAGACACAATTCTCAATATTGGTGATTTTTCAACCAAAAACTAAGATTTTCCCCCAAAACCCTTGCTTCAAATATTTCCATGTAAAAACCCATCCAAGATAATGATAATTGCAAGCCACATGCAAAAAATTATTCAAATCTATCCATGTTTACTAAGGTTATCGCGTAAACAAGACATAATTCTCAATATTGGTGACTTTTCAACCAAAAACTAAGATTTCCCCCCAAAACCCTTGCTTCAAATATTTCCATGTAAAAACCCATCCAAGATAATGATAATTGCAAGCCACATGCAAAAAATTATTCAAATCTATCCATGTTTACTAAGGTTATCGCGTAAACAAGACATAATTCTCAATATTGGTGATTTTTCAACCAAAAACTAAGATTTCCCCCCAAAACCCTTGCTTCAAATATTTCCATGTAAGAACCCATCCAAGATAATGATAATTGTAAGCCACATGCAAAAAATTATTCATATCTATCCATGTTTACTAAAGTTATCATGTAAACAAGACACAATTCTCAATATTGGTGATTTTTCAACCAAAAACTAAGATTTCCCCCCAAAACCTTTGCTTCAAATATTTCCATGTAGGAACCCATCCAAGATAATGATAATTGCAAGCCACATGCATAAACAAGACACAATTCTCAATATTGGTGATTTTTCAACCAAAAACTAAGATTTTCCCCCAAAACCCTTGCTTCAAATATTTCCATGTAAAAACCCATCCAAGATAATGATAATTGCAAGCCACATGCAAAAAATTATTCAAATCTATCCATGTTTACTAAGGTTATCGCGTAAACAAGACATAATTCTCAATATTGGTGATTTTTCAACCAAAAACTAAGATTTCCCCCCAAAACCCTTGCTTCAAATATTTCCATGTAAAAACCCATCCAAGATAATGATAATTGCAAGCCACATGCAAAAAATTATTCAAATCTATCCATGTTTACTAAGGTTATCGTGTAAACAAGACATAATTCTCAATATTGGTGATTTTTCAACCAAAAACTAAGATTTCCCCCCAAAACCCTTGCTTCAAATATTTCCATGTAAGAACCCATCCAAGATAATGATAATTGTAAGCCACATGCAAAAAATTATTCATATCTATCCATGTTTACTAAAGTTATCATGTAAACAAGACACAATTCTCAATATTGGTGATTTTTCAACCAAAAACTAAGATTTCCCCCCAAAACCTTTGCTTCAAATATTTCCATGTAGGAACCTATCCAAGATAATGATAATTGCAAGCCACATGCATAAACAAGACACAATTCTCAATATTGGTGATTTTTCAACCAAAAACTAAGATTTTCCCCCAAAACCCTTGCTTCAAATATTTCCATGTTAGAACCCATCCAAGATAATGATAATTACAAGCCACATGCAAAAAATTATTCAAATCTATCCATGTTTACTCAAGTTATCACGTAAACAAGAAAGTGTGACGGACAGACAGACAGACAGCCGCTATCACTATATCCCCTCACCTAACTTTTTTTTACAATAAAGGTATTGCTCTGTATCCTATACTTCAATAGATTATTAAGTACAATATCTAAATCAGTTTCCATTGAGTGATGTCCTGATATCTTGTGTATTTATTTAGTCATAAACAACATGCAAATGCTGTTTCCAAAATCATATGAAAAATATAGTTAATATTTTGTTAGTTGCACACCTTGTTGAGTTGAGCAAATATTACAGCTTTTGATTTCACTCCAATGGTTAATAAATTATATTATCACATATTTTGTTGCAATATGTTGATTTTTGCATGTCCAATAATAGCTAACAGTCAGTGTTGGTTATTTGCCCTCAGGGCAAATATCCGTATTTGCCCTCGTATTCAACTTCCGGTATCTGTGCAGTGGTCTCAAAGTACAAGGAAAGATGATGCATAAAGATATGCATAAAATCGTATTTCAATCAAATTAACACATTTCAACATATTGGAATAAATTTTAAATAACTTGAAACGGAATAATTAGCTCAAATATATACGTCGTGCTGAATAGGAATTTCCATTCAAATGTCAACGTCTTGGGTAGATTTTACAAACAGTTTCTAACGTCATTGTACAGATCGACATTGTTTGGTATATTTTTGAAACCAGATTCGAAACAAAAATATTTGCAAGTTGAACAAAGGCAACTCTATTAAGGATTTATTTTCGCAATTTGTCTGTTCATAAATCTTTTTTGCAATATAAAAGTCAATGCTTGGAAAAGGTCAATGTAAAATATGTGATAAAAAGATTATGACATGAAATTTTCCATATGGTTCCTGGTATCAACCCTCGACCCATATCAGCTGTCGGGCTTGATATGGGAGTCTCGGGCTAATACCAGGGCCGATATGGAAAATGTCATGTGTGTAATAATCTCTTAGTCATGCAAAATTTATTTTGGGCAATATGAGAAAAAAAAAATGGATATCTCTTAATGAACAATCTATCTTAAATATATAAATTTTAAAAATATATAGTAAATTTATATTTAAGAAGTCTTTCAACCTTCTTTGAAATTTTCCTCCAAAATTTCCATTCACCCCTCCCCATATAAATAGAATAGGCATTTATTTTTGTTAGTATCAACTTTATTTAAGTTATGGGAAGTAGGGATTTCCGTAAAACTTAAATTTTATAGTTTTAATATCTTACTAATTATTAAGACGCAATAAATTTCATGGTTTTGCAGTATCCAATGAAAATAATATTGATAAAAACAATAGTTACAAAGGTTGTTACAAAAACTAAAGCAATACCCTCTGTCAAAATATCATAATATACATGAAAATAAAATGTCAGGAAAAAAATTGAGAGGAAAAAACATCTGTTTTATATTTCCATAATACTTACAATAACATCACCTACTCTGGGAGACAGACCAGCTAATGAGGCTGAAAAGAGATGTCAATATTATATGTAATAATATATCTTATTGTAGAATGGAGTGTAAATAGCACACACCGTACCATGTTCTTGAGGTTTAGGTTGATGGTGTTTAACGCTACTTTCAACAATATTTCAGTTATATAATGGCGGTCAGTTTTATTGGTGGAGGAAACGGGAGTACCCGCACCGACCTGTCACAAGTCACTGACAAACTTTATCACATAATGTTGTATCGAGTACACCTCGTCATGAATGGGTTCGAACTCACAACTTTAGTGGTGATAGGCACTGATTGCACAGGTAGTTGTAAATCCAACTACCATACGATCACGATGGCCCCTACATGTTCTTGAGTTTTCCACATACATGTATAAATTAACTAATTTTATTACTACTAGAGGCTCACCTGTGTCTGTCTCATTAATCTGGTTATTAATGCAGTGTTTTGTTTTAAACAAGTTTGTAGTTTCTGAGAATATGGTTTTAATTCACATTCCTATAGTTTAACAATGCCCTGTGGTGGCAGTCACATAATTTTTTTTTATAACAATTTATGATGCATTTCATACTAGACAACAAGCAAAGTATTATTACATACCTGTGTTAATGTGTTATAAGTGAGCAGTCACAAAACTTTCCCCAGCCAATAAAGGTTCAACACAAATGTATTTAGGACATGATTTAATAGGTAAATATATGAAAATAATTTTACTTACATGGATTATCTCCAGTGAAGGCAACAACTTTACAATGATCTGGGAAGCCATATTTATCACAGAAATAGCTACATATGTTTCCCTATAGAATAAAACATCAGAACTTTACATATATCTTTACACACATTAATAACTATCTAGAGGAACTATGAGTGCAAAGTTCACAAAATAATACTCCTGTCCCCCTCCCATTTGTATTCAGTGCAACATACATTAAAAAACAGGTGCTGCTGTTTTATTGAACTAAAAATACTTCCCCCTTCGTTTGGCCCTGGGTACTTGTGAAGGCCACACTCCCTGTATGCAAACGACAACTTTTGTATATTTTGAAGAGTAGGCACATTGTAGCCACTACAAAAGACTAGATTTTTCATCCCTTTTCAACTCTCCCTACTTTTTCAGCGGCAGTATAAAGTTGCTGACCCAGTCGACTCATCTCTTCCCTCATTTCTATATAGTTTTTATATAGTATTGAATTTGTAATCGTCCTGAATATAGCTGAAATACTGCTCGTTGGATGTTAAGTAATAATCAATCATTCATTTGGTTTAAGGATAAAAATAACTTATTTGACCTTGACATTAATACATATTCAAAATATGAAGATACTGGGCCTTAAGACAAAAAAGGACTGCCATAGACAAAGATCAGGGATTACCGTGATTTTATGTTGATGGGCCTTTGGGCCAAAGGCCCATCAATATAAAATCCAAGGGGGCCTTAGGCGTCTGGGGGCCGCCTAGTGGGATCAAGGGGGGCGAAGCCCCAGGCCGAAAATGGATTTAACAGAATTGAAACACCTTCAGAGGCTTATCCCGAGACCTATTTTGCTGACAGTTCACTTGGTCTTGATCTATACTTTAATCAAGGAATTAATTGCCTTGTAATCATTATCAACCAGAAAAAATTTGAATTAAATTTTCTGCATTTTTTAATTTGATCAATTTTGCATTTTGATTTAAAAATTAGGTACCCGTTATTCCTATTGATTACTACAAGAATATGTAATAAAACAACCCATAAAAAATCGTTACTTGACCAAATCCGATCAGAATTTTACTTGAGAAAAAGTAACCAATCAGAATTTTTTATACGGAAGTTCAAGGTTATTGTAAACTGGTTTCTGCTAATATACTACTATTATACGAAATACGAACGAGATATGGTAGTCAGCCAAGAACCAGCAATGGGATTCCCTCAAAAAATTATTTTTCACTCGAGACATTGGAAAGTAAGCGAGTTTGATTTCATGCCGCAGCTACCACTCGTGACACAAAATGACTGCGGCATTTCAGCGGCGGTCTGACGCGTTTTCATTCTTCTAGTGCGGCATTTCCAATAATAACTTGTCAATGCCGTGAATCCGCAGCCCAGAGTGATCCCTGAAGATGCATGATAAAAATCAATTATTTGACATTGCAGCCAATCGTAACGGTCACAGTTACCTCATACATGAAACTATGAGTAAAAAATATATTTAGTAAACGAAAATACAAATTAGCTATATCACTGCTGAAACTGTTCACAAGACATTGTACTAGTAGTTTCTTAGTAACTCATTGAACAAAATTGTCTTTATTCTGGTCTAGAGCTATTTCAAATATGCATGCTCAACACATTGAATATTAAAAGCTAAGAGTTCATTTATTTACATGTACAAAGAGTTTACCATGTTCTGACAAAATTGAAATGAAGTATATAATTAATTGCCTACAATGAAGTTTAAAATGTTATTGTCTTTTTCAGAAATATAAATCTTGTTTGATTTGGTTTGATGTTGTTTAACACCACTTTCAACAATATTTCAGTTATATCGTGGCAGTCAGTTTTATTGGTAGAGGAAACTGGAGGACTCGGAGAAAACCACCGACCTGTAGAAAGTCACTGACAAACTTTGTCACATAAAGTTGTACACCTCGCCCTGATCGAGATTCGAACTCACAACATCAGTGGTGATAGGCACTGATTGCATAGGGATAGTTGTAAATCCAAATGCCCTACGACCACGGCAACAACTGCCCCTTATAAATCTTGTGTAAACCTGAATGAGTCTGATGATCACTATGGTAACCTAACACACCATATTGTTCTGTAATAACTCAATGTCAACTTAGTCATCAATCTGTTTTTAAACTTACAACTACAGTATGCGAAGGAACAGGTTGTCCTAGCTTGTCTCCTAGATTTTCTCCACAAGCCTACAATACACATTTATTAAAATCAATGAAATAACAGTACAAAATATTTTTAAACAAATAGAACTCTACATATTTTCACGAAGCAGAACTCTGAAATCATACTTTGTATCCTAACTATATGTTATCTTTATTTCTCAATAATCTGTTACAGAGAATGTCCAAAGAAGAAATTCTACAAAAACAAGAAATTTAAATGTTATTACTCACAAGTCAATAATTTGCATGGTTAAAAACTCCCAATGATATAACATCGAGGTGTTCAAAATAACGAGGTTCAGAAGTAATACATACTGTTCATCAGGGCCCGGGTGGCTCAATGAGTTAGGTAGTTGGATTACCTAACAACTCATACAAGCCTATCACCAATATGGCGTGGATTCGCGCTCAGCTTTGTAAACTAGAGGCTCAACACACTGAGCCTGTATCGCTCACCTGACAATAGAATGATACTGAAGTAAATTTCAAAGGGAGATAATCATGACCTTAAAAAACAGCAGCCATCTTGAATGGAGGGTGGGGCTGTCAGACACAATTTTGAAAGGGACACACCCAAGGACCATCTATGCCAGGTTTGGACCTTACATAGATGCTTCCTGCCAAGTTTGGTTCCATTTGGCCAAGTTGTTTCAGAGGAGAAGATTTTTTTAACATTAACCAATCAGAAAAAAGAATTAATCTTGGCGGCCATGTTTGTTGGCCGAATGGAACCAAATGAAGAAGCTTTATAGAGGATCTTACATAGATGCTTCCTGCCAAGTTTGGCTCCATTTGGCCAAGCAGTTTCAGAGGAGAAGATTTTTTTAAACAGTAGCCAATCAGAAAGAAGAATTGCCCTTGGTGGTGGAACGGAATGAAATGGAGAAACTTTATAGAGGACCTTACATAGATGCTTACTGCCAAGTTTGGTTCCATTTGGCCAAGTTGTTTCAGAGGAGAAGATTAAAATATGAAAAAGTTAACGGACGGACGACGGATGCCAAGTGATGGCAATACCTCACATGGCCAGGTGAGCTAAAAAATGATGAAAAAAGGGCAATAACTCCTAGACGGGTAATCAGATTTACTTCAAAATTGCAGGGCATGTAGATCTTGACAAGATGAACATGTTGTCAGTTTACACTTAACATCTATCTCTTATAGTTTTTGAAATAAAGGATGAAAAGCATTAACATTTTAAAAATTTGATGAAAAAAGGGCAATAACTTCAAGATGGATAATCAGATTTACTTTAAAATTGCAGGCTAGGTAGATCTTGACATGCTGAACATGTTTGCTGTTTAAACTTAACATCTATCTCTTATAGTTTTTGAAATAAAGGACGAAAGGTATTAACATTTTGAATATTTGACGGAAAAAAAAGGACAATTACTCCAAAATGGGTACTCAGATTTACTTAAGAATTGCAGGGTAGGTAGATCTTGACATGCTGAACATGTTTGCAGTTTAAACATAACATCTATCTCTTATAGTTTTTGAGATAAAGGACAAAAAGTATTAAAATTTTGAAAATTTGATGAAAAAAGAGCAATAACTCCAAATTGGGTACTCAGATTTTCTTCAAAATTTCAGGGTAGTTAGATCTTGCTGTGCTGATCATTTTTACCCCATCAGATTTCTGATATTATTAATGGTTTTTGAGTTATTACCAAAAACGTGCAATTTTACCATATGTTCTATTTTTAGTAACAGTGGCCATGTTTGTTGGCCGAATGGAACCAAATGAATAAGCTTTATAGAGGATCTTACAAAGATGCTTCCTGCCAAGTTTGGCTCCATTTGGCCAAGCAGTTTCAGAGGAGAAGATTTTTTTAACATTAGCCAATCAGAAACAAGAATTGCCCTTGGTGGCCATATTTGTTGGCGGAATGGGACGAAATGAAGAAACTTTATAGAGGACCTGATATAGATGCTTTCTGCCAAGCTTGGTTCCATTGGCCCAGTTGTTTCAGAGGAGTAGATTAAAATATGAAAAAGTTAACGGACGGACGAAAGACGCCAAGTGATGGCAATACCTCACATGACCCTTTGGGTCAGGTGAGCTAATAACAAAAAAGGGTGCACTCGACTCGCAGCCGCAAGTGATAAAGTTTACCAGTTACTTGCCCATAGTTGGTGGTTCTCTCCAGGTACTCCGGCTTCTTCCACCACTAAAACTGGTCGCCATGATATAGCAGAAATATTGCTGAAAGTGGCATTAAACACAATAAATCAATCAATCAATCAAAAGTATTACTCACATCTAAACACTTCTGTGACCAAGTTTTAGTGTTGACATCAAGTAAGTTCATCCCACTACCATCACTTAAATCTATTGGAGAATAATCACCAATCAAAATTGATGGAACAAAACTACTGACCAATGAAATTCTCTGAAAGAAAAAGATACAAAAATATAAAAGATACAAAATTACACGTGTTTGCAGCAAATATGGCTTCACAGTCAACTTTTTATACAAAATTTTTAATTTGTTTAAATTTGGTATTGAATTGACATGATGTGTATAAGTTAATATTTTTTAATTAAACAATTTTGTAGTTTCTGTTGAAAATTTAAAAAGATGTACACTAAATGGTTTATTTATGGTAATGTATAATTCCTATAGAGAGGTATCATACACTACCATGGTAACTATGTAAGCCTTCCTGTTCCTAGATGATAATGATTTTCTGAACAAGCAAGTAAGTATTACATGTATTATAAACAAAACAATTGTTTGTTTGATGGTGTTTAATGACATTTTCAACAATATTTCAGTTATATCGTGGCAGTCAGCTTTATTGGTGGAAGAAACCCGAGGATCCGGAGAAAACTGCCGACCTGTCGTAAGTCACTGACAAACTTTATCACATAATGTTGTACACCTCGCCCTGATCGAGATTCAAAACTAGAAAAGAAGTATGCCCCCACACTTGATAATTATGGACAAAGTTGTTTTATTAGGAGTGATTTTTTTAAAAATGAAGTGTGTCTGTAAGACACAAATGATGCCCCCGCCTGACCATAAGAAATTATAAACAAGTCAAAAGTTCTTTAACACTATGTATGATGTTCTATCATACTCAACTTGTATACAGATAGTACCTCTAATTTTTCATTCCTGATATGTAAATATAAAGGTATTACTTGTGGTGAAATGGGTATAATTCTATCTAGAATCAGCTTAGTCGCGGGGGCATACAAAAATGACTAAGTCCAACTACCTGTCATTATCAAATATTTGATGAAAATCAAAATCCTGTGGACATGCACACCTCCATTATGTGCATAAACATCATACAAAATATTAAAGCTGTAGCTCCAAAACTGTAGGAGGAGATAGCCGGACAAACCATGTATCTATATAAGGACGGACGAACAAAATGACTAAGTCCAACTACCTGTCATTTTGAGAATATTTGATGAAAATCAAAATCCTGTAGACATGCACACCTTCATTATGTGTATAAACATCCTGCAATATATTAAAGCTGTAGCTCTAAAACTGTAGGTGGAGTTAGCCGGATAAACCATGTTTCCTTTATGCAGCTAGTACGAAAAAAATGACTATTGTCCAACTACCTGTCATTTTGAGAATATTTGAAGAAAATCAAAATGTTGTGGACATGCACACCTCCATTATGTGTATACACATCCTACAACATATTAAAGCTGTAGCTCCAAAACTGTAGGAGGAGATAACCGAACAAACCATGTATCTATATCTGGACGGACAGGGGTAAATTAATATGCCCCCCGACTATAATGCATAAGCCTCCTTGAAACAAACTGTCCCAATGGAGGGTTCATATACACCAAGAAAATGACTTTCATCACTTGTTGATCAACTCAATCATATAGTGGTGCACATTCCTTCTAATAAATACAGAAGGATTATCAAATACAGGACCAGTAATCTAACAAACCAAGCATCAGTATATCTAACACCCTAATAAAATAACAATACAAGGAAAAACTTGAAGATATCAATAGAGTAATCAGATGCAGCAAATTGAAGAAGGACAAACATATTTACCTTGAAGTAAACACAGGGTTCTCATCCGATTATTTACAAGCACATGTAATAGCGTAAAATGAAAAGAAATTGGCATTAATTAAACAATTTGAAAAAAAATCATATAAATTCACCTTCTATTTAAAAAAAACAAACCTCTGTATTGGCGTATGCTTCTGGTTGTGTTTGTGAAATTTTCATAATCTGGTTACCAGTCATTCGTACAAATGCACGGGATCCAGTTATTTCTGCTAGTTTCTAAAACGAAATAAAAGGTATGAATACATGCTTAAAATGAAACCTTTTTGAATAGTGTAGGGTATTGATCATTGTAATCAAAAGTTGATCAGTTCAGGCTAACAGATTCTGATAGTTAAGCTATTGTATTGGTAATTTAAAATAAATCATATTACAGTACTAACTATGGATACAGATTATCTCTGTGAAACTTATACTGGTTTGTTGTGTTGATATTTCAGCTACATATAACAGGTATATCCAACATGCTCATTTTGTGTTCAATATTTTGAAGTGAGAGGTGGTTGCTAGTTTTGATGATATTATTGGTGGAATGTTAACCATCATTGTTTACACTTTCTTGTCATAATGGTATATATATTTATCAGTAATTTGGACATTTTTTCCTTTGATCTCATCAGTATCAATGAACTGACACTGATACTAGAAATTATCAGTCAGTGTGTTGTCATATATACATTGTGATGTTACCAATAAAACAATAACGTCAGTTTTGAAGGTCTCCACATATATTATCGCAGCTCGTCCAATCAGACTCTCAGTGATACTAGCAATATTTTCTGTCTCTATCTTCACACCTAACGTTATTCTATATAAATCTAATGTACTTTAACTGCTACATGTATGTAGGTAAATAGTGGTGCTGGGATGTTTTGATTATTACAAATTAAACATAAGATCATGAAGATGGCTGGATTAGTTTACGTATCTACCAACGACTACTTCTAACAAATGGTTGTTAAATAATAAAAGTTGTTGAGGAGTCTATTATGTGTTAAGAGCATGACAGGTATGCCATAAAACAAAAAAAGTGATATAAATAGCTAAACCCTGTACCAACCCATGTATATGATAATTCATATCTTTGGCTTTAGCTGGATTTCCATCTTGTTTGTTTTCTGATTTCATCCAGGTGTTTTATAGAAGTATCTTTAACATGTGTTACATATTTGTTATTCTTAAATAATATAATAATTACCATAGGTCCTCCCACGCTGTCTTCTAACCTTTTACATTGAGCATCAGTACTGGCATCCATCCATACTGGGGAATCTGGTATACTAAATTGATCCTGTAAAATTAAATACTTACACTGGACTTGTGGGCATCAATATAAAAAAAATTCTTACAGTAGCCCCCATCTTATAAGTCCTCTCTCACCAAAGGCCACCCCTCTTATCAGGCCAGATTTCAGATGTACTGAGATAGTAAAATACTACTAAGTTGTCATCATCAAGAGAGACCACCCTTCTTATCAGACCAGATTTAAGATGTACTGAGATAGTAAAATACTACTAAGTTGTCATCCTCTAGAGAGGCCACCCCTCTTATCAGACCAGATTTAAGATGTACTGAGATAGTAAAATACTACTAAGTTGTCATCCTCTAGAGAGACCACCCTTCTTATCAGACCAGATTTAAGATATACTGAGATAGTAAAATACTACTAAGTTGTCATCCTCTAGAGAGACCACCCTTCTTATCAGACCAGATTTCAGATGTACTGAGATAGTAAAATACTACTAAGTTGTCATCCTCTAGAGAGGCCACCCCTCTTATCAGGCCAGATTTAAGATGTACTGAGATAGTAAAATACTACTAAGTTGTCATCCTAAGAGAGACCACCCCTCTTATCAGGACAGATTTCAGATGTACTGAGATAGTAAAATACTACTAAGTTATCATCCTAAGAGAGACCACCCCTCTTATCAGACCAGATTTCAGATGTACTGAGATAGTAAAATACTACTAAGTTGTCATCCTCAAGAGAGACCACCCCTCTTATCAGGCCAGATTTCAGATGCACTGAGATAGTAAAATACTACTAAATTGTCATCCTCAAGAGAGACCACCCCTCTTATCAGGCCTGATTTCAGATGCACTGAGATAGTAAAATACTACTAAATTGTCATCCTCTAGAGAGGCCACCCCTCTTATCAGGCCAGATTTCAGATGCACTGAGATAGTACAATACTACTAAGTTGTCATCCTCAAGAGAGGCCACCCCTCTTATCAGGCCAGATTTCAGATGCACTGAGATAGTACAATACTACTAAATTGTCATCCTCAAGAGAGACCACCCCTCTTATCAGTCCAGATTTCAGATGCACTGAGATAGTACAATACTACTAAATTGTCATCCTCAAGAGAGACCACCCCTCTTATCAGACCAGATTTCAGATGTACTGAGATAGTACAATACTACTAAGTTGTCATCCTCAAGAGAGGCCACCCCTCTTATCAGGCCAGATTTCAGATGCACTGAGATAGTACAATACTACTAAATTGTCATCCTCAAGAGAGACCACCCCTCTTATCAGTCCAGATTTCAGATGCACTGAGATAGTACAATACTACTAAATTGTCATCCTCAAGAGAGACCACCCCTCTTATCAGGCCAGATTTCAGATGCACTGAGATAGTACAATACTACTAAATTGTCTCCCTCACCCTCAAGAGAGGTCATCCCTCTTATCAGACCAGATTTCAGATGCACTGAGATAGTAAAATACTACTAAGTTGTCATCCTCAAGAGAGACCACCCCTCTTATAAGGCCAGATTTCAGATGCACTGAGATAGTAAAATACTACTAAATTGTCTCCCTCAAGAGAGACCACCCTTCTTATCAGGCCAGATTTAAGATGTACTGAGATAGTAAAATACTACTAAGTTGTCATCCTCTAGAGAGACCACCCTTCTTATCAGACCAGATTTCAGATGTACTGAGATAGTAAAATACTACTAAGTTGTCATCCTCTAGAGAGACCACCCTTCTTATCAGGCCAGATTTAAGATGTACTGAGATAGTAAAATACTACTAAGTTGTCATCCTCAAGAGAGACCACCCCTCTTATCAGGACAGATTTAAGATGTACTGAGATAGTAAAATACTACTAAGTTGTCATCCTCTAGAGAGACCACCCTTCTTATCAGGCCTGATTTCAGATGTACTGAGATAGTAAAATACTACTAAGTTGTCATCCTCAAGAGAGACCACCCCTCTTATCAGGACAGATTTAAGATGTACTGAGATAGTAAAATACTACTAAGTTGTCATCCTCAAGAGAGACCACCCTTCTTATCAGACCAGATTTAAGATGTACTGAGATAGTAAAATACTACTAAGTTGTCATCCTCTAGAGAGACCACCCTTCTTATCAGACCAGATTTCAGAAGCACTGAGATAGTAAAATACTACTAAGTTGTCATCCTCAAGAGAGACCACCCCTCTTATCAGACCAGATTTAAGATGTACTGAGATAGTAAAATACTACTAAGTTGTCATCCTCTAGAGAGACCACCCTTCTTATCAGGCCAGATTTAAGATGTACTGAGATAGTAAAATACTACTAAGTTGTCATCCTCAAGAGAGACCACCCCTCTTATCAGGCCAGATTTAAGATGTACTGAGATAGTAAAATACTACTAAGTTGTCATCCTCAAGAGAGACCACCCCTCTTATCAGACCAGATTTAAGATGTACTGAGATAGTAAAATACTACTAAGTTGTCATCCTCTAGAGAGGCCACCCCTCTTATCAGACCAGATTTAAGATGTACTGAGATAGTAAAATACTACTAAGTTGTCATCCTCAAGAGAGGCCACCCTCTTATCAGACCAGATTTAAGATGTACTGAGATAGTAAAATACTACTAAGTTGTCATCCTCAAGAGAGACCACCCCTCTTATCAGGCCAGATTTAAGATGTACTGAGATAGTAAAGTACTACTAAGTTGTCATCCTCAAGAGAGACCACCCTTCTTATCAGACCAGATTTAAGATGTACTGAGATAGTAAAATACTACTAAGTTGTCATCCTCAAGAGAGACCACCCCTCTTATCAGACCAGATTTAAGATGTACTGAGATAGTAAAATACTACTAAGTTGTCATCCTCTAGAGAGACCACCCTTCTTATCAGACCAGATTTAAGATGTACTGAGATAGTAAAATACTACTAAGTTGTCATCCTCTAGAGAGACCACCCTTCTTATCAGGCCAGATTTAAGATGTACTGAGATAGTAAAATACTACCAAGTTATCATCCTAAGAGAGACCACCCTTCTTATCAGACCAGATTTAAGATGTACTGAGATAGTAAAATACTACTAAGTTGTCATCCTCTAGAGAGACCACCCTTCTTATCAGACCAGATTTAAGATGTACTGAGATAGTAAAATACTACTAAGTTGTCATCCTCAAGAGAGACCACCCTTCTTATCAGACCAGATTTAAGATGTACTGAGATAGTAAAATACTACTAAGTTGTCATCCTCAAGAGAGACCACCCCTCTTATCAGACCAGATTTAAGATGTACTGAGATAGTAAAATACTACTAAGTTGTCATCCTCTAGAGAGACCACCCTTCTTATCAGACCAGATTTAAGATGTACTGGGATAGTAAAATACTACTAAGTTGTCATCCTCTAGAGAGACCACCCTTCTTATCAGGCCAGATTTAAGATGTACTGAGATAGTAAAATACTACTAAGTTATCATCCTAAGAGAGACCACCCTTCTTATCAGACCAGATTTAAGATGTACTGAGATAGTAAAATACTACTAAGTTGTCATCCTCTAGAGAGACCACCCTTCTTATCAGACCAGATTTAAGATGTACTGAGATAGTAAAATACTACTAAGTTGTCATCCTCAAGAGAGACCACCCCTCTTATCAGGACAGATTTAAGATGTACTGGGATAGTAAAATACTACTAAGTTGTCATCCTCAAGAGAGACCACCCCTCTTATCAGGCCAGATTTAAGATGTACTGAGATAGTAAAGTACTACTAAGTTGTCATCCTCAAGAGAGACCACCCTTCTTATCAGACCAGATTTAAGATGTACTGAGATAGTAAAATACTACTAAGTTGTCATCCTCAAGAGAGACCACCCCTCTTATCAGACCAGATTTAAGATGTACTGAGATAGTAAAATACTACTAAGTTGCCATCCTCTAGAGAGACCACCCTTCTTATCAGGCCAGATTTAAGATGTACTGAGATAGTAAAATACTACTAAGTTGTCATCCTCTAGAGAGACCACCCTTCTTATCAGGCCAGATTTAAGATGTACTGAGATAGTAAAATACTACTAAGTTGTCATCCTCAAGAGAGACCACCCCTCTTATCAGACCAGATTTAAGATGTACTGAGATAGTAAAATACTACTAAGTTGTCATCCTCAAGAGAGACCACCCCTCTTATCAGGCCAGATTTAAGATGTACTGAGATAGTAAAATACTACTAAGTTATCATCCTCTAGAGAGACCACCCCTCTTATCAGACCAGATTTCAGATGTACTGAGATAGTAAAATACTACTAAGTTGTCATCCTCTAGAGAGACCACCCTTCTTATCAGGCCAGATTTAAGATGTACTGAGATAGTAAAATACTACTAAGTTGTCATCCTCAAGAGAGACCACCCCTCTTATCAGGCCAGATTTAAGATGTACTGAGATAGAAAAGTACTACTAAGTTGTCATCCTCTAGAGAGGCCACCCCTCTTATCAGACCAGATTTCAGAAGCACTGAGATAGTAAAATACTACTAAGTTGTCATCCTCAAGAGAGACCACCCCTCTTATCAGGCCAGATTTAAGATGTACTGAGATAGTAAAATACTACTAAGTTGTCATCCTCAAGAGAGGCCACCCCTCTTATCAGGCCAGATTTAAGATGTACTGAGATAGTAAAATACTACTAAGTTGTCATCCTCAAGAGAGGCCACCCTCTTATCAGGCCAGATTTCAGATGTATTGAGATAGTAAAGTACTACTAAGTTGTCATCCTCAAGAGAGACCACCCCTCTTATCAGACCAGATTTCAGATGTACTGAGATAGTGAAATACTACTAAATTGTCAACCTCTAGAGAGGCCACCCCTCTTATCTGACCAGATTTAAGATGTACTGAGATAGTAAAATACTACTAAGTTGTCATCCTCGAGAGAGACCACCCCTCTTATCAGACCAGATTTAAGATATACTGAGATAGTAAAATACTACTAAGTTGTCATCCTCTAGAGAGGCCACCCCTCTTATCAGGCCAGATTTAAGATGTACTGAGATAGTAAAATACTACTAAGTTGTCATCCTAAGAGAGACCACCCCTCTTATCAGGCCAGATTTCAGATGTACTGAGATAGTAAAATACTACTAAGTTATCATCCTAAGAGAGACCACCCCTCTTATCAGACCAGATTTCAGATGTACTGAGATAGTAAAATACTACTAAGTTGTCATCCTCTAGAGAGACCACCCTTCTTATCAGACCAGATTTAAGATGTACTGAGATAGTAAAATACTACTAAGTTGTCATCCTCAAGAGAGACCACCCCTCTTATCAGGCCAGATTTAAGATGTACTGAGATAGTAAAATACTACTAAGTTGTCATCCTCAAGAGAGACCACCCCTCTTATCAGGCCAGATTTAAGATGTACTGAGATAGAAAAGTACTACTAAGTTGTCATCCTCTAGAGAGGCCACCCCTCTTATCAGACCAGATTTCAGAAGCACTGAGATAGTAAAATACTACTAAGTTGTCATCCTCAAGAGAGACCACCCTTCTTATCAGGCCAGATTTAAGATGTACTGAGATAGTAAAATACTACTAAGTTGTTATCCTCAAGAGAGACCACCCTTCTTATCAGACCAGATTTAAGATGCACTGAGATAGTAAAATACTACTAAGTTGTCATCCTCAAGAGAGGCCACCCCTCTTATCAGGCCAGATTTAAGATGTACTGAGATAGTAAAATACTACTAAGTTGTCATCCTCAAGAGAGGCCACCCTCTTATCAGGCCAGATTTCAGATGTACTGAGATAGTAAAGTACTACTAAGTTGTCATCCTCAAGAGAGACCACCCCTCTTATCAGACCAGATTTCAGATGTACTGAGATAGTGAAATACTACTAAATTGTCAACCTCTAGAGAGGCCACCCCTCTTATCTGACCAGATTTAAGATGTACTGAGATAGTAAAATACTACTAAGTTGTCATCCTCGAGAGAGACCACCCCTCTTATCAGACCAGATTTAAGATATACTGAGATAGTAAAATACTACTAAGTTGTCATCCTCTAGAGAGGCCACCCCTCTTATCAGGCCAGATTTAAGATGTACTGAGATAGTAAAATACTACTAAGTTGTCATCCTAAGAGAGACCACCCCTCTTATCAGGCCAGATTTCAGATGTACTGAGATAGTAAAATACTACTAAGTTATCATCCTAAGAGAGACCACCCCTCTTATCAGACCAGATTTCAGATGTACTGAGATAGTAAAATACTACTAAGTTGTCATCCTCTAGAGAGACCACCCTTCTTATCAGACCAGATTTAAGATGTACTGAGATAGTAAAATACTACTAAGTTGTCATCCTCTAGAGAGACCACCCTTCTTATCAGACCAGATTTAAGATGTACTGAGATAGTAAAATACTACTAAGTTGTCAACCTCTAGAGAGGCCACCCTTCTTATCAGACCAGATTTAAGATGTACTGAGATAGTAAAATACTACTAAGTTGTCATCCTCTAGAGAGACCACCCTTCTTATCAGGACAGATTTAAGATGTACTGAGATAGTAAAATACTACTAAGTTGTCATCCTCTAGAGAGACCACCCTTCTTATCAGGCCTGATTTCAGATGTACTGAGATAGTAAAATACTACTAAGTTGTCATCCTCAAGAGAGACCACCCCTCTTATCAGGACAGATTTAAGATGTACTGAGATAGTAAAATACTACTAAGTTGTCATCCTCTAGAGAGACCACCCTTCTTATCAGACCAGATTTCAGAAGCACTGAGATAGTAAAATACTACTAAGTTGTCATCCTCAAGAGAGACCACCCCTCTTATCAGACCAGATTTAAGATGTACTGAGATAGTAAAATACTACTAAGTTGTCATCCTCTAGAGAGACCACCCTTCTTATCAGGCCAGATTTAAGATGTACTGAGATAGTAAAATACTACTAAGTTGTCATCCTCAAGAGAGACCACCCCTCTTATCAGGCCAGATTTAAGATGTACTGAGATAGTAAAATACTACTAAGTTGTCATCCTCAAGAGAGACCACCCCTCTTATCAGACCAGATTTAAGATGTACTGAGATAGTAAAATACTACTAAGTTGTCATCCTCTAGAGAGGCCACCCCTCTTATCAGACCAGATTTAAGATGTACTGAGATAGTAAAATACTACTAAGTTTTCATCCTCAAGAGAGGCCACCCTCTTATCAGACCAGATTTAAGATGTACTGAGATAGTAAAATACTACTAAGTTGTCATCCTCAAGAGAGACCACCCCTCTTATCAGGCCAGATTTAAGATGTACTGAGATAGTAAAATACTACTAAGTTGTCATCCTCTAGAGAGACCACCCTTCTTATCAGGCCAGATTTAAGATGTACTGAGATAGTAAAATACTACTAAGTTGTCATCCTCAAGAGAGACCACCCCTCTTATCAGACCAGATTTAAGATGTACTGAGATAGTAAAATACTACTAAGTTGTCATCCTCAAGAGAGACCACCCCTCTTATCAGGCCAGATTTAAGATGTACTGAGATAGTAAAATACTACTAAGTTATCATCCTCTAGAGAGACCACCCCTCTTATCAGACCAGATTTCAGATGTACTGAGATAGTAAAATACTACTAAGTTGTCATCCTCTAGAGAGACCACCCTTCTTATCAGGCCAGATTTAAGATGTACTGAGATAGTAAAATACTACTAAGTTGTCATCCTCAAGAGAGACCACCCCTCTTATCAGGCCAGATTTAAGATGTACTGAGATAGAAAAGTACTACTAAGTTGTCATCCTCTAGAGAGGCCACCCCTCTTATCAGACCAGATTTCAGAAGCACTGAGATAGTAAAATACTACTAAGTTGTCATCCTCAAGAGAGACCACCCCTCTTATCAGGCCAGATTTAAGATGTACTGAGATAGTAAAATACTACTAAGTTGTTATCCTCAAGAGAGACCACCCTTCTTATCAGACCAGATTTAAGATGCACTGAGATAGTAAAATACTACTAAGTTGTCATCCTCAAGAGAGGCCACCCCTCTTATCAGGCCAGATTTAAGATGTACTGAGATAGTAAAATACTACTAAGTTGTCATCCTCAAGAGAGGCCACCCTCTTATCAGGCCAGATTTCAGATGTACTGAGATAGTAAAGTACTACTAAGTTGTCATCCTCAAGAGAGACCACCCCTCTTATCAGACCAGATTTCAGATGTACTGAGATAGTGAAATACTACTAAATTGTCAACCTCTAGAGAGGCCACCCCTCTTATCTGACCAGATTTAAGATGTACTGAGATAGTAAAATACTACTAAGTTGTCATCCTCGAGAGAGACCACCCCTCTTATCAGACCAGATTTAAGATATACTGAGATAGTAAAATACTACTAAGTTGTCATCCTCTAGAGAGGCCACCCCTCTTATCAGGCCAGATTTAAGATGTACTGAGATAGTAAAATACTACTAAGTTGTCATCCTAAGAGAGACCACCCCTCTTATCAGGCCAGATTTCAGATGTACTGAGATAGTAAAATACTACTAAGTTATCATCCTAAGAGAGACCACCCCTCTTATCAGACCAGATTTCAGATGTACTGAGATAGTAAAATACTACTAAGTTGTCATCCTCTAGAGAGACCACCCTTCTTATCAGGCCAGATTTAAGATGTACTGAGATAGTAAAATACTACTAAGTTGTCATCCTCAAGAGAGACCACCCCTCTTATCAGGCCAGATTTAAGATGTACTGAGATAGAAAAGTACTACTAAGTTGTCATCCTCTAGAGAGGCCACCCCTCTTATCAGACCAGATTTCAGAAGCACTGAGATAGTAAAATACTACTAAGTTGTCATCCTCAAGAGAGACCACCCCTCTTATCAGGCCAGATTTAAGATGTACTGAGATAGTAAAATACTACTAAGTTGTTATCCTCAAGAGAGACCACCCTTCTTATCAGACCAGATTTAAGATGCACTGAGATAGTAAAATACTACTAAGTTGTCATCCTCAAGAGAGGCCACCCCTCTTATCAGGCCAGATTTAAGATGTACTGAGATAGTAAAATACTACTAAGTTGTCATCCTCAAGAGAGGCCACCCTCTTATCAGGCCAGATTTCAGATGTACTGAGATAGTAAAGTACTACTAAGTTGTCATCCTCAAGAGAGACCACCCCTCTTATCAGACCAGATTTCAGATGTACTGAGATAGTGAAATACTACTAAATTGTCAACCTCTAGAGAGGCCACCCCTCTTATCTGACCAGATTTAAGATGTACTGAGATAGTAAAATACTACTAAGTTGTCATCCTCGAGAGAGACCACCCCTCTTATCAGACCAGATTTAAGATATACTGAGATAGTAAAATACTACTAAGTTGTCATCCTCTAGAGAGGCCACCCCTCTTATCAGGCCAGATTTAAGATGTACTGAGATAGTAAAATACTACTAAGTTGTCATCCTAAGAGAGACCACCCCTCTTATCAGGCCAGATTTCAGATGTACTGAGATAGTAAAATACTACTAAGTTATCATCCTAAGAGAGACCACCCCTCTTATCAGACCAGATTTCAGATGTACTGAGATAGTAAAATACTACTAAGTTGTCATCCTCTAGAGAGACCACCCTTCTTATCAGACCAGATTTAAGATGTACTGAGATAGTAAAATACTACTAAGTTGTCATCCTCTAGAGAGACCACCCTTCTTATCAGACCAGATTTAAGATGTACTGAGATAGTAAAATACTACTAAGTTGTCAACCTCTAGAGAGGCCACCCTTCTTATCAGACCAGATTTAAGATGTACTGAGATAGTAAAATACTACTAAGTTGTCATCCTCTAGAGAGACCACCCTTCTTATCAGGACAGATTTAAGATGTACTGAGATAGTAAAATACTACTAAGTTGTCATCCTCTAGAGAGACCACCCTTCTTATCAGGCCTGATTTCAGATGTACTGAGATAGTAAAATACTACTAAGTTGTCATCCTCAAGAGAGACCACCCCTCTTATCAGGACAGATTTAAGATGTACTGAGATAGTAAAATACTACTAAGTTGTCATCCTCAAGAGAGACCACCCTTCTTATCAGACCAGATTTAAGATGTACTGAGATAGTAAAATACTACTAAGTTGTCATCCTCTAGAGAGACCACCCTTCTTATCAGACCAGATTTCAGAAGCACTGAGATAGTAAAATACTACTAAGTTGTCATCCTCAAGAGAGACCACCCCTCTTATCAGACCAGATTTAAGATGTACTGAGATAGTAAAATACTACTAAGTTGTCATCCTCTAGAGAGACCACCCTTCTTATCAGGCCAGATTTAAGATGTACTGAGATAGTAAAATACTACTAAGTTGTCATCCTCAAGAGAGACCACCCCTCTTATCAGGCCAGATTTAAGATGTACTGAGATAGTAAAATACTACTAAGTTGTCATCCTCAAGAGAGACCACCCCTCTTATCAGACCAGATTTAAGATGTACTGAGATAGTAAAATACTACTAAGTTGTCATCCTCTAGAGAGGCCACCCCTCTTATCAGACCAGATTTAAGATGTACTGAGATAGTAAAATACTACTAAGTTGTCATCCTCAAGAGAGGCCACCCTCTTATCAGACCAGATTTAAGATGTACTGAGATAGTAAAATACTACTAAGTTGTCATCCTCAAGAGAGACCACCCCTCTTATCAGGCCAGATTTAAGATGTACTGAGATAGTAAAGTACTACTAAGTTGTCATCCTCAAGAGAGACCACCCTTCTTATCAGACCAGATTTAAGATGTACTGAGATAGTAAAATACTACTAAGTTGTCATCCTCAAGAGAGACCACCCCTCTTATCAGACCAGATTTAAGATATACTGAGATAGTAAAATACTACTAAGTTGTCATCCTCTAGAGAGGCCACCCCTCTTATCAGGCCAGATTTAAGATGTACTGAGATAGTAAAATACTACTAAGTTGTCATCCTAAGAGAGACCACCCCTCTTATCAGGCCAGATTTCAGATGTACTGAGATAGTAAAATACTACTAAGTTATCATCCTAAGAGAGACCACCCCTCTTATCAGACCAGATTTCAGATGTACTGAGATAGTAAAATACTACTAAGTTGTCATCCTCTAGAGAGACCACCCTTCTTATCAGACCAGATTTAAGATGTACTGAGATAGTAAAATACTACCAAGTTGTCAACCTCTAGAGAGGCCACCCTTCTTATCAGACCAGATTTAAGATGTACTGAGATAGTAAAATACTACTAAGTTGTCATCCTCTAGAGAGACCACCCTTCTTATCAGCACAGATTTAAGATGTACTGAGATAGTAAAATACTACTAAGTTGTCATCCTCTAGAGAGACCACCCTTCTTATCAGGCCTGATTTCAGATGTACTGAGATAGTAAAATACTACTAAGTTGTCATCCTCAAGAGAGACCACCCCTCTTATCAGGCCAGATTTAAGATGTACTGAGATAGAAAAGTACTACTAAGTTGTCATCCTCTAGAGAGGCCACCCCTCTTATCAGACCAGATTTCAGAAGCACTGAGATAGTAAAATACTACTAAGTTGTCATCCTCAAGAGAGACCACCCCTCTTATCAGGCCAGATTTAAGATGTACTGAGATAGTAAAATACTACTAAGTTGTTATCCTCAAGAGAGACCACCCTTCTTATCAGACCAGATTTAAGATGCACTGAGATAGTAAAATACTACTAAGTTGTCATCCTCAAGAGAGGCCACCCCTCTTATCAGGCCAGATTTAAGATGTACTGAGATAGTAAAATACTACTAAGTTGTCATCCTCAAGAGAGGCCACCCTCTTATCAGGCCAGATTTCAGATGTACTGAGATAGTAAAGTACTACTAAGTTGTCATCCTCAAGAGAGACCACCCCTCTTATCAGACCAGATTTCAGATGTACTGAGATAGTGAAATACTACTAAATTGTCAACCTCTAGAGAGGCCACCCCTCTTATCTGACCAGATTTAAGATGTACTGAGATAGTAAAATACTACTAAGTTGTCATCCTCGAGAGAGACCACCCCTCTTATCAGACCAGATTTAAGATATACTGAGATAGTAAAATACTACTAAGTTGTCATCCTCAAGAGAGGCCACCCCTCTTATCTGACCAGATTTAAGATGTACTGAGATAGTAAAATACTACTAAGTTGTCATCCTCTAGAGAGGCCACCCCTCTTATCAGGCCAGATTTAAGATGTACTGAGATAGTAAAATACTACTAAGTTGTCATCCTAAGAGAGACCACCCCTCTTATCAGGCCAGATTTCAGATGTACTGAGATAGTAAAATACTACTAAGTTATCATCCTAAGAGAGACCACCCCTCTTATCAGACCAGATTTCAGATGTACTGAGATAGTAAAATACTACTAAGTTGTCATCCTCTAGAGAGACCACCCTTCTTATCAGACCAGATTTAAGATGTACTGAGATAGTAAAATACTACTAAGTTGTCATCCTCTAGAGAGACCACCCTTCTTATCAGACCAGATTTAAGATGTACTGAGATAGTAAAATACTACTAAGTTGTCAACCTCTAGAGAGGCCACCCTTCTTATCAGACCAGATTTAAGATGTACTGAGATAGTAAAATACTACTAAGTTGTCATCCTCTAGAGAGACCACCCTTCTTATCAGGACAGATTTAAGATGTACTGAGATAGTAAAATACTACTAAGTTGTCATCCTCTAGAGAGACCACCCTTCTTATCAGGCCTGATTTCAGATGTACTGAGATAGTAAAATACTACTAAGTTGTCATCCTCAAGAGAGACCACCCCTCTTATCAGGACAGATTTAAGATGTACTGAGATAGTAAAATACTACTAAGTTGTCATCCTCAAGAGAGACCACCCTTCTTATCAGACCAGATTTAAGATGTACTGAGATAGTAAAATACTACTAAGTTGTCATCCTCTAGAGAGACCACCCTTCTTATCAGACCAGATTTCAGAAGCACTGAGATAGTAAAATACTACTAAGTTGTCATCCTCAAGAGAGACCACCCCTCTTATCAGGCCAGATTTAAGATGTACTGAGATAGTAAAATACTACTAAGTTGTCATCCTCTAGAGAGACCACCCTTCTTATCAGGCCAGATTTAAGATGTACTGAGATAGTAAAATACTACTAAGTTGTCATCCTCAAGAGAGACCACCCCTCTTATCAGGCCAGATTTAAGATGTACTGAGATAGTAAAATACTACTAAGTTGTCATCCTCAAGAGAGACCACCCCTCTTATCAGACCAGATTTAAGATGTACTGAGATAGTAAAATACTACTAAGTTGTCATCCTCTAGAGAGGCCACCCCTCTTATCAGACCAGATTTAAGATGTACTGAGATAGTAAAATACTACTAAGTTGTCATCCTCAAGAGAGGCCACCCTCTTATCAGACCAGATTTAAGATGTACTGAGATAGTAAAATACTACTAAGTTGTCATCCTCAAGAGAGACCACCCCTCTTATCAGGCCAGATTTAAGATGTACTGAGATAGTAAAGTACTACTAAGTTGTCATCCTCAAGAGAGACCACCCTTCTTATCAGACCAGATTTAAGATGTACTGAGATAGTAAAATACTACTAAGTTGTCATCCTCAAGAGAGACCACCCCTCTTATCAGACCAGATTTAAGATATACTGAGATAGTAAAATACTACTAAGTTGTCATCCTCTAGAGAGGCCACCCCTCTTATCAGGCCAGATTTAAGATGTACTGAGATAGTAAAATACTACTAAGTTGTCATCCTAAGAGAGACCACCCCTCTTATCAGGCCAGATTTCAGATGTACTGAGATAGTAAAATACTACTAAGTTATCATCCTAAGAGAGACCACCCCTCTTATCAGACCAGATTTCAGATGTACTGAGATAGTAAAATACTACTAAGTTGTCATCCTCTAGAGAGACCACCCTTCTTATCAGACCAGATTTAAGATGTACTGAGATAGTAAAATACTACCAAGTTGTCAACCTCTAGAGAGGCCACCCTTCTTATCAGACCAGATTTAAGATGTACTGAGATAGTAAAATACTACTAAGTTGTCATCCTCTAGAGAGACCACCCTTCTTATCAGCACAGATTTAAGATGTACTGAGATAGTAAAATACTACTAAGTTGTCATCCTCTAGAGAGACCACCCTTCTTATCAGGCCTGATTTCAGATGTACTGAGATAGTAAAATACTACTAAGTTGTCATCCTCAAGAGAGACCACCCCTCTTATCAGGACAGATTTAAGATGTACTGAGATAGTAAAATACTACTAAGTTGTCATCCTCAAGAGAGACCACCCTTCTTATCAGACCAGATTTAAGATGTACTGAGATAGTAAAATACTACTAAGTTGTCATCCTCTAGAGAGACCACCCTTCTTATCAGACCAGATTTCAGAAGCACTGAGATAGTAAAATACTACTAAGTTGTCATCCTCAAGAGAGACCACCCCTCTTATCAGACCAGATTTAAGATGTACTGAGATAGTAAAATACTACTAAGTTGTCATCCTCTAGAGAGACCACCCTTCTTATCAGGCCAGATTTAAGATGTACTGAGATAGTAAAATACTACTAAGTTGTCATCCTCAAGAGAGACCACCCCTCTTATCAGGCCAGATTTAAGATGTACTGAGATAGTAAAATACTACTAAGTTGTCATCCTCAAGAGAGACCACCCTCTTATCAGACCAGATTTAAGATGTACTGAGATAGTAAAATACTACTAAGTTGTCATCCTCTAGAGAGGCCACCCCTCTTATCAGACCAGATTTAAGATGTACTGAGATAGTAAAATACTACTAAGTTGTCATCCTCAAGAGAGGCCACCCTCTTATCAGACCAGATTTAAGATGTACTGAGATAGTAAAATACTACTAAGTTGTCATCCTCAAGAGAGACCACCCCTCTTATCAGGCCAGATTTAAGATGTACTGAGATAGTAAAGTACTACTAAGTTGTCATCCTCAAGAGAGACCACCCTTCTTATCAGACCAGATTTAAGATGTACTGAGATAGTAAAATACTACTAAGTTGTCATCCTCAAGAGAGACCACCCCTCTTATCAGACCAGATTTAAGATGTACTGAGATAGTAAAATACTACTAAGTTGTCATCCTCTAGAGAGACGACCCTTCTTATCAGACCAGATTTAAGATGTACTGAGATAGTAAAATACTACTAAGTTGTCATCCTCTAGAGAGACCACCCTTCTTATCAGGCCAGATTTAAGATGTACTGAGATAGTAAAATACTACTAAGTTATCATCCTAAGAGAGACCACCCTTCTTATCAGACCAGATTTAAGATGTACTGAGATAGTAAAATACTACTAAGTTGTCATCCTCTAGAGAGACCACCCTTCTTATCAGACCAGATTTAAGATGTACTGAGATAGTAAAATACTACTAAGTTGTCATCCTCAAGAGAGACCACCCCTCTTATCAGGCCAGATTTAAGATGTACTGAGATAGTAAAATACTACTAAGTTGTCATCCTCAAGAGAGACCACCCCTCTTATCAGGCCAGATTTAAGATGTACTGAGATAGTAAAGTACTACTAAGTTGTCATCCTCAAGAGAGACCACCCTTCTTATCAGACCAGATTTAAGATGTACTGAGATAGTAAAATACTACTAAGTTGTCATCCTCTAGAGAGACCACCCTTCTTATCAGACCAGATTTAAGATGTACTGAGATAGTAAAATACTACTAAGTTGTCATCCTCTAGAGAGACCACCCTTCTTATCAGGCCAGATTTAAGATGTACTGAGATAGTAAAATACTACTAAGTTGTCATCCTCTAGAGAGACCACCCTTCTTATCAGGCCAGATTTAAGATGTACTGAGATAGTAAAATACTACTAAGTTGTCATCCTCAAGAGAGACCACCCCTCTTATCAGACCAGATTTAAGATGTACTGAGATAGTAAAATACTACTAAGTTGTCATCCTCAAGAGAGACCACCCTCTTATCAGGCCAGATTTAAGATGTACTGAGATAGTAAAATACTACTAAGTTATCATCCTCTAGAGAGACCACCCCTCTTATCAGACCAGATTTCAGATGTACTGAGATAGTAAAATACTACTAAGTTGTCATCCTCTAGAGAGACCACCCTTCTTATCAGGCCAGATTTAAGATGTACTGAGATAGTAAAATACTACTAAGTTGTCATCCTCAAGAGAGACCACCCCTCTTATCAGGCCAGATTTAAGATGTACTGAGATAGTAAAGTACTACTAAGTTGTCATCCTCTAGAGAGGCCACCCCTCTTATCAGACCAGATTTCAGAAGCACTGAGATAGTAAAATACTACTAAGTTGTCATCCTCAAGAGAGACCACCCCTCTTATCAGGCCAGATTTAAGATGTAATGAGATAGTAAAATACTACTAAGTTGTTATCCTCAAGAGAGACCACCCTTCTTATCAGACCAGATTTAAGATGCACTGAGATAGTAAAATACTACTAAGTTGTCATCCTCAAGAGAGGCCACCCCTCTTATCAGGACAGATTTAAGATGTACTGAGATAGTAAAATACTACTAAGTTGTCATCCTCAAGAGAGGCCACCCTCTTATCAGGCCAGATTTCAGATGTACTGAGATAGTAAAGTACTACTAAGTTGTCATCCTCAAGAGAGACCACCCCTCTTATCAGACCAGATTTCAGATGTACTGAGATAGTGAAATACTACTAAATTGTCAACCTCTAGAGAGGCCACCCCTCTTATCTGACCAGATTTAAGATGTACTGAGATAGTAAAATACTACTAAGTTGTCATCCTCTAGAGAGACCACCCCTCTTATCAGACCAGATTTCAGATGTACTGAGATAGTAAAATACTACTAAGTTGTCATCCTCTAGAGAGACCACCCCTCTTATCAGGCCTGATTTCAGATGCACTGAGATAGTACAATACTACTAAATTGTCATCCTCAAGAGAGGCCACCCCTCTTATCAGACCAGATTTCAGATGTACTGAGATAGTAAAATACTACTAAGTTGTCATCCTCTAGAGAGACCACCCCTCTTATCAGGCCTGATTTCAGATGCACTGAGATAGTACAATACTACTAAGTTGTCATCCTCAAGAGAGGCCACCCCTCTTATCAGGCCAGATTTCAGATGCACTGAGATAGTACAATACTACTAAATTGTCATCCTCAAGAGAGACCACCCCTCTTATCAGTCCAGATTTCAGATGCACTGAGATAGTACAATACTACTAAATTGTCATCCTCAAGAGAGACCACCCCTCTTATCAGGCCAGATTTCAGATGCACTGAGATAGTACAATACTACTAAATTGTCTCCCTCACCCTCAAGAGAGGTCATCCCTCTTATCAGACCAGATTTCAGATGCACTGAGATAGTAAAATACTACTAAGTTGTCATCCTCAAGAGAGACCACCCCTCTTATAAGGCCAGATTTCAGATGCACTGAGATAGTAAAATACTACTAAATTGTCTCCCTCAAGAGAGACCACCCCTCTTATCAGACCAGATTTAAGATGTACTGAGATAGTAAAATACTACTAAGTTGTCATCCTCTAGAGAGACCACCCTTCTTATCAGACCAGATTTAAGATGTACTGAGATAGTAAAATACTACTAAGTTGTCATCCTCTAGAGAGACCACCCTTCTTATCAGACCAGATTTAAGATGTACTGAGATAGTAAAATACTACCAAGTTGTCAACCTCTAGAGAGGCCACCCTTCTTATCAGACCAGATTTAAGATGTACTGAGATAGTAAAATACTACTAAGTTGTCATCCTCTAGAGAGACCACCCTTCTTATCAGGACAGATTTAAGATGTACTGAGATAGTAAAATACTACTAAGTTGTCATCCTCTAGAGAGACCACCCTTCTTATCAGGCCTGATTTCAGATGTACTGAGATAGTAAAATACTACTAAGTTGTCATCCTCAAGAGAGACCACCCCTCTTATCAGACCAGATTTAAGATGTACTGAGATAGTAAAATACTACTAAGTTGTCATCCTCTAGAGAGACCACCCTTCTTATCAGGCCAGATTTAAGATGTACTGAGATAGTAAAATACTACTAAGTTGTCATCCTCAAGAGAGACCACCCCTCTTATCAGGCCAGATTTAAGATGTACTGAGATAGTAAAATACTACTAAGTTGTCATCCTCAAGAGAGACCACCCCTCTTATCAGACCAGATTTAAGATGTACTGAGATAGTAAAATACTACTAAGTTGTCATCCTCTAGAGAGGCCACCCCTCTTATCAGACCAGATTTAAGATGTACTGAGATAGTAAAATACTACTAAGTTGTCATCCTCAAGAGAGGCCACCCTCTTATCAGACCAGATTTAAGATGTACTGAGATAGTAAAATACTACTAAGTTGTCATCCTCTAGAGAGACCACCCTTCTTATCAGGCCAGATTTAAGATGTACTGAGATAGTAAAATACTACTAAGTTGTCATCCTCTAGAGAGACCACCCTTCTTATCAGGCCAGATTTAAGATGTACTGAGATAGTAAAATACTACTAAGTTGTCATCCTCAAGAGAGACCACCCCTCTTATCAGACCAGATTTAAGATGTACTGAGATAGTAAAATACTACTAAGTTGTCATCCTCAAGAGAGACCACCCTCTTATCAGGCCAGATTTAAGATGTACTGAGATAGTAAAATACTACTAAGTTATCATCCTCTAGAGAGACCACCCCTCTTATCAGACCAGATTTCAGATGTACTGAGATAGTAAAATACTACTAAGTTGTCATCCTCTAGAGAGACCACCCTTCTTATCAGGCCAGATTTAAGATGTACTGAGATAGTAAAATACTACTAAGTTGTCATCCTCAAGAGAGACCACCCCTCTTATCAGGCCAGATTTAAGATGTACTGAGATAGTAAAGTACTACTAAGTTGTCATCCTCTAGAGAGGCCACCCCTCTTATCAGACCAGATTTCAGAAGCACTGAGATAGTAAAATACTACTAAGTTGTCATCCTCAAGAGAGACCACCCCTCTTATCAGGCCAGATTTAAGATGTACTGAGATAGTAAAATACTACTAAGTTGTTATCCTCAAGAGAGACCACCCTTCTTATCAGACCAGATTTAAGATGCACTGAGATAGTAAAATACTACTAAGTTGTCATCCTCAAGAGAGGCCACCCCTCTTATCAGGACAGATTTAAGATGTACTGAGATAGTAAAATACTACTAAGTTGTCATCCTCAAGAGAGGCCACCCTCTTATCAGGCCAGATTTCAGATGTACTGAGATAGTAAAGTACTACTAAGTTGTCATCCTCAAGAGAGACCACCCCTCTTATCAGACCAGATTTCAGATGTACTGAGATAGTGAAATACTACTAAATTGTCAACCTCTAGAGAGGCCACCCCTCTTATCTGACCAGATTTAAGATGTACTGAGATAGTAAAATACTACTAAGTTGTCATCCTCGAGAGAGACCACCCCTCTTATCAGACCAGATTTAAGATATACTGAGATAGTAAAATACTACTAAGTTGTCATCCTCTAGAGAGGCCACCCCTCTTATCAGGCCAGATTTAAGATGTACTGAGATAGTAAAATACTACTAAGTTGTCATCCTAAGAGAGACCACCCCTCTTATCAGGCCAGATTTCAGATGTACTGAGATAGTAAAATACTACTAAGTTGTCATCCTCAAGAGAGACCACCCCTCTTATAAGGCCAGATTTCAGATGCACTGAGATAGTAAAATACTACTAAATTGTCTCCCTCAAGAGAGACCACCCCTCTTATCAGACCAGATTTAAGATGTACTGAGATAGTAAAATACTACTAAGTTGTCATCCTCTAGAGAGACCACCCTTCTTATCAGACCAGATTTAAGATGTACTGAGATAGTAAAATACTACTAAGTTGTCATCCTCTAGAGAGACCACCCTTCTTATCAGACCAGATTTAAGATGTACTGAGATAGTAAAATACTACCAAGTTGTCAACCTCTAGAGAGGCCACCCTTCTTATCAGACCAGATTTAAGATGTACTGAGATAGTAAAATACTACTAAGTTGTCATCCTCTAGAGAGACCACCCTTCTTATCAGGACAGATTTAAGATGTACTGAGATAGTAAAATACTACTAAGTTGTCATCCTCTAGAGAGACCACCCTTCTTATCAGGCCTGATTTCAGATGTACTGAGATAGTAAAATACTACTAAGTTGTCATCCTCAAGAGAGACCACCCCTCTTATCAGACCAGATTTAAGATGTACTGAGATAGTAAAATACTACTAAGTTGTCATCCTCTAGAGAGACCACCCTTCTTATCAGGCCAGATTTAAGATGTACTGAGATAGTAAAATACTACTAAGTTGTCATCCTCAAGAGAGACCACCCCTCTTATCAGGCCAGATTTAAGATGTACTGAGATAGTAAAATACTACTAAGTTGTCATCCTCAAGAGAGACCACCCCTCTTATCAGACCAGATTTAAGATGTACTGAGATAGTAAAATACTACTAAGTTGTCATCCTCTAGAGAGGCCACCCCTCTTATCAGACCAGATTTAAGATGTACTGAGATAGTAAAATACTACTAAGTTGTCATCCTCAAGAGAGGCCACCCTCTTATCAGACCAGATTTAAGATGTACTGAGATAGTAAAATACTACTAAGTTGTCATCCTCTAGAGAGACCACCCTTCTTATCAGGCCAGATTTAAGATGTACTGAGATAGTAAAATACTACTAAGTTGTCATCCTCTAGAGAGACCACCCTTCTTATCAGGCCAGATTTAAGATGTACTGAGATAGTAAAATACTACTAAGTTGTCATCCTCAAGAGAGACCACCCCTCTTATCAGACCAGATTTAAGATGTACTGAGATAGTAAAATACTACTAAGTTGTCATCCTCAAGAGAGACCACCCTCTTATCAGGCCAGATTTAAGATGTACTGAGATAGTAAAATACTACTAAGTTATCATCCTCTAGAGAGACCACCCCTCTTATCAGACCAGATTTCAGATGTACTGAGATAGTAAAATACTACTAAGTTGTCATCCTCTAGAGAGACCACCCTTCTTATCAGGCCAGATTTAAGATGTACTGAGATAGTAAAATACTACTAAGTTGTCATCCTCAAGAGAGACCACCCCTCTTATCAGGCCAGATTTAAGATGTACTGAGATAGTAAAGTACTACTAAGTTGTCATCCTCTAGAGAGGCCACCCCTCTTATCAGACCAGATTTCAGAAGCACTGAGATAGTAAAATACTACTAAGTTGTCATCCTCAAGAGAGACCACCCCTCTTATCAGGCCAGATTTAAGATGTACTGAGATAGTAAAATACTACTAAGTTGTTATCCTCAAGAGAGACCACCCTTCTTATCAGACCAGATTTAAGATGCACTGAGATAGTAAAATACTACTAAGTTGTCATCCTCAAGAGAGGCCACCCCTCTTATCAGGACAGATTTAAGATGTACTGAGATAGTAAAATACTACTAAGTTGTCATCCTCAAGAGAGGCCACCCTCTTATCAGGCCAGATTTCAGATGTACTGAGATAGTAAAGTACTACTAAGTTGTCATCCTCAAGAGAGACCACCCCTCTTATCAGACCAGATTTCAGATGTACTGAGATAGTGAAATACTACTAAATTGTCAACCTCTAGAGAGGCCACCCCTCTTATCTGACCAGATTTAAGATGTACTGAGATAGTAAAATACTACTAAGTTGTCATCCTCGAGAGAGACCACCCCTCTTATCAGACCAGATTTAAGATATACTGAGATAGTAAAATACTACTAAGTTGTCATCCTCTAGAGAGGCCACCCCTCTTATCAGGCCAGATTTAAGATGTACTGAGATAGTAAAATACTACTAAGTTGTCATCCTAAGAGAGACCACCCCTCTTATCAGGCCAGATTTCAGATGTACTGAGATAGTAAAATACTACTAAGTTATCATCCTAAGAGAGACCACCCCTCTTATCAGACCAGATTTCAGATGTACTGAGATAGTAAAATACTACTAAGTTGTCATCCTCTAGAGAGACCACCCCTCTTATCAGGCCTGATTTCAGATGCACTGAGATAGTACAATACTACTAAATTGTCATCCTCAAGAGAGGCCACCCCTCTTATCAGACCAGATTTCAGATGTACTGAGATAGTAAAATACTACTAAGTTGTCATCCTCTAGAGAGACCACCCCTCTTATCAGGCCTGATTTCAGATGCACTGAGATAGTACAATACTACTAAGTTGTCATCCTCAAGAGAGGCCACCCCTCTTATCAGGCCAGATTTCAGATGCACTGAGATAGTACAATACTACTAAATTGTCATCCTCAAGAGAGACCACCCCTCTTATCAGTCCAGATTTCAGATGCACTGAGATAGTACAATACTACTAAATTGTCATCCTCAAGAGAGACCACCCCTCTTATCAGGCCAGATTTCAGATGCACTGAGATAGTACAATACTACTAAATTGTCTCCCTCACCCTCAAGAGAGGTCATCCCTCTTATCAGACCAGATTTCAGATGCACTGAGATAGTAAAATACTACTAAGTTGTCATCCTCAAGAGAGACCACCCCTCTTATAAGGCCAGATTTCAGATGCACTGAGATAGTAAAATACTACTAAATTGTCTCCCTCAAGAGAGACCACCCCTCTTATCAGACCAGATTTAAGATGTACTGAGATAGTAAAATACTACTAAGTTGTCATCCTCTAGAGAGACCACCCTTCTTATCAGACCAGATTTAAGATGTACTGAGATAGTAAAATACTACTAAGTTGTCATCCTCTAGAGAGACCACCCTTCTTATCAGACCAGATTTAAGATGTACTGAGATAGTAAAATACTACCAAGTTGTCAACCTCTAGAGAGGCCACCCTTCTTATCAGACCAGATTTAAGATGTACTGAGATAGTAAAATACTACTAAGTTGTCATCCTCTAGAGAGACCACCCTTCTTATCAGGACAGATTTAAGATGTACTGAGATAGTAAAATACTACTAAGTTGTCATCCTCTAGAGAGACCACCCTTCTTATCAGGCCTGATTTCAGATGTACTGAGATAGTAAAATACTACTAAGTTGTCATCCTCAAGAGAGACCACCCCTCTTATCAGGACAGATTTAAGATGTACTGAGATAGTAAAATACTACTAAGTTGTCATCCTCAAGAGAGACCACCCTTCTTATCAGACCAGATTTAAGATGTACTGAGATAGTAAAATACTACTAAGTTGTCATCCTCTAGAGAGACCACCCTTCTTATCAGGCCAGATTTAAGATGTACTGAGATAGTAAAATACTACTAAGTTGTCATCCTCAAGAGAGACCACCCCTCTTATCAGGCCAGATTTAAGATGTACTGAGATAGTAAAATACTACTAAGTTGTCATCCTCAAGAGAGACCACCCCTCTTATCAGACCAGATTTAAGATGTACTGAGATAGTAAAATACTACTAAGTTGTCATCCTCTAGAGAGGCCACCCCTCTTATCAGACCAGATTTAAGATGTACTGAGATAGTAAAATACTACTAAGTTGTCATCCTCAAGAGAGGCCACCCTCTTATCAGACCAGATTTAAGATGTACTGAGATAGTAAAATACTACTAAGTTGTCATCCTCAAGAGAGACCACCCCTCTTATCAGGCCAGATTTAAGATGTACTGAGATAGTAAAGTACTACTAAGTTGTCATCCTCAAGAGAGACCACCCTTCTTATCAGACCAGATTTAAGATGTACTGAGATAGTAAAATACTACTAAGTTGTCATCCTCGAGAGAGACCACCCCTCTTATCAGACCAGATTTAAGATGTACTGAGATAGTAAAATACTACTAAGTTGTCATCCTCTAGAGAGACCACCCTTCTTATCAGACCAGATTTAAGATGTACTGAGATAGTAAAATACTACTAAGTTGTCATCCTCTAGAGAGACCACCCTTCTTATCAGGCCAGATTTAAGATGTACTGAGATAGTAAAATACTACTAAGTTATCATCCTAAGAGAGACCACCCCTCTTATCAGGACAGATTTAAGATGTACTGAGATAGTAAAATACTACTAAGTTGTCATCCTCAAGAGAGACCACCCTTCTTATCAGACCAGATTTAAGATGTACTGAGATAGTAAAATACTACTAAGTTGTCATCCTCTAGAGAGACCACCCTTCTTATCAGGCCAGATTTAAGATGTACTGAGATAGTAAAATACTACTAAGTTGTCATCCTCAAGAGAGACCACCCCTCTTATCAGGCCAGATTTCAGATGTACTGAGATAGTAAAATACTACTAAGTTGTCATCCTCAAGAGAGACCACCCCTCTTATCAGACCAGATTTAAGATGTACTGAGATAGTAAAATACTACTAAGTTGTCATCCTCTAGAGAGGCCACCCCTCTTATCAGACCAGATTTAAGATGTACTGAGATAGTAAAATACTACTAAGTTGTCATCCTCAAGAGAGGCCACCCTCTTATCAGACCAGATTTAAGATGTACTGAGATAGTAAAATACTACTAAGTTGTCATCCTCAAGAGAGACCACCCCTCTTATCAGGTCAGATTTAAGATGTACTGAGATAGTAAAGTACTACTAAGTTGTCATCCTCAAGAGAGACCACCCTTCTTATCAGACCAGATTTAAGATGTACTGAGATAGTAAAATACTACTAAGTTGTCATCCTCAAGAGAGACCACCCCTCTTATCAGACCAGATTTAAGATGTACTGAGATAGTAAAATACTACTAAGTTGTCATCCTCTAGAGAGACCACCCTTCTTATCAGACCAGATTTAAGATGTACTGAGATAGTAAAATACTACTAAGTTGTCATCCTCTAGAGAGACCACCCTTCTTATCAGGCCAGATTTAAGATGTACTGAGATAGTAAAATACTACTAAGTTATCATCCTAAGAGAGACCACCCTTCTTATCAGACCAGATTTAAGATGTACTGAGATAGTAAAATACTACTAAGTTGTCATCCTCTAGAGAGACCACCCTTCTTATCAGACCAGATTTAAGATGTACTGAGATAGTAAAATACTACTAAGTTGTCATCCTCAAGAGAGACCACCGTTCTTATCAGACCAGATTTAAGATGTACTGAGATAGTAAAATACTACTAAGTTGTCATCCTCAAGAGAGACCACCCCTCTTATCAGACCAGATTTAAGATGTACTGAGATAGTAAAATACTACTAAGTTGTCATCCTCTAGAGAGACCACCCTTCTTATCAGACCAGATTTAAGATGTACTGAGATAGTAAAATACTACTAAGTTGTCATCCTCTAGAGAGACCACCCTTCTTATCAGACCAGATTTAAGATGTACTGAGATAGTAAAATACTACTAAGTTGTCATCCTCTAGAGAGACCACCCTTCTTATCAGACCAGATTTAAGATGAACTGAGATAGTAAAATACTACTAAGTTGTCATCCTCAAGAGAGACCACCCTTCTTATCAGGACAGATTTAAGATGTACTGAGATAGTAAAATACTACTAAGTTGTCATCCTCTAGAGAGACCACCCTTCTTATCAGGCCTGATTTCAGATGTACTGAGATAGTAAAATACTACTAAGTTGTCATCCTCAAGAGAGACCACCCCTCTTATCAGGACAGATTTAAGATGTACTGAGATAGTAAAATACTACTAAGTTGTCATCCTCAAGAGAGACCACCCTTCTTATCAGACCAGATTTAAGATGTACTGAGATAGTAAAATACTACTAAGTTGTCATCCTCTAGAGAGACCACCCTTCTTATCAGGCCAGATTTAAGATGTACTGAGATAGTAAAATACTACTAAGTTGTCATCCTCAAGAGAGACCACCCCTCTTATCAGGCCAGATTTAAGATGTACTGAGATAGTAAAATACTACTAAGTTGTCATCCTCAAGAGAGACCACCCCTCTTATCAGACCAGATTTAAGATGTACTGAGATAGTAAAATACTACTAAGTTGTCATCCTCTAGAGAGGCCACCCCTCTTATCAGACCAGATTTAAGATGTACTGAGATAGTAAAATACTACTAAGTTGTCATCCTCAAGAGAGGCCACCCTCTTATCAGACCAGATTTAAGATGTACTGAGATAGTAAAATACTACTAAGTTGTCATCCTCAAGAGAGACCACCCCTCTTATCAGGCCAGATTTAAGATGTACTGAGATAGTAAAGTACTACTAAGTTGTCATCCTCAAGAGAGACCACCCTTCTTATCAGACCAGATTTAAGATGTACTGAGATAGTAAAATACTACTAAGTTGTCATCCTCGAGAGAGACCACCCCTCTTATCAGACCAGATTTAAGATGTACTGAGATAGTAAAATACTACTAAGTTGTCATCCTCTAGAGAAACCACCCTTCTTATCAGACCAGATTTAAGATGTACTGAGATAGTAAAATACTACTAAGTTGTCATCCTCTAGAGAGACCACCCTTCTTATCAGGCCAGATTTAAGATGTACTGAGATAGTAAAATACTACTAAGTTATCATCCTAAGAGAGACCACCCCTCTTATCAGGACAGATTTAAGATGTACTGAGATAGTAAAATACTACTAAGTTGTCATCCTCAAGAGAGACCACCCTTCTTATCAGACCAGATTTAAGATGTACTGAGATAGTAAAATACTACTAAGTTGTCATCCTCTAGAGAGACCACCCTTCTTATCAGGCCAGATTTAAGATGTACTGAGATAGTAAAATACTACTAAGTTGTCATCCTCAAGAGAGACCACCCCTCTTATCAGGCCAGATTTCAGATGTACTGAGATAGTAAAATACTACTAAGTTGTCATCCTCAAGAGAGACCACCCCTCTTATCAGACCAGATTTAAGATGTACTGAGATAGTAAAATACTACTAAGTTGTCATCCTCTAGAGAGGCCACCCCTCTTATCAGACCAGATTTAAGATGTACTGAGATAGTAAAATACTACTAAGTTGTCATCCTCAAGAGAGGCCACCCTCTTATCAGACCAGATTTAAGATGTACTGAGATAGTAAAATACTACTAAGTTGTCATCCTCAAGAGAGACCACCCCTCTTATCAGGTCAGATTTAAGATGTACTGAGATAGTAAAGTACTACTAAGTTGTCATCCTCAAGAGAGACCACCCTTCTTATCAGACCAGATTTAAGATGTACTGAGATAGTAAAATACTACTAAGTTGTCATCCTCAAGAGAGACCACCCCTCTTATCAGACCAGATTTAAGATGTACTGAGATAGTAAAATACTACTAAGTTGTCATCCTCTAGAGAGACCACCCTTCTTATCAGACCAGATTTAAGATGTACTGAGATAGTAAAATACTACTAAGTTGTCATCCTCTAGAGAGACCACCCTTCTTATCAGGCCAGATTTAAGATGTACTGAGATAGTAAAATACTACTAAGTTATCATCCTAAGAGAGACCACCCTTCTTATCAGACCAGATTTAAGATGTACTGAGATAGTAAAATACTACTAAGTTGTCATCCTCTAGAGAGACCACCCTTCTTATCAGACCAGATTTAAGATGTACTGAGATAGTAAAATACTACTAAGTTGTCATCCTCAAGAGAGACCACCGTTCTTATCAGACCAGATTTAAGATGTACTGAGATAGTAAAATACTACTAAGTTGTCATCCTCAAGAGAGACCACCCCTCTTATCAGACCAGATTTAAGATGTACTGAGATAGTAAAATACTACTAAGTTGTCATCCTCTAGAGAGACCACCCTTCTTATCAGACCAGATTTAAGATGTACTGAGATAGTAAAATACTACTAAGTTGTCATCCTCTAGAGAGACCACCCTTCTTATCAGACCAGATTTAAGATGTACTGAGATAGTAAAATACTACTAAGTTGTCATCCTCTAGAGAGACCACCCTTCTTATCAGACCAGATTTAAGATGAACTGAGATAGTAAAATACTACTAAGTTGTCATCCTCAAGAGAGACCACCCTTCTTATCAGGACAGATTTAAGATGTACTGAGATAGTAAAATACTACTAAGTTGTCATCCTCTAGAGAGACCACCCTTCTTATCAGGCCTGATTTCAGATGTACTGAGATAGTAAAATACTACTAAGTTGTCATCCTCAAGAGAGACCACCCCTCTTATCAGGACAGATTTAAGATGTACTGAGATAGTAAAATACTACTAAGTTGTCATCCTCAAGAGAGACCACCCTTCTTATCAGACCAGATTTAAGATGTACTGAGATAGTAAAATACTACTAAGTTGTCATCCTCTAGAGAGACCACCCTTCTTATCAGGCCAGATTTAAGATGTACTGAGATAGTAAAATACTACTAAGTTGTCATCCTCAAGAGAGACCACCCCTCTTATCAGGCCAGATTTAAGATGTACTGAGATAGTAAAATACTACTAAGTTGTCATCCTCAAGAGAGACCACCCCTCTTATCAGACCAGATTTAAGATGTACTGAGATAGTAAAATACTACTAAGTTGTCATCCTCTAGAGAGGCCACCCCTCTTATCAGACCAGATTTAAGATGTACTGAGATAGTAAAATACTACTAAGTTGTCATCCTCAAGAGAGGCCACCCTCTTATCAGACCAGATTTAAGATGTACTGAGATAGTAAAATACTACTAAGTTGTCATCCTCAAGAGAGACCACCCCTCTTATCAGGCCAGATTTAAGATGTACTGAGATAGTAAAGTACTACTAAGTTGTCATCCTCAAGAGAGACCACCCTTCTTATCAGACCAGATTTAAGATGTACTGAGATAGTAAAATACTACTAAGTTGTCATCCTCGAGAGAGACCACCCCTCTTATCAGACCAGATTTAAGATGTACTGAGATAGTAAAATACTACTAAGTTGTCATCCTCTAGAGAAACCACCCTTCTTATCAGACCAGATTTAAGATGTACTGAGATAGTAAAATACTACTAAGTTGTCATCCTCTAGAGAGACCACCCTTCTTATCAGGCCAGATTTAAGATGTACTGAGATAGTAAAATACTACTAAGTTATCATCCTAAGAGAGACCACCCCTCTTATCAGGACAGATTTAAGATGTACTGAGATAGTAAAATACTACTAAGTTGTCATCCTCAAGAGAGACCACCCTTCTTATCAGACCAGATTTAAGATGTACTGAGATAGTAAAATACTACTAAGTTGTCATCCTCTAGAGAGACCACCCTTCTTATCAGGCCAGATTTAAGATGTACTGAGATAGTAAAATACTACTAAGTTGTCATCCTCAAGAGAGACCACCCCTCTTATCAGGCCAGATTTAAGATGTACTGAGATAGTAAAATACTACTAAGTTGTCATCCTCAAGAGAGACCACCCCTCTTATCAGACCAGATTTAAGATGTACTGAGATAGTAAAATACTACTAAGTTGTCATCCTCTAGAGAGGCCACCCCTCTTATCAGACCAGATTTAAGATGTACTGAGATAGTAAAATACTACTAAGTTGTCATCCTCAAGAGAGGCCACCCTCTTATCAGACCAGATTTAAGATGTACTGAGATAGTAAAATACTACTAAGTTGTCATCCTCAAGAGAGACCACCCCTCTTATCAGGTCAGATTTAAGATGTACTGAGATAGTAAAGTACTACTAAGTTGTCATCCTCAAGAGAGACCACCCTTCTTATCAGACCAGATTTAAGATGTACTGAGATAGTAAAATACTACTAAGTTGTCATCCTCAAGAGAGACCACCCCTCTTATCAGACCAGATTTAAGATGTACTGAGATAGTAAAATACTACTAAGTTGTCATCCTCTAGAGAGACCACCCTTCTTATCAGACCAGATTTAAGATGTACTGAGATAGTAAAATACTACTAAGTTGTCATCCTCTAGAGAGACCACCCTTCTTATCAGGCCAGATTTAAGATGTACTGAGATAGTAAAATACTACTAAGTTATCATCCTAAGAGAGACCACCCTTCTTATCAGACCAGATTTAAGATGTACTGAGATAGTAAAATACTACTAAGTTGTCATCCTCTAGAGAGACCACCCTTCTTATCAGACCAGATTTAAGATGTACTGAGATAGTAAAATACTACTAAGTTGTCATCCTCAAGAGAGACCACCGTTCTTATCAGACCAGATTTAAGATGTACTGAGATAGTAAAATACTACTAAGTTGTCATCCTCAAGAGAGACCACCCCTCTTATCAGACCAGATTTAAGATGTACTGAGATAGTAAAATACTACTAAGTTGTCATCCTCTAGAGAGACCACCCTTCTTATCAGACCAGATTTAAGATGTACTGAGATAGTAAAATACTACTAAGTTGTCATCCTCTAGAGAGACCACCCTTCTTATCAGACCAGATTTAAGATGTACTGAGATAGTAAAATACTACTAAGTTGTCATCCTCTAGAGAGACCACCCTTCTTATCAGACCAGATTTAAGATGAACTGAGATAGTAAAATACTACTAAGTTGTCATCCTCAAGAGAGACCACCCCTCTTATCAGGACAGATTTAAGATGTACTGGGATAGTAAAATACTACTAAGTTGTCATCCTCAAGAGAGACCACCCCTCTTATCAGGCCAGATTTAAGATGTACTGAGATAGTAAAGTACTACTAAGTTGTCATCCTCAAGAGAGACCACCCTTCTTATCAGACCAGATTTAAGATGTACTGAGATAGTAAAATACTACTAAGTTGTCATCCTCAAGAGAGACCACCCCTCTTATCAGACCAGATTTAAGATGTACTGAGATAGTAAAATACTACTAAGTTGTCATCCTCTAGAGAGACCACCCTTCTTATCAGGCCAGATTTAAGATGTACTGAGATAGTAAAATACTACTAAGTTGTCATCCTCTAGAGAGACCACCCTTCTTATCAGGCCAGATTTAAGATGTACTGAGATAGTAAAATACTACTAAGTTGTCATCCTCAAGAGAGACCACCCCTCTTATCAGACCAGATTTAAGATGTACTGAGATAGTAAAATACTACTAAGTTGTCATCCTCAAGAGAGACCACCCCTCTTATCAGGCCAGATTTAAGATGTACTGAGATAGTAAAATACTACTAAGTTGTCATCCTCAAGAGAGACCACCCCTCTTATCAGACCAGATTTAAGATGTACTGAGATAGTAAAATACTACTAAGTTGTCATCCTCAAGAGAGACCACCCCTCTTATCAGACCAGATTTCAGATGTACTGAGATAGTAAAATACTACTAAGTTGTCATCCTCTAGAGAGACCACCCTTCTTATCAGGCCAGATTTAAGATGTACTGAGATAGTAAAATACTACTAAGTTGTCATCCTCAAGAGAGACCACCCCTCTTATCAGGCCAGATTTAAGATGTACTGAGATAGTAAAGTACTACTAAGTTGTCATCCTCTAGAGAGGTCACCCCTCTTATCAGACCAGATTTCAGAAGCACTGAGATAGTAAAATACTACTAAGTTGTCATCCTCAAGAGAGACCACCCCTCTTATCAGGCCAGATTTAAGATGTACTGAGATAGTAAAATACTACTAAGTTGTTATCCTCAAGAGAGACCACCCTTCTTATCAGACCAGATTTAAGATGCACTGAGATAGTAAAATACTACTAAGTTGTCATCCTCAAGAGAGGCCACCCCTCTTATCAGGCCAGATTTAAGATGTACTGAGATAGTAAAATACTACTAAGTTGTCATCCTCAAGAGAGGCCACCCTCTTATCAGGCCAGATTTCAGATGTACTGAGATAGTAAAGTACTACTAAGTTGTCATCCTCAAGAGAGACCACCCCTCTTATCAGACCAGATTTCAGATGTACTGAGATAGTGAAATACTACTAAATTGTCAACCTCTAGAGAGGCCACCCCTCTTATCTGACCAGATTTAAGATGTACTGAGATAGTAAAATACTACTAAGTTGTCATCCTCGAGAGAGACCACCCCTCTTATCAGGCCAGATTTAAGATGTACTGAGATAGTAAAATACTACTAAGTTATCATCCTCAAGAGAGACCACCCCTCTTATCAGGCCAGATTTAAGATGTACTGAGATAGTAAAATACTACTAAGTTGTCATCCTCTAGAGAGGCCACCCCTCTTATCAGACCAGATTTCAGATGTACTGAGATAGTAAAATACTACTAAGTTGTCATCCTCAAGAGAGACCACCTCTCTTATCAGGCCAGATTTAAGATGTACTGAGATAGTAAAATACTACTAAGTTGTCATCCTCTAGAGAGGCCACCCCTCTTATCAGACCAGATTTCAGATGTACTGAGATAGTAAAATACTACTAAGTTGTCATCCTCAAGAGAGACCACCCCTCTTATCAGGCCAGATTTAAGATGTACTGAGATAGTAAAATACTACTAAGTTGTCATCCTAAGAGAGACCACCCCTCTTATCAGACCAGATTTCAGATGTACTGAGATAGTAAAATACTACTAAGTTGTCATCCTCAAGAGAGACCACCTCTCTTATCAGGCCAGATTTAAGATGTACTGAGATAGTAAAATACTACTAAGTTGTCATCCTCTAGAGAGGCCACCCCTCTTATCAGACCAGATTTCAGATGTACTGAGATAGTAAAATACTACTAAGTTGTCATCCTCAAGAGAGACCACCCCTCTTATCAGGCCAGATTTCAGATGTACTGAGATAGTAAAATACTACTAAGTTGTCATCCTCTAGAGAGACCACCCCTCTTATCAGGACAGATTTAAGATGTACTGAGATAGTAAAGTACTACTAAGTTGTCATCCTCTAGAGAGACCACCCCTCTTATCAGACCAGATTTAAGATGTACTGAGATAGTAAAATACTACTAAGTTGTCATCCTCTAGAGAGACCACCCTTCTTATCAGACCAGATTTAAGATGTACTGAGATAGTAAAATACTACTTAGTTGTCATCCTCTAGAGAGACCACCCCTCTTATCAGACCAGATTTAAGATGTACTGAGATAGTAAAATACTACTTAGTTGTCATCCTCTAGAGAGGCCACCCCTCTTATTAGGCCAGATTTCAGATGTACTGAGATAGTAAAATACTACTAAGTTGTCATCCTCTAGAGAGGCCACCCCTCTTATCAGACCAGATTTAAGATGTACTGAGATAGTAAAATACTACTTAGTTGTCATCCTCTAGAGAGGCCACCCCTCTTATCAGGCCAGATTTAAGATGTACTGAGATAGTAAAATACTACTAAGTTGTCATCCTCAAGAGAGACCACCCCTCTTATCAGACCAGATTTAAGATGTACTGAGATAGTAAAATACTACTAAGTTGTCATCCTCAAGAGAGGCCACCCTTCTTATCAGACCAGATTTCAGATGCAGTTAGATAGTAAAAGACTACTAAGTTGTCATCCACTAGAGATGCCACTCCTGTTATCAGACCAGATTTCAGATGAACTGAGATAGTAAATACTACTATATTGTCTCCCTCTAGAGATGCCACTCCTCTTATCAGGCCATTTTTCATTACAGAAGGAATGGCTATATAAGATGGGGAATATTGTATTGATATATAATCCTATCATATAGTTACTATATTGATCTGTGTACTGTATAATATCTTCAGTGTCAAATTTTCTTTGGGGCTGTCATGATCATATGGTAGTTGGATTTACAACTACTTATGCAATCAGTACCTATCACCACTAAAGTTGTGAGTTCGAACCCCACTCAGGCGAGGGGAACTCGATACAACAATATGTGATAAAGTTTGTCAGTGACTGGCGGTGGCTTTCTCTGGGTTCTCCAGTTTCCTCCACCAATAAAACTGAAATATTGTTGAAAAGTGACGTTAAGCACCATGTACATAAACCAAATTTTCATGGTTGTACAAATCAGATGTAATGATGGACCTTAATATATTAACAGTTTCCAGTCAAGTTGACAAATAATTTTGATGTTTGAAACTTTTGGTATAACGTCTTGGTCATCATATATATACTATTTAATATATAAATTTTCCAGTAATGCTTCACTGGTTCGTATTATGCGTAATTAATTTCACTTTTCCAGTAATGCTTCACTGGTTCATATTAAGCGTACTTAACTTCACAATTAAATAAAAATATATATTGTTTTGCTATAATTAGGGACATCACTTGAATTGGAAACAACAAATGTCTGATGTCTTACAAGCAAATTTGACCTGTATTTTTATTGTCTAAAACTAGTTATAAAATTTCAAACCAATATACTATAAAGAACTTGAGTCTCTGTTAGGAAACCAATAAAAACATATTTATTTTTGAAGCAATAAGATGTATAACTCTGTAATAGACATATGTCAGATATTTCAATTTGAACTTGACCTGTATTTGATCCATATACAGCTAGTACCGGTAACAAAATTTCAAGTCAACCTAATATAAAGAACATGATTAATATTAATGCTCGAACACCAATAAGAACATAATTTTGTACATAATTAAGGGGTATAACTTAGAAATGACATTCACAAGTCTGATACATGTATCTTAAATTCAAACTTGATCTGTATTTCATCCAACTATTATCTAGTCTTAAAATTTACCGGCAATCCGATAACTTAATCTTGCAATAATGTTCGGAAACCAAAAATTGATGACACCAGACCATATGTCCGTTCTTCATCAAACCAAAAGCTGCTTATGAATGTCGCAACATGGCCAATAATGTTGAATATCATGTTGTCAAGTTGCATTTATCAGATCAAAAGAAAATTCTAGATATTGATACAGCACAAATCACTTCCATATATGCAAATTATTAATAAACTAAATTAAAGAGAAATCAATGTTTCTAAATTCCAAATAAGAAAGAGGCCAGAGAAGTAAGGTTATTATTTTCTGAGGTTGGACTAAAAAATGATGAGCTATTGCATTGATAATGGACCTGTTAAAGCTGCTAACCATTACATTAAGATACTTGTAAGACCAGTAAATGAAAATACTTTCAGAAATAAGAAACTAGAGGCTCACCTGAGCCTGTATAACTTACTGGGTAAACAAGATTTCTTGAACTATTAAAGTTTCTGTTAATTTATTTGTTAACTGCTTGTCAATTTGTTATCTTCTTTATATTTATTCAATACACTGTGTTAGCAGGTAGCTACAATAGGATGGAAATATTACATATTTCTTCTTTATTTCCTCATTTTCCCTACTTATCATAAACATACCTTTAATTGATCATGAAGACTGGCTACTGGTTTCAACTTGTTTAAAGCTTTCTTTGCCCCCTTAGCCCAGAATACACTACCATGTTGCTGTAATATAAATGTTAATGACTGCTCAATTGTTTTACAGTTTCAACGTCCCTTTTTTTAAACGCTACGGAGATCGTGCAGTTGTCAATGTAAGCAAACATTGTACTAAAATGAGCGAAATTATTTAGAAAGTCTTATTTCCTTCAATGAAATAAAAATAATAGTTACTTATGTATAGGGCATTATCATGATAGATAAACTGCCCTTGGGATAGTAATATTGACTTCAACACTGATAATGCCCTCGCCTGTGGCTCAGGCATTATCACTGTTTTAGTCAATACTACTGTCCCTTGGGCAGTCTATAAATCACGATAATGCCCTATACATAAGTAACTATTATATAAGTAAAGCATATTATACATGTACATGGTTTTTATTACATATTTACATTTTAATCACATCTTTAAATATAAACACTTTTACACATTGGGACATGTATAAATGATTTGTTTTGATAAAATATACTTACCTGGTAAGAAAAAATAAAATAACAAAATTTATATAGAGATTAGTACATGACCTTTTCCATATCGACCCAGGTATCATCACTGTGATAAACATATTACTCATCTTGGTGATATGGATTTATCATTAGGTGTATTCAATTTGTCTTTCCAATTTCTTGGATATTTATAATGTTATTTACTATCACTTAAAATGCAGAAGAAAGAAACTCAATAAATTAAACAGAACAAAAGATATATGAGTATGACTGTGAAGGGCAATACTTCTATCACAGTAATTTGTCATGCTAACTGACTGTACTGTACCATTAATGTAATACTTCTATCACAGTAATTTGTCATGCTAACTGACTGTACTGTACCATTAATGTAATACTTCTATCACAGTAATTTGTCATGATAACTGACTGTACTGTACCATTAATGTAATACTTCTATCACAGTAATTTGTCATGATAACTGACTGTACTGTACCATTAATGTAATACTTCTATCACAGTAATTTGTCATGATAACTGACTGTACTGTACCATTAATGTAATACTTCTATCACAGTAATTTGTCATAACTGACTGTACAGTACCATTAATGTAATACTTCTATCACAGTAATTTGTCATAACTGACTGTACTGTACCATTAATGTAATACTTCTATCACAGTAATTTGTCATGATAACTGACTGTACAGTACCATTAATGTAATACTTCTATCACAGTAATTTGTCATGATAACTGACTGTACTGTACCATTAATGTAATATTTCTATCACAGTAATTTGTCATGATAACTGACTGTACTGTACCATTAATGTAATACTTCTATCACAGTAATTTGTCATGATAACTGACTGTACTGTACCATTAATGTAATACTTCTATCACAGTAATTTGTCATGCTAACTGACTGTACTGTACCATTAATGTAATACTTCTATCACAGTAATTTGTCATGATAACTGACTGTACTGTACCATTAATGTAATACTTCTATCACAGTAATTTGTCATAACTGACTGTACTGTACCATTAATGTAATACTTCTATCACAGTAATTTGTCATGATAACTGACTGTACTGTACCATTAATGTAATATTTCTATCACAGTAATTTGTCATGATAACTGACTGTACTGTACCATTAATGTAATACTTCTATCACAGTAATTTGTCATGATAACTGACTGTACTGTACCATTAATGTAATACTTCTATCACAGTAATTTGTCATGCTAACTGACTGTACTGTACCATTAATGTAATACTTCTATCACAGTAATTTGTCATGCTAACTGACTGTACTGTACCATTAATGTAATACTTCTATCACAGTAATTTGTCATGCTAACTGACTGTACTGTACCATTAATGTAATACTTCTATCACAGTAATTTGTCATGATAACTGACTGTACTGTACCATTAATGTAATACTTCTATCACAGTAATTTGTCATGATAACTGACTGTACTGTACCATTAATGTAATACTTCTATCACAGTAATTTGTCATGCTAACTGACTGTACTGTACCATTAATGTAATATTTCTATCACAGTAATTTGTCATGATAACGGACTGTACTGTACCATTAATGTAATACTTCTATCACAGTAATTTGTCATGATAACGGACTGTACTGTACCATTAATGTAATACTTCTATCACAGTAATTTGTCATGCTAACTGACTGTACTGTACCATTAATGTAATACTTCTATCACAGTAATTTGTCATGATAACTAACTGTACTGTACCATTAATGTAATACTTCTATCACAGTAATTTGTCATGATAACTGACTACTGTACCATTAATGTAATACTTCTATCACAGTAATTTGTCATGATAACTGACTGTACTGTACCATTAATGTAATACTTCTATCACAGTAATTTTTCATGATAACTGACTGTACTGTACCATTAATGTAATACTTCTATCACAGTAATTTGTCATGATAACTGACTGTACTGTACCATTAATGTAATACTTCTATCACAATAATTTGTCATAACTGACTGTACTGTACCATTAATGTAATACTTCTATCACAGTAATTTGTCATGATAACTGACTGTACTGTACCATTAATGTAATACTTCTATCACAGTAATTTGTCATGATAACTGACTGTACTGTACCATTAATGTAATACTTCTATCACAGTAATTTGTCATAACTGACTGTACTGTACCATTAATGTAATACTTCTATCACAGTAATTTGTCATAACTAACTGTACTGTACCATTAATGTAATACTTCTATCACAGTAATTTGTCATGATAACTGACTGTACTGTACCATTAATGTAATACTTCTATCACAGTAATTTGTCATGCTAACTGACTGTACTGTACCATTAATGTAATACTTCTATCACAGTAATTTGTCATGATAACTGACTGTACTGTACCATTAATGTAATACTTCTATCACAGTAATTTTTCATGATAACTGACTGTACTGTACCATTAATGTAATACTTCTATCACAGTAATTTGTCATGATAACTGACTGTACTGTACCATTAATGTAATACTTATATCACAGTAATTTGTCATGATAACTGACTGTACTGTACCATTAATGTAATACTTCTATCACAGTAATTTGTCATGATAACTGACTGTACTGTACCATTAATGTAATACTTCTATCACAGTAATTTGTCATGATAACTGACTGTACTGTACCATTAATGTAATACTTCTATCACAGTAATTTGTCATGATAACTGACTGTACTGTACCATTAATGTAATACTTCTATCACAGTAATTTGTCATGATAACTGACTGTGCTGTACCATTAATGTAATACTTCTATCACAGTAATTTGTCATGATAACTGACTGTACTGTACCATTAATGTAATACTTCTATCACAGTAATTTGTCATGCTAACTGACTGTACTGTACCATTAATGTAATACTTCTAACACAGTAATTTGTCATGATAACTGACTGTACTGTACCATTAATGTAATACTTCTATCACAGTAATTTGTCATGATAACTGACTGTACTGTACCATTAATGTAATACTTCTATCACAGTAATTTGTCATGATAACTGACTGTACTGTACCATTAATGTAATACTTCTATCACAGTAATTTGTCATAACTGACTGTACTGTACCATTAATGTAATACTTCTATCACAGTAATTTGTCATAACTGACGGTACTGTACCATTAATGTAATACTTCTATCACAGTAATTTGTCATGCTAACTGACTGTACTGTACCATTAATGTAATACTTCTATCACAGTAATTTTTCATGATAACTGACTGTACTGTACCATTAATGTAATACTTCTATCACAGTAATTTGTCATGATAACTGACTGTACTGTACCATTAATGTAATACTTCTATCACAGTAATTTGTCATACTAACTAACTGTACTGTACCATTAATGTAATACTTCTATCACAGTAATTTGTCATGATAACTGACTGTACTGTACCATTAATGTAATACTTCTATCACAGTAATTTGTCATGATAACTGACTACTGTACCATTAATGTAATACTTCTATCACAGTAATTTGTCATGATAACTGACTGTACTGTACCATTAATGTAATACTTCTATCACAGTAATTTGTCATGATAACTGACTGTACTGTACCATTAATGTAATACTTCTATCAGAGTAATTTGTCATGCTAACTGACTGTACTGTACCATTAATGTAATACTTCTATCACAGTAATTTGTCATGCTAACTGACTGTACTGTACCATTAATGTAATACTTCTATCACAGTAATTTGTCATGATAACTGACTGTACTGTACCATTAATGTAATACTTCTATCACAGTAATTTGTCATGATAACTGACTACTGTACCATTAATGTAATACTTCTATCACAGTAATTTGTCATGCTAACTGACTGTACTGTACCATTAATGTAATACTTCTATCACAGTAATTTGTCATGCTAACTGACTGTACTGTACCATTAATGTAATACTTCTATCACAGTAATTTGTCATGATAACTGACTGTACTGTACCATTAATGTAATACTTCTATCACAGTAATTTGTCATGATAACTGACTGTACTGTACCATTAATGTAATACTTCTATCACAGTAATTTGTCATGATAACTGACTGTACTGTACCATTAATGTAATACTTCTATCACAGTAATTTGTCATGATAACTGACTGTACTGTACCATTAATGTAATACTTCTATCACAGTAATTTGTCATGATAACCGACTGTACTGTACCATTAATGTAATACTTCTATCACAGTAATTTGTCATGATAACTGACTGTACTGTACCATTAATGTAATACTTCTATCACAGTAATTTGTCATGATAACTGACTGTACTGTACCATTAATGTAATACTTCTATCACAGTAATTTGTCATGCTAACTGACTGTACTGTACCATTAATGTAATACTTCTATCACAGTAATTTGTCATGATAACTGACTGTACTGTACCATTAATGTAATACTTCTATCACAGTAATTTTTCATGATAACTGACTGTACTGTACCATTAATGTAATACTTCTATCACAGTAATTTGTCATGCTAACTGACTGTACTGTACCATTAATGTAATACTTCTATCACAGTAATTTGTCATGATAACTGACTGTACTGTACCATTAATGTAATACTTCTATCACAGTAATTTGTCATGATAACTGACTGTACTGTACCATTAATGTAATACTTCTATCACAGTAATTTGTCATGATAACTGACTGTACTGTACCATTAATGTAATACTTCTATCACAGTAATTTGTCATGATAACTGACTGTACTGTACCATTAATGTAATACTTCTATCACAGTAATTTGTCATGATAACTGACTGTGCTGTACCATTAATGTAATACTTCTATCACAGTAATTTGTCATGATAACTGACTGTACTGTACCATTAATGTAATACTTCTATCACAGTAATTTGTCATGCTAACTGACTGTACTGTACCATTAATGTAATACTTCTAACACAGTAATTTGTCATGATAACTGACTGTACTGTACCATTAATGTAATACTTCTATCACAGTAATTTGTCATGATAACTGACTGTACTGTACCATTAATGTAATACTTCTATCACAGTAATTTGTCATGATAACTGACTGTACTGTACCATTAATGTAATACTTCTATCACAGTAATTTGTCATAACTGACTGTACTGTACCATTAATGTAATACTTCTATCACAGTAATTTGTCATAACTGACGGTACTGTACCATTAATGTAATACTTCTATCACAGTAATTTGTCATGCTAACTGACTGTACTGTACCATTAATGTAATACTTCTATCACAGTAATTTTTCATGATAACTGACTGTACTGTACCATTAATGTAATACTTCTATCACAGTAATTTGTCATGATAACTGACTGTACTGTACCATTAATGTAATACTTCTATCACAGTAATTTGTCATACTAACTAACTGTACTGTACCATTAATGTAATACTTCTATCACAGTAATTTGTCATGCTAACTGACTGTACTGTACCATTAATGTAATACTTCTATCACAGTAATTTGTCATGATAACTGACTACTGTACCATTAATGTAATACTTCTATCACAGTAATTTGTCATGATAACTGACTGTACTGTACCATTAATGTAATACTTCTATCACAGTAATTTGTCATGATAACTGACTGTACTGTACCATTAATGTAATACTTCTATCACAGTAATTTGTCATGCTAACTGACTGTACTGTACCATTAATGTAATAAGTCTATCACAGTAATTTGTCATGCTAACTGACTGTACTGTACCATTAATGTAATACTTCTATCACAGTAATTTGTCATGTTAACTGACTGTACTGTACCATTAATGTAATACTTCTATCACAGTAATTTGTCATGCTAACTGACTGTACTGTACCATTAATGTAATACTTCTATCACAGTAATTTGTCATGATAACTGACTGTACTGTACCATTAATGTAATACTTCTATCACAGTAATTTGTCATGATAACTGACTGTACTGTACCATTAATGTAATACTTCTATCACAGTAATTTGTCATGATAACCGACTGTACTGTACCATTAATGTAATACTTCTATCACAGTAATTTGTCATGATAACTGACTACTGTACCATTAATGTAATACTTCTATCACAGTAATTTGTCATGATAACTGACTGTACTGTACCATTAATGTAATACTTCTATCACAGTAATTTGTCATGCTAACTGACTGTACTGTACCATTAATGTAATACTTCTATCACAGTAATTTGTCATGATAACTGACTGTACTGTACCATTAATGTAATACTTCTATCACAGTAATTTTTCATGATAACTGACTGTACTGTACCATTAATGTAATACTTCTATCACAGTAATTTGTCATGCTAACTGACTGTACTGTACCATTAATGTAATACTTCTATCACAGTAATTTGTCATGATAACTGACTGTACTGTACCATTAATGTAATACTTCTATCACAGTAATTTGTCATGATAACTGACTACTGTACCATTAATGTAATACTTCTATCACAGTAATTTGTCATGATAACTGACTACTGTACCATTAATGTAATACTTCTATCACAGTAATTTGTCATGATAACTGACTGTACTGTACCATTAATGTAATACTTCTATCACAGTAATTTGTCATGATAACTGACTGTGCTGTACCATTAATGTAATACTTCTATCACAGTAATTTGTCATGATAACTGACTGTACTGTACCATTAATGTAATACTTCTATCACAGTAATTTGTCATGCTAACTGACTGTACTGTACCATTAATGTAATACTTCTAACACAGTAATTTGTCATGATAACTGACTGTACTGTACCATTAATGTAATACTTCTATCACAGTAATTTGTCATGCTAACTGACTGTACTGTACCATTAATGTAATACTTCTATCACAGTAATTTGTCATGATAACTGACTGTACTGTACCATTAATGTAATACTTCTATCACAGTAATTTGTCATAACTGACTGTACTGTACCATTAATGTAATACTTCTATCACAGTAATTTGTCATAACTGACGGTACTGTACCATTAATGTAATACTTCTATCACAGTAATTTGTCATGCTAACTGACTGTACTGTACCATTAATGTAATACTTCTATCACAGTAATTTTTCATGATAACTGACTGTACTGTACCATTAATGTAATACTTCTATCACAGTAATTTGTCATGATAACTGACTGTACTGTACCATTAATGTAATACTTCTATCACAGTAATTTGTCATACTAACTAACTGTACTGTACCATTAATGTAATACTTCTATCACAGTAATTTGTCATGCTAACTGACTGTACTGTACCATTAATGTAATACTTCTATCACAGTAATTTGTCATGATAACTGACTACTGTACCATTAATGTAATACTTCTATCACAGTAATTTGTCATGATAACTGACTGTACTGTACCATTAATGTAATACTTCTATCACAGTAATTTGTCATGATAACTGACTGTACTGTACCATTAATGTAATACTTCTATCAGAGTAATTTGTCATGCTAACTGACTGTACTGTACCATTAATGTAATACTTCTATCACAGTAATTTGTCATGCTAACTGACTGTACTGTACCATTAATGTAATACTTCTATCACAGTAATTTGTCATGATAACTGACTGTACTGTACCATTAATGTAATACTTCTATCACAGTAATTTGTCATGATAACTGACTGTACTGTACCATTAATGTAATACTTCTATCACAGTAATTTGTCATGCTAACTGACTGTACTGTACCATTAATGTAATACTTCTATCACAGTAATTTGTCATGCTAACTAACTGTACTGTACCATTAATGTAATACTTCTATCACAGTAATTTGTCATGATAACTGACTGTACTGTACCATTAATGTAATACTTCTATCACAGTAATTTGTCATGCTAACTGACTGTACTGTACCATTAATGTAATACTTCTATCACAGTAATTTGTCATGATAACTGACTGTACTGTACCATTAATGTAATACTTCTATCACAGTAATTTGTCATGATAACTGACTGTACTGTACCATTAATGTAATACTTCTATCACAGTAATTTGTCATAACTGACTGTACTGTACCATTAATGTAATACTTCTATCACAGTAATTTGTCATGATAACTGACTGTACTGTACCATTAATGTAATACTTCTATCACAGTAATTTGTCATGCTAACTGACTGTACTGTACCATTAATGTAATACTTCTATCACAGTAATTTGTCATGATAACTGACTGTACTGTACCATTAATGTAATACTTCTATCACAGTAATTTTTCATGATAACTGACTGTACTGTACCATTAATGTAATACTTCTATCACAGTAATTTGTCATGCTAACTGACTGTACTGTACCATTAATGTAATACTTCTATCACAGTAATTTGTCATGATAACTGACTGTACTGTACCATTAATGTAATACTTCTATCACAGTAATTTGTCATGATAACTGACTGTACTGTACCATTAATGTAATACTTCTATCACAGTAATTTGTCATGATAACTGACTGTACTGTACCATTAATGTAATACTTCTATCACAGTAATTTGTCATGATAACTGACTGTACTGTACCATTAATGTAATACTTCTATCACAGTAATTTGTCATGCTAACTGACTGTACTGTACCATTAATGTAATACTTCTATCACAGTAATTTGTCATGCTAACTGACTGTACTGTACCATTAATGTAATACTTCTATCACAGTAATTTGTCATGATAACTGACTGTACTGTACCATTAATGTAATACTTCTATCACAGTAATGTGTCATGATAACTGACTGTACTGTACCATTAATGTAATACTTCTATCACAGTAATGTGTCATGATAACTGACGGTATTGTACCATTAATGTAATACTTCTATCACAGTAATTTGTCATGCTAACTGACTGTACTGTACCATTAATGTAATACTTCTATCACAGTAATTTGTCATGATAACTGACTGTACTGTACCATTAATGTAATACTTCTATCACAGTAATTTGTCATGATAACTGACTGTACTGTACCATTAATGTAATACTTCTATCACAGTAATTTGTCATGCTAACTGACTGTACTGTACCATTAATGTAATACTTCTATCACAGTAATTTGTCATGCTAACTGACTGTACTGTACCATTAATGTAATACTTCTATCACAGTAATTTGTCATGATAACTGACTATTGTACCATTAATGTAATACTTCTATCACAGTAATTTGTCATGATAACTGACTGTACTGTACCATTAATGTAATACTTCTATCACAGTAATTTGTCATGATAACTGACTGTACTGTACCATTAATGTAATACTTCTATCACAGTAATTTGTCATGCTAACTGACTGTACTGTACCATTAATGTAATACTTCTATCACAGTAATTTGTCATGCTAACTGACTGTACTGTACCATTAATGTAATACTTCTATCACAGTAATGTGTCATGATAACTGACTGTACAGTACCATTAATGTAATACTTCTATCACAGTAATTTGTCATGATAACTGACTGTACTGTACCATTAATGTAATACTTCTATCACAGTAATTTGTCATGATAACTGACTGTACTGTACCATTAATGTAATACTTCTATCACAGTAATTTGTCATGATAACTAACTGTACTGTACCATTAATGTAATACTTCTATCACAGTAATTTGTCATGATAACTGACTGTACTGTACCATTAATGTAATACTTCTATCACAGTAATTTGTCGTGATAACTGACTGTACTGTACCATTAATGTAATACTTCTATCACAGTAATTTGTCATGATAACTGACTGTACTGTACCATTAATGTAATACTTCTATCACAGTAATTTGTCATGATAACTGACTGTACTGTACCATTAATGTAATATTTCTATCACAGTAATTTGTCATGATAACTGACTGTACTGTACCATTAATGTAATATTTCTATCACAGTAATTTGTCATGATAACTGACTGTACTGTACCATTAATGTAATACTTTTATCACAGTAATTTGTCATGATAACTGACTGTACTGTACCATTAATGTAATACTTCTATCACAGTAATTTGTCATGATAACTGACTGTACTGTACCATTAATGTAATACTTCTATCACAGTAATTTGTCATGCTAACTGACTGTACTGTACCATTAATGTAATACTTCTATCACAGTAATTTGTCATGCTAACTGACTGTACTGTACCATTAATGTAATACTTCTATCACAGTAATTTTTCATGATAACTGACTGTACTGTACCATTAATGTAATACTTCTATCACAGTAATTTGTCATGATAACTGACTGTACTGTACCATTAATGTAATACTTCTATCACAGTAATTTGTCATGATAACTGACTACTGTACCATTAATGTAATACTTCTATCACAGTAATTTGTCATGATAACTGACTGTACTGTACCATTAATGTAATACTTCTATCACAGTAATTTGTCATGATAACTGACTGTACTGTACCATTAATGTAATACTTCTATCACAGTAATTTGTCATGATAACTGACTGTACTGTACCATTAATGTAATACTTCTATCACAGTAATTCGTCATGATAACTGACTGTACTGTACCATTAATGTAATACTTCTATCACAGTAATTTGTCATGATAACTGACTGTACTGTACCATTAATGTAATACTTCTATCACAGTAATTTGTCATGATAACTGACTGTACTGTACCATTAATGTAATACTTCTATCACAGTAATTTGTCATAACTGACTGTACTGTACCATTAATGTAATACTTCTATCACAGTAATTTGTCATGATAACTGACTGTACTGTACCATTAATGTAATACTTCTATCACAGTAATTTGTCATAACTGACTGTACTGTACCATTAATGTAATACTTCTATCACAGTAATTTGTCATAACTGACTGTACTGTACCATTAATGTAATACTTCTATCACAGTAATTTGTCATGATAACTGACTGTACAGTACCATTAATGTAATACTTCTATCACAGTAATTTGTCATAACTGACTGTACTGTACCATTAATGTAATACTTCTATCACAGTAATTTGTCATGATAACTGACTGTACTGTACCATTAATGTAATATTTCTATCACAGTAATTTGTCATAACTGACTGTACTGTACCATTAATGTAATACTTCTATCACAGTAATTTGTCATGATAACTGACTGTACTGTACCATTAATGTAATACTTCTATCACAGTAATGTGTCATGATAACTGACTGTACTGGACCATTAATGTAATATTTCTATCACAGTAATTTGTCATGATAACTGACTGTACTGTACCATTAATGTAATACTTCTATCACAGTAATTTGTCATGATAACTGACTGTACTGTACCATTAATGTAATACTTCTATCAAAGTAATTTGTCATGATAACTGACTGTACTGTACCATTAATGTAATACTTCTATCACAGTAATTTATCATGATAACTGACTGTACTGTACCATTAATGTAATACTTCTATCACAGTAATATGTCATGCTAACTGACTGTACTGTACCATTAATGTAATACTTCTATCACAGTAATTTGTCATGATAACTGACTGTACTGTACCATTAATGTAATATTTCTATTACAGTAATTTGTCATAACTGACTATACTGTACCATTAATGTAATACTTCTATCACAGTAATTTGTCATGATAACTGACTGTACTGTACCATTAATGTAATACTTCTATCACAGTAATTTGTCATGATAACTGACTGTACTGTACCATTAATGTAATATTTCTATCACAGTAATTTGTCATGATAACTGACTGTACTGTACCATTAATGTAATACTTCTATCACAGTAATTTGTCATGATAACTGACTGTACTGTACCATTAATGTAATACTTCTATCACAGTAATTTGTCATGATAACTGACTGTACTGTACCATTAATGTAATACTTCTATCACAGTAAGTTGTCATGATAACTGACTGTACAGTACCATTAATGTAATACTTCTATCACAGTAATTTGTCATGATAACTGACTGTACTGTACCATTAATGTAATACTTCTATCACAGTAATTTGTCATGATAACTGACTGTACTGTACCATTAATGTAATACTTCTATCACAGTAAGTTGTCATGATAACTGACTGTACTGTACCATTAATGTAATACTTCTATCACAGTAATTTGTCATGATAACTGACTGTACTGTACCATTAATGTAATACTTCTATCACAGTAATTTGTCATGATAACTGACTGTACTGTACCATTAATGTAATACTTCTATCACAGTAATTTGTCATGATACCTGACTGTACTGTACCATTAATGTAATATTTCTTTGGTAGTTTAAGCTGAGCAAATAACATTGTGAAAGATCAACAGACATAGATAACAAAAGAACTGAAATGGTTATGGTGTTTAACACCACTTTCAACAATATTTCAGTTATATCATGGCAGGCAGTTTTATTGGTGTAGGAAACCGAAGTACCTTGAGAAAACCACTGACCTGTTGCAAGTCACTGACAAACTTTACCACATAATATTTTATCGAGTATACCTCGCCATGAGCAGGATTCGATCTCACAACTTCAGTGGCAATAGGAATTGATTGCACGGGTAGTTGTAAATCCAACTACCATACTATCACGACCACGGCAGCCTCAAGAATGAAATGATGATTATGGTTCTTGAAGTCATAACAGGTAAAAATATGGAAATCTTTCTGACCAATATGGTTTATATCATAATAATTACCTGTCCACATCCAGATATACCTTTAACATAGGTGAAATCAAACAATCCATTCTGCATACGGAATAACAGTAGATCTAAAGCCTACAAAATATTACATAAGTTACTTGTGAGTGATGACAAAATATATATTTTTCACATGGAATATATTACATTTGATGATAAAGTCAAAGAGTGTTGAAATACTGCTGAATATTAAGTTGCTCAGACACTCAGAGCCTCCAGCCTGTATCGCTCACATGAATTTGTTTTCTTTTTAGTTATCAATCAATGTCAGCTGGATAAAGTACCACTAAATAATAAGTTTTAATACGATTTTTGTTGATAAGATTTTAAAGGACACATGTAGTATAGTAAAGTAAAGGTGTAGAGTTTGTAAAAATCAAATCATAGTATAAGCAGTAAGCAGTAGTTTGGTATTAATTTATGGTTAATTGAAAATTAAATATTAATGATCATACCTTAACCCACAAAGCTGTAGGGGCGGTGACTGTAACGTTATCATCATGTATGTGAACACCTCCATTTGTCCTGAAAGCAAAATGTTTGTTTTCAGTTGGAATTATATTCGATGTTTTGACTCATTTAAAACAAAAAAGTAACAATAATACAATGTTGTTGACCACTGACCTAGATTTCTATTAACTTTTAATTTCTGTTGGTAAACAATAACACAATCTAATTGACCACCGAGTAGATTTCCATTAACTTTGATTTTCTGTTGGTAAACAAGAATACAATGTTGTTGACCAATGACCTAGATTTCCATTAACTTTGAATTTCTGTTGTTGTTTTCTTAAGTTTGAATTGTTGTGGTTGTTTATATTGTTAACACCTACATGACCTATATACATGTAATGTCATTAATGAAGAGCAACAGGTCATTTATCATTGAATGAGACTGGGTATCTGTGACAATCACATGAATAGTAGCTAGAGTTACATAATACATAAACCTATATAGATGTCATTAAGGTATATTAACAGCTCAGACAGTTTACCACTAGATGAGAGCAGGTAATTGTGGCTACGTTCACAAGAATGGTAGCTGGATTTACAAAGGGAAGCTATAACTTAATTATTATGCAAAATTATTATTACAGTATACATGTATACAGAAATATTTAAATATTTTTATATACATTGAGTGACACTGTTGTGTACAATGGGAGATAATCCTTATAAATATTGTAATCTTCAATGGGAGATAATTCATACACTCCTCAGCTGTGATAACATCTTCTTTGTACATGTATTGTATGTATTTAGCTTAGTTCTGTTTTGTCTTTTGATGATTGTTCAATGTTTGGACTTTAAATCAATAAAATTATTATTATTATTATACCTTTATCTATTATTTAAATATGGTAACAGGTCATGAAGGTTATCATGGGATGAGAGGAGGCTATTCTGGGGACAATCACATGAATGATAGCTGTATTGTCAGTAAAGTGGTCTATAAGCCACCATAACATTGTTATATACAAATGTATAATAGCTGTATTGTCAGTAAAGTGGTATCTATAAGCCACCATAACATTGTCATATACAAATGTATAATAGCTGTATTGTCAGTAAAGTGGTATCTATAAGCCACCATAACATTGTTATATACAAATGTATAATAGAAACCAAAGACTTCATGATATCTATATCAAATAGCCATTACATATATACATGTCAGAATACTGAAAAACTTTAAGACAGGAAAGTTAAAACTACACATCAAATCAAATCTATTCATCTTGATACTCAGATAAGTGATAGTCTTTACCTTGGATAACTGGAAGTAAACATTTTACCTCTCACTTATAAACAAAATTCATATCTAAATACTTAGTAACTTACTTAAATTCTGGCAAGTCAGTGTCAAACCTCACTGCATTTTCACAAACAAAGTTCAATTCTTCATCAATTGCAACACATTTGATCTGCAAAATAAAAATAGAATGTGTAATTATTATATTGTGGCAATTAAAAATAAAAAAAGAATGTGTAATTATATTGTGGCAATTAAAAATAAAAATAGAATGTGTAATTATTATATTGTTGCAATTAAAAATTAAAAGAAAAGGAAAACAGCTCAGTTTTCTGTAATCAATTTTTTTTTAAATACATATAGTTTTTTTATGATTTAGTTTTATTGAGATTTTGTCCAAAAAAATAATGAAAACAGAAGTCTTGCAAGATTATGAGCAGCTTTATTATACATGGTAATGCGTTTTTTACATGATCAACATAAATTTTGGAAACAAAAAATAGTTACATGTTTCCTTCCGCGTCCATAAGTATCTTCTTCTTCTTCAAGTGTAGGAACAAGATTCATTGAATGTATGTGGTTCCGCATATATTTTGGTGTAAACGAAAGTCTTATGAAGCTGTGACTAGCCTATCTATTGCTCGCATCTCAGATTGCATCTGCTCCTAATATGCGAGCGAATCAAGCTCTTTATGTTAAAAAATGTGTACCTAGGATTTTTTGACAAATTTAATCTTCTTCAATCTTCACATGGCTTCACATGCTGATGGATATTATTTTTTTTCTGCACATTCTACACGTTCCGTGTAACACACTCTACTAATGAAGATCTTCTTAACATAAAGTGCAAAGGTGATATTAAATCTCGGATCCTCTCTCGTACGTCCGATACCACTGAAACCCGGAACCCGTGTGTAATAAAAGTCATTTTGTTAGCTTGTCCTACTTATATTGCTATTATCAAATTTTATTAAATCTCTTCTGACATACTGACAAGTAAAAAAATTTCTGTGCGGCAATTAAATGAGACTAGATTCGACCCTAAAAAAGTCGTCCCCGATATATCTCGGCCCCAAAAATTTCGACACTATAAATGCACTAGATGAACGTGAAATTGGCAGATAATTTTCAGATTCGCGAGCATTCATGGCCGTGCCTGTTTCATATTACTTTATTTTAATTACTTTGTGTATTTTGCTAAAAAAAACAGGTTAGTTTTCTTGGAAATTTTGATTGAACAGTTGAAATATTTTAAAAATTGCAAATCTAAGAACTGCTACCCTTTAAAATTATGAACTTTGTATTGTTTTTGCTCTAGTCAGTATAAAAATCAGGTCAGATCCAGGTAGGGGCATATTGGATAACAATATGCTGTGATAACACACAGGGAAAAAGATTAACAGTTGCCCAGTCGCCAATGCAACCAAAATTTTCATTGGGCAACCTATTTTACGCATAGCAATCGCCCAGCTGGCGACCTACAAAATTTATTTGGCACCAGTGATTTTCCAACTGCGTTTTGTGAAACCAGAGGCTCTCAAGAGCCTGTATCGTTCACCTGGTAATAAAAAAAAACAATTGGTCCTATGTAAAAACTATGTCCTGCGTCATCTTGGAATTACGATCAACATAAAAAACATAAAGTTTGTAAAGGACCTTCCAATGATTGATGCACAGTTTAGGTTCAATCAGTGCAATAGCTTCAGAGAAGAATATATTTCTGTATTTTCCCCATATGGTTCTGTGTTAATACTATGACCTGTGGTGGCAGCCATCTTGGATTTCCGATCGGCATAAAAAACAGGACCTTCCAATGATCATTCCTGGGCAGTTTGGTTTCAACTGTCCAAGTGGTTTCAGAGAAGAAGCATTTTGAAACATTTTTCCCATAGGGTCCAATGTTAAACTAAGTCCTGCCGTAGCCGCCATTTTGAATTTCATATCAGAATAAAAAACGTATATTTTGTAGAGGACCATTCAATGAACATTCATGCACAGTTTGGCTTTAATCATATTTGTAGTTTCTGAGAAGAAGGCATTTGAACATTTTCCCATAGGGTCCAATGTTAATCTATGTATTGCGGTGGTGGCCATCTTGGATTTCCGATTGGCATAAAAAACATAAAATTTGTAGAGGACCTTCCAATGATCATTCCTAGGCAGTTTGGTTTCAATTATCCAAGTGGTTTCAGAGAAGAAGCGTTTTGAAACATTTTTCCCATAGGGTCCAATGTTAAACTAAGTCCTGCCATAGCCGCCATTTTGAATTTCATACCAGAACCAAAAACGTAAAGTTTGTAGAGGACCATCTAATGAACATTCATGTACAGTTTGGCTTTAATCATATTTGTAGTTTCTGAGTAGAAGGCATTTGAATATTTTCCCATAGGGTCCAATATTAATCTATGTCCTGCGGTGGCGGCCATCTTGGATTTCCGACCGGCATAAAAAACAGACAATTTGTAGAGGACCTTCCAATGATCATTCCTGGGCAGTTTGGTTTCAACTGTCCAAGTGGTTTCAGAGAAGAAGCATTTTGAAACATTTTCCCCATAGGGTCCAATGTTAAACTAAGTTCTGCCGTAGCCGCCATTTTGAATTTCATATCGGAACAAAAAACCTTAAGATTGTAGAGGACCATCCAATGAACATTCATGTACAGTTTGGCTTTAATCATATTTGTAGTTTCTGAGAAGAAGGCATTTGAACATTTTCCCATAGGGTCCAATGTTAATCTATGTATTGCGGTGGCGGCCATCTTGGATTTCCGATCGGCATAAAAAACATAAAATTTCTAGAGGACCTTCCAATGATCATTCCTAGGCAGTTTGGTTTCAATTATCCAAGTGGTTTCAGAGAAGAAGCGTTTTGAAACATTTTTCCCATAGGGTTCAATGTTAAACTAAGTCCTGCCGTAGCCGCCATTTTGAATTTCATACCGGAACAAAAAACGTAAAGTTTGTAGAGGACCATCTAATGAACATTCATGTACAGTTTGGCTTTAATCATATTTGTAGTTTCTGAGTAGAAGGCATTTGAATATTTTCCCATAGGGTCCAATGTTAATCTATGTCCTGCGGTGGCGGCCATCTTGGATTTCCGACCGGCATAAAAAACAGATAATTTGTAGAGGACCTTCCAATGATCATTCCTGGGCAGTTTGGTTTCAACTGTCCTAGTGGTTTCAGAGAAGAAGCATTTTGAAACATTTTTCCCATAGGGTCCAATGTTAAACTAAGTCCTGCCGTAGGCGCCATTTTGAATTTCATATCGGAACAAAAAACCTTAAGATTGTAGAGGACCATCCAATGAACATTCATGTACAGTTTGGCTTTAATAATATTTGTAGTTTCTGAGAAGAAGGCATTTGAACATTTTCCCATAGGGTCCAATGTTAATCTATGTCCTGCGGTGGCGGCCATCTTGGATTTCCGACCAGCATAAAAAACAGAAAATGTGTAGAGGACCTTCCAATGATCATTCCTGGGCAGTTTGGTTTCAACTGTCCAAGTGGTTTCAAAGAAGAAGCATTTTGAAACATTTTTCCCATAGGGTCCAATGTTAAACTAAATCCTGTCGTAGCCGCCATTTTGAATTTCATATCGGAACAAAAAACCTTAAGATTGTAGAGGACCATCCAATCAACATTCATGTACAGTTTGGCTTTAATAATATTTGTAGTTTCTGAGAAGAAGGCATTTGAACATTTTCCCATAGGGTCCAATGTTAATCTATGTCCTGCGGTGGCGGCCATCTTGGATTTTCGACCGGCATAAAAAACAAAAAATTTGTAGAGGACATTCCAATGATCATTCCTGGGCAGTTTGGTTTCAACTGTCCAAGTGGTTTCAGAGAAGAAGCATTTTGAAACATTTTTCCCATAGGGTCCAATGTTAAACTAAGTCCTGCCGTAGCCGCCATTTTGAATTTCATATCGGAACAAAAAACCTTAAGATTGTAGAGGACCATCCAATGAACATTCATGTACAGTTTGGCTTTAATCATATTTGTAGTTTCTGAGAAGAAGGCATTTGAACATTTTCCCATAGGGTCCAATGTTAATCTATGTCCTGCGGTGGCGGCCATCTTGGATTTCCGACCGGCATAAAAAACAGAAAATTTGTAGAGGACCTTCCAATGATCATTCCTGGGCAGTTTGGTTTCAACTGTCCAAGTGGTTTCAGAGAAGAAGCATTTTGAAACATTTTTCCCATAGGGTTCAATGCTAAACTAAGTCCTGTCGTAGCCGCCATTTTGAATTTCATATCGGAACAAAAAACCTTAAGATTGTAGAGGACCATCCAATCAACATTCATGTACAGTTTGGCTTTAATAATATTTGTAGTTTCTGAGAAGAAGGCATTTGAACATTTTCCCATAGGGTCCAATGTTAATCTATGTCCTGCGGTGGCGGCCATCTTGGATTTTCGACCGGCATAAAAAACCTTAAATTTGTAGAGGACCTTCCAATGATCATTCCTGGGCAGTTTGGTTTCAACTGTCCAAGTGGTTTCAGAGAAGAAGCATTTTGAAACATTTTTCCCATAGGGTCCAATGTTAAACTAAGTCCTGCCGTAGCCGCCATTTTGAATTTCATATCGGAACAAAAAACCTTAAGATTGTAGAGGACCATCCAATGAACATTCATGTACAGTTTGGCTTTAATCATATTTGTAGTTTCTGAGAAGAAGGCATTTGAACATTTTCCCATAGGGTCCAATGTTAATCTATGTCCTGCGATGGCGGCCATCTTGGATTTCCGATCGGCATAAAAAACAGTAACTTGGTAAAGGACATTCCAATGATCATTCCTTTACAGTTTGGGTTCAGTCAGTTCATTAGTTTCGGAGAAGAAGATCTTTGAAATTTCGGCCAATCAGAGCATATTATTGGCCCTGGCAGCCATATTGAATATCCGACTGGAACGAAAAACAGTAACTTTGTAGAGGACCATCCAAGGAACATTCCTGCTAAGTTCGGTTCCAATCGGCCAAGTGGTTTCGGAGAAGAAGCTTGAAATGTGAAAAGTTTACAGACGACAGACGACAGACGACGGACGCCAAGTGATGGCAATAGTTCACCTGGACCTTTGGTCCAGGTGAACTAAAAAAGCTCTTTTTGATGGTAAATTTTTTCGTAAAAATCGTTTATGAAAGCTTTTTCAAATGAAATTAAAAGTCAAACATTTTATAATTTATGACCTGGTTACTGTTTGTTTTGATTATGCAAACGAAATACTACGCACAAGATACCGGGAACCAGTGCAGTATATTGGGTCGCTTGATTTGTTGTACCGGACTGCGATAAAACTTCAGAAAAACGAAAGCGGAAAGAGTAGTATTTGGAATAAATTTTATATTAAAGATGTTTATTGAAATAAATTTAATATAAAAATAGTAAATATGTCCTGTGATTTACGTTGCTTGATATTTTGTTAATTCATTGGGAACTAAAAACGGAAAACAGTTGGTGAAGCGGAATACGCGAATTATTGCCAATTGAGTTTTAAAGTTAAAAATAAAAATGTCACGATGTTGGATAATTCTAAATAATATGCAAAATTTTTTACCAGAAATGATGGAAGCAAGCACATTGTACATGTAACTTGAATCCTTTGGATTAAAAAAAAAATATTACTGCCCGAGAGCAATGAGGTTGATGACGTTATTAAAACTAGTGAAATTGTTTGTGCTTCAAGTGAGTCCGACCCATTGTCACAGACACTAGTAGTAGTACTGATACACAGTCTTCACATTAAACTTTTTAACTTACCAGCCAGGGGGACTTGTGCCAATGGAATTTTTACAAGTCCCCCCCTGAAATTTACAAGTCCCCCATATCAAGACAATTTTGTCCAAGGTTTAGATCAACGACTGAAATAAATAGGTTCAGTTGGGTTTGAGATGTACGGTTGTACCTAGATTAATAATACTGGTGTGGCTTACTACTTTCGTGCTGTTTGACAGCATCAAGTTTGAACTTATTTGTTCCTTTGACAAACACTCTGTCGACTTAATGATTTCTGCACCAGTTGCAGAACATCAATTGCTTGTATTCCTCGTAGACGTAGGCCAGCCAAGAACGATCTTTCGTCCATTGAGGAAGAAATTTTCTTTCCCTGGATTCTTTATCATACTTTTTTTTTGCCACCTGTCTTTCGTCCGCCGATGCCGGTCTTTTTAAATTTTTTGCTGGGGATAGACCCCTCGACATATCGTAGAAAGCTCATGGCTGAGATTTACTTAGCCATACTTGTTGTTTACCATGACTTGACACTTTTATTATATTATTTATCTTATTTTACAGTTTCGACCAATCAAAAATTCCGATACATAATATTCCATCAAATTGACCAATCACTGAATCAGCATAGCGGAAACAAACCAGAGGCTCTCAAGAGCCTGTATCGTTCACCTGGTAATAAAAAAAACCAATTGGTCCTATGTAAAAACTATGTCCTGCGTCATCTTGGAATTACGATCAACATAAAAAACACAAAGTTTGTAAAGGACCTTCCAATGATTGATGCACAGTTTAGGTTCAATCAGTGCAATAGCTTCAGAGAAGAATATATTTCTGTATTTTCCCCATATGGTTCTGTGTTAATACTATGACCTGTGGTGGCAGCCATCTTGGATTTCCGATCGGCATAAAAAACAGGACCTTCCAATGATCATTCCTGGGCAGTTTGGTTTCAACTGTCCAAGTGGTTTCAGAGAAGAAGCATTTTGAAACATTTTTCCCATAGGGTCCAATGTTAAACTAAGTCCTGCCGTAGCTGCCATTTTGAATTTCATATCAGAATGAAAAACGTATATTTTGTAGAGGACCATTCAATGAACATTCATGTACAGTTTGGCTTTAATCATATTTGTAGTTTCTGAGAAAAAGGCATTTGAACATTTTCCCATAGGGTCCAATGTTAATCTATGTCCTGCGGTGGTGGCCATCTTGGATTTCCGATCGGCATAAAAAAACAGAAACTTTGTAGAGGACCTTCCAATGATCATTCCTGGGCAGTTTGGTTTTAACTGTCCAAGTGGTTTCAGAGAAGAAGCATTTTGAAACATTTTTCCCATAGGGTCCAATGTTAAACTAAGTCCTGCCGTAGCCGCCATTTTGAATTTCATATCGGAACAAAAAACCTTAAGATTGTAGAGGACCATCCAATGAACATTCATGTACAGTTTGGCTTTAATCATATTTGTAGTTTCTGAGAAGAAGGCATTTGAACATTTTCCCATAGGGTCCAATGTTAATCTATGTCCTGCGGTGGTGGCCATCTTGGATTTCCGACCGGCATAAAAAACAGAAACTTTGTAGAGGACCTTCCAATGATCATTCCTGGGCAGTTTGGTTTCAACTGTCCAAGTGGTTTCAGAGAAGAAGCATTTTGAAACATTTTTCCCATAGGGTCCAATGTTAAACTAAGTCCTGCCGTAGCCGCCATTTTGAATTTCATATCGGAACAAAAAACGTAAAGTTTATAGAGGACCATCCAATGAACATTCTTGTACAATTTGGCTTTAATCATATTTGTAGTTTCTGAGAAGAAGGCATTTGAACATTTTCCCATAGGGTCCAATGTTAATCTATGTCCTGCGGTGGTGGCCATCTTGGATTTCCGATCGGCATAAAAAACACACACCTTGTAGAGGACCTTCCAATGATCATTCCTGGGCAGTTTGGTTTCAATTATCCAAGTGGTTTCAGAGAAGAAGCGTTTTGAAACATTTTTCCCATAGGGTCCAATGTTAAACTAAGTCCTGCCGTAGCCGCCATTTTGAATTTTATATCGGAACAAAAACCTTAGGTTTGTAGAGGACCATCCAATGAACATTCATGTACAGTTTGGCTTTAATCATATTTGTAGTTTCTGAGAAGAAGGCATTTGAACATTTTCCCATAGGGTCCAATGTTAATCTATGTCCTGCGGTGGTGGCCATCTTGGATTTCCGACCGGCATAAAAAACAGAAACTTTGTAGAGGACCTTCCAATGATCATTCCTGGGCAGTTTGGTTTCAATTATCCAAGTGGTTTCAGAGAAGAAGCGTTTTGAAACATTTTTCCCATAGGGTCCAATGTTAAACTAAGTCCTGCCGTAGCCGCCATTTTGAATTTCATACCAGAACAAAAAACGTAAAGTTTGTAGAGAACCATCTAATGAACATTCATGTACAGTTTGGCTTTAATCATATTTGTAGTTTCTGAGTAGAAGGCATTTGAATATTTTCCCATAGGGTCCAATGTTAATCTATGTCCTGCGGTGGCGGCCATCTTGGATTTCCGACCGGCATAAATGACAAAAAATTTGTAGAGGACCTTCCAATGATCATTCCTGGGCAGTTTAGTTTCAACTGTCCAAGTGGTTTCAGAGAAGAAGCATTTTGAAACATTTTTCCCATAGGGTCCAATGTTAAACTAAGTCCTGCCGTAGCCGCCATTTTGAATTTCATACCAGAACAAAAAACGTAAAGTTTGTAGAGGACCATCTAATGAACATTCATGTACAGTTTGGCTTTAATCATATTTGTAGTTTCTGAGTAGAAGGCATTTGAACATTTTCCCATAGGGTCCAATGTTAATCTATGTATTGCGGTGGTGGCCATCTTGGATTTCCGATCGGCATAAAAAACATAAAATTTGTAGAGGGCCTTCCAATGATCATTCCTAGGCAGTTTGGTTTCAATTATCCAAGTGGTTTCAGAGAAGAAGCGTTTTGAAACATTTTTCCCATAGGGTCCAATGTTAAACTAAGTCCTGCCGTAGCCGCCATTTTGAATTTCATACCAGAACAAAAAACGTAAAGTTTGTAGAGGACCATCTAATGAACATTCATGTACAGTTTGGCTTTAATCATATTTGTAGTTTCTGAGTAGAAGGCATTTGAATATTTTCCCATAGGGTCCAATGTTAATCTATGTCCTGCGGTGGCGGCCATCTTGGATTTCCGACCGGCATAAAAAACAGACAATTTGTAGAGGACCTTCCAATGATCATTCCTGGGCAGTTTGGTTTCAACTGTCCAAGTGGTTTCAGAGAAGAAGCATTTTGAAACATTTTTCCCATAGGGTCCAATGTTAAACTAAGTCCTGCCGTAGCCGCCATTTTGAATTTCATACCGGAACAAAAAACCTAAAGTTTGTAGAGGACCATCTAATGAACATTCATGTACAGTTTGGCTTTAATCATATTTGTAGTTTCTGAGTAGAAGGCATTTGAATATTTTCCCATAGGGTCCAATGTTAATCTATGTCCTGCGGTGGCGGCCATCTTGGATTTCTGACCGGCATAAAAAACGGAAAATTTGTAGAGGACCTTCCAATGATCATTGCTGGGCAGTTTGGTTTCAACTGTCCAAGTGGTTTCAGAGAAGAAGCATTTTGAAACATTTTTCCCATAGGGTCCAATGTTAAACTAAGTTCTGCCGTAGCCGCCATTTTGAATTTCATATCGGAACAAAAAACCTTAAGATTGTAGAGGACCATCCAATGAACATTCATGTACAGTTTGGCTTTAATAATATTTGTAGTTTCTGAGAAGAAGGCATTTGAACATTTTCCCATAGGGTCCAATGTTAATCTATGTCCTGCGGTGGCGGCCATCTTGGATTTCCGACCGGCATAAAAAACATAAAATTTGTAGAGGACCTTCCAATGATCATTCCTGGGCAGTTTGGTTTCAACTGTCCAAGTGGTTTCAGAGAAGAAGCATTTTGAAACATTTTTCCCATAGGGTCCAATGTTAAACTAAGTCCTGCCGTAGCCGCCATTTTGAATTTCATATCGGAACAAAAAACCTTAGGATTGTAGAGGACCATCCAATGAACATTCATGTACAGTTTGGCTTTAATCATATTTGTAGTTTCTGAGAAGAAGGCATTTGAACATTTTCCCATAGGGTCCAATGTTAATCTATGTCCTGCGATGGCGGCCATCTTGGATTTCCGATCGGCATAAAAAACAGTAACTTGGTAAAGGACATTCCAATGATCATTCCTTTACAGTTTGGGTTCAGTCAGTTCATTAGTTTCGGAGAAGAAGATCTTTGAAATTTCAGCCAATCAGAGCATATTATTGGCCCTGGCAGCCATATTGAATATCCGACTGGAACGAAAAACAGTAACTTTGTAGAGGACCATCCAAGGAACATTCCTGCTAAGTTCGGTTCCAATCGGCCAAGTGGTTTCGGAGAAGAAGCTTGAAATGTGAAAAGTTTACAGACGACAGACGACAGACGACGGACGCCAAGTGATGGCAATAGTTCACATGGACCTTTGGTCCAGGTGAACTAAAAAGAAATATTTTGACTGACAAGACTGTCGTAAAAAACCCGAACTATATATCGTGCTAGACTTTTGTTGCTAGGCAATGCAACACGCTTTTTTGACCAATCGCAACGGTCTCGACAGACCACGGAAAACGAGATCAGAGATACACAAGATACACAAGTCACAGCTGAAAAAATTGTCACAAGCCAGTAGGACTTCTCATATGTCAAATTTCACAAGTCCCTAATAAATTTCACAAGCCATTGGCGTCGGACTTGTGGCTAAATTCGCAGACTGGATACACCAATGCCATGTCCCCCAGAAGTTGTACGCCTTGTTACCACTGTCAGTGTCATTTCAGAAACAACAAATTCAAATTCTTTATTACCTAACACAGCTTCAAATGACATCCAACAACATGTAAATAGTGCAATTAGTGGCAGTCTTAACAGTATAATAGGCCCCGGGCAAAATAATCCCTTTTGGGATTCGAAGCCAGAGTTGTTTTCTCATATTGCCTGCCTCCGAATCCCTTATCAACCATGCATAGTTCTATTCGGGAATTTTTTTTCCGGTACCCCCGCCTCTAACCGGTGTGAATTACACCTGTACCTCAATGTCGTGCCAACCGGCGCTGGAGTATTCAAAAGTAGACATATTTTGCTGCATAAATATGTAAATAGAATCATGATCACCTTCCTATGACACCAGATACAGCTCATCATTCCCAGCCGCCACTTCAGATCCATTGAATGTCGTCATTTTGACTTGTTTTGAAAGTATGTCACGTGATCACTTTTTCCATTACGTGGTATAGTCTATTCCATACATCTGATTTATCGGTATTGAAGCATTCTTTTCTTTTTACACGAGGAGCTTCTTCTGTTAATTCTTGTAGTGTATATATTCAGATTAATTTCAATACCTTTGCATTTGCAAAGAAAATTTTCCACATAAAGTAGATATAATCAGTATTTTGGTAATGTTGGAGAATGTTTTATATTTTATATGATATGAAGTATGGAATAGACTATACCACGTAATTCGTGGAAAAAGCTCTCACATGACATACTTTCAAAACAAGTCAAAATGGCGACATTCAATGAATCTGAAGCGGCGGCTGGGAATAATGAGCTGTGTCTGGCGTTATAGGTAGGTGATCATGATTCTATTTACATATTCATGCAGCAAAATATGTCTACTTTTGAATACTCCAGTGCCGGTTGGAACGATATTGACTGAGGTGCAGGCGTAATTCACGCCGTTTCGAGGCAGGGGTACCTGAAAAAAAATTCCTGAATAGAATTATGCATGGTTGACAATGGATTCGGAGTCAGGCAATATCAGAAAATAACTCTGGCTTCGAATCCCAAAAGAGATTACGGGCAAAACAGTGCACTGGGGCCCATAACTACACAATCACTAACATTCTATCTATCTATGGTGTTGACTTGAAAAAGGTCGTTGACCCATCACTGAAGTATTTACAAGGTTGAAGGTAAATGACCGATAAAATAAAACATATATTTATTGTATTGCACGGCTGGTAATCGGCACAAGCAGAACAGTCGGTTCTGCAAAGAAATTCGTGAGGATAACTTCCGGTTTTGGTGGAGGAGAGTTCACGAAGACGCTTCGCAAGGTATGTACATGTCAAAAATTGAAATTTGCTTTTTTACTGCTCGAATATTGCAAAATCAGAGAATGCTATGCTGTGGCGAATGCTTTCACGATTAGAAACATGTATAGTTTATTGTTGTATATGAACTGTAGCTCTCGCAAAATCAATCGTCCCACGAAAAACATGACGAAAATTGTAACACTCTTACATTTCTAAATTGTTCTTGACAAAGATGCAAGTTAAATTTTCAATATTTTTTCATCGTGGGAGTCTAAATGTAATCGGGGATAAATTCCGATTCATCAGAAGTAAATTGAAGTCTAGATAAATCTACAAACTGTCAATTTCCTCGTTTTCCTGCTTGAGGAGATCGGTTCTGATAGAGCACGTTGCAAATGCATGAGGAGATTTGCTAGTTTTGTTAATTGTTTTCTGCAAAATTGATAAATTGACACTTTTAAACACAAAACTGATAAATACTCTGTCCACTTTCAGGAGATGCCATGATTCAAAGGAAAGAGGAAATGGGGACTGACATTGACTCTTTACAAAAAATCATTTCGATATAGATTGCCTGTATCTCCGCCGCCAAGGAAACGAACAAAAACAAGTAGCAGTACACCAAATTTAAAATACCCATCAATCAGGAGACCAAGTTTATCAAAAAAATCTCTTTCAATTTCAAAATATTTATATCCTTTCAAACGGGTTTCCACACCTATTCGGCGTTGAAGATCCTGTTAAAATGGCACTTTCATGTTTTGGGCCAGACATAAACCGAATGAAGCGACCACCAAATAACTTTCTCCCTAACCAAAAAAATTGGAGAGTTGATGACGAATTTCTCATTTGACGTGATTCATCTTTGTCAAACCATTCTACAATGTCCAAAAACAACTCAAATGCAATGTTATTCAAAGGGAATTTTGTACTAATTTAAAGAATTTCAATAGCTTGTCCTTTTTCCCAACATCAGAAAGTTTGTCAAGAACATCTTGAAAAACTTCAACTACTGAAGCTTCTTCCTTCGGGTCAACTTCTATCTTGCCTATACTTTCATCAAGACTCATAAAGGAAACATTTTGTAGATCTGCGGTGAAGTTTCCGTCATCTTTAGTAAAAAGGTTGCGCCGAATAGGTGTGGAAACCCGTTTGAAAGGATATAAATATTTTGAAATTGAAAGAGATTTTTTTAATAAACTTGGTGTCCTGGTTGATGGGGATTTTAAATTTGGTGTACTGCTACTTGTTTTTGTTCGTTTCCTTGGCGGTGATACAGGCAATCTATATCGAAATGGTTTTTTGTAAAGAGTCAATGTCAGTCCCCTTTTCCTCTTTCCCTTGAATCCTGGCATCTCCTAAAAGTGGACAGAGAATAGTTTATTTTGATTAGAGTATTTATCAGTTTTATGTTTAAAAGTGTCAATATATCAATTTTGCAGAAAACAATTAACAAAACTTGCAAATCTCCTCATGCATTTGCAATGTGCTCTATCAGAACCGATCTCCTCAAGCAGGAAAACGAGGAAATTGACAGTTTGTAGATTTATCTAGACTTCAATTTACTTCTGACAAATCGGAATTCATCCCCGATTACATTTAGACTCCCACGATGAAAAAATATTGAAAATTTAACTTGCATCTTTGTCAAAAACAACTTAGAAATGTAAGTGTCACAATTTTCGTCATGTTTTTCGTGGGACGATTGATTTTGCGAGAGTTACAGTTCATATACAACAATAAACTATACATGTTTCTAATCGTGAAAGCATTCGCCACAGCATAGCATTCTCTGATTTTGCAATATTAGAGCAGTAAAAAAGCAAATTTCAATTTTTGACATGTACATACCTTTCGAAGCGTCTTCGTGAACTCTCCTCCACCAAAACCGGAAGTTATCCTCACGAATTTCTTTGCAGAACCGACTGTTCTGCTTGTGCCGATTACCAGCCGTGATTGGTACTTCCAAAAAAATTAGTGTTTAAACACTAAAAAACATATTGTACACAACAAACATAAATTAGCATGTTCCCTGACACATAACAGTTATATAACATGGTAAGTTTATCTTACATTTTTATGCGGGTGTTGTGAGATTTGATTTTGAGTATTGTAGATATTTCCGACTCACATAAAAGGTGAGACTGAAAAAAATCAAAAATATAATGTATAATTTCTTGATTACCTGCTGTGTGCTGAAGTCAAAACCTAGATATATAGAGCTTTGACTCATTTCTCCACTGAAAATGTTGCGTTTACGTCTCCCAACCATTGATCCAAGATATAGTGTATATTTCAATTCTATTTATTGCAACAGTCAATTCATTGTTATTTTCAAGTATTTCGAATATTATTTATTAATAGATTCATATTTCATTTACCGACTTAAATAATTGTATTTTTTTTTAAAGTAAAGCTTATGAAATTAAAAATAATTATTACTAAAGTAGGTTCACAAATCTACACTATATAATGCTGCAATAAAAATTCGGAGTCAATCACGGACAGATATGCTCTGATATCCGTTGTGTTGAAATCGCACACATCATTTTAAAAAGACATCACGATTACCGGGATCTTAATTTTTAATTTCTGAAAGTCTTTAAGTCATAGCCTCCAATCTTAGTTGTTTGTCAAAATGAAATGTACCTGCATATTGAGTTCTTCTTCTTCCCGGATACGAGTCGGACTCTGTAGTAGCTGCGGAACCGTAGCCCTTTATGGTCTTATTACTAATTTTTTTTTTCTTGGCAGACCATAGGGCTACGGATTTCACTCTATCAAAAATTTGCGGAACTCCTACCAAGAATACGTCGCACCTTTCAACAGTAATTTTCACAACAAAACGCTTTGTGAGAGCGGAGTCATGTGGATAACTCGTTTCGTTACATATTTATCTATCGCTTTTCATATTTACTTACTTATTATTATTCATTTCTAGCTCATTATAATAAAAAATGTTTCGATATTAACTGATTTCACCTACTTAGTCCCGCCATCTTGTCTCTGTTGGTATTCTCGCTTTGAGGTCACATGACTTTTGAGAGATGACTCTAACAGCAAAACACGTGTTCGGTTTAAAGTATACATGAAAAACTTGGAATATGTTGAATGAGAGTTCACCTCAGTTGGAATAATCATAGAAGAAAATAACATTTCTGGTTAATATATGTAAAATATTTAACTGTGGTTTGACTAAATATTTTATTTCATAAACAAAATCTCCGTGCAAAATGTGCGGTAAAACGTAAACAAACCGAACACGTGTTTTGCTGTTAGAGTCGTCTCTCAAAAGTCATGTGACCTCAAAGCGAGAATACCAACAAAGACAAGATGGCGGGACTAAGTAGGTGAAATCAGTTAATATCGGAACATTTTTTATTATAATGAGCTAGAAATGAATAATAATAAGTAAGTAAATATGAAAAGCGATAGATAAATATGTAACGAAACGAGTTATCCACATGACTCCGCTCTCACAAAGCGTTTTGTTGTGAAAATTACTGTTGAAAGGTGCGACGTATTCTTGGTAGGAGTTCCGCAAATTTTTGATAGAGTGAAATCCGTAGCCCTATGGTCTGTCAAGAAAAATTTTTTTAGTAATAAGACCATAAAGGGCTACGGTTCCGCAGCTAACTCTGTAGTTACTGAGTGTGTGTTAATCTCGTTGAGATTAGGATTCCGAAGAAATTTTCTGTCTGTTCTTACACAGGAGTCGGAAGTTCTATCAATAATAAGGTTAGTCCGAGATTCCTCTGTCGTCCGACGACAGAGGAATCTCGGACTATAATAATGGTATAGGGGCACCTCGAAGATCGCTGGGCAACTATAAAAACACATTTTTATAGTTGCCCAGCGATCTTCGAGGTGCCCCTATACCTTATTATTGATAGAACTTCCGACTCCTGTGGTTCTTCATCCTAATCTCGTTTCAAGCCCTATCAAGGGTATTCTGGAAATTTTAAATTTGACCACCCGGTGCATTCCGATGGATATTTTGGCATGGACCGATTGTGTCAGATCAAGTGCAGGTAAGATTTCATAAATAGACATATTTTCTAGTTCAAATCTGCAAAAATATTGATATTTCCTTACCTTTTACAGCGTATATCCGACAAAATAATCCAAAATCTACTTTAAGCTGACCGCCATTTTACTGAACTCTAGTATTACACCACGTGATCAAAAATCGTGACGTATTTTGGTATAGTCTGTTTCGTAGTTCGAGATGTCGATGTCAAATATTATATTATAATTTAAAAATCCCATATACACGGCTTGAAATTTTGTAATTTTGTTATAAATATTTTATTAAAACCAATCAACAGCCCATAAAAGATATGCTTGCATATACACAATAAATAATTGACATCGACCTTTCATTTAGAAACATGCTGTAGCAAAATTCGTGACGATTTTGATCACGTGGTGTAGTTCATGAGTTCAGTAAAATGGCGGTCAGCTTAAAGTGGATTTTGGATTATTTTGTCGGATATACGCTGTAAAAGGTAAGGAAATATCAATATTTTTGCAGATTTGAACTGGAAAATATGTCTATTTATGAAATCTTACCTGCACTTGATCTGACACAATCCGTCCATGCCAAAATATCCATCGGAATGCACGGGTGGTCAAATTTAAAATTTCCAGAATATCCTTGATAGGGCTTGAAACGAGATTAGGATGAAGAACAGACAGAAAATTTCTTCGGAATGCTAATCTCAACGAGATTAAGTGTGTGTGACTCGGGCGCATAAACAATAAGACAGGGTGCCCCTCCAAAACAGGGAAAACACTCATTCTAATGAAATGTGGCCAAAGTAGTGTTTTTCGTGTCGCATATAATGATGGGCGATTAAAAATTATCTTGAGTGTACCAGGTGGCGAAAATTCGATTTGCTCTTCAATGGGATGTTAAATTGACAATTAAAAAAAATTGGACTACCTTACGGCATTGTTAAGGGCTGATTTTCAGGATGTTAAATTTCAGTTGTGTACGAAAACGTCATGTCGCTTGCAAAGATGTCACTATTAGATGCTTTATTTTAATTTGCCTTGTGATGAAGACGATAAACATTCAACAACGTTTTATGCACAAAGGTGTTAGGAATGTATTGCACAACTATTTTTGTATGAGTTACTAAATAGGCTTGATATCACAATATAACTTAAGTGTCGCAAAAATGCTCCTAACTTCCGTAACACTTTCAAAATTAATTGTTGAGAAATCATACCAAGCAGCTGAATTTAAACATTTCTAGCAACGGAAACAGAATAGCTCAATTCCCTGACCAAGCATTTATCGAATTAATTACTCCAAACGTTTTCGAACAAGACATGCAAATCTTAAAATTTTCGAATGTCTCCTTTAAGAGACTAACTTCCGTAACGCAATATTTAGCCATTTTGGTCCGATCTACCGCTCCCATCCTAGAACTACAAATAAAGCAGAATAAAATCTTTAAATATTTGAATTAGGGGCGAGTACATATTACGGGAATTGCAAACTACAGTTTCTTTTTATTGCCTATACTAACTTCCGTAACTTCTAACTTCCGTAACAGTTTTTTTCGCGGAATTCCTCATCTTTCCGGAAACCGAATCCACTAAACTTATTAGTTTTTCATACATCACCGGATGTTGTTCTCTGGAAAAGCAGACAGCTTTTTAGATAATCCTCAATGAAAACGGAGACATTAGAAAGAAAACCAAGGTAAGTTTTATTTGATGATGGAATATATATATATATATATATTCATTATTAATATACCGTAGTATAAAAAGTATTTAGTTTTAATAAATTCATACAGTTACCAAAACGTACCACGTTTCGTCTGCTCAGTACCGGTGAAATGTGAACTTATTTTGACCGGGCCGTTACGGAAGTTAGCCAATAAATTTATGTCTTCCATTTGAGCATGGGACAGAAGTTTTCTTCAGTTAAAACACTTTTAGCAACGTTTTGAGATGCATCATGACCAAATCCTGAACAGAAGTAGTAAATATACTGCGAAACTCTTACCTGAACTATGAAAAAAAAGAAAAAAAAGACAACACATTAAAAAAACAACAACAAACAATAAAAACAATTTTCTCTTGAATGGATTTTTTAATGCCAGATAGCCTGATGCTTTTGTGAGGAGCATGCTTGCCGTTACAGTAACTGCAATTCCTTCTGAACGTACACGTAGCCCGTTAGTTACAACAATTTCCTTCATGGTATCTTTATCCTGAGTATACGTACCCGGATAGAACCACCGACCATGGGCAAGCAACTGGTAAACTTTATCACTTGCGGCTGCGAGTCGAGTGCACCTTTTTTTTTTATTTACACAGCCGGGCACGAACCCACGCCGTGATAGGTGATAGGCTTGTATGAGTTGTGATGGACTCGGTGCAAGTATCAAAAGAGGGGCGGACATGGCGAGTCGACAGTGGAAAGTATTGATTCAGAATGCAGAAGACTTTTACGCCTGGGCCAAACAAACAGAGGAAAATGGAAGCAAGATCAAGTATTTATTCCTTCTGAACGTACACGTAGCCCGTTAGTTACAACAATTTCCTTCATGGTATCTTTATCCTGAGTATACGTACCCGGATAGAACCACCGACCATGGGCAAGCAACTGGTAAACTTTATCACTTGCGGCTGCGAGTCGAGTGCACCTTTTTTTTTTATTTACACAGCCGGGCACGAACCCACGCCGTGATAGGTGATAGGCTTGTATGAGTTGTGATGGACTCGGTGCAAGTATCAAAAGAGGAGTGGACATGGCGAGTCGACAGTGGAAAGTATTGATTCAGAATGCAGAAGACTTTTACGCCTGGGCCAAACAAACAGAGGAAAATGGAAGCAAGATCAAGTATTTATTTTATAATCAAGAAGACGTTGACAATGGCGACAAAATACTGCAAGAAAAAAAAAACCTCTGCCGATTGCAGGAACATTCAGGTTACACGCTGTAGTGCCGACCAGTAAGTACACACTCATGACGAGAGATATGTCATGCTCTTGCGAGGAATGTCTCAAGGATGTCAGAACCAGTCCGCATGCCTGGAAAGAACACACTCTTTGTAAAAGAGGAAATGGAAATGATGACAACAATGACCAAACTGGTCTAGTTACTGAAGAACTGGAGACACTGAACCAGGTTGAGACAGTAAATCAGATTGAACTTGACATTCAACCAAATACCTGGGTTTCTTGCGTTTACGAACATAATTGGTATATCGGATAGGTAGAGAACGGTGACAAGGATGACAACGAAGTTGAAGTAAATTTTCTTGAAAAATCAGGGAAGTATGGGAAAGAGTATAAATGGCCTACTCGTCCTGACAAAATTTGGATACCGAGAACAGACATTCTAACTGTATTGCAAGAGCCACGACCAGTTGGGAAAACAAAACGCATGTATCAAATGGATCAGACAGACATTGAAAATGTTGAAAAAATATTCGATCAACTAAAATAGACATTTTGTCTCCTACGAATGTATCAAATGGATCAGAAAGACATTGAAAATGTTGATAAAACATTCAATCAACTGAAATAGATATTTTGTCTCCAAATTACTGTTTAAAAATGACAGATTGATGTTCTTATCGTTCCAAATAAACATGAAAATCTAACTTCCGTAACATCAAATAACTTCCGTAACGTCCCTACCTGATCACAGTGTAACCCCGTCTAAACAAATAACAAACCTAATATCTTTGCTACTTAATTTCGTGGGCATTGTACATGAATGAACATTTGAGAAATCCCTTTAATGTATTATATATCACATTTGTATCACCCAAGGAAGAAGTTGAAATATTGGTCCTTATTTCCGTTTTGAGGGTATACATGGATTATTTTGCAGATTTTCCTTAGTGCTGCTCTTGATGAGTCAAGATTCTATATTTTTGTGAATGTCTAGCTTCATATCGAAAAATGTAACGATAATTATCATTGAGAATCATACACTACCATTTTTTTAAGCAAAATATTTTCCAAACTAACTTCCGTAACGACATGTAAACACCCAACTAAGATTAGGTCATACAATCACAATGAACCGATATTTGTGAATGATTATCTATAAAATGCTTGTCTAATATGTGTACTTCAAGAAAATAACAAAATCAAACGCATTATTTTTTTCTGTTTCGTTTTCCATCAGTTGGTCCCATTTCAGTAGAATGACTGAAAAGTCCAAAGAGATGGATGGTATATACAAATAAAAATCATATACAAAATATATATAGTACGGCTGCCCTGTCGTTTATCTGTGTTGTGATGAAAGCCAGGGGATTGAATTCAACCTGACCTTAAAGTCCTCTAGGGAACCAGCATCTACAACTGAAGATGGTACTCGGTTCCATTCCCTGATGGATCTCGGGAAAAAGGAATGTTGGTATGTGTCCTTCTTGGCTCTGATCTGTCTGAGTCTATGGTTTCCTCTTGTTCTGGAGTCCCCTGCTGTGTAATAGTTGGCTGGTTCAATGGCAATCAGCTGATGGTGGATCTTGTAGCACATTACAAGGGATTGTTTCCATCGTCTTTGCTGGAGGGATTCCCATTGAAGACTGTTTAGCAGGTTTGTTACACAGCCTGGGGAGTTGTCCTGGTAACAGTTATAGGCAAAGCGAGTTGCCCGCCTTTGTACTTGCTCTATGTCTCTTGTGGTGGTAATCTGGTGTGGGCCCCATACTGGGGAAGCATACTCCAAAACAGGTCGCACTAGAGTGGTGTAGGCTGTTGATTTGGTTTTGGTAGTGCTTCTTCCCAGATTTCTCCTGAGGAAGCCAAGGGTCTTGGAGGCTTTTCCTATTGTCTGGTTGATGTGTTTCGTCCAGGTCAGGTCTTTGTTGATGGTGACTCCAAGGTATTTCCCACTATCAACTACATCAAGAGTGTGTCCGTGCAATGTGTATGACGTCTGGTGGAACTGACGTTTGCCAGGAACTCTGATTACAATGCATTTTTCAGGATGGAAACACATTTGCCATTTTCTCTCCCATTCTTCTAGTGATGATAGGTCGTTTTGTAGGTCTACTGCATCTTGGATCTTTCTGATGCGGCGAAATACGGTAGTAGACAATCATCTGCAAAAAGTCTGGCACTTGAGGATGTTGCTTCAGGTAAGTTATTTATGTATGCCAGGAACAATAGCGGACCCATCACGGTACCTTGAGGAACTCCGGAGACAACGTCAAGTGGATCTGACTTGTGGTTCTCAAGTATTACGGACTGAGTTCTGTTGGTCAGGAATTGTTTGATCCATTCAAGGGTATTCACATCACATTGTGTATATCTCAGTTGATACAACATTCCAGAGTTTGTGGTTTCTATCATGATTTCCATGATAAAGAGTTGCTGCTACAAACAGATAGCTACTGAAACATGCAAGTGTTTCTAGGGGTTAAGTGGCTATCATCACTTCGAACGCAGTACCATCGCCACCATGACTTTGTTAAACATTATGGAATAACTGTGTCACAAATTTCCTAGCTTATCACCGGGCTTGTAACAAGAGTAAATAGTGGTCTGAGCGGTAAATGACTACAATTTTCGCTACCTAAGAAATATCATCGCACCCTCCCAGAAAGTTAAAATATGCCATTGTGAAATTTTCCATTTACAAGAAATGGCTTTACAAAACTCTCCCGGAAGTACTTTATATATGTACGACAGTAGTAGGGAAGGGGACATTTTATGCACCCCAATAACCCAAGGAGGGAAGGAGGGAACCATATAAGGCCATAGACACACCCATTTTCCATATAGGGCATAACCCCAACCCGGAACTGACGTCACAAAAAATTTGATTGTTCAAAAATCCATATATGGTCATGATGACGCTCTCGTTGCAGTATGACCAAAAATGGTCTACAAACTCTCAATTCGCAACAGAATTACTTCCCTTTGAAAACATAAACGTCAGATTAGCACTATCCAGAAACATCAAAGAGCCATACCAATTTATGTCATAATTCGATAACATCGACTTGAGAAAACACGATAAAAACGACCACGATACTACATGAAACACGCGCGGAGATCTTATCAGTCGTGTTAATCATCGCTATATATATAAAACCTTACTTGACCGAGCTGATAAGCACAATCTTATAACATCTGGTAATAATTAGATAGATATCATGTCATTGTTCTGAATAGAGGTTATGTGCATTAATTCGATAACAATTAAAGAAAGGTCGTGTTTAGCATTTTTTTGTTTTGTTACAGACACAATCATGGAATCAATTAACTCGAGTGGTTTATCAGTAACACGTAACGATCAAGGGGTTCCTCGAGGTCAGATCAATTGAAATTTAATCCTCAATGCAGACGATGCTGAAACGTATAGCCTTATCAGAAGTCAGAGGGTTTTCTAAGGTCAAACTCTGTTTTTACGCGTTATTATTCTAAAAAGTAATTATTACTCATAGTATATAATCATCTTCAGATAATTCGGCCAGTGGCCGTTGTCCATACCACATCCGATCTTAAAAGGCATGGCTATCTTCTGTACTTTTAACAATCCTAATTCATCTAGGCAATTCTTGAACCATTTTTCTCTATTACGCCTGTTGGTCGTTTTTTGATTGGTGAAAACATATCAACATGGATGTCACCCTTCCGTTTTGAGTCATCATGCGCTCGGGACGGCGGAATGTGATGAATCATATTGCATCGAGGGGGACCATATTTGGTCGTTCTTTCGTCGGGGTGCGGGGATTTTTTTTACCATGAGTCATACTGCAACGAGAGCGTCATCATGACCATATATGGATTTTTGAACATTCAATTTTTTTGTGACGTCAGTTCCGGGTTGGGGTTATGCCCCGAAATGGAAAATGGGTGTGTCTATGGCCTTATATGGTTCCCTCCTTCCCTCCTTGGGTTTTTGGAGTGCATAAAATGTCCCCTTCCTATCTACTTACGACAGACATTAAGCAAATTCAGAATTTGTTATCACAGGCTTCAAATTGAAGTAGGTCATTAAAGAAAGTAATCAAGAGAAGAAAAGGACTTGTATTAGATGTACTTTAAATAATATTGACGAAGAGGTCATTTCTTTCCTCATTGTCAAATATATATATACAATGTATCTTTGCATATAAAAGTACAACTATTGAATCATTTTGATCAAGTAAAACATAATGTTAAAACCTTTACAGATATTTGCATCAACATAATAATATTAATGCGGTTACATCTTCTATAACACAGTCTTCTTCTTCTTCTTTAGGTATACAGTACTCCTTCAAGACGTTGAAGATTACGTAGTTGCATGCGTGGGTATTTACAAAAATATTTACATAAATTTCATAAAGTGAAATAAAGTGAAATCAAAAGTGTGAATAAAACAAAAAATTTAAAACTATATACAATTGTATTTGAAATTTAAATGCTTAAGAGAACAGCGGGTGTTAGCTGTTCTCTGAAAGAGTCTATAGATGGACTTGAGATAATTGTCTGTGGTAAGATGTTCCATTGTACTATAGTGTGTGAAAAAAATGACCATTTGTATGTATCTTTTTGTGTTGTTATATGCCTAAATGTCTGATTGTGTGATTTTCTAGTTCTGCTGTCAGTTGGGATGAGTATGTTGTTTGGGATAGCAATTAAAGCGTGTGTTATTTTGTACAACATGATCAATCTGGTTTTAAGACGGCGCTCAGCTAAAGTTGGCCAACCTAGAGTGTCAATCATTGAAGTGACACTGCTAGTATTATGGTAATTGTTTTGAACATAGCGAGCAGCTCGTCTTTGGACCATTTCTAGTTTGTTTATGTTGTCATGTGTATAAGGGTCCCAGATACTACAGCTGTATTCAAGTTTTGGCCTCACTAGTGCTTGGTATGCCCGAGATTTTACTTCAGGGTTTGATATTTGTAAATTTCTTTTTAAGTATCGGAGAGATTTATTTCCATTTGAAGTGATATTGTCGATGTGGGTGTTCCATTTAAGGTTCGATTGTAGTGTAACTCCAAGGTATTTTGCTGAAGTTACTGGTTCAAGAATGTGATTGTGAAGTATATAGTCATGTTTGAAGGGTGTTTTCTTTTGAGTGATGGTGAGTACTGTACATTTATCTGGGTGGAAAGCCATGAGCCAATCGGCTTCCCACCTTGCAGCTGCATCAAGGTCAGATTGTAGTTTCTTGCAGTCGTCCTGACATGTTATTTCTTTATAAATGATACTGTCATCTGCAAAGAGTCTTAGTTTGCTGTGTGTAAGATATTCCGGAAAGTCATTGATGTAAATTAGAAAAAGAATTGGACCGAGTACTGTACCCTGTGGAACGCCTGATGTTACTGGCACTGTGTTAGATGTTACTCCATCGATTACTACTGTTTGTGTTCTATCTGTTAAAAATGCCTGAATCCAGTTTAGAGTATGGGTTTGTATTCCATAATATTCCAGTTTGTATAATAATCTACGGTGGGAAACTTTATCGAATGCTTTGGCAAAATCCATAATAATCAAGTATGTTTGTATGTTTTTGTTATTGCTGGCATTTAATTCTTGTATGAACGGAAGGAGTTGCGACTCACATGATCTTGCTTTTCTGAAACCATGTTGTAAATCATATAAAATATTGTTTGAGTCGAGGTGTTTCATAATATTGCTGGTTATTATATGTTCCATCAGTTTACAGCAGATGCATGTTAGTGATATTGGTCTGTAATTTTCTGCTTTGTATCTTTCGCCCTTTTTGAATGCTGGTGCAACATTTGCGTGTTTCCAGTCTTTGGGTATGGTGCCAGTTTCTATTGATTTTGTATATATTTTGGTCAAGATTGGAGCAACTTGATCTTTTAGGTCTTTCATAACTCTACTATTTATGTTATCTGGACCGCATGCTTTGTGAGGGTTAAGGTTGTTTAAGAGGTTCAGTACACCTTTATCGTTTATGTGTATTTGTTCCATTATAGGATGAGGATTAGGTCCTTTGTCAGGTATGTTATGTGGTGGATTGTGTGTAAATACTGATTGGAACTGTTGGTTAAGGGACCGACCATTTAACTTGAAGGGGGGGGGGGGGGGGGGTTACGGTTTTTTGTTTCGTTCAGAATATTTTTTTCGGACAACACCAGAGTTAGAATAAATTAGGTTATATGACAAAACTCTGAATCAGATTATTATTTTTTTCCTCCACCAAAATCAGAATATTTTTTTCAGCAACATTGGGAATCAAATAATATTTTTTTAGCATAGACGATGTCATGGTCTGCTAGTCCAATTGAAGGAAGAGTGCATAATTTATTAAGGTTTGATGGATTGTTCATAAGTAGAATGTCTAATGTTCTCTCATTTCGTGTTGGTTTGTCAGTTACTTGATGTAAGTTATGGTCTGCAATTGTGTTTTGTGTTTTGTATGTTTGTATGCTTATTACTTCTCAATTTGGGATTGTTTTGCATTTATAATAACGTTATTTATATAAATCCAAACAAAACCCAAAATATGCGTGTCTGTAAATTACATCAACGTAAAAAAAAGTTTAAATGCTCTTTGTGTAAGACTTTATCAGAACTTTTAATCAAAGATTAAGCGATCATTTGTTCTACTTTTGATCTCACATCGACCCATGTAATCGGTGTGTGAATGTAATACTCCCATATCACAGTATCAAAAGTAGACAAAAGAATGATCTTGTTTGAATGAGCTGAAACAGGGAAGATGTATACACAAAGACGTAGGAGTGGACAGCAAAGTGAGAGGGGGACAAGCTTTAGGAGTGGATCGGAAAGTGTCGTGTGTGGGGTTGGGGGACTTTATAAGTGGACCAGAAAGTGTGGGGAAACTTCAGGAGAGATATCCGCAAAGTGAATAGAGGGAAGCTTAAAAAAAAGGCCAATTGGCTTCCAAGCATGCCCTTAACCCTTTTGATACCATACATTGTTTTACTTCCAAGTCAGGGCCATTGCGGTTTTCCCAGTTTTCCGGTTGTTGACTGATTTTGTCTGTTGACTTATGAGTTTTGCCTTTCCCTTTGGAAGATTGCTCGGTGTTCGGTAATTTTGTTATTACCTTTATTATGCTTAAAAATCAGCTCTTTCTAAAAATTTCAAGGAGTAATTGTATAAATTTGGTCAAAGTAGTTACTATGAAGGATCTTGTTTAAATGATCACATCAAACGGGGAATATATAAACAATATAATAAAATTGTTTCGAGGACTAATTGATATATACATTTTGTCAAAGTACGGAAATCATCCCATATTTGCTGCTAACCCGCTGTAAATTTTTTTAACTGAATGCGTGGAAATAACAGATTTTGCGGAATTTTGAAATAACTTCAAAGGATTTTTTTTTATATCACCTAAACACGTGAGACTTGACAGAACTGGATTTCATATGTTTGTAAAAAATTGATCCTTTTTTAAATACAATTTAAAGAAATATGATTAAATTTGTAAACAGATAATTAAATGAGGAACATGAAAAAAGAAAAAAAAAGGTACTTCCTGTGTTTAAGACCCAGTAGAGGCTATAGTATTGATAATCAGATGAAAGAAAAAAAAAATACCACAATGTCGGACCAATTCAAAAATCAAATATATATACATTGTAATATAGCGGATGTGGTCGAGTGGTCTAGGGCGCTGGACATAAGGCTAAGCGATTAGTGCTGCAGTGTATCAATGGCGTGAGTTCAAATCCCGTCGAGGGAAGAACAAAAATTTGACAGCTCTAAGATCTAATTCTAACAGTTTGGTTTAATTTTCAGACGTATATCTGCAGGTTAGAAGAGTAAAGATCAGACTAGTCCTCCTGTACAAGATCCAACATGGACTAGTGGCTATACCTGCAGACTTACTTAGTGGCTGGTGAGACCAGAACCAGAGGAGAGCACAAGTTTCGTCCCCCAAACGTGAGGAAAGACGTCTACAAATATTCATTCTTCCCACGAACCATTGGTGACTGGAACAGACTACCTCCACACGTCGCCTGTGCCACTTCACTAGAAGGTTTCAAGAACCAGCTGGACACACTCAGTGTACCAGCTGGGAGTCCAGAACATGTAAATATACAGCAGTCACGTTTTTTTAATTGTACATAGCACTCTATGAGTTTTTAGTCTTGCCAGCAGCATGCACCTGAGTATAACGCTCTATGAAGAGTCATCTCAGTACCTGGAAGAAGAAGAAGTATATATATACACACACACACACACAAATAAGGGAGCATACTCGATCATGTCACTAAATAATGGCGGGAAAATGTAATATTTTAAAAGATTATCTCCCTCTTACCATGTCTTTTATTTAGAGCAAATAACAAACATACTAATAGTAGTAATCGTTCATGTTAATACATGCTAGAAGGAATCCTAAGTTATAACTGTTTCTAACAGATTGTGTATCGTAAGCAGGTAATTCTTTATTTTTTATTCTCCATCGTCCATGCCTACTTTAACTTAACATATTAACCTCGAGTGGCTCGACACGGACACAACACGCAAATAACAAAACCGTTTTATTTCAATAGATTTACACGTGGCGCCGGACAGCTAATTTAAATTTACAAAAAGCCTACGCATTTGTTCGTTATCAGTTTTACATTTAAACAAAATTCCCTTATTGGTTCCTCATAATTGAGTATAATTTAGCCTAATAGGCCTACCTGTAAAACATTGCATCATCAGTTGGATTTTAGTTGCACGTGTCAAACTGTTGTAGTGTTGAATACCAAAGGACATATAACTATTCGAACGGTAAGATACATTTGGAAGCATTCTAGGCCTGCATATCTACTTGATGAATTCATGATAATCAACCCATTGCTGTAGATTGGAGGGGTAAACCACAGGCATTTTGAGGAAAGACACACCCCCTTGTTTTCCCCTTTTGTATATTGTATTTTTTTATTTTATTTTCAGGAACTTTAATCATCTGAAATTTTCACTTCAGATAGATAGGTTATTATGTTGTCAAACATTAAATTATGTTAATTGTAAGTCCATTTTTTTTTCTGACTAGCATAAACATTAATACAATTACAACATAATTGTATTGTAAAGAGAAAACGCTAGGAACTCTCCCAAGTAATAGTTTGCTCACCTGCCCTGCAAATCCCAGTGACTTTTCTGTCAAAATTAAATCTGACATGCAGGGCATGCATTATGACCTGTTGGGGCCCTAGCCTAGGCTACTGAAATTATGGGGTGCCCTCAGACGGAGCCACCATCTAACTCGCCCGCACCCATCTTGCATTTTTTTTTACTCATGATATATTTTAGTGATATATCCATATCTCGAAGTAAGCTTCTTGCAAATTCTTTAAATAAACTAGAACAAGGGCCCCAAGCTTGAGGGGCCCTGGGCTGCAGCCTATACTAGCCTATTGGATAATCCGGCCCTCTGCTGACATGTCTAAGACAATATTTCAAACTGTTGTAGTTTTGAAGACCAAAGGAGACATACTACTATTCAAACAGTAAGATAAATTACAATTAATATCCTTTACATGCTAACTGCCTGCAAATTTTGTCCAAAACTCTTGACTAAATAATTAATTACTATGTATATCCTAATTAAATAAAATCATTCAATGATAACCAGTTTACAGTTAAAATCCTAATCGCTTAAAAAAAAGACAATCGATTGTTGTACCAAAATAAGAATTCAAAAAGGGGGGTCCTTTCCTCAAGTGCCTATGGGCATGGTCATGATGGAGTAAACAAAAGTCTCTCTGTGTACACCACATCTTTATTTTTTTAAATAAATATATGGAAAGTAATTTTAGCCATTTAAGAATAATTAATTTAGTTTGTTTTAATAATGCTACCTTTACCAAAAATAGTGATGCAGCCAACAAACAAATGATTTAATACCAATTCAGAGTGTCCTAAATATTACATGTATAATTCAATGTACATGTATTTAGAAACAATATTTAGTTGTCATCTAATTCAAATTATTTTATTTATGGAATTAGGTCATGAAAGGTGTGATCCAGGTACATACAAAATATACAATGTTGACAATGTAGTGACAATATATGATTCCCAGTGCAAATGTATACCAAAACAAGACTAGAAGATATATATCATGTAATATTTCCAATCGGAAATATAAATATTTCAATTAAGATTATGTAGGTTACCACATCAGCAGTATAATTTACCCTAAGATCAAGGCATCTTTTATAATGGAGCATAGCACTGTAGGTTACACTAACACATCAGCAGTATAATTTACCCTAAGATCAAGGCATCTTTTATAATGGAGCATAGCGCTGTAGGTTACACTAACACATCAGCAGTATAATTTACTCTAAGATCAAGGCATCTTTTATAATGGAGCATAGTGCTGTAGGTTACACTAACACATCAGCAGTATAATTTACCCTAAGATCAAGGCATTTTTTATAATGGAGCATAGCGCTTTTAAAACCCTAACGGATTAAGGATTTAAGTAAGTTCTTTAATCAGCCGAATTCTATCTATATTGAAAACAGAAGCAGTTACAGATAACAGTTAACACAAATTGTAGATATAGTACTCTCTCAATGATTCAGGCAGACCAAGTAGAGTGATTCCTAGACCTCAACTGATCGTTAGAGGCAAGGGTATAAACTGTCTGAATTAATAGTTAACCTATCTGAAAAAGGGGGTACCTATAGTTTGTGTAATATGTAACTGCTCCAGTTTTCATTCCTCATTATTCTAATTCAAACTTTGCTTAAGTGTTTACACACCAATGAAGAGGTGCACCTCCTGCAAATGTCCTACTTTGGACAGATTTGACCAATTTAAAAAAATCCTCAATCTTGAAGTTTCTGAGATAGACTCTAGATCTACTAAAGAGACCTAAAAGGGCTAAATGCCAATATTTGTACTGTCTTATTTTACATCCAATTTAATGCATTTTTGGCAAAATACTCATCTTAATGGGTCAATACAGAAAATAAGCTATTTTTTGTCGGAAAAAAGGCTATTACACAGTATTAGGGAGCAAAGTAAGAAATTTCGCATGTACACAATTTTTTCTCTCTAATTTTGAAGACTTTTTTTTTCTTTGAATTGATTGTGTCAAGGGCTTTAGGTAGTATTACAGTGAATTTCCTCTATCAGTTTTGGTTTTTGAGTTAAACTTGATTGCAGTAGATTGGTGTACAGTAGGAAAAAATCCCTTGTCAACTTGCTGCGTCATATAATGCTGCACCCGACAGAAGTGTTTTCCATCCGGTCCGTCCATACATTAGCATTTTCCTCTCAATTACTCAAGTTCCCCTTTAAGCAAATCATTTGAAAATAATTCACAAGGTCGGAGACAAAGGCATGTAAATGTCGATTTGGGACTTATCTAATATTTTCGTTCTAGAGTTATGTCTCTTTAGGTGCTGAAAAATTGAAAATCTGGATTCCTTTCAATGACTAACAAGGCAGACCACGTTCAATTTGGAACTTTGCCATTTTTATTGTTCAGCAGTTATGCCCCTTGACCTGCCAAATATCTACAAAGTTCATTGAAATAAGGGTCACCCAATGGGGATAACTACAGTGTATTACTTCTATAAAATCCTTCCATATGATATTTCATTGCCATACAATAATGTCAATTGTAAAAAATCTTGTCTAGCCTCATAGAAATTGCCATGTATGTTTGACGTTTCTCCAAGATGGGTAATAAGGGTATATTTTCTAGTACTTGGAATTGGCAATTTGTTAAAATAAAATAGTGTAGAAATAAGTCTTCCAGTATTGTTAAAAAATCATTTTTTAGTTTTATTTATGTTTAGATCTAGGTTTCCAGTTTGAGTAATAAGATTCTAATTAGTTATGTCTCCCCCCACTTTTGTGGGGAGACATATTGTTTTTGTCCTGTTCGTCTGTCTGTCTGTCCGTCACACAGTTTGTCAGCACAACTCCTCTGTAACTACTGAACAGAATTTCATGAAACTTGGTAGGTAGTAAGGACACCATATGTAGTTGTGCATATTACCAGGAAATTTTGATCCCCTGAATTTTGTGGGAGTTATGCCCCTTTGAACTTAGAAATTTCCCGAAATTTACTACTGAAGCAGCTTGTCAGCGCAACTTCTCTGAAACTATTCAACAGAATTTCATGAAACTTGGTAGGTAGTAAGGACACCATATGTAGTTGTGCATATTACCAGGAAATGTTGATCCCCTAAATTTTGTGGTAGTTATTTGCAAACACTCTAGTGTAATATCCCTTACTGAAACTTGTATACATGTATATATATATATATATATATATGTAAAAAGAGTCTATCATAATGTCACTATTTCCCTGAAAAAGTTTTCATCACCAATCCATTGATTTTAGAAGAACAAAACTCCTTTAAAATCATTGGAACATAGGCTGAGCAATTTTCTGGAATGGGGAACTTTGCCATGACAATATGGAATAGTACCTGTAACCCTTGCTTTAGCACTTTTGATCAATTTTGTTTTGTGTTTCATGGATTAAAAACAGGTTTTTTTTGTTATTCATTGAAGCTTAATTTTATTTGTTACCCAAATAGATTTTTTACCTATGACTACAGTTTGTGGGACGGGGGAGACATACGTTTTTGCGGGCAAAAACAAACTTTAATTTCTGTTGCTGCTGTGACCCTTACATTTTTTTTTCTGATATCAGAAAAAAAAAAATCATATCAGAAAATGTTTTTATGATAAATATAAAAAAGCTACAGGGAATAAAAGTTATGTATAGATCATGATCCACTGTCTTACTTCATTTTCCCACAGTAAGTTACTGGTAATCAAAAGGTAAAGTGTTAATTACCAGTAATCTATCAGTATTAAATGTAAGGTACATGTATTTAATTAAGATTTTAACTACGTAAGTGATTGAGCAAGGTGTTTAATATGAATGAAGATGAGGTTAAAATAGACTTGTAATATATTGTATAATAGATATCATAGATATACCCATTGTTACTGATATTAGTGAACATTCTGTAGGACAATAGTCATCCTTCAAATCTGTTAAACATGTTCGATATATATCAGTGAATTAAACTTTGTTAGAGTAGTATTATATCTGCCTGTGAATGAAGGATTTAAATTCATTGTGTAAAGATTACCACACACTCGCAACTTACCTGACCTTGAATAACATTATTAACATACTTTATAAGTAATGTCACAAATATAAAATACCTAACTGTAATTTTATCTCACAACTTAAAACAAAATGGGAGTTTATGGTATATGGAGCAACCTTTACCTTTTTTTTTGGGTGGAGACTATGAATTTTCCCCTTGAAGCAGGAATTTTTGGGACATGAAAAATTGGTACTTTTTCTTCAAATTGTACCAAACTACTTGTTGAATAGTGCAGTATCAGATTTCTTATTTTTGTATCTTTCAGGTCAAGATATTTTTTCTATAAGATATGGCTACAGATAAAAAAAAAGACAAAGATTCCCCCCCCCCCCCCCCCCTCCTAAAAGTTAAATGGTCTTTCCTTTATTGTTTCCACTATTTTCCATGTCATTTAGAACTGTAATAATATGATGTGTCTATAACTACATTTTGTACCAGGTAACAACTGTTTACCATATTATAATGGAAAACCTTGAGGAATATGAGGAAGGTCTTCAACCAAAATATTGGTGTATTGAAAGGACATAATAATGATCAGCTATTGTCATATGCATGACAACGTATTGGCTGTACAAATGCGGTGACTTGCGGCAGGTCAGTGGTTTTCTCCAGGTACTCCAGTTTACTCCACCAATAAAACTGACCACCAGTATATAACTGAAACATTGTTGAAAGTGGCATTAAACACCATAACCCTAACCCCAGTACAAATGTGTGCTGGTATTATATAACATATATAAAATGTTGCAATGTCCGATAATTGATCTTGATTAATTTTTGTTCAAATATTGATGCAAAAAGGGGTATGGTTGAATTATATCTACATCATCTGATGTAGCAAAGTAATTTCCTAAGATTTTTTTTTCTGTTTAAACTTTTTGCTGGCCAACCTAAGAACTAGAACTCTTAAATGCATTTAAAATGATAATCAGTAATTATAAAAAGAAACCTGATTAAGTCTTGATTGATTCAGAAATTCAAGTGTTGATTCATTGGATACTATAAAATATAGAACATGGTTTATAATATATATATATTTTCTGGTTATTTGTTGCAGTGGTCAGGCATATAGAAGATGACATCGTTTTCTTTATGGGGTTCAGTGTAAATAAATTATGAGGCAGTGCAGCAAATTTACGGTACATTGTTAATGCAAATGTGACATTTTTAAAATGTATATTAATCTGTTTCAGACATAAATAAAGATGTTTCATTTGTTAGTAAGACAGCCAATCAAACAGGTGCTTAATCAAGGAATAAGAACTGTAGCTTCACAAACACAGAAATCTCAGCAAGTCTTTGATCGAGAGAATAAGTTTGGAGCACATAACTATGGTTCCTTACCAGTAGCTCTGGACAGAGGGAAAGGTATGTTTTAGGGGGAAAGTATTGCATGTTAGTAAGTAAAATGGTAAAGTTATAGAGAAAAGAGAATGAATTATCAAAGAAAAATAATTCTTTTGTAAATGGAGCTGTTCCATGAGAGACAACCCATAATAGCAGTCAACAATCAATGTTTGTTAACTTGTTAATCAGAAAAGTTGTATGAATTTTTACTTGTCAGAATAGAATTATATTTGTAAGTCTGGTAGCCAAAGCTGACCATGCCTGAATGTAAAGCCTTGTGGAGACAAGGTTGTATAAAGGTGTATCACAGGAACAAGTGTCCAACAAGAATGTAAAGCCTTGTGGAGACAGGGTTGTATGAAGGTGTATCACAGGAACAAGTGTCAATGTAAAGCCTTGTGGAGACAGGGTTGTATGAAGGTGTATCACAGGAACAAGTGTCAATGTAAAGCCTTGTGGAGACAGGGTTGTATGAAGGTGTATCACAGGAACAAGTGTCAATGTAAAGCCTTGTGGAGACAGGGTTGTATGAAGGTGTATCACAGGAACAAGTGTCAATGTAAAGCCTTGTGGAGTCAGGGTTGTATGAAGGTGTATCACAGGAACAAGTGTCAATGTAAAGCCTTGTGGAGACAGGGTTGTATGAAGGTGTATCACAGGAACAAGTGTCAATGTAAAGCCTTGTGGAGACAGGGTTGTATGAAGGTGTATCACAGGAACAAGTGTCAATGTAAAGCCTTGTGGAGACAGGGTTGTATGAAGGTGTATCACAGGAACAAGTGTCAATGTAAAGCCTTGTGGAGACAGGGTTGTATGAAGGTGTATCACAGGAACAAGTGTCCAACAAAAATGTACAGATTCGTACGACATCAGAGCTCAGTATCCATAATAGACGTCATGAATGATTTGAAGTCACCTTGTATGTTAATTCATCCCAAAGGATGTTCATCAAAATGTTTAATTAAGATCTTTTGTCTTTGATTGAACATTATACACAGTAGCTGCTGAGTAGGACATTTTATTTATTTTAAAATGTGTGACAGTAAATAATATAAATTGATGTACTATAATTCATCAGTATACAGTTTCATGACATTTCTACAATTGCTTGTTTCAGGTATCTATGTGTGGGATGTAGAGGGTAATAAATATTTTGATTACCTTAGTGCATATAGTGCATGTAACCAAGGACACTGTCATCCAAAGATTGTCAAAGCTTTAACAGACCAGGCGTCTAAGTTAACCTTAACTTCTAGAGCTTTCTACAGTTCTGTGTTAGGAGAATTTGAAGAGTATATAACCAAGCTGTTTGGGTATGATAAAGTTCTCCCTATGAATACTGGTAAGTAAAATCAACTTCTGTGTGTAGTTATCTAAGTAGGGTAAAGACCATCTGATTAAGATTACGTCGCTCACTTGTTCCTCTTTACTGATATGTCACAGGATATTTGAAGAAACCACATTCTCTGTTAAGCGTGTAGCATTAATGAGTAAGAACAACGACTGATTGGCTTGAAATCAGGATAATGTGTTCGAGTGGATCGACATGTTTACATGTGGACAGTTTTTTCGGTGAGCTAACTCTATAAAAATCCATCAAAGCATGTTGGTCTAGTACAAAGTGGACATCATTATAATCTCATTATCATCATGATATGGCTGGAAAAAAAATTGCTCATATTTGTTGTTAAACAACAATTACTCACTCACACAATAAAAGATAAAGAAGAAAGTTTTTAGTATGCTACACGTTACAACAACATGATAGAAATATTAATTGTGTTATATTTTGATGTAGGTGTTGAGGGTGGTGAAACAGCATGCAAGTTAGCTAGGAAGTGGGCTTATAAAGTAAAGAAAGTACCAAGTAATCAAGCTAAGATAGTGTTCGCTGCTGGCAACTTCTGGGGTCGTACATTAGCAGCAATATCGTCATCCACAGATCCCTCTAGCTACGATGGATATGGACCATACATGCCAGGATTAAGTATTGTTCCATACAATGATTTAGGGGCTCTGGAGGTAAGTTTTTTTAATGGGACATACATTAATCTGCTAACAGTATCAGGATTTGATATTGACTTAGGTTTTGAGATATTGTTTTTAGTTCACCTGGACCAAAGGTCCAGGTGAACTATTGGCATCCGTCGTCTGTAAACTTTTCACATTTCAAGCTTCTTCTCCGAAACCACTGGGCCGATTGGAACCAAACTTAGCAGGAATGTTCCTTGGATGGTCCTCTACAAAGTTACTGTTTTTTGTTCCAGTCGGATATTCAATATGGCTGCCAGGGCCAATATTATGCTCTGATTGGCTGAAATTTCAAAGATCTTCTTCTCTGAAACTAATGAACTGACGGAACCCAAACTGTAAATGAATGATCATTGGAATGTCCTTTACCAAGTTTCTGTTTTTTATGCCGATCGGAAATCCAAGATGTCCGCCATCGCAGGACATAGATTAATATTGGACCCTATGGGAAAATGTTCAAATGCCTTCTTCTCAGAAACTACAAATATGATTAAAGCCAAACTGTACATGAATGTTCATTGGATGGTCCTCTACAATCTTAAGGTTTTTTGTTCCGATATGAAATTCAAAATGCCGGCTACGGCAGGACTTAATTTAACATTGTACCCTATGGGAAAAATGTTTCAAAATGCTTCTTCTCTGAAACCACTTGGACAGTTGAAACCAAACTGCCCAGGAATGATCATTGGAAGGTCCTCTACAAATTTTCTGTTTTTTATGACGATCGGAAATCCAAGATGGCCGCCACCGCAGGACATAGATTAACATTGGACCCTATGGGAAAATATTCAAATGCCTTCTTCTCAGAAACTACAAATATGATTAAAGCCAAACTGTACATGAATGTTCATTAGATGGTCCTCTACAAACTTCAGGTTTTTTGTTCCGGTATGAAATTCAAAATGGCGGCTACGGCAGGACTTACTTTAACATTGGACCCTATGGGAAAAATGTTTCAAAACGCTTCTTCTCTGAAACCACTTGGACAATTGAAACCAAACTGCTCAGGAATGATCATTGGAAGGTCCTCTACAGTATTTTTGTTTTATATCCCGATCGGAAATCCAAGATGGCCGCCACCGCAATACATAGATTAACATTGAACCCTATGGGAAAATGTTCAAATGCCTTCTTCTCAGAAACTACAAATATGATTAAAGCCAAACTGTACATGAATGTTCATTGGATGGTCCTCTACAAAATTTACGTTTTTTGTTCCGATAAGAAATTCAAAATGGCGGCTACGGCAGGACTTAGTTTAACATTGGATCCTATGGGGAAAATGTTTCAAAACGCTTCTTCTCTGAAACCACTTGGATAATTGAAACCAAACTGCCCAGGAATGATCATTGGAAGGTCCTGTACAAGGTGTGTGTTTTTTATGCCGATCGGAAATCCAAGATGGCCACCACCGCAGGACATAGATTAACATTGAACCCTATGGGAAAATGTTCAAATGCCTTCTTCTCAGAAACTACAAATATGATTAAAGCCAAACTGTACATGAATGTTCATTGGATGGTCCTCTACAAACTTTACGTTTTTTGTTCTGATATGAAATTCAAAATGGCGCCTACGGCAGGACTTAGTTTAACATTGGACCCTATGGGAAAAATGTTTCAAAACGCTTCTTCTCTGAAACCACTTGGACAGTTGAAACCAAACTGCCCAGGAATGATCATTGGAAGGTCCTCTGTTTTTTATGCCGATCGGAAATCCAAGATGGCTGCCACCACAGGTCATAGTATTAACACAGGACCATAAGGGGAAAATACAGAAATATATTCTTCTCTGAAGCTATTGCACTGATTGAACCTAAACTGTGCATCAATCATTGGAAGGTCCTTTACAAACTTTGTGTTTTTTATGTTGATCGTAATTCCAAGATGACTACCACTGCAGGATATAGTTTTTACATAGGACCAATTGTTTTTTTTTATAACCAGGTGAACGATACAGGCTCTTGAGAGCCTCTGGTTCAATTTTGTGCCTGTGGTGTTGGGTTTAAGATTGCATCTATTTTCTTTTTAAAAGTGCACTTTACAATGATTCCACAAAAGTATAAGTCATAATAATGTCAGTTATGTAAGCCTTAGTTGCCCCTTAGTCTTTCTGAACCATAGCTAATCAAATATTGATACTATTGACTTTCGAGAGTGAACATGTGGGATCCCCACTGCAACCCCATGATATATAAATAGGACAACACAACCTCCTTGAGACCAACTATTGTGTTCAGAATAGATAGGTTGTCCATTTATTCAGGTTAAATTAACAAAGATTTCCTACATTGGACTTTATTTTAAAAGTTTGGTTTAGACAGGTTCCACTGTAAATTATTGTTTTAACTGATGATGATTTATTTATTTACTTTATAGAGGGAATTCCAGGACTCTAATGTGTGTGCCTATATGGTAGAGCCAATCCAAGGAGAGGCTGGTGTGGTTGTACCGTCCCCGGGATATCTGAAGGGTGTCAGAGAATTGTGTACAAAGTATAATGTATTGTGGATAGCTGATGAAGTACAGACTGGGTTGTGCAGAACAGGAAAGTAAGACAATATATTTAGTTTTGAAGCTGTTTAGTCCTAAATTTAGCCAAGCAAAATAGCACAAGACGAGGATTTGTTACATAAAGGCGATCACTTCATCAGAAGTGACAAGGCATTAAAAATCTGGCCATATCTATTGAGAAAAGTTTGAAAATATCAAAGTGAATCAAAGAAGAACAGGCAATACAATGGTCAAAAGAACAAACAATGATCTACAAAACACTACACATAAAACTAAAGATTGAGCAACACAAACCCCACTGAAAACAGGGGTGAACTCAGGTGCTCCAGAAGAGTAAGTAGTTGATGCTTCACTAGTGGCCAGGCCTCGTCATTAACGTTTGTCCGATACCAGTGAAAACTGACGTCGGGCAAGTAGATCTTGTATTACAGTTGTCCGACGGGACAAGTGAAAAAATCAGATTCCCAAACGTGCCGGTACGACGGACAAATCTATTTCCACTGGTATAAAATACTCGGTTTGTTGTATAATAGAGCCCTGTTTGATCTCTAATTTGTCCGTAATTTATTTTGATTAAATAAAACTAAAGTGAAACGCTAGATCAAAATTCTTTTATTGATATCATTTATCGTTCCTCCATGCTTTGATGAAGTTCAAGGACATTGACAAAATTAAAGTCGCAATCTCAGAAATGCTTTAAAGTACGGAAATATCAATATTTGAAATATAAGAACAAGAATCACTCCGGAACGGACACGTAAAAATTATCGTATATCAATATGGTGCCAAATTTAAACTTGTTTTTTGTGCAAAATACGATAGAGGACTTGATTTAGGCTTTTAGGAAATGTTGAAACCTTTGAAATGGACAAATATTACAAGCTTTTTCCTGATCTGGTTGAAAAGATCCACTAAATTTTTTATTTCTCTGTGAATTTAAATAAAATATTTTGCTTTATCTATATCACAGGCACTTGTTTCTGGTAAAAAAGATATACCTAGATACTGATATATATAGTATCTAGGTATATTTTTTTTTACCAGAAACAAGGGGGGGGGGAGGTACATATAAAAATCACTGGTATGAAAGACTCCAATCAAGGTAGACAGAAATAAAAATGTGACATTGAATATATGTCCTTAAGGTAGTTATGAATAAAAAAAACCCAGAACAAATCAGTTCAGGCAGCTTTAACTATTTACTAAATTTGGGCAGGGTAACGTCAGAGGGGTCACGAAACAATGTTTCGATTAATCGCAATTGACTTCTCCCAGAAGTCTCCCCACTTCTCTCTGTTGTCTCCCACTTCTCCCTGTGAGCTCTCTGAAAGAGAAGTCACTTCTCCCTCTAATTTGAAAGTAGTGGGAGCCCTGGATAATTATTCTCTAGTTTTTGTAATTTTTATTAATTTTTTCGGACAACTATAAGATTGAGTCGGACAAGTACTTTTTTTAGTTAGTTGTCCGAAGGGACAAGTTGAAAAATATGTTAATGTAGAGGCCTGGTGACAACCGTCTTGTTACTACTAACGACAGGAACAATACATCATGTGGTATGAAAATCGTGTGGGACACCAATGTTTTGTTTCCGGGCTTTGATTGTGTGGGAAAACAAATTATTTGCAAGATTTATCCAAAACTTAATATTAAAACATTAAAATAGTTATTTTCTTTATTTTTAGAATGCTGTGTGTTGAACATGACAATGTAAGACCAGACATGCTAATCTTAGGTAAAGCGCTGTCTGGTGGTGTATTCCCAGTAAGTATTACAATCTAATTTAAGGCCAGAGATGCTAATCTTAGCTATACCATTGTCTGGTGGTGTGTTCCCAGTACAGTAATTGAGTGAGTGAGTGAATGATTGTTGTTTAACGTCAACTCAGAAATTTTTCAGCTATATCATGGAGAGAACAAGTTAATTTTCAATGAGATGATGATGAGGTCCGTTTTGTTCTAGACCAACACGCTGAGTTGGATTTTTATAGTACTAGCTCACTGAAACAACAGTCCGCGGATAGACATGTCGCTCCACTCGGACACATTATTCTGATTCCGAGCCAACCAGTCTTTGCTCTTACTCCTTAATGCTGCATGCTTAGCGGAGAAGCAACAAATACCAATTTTATAGTCTTTGGTTTGACCCGACCAGAGAAAGCACGCTAACCATTATGCCACCGATGCGGTTAACAGTAATTGAAATGTTCAACATTATGAAAATATATATTGTGTGAATGGTTTGCATATATGGTGTATTGGTGCTTAAATGGGGAATAGTTTACAGGGTAGAAGGAATAGGAAATAGCATATGAAAAAAATGAAACGGGAATGATTCATTGTTAAATTTAAATAATTTGACTGGTAGAAAAATTATACAGTTGTACTGGAATGAGGTGTAGGCAGTATATATAGCATTCTCCATTCTCATGGCTATTATTTATGTCTTGTACAACTTGGGAGGGCCCCTTTTTCAGAAGGGTTAATCCAGATAGCCCTACTCTGATACCCCAGGGTTCCTTCAGAGAGTTTAAATATTTGATAATTTGTACATGCTAGGTAACTTTGGTAATATTTTTGAATATAAATTTTTGGCATTTAATTAAACTGTGTAAGCTAGGATATTACATTTTCTGTTTGAGTATAACATTCAGTTTTATTTACAAATAATTTCAGGTGTCAGCAGTGCTGGCAGATGATGAAATCATGCTTACCATAAAACCAGGAGAACATGGATCTACATTTGGTGGTAATCCACTGGGATGTAAAGTAGCCATAGCTTCTCTTGAGGTTAGTACTAGGGATGGGAATCGGTAATATTTTAACGATCAATGATCTTCATACCAACATCAACCAATGATCGACCATCTATGACAATTACCTACTAAATGTTTGTCTGTTTGTTTGATGATGTTCAACGCCACTTTCAACAATATTTCAGTTATATCATGGCAGTCAGTTTTATTGGTGGAGGAAACCGGAGGACCCAGAATAAAATTGTATCGTATAAGAACAGAGGCTACAATTTGTTTCTTTGCTGTGGGTGCTGGTGATTTTAAAATATACTGACCGGAACACTACAAATCTTAGAAAACATGATTGTTGAAACATTTCTGTTAAATAGAATTTGTTATAACTTATAATATTTTATTCAAGAATATTGAGATTTATTACCAGTGATCGTCTTCAGAATGGACTGTTGCAATTTGTTAACATTTAGAGGCCAAATTGCTCAGAACAAAACAAAATATCGGTTCCCATATGTGTAACCACCTGACTGAAAATGTATTAGTCATGACTAGTCCATGTCAGAAGTATTCTGGGAAAATACTGCAAGATGTTTGTCAGTATGGTGACAAAAACAAAGAATAAAATTAGACATACAGTTGACTCTCATTGTCTCGAATTCGGTTGACTCGAATTTCCGGTTGAGTCGAATTTTTATCGAAGTCCCGAACTTCGTTGTGTATAAATATATATAATTTGACTCCTGTTGAGTCGAATTCGGATGAGTCGAAATTTCGGTTGTCTCGAATAAAAGTTTTGGTCCCGAGATGTAGAAAGCCATATTATTTACATTCGTTAAGTCAAATTTACCTGTCAAAACATGTGTATTACCTTAGGATTAAAATCGGATCACAGGTGAAACATCTGGTCATTGAATTTAACATTTTTACCTTAGGCTATTTCACATGTTTATTTCACAATCTGTCAAATTAATTAGTGATAATATTTGAATTGGCTTGGTAATATGACACAGGTTAGATGTGTACAATCAAAAATTATCGGTTCATAATAAGTGCGCTTGGGTTGGCATACATCAATGATTATGAAAAGTACACAAAGGAAACGTTTTATCTATTAAATTATTTGTCGGAAATTAATTTTGATTAAAGAAGAACAGTTTTCTTCTACACTTTATTGAATAATAAAAACACATCATTTATTGTAATGCACAAAGAAAAATACGTCATGATGGGTGAAGTTTAATGACAATGCAACAGGTGAAAAACATAAACAAAACGGATAAACATATTCATTCACACAAAAAAAGATATCTAGAAGTTACCAGTCGTTTCACAAAATTCAAAGAATTTAACGGAGAGAAAAAAAACAGTAACAAAAACATCGAATATGTTTTAAATCGTTACGAGAATAGGGACATGCGATGCTGGTTTTACCTCTTCAAAATTTCGCTCGAGTTGTCTCCCTTTCGTTGTTAAACAAACCACACTTCCGGTATCTTCGTAGCTCCTCTTGAGTCGAACTACGGTTGACTCGAATTTTGTCCATGGTCCCATCGAATTCGAGATAACGAGAGTCAACTGTATATATTTCAACACTAGGAATCTGAATTGCACATAAGGTTTAAGAATCGATAATTGGATCGGACGCTGACGTCCGACTGATTAGTCAATGTTTCCCGATGATCAATGCACCACTAGTTATACATTTGAGATTTGACTACAGGGATCCGGTCATTATGATAATCCAATGAGATGTACAAGAAATTTCCTAGAGGTGAGAGACTTTTTTGAGAAAATCCACTTCATGTGATACGTCTTGTTAAAAATTAATATTAGATTTATTTGAGATTTAATCATATTAAGATTTCTCTAGATCTTAAATATACTAGAACATATTTCATTGATAATTCTGTTTTAGGTTTTATTGGAAGAAAAGTTGGCAGAGAATGCAGAAAAACTTGGAGTAATACTAAGAGATGAGCTGAATACACTACCAAAGGATGTCGTGAAGATTGTCAGAGGAAAAGGGCTCCTTAATGCTATTGTCATAAATGACAGTAAGTGTACATAAAATTATTTTGATATTTTAAAAGATGTTTCTTTTAAAGTTGTAAAATCTAATGCATGTATGTACAGAGAGTTTATCAATAAATTTAAATAGGCATTTCCGTCAAAAGAACAAATTAATATATTTATGGAGTATTATTCCTGAAAATTTTGTCGTGACACATCTACAGGGATATATATTCATCTATAATTGATAAGCAAGTCAATATACTGGTACTATTAGAGACCCATTTTGTATTGATAGTTTCACACACAAAAACTAAGACTTTGTAGCTCATTAGATGCTGGAGATGGTGATCTGTAAAGATAATCATATAACACACTTTGGACCAGATGGCACTTCCATCTTATTGAGTAGGTGAGTGATTTTTCTGCTTTATTATGATAGGAGCAAGTTACATTTTGATGAGATGATGATGATGATGCTTTCTTTGTACTAGACCAACACGTGGAGCTGACCAACATGTGGAGCAGCAGACCAACATGTGGAGCTGACCAACACGTGGAGCTGACCAACATGTGGAGCTGACCAACACGTGGAGCTGACCAACATGTGGAGCTGACCAACACGTGGAGCAGCTGACCAACATGTGGAGCAGCTGACCAACACGTGGAGCAGCTGACCAACATGTGGAGCAGCTGACCAACATGTGGAGCTGACCAACATGTGGAGCTGACCAACACGTGGAGCAGCTGACCAACATGTGGAGCAGCTGACCAACACGTGGAGCTGACCAACATATGGAGCAGCTGACCAACACGTGGAGCTGAATTTTATGATACTATCTTACACAAGCATTCGTTTCCAAGGTAGACGTGTCGATGCACACACAAACATAATCCTGAATCTCTCTTTGCTAATCAGTGAAGCGGCAAATATCAATTTTATAGATTTTGGTTTAACTGACCGAATATTGAACTCAAGGACAGAATGCTAAGTGTTACACCGCAAAGGAAGTCAAGATTTTTGGTAAATAGAGGAAACAGACATGAATTATTTCAAAAGTTTTATGGATTTTAAGATACATGGTTGTTTTTTTTCTCACAGAATTTGATGCCTGGGAGGTATGTGTCAGACTTAGAGACAATGGACTCCTTGCCAAGCCTACACATGGTGACATCATTAGATTTTCCCCACCCCTCACAATGAATGAAGAACAGCTAAGAGAATCTCTTGATATCATTAAATCAACAGTGATGTCATTCAACTAGACATCAGTTAAACACCTAGGTTCTGGTAGGCAGAGGAGAACAGCTTTTTATGCAATTACTTACTACTGAAGAACATCATATCATACATTCAGTTATTTTTATAAATTGTGCTACTCATTCTTTATTTTTTTATTTTTGGGGAAGGGTACTGATTAGATATGCACATTTTGTTCATTTTAATGAATTTGTGTTTTTTTTAAACTTCTATAAGTATATATTACTTTATTATTATACAAATTATATGGGTGATAGAGGTGGAAAAACAACCACTGGTTTGGTTATTGATTTGCGAAAAATACCACTGGTATTGGTGATATATATATGTAAAAAACAAACTATTGGACGATACTTCTCTAGTGATAGTACAAGATCTGAAGAAACCGGTGGTATGTTTTTTTTATATAAATTGAGATTAATCAGAATCAATTAAAGAATGCATTTTTTGTTTCTGGTCGATAATGAATAAACGTTACATTCATCAGGTGGATAGTCAATGAATGTTATATTAATGAGGTTGATAATAAGTTGAATTTACATCAATCTGGTTGATAGTAAATAAATGTTACATTAATGAGGTCAATAATGAATAGATGTAACATTCATCAGGTTAATAGTAAATGAAAGTTACAGTAATGAGGTTGATAGTAAATTGAATTTACATCAATCTGGTCGATAATAAATAAATGTTACATTAATGAAGTGGATAATCAATTTTAGTTATGTTATTCAAGACAATAATAAATCCAGATTTTGTTTTGTATGTCAATAAGAAATCCAATTATGTGTGTGTTAATTTTTATAAATTTTATCACTCAGGTCTATTTAAGAAATCCAGGTCAGTTTGACATCAAACATATGATGACTTTACTGATAAAAACAATAGTTTTGAAGGATTCAACATACATTATAACTATTACCACAACTCGTCCTATCAGACTCACTGCGATGCTAATGATAATGTTTATCTCGACCTTCATAACTGCCGTTATTCTATATATCTATATATTTTGATTATTTTATGCTATCAAGTGATGATTTTGCTTGACATTCCCAAGGGTAAGGGATACAACATCTCATGTTTTCTACATCCCTTAGATAATAATATTTGCCTATGCATATGGAATAACGACAGTTTTGAAGGTAGAGACAGATGTTATCACTAGTGATAATGCTGAGACCTTCAAAACTGATCTTATTATTATTTGTATTGTAAGTTTGTTTGTGGTGTACAGTCTTAATATTCCATATCATATTCCACACCAGTTTACATCTATGTTAATGTTACACATGAATACACATCTTTCTATGTTATTCTGTTTTTTATTATACCCCCCGCAACGAAGTTGTAGGGGGGTATACTGGTTTCACCATGTCGGTCCGTCCGTCTGTAGACAAATCCTATGTCGTACGATAACTTGAGTTGTGTTTCTTAGAATCTTTTAAAATTTTATCAGCTGTTTACTGGTGAAGAGAGGAGGATTCCTTTCTTTTTTGACGATTTTCACTTTTGCCGTTCCAGAGTTATTGGACTTGATATGACGGAAAATAGGATTTTTACCCTTTGTCGTATGATAACTTGAGTAGTGTTTCTCAGAATGTTTTGAAATTTTATCAGCAGCTTACCGGTGAAGAGAGGAGGATCCCTTTTATTTTTGACGATTTTCACTTTTGCCGTTCCAGAGTTATTGGACTTGATATGACGGAAAATAGGATTTTTACCCTTTGTCGTATGATAACTTGAGTAGTGTTTCTCAGAATGTTTTGGAAATTTTATCAGCAGCTTACCGGTGAAGAGAGGAGGATCCCTTTCATTTTTGACGATTTTCACTTTTACCGTTCCAGAGTTATTGGACTTGATATGACGGAAAATAGGATTTTTACCCTATGTCGTATGATAATTTGAGTAGTGTTTCTCAGAATGTTTTGAAATTTTATTAGCAGTTTACTGGTGAAGAGAGGAGGGTCCCTTTCATTTTTGGTCGGAACAATCAGTAATGTTTTGGTTATGGAAATAGGTTGGACAGATGTGGGGAGCGGGGTGTATATCTTAGTGAGCTGTGCTCACAGTAATACTAGTTTAATTCTATAATATGATGGTTACATATGTATATCCCTAAAGATTTACATGTTAGAGCTTGAATTAGATTTCTCTATATATTGTATGATACAGACTGAATTCTAGTCATTTAGAATGATTTACACGTATATCTTAAAGACAAAATACTCTATTTGATACAGATAAATAAGAAGGATAATCATTTAGTATTAATTGTTTCTTTACTATTGTATAAATTTAGAAACAAAACATAGTGTTTATTGTAAGATTTCATATTTAATAGTTGAAGCAGGAACTCATTGTCATTTTACACAGTATACAGTTATTTAATGTATAACCAGGCAATAGACCAGAATATTTTTCCCAAGGTACTGGGAACAGCTCAAGTGTTCTATTGCTGTCACCACAGTGGTTTTTTGTTGAATGATCTCGTAGTGCTATATATTTATTGTCACCGCTTCCATGGAAGCTAAAATCAGTTTTCTTCAATTCCCGCAAGTTCTCCCGGCATCTGTTACAGTAGAACAACATGAAATCTACAAATAGTTTGTTTTTTAGGTCAGTGCATACATCTAGATTGAATGATTTATAGATAATGGCAATGTCGTCAACTTCAATAGGGGGTTTGTGGACAATGGCCCCCTTCCCTTCCTGTTTAAGCTTCACTAATATAGCTTGAAATACTAGATTGGCTGGTTTGAAAGCGTCATTGTTCACTACATCAATATTTTTAATCTTCAAAAAGTGTCTGAATTCCATACTGTATAGATATCATAGACTTCTTGGAATATAGGTCCCCCTTTTGACTTCGCACTGCGGCATAGAATGATTTCAACTGTCTACACAAATCAGCTTCAGAAATTTGCTCAAGATCGTGGAAGAGAATATTCCTTGCTTGCACAATTTATGGCCGATTTAATGCAGGTTTTTGTGTTCTTCGAATCCTTATTATCTAATAATGCTTCTAAATCTTCGTCGTCAACACTAAGAAACCTTTCACTTTCAGTCATGTTTGTTGTTGTCGTCTGTCAGTGAATAACTGAATCATTCGAACGTTTTATTACATTTGGAATTTAGACGCATTGATAAAGATTTGGTCGAGTTAATGAATATTCACGAGACGTAATTGACCAATCATAAAGTGGGTCAAAAGGTCGCGGGCAATAGAACGCTACAGCTACAGCGGGCAATAGAACGACCGTCATTCTATTGCCCGAGAGACAAATTAAAAGTGAAATATGGTTAAAATTAAAATATTCCCAATAGAAAGGTAATTAATATACTATTAGGTAATAATACGTATTATACCATACAAAATGTTATTGTTTGAATCTCAGTTTTATTTAAATGTAGAAAGGTGCTTTTATTTAAGAATACTTTTTTTTATTTGTATTCATTATATAACAAGGCATTTCAAGTTTAGATAGCAACAAGTAGATTTTGGTTACCGGTATAAGCATTTACATTTTAAAATTTTAAATTTGTGTGTCTATACTATTGTTTTGAATAGCTCTAAGACTTTTTTGTTATCACTTGTTAAGTTGGTATATTTTAGAAGATATCTATTATATATTTTTATGAAATGCTGGATCATGTGAAAACAGTAACCTAGAGATGGGTGAATTATTATTAAGTATGTAGATTTTATTTTTAAGGCATTCATACATTCTTTAAATTGTCCATTTGAGAGATAAAACATCACATGCAGAGCTCCAGATAATTTTCAAGTCCAAAAGGTAATTACCCCCTACTTTTGAAAATGATGGATATTTGCATATTTCCTTTGCACTGTTGTACTCTCTACTTCAGAAAAGATTGCTTACATGTACACTTTTAAAATAATGTTCGACACAAGTGTTATTCCAATAAATGCAGGATGCAAGTGAAATGTATATCTCTGTTTAATTTGACACGATTGTATCATGTTTATTAATAAAATGTTGTAAATATTTTGTTCTGTGTTTACTTTATATAACTGACTGATAACTTTTTCATGTTTTCTTTTCGTTTTTTGCTCGTCGACTTCGGCAGTTTTCACAGCTGTTTTGATAATGTCATCAATGATTCCTTTAACTATACTGTCACTAGACACAGATGAAACTTAAGTATAGAATTTTCCGGAGAGCTCTTGCGCTTATTCATGTTCTTGCTCATTTTCAACGAACAACGTGTTCCCAAATACACGTACTTTCGTTTTAGTTCTTACTTATTACGTAAATCACTCCTTATAAGGAGCATCGCATTTATTTGTAATATTGACCGCGATTGGATGATTTTTCGTAAACATCCAATCAGATCTCTTTTGACATCGATGCTTAGAAAGGCAAACATTCGGTACCCCTCGGATGTATACGCTCTCTCCTTCGAAAAGTATAAAGGGAATTTCTCAAAGACAAAAATGTATTGTTAATGTACACGACTGTATTATCAGCGTACAAGTACGCTCCGAATTTGGAAAGTTTGCTTAGACAGCAATATGCATGCGTAATGTGTACACTCTGATCTGATAATACATGCATTTTTATAGCGTAAAAAATGCAAATACACAGCTTATCTGGAGCTCTGATATGTTAGTTGATTTCTGACACTTCATACTAAATACGTTCATTTTACATTCAGATACATTGTATCTAAAACAGTTTGTGCATTCCGTAAAAAATTATACCCAGATAACTTAAACAATCTGTTAATTCAGTTAAAGATCACCCAGATATATCAAGAATTCTGTCCATCTTTTCAAGATGTAACTGCCTTGCAAACAGTTCAAGATTTACATGTACACCAAGATAATTCAAGCAGTTTGTTTAGTCAGTTAAATATTAACCCCAGACATCTCAAGAATTCTGTCCAAAATTTAACTGCCTTTCAAACAGTTCAAGGGTTAATGTTAATAGTTCAAGGGTTAATATGTCTTAGATAATGCAAGCAGTAAAGATAAAAACTACCAGACGCAGCCAGCATTCTGTTAATTTCAGTTCATAATATATTTCATAAGATAACTCAAACATTTATAGAATATATTGACTTAATGACACTAAATCTTACTACTGTTATTTATTCTTAGGGATATAGATACTTATTTTAATATTTATAAATCTAGTTAATTTTCATCTATGATAATTTCCCAACTAATTTGATAACAACGTCTCCCTCCTTGTTTTTTTAGAGAGTTCATTTGTTTTTGATTTAATATTTTAATTAGTATTACAACATATGACATATTCTATGACAGGACAAGAAAAAGGTGAGCTTTTAATACAGGTTTGACTTGATAGAGGTGACCACAATGAGCAGGTTTGACTTAATAGAGGTGACCACATGGGCAGGTTTGACTTAATAGAGGTGACCACATGAGCAGGTTTGACTTAATAGAGGTGACCACATGGGCTGGTTTGGCTTAATAGAGGTGACCACATGGGCAGGTTTGACTTAATAGAGGTGACCACATGAGCAGGTTTGACTTGATAGAGGTGATCACATGAGCAGGTTTGACTTAATAGAGGTGACCACATGAGCAGGTTTGACTTAATAGAGGTGACCACATGAGCAGGGTTGACTGTTTTGTGTCACATGATATTTTAGTAATGTACCTCTGATTGTTATTTTAACTTTATCTTATTGGTTTTGAATGATTTGCAGTGAAAAGAAGTAATGTGGTCAATGTTACTAAAGGTGTTGGTGTAATTCCCAGTCATTTTATATACATATGTAAGGGATATTTACTCCACAGTTTTATGTGTAACTGGGCATTGTTTTTGTAGAAACTTTGTATCGCCAAAATTTCTACCTTATGAACATTTATGATCTTCAACAAATTATTGATGAAATTAAATGTCGAAATAAAAAAACCCACTTGTTTTTGTTCAATATCATAGTATAATGAGTTCACGAGGACATATCCAGTATTACATGTCCTCTGAATGTATCTACTTCTACTTGATTACTGCCTAGGGCTATCGCATCACAGGCAAGTGACATCAACAACATGGATAAAAGCACCAAAGGGCATATATACAATTAAAAACAATAAAAACAGGAATCACTGTGTATGTCTAGGTTGTCAAACTCTGTAGACGAGAACCAAATTCGTCCACAGAGGTGACATGCACTAGGTGAGTTGGCAGAGCATTCCAGTCTTTGATAGTCCTAGGCAGGAAGCTGTTTTTGTACTGTTCGTAGTTGGCTCTGATTTCAATGAAAGCTTTGGAGTGAGATCTTGTTCCACTGTATGTTGACTGGGTGACATAGTCCGGGATTTCAACTGGCGAATTTTGGTTTACTGCCTTATGAAAGACGATGAGTCTCTTGTTCTTTCTTCTAATCTGAAGGGGCTGCCAGTTCAAGTCGTTGAGCATAGATGTTAGGCTGTCTTGGTAAGAATATTTTCCAGTTATAAAGCGTGCCCCTTTTCGCTGGACTTTTTCAAGAGCTTGAATGTCTTGTTTATGGTATGGGTCCCATACTGTTGAAGTGTACTCGAGATGTGGTAGTACTAATGCAGTAAATGCTCTCTTCTTAACATCTGGGTTACAACCATAAAGGTGTCTTCGAAGCAGGTTGAGGATCTTCTGAGCTTTCCCAGTTATAAGTCCAATGTGGTGTTTCCATGTTAAGTCTGATGTCAATTCTACTCCTAGGTACGGATGGTGTTCTACTCGTAGGAGGGTGTGGTTGTCAATTGTATACTCTGTGTCTAAAAATTTGGTCTTCCGTGTAATCTTAAGGAGGTGGCATTTGGCTGCATTAAATGTCATCAGCCAGGTATGTGACCAATCTACCAGTGTGTTGAGTGAGATCTTGTTGTAGTTGTTTATGGTCTTGCTTGGTGTCAATGGTCCTGTACAGTAGACAATCATCTGCAAAAAGCTTGATTCTGGTTTGTGGAGATATTTTATCTGCTATGTCATTTACGTAGAGCAGAAACATCAGAACGGTAGTTAGCTGGATTTGTCTTTTTTCCCTTTTTAAATACTGCGGTGACATTTGCAAACTGCCAATCTGATGGGACTTGACTGGTATCATACGACTGCTGGAAGATAAAAGCTAATACTGGGGCTATTTCCTTTGCTACCTCCTTGAGCATACGAGTTGGCAAGAGATCCGGGCCAGCTGCCTTGCTTGGGTTGAGATTTTGTAAAAGTTTTTCGACTCCAGGTGATGTGAATTTAATGTCCGTCATTGGAGGGATAGGTGTGCCATCAATATCGGGTAGCTGTCCAGGTGGTTCTCTGGTGAATACTGAGGTGTACTGATCGTTTAAGACGTTTGCCTTGTCCTTAGGTTCACTCAGTATTTCCGTGTTTCGTTTTAATACTGGGATGTTACTTTGACCTGACTTTTTCTGGTTGATATATGAGTAAAACTTCTTTGGATTATCAGTAATGCTGGTATTAAGAATATCATCAAAGTATTTTCGATGGGCCTCTTGAATGGCATCTTTTACCTTCTTGCTGAGAGCAAGATATCTTTTCCATGCATGGCTATTTCGATTGTGTTTTCCGGAGTCCCATGCTCTCTTCTTTTGTTGACATAATCGTCTGATGTCTGGAGTAATCCACGGCAAGTTCCATCTAGATGTAATTTTTTTAGTTGGGATATTTTTCTCCATTGACTTTAATAATGTTTTCTTGAACAGGGTCCAGTTTTCATCTATAGATTTTTCACATCGATTTTCGGACTCAAATATTGTGCAAAGATCTTCCATGTCCTTTTTTACATTCTCGATATTCCCTTTCTTATACTGATAGACATACCTATCTGGTTTCTTCTGACGCTTGACAGACAGATTTACCTGATATGTAATGGCATTGTGGTCGCTCATTCCTGGATGAGTTTCTAGATCGTAAATTATATCTGGATTTGTTGATAGTACTAGATCCAGTATATTATCGTTCCTTGTTGGTGTATTAATTAACTGTGTAAGAAAGTTTGCATTAACAAAGTCAAGCATGGTGTTATTTAGTAAATTACCAGTGTTACTGGTTAATCATTACCTCAACTGTCTTCTGAATGTACCCAGCCATACTGGTTAATGACAACCTCCACCGTCCTGTGAAGGTATCCAGCCATACTGGTTACAGATTAACTCAAGAAGAGTTTGAAGATGCCAAAGGGGTAATCAGAATCCATATATCAAAGAACAGACAACACAATGGCCAAAAGAAAAAGTACAAAAGGACAAACAACGATCTAAAAAACATACATATAGTAATTTGCACTACTTACTATTACTAGCTTTTCTTTGCAACTCTTTAGTCTGCTATTTCTCTAAGTTTTATACGTCTGTTTTTCTCTAGGTTCAGGTAAGTTCTGCCAAGCGTGGTCAGTTTCTCGTGCATCATGGGTACTCTTCGGAACCCCTCGGCCCTCATCCCCCGCGATTCACTACACTCTTCCCCGTTTTATCTTAAAGGACCCCGGACTGCAGCCACTGAAAAAAACCCCAGAAACAAGGGGCCATCCTGGATGTAATGACAAATCCAAAAATTACCCTAGGACTCACAAGCGGCGGATAAAGCCTCCACAAGCCCTAAGCTTCCGATATCCATGGGACAGCGTTTCTAGGAGTCACCAGACTCTGTGTCGCCCCCTACACCCACAATGCACAAACTATCTATTCTGATTAAAAAAAACCCTTATCGTCATTATCCGTAATATCCTTCCCCCCGAGTATAATAAAATATACTATATTTTTTGTGATGAGTAAATCAGTTTATAGAACCAAAATACCCTTTATGATAAGTAGATCCCCTCAAGAGACCCACTTCCCCAGGAAAAACTTTCCCCGAGACCATGCCAGGAATGAAGAGCGGATACCCCCATCCAAATGACACACTGTCGAATGGAGGAATAAGGGGGAAAGACAAGAAGGAAATAGGCCACTGAAAAAATCAAGCAATAACAAACAGACAAACAACAAAGACCAATAGCAGACCCCTGAGCAGAAAAGTCGGACATCATCATCCATATATCTACCTCCCAGTCTCCATGGCCAAATGCAGACGGGGAGCGTAGACTTTTGTCCCTAAAGACAATGGCGGCCACTCCTCCTCAAAAGGATGCTCAAGAATTGTTGAAGAACAAATACACCACTGCCATGGTTGGACCAACCCAGAGATCCATTTAAAGACCCGACCCGACTTCCCCCAAGGGAACATCCCCAAAAATGACCCTCTGCCGATGACCCCTGTCTAAAAGACAAGCCGTTGCACGGTGGAAGGAGAGTGAGGACAAACAAAGGACATGCTGCAGAAAAGCTGGACAATATCACTTAGGTTTAGGATGCAGAAAAGTTGGATAATATCGCACCGGTTTAAGATGCAGAACAATTCTCACCAATGAACCCACCAGAGGTGGAATATCGAACAGAACATATCTCACCAAATGGACCAACCAAATGTGAAATATTTAGCAGAACAAATCTCACCAAATGGACCAACCAAAGGTGAAATATTTAGCAGAACAAATCTCGCCAAATGGACCAACCAAATGTGAAACATTTAGCAGAACAAATCTCACCAACTAAGTATAATAGGCAAACAATGGAAAAACACAAATCAACAGTCATGTCCTCACACCTCCAAACATTTGGATACAACCATCAACCCCAAGGAGTCCCCAAAAATATACCTCCATGCTCCCCCATACACCACCTGTCGCCATCGAACACTTGAATACAACCGTCAACACCAAGGAGTCCCCACAAACATATATCCATGTTCCCCCATACACCACCTGTTACCATCGAACACTTGAATACAACCGTCAACTCCAAGGAGTCCCCCAAAATATATATCCATGTTCCCCCATACACCACCTGTCACCATCGAACACTGACTCCTCTCTCTGTCATCTTAAACTCTCCCCTTTTGGGCCAATCTCACTACTTCCTCCGGTACAAAGCCTGCCCATTGGCAATACCTGCCCGGAGGATATTCAAAGGAGACTGACCCCTCACCCGCGCGACCTCCTCCGCCACCCTGAACAAATGAGCCGGGTGGTTGATGGAGCCGGCCACATCGGGGAGATGAGGAGAGTCAGACTCCAAGAGGAGCCTGTTCCCTGGTACGGCTTTGAGCCCCCCTCTCTGTCGGTCGCCAAACCCCTTCACCATACTCGAGAACCCAACGTAGGTTCCAGGGTAGGCGTCCAACCAGAGTTTGACTGTGGCCTCGTCCCCATTGAAACAATGGAGATGGATACTTTGCAGGGTATTGGGGACTCTGTCCAGCGTCAGGCCCAATACCTCCCGGTATAACGCATCCGTTGCCTGGGGGCTATCCCCCGAGGCCCGGATGTGAAACACCAGAGGCATATACGGCCGAGTCAGCGCCAACACCCACTTCAAAGTACTTGATTGTATTCCGAAGAGCTTCGCTCCCTCACTACAATCAATCCCCACCTCCCCCAAGGCGGTCACAGCCGGGGAGTCCAACAGCTTGGATAGGCGATCAAAATAATAATCGCCAAAATCCAATGCGTGCTTGGGGTGAACTCCCACTGCTATAAACCACCCCTCAGGGAGATTTAGCCTCTCTGGATCTTCAGGCCACGTCATAGGGTCACCGTAGACCAACCCCCCCCCCCCCCACCAAGTTGATCTCCTGCTTAGGGGCGGGCCTTGGACGCCTAGCCAGGAGTTCCTGGATCCCCATACGGGGGTCCATTCTCAGCCTCCGGAGAGACCTGTCCAGATGCATATGTGAATCCATAGCATCCGGAATCAGGACCGGAGACTCTCTCCTAACCTGGCTGTCCTCTTCCCTACCCCCTCCAGCGACTGGCTGAGGGGCACCCCTACTCCAACCGACCAGATGAGGAGACGGCACTGGCTTCAAGCTGAAGAGAGGCACTGGCCGAGGTACAGGAAACCCACCAGCCCTCGTCGCCGAGACTTGTGATGGTCCTCTCTGCCCCTCAGCGGGTACCCTCCCCACTGAACCTCCACCGGCCCTCCCCTCATGGGACCAGTCCATGAGTTCCTCCGGCTTTACAGCCGGAGGTTCCCCTGAACTTCCAGACCCCCGACTACTGACCACCGGGAACCGGAGGCTACACAATGCTTATCTTCTAGGGGCAGGCATGAGCCCCAATAGCTCTATGAGGGCTCTCCAGTGTATCAAAACAGCTGGAGAGTTAGGGGTTCAGGGAGAATTCAGAAGGAATCTCCCATCCCCTTACCCTACACACTTCCCTCATAGCCGCTACCTCCACCGGTTTCACATTATGGCCCTCCAGGCACCCGATGGTGCTCAGTAGCCCTGCCACATACCCAAATAGGCCCCCCCCCCCTGATCCCCCAAGGACTCTCAGGATCGTCTGCAATGCAGACGCCCTGACCCTCCCAATATCCTCCCCCGTGCACCCCAAATCTCGGAAAACCGCAGGAATATGTGCCTGTACACAGTGCCCCCTGAGGTCAGTGACCCACTCCCCACACCCCTCCATAGGACACCCCTCACCGGAGGAGCTCCCGGATGACTCCGGTTCCCCTCCGGTTTCCCCCTGCACAGACCCCCCTGGGATTGATGACTTAAGGCCTGCCGCTTACGGCGATCTAGCCGGCCAGGCCCATATCGGCTCCTTCCCTTATTCTTCTTTCTCCGGACCGTACGGCCCGGAGAATCGACCATCCCTTCACTACCCGGGGCCTCCGCCCCTGCCGGTACCTCACTACTGGGTGGGCCCGTGACCTCTGCTCCCGCTATCTTCTAACGACAGCACATCTTCCTGTTATGACATCTGAAAGAAATTAAATAATCCACCTGACACAGGGGAGCCTATAGCCACCATGCGCCAGGCAGGTCAGAATTCTATGGTCCTATGGGCATACCTGGCCTTCCCCTCTTCTCCCTAAACACTGTCATTATACCCCCCCCCCCCCCGAGTCCCTAATACTTCCCCCACTGCACTATACCTTCTCCCGAGGATGCCTGCGTTACCCCGAGCAGACAAAATCTCCCATGGCCTTTGCCTCTTCCTGTGTTACCCTTACACACTCACCATGATACCATTCTTTGCACTCCTCGCACCTGATCATGAACTCCCCTGTGTATGGATTTTGACAAACACAATACAGCTTATCTCTATACTCCCGTGGATCTTTGACGCCCCCCTTCTCCCTGGTATATCCTGTCCCCTTAATGATTTGCTGACTCAGTTTCTGGGCCCACTCTGGAACCTCGCGTGGTTAGCGGTGATTATCACCCGCTTTAACTTTATTTTATAGAGATAGGGGGTCAACTTTTCAATTACCACTCCGGGGCCTTTCCACGAGGGACTCAATTTTCGAGTTTTTCCCTTGACAGTAGCAGTGTCCAACTGATACACCAAATCCCCCAGTTTTAACTCTTTGGCCCTCACCTTAACATAATCTCTTTTCATCCGTTTTTGAGATCGTTTGAGAGTTTCCCTAGCTACCCTGTGGGCCCCTTCAATAGCTGTTTGCAACTCCCCTACATATTGGTCCCCTTCGGGCTGTCCGGTGTTCCCCGGACTCCCGAACATTAGTTCAGCAGGCAACCCAATCTCCCTACCCAACATCATCATATTGGGTGTGTACCCTGTGCTTCTATTTACAGAGGACCTTAATGCCCCTGCCAACTGTGGTAAGTATTGATCCCAGCTCCGCTGATTTTTTCCAATGAAACACCGCACCGCCGCCATCAGTGTACGATTGCATCGCTCTACTTGTTCGTTCGCCGAGGGACGGTAAGGGGTAGTTCTCGATTTATGTATGTGAAGTAATTCACACATTTCCCTGAACAAAGAGGACTCAAAATTCCTCCCCTGATCAGTGAACACTTGGAACGGACACCCAAATCTAGAAAAGAACTGATTCACCGCGGCTCTTGCTGTTTCCTCTGCACTCTGGGAAGGCAAGGGAATGCACTCTACCCACTTGGTAAATTGGTCAACCATCATCAAGATGTGTTCATTTCCTCTCTCAGTGCGAGGTAGGGGCCCAATGAAATCTAAATGGACCCGTTCCATTGGCGATCCCGAATGATAGGATAACATTGGGTGTCTAGCTGAGACCGTTGCCTTTTTATTTTGGTTACACTCCATACACCCTTTCACATAAGCCGACACATCTTTACTTATCCCCCTCCAATAATACCTAGACTTCACTTTCTCGATTGTTCTTTCTATGCCCTGATGTCCAGCTAATGGGGGATCGTGACAAAGCTTCACAATTTGTTCCCTGTACATCTTTGGGACCACCCTCCTTGCTGACTTCCCCTCATCCCCTTCTCTCCACAGGACCCCTTTTTCCAAGACAAAAACTTCCCTGTTTATCCAATAATATTTGCTTCTAGAGTCCCCTATAAACAATTCTCCTTCAGTGGGCTCATCCCCTGTCTCCCTCCACCTGACCACCCAGGCTAATTTGGGGTCCACCCGTTGCTGTTCCTTCATTTCGCCCTCACCTGGGCCTTGAAAACTAATGCCCTCTGCCTCTCGAACTATTTGGACTCCCTTGATACTTTCCCATCTAAGTCTATTTCCCGCTTCCCCCGTAGAGATCCAGATCTCCGCCACCCTAGGTCCCATCTCTTCTTCCTCCTGGTCTTGACCCTTACTCACGGGTTGCCCCCAAGGTTTATTTGCCAAGGGAACCACGTCATCTACATCCTGGTCAAAACCGGACCAGTTTAAATGTGCCCTAGTACAGTAGGGACACCCCCCCCCCCCCCACAGGGCAAATCCTGTAATTTCACTCTTAGATGGAAGTCTGAACATGGTTCCCCCCCAGGGATCCTTGACAAGGCATCTGCAAGGCCTATGCTGGATTTCCATATTGAACTGACTCAGTTCTTCTAACCATCTAGCCAGTTGCCCCTGTGGCTCCTTAAAATTCATCAGCCAGGTCAGACTATTATGGTCTGTCCTGACTGTGAAATGCCTACCCAACAAGTAATGCCTAAACTGTCGAGAGAACCTAATAATTGCTAATAATTCCTTTCGAGTGGTGCAGTATTTTTGTTGCTCCAGAGTCAAGGTAAGACTCCCGTACGCTACTGCCCTCTCTTCCCCTTCTTGTATTTGAATCAATTCAGCCCCCACCGATTTATCGGATGCATCCGTATCCAGTATAAAGGGATCAGTCACGTTAGGCAGGGCTAGAACTGGTGCTCTCACCATTGCATCCCTCAACTCCTCAAACGCCCTTTCCTGTTCATCTCCCCATTGATATGTACGTTTCCCTGTTAGGGCCTGAAGGGGAAACGCCATTTGAGTATATTCTTCAATAAAGGCCCTATGGTAATTGGTGAACCCCAAAAACCTCTCCACCTCCTTTTTATTCTTAGGCCTTAGTTTTTTATATCTTTGATATATCCTGGCCCAATGTATATTCCTCTAGGTCCCACTACTCTACCCAGGAACTCCACTTCCTTTTGAAACAGTTCACATTTTTTGGGCTTCAATTTTAGCCCATACTCCCTAAACCTAACCAATACAGCCCTTAGGTTGTCAAGTGCCCCTCGAAATCCTTCCCCAGGACCAGGATATCGTCCAGGAAAGCCAGAACCACTTTCCAATTCAAACCCCTCAGCACCAGGTTGATGACTCTCGTATAAGTGGCTGGTGAGTTACATAACCCAAAAGCCATTCTAGCGAACTCAAACAACCCGTATTTAGTAATAAATGCCGTTTTGGAGCAGTCTTCAGGTTTGATTTTCACCTGCCAATATGCTGAATTGGCATCCAGTTTGGAATACCATACATTTCGGCTAAACTGTCAAGACACTCGTCCACTAGGGGCAATGGGAACACATCCTTAATGGTGAGAGCATTTAAGGCCCTGTAATCCACACACCACCGTACTGACCCACATCGTTTCCGGATAAGAACCGGAGCCGATGCCCACTCAGACACTAATGGCCGGATCACCCCCGCACTCAGCATTTTCTTTAATTGGGCCTCTTCTTCTCCTGCAAACCCTAATGGGGTACGCCTGATTCTTTGCTTAACTAGGCGATTGGTCCCAGTATCAATCCCATGCTGGATTGTATTTAATTTCCCTAAGTCAAACTCACTTTTAGCAAACACATCTTCAAACTCGCATAATAACTCACTAAGCTGTGTCTGCTCCTGCTCATTCAACCAAATGCTCGGGGATTTCCCTTTTTCCATTCTCTGGACCCCCCTTTTCCGCAACTTCTACCTTTTGTACTCCGATAGTCTCTACGTTCGAACACACCTCTTCTGCATAGGCCAAAACTTCCCCCTTCTCTACTTCTACATAGTGATCGGATATGTTAATCAGACAAAGCACTGGGTTATCACCCCCATGGTGCAATGTTCGAGGTATTAATAGCTCACCCTTGGTGGCTGCCTTTACTATATACTCCCCTGCCATAGACTCACTCAGCTGTGCCCCCACTCTCATGACTGAATTAGGGGGTACCTTACACCCCATGGCTAAGAACACCCCCGCCTCTTTCTCATTGACTAAAGGGCTTCCTGTTCCCAAACTCATGGGTATAACCTCCCCTGCGATCTGTAGTTCCTTTTCTTTGAGATGTAGGGACACCCCATTAGCCTCTAAAAAGTCTAAACCCAGTAACATATCCTCCTCTATTGGGGCCACGTAAATTTCTACTGTGAATAGATGTGTCCCTAGGACTACTTGAAAAGGGCCAGCAATATACCCATTCATCTGCATTCCCTTCCCTGTGGTGTTCATAACCACTTCCTTACGGATTGATGGGGCAGGGTCCAATGATTTGTAGAATTCCTCGGACACTAGTGTTACCTGTGCTGCTGTATCTACTAGTGGTGTACCGATCATCGGAAACATCGACTAATCAGTCGGACGTCATCATACGATCCGATGATCGATTCTTAAACCTTGTGGTCGATTCTGATTCTATAGTGTCTAAAATATATATGCTTAACTTTGTTCTTTGGTTGGTTTTTTTTTCTGTCTCCATACTGACAAAAATATTGCAGTTTTATCCCAGCTGGTTTTTGTTTGCCCTCATACTGACAAACATCTGGCAATTTTGTCCAAGCGTACTTTTGACACTCAGTCAATACACATATTTGGACTAGTCTATTATTTATCTACTTCCCGGAATAGTCCATTTTATATCAGGTGTTACACATATGGAAAACGATCTTTTGTTTTGTTCTAAGTTAATGTTTACAAATGGAAATATTGTAGTTTGTAAATATATTATTTGATTTTATTCAAATCTTTACTTTTGTCAAACACATATTTGGACTAGTCTATTATTTTTCTATCTATATCAGGTGTTACACATATGGAAAACGATCTTTTGTTTTGTTCTATTTTAAAGTTAATGTTTACTAATAGAAAAAAAATATAGTTTATAAATTTATGATACAATTTTATTCATATCTTTACTTTTGTCAATCATACTCTTGAAATAAAGGCTATTTGATTAATTATAGTCAGTAAATACATTTAGCAGGCAATTTTCACCGATGATCGATCATCGGTCGATGTTGATATAACGATCATCGATCTTGAAAATGTTACCGATTCCCATCACTAGTATCTACTACTGCTTGTAACTGCATGCCTTGTACCTCTACTGGGACCCTAAACATTACCCCATTGGACAGCTTGAGCACCGTTACTGCTCCGTCCTCTTCCTCGTCCGTAACACAAGTCCCTATATTATCCTCTCCCCCTTTTCCTCCTCCTCTATGGACTCGTCCGTGTCCCTCTTATCCCTATTGTTTTCCTCCCCTATTGACTCCTCACTTGAGGACTCATTATCCCGACTCGCACCTTCAGATTTGACCCGTCCCTCCGGACTACTAGAATCCGGAGGGTCGTCCTCTACTTCCCTATTGGTTTCCTCTCCTTCTGACTCCTCCCTTGAGAACTCGTACCCCTGACTCGCACCTTCAAATTTTACCCGTCCCTCCGGAGGGTCCCCCACTTCCCTATTAACCCGTAGGAGACTATCCTGCTGATTCCATATTTCCTCCATCTCTACTTCTCCCCCTCTTTTACTTCTTTGAGACCATGTATATTGGCAATAAGGGGTTGACTCAAGCCTCGCGAGTTGCCCCTTTAGAGTTTAAAGCCTCCTTATTCTCCTGAAATGACACTCGTTTCTCCCCTGACGGAGACTCCAACTTTGGGCACTCCCTCTTGAAGTGTCCCATGACCCCACAGTGGAAGCATCCCTGTTTGTCCCCCTTTCTTGGGGATGGACTTCTTGATTGTGCCCTATACCTATCAATTCGATTTCTCTTCACCTCCTCCATAATGGCTGCCATTTGAGTGGAAAGTGCCGCTATGTTGGACTTTATCTCACTCATTTCCTTCCCCTGTGCTGACAGTACTTCCCCCATTTTTTTCTCCAAACCCTTATCTGCAACTCGATCAGTCCCTATTGCGCACACCCTGGCTTCTTCCCCGTAGCGAGGCCCCGGAGATACTTGTTTAACCTCCCTTCGAGGATTTCGCCCAAGGGTGGTCCCATATATAGCTTGAGAGTTATGCTGGAACCACCTCATTCTGTCAATAGCCTCCTCTATGTTTTTAGGTCGGATATTAGAGGCATAACTCCCGGCCTCTTTATCTGCTGCCCCTTGGCATAGCCTCACCACTGCTTGTTGATACATGTGAGTTTCGGGCGAATCTCTAAATGCTCGAGTTGCTAGGGATAAGACCCGATCCGCCCAGTCCTCCAGGAGTTCATCCGGAGTCTGACGGGCATTATTAAATTGGACCTGGGCCGTTTCGGGGAGTTCCCGGAAACCAAACCTTTTTTCTAATTTCCGTATTAGGTCCATATATACCATTTCCTGGTTTCGCTCAACCAGGAGGGCATAATATGCACTTGCCTTCCCATCCAGGCACCAGCATAACTGGTCCCTGCAATCCCCCTCTGTCCACTCACTAACTTCCGCATACCGGGAAAATTTAGCGTAGAATGCTTTCCAATTTGATTTCCCATCCCTGCTCGCAGCGCCAATATAGTAATTTTCACTACTTACTATTACTAGCTTTTCTTTGCAACTCTTTAGTCTGCTAATTCTCTAAGTTTTATACGTCTGTGTTTCTCTAGGTTCAGGTAAGTTCTGCCAAGCGTGGTCAGTTTCTCGTGCATCATGGGTACTCTTCGGAACCCCTCGGCCCTCATCCCCCACGATTCACTACATACACATAAAACTAAAGATCGAGTAACACGAACCCCACTAAAAACCAGGGATGAACTCGTGCTACGGAAGGGTAGGCAGTTCCTGCCCCACTAGTGGCGCCCGTCGTGTTAATCTAGTTACAAACCAGGTGAGAAGTCATGAATGAGGAAAGGACCGGGAAGTGTTTATGACAATTGGAACGGGTACCAGACAACTCGGACCGAGACGGGTGTCTCGAAAGTGAGTCCACAACAAAGAACAAGAGTCCACATGAGTCCAGAAGCACAAAATGATATTTAAATGCATGGTTATAATTTCTATCAAATAAATTTATATGTTTGAAATAAATTTCATATATATTTTATAAATTACAGTGGCCTTTAAGGTCCTTACAGTGGAAATTGGGGAAAGACCAGAAATATTCGTTATCGGGCGATTGTAAAAGGAATGTCAATTACGGGACCTGCATCAAATATCCGGATTTGGAGCAATGCCAATCACGTTTTAGTTTATTTAAATTTTTAATCAATGTTTCAACATTTTTAATTTCATGGATAAAATCTTTATTTTTTTCAAAGCAAAGACATACTAGTGTATCTGTTCAAACTGACTTTGGTGTTATTGTCTTTACTGTGATTTCTTATAAGAATATGTTTATCTCTAGTATGGATTGATTATGTTATCAGCTGTCAAAATCTTGAACTTTTTCATCAAAGTCAATTTTGAAAAATATATATTCTAAGAATATATGTATAAAAAATTAACAAGAAAGAAAGAAAAAAATTGTATATTTTTATAAAACAAATGTCTTTTGTTAATAAAAATAACATAAAGTTTTTTTTATTGATAAAAAGACGTGTGTTCTATACAAATATACAAATTTTATGAATTACTTATGTAGAGATCCTAGCCATTCTTACGAATGTTTCCAGACACCACGACGTGGACGTGGCTCTTCTTCTGGGTTATAATCTTTAACTTTCTCAACAATTTACTATTTTATGTGCAATCAGTGAAATTTGTGGGCTTGTGTTGTTTTAGATTTTTCTAATTTTTAACTTCCTCACAACTTCCTTTGATTGCTTTTATATTTTTTTACTATTAGACAATGAATATCATAAAATTTGTAGATTGTCAATAAATGTATTTGTTCATTACTAAAAATGTGTAAGTGGAATACAATTACTTTTTAGTTCATTTAGCTAATTATGGTCTTCAATAACTAATTTATATTGTACAAATCTTAGAATTCTTCAAAGTTAATTTGCAAATAAAAAAAAATATTATTCTTGCAAAATGTATTAAGAAAAAACTAACAAAAAGAGAGAAAAGGAAAAAAATAAGTAAGAACATTGATATAGTGTTTTTGTTTGTTATTTTTTTTTTTTATTAAATTTACACATTTTATAATAAGAATATAATATATATGAAATATTAGCTACCATAATTATTAGCTACTTTTTGACGTTCGGAACTAGATTTTCGTAAACCACTAAGGTGTTCCAAATGATAGCCATAAAAATTAGCTACCTTAACTTCCCATCGTACGCTCTCCGCTGCTACCTTCTCGACTGGGCCCTTCCGTCGATGGACGTCCGCTGCTCCCTTCGCATTAAAAGTACTATGCCAGTTATTCCCCTTTTACCATGTGTTGATAGATTCTTGGTAATTAGTATTTTTGAACGAAAAAAGGGGGTGGATGTAGGCGAGGAAATCTATTTAATTAAATAGATTTATCCCAGAAATGGATAGCAAACTCCTATTCATTCATTTACACCAAGGATTTATATATATATATATATATATATACGTCTGAAAATTAAACCAAACAGTATTAGAATTAGATTTTTGCGCTGTCAAATTTTTGTTCTTCCCTCGACTATATATATATATAAATCCTTGTTTACATGGAGCAAAATCTGGATGAAAATAAGTTATTTCGATATAAAATATATGATTGATTGATTGGTTGGTGTTTAACGTCCAGCGAGCATTTTTTCAGCTATATTCAGGACGAGAACATTAAAAAATTTAAACGCAACGGGACTCGAAACAAGGAAAGGTGTATGGGTAGGGACGGATAATTTAGCCGAAGAAGCTCTCGGTCCCATTTCTATACACCGGGGTTCCCGCGGGGTTGTATATATATATATATATATATAGAGATCCAGTGGGACAGATATATTGTATGGTTGTCACTTGCTTCTAGACGTTTGTATAATATACTTTATTTACTGTGACTGTATAATGAATTCTTCATTATCCTATACAATATATTAAAAATTGCTGAGTTAGATTGCTGTCAAATTATAATATTAAGTATATATGTACCATCTACACACGCTTATACACATGTCTTACGTCTATCCCTAGATTTACCTTACGAGAAAAGGTAACACTAGGATTATTGAAGCTCCTTTTTTTAGGGAGTGGATGTGGTCGAGTGGTCTAGGGCGCTGGACGTAAGGCTAAGCGAATGGTGCTGCAGTGTATCAATGGTGTGGGTTCAAATCCCGTCGAGGGAAGAAAAAAAATTTGACAGCTCTAAAATCTAATTCTAACACTGTTTGGTTTAATTTTCAGACGTATATATATATATATATATATATATTACGAATTTAGTTTGTTACACATATTTTCATTGGTTATTCAACCCTGGATGTCAGCATGTATTCGGAAAACAGACGGGGTATATATGTACGTTTTCGGTCTCCCTCATTTGGGCCTCAAAAAACAATAACAACGTGGTTGACAAAAACAGAAATATTTACGCTTCACTGAATCAATATCATAATACGGAATAATAAATGTATTTTTACCAAATTAAATGCTGTTTTTAAACTCAAAACGGTTGTATGAACAAAAAAGATATTGTTTTCTTCAATAAAAAATTAAAATATACCTTTCACAAATCTACACCAACCACTCAATTCGTGCAACGGGTGCAACTATCCTCGGAAGAAACTGTTCAATGGCACAAATTATGGCAGTTACCGGACACAAATCTGCCTCGTCAGTTGCAGTATATCAACGTGTTTCATCAAAGGTAAAACAAGTTATGGGAGACATTATCACAAGTTCTGTTCGTGGAGAGCAACCATCTCAACTATCCTCAATAATGCCACTGCACAGTACTTCCCGGTTGCAACTCATGCCGCCGACACAAAACAGTTCAAGTTCAACATCACTTGTTCAAATGAGAGCCAATAGTAATACACATGTTTCATCGTCGGTTACGGACGTCGTTGACATTTTGAATGTAAATTATGATGATTTATTTTGTGATTATAACACTCTTACAACAGTTAATTCCGTCACAAACATCAGAACAATTCAGCAAACTCCCATGTTCCACGGCTGTACCATTACAAATTTGAACATAACAATCAACAAGCGAAAGTGTGTTAAAGTTTCCGCCTTTAAAACTTTCGAGGTCACGGGGCCACAACAAGTTTTGCTTATTGTTAACATTTTAATTATTGAAATTGTTTCACAAACCCGTTGTTTTGTTATGTAATATATTAATGTTATAATTATAAAGTTTATTAAATTTACTGCATATGAAATTGTGTTGATTTAGAAATATTGAACAGGATTTTCCTTTATGAGACACCTCAGTACATAAAATATCACGTGACAAATATTTGCCGTCATTAAAAAAGAATGTCAGAGGTACGAAAAGGGACATCTAGATATACGGGAAATGAAAATAAAAGATGCAACATATTTAATAAGGTTTTAAATATGAATAGGGACTATGTACGTGGTAAAAAAAAACAAAAGGAAAATAAAAATAAACAAACAAAAAGGAAACAAACAAAAAAAAAAAAATAAAAAAAAATAAAAAAAAAAATTATACGACAGTTTGGTTCTGTATTTAACAAAAAAATGGTTAAATCCGTAATATATTTGTTATTCAGCTATCAGACAGGGTATATAATGTGACATTCCCGGCTTATGCTCTATATTCCCTTCGGCTGCGCCTCAGGGAATATAGATCATAAGCCGGGAATGTCACATTATACATTATATACCCTGTCTGATAGCTGAATAACATATAATATATATATATATAATATAAATAAATTCAAGTCTAATAATATTTTTAAAAAATTATATATTTATAGTGACATGAACAAGTTTCTATATATCAATCACCATATTATTTATCTGTACATAATGCATTTTCTGCTTTGCATATATACAAAAATGTGTATATCTATTCCATTTATATGTGTATTATCATAATGTGTAATATTGAATTAATTAATAAAATATGTTTATACTATATCTATTCCAAAGAAATGAGATGCTTAGTTATAACAAGCAATAACGCTCCTGTGGTGAAATAGTTACGAGTACTCGCATCATGTGCGGTAGATCGTGGTTTCGATCAATGATCTGATCAAACCAAAAACTATACAATTTATATTGGCACATGGCGTAAAAGAATAAAGGCAAAGACTAGTCAGCAAAATTTCTTCATTACATGGGATAGAAGTCATGAAGTTTTCCATGAATATAAGCTACCTTGCATCTGTCCAGTGTATGACATAGGTTTCAAAGTGTTATCCATGACAATAAACTACCTTGCACCGTTCAAACCATCTTCGCTAGCGAAGGGTTACGATTCGGGTCCGCCTTCTCTCCACCCTTGGCAGATCTAGAATACATTTTGAGGATTCACGCTTTAATATTTCATTGGTTACGGCTATCAGTACACGTATCCAATCAGAAGACGTTTTACACGGAGCACATGTTATCCGCGAAATGTAAACAAAAATGGCACCGGAATGCTCTCATATGACAACGATTTGCCACTTCCCGTTTTGGTTCCAATGAAAACATCTTTCCCGTCTGCCAAAGCTTTGAAACTTTCACTTGGTTGACAGTAAGTGCTTCCAAATTAAATTTATCACAAATAAGTTTTTATTCACTGGGCGCTGCCATTTTCAACTCTCCAACATACGTATAACAAAACGATTCTGATTGGCTGGCGATGACGACTATCTAAGGGGCGCAACTTCGATAAACCACCAGGTGGCATTGCGCGTGAATTTCAAAATGTATTCTAGATCCGCCAAGGGTGGAAAGAAGGGGAACCCGAATCGTAACCCTTGGCTAGCGAAGATGCGTTCAAACATAAGCATAAGAATCTGAAGCTTGTCCATGAAAATTAGCTTCTCGACCTTTCTTCATTGCATGGAATAGGAGTCATGACGTGTTCCATGAACATAAGCTACCTTACATCTGTTCATTGTATGACACAGGTTTCAAAGTGTTATCCATGAAAATAAACTACCTGGCACCATTCAAACATAAGCATAACCATCAGAAGTTTGCTCATGAAAATTAGCTACCTCGCATTCCTTCGTTACATTGGATAGGAGTCCTGACGTTTTCCATGAAAATAAGCTACCTTACATCTGTTCAATGTATGACACAGGTGTCAAAGTGTTATCCATAAAAATAAACTACCTGGCACCATTCAAACATAAGCATAAACATGAGAAGTTTGCCCATGAAAATTAGCTACCTCGCATTCCTTCGTTACATTGGATAGGAGTCCTGACGTTTTCCATGAAAATAAACTACCTTACATCTGTTCAATGTATGACACAGGTGTCAAAGGGTTATCCATAAAAATAAACTACCTGGCACCATTCAAACATAAGCATAAGCAACAGAAGTTTGCCCATGAAAATTAGCTACCTCTCATTCCTTCGTTTCATGGTCCATGAAAATTAGCTACCTGCCCATGAAAATTAGCTACCTCGCATTCCTTCGTTACATTGGATAGGAGTCCTGACGTTTTCCATGAAAATAAACTACCTGGCACCATTCAAACATAAGCATAAGCAACAGAAGTTTGCCCATGAAAATTAGCTACCTCGCATTCCTTCGTTACATTGGAGGTTCCCCGCTGATTTGTTGTAACATTTACTGTTGGAGAGATGTGACAGAATAAAAAATCATATATTTATTTGTTAAATTCTAAATTTATAAAATATTTTTTTAACAAAATCTATACTTAATTGAACATAAACTGTATAAGTGACCAGGTGAGTAATTCAGGCTCAGTTAAAATGACCCGCTAATTAAGAAATAAATCATGGAAGCCAGAATGTGTTTTGAGTTTTAACATGGATTGTTGGATATTAGTATTTTATCCCGAGCCAGAGGGATAAAATTTACTAATATCCGCCAACCCATGTTAAAACTCAAAACACATTCATGCTTCCATGATTTATTTCGATTCTGATATGTCTAAGATTACAAATACGGTAGTATACTTTGATTGGAAGACGGTAATTTATATTTACGTTTGCGGAAAGTGTCACACACCATTTATGCTGCCAATGGAAAAGTCAGTCACATTCACCGGCACATGTGTGAACGAGATTATACCATCGATAAATCGCTCGTTTGTCTACAAAGCGTAAGAAGGACGTCGTGTTAGAATTTGTGTTGTACTCTGGTATTCATCAAAGCTTTTGAGCAGACGTTGTCAAAGGGAACGTGAGCTATTGCGATCATTTGATCCGTCGTCCGTCTGTAAACTTTTCACATTTTAATCTTCTGCTCTGAAACCCCTTAGCTCAATGAACTGAAGCTTAGTAGGAAGCATCTATGCAAGGTTCTCTATAAAGATTTTTCATTTCGTCATGATCCATTGACAAACATGGCCACCATAGGCAATTCTTATTGCTGATTGGTTGATTTCTAAAAAATCTTCACCTCTGAAATCGAATAGCCATAGGCAGTTATTGTTTCTGGTTGGTCAATTTCTAAAAATCTCTGAAACCGCTTGGCCAAATGAATTGAAACTTGGTAGGAAGCATATATGGAGGGTCCTCTATAAAGATTGTTCATTTCGGCTCAATTCGTAGCAAACATGGCCGCCACAGGTAGTTCTTGATGCTGATTGGTCGATTCCTAAAAAAATCTTCTCCTCTGAAACCGCTTGACCAATGAACCTAATTTGGTAGGAAGCATCTATGGAAGGCCCTCTGTAAAGATTGCTCATTTAGTCCTGATCCCTTAGCAAACATGGTCGGCGCAGGCAATTCTTGTTGCTGATTGGTCGATTCCTAAAACATCTTCTACTCTGAAACTGTTTGGCCAAATGAACCGAAACGTGGTAGGTAGCATCTATGGAAGGCCTTCTATAAAGATTGCTCATTTGGGATCCGTTAACAAACATGGCCAGCACAGGCAATTCGTGTTGCTGATTGGTAGATTCCCTAATAATGTTCTACTCCGAAACCGCTTGGCCAAATGAACCGAAACGTGGTAGGTAGCATCTATGGAAGGCCCTCTATAAAGATTGCTCATTTTGGATCTGTTAACAAACATGGCCAGCACAGGCAATTCGTGTTGCTGATTGGTCGATTCATAAAAAATCTTCTCCTCTGAAACCGCTTGGCAAAATGAACCGAAACTTGATAGGTAGCAGTTATGGAAGGCCCTCTATAAAGAATGCTCATTTCGTCCCGATCCGTTAACAAACATGTCCACCACAGGCAATTCTTGTTGCTGATTGGTTGATTTCTAAAAAATATTCTCAACCTACTGAGCCTCTAGTCTATATATTGTATTGTATTATATGTATGCTAATGTTCCACCATGCCTGTCTGAGTTTTTCAATAAAATCTTTAAGAAATAACTTGTGTTAAGATACTTTGTGTGTGAGATATTATCATGTATATATGGCTGTTATTTAATTATTAAATTGGCAAGTATGTGTGATACAAGTATCTGTACTTACAAAACATACCAGCATGATGCAAAATATTTATTTGGGCTATATTCAATGACATTACAGACATTTTCATATGTTGTACCAGCGTCTGGCAATCTACTTTCTAAAGGTTGAGTACATCATCCAAGTGATGAACAGTGCAGTGAAAGATAAATGAGGTGTAGGCAGCTCTTTAAACCTCTCTCCCATCAAGGCCCAGATTCAATACAAACGCAAACCTCTAAACATTTATTGATAAAGAATAGAGATACATGTACATAAGAAATTAGGATGCAGGCACCCTAAAGTACTACTGTTATTCCAAGATGTATAAATTTGTAGGCCCTTCTGAAGTTATATCCTCAAAACAGAAAAAAACAGAAATAAAATTAGATATTAATCTGTTATCAAAAACAAACAAATACAAAACAAAACAAACCAATCAAAAATATCAAAAAGAAAGACAAAAACCCAACATGAATGCACCTTTTATCAATCTGACTTAGTTCTGTACACATAATTTTCATAAGAGATACAGGTAACTAATTTACCTGGAAATTTTACATACATTTTGTATCTATCATATTAAATAATGAGTGTATCTTGTTTTCAAAGAAAACATTCAGATAGCTACATTGCTAAAAAGAGGTAATAAAAACGTAGATATCAAATTTAGTGCACATGAACGTTTCTGGAATAACCTTCATCAGGTAGCTCAAGATCAAAAGATTGGAAAGCCAAATAATTTAATAGTTTTGGGAGCACAAAATCTATGGGTATTGATGTTATGTAGGAGTTTCTTTTACACCTGGTAGAGATATTGGGAGTGCTGTTTTTATGATGTGGGTTTTGGTGCAGTCGGGGATGTTGTCTTGTGATTCTACGGTGAATACGGACTGACACTGTTGGGGATGTTTGATTTTTGCTTTGCGTCAGCTGTGATCTGTCCATCGCTCCTCATTGGTGTGACATCTGTTTTGTCTGTACCTAAGGATTTTATATATAACAGCTTCTTTCATCACATATTGCTTAAGATTTTGACCAAGATATAGTTTTTCTGGTAGCTGATTCATGTCGAGCGACGCCGAGAAACTTACACTATAAGCGCGGACGTCTAAAACGCTTAGAACGATGTCTGTTTCTGCTCTTTTTAGACAATTTGCCAGTTGTTTTTTTTTAACTATAAGACATTGCAGAATAAACACAATATACGTACATTGTCGGGGAAATATAAAAACTGTACGTAACAGCTTTAGTGAGTGAGCGATTGTTTTTTAACGCCAACTCAGCAATTTTATAGCTATATCATGGCGAGACCAAGTTAATGAGATGATGATGATGTCCGCTTTTTTCTAGACGCTTAGTTTTTTTTCATAGTGTTAGCTAACGGAAACAACAATCCGCGGATATACATGTCGCTCCACTCTGACACATTATCCTGATTCCGAAGCAACCAGTCTTTGCTCTTTCTCCTTAATTCTGCGTGCTTTGCATTATAAGCAACAAATACCAGTTGATAATCTTTGCTTTGAAATATGAATTTGTTTATATACATGTACTCAAAAAGTCGCCTTTTATGTGTCTTCTGCCGAAGGATTGTGAAAGCCCGAAAAGTTGACGTGCGTTGCGCAATGTATTTTGTATTGTTACGTTATCTATTGTCATTTATGTAGACAACAGGGGCGGATCCAGGGGGCGCGCATTCGGCGCGCGCGCCCCCCCCCCCCCCCTAAAATTTGAAAAAATAAGATTTTTTGGCATAAAATAGTTATTTTTCACACGAAATACCCCAAAAATGTTCGCGCCTCCCTCCGCTCGGCGCAATTTTTTTAAAATTTGCCCCACCCCCCTAACTTGAAATCCTGGATCCACCCCTGGACAATATAAGAATAAGAATAAGAATTTTTTATTGCCAATTAAGGGCCCACAAGGGGCAAACAATTTAATACAATGATTGAAATGATTGGAGACATACATGTAAACACACACAAAAAACAGGAAAACATATTTATGTTCAGTGACTGCACGGCCAGATCAGAGCCTATCAAATACCACCATAAATCAATTCATATTTAATATAATATAACATGTATAATAACTATAATAATTCACCTAACCTAATGATCTCTATAGGATCAATTGTGTCCTCGCAGCAAAAAACATTCCTCTATAAAACTACCTAATTTTTTCAAAACTTGTTCATGTTCATTAGTAAATAGCCAGACAAATTTTGATGATGTGCCCATGTATCTAAAATTTGGACATAAGTCAATAACTTTATCAAAAAATTTTACTCTAATATTTTCATATAAGGGACAGTCGACAACAAAGTGAAATATATGTATTCGCTGAGAAACAGACCAGAAATGCTCACCAAAGACTCTCATCGGTAGTTTAATCGTTAGCGTGCTCGCCTCGAATGCGGTAGATCGTGGGTTCGTGTCCCGATCGGGTCAAACCATGTTCTGTACACATATTTTGCCATCTTCCACATTCTGTTGGAAATTTATGATTTAGGGTTCTATTTTTACAAAATCCAAATAAGAAATTGTCATCAAGAGTGTGCAAATAGTTTCAGTTTCGAATTGAAATTAATCTAATAGCTACCAGTTCTTTAATTTTGTAATAAATAAAGTTGCCAACTTTCATTATTAAATATATATGGAACATAATTTTATTTATTTCTTGATTTCAGAAAATAGTGTCAATAAGTAAGTAAATGAGTTAATTTCTTTATTTCAAGAGGGTAACACGGTTAGCAATAATAAAAGTGTGATTAATAATTATCATATATGATCTTATTAAGTTAAAGAATAATTTGTATAGTTTGAACATCACATAAATATTAAATTCTACCATAAATAGTCCACCAATCTATTTTTTAATAGCTGTAAAAATGATACATCGCGATGGTAAATTGAAAAAAGATAGTTTGTAACTTAATCACATTCTACACAGCCATATAGGTAGCATTTTGTTTTTCAACTATGAACACCACTAATATCTATTGTTTATTGTGTACAGATCCAGGGGGCGGATCCTGGATTTCAAATTAGGGGGGGGGGGGGGGGGGGGGGGGCGCACTTAAAAAATGCGCCGAGCGGAGGGAGGCACGAAAATTTTGGGGTTTGTTTCGTGTGAAAAATCACGATTTTACGCCTGGATCCGCCCCTGAGATCTATATGTCTCTCTTTGTCAATCAGTAACTCTTTTCCTGCTTATGTACATGCAGTTTTTCATTTTGTCTCTCCATTAGAAATACACAATCTGTATTTTGGTAAACATAATAAGGGAGACAAATCCTATAAGTTTATGCTACAAGTAGCTAATTTTCATAGGTAGCTAATTATTATGCTCCGCCGTATGAAAATTAGCTACCGGAAGTTTGAGGTAGCTAATTTTCATGGGTAGCTAAAAATTTTACGACACCGGAATTTTTCATGCGCAATTCGTAATTGACATTCCTTTTACAATCGCCCGATAACGAATATTTCTGGTCTCACCCCAATTTCCACTAAGGATCTTAAAAGCCACTGTAATTTATGAAATATATTTGAAATTTATTAAAAACATATAAATTTATTTGATAGAAATCATAAAAATGCATTTTAATATCATTTTGTGCTTCTGGACTCATCTGGACTCTTGTTCTTTGTTGTGGACTCACTTTCGAGGTGCCGGACCGAGACAAGTCGGCCCGTAAGCGAGGACTAGTCGGCCCGTATGTTAAGACAACTCGGACCGTATGAAAAGATTACGCAGACCATCAATAACTATTGCTGTCTTATTGATTTTTTAGAATAAAATTGACGGAAATCATAAAGATACAGTCATCTGTCAAAAGTATTGGGAAATGTTAAAAAAAAATATCCCTATATAATCCACCAAAACCATATTTCATTTCAGTAATTTATGGTCTCAGTTTGCAATTGCAATATGGAAAACTTGAGAAATCTTTAAAATGTCAAAAAGTGTGGTATGACTTCTTTTGAATTTTTGTGTTTCCTGTCTGTGTATAATTGAGCAATAGTGGCCATCTGGTCGTTGCTATTTGTCAACAAATATTCCCCATTAGTAGGTGTGTATTAAATTGGTAATAAAACATTGATGAGTTAATTATAATGACAATAACTAATGTTTCAACTGATGATCTGTTCGATGGAACTTTCCAACAAAAAATCCTAGTTGTGGATAAAATGATTTTCAAAACAAATATTAAATTAGAAAATTAAATGAACCGAATTTTAAATAAATAATTAAGAATATCTTAAAATATCCTTTCAACAGCTAAAAATAATTTGACAGGCATGTATTTAAAAGAAATTATGTAGCCGCGAAAATACAATGCATAAAAAATTAAACTTTGAATTAATGGACAACAAAACACAATTTTGACAAAATCCTGTTAACAGTTTAATTTGTTTAATTTGTTATATTTATCAAAGACAACTCGATATTACATATTGTCATCTTTAAGATATAATTTTTTTTTAATTTATGTTTTGTTTAATGACACCCATTTGCAACTTATCCAACAACCATGAAGCTTATACAAACAAAAATAATACATAATGCTTATATGGAATTTCATAATTAATAAGACCTAAATAATTTTTTTTTAAATTATTTATTTTTAATTTTTGATATTAATTTTATTCCTGTAAATGATACGTAATAGACCATGTTATGAGAACAAAATCACGTCCTAATCACATTTTTGGTCACAAGTAATATTATCATTCAATAAATAATTCATTTTCACTAAAAGATAATAATTGTCTTTTAAATAAATAAATAATTATACACTATACAATTATAGTCTTTTGTTGAGGTCAATACTAGTTTTTATGGACCTTAAAAACGATATTCACCGAAGCCTTTAGGCTGAGGTGAATATTGATTTCTAAGGTCCATAAAAACTCGTATTGACCGATACAAAAGACTAATTGATTTATTACATTAATCGAAAACGAAAGTCAATACGAGTTTTAATCAAGCAATATCAAATTTTACGGAATGTCAGGTGACAGCATGATAGCCAATACAATTGTTTGAATAAAATCATTATGTAATAAACATAGGCATTGAACAATATTATAAAGCAATAATACGGCCCGAGTTGTCTTAACATACGGGCCGACTAGTTCTCGCTTACTTAAATGCACATATTCCAAAGTCACCTCTTGAGCATGGTTGGATCCTGATCCTAAAGGTCGCAATTGACGCTACTGGTCCCCGAGTACTGAATTTTTTCTCTTTGGTGCTTTACTGTCTCACTGTACTTTCTCTTTGTACTGGAGTATTGAGTTGCCTAGGCTCATGATCGGGGTACAGGGCTTGCTAGTTCTGGGAAGCGCCCTGTACTTTTGATGAATTCCTCCAATAATGTTAATTTTTGTTTGTTTCTCTTTATTGGAGTCTCTAGTCAGGAGATGAAGTAGGTCAAAACTCTGCCAGCAGTATGGATCCCTTTGCGCTACCGGTCTCTTGACATCCACCCCTGCCTTGTATGTGACTTCTGGCTCTATGAGTTTAATGTCTACTTTTGTTGCTTTGAACATGTCTACTGATTGGTTGATTGCCTTCCCAAATGGTGATTCTTGTTCATATATATCCTCCCTGCTGAGATATTCCTCCAATTGTTGTTTTACTGGTTCAGCAATGTTTTTTGACTGGATCTTGGCAATTTCTCTTACTGCTATTTCTTCTATTCTTAGGTCAACTGGTAGTATGTTGCCTTCTACTTCCATTGCCTCTCTTCCTCATGTTGCTGATAACCCCAAGCATATTGATAATCGTTTTCTCTGAATCGCTTCTAATTATACCCCCCGCAAGCAAAGTCTGGGGGGTATATAGGAATCACCCTGTCCGTCCGTTCGTCCGTCCGGATATATATACATGGATTGTCCAGCTATCTCCGCCTACAGTTTTGGAGCTACAGCTTTAATATTGTGTAGGATGTTTATACACGTAATGGAGGTGTGCATGTCCACAGGATTTTGATTTTCTTCAAATATTCTCAAAATGACAGGTAGTTGGACTTTTTTTTCGTACTAGCTGCATAAAGGAAACATGGTTTGTCCGGCTAGCTCCTCCTACAGTTTTAGAGCTACAGCTTTAATATTTTGCAGGATGTTTATACACATAATGGAGGTGTGCATATCCACAGGATTTTGATGGTCAGGCGGGGGCATCATTTGTGTCTTACAGACACACTTCATTTTTAAAAAATCACTCCTAACAAAACAACTTTGTCCATAATTATCAAGTGCGGGGGCATACTTCTTTTCTAGTTTATGTACTGTCTGCAGGCAGACATGACGCTCCACTCTGACACATTAACCGGTGCTTGCTAACTGCCGAAGCAGCTGATATCAAGTTTATAGTCGTTGGTGTGACCTGTCTGGGGCTCGTAAGAAGATAATATTGACACAAATATTTACATTAAGTTGAAGTGGTCTGACTCCACAAAGATCAGATAAAGTCTCGTATGTTAAGTGTAGATCTATCATTACTACATTAATATGACAAAAACAGGTGAAATTCAATATTAACAAGTTCAGTTGTATGTAATGCATTCTTCTACATATTTTCCCGTTGTTTTGTTAAAAGGTAGATATGGCACATGTTTATTCCCATTGTTTTTTAGCAGGTAGATATGACACATGTTTATTCCCGTTGGTTTTTTTACAGGTAGATATGACACATGTTTATTCCCATTGGGTTTTTCAACAGGTAGATATGACACATGTTTATTCCCATTGTTGTTTTTAACAGGTAGATATGACACATGTTTATTCCCATTGTTTTTTAACAGGTAGATATGACACATGTTTATTCCCATTGTATTTTTAGCAGGTAGATATGACACATGTGTATTCCCATTTTTTTTAACAGGTAGATATGACACATGTTTATTCCCATTGTTTTTTTAACAGGTAGATATGACAGATGTTTATTCCCATTGTTTTTTTAACAGGTAGATATGACACATGTTTATTCCCATTGTTTTTTTAACAGGAAGATATGACACATGTTTATTCCCATTGTTTTTGTTAACAGGTAGATATGACACATGTTTATTCCCATTGTTTTTTTAAGAGGTAGATATGACACATGTTTATTCCCATTGTTTTTTTAAGAGGTAGATATGACACATGTTTATTCTCATTGTTTTTTAAGAGGTAGATATGACACATGTTTATTCCCATTGTTTTTTTAACAGGTAGATATGACACATATTTATTCCCATTGTTTTTTTAACAGGTAGATATGACACATGTTTATTCCCATTATTTTTTAACAGGTAGATATGACACATGTTTATTCCCATTGTTTTTGTTAACAGGTAGATATGACACATGTTTATTCCCATTGTTTTTTTAACAGGTAGATATGACACATGTTTATTCCCATTGTTTTTTTAACAGGTAGATATGACACATGTTTATTCCCATTGTTTTTTTAACAGGTAGATATGACACATGTTTATTCCCATTTTCTTTATATACTATCTGCCATATCGTCCGTGCGGAAAGGAATTCAATACTACAGCCTTAGCTAATTTGCATATATATAACGTTTATGTAAAACAGTATGCTGTGAAGAAATTTAACAACAGTAAGGAAATCAGTAAGGTTGACACAGAGTGATACAAAAAAGGGAGCTAATAAGTCTTCTACCCTTCACAGCAAAACAAAAAACAAAAATTAAAAGATATGACCCAAAAAGTACAAGAAAAGAAAAGAAATTGTTACCACAATATATTATCACTTGAATCATTGTTTATGTCATAATATATCAATATCTATTGTCAGGAGTACAACATTTTTTGCAAAAAAAACCAATGATATTTAGAGCAGTATGTTTAGAATTAAAAGTTGTCCAAACAATATCTTAGTATTTTTCCAGTTTCTATAGATATTGCATTCAAAGTTAAACCCTTTTCATCACATTTTAATAATTTTTTGAATAACAAAATTATATGTCATAAAAACTGTAATAATCAAGACAAAATTTGGGACAAAATTTGGAGGTATTTAGCATTATAGATACCATATTATATTTTTCAAATGCCCATATCTTGCATTATATTTTGTTCATTTTTTTAAAGTTATGCATCATTGTCAGGAGTGCAACACTAGACAAAAATATTTTGGGATCATTGATTATTTAATTGTATGTCTATATTCAACTCCATCCTTTTTTTTTATCACCAGACTGTGTCAAATTTTGAAAATTTGGTAGGATTTTGCCTTAATTTTATTTGTTCATTAAAAAAAATAAACTTTTTTGAGACAAGGTTTGAAAATGGCATCAATTTTCAACAAAAAAGGCACATTTTTCTAAAAATAAAATAAAATACTAACTTCTTATGCATTTTTTTCTGCTACATAAATTATATGATGCACTTCTCATTTATTGATAATGAAAAGAAAAATATAATTTCAACAGAAATATATTTTATAGCTTAAGATTATAAGAATTTGCTGTTATTTTTTGAGGGGTTTATTTTCCTCTAAATAAAATGTTCTTACATTTATTGTTTGTTTATTTGAAAAATCCAGTTGGTTTTACACACTTCAATGTGTATTAGACTACATATGATAAAAAAAAAATCTTATTTAGAAGTAAGTTTAATTTTCACTTTTTGTTTCATTTTTTTGCCGTTTTTTTTTTAAACAGCCCCTTTCCGCTAAGAACATGGTATTAAGGAGTAAGAGCAAAGACTGGTTGGCTCGGGATCAGAATAATGTGTCCGAATGAGTGGCATGCATACCCGCGGACAATTGTTTCAGTGAGCTATCACTATATAAAGATCCAACTCAGCGTGTTCACTGTCGTCAAAGAGCTCCGATCGAACATGTTTAGTCAACATCCGTGATATTTTAAAGCGGTATTTTTAAAGCAGACACGGATAATTATCGCAAGTATTTATAAATATACTGTGTATATAATGTTTTGAATTATGATGCTTTATGATTGTTATTATTATTAATTTCATTTTTTGTCCAAATATCATTAATTTTTGCAGTGTAATATTTGATTTTTCTATAAGTTATTAGGAATCCGGCTTCAAAATCATTACAATCAACTGAAATATCGCTATATCTTGCATTTACGAATGAATTAAATGTTGCCCAAAAAGAAAAATATATTGATGAATGATTGATTTTACTTAAAAATACTATTTTGTTGATGAAAAGTCAATTAGTAAATAGTTATACCCTAAAACATGATGGCAACAGATGTTTTTGAAATCCGGCTTGGTCAAAATGTAAACATGTATACAAACCGGTTGGGTCATTTATAAATAACCGGGTTTGTCAGTATGTAAATACCACTGATCTTATTGTTATTGAGCATTATATTGAAAAGATCGAAGGTACAAAAGTGGTAATCAGATGCCGTTAATTGAAGGACAGTCAGTACAATGGCAAAAAGGCAAACACTGGTCTAAAAACAATACGATTGAGCACTACGAATCCGACTAAACCCGGAGTGATCTAAGGTGTTCCGGAAGGGTAGGCAGTTTCTGCACCAGTTGTACTTTTGCTAAAAACTCGGCGATAAGTCATGAAAGGAGAAAGACCGGATTATGACTACGACAAACGGAAAATAGCTTTGGTCATCCATGAAACTGACGCAGCCATTCCGTAATGGTTTACTAAGTAATTATGACAATCGTAAAACCTTCGAAGTGATACCATTAACTTATCCATTAGAAACCTTTGATGCAGTAGATTGTTTGTTAGCACCCACCTATTATAGGAAATCCTGAGAGTAATCACAACTTCAATTAGAGATGTAAAAAGCGAATGCGAATGACAATGAAATAACATTGCCAGCCACTTTATAAAACGCTTTACAAGCATAATATAACACCTATATTATTGTGCTTCAATTAAATCTTGTAAAAATACAAAATTATCTTCTTTGCACTTATTATGACGTTAATTCTGGCACATATGTTGTTGTTCTTTTGCTTTGTTTCTCCGGCACTTATTATACCGGTGTTAACTACTGCTTAGATAAAGTTCACCAGTTCCGTATTGTTAATAGATAACTTCGGAAAGGTCGGTCGGGGAACAGCTAGGCCGGGAACGAGGGAGACTCCTGCTTCGTTGAAGGCTTGAAAGAAAAGAAATTGGAACCGCACTTTTATTATACAGATAAAATTCAATATCAAATACAATGCAAAACAAATTACAAAATACATAATTTCAATAGTTCTGTTTCTAAAAATAAATCAAAGTAACATTTCAAATAGAAATTTATTATTCTAAAGTGCTCAAATATCTCTCTTGTCTTTAAAATTTCTTATTATAAATAAACCTTTAGCAAGGATATGAAATAAATCTGAACATTTATTTTTCCATTTAATTCTTTAAATTACAATTAACAAGTAACAAGTTCCTTTTTATTAATTTTTTCTACTTACTAAAATATACCAATAACAACATCTATACTAAATATTATAACATAACATTAAATATTTATTTAAATAAAATTGTGCATAAAAAATGAATTATCATTGTTTTTTATTTATATTTTTGCGTTAACTTGAATTAAAATTAATTATTGAAAATAATTTAAAAGAAATAATATAAGTAATTTCCGAAATAGAAAATGAAAAATGTTTTAAATTATTTTCTCACCTTGAAAGAAAAGAAATTGGAACGCACTGGGTTTTCCAACAATTCTTTCTTTTTATATTAGGCGAGGGGTAAAGTCGGTCATTTTGCTAGATTAATATGATTTAATTACTTTGACCAAGTAATATTCTATTTCAACAATATTTTTCACACAGAATAAACACTTTAATATTTGATCAAGTATTGCATATTAATTATGAATCGAACGAAATTGTGCCAACCTCTTGTACCACTCTTTGAACTATGATTTTATGAGAAGTAAAGAAGTTTGAACCAAAATAAATTTCTAGTTATGCAAGATTTTCTCTGCCAAATGTTTATTTTCATATGTTAAATAGGTCAGTGGTATTGATCTTTAACATTAGACTTTTAGAATAAAAATTAGTATTATATTTGAACTTTTAAAATTGATGAAAATTAATGCTATGATATATGCCTCTGGTGGAAAAAAAGATTGTTCCACCAATCTTAGTGGTATTACAGTAAAACAAAACAAAATATTACAATAATATATAATGACAAATTCAGCATGTAATTAAATACACAATATTAATAATGATAGAAACAAATAATAAATATATACATATTTACAAGTCGACTCTTCTTTAGAATTTAATGAGCTCAAGTTCCATGTTTGTTTTGATTACTATGACATTGTTGACAAACGATTATCGTTATGTTTAACGTGTGTCGTTGTTATGATCAAACATGTAAACTTAATCTCAATTAAATTTTAATAAATTCCCTCTGAATCGAAAATAGAGAGTATATGTATCCTCACTGAAATTCGATTCAGGGTCATACCATTTCTTTTTAGATCTAAAATTGAGACATCTTTGACAGTAACATTGAGCTAAAACTTTTACCTTATACTCAAATAAAAGTTTAGCGTCTCGATACGCTTTTTTAAATTTATTATAGGGAATAGTAGGATCTTGAAGTAAACTTAAAGGCAATCTACCTTGTATAGCCCATTGCTTTGCTATCGCGGGGTACCCGTATTTTAATAAACGATGAATGAAGGGTATAGAATCTTCAATTAGATCAAGAGAAAGTGACGGATATGGTAGTAAGGGAAGTCAATTAGTTTCGCTAATATTTATAAACGAGGCAATATCAATAACTTTAATAAGAATATCCTTATCAAAAGGAATTTGAACATTATATGAAACTCGTTGTCTTAAAATTTGAAAGGTGTTTTCGTTGAAGGAAGATAAATCAATTTTGTACTCACTAAATCTTGTTAAAGCCTGAAATGTTTCACCGATTTGAATAAATTTATAATCATTACTAAATAAAACTATAGTGGTATTCTAAAATTGACAATGAAGGTCCATGATAATTATCTAAAATATTTGGAAACCTGATTTTTATAAGATTTCTTTAATTGATCATAATAATCTAAATTCAAATAAATGAAAGGAGGAAGGTTGTCTTCAATTAAATTAGAGTTGTCAGAAATGAAATCTAAACAAGTGACACACAAAGAATCTGGCCTTGGAGTGTTGGGAAAAGGATCGAAATTTAAATCAATGAGTTTTTGAATTGCTAAACAATAATCTATATCCTTATGATCATTGCATAGCTTGAGCCAGATGGTTTGTGGAGTCAACTGTTTGACATCTACTGAAAGGCAATCTATAATTTAGAAAGAAAAAGAAAAACACAGATTAATAAACTAAGTATATAAATTTGGAGGCAAGTTAAAATTGTTGGAACGTTGAGTTTGTTGAGGTGGTGATGTAATAATTCTATGGTTTTCAATGGGATGTTGTATATTGTGGTGTACTAAAATAACATAGGCGTCAAATGGATGTTTCAAGATTGATTTTAGTGTCCAAGCTTGAAATATAGTTAATTTAAGGATTGATGGAATCGATTGGATTTGGGCCGTATTTAAATTTCTAACAATAAAATCCGGCCAGTAAACAGATAACTTAGGGTTGAAGCGTCCATTAATCTTTATATTGTCAATTATATTTGGATATTTGATTTCCCAATATCTCGGGCATAAAGGCAAATGCATAATAGGGATCATTACACATTGAAATCCGTCAGATATTTGCAAACATAGTGTTGTATGCATGTTTCGACAGGAAATACGTTTATATAGTAGGACAATAAAGAGAATTAGAATTATCAACACAAGGACGAAAATTCCATGGTCCCATTTTAAATTGTCGTTTAAGGTGTTTATCCAATAGTTTGGTATAGCAGTTGGTGCTGGGACATATTCAAACATAAGTGTGGTTGTAGGAGCTGTTTTGACTGGTTTATACATAGTTATTGTTGCTGTTAATATTCGGAATTTATAAAATAACCAAAAGATGAGTATAGCGTTTACAATTGTTGTTGTGATGGCTATTATGGATATAATGTTATTCGTTAATGACCAATAATTATCATCGATTTTAATTTCACCATCTAACATCGATTCAGCTAAGGAGGAGTAAATAATATTTTGTTGCTTTACTCTTGCGGCCATTTTCTTCAAACTCAAATGGGATTGTTGATCTGAAGCTACTATGTGATCCATTTTATTTTTATAAATAGTAAAGTTTGGCAGTAAAATATTTACTGGATTTGAAAAGGTTGTGTTACCCAGAATGTGTGATAGTCGAGATTCATCAAAAAAATGTTGTAATAATGCCAAATTTACTGGATGTAATTTAGTGAAATTTGTTGGTTTATCATTACAAGAGGAAACGTGACTGGAAAAATGATCTTCATTCGTAATAAGAGCACAGTGACAAGGAATAGTGAAAATACAAAAAGAGCATCCTTGTACATGTCTAGTGTTATTGGTGCATTGCATCTTAAGTTGTGGTATTTTATAAATCAAAACAGAAGTTGCCGAAATTTCAATAATTTGTGGTTTTAAAATATCAGTAAAAAATCTAAAATTGCAGGAATGTTTTATTAGTGATTTATTATTGAAAAATAAATTTAATATACAACTTGAAGTATTAGTGGATTTAAATAATGGCCTACGAGAACAGTGTTTTGTTTTATCACCTAGACAATTTGTTAAGGAATCAGTTGTTAAAAGTGGTATGAAATTGTTTGTCATGCGTAATTAAAAAATAATCAGGAAGGTCCAAAATTTAAGTCGCATGGTTATGTGTAGAGTTAACTTCAACTGGAAATGATAAAACATTATATGTCTGAAACAATTTGCCATGAGTAGTAATTAGAAATTTAATTGATATGTATAAAGTAGAATCATTTCTTAAAATAGTAAAAGATGCATATTTGTAATAATAATTGGGATCTGAAGTTAAAACTTTGTATCCATTATAATCCTTATCTAATATAACTTGAATGTCCTGAATCGTAGTTTGTAAAACAGATGGAGTAAGAATTAACGGAGACAATTTCCCTTTCGTTAAATCGGTAACTGATGTCTTAAGATTAAAAAGGTAGTTGTGAAGTTCATTGAGGTATTGATTTTGTGATGCTTGAAGTACAAAATAATTGGAATATTGAGCTTGAAGAGTATGAGAATTTTTTTTCCATCAAAATCCTTAATCTGTTAAGTACTAACGCATTTGTTTTGATTCCCTGCACTGCATTGGAAATGCGTTTATCTGTTTGGGTCAAAAACGAGGCAAAGTTTCCACCGTATTGTTTCAAAGCCCCTACAATTTTGTTATTTTGTTTTGTTAGAGCATTAATATGACTTGCTAATTTTCTAACATCCCCTTCTGTGGCTACTCCAAAAAGATTGATGGCTATGTTTCCCACAAAAGGTAAAAGAGCTCGTTTTGATCTGCCATTGAATTTAGTTGTTACTTGTGGTACCATTTTAAAAATCAAATCTTTTGTAAGTTTAGTTTGAGAAGTCATGTATGATCTTATGTGATTTATTTGGATCAGTACTTGCTTATACGCAACACAATCATCAAGCTTTGTAGAACATTCATTCATTGACTTTTGATCCAAATCTAAATATAAATGCATTGGTATTTAATATACATGATTCCAATAATCTGTTGCAAAATCTATATTTAAATGTTTTTGAAAAATAACACCGTAGTTTATTCTTCGTTGAAGGCTTGAAAGAAAAGAAATTGGAACCGCACTTTTATTATACAGATAAAATTCAATATCAAATACAATGCAAAACAAATTACAAAATACATAATTTCAATAGTTCTGTTTCTAAAAATAAATCAAAGTAACATTTCAAATAGAAATTTATTATTCTAAAGTGCTCAAATATCTCTCTTGTCTTTAAAATTTCTTATTATAAATAAACCTTTAGCAAGGATATGAAATAAATCTGAACATTTATTTTTCCATTTAATTCTTTAAATTACAATTAACAAGTAACAAGTTCCTTTTTATTAATTTTTTCTACTTACTAAAATATACCAATAACAACATCTATACTAAATATTATAACATAACATTAAATATTTATTTAAATAAAATTGTGCATAAAAAATGAATTATCATTGTTTTTTATTTATCTTTTTGCGTTAACTTGAATTAAAATTAATTATTGAAAATAATTTAAAAGAAATAATATAAGTAATTTCCGAAATAGAAAATGAAAAATGTTTTAAATTATTTTCTCACCTTGAAAGAAAAGAAATTGGAACCGCACTGGGTTTTCCAACAATTCTTTCTTTTTATATTAGGCGAGGGGTAAAGTCGGTCATTTTGCTAGATTAATATGATTTAATTACTTTGACCAAGTAATATTCTATTTCAACAATTCTGATATAATATTTTTTCTAGGTCACCTCCTAGGTCAAGAAAATGTTAATTATTTTATTCTGGAGATAAAACTATACCCGAGTCAATATTTTTCACACAGAATAAACACTTTAATATTTGATCAAGTATTTCATATTAATTATGAATCGAACGAAATTGTGCCAACCTCTTGTACCACTCTTTGAACTATGATTTTATGAGAAGTAAAGAAGCTAGAACCAAAATAAATTTCTAGTGATGCAAGATTTTCTCTGCCAAATGTTTATTTTCATATGTTAATTAGATCAGTGGTATTGATCTTTATCATTAGACTTTTAGAATAAAAAAATAGTATTATATTTGCACTTTTAAAATTGATGAAAATTAATGCTAGGATACATTTCACAATACACAGTGTTGATTTCAAGCAAACTATACTAAAGTATATGCAAAATGTAAATAAAAACACAAATATAATTAGACTGTAATGCGGACATATGTATCAGTCAGAAGGGTATATTTTCTTATACATCATGTTTCAACAGTCACGGGCCTTTCGTTGGTTTCACTGGTTGGCTATGCCCAAAGTGGTCCCATGTTTCAATCAATTCATATAGCTTGTCACCGGGACATTCTGTAGGCCTGACGTCCCTGTGTCCGTACATTTTATAATTGTGTGTTATCTTGCCCTTGTTTAAACCACAATTGATAATGTTCTTTAACGCAGACAAAGCTTTATCGTTTGGTATTCGGTCAGTGTAATTTCCCATTATAGAAAACGCGACTGCAACGTCATTCCAGCCATAAGTATGTGCTCCAATTCGGTCCCATCCTCGTGCCTCGTACACTCGTCCATCTTCTCCAATCAAAAAGTTATATCCAATATCATCCCAACCTGTAATTTAAAATTTTGTTTTACAAACGAAACAGAATATTTATTTATATTACAATGTAACTAATAAAATAATAATAATCATCGCTTTTTGTGTAGTGTTTTGTCGTTTTGTCCCTTTTATTTTGGCCATTTTATTTTGGCCATTTTATTGTCTGCCCTTGTTCGACTTTTGTATCTCAAACTTTCATAAAACATCACACCTGTTATGATTACATAGCTGATATACTACTGGAAACGTCATTTATAAACAATAGTGTCTATTGTATAAGGTAACTGTAAGACTATCAACTTGATTGGGAGATGATACATGTACATGCAAAATATTTCAATATCATCGCTGTTGTGATATTAAAATATGCAAGCTGTGACATACCAAACCTTTGGCGGGCTTTGCGTCTGTCTTCGATTTACGACTTCTGGATTGGGGTATTTTCAAACTTTTCATTGTAGATTTAGAGAAATTCCTCTTCTTCGAACAAAAGTAAAATGAAAAGCAAAACAATACCACACTGTCCAGACAATTCTAAAATACCACACTGTCCAGACAATTCTAAAATACCACACTGTCCAGACAATTCTATAATACCACACTGTCCAGACAATTCTATAAAACCACACTGTCCAGACAATTCTAAAATACCACACTGTCGGAACAGTTCTAAAATACCACACTGTCAGAACAATTCTAAAATACCACACTGTCCAGACAATTCTATAATACCACACTGTCCAGACAATTCTAAAATACCACACTGTCCAGACAATTCTAAAATACCACACTGTCCAGACAATTCTAAAATACCACACTGTCCAGACAATTCTAAAATACCACACTGTCCAGACAATTCTAAAATACCACACTGTCCAGACAATTCTATAATACCACACTGTCCAGACAATTCTAAAATACCACACTGTCCAGACAATTCTAAAATACCACACTGTCCAGACAATTCTAAAATACCACACTGTCCAGACAATTCTAAAATACCACACTGTCCAGACAATTCTAAAATACCACACTGTCCAGACAATTCTAAAATACCACACTGTCCAGACAATTCTATAATTAAATATCAAAATGGTAGAAACAGACATAGTACAATAGGAATCATTCACCGCGTCTCCCGTTTGGTGACGTTGTTGTTCCATAAGTGGCTACATGTGCGTTTGAATCACCAAGACGCTAGTATCTCACGTAAACTTAATGACGGCACCGAATTATAAAACTTGGACAGTGCAAACATTGAAGGCTTAACTAGTACAGCGCAGGGTGGTATTACCTGTTAGAAATGTAAATTTAGTGGACGATTATATGTAAAATAAAAGTATAGTCTTTAAGTCGTAAGAAAAGAGTTTTATTATGAACATAGACCGTAATCGATTGCGATCGGTTTAGGTTAGTTCGATTCAGTTTGAAACCGCTTTGTGTTCAGATTGGATCGATCTCGAACCGATTGCAATCGTTTCCGGTAATAACCACTGTTCACACTGCTCATCTGATTCTATCTCGAATCGACTCAATTTTTTGTTGTCTTCCGGGCACGTGCCATCAGCAGACTGTTGCTTGGATATAATCATGGCTGATCTTGCAAACAGAGTGTTGTTTATGCTTATTTGCATTTTAAATGCAATGATAGTTGACTTTATGACCAGAAGACTGCTTCAAAGGAGGATCTACAGACTTTTTATTCAACGCATGCCTAATGAACACGTTTTGAACCGATCTCGAATCGATTTAGTTGTTCTCATCTAACTGTGAAGCGATCTAGTTTAGAGCGATCTAATTTAGACCACATATTTTATGGGTCTCCAATTAGACCGATTGCGATCGATCTTTCTTTGGTGTGAACATTGAAATCGATCTCGAAGCGATCGCGATCGATCTAAATACGCTTAGTGTGAACAGGGTCATACATGTATTAAGAAATACAACGGAAGTTTACAAGCCACATCGGCATGTACCTTGCCCTTGGTGTAGCCTAGAGATACATGTTCATAAAAAGTGTACATGATGTACGGTTACTCACACTGCAATACTGGTGAACTTCGACATTTCAAAGTACCTGTATTTCGGGAAATATACTATATATAGCTCCAAGTGAACAAAATAGAATGATAAAGACACCGCCTTCGCATACAAATTTTTGAATGAATATATCTAGGTCTATCTATATTTAGGCAATCTTCAAACCTTAATCACACTCTTTAAAATTATTTGGTAGTGTTATTAACTGTTAAAGATTTGAGAACAATCGGATTAATTATAGCATTTATTTTAGAAAGACTTTGAGCAGATGTATTATGAATGGCATAATAGATAGTTAAACAAAGAAAAGTGGTTTCTTACTATTTTAAATTATTTTCGACATATTTTGGTAGCATTCAAATATTTTGTACAATCAGACTGACGGGCCATCGTATAGAACCTGGAACTGCCGTACAATGTAAAACTAAAGACTCAAGTTGACACCGACAGAGTTCCGTTCAGGTTTGAAGTGGGATTCGTGCTGCTCAATCTTCAGTTTTCTGTGTAATGTTTTTTAGAACACTGTTTATCATTTTTTTCTTTTGGCCATTGCATTGCCTGTCCGTCTTTGAATTATGACTTCCGATAACCCTTTTGGCATCTACAAACTTTTCTTATCTGTTAACCTAGATACATGGACCACTATATAATCCCAATTATCAAATTTATTTGATTGTAATATGTGAAAATATATTGAAGATTACAATTATTTGGCAAAATGAACTTTTTAATGGTTAATAACTAAAGGCAAAACACATTATTTTTGTGGATTTATTCCATTCAAATGCAGGTAAAAACGTTATTTATAACTTTAGTTAGCCGCATGTTATTGAAATGAACAGTCAAACGATTTGAATTACAATTTCAGAAATGCTACGAAAATCATTGGGAATTTGCATAAAACCCAGCGTTCTATACAAAAAGATAAACATAAAAATCTAAAAATAATTTTATTTTGTGTGGCTTAAACTAAAAATTGGAACAAAAATGAGAAAAGGAAAATATTTTTCAAAAATAAAAACTGATCATCTATGTAGGGATGGTCAATTAAGTTTTTCCTTTCCTTAAACTGGACATATCATACAGATGAAGAATATTTTTTGTTGAATATTTTGGAAAATAATCATAGATGTGTTCCCTTTAGATTTTTTATTACAAACATAAATTTGTTATTGCTATTAGTTTTTTTTTATCATTAGCCGTATTTGGATTTATTTTGAATAAGCTCCCATTTAAATGATATAAAGTACCAACTATGTTACTTGAAAAGGTGTCTATACACACAGAAATTCTATTTGTTTATTGTTACAAGTTTTTTTTTTAATTATTTGCTCCTTTTCTGTGTTTGTTGCAAATTGTATATTACTGCCTAAAGGTATAAATGAATTTGTTGTGTTCCTGCGTATTGTACATGTATGGTTTTGATTTTTCTTCTTTTTACCCAGATTTTTATTAGGGACAATTTTTTCAGAACAAACATTCTGCTTCAGAGTGCATTTTTTTCAGTTACAAAAATGTAGCATTAAAATCTTTTTATAAGAGTAAAATACACCCTTTCCCCCTAATGCTAATGCAAAGAAATGAAATGTGATACACAAATACATTGTTAGGAATTTAATTAATAAACCTAATATCCCTGTCGTTATGTAGTCAACTGTTAAGTGAAATGGTTGTAAGTATAATATACAGTACCGTCGAGTGTTTTATTACTTCTTCAAAAAAGACGAAGGTTGTTTTGCAGTAATAACAATGGTACGGATGATTTTCTCTAGAATGTTTTATTAAGTAATCGAATTGTGGAAATGTTGTATCACAGTATAAACAATTGTGGCTGTGGATTTTTGTTGCTTTGGTTCCTATTTGTTCGTAAAAAAAATTGGAACAAAACCGGGTCATCATGCTGAAGTAATAAAACACTCGACGAAAACCACGGCTCACTAATGTTGAAAGTTAAATACCTTGAACTGAATCCATCTAGTGGACATTATGGTTACAAAAGCCATAATTTCAATGTTATTCCAGAGAAAATAAAGGCTTTGGTTCCTGTTTGTTCGTAATTTTTTTTGGAACAAAACCGGGTCATCATGCGGTAACATTATTCACGAAACCGGGTCCTGCCATTTTGACATGACACATTTCTTTCGCCCCGTGCTTACTTATATCAATAATTAAAAGCACAAAGTGACGATTCTTGTCATCTTTATTTATCAATCGTTCCTTCAATACATTTCGTTCCATTCAATGTGAGCAATTCAAAGAAAAACTGATCGAAATTCGAGGTTGGGGTCAAGCTGATCGTCATTTTGCGGCACATTATTTCTCAATTAATATACGATGACATAGCCAAAATGTTTCATCTGACAGCAGGAAATGGTTAATAAAGCATTTATTTCCCCCAAGTTCATGCAAAAACAAATAAATAAACAGAGTTCTTACCTTCTTCTTGCCTTCTTACAGTCCGGTTCCGTTCCGGAATTAGATATGCACGAGTCTAAACATTTTTTACCGGGTCAGTTTGTACTAAATTTCTAAATCAATACAGTTTCATATGTAGTAAATTGTATAAGCTTTATAAATATAACATTAATATATCACATATCAAAACAACGGGTTTGCGAAACAGTTTCAATAATTTAAATGTTAACAACATGTAAATAAAACCTTGGTGTGGCCCCATGACGTCGAAAGTTTTCAAGGCTCAACGTTTTGTTTATTTGTTATGGTACAGCCGTAATGTTTTGTCGTCCATGTTTTAATCGTTTTTGGGGACTGAAATATATACCCCGTCTGTTTTCCGAATATATGCTGACATTCAGGGTTGAAGAACCAATGAAAATATGTGTAACAAACTAAATTCGTAATATATATATATATATATACGTCTGAAAATTAAACCAAACAGTGTTAGAATTAGATTTTAGAGCTGTCAAATTTTTGTTCTTCCCTCGACGGGATTTGAACCCACACCATTGATACACTGCAGCACCATTCGCTTAGCCTTACGTCCAGCGCCCTAGACCACTCGACTACATCCACTCCCTATATATACACTCCGACAAAAGTTAGGCACTACCCTATATTTTTATCGATATATTTTTTTACATCAATACTGTTAAAACAATAAAATAGATATCACCATTTTTCTTACACTTCTTAAAAGACTACACCAAGGGCTCTAAAATTACCAATCTACGAAGTATTTATCATCCTGAAAGACGTGACTATGACGTGGCAAAAATGGGGTTCAAAACAGGTGCTGGAAAAACGTAAAACCAGTTTGTCTTTGATGGAAGTTTTTAACATTGCATTAAAATGCAGAGTCTTCAGATTTTAAGAACTTTTAAATGCATCTATTGTGCGTATGTGTAAGGCATAAAAACCAATAACGAGAATATCCACCGCGCTTATTGTGAAGTTCTGTAACACACCTCGTCATGCTTCGCACAAGACGCCTCAGCGTTCTTGGGGGAACTGTTGCCACTCCTGTAAGATAGCAGTTCTTAATTCGTCAATATTTTGACATTTTGGATTGCGTTGGTTAATTTTTCGGCCAATAAAGTCCCATACATGCTCTATAGGGTTCATGTCTGGCGACATCGTGGGCCATGGAATTGTCTGAACAGCCTCTTGCTGTAATACATGTTGTACAATTTGGGCTCTATGTGGCCTAGCGTTGTCGCCCATGAACATTGGCCTGTCAGCCAACGCATGATTGTCGAAATGGGGGACTACGCGTGGAGCGAGCACATTGTCACGGTATTTTTGGCCTGTCAGATTACCATCAAGAACGTACAAGTCCAACTTACAGTCAAAGGAAAAGCAACCCCAGACAGTTACACCCCACCCCCAAAAGCCGTTGTCCCCAAAATGTGGTTGTCCTGAAATGAAGTGTTTCGTTGGCGCCAAACCCTTGCACGACCGTCGGTAGGGCGTAACAAAAAACGACTTTCATCAGACCAGTGGACCCGTCTCCATGTGCGAATAGTCCACCCCAAATGATCATGTGACCAGTCAAATCGAGCATGGCGATGACGTAATGTCAACTATGGACGTTTTATGGGTCGTCGCGCTCGCATTCCCTAATGGTGGAGGCGTCTGATTACAGTGCGTGTGCTAATGTGGCCTCCAAACGCTAAATTACCACGAAGTGCACCCGCTGTACTGAACGGCCGTTGCCGCGCCCGTCTGGATATGAGCCGGTCCTCTCTCGGTGTCGTTTTGCGAGGTCTACCTGCACGTGGACGGTCAGTAGCATTCCCCGTTTGACGAAAACGCTGCATCAGTCGTACAATGATGGAATGGTTAACCCTGAAGTGGTCTGCCACCCTTCTATGGCTAAAACCACCGTAATGCATGCCAACAGCTTGCCACCTTTCTGGTATGGTTAATTTTCGCCGCACCATACCAAACCAATAGAAAATGAAACTTAAAACTCTACACACAAAAAATCAGCTTTCGTTCGCAACCACAAATGTTGAAAAGTACACGTGGCACTTTACACACCCTGTCATATTCACATAAATAAAAATTGATCAATAACCTGTTTCACAGGTAAGTAAGTATGTGTGTACGGGTAAAGAAAACAGCAAACCGATTTGAAATAAGTTCATTATTAGAAAAGATATTATTGAAACAAGTCAGGTGGTGCTTAACTTTTGTCGGACTGTATATATAAGCAGGCACAGATATACAAGACAGTATAAAAAATCATAAAATCAAAATTAAAAGCTTTAGAAAAGAGCACTATCGGTTAAGAATATTAAATACTCTTGAAAATTAATAAAAGAAACTAAAAAAGAATTTCAAAATCATATGCTTTAGAAAAGAGCACTGTCAGTTAAAAAAATCAAATATTCTGAAGACTACTAAAAATCTACATGCAATTCTTAAAAGCAATTCTAAAAAAGTGAGTCTTAAGTTCTCTTTTAAAGACGTCCAAATAATTCACATTCCGCAATGACAAAGGTAAACTGTTCCAGAGTGTAGGCGCGGCTTTGTCAAAACGCCTCTCACCGTAACTTTTCGCTCTGACATCGTTTGGAGGATGTAAAAGCATACTGTTTTCCGACCTAAGGGTTCTGTTAGGTTTATACGGCGTTATCAGTTCTTGAAGATAGCTAGGAGCCTTGCCATGCTGTGCTTTGTACACATATATAAGAAGTTTGTATTGGCAACGGTAATGAACGGGCAGCCAATGTAGCGAGATAAGAACTGGCGTGATAGAGTCATATTTCCTTTTTCGGGTGATAAGACGTGCTGCAGTGTTTTGTACACGTTGTAGCTTACTAATGATGTTGTTGTTAGTACCGTACAATAATGTGTTGCCATAGTGTAGCCTTGATATTACTAGGGAGCACACTGGTGTCCTACATGCATCAACTGAAATTAGCGATCGAATTCGACCAATGTTACGAATCTGCCGAAAACACGATCTTCTTATCGCACTGGCTTGCTGTTCCATACTGATGGTTTTATCAAAGTATATTCCTAGATTTTTCACACAAGACACATCGTTTAGCACAGTTCCATCAAATTTCAATCGGAAATCGGAAAAATGCTTCACTTGATGTTTAGATGCAAAGATAATCAATTCTGTTTTGTCTTGATTAAGCTTAAGCATATTAGCACTCATCCAATCAGCAATGTCAGACAAACATCTTTCTAAACGTTCAGAAAGATCGGACCAGTCTCCTTGCGGTTTTATGACTTGATACATTTGCGTATCATCTGCTTACGAAGGGTATGACATTCCATGGCGCCTGCAAATTTCACCGACTGGTTTTGCGAAAATACAATACAGTTTTGGTCCTAAAACCGAGCTTTGTGGTACACCAAAACGGAGTTTGATATCATCCGATTGTACTGATCCTATAGCAACACGTTGAGTCCTGTCCATGAGATACGATTTAAACCACAGCAGAGCATCTTTGGTAACGCCAGTGGAATATTCCAAACGATTGAAAAGTATCTGATGGTCAATGGTATCAAACGCTGCCGATAAATGGAGCATGAGCAAGACGGCACAGCAGTTACTATCTAGTGCATAGGCGATATCGTGATGAACCCGTAAGAGAGCAGTTTCTGTGGAATGATATGCGCGATAGGCTGACTGAACGTCGTAATGGAGAGAATGTGAATTGATATGATTTTCTAATTGATTGTTAACAACCTTTTCCAGTATCTTTGAAATGAAAGGTAAGTTGGAAACCGGTCGGTAGTCTTTGAGCATCTCTTTATCAAGATTTGGTTTCTTATGCAACGGTAGTTTATAAAATAAAAGAAAAGTCGTGAGAAGGAGTTTACAGAATTTTCCTATTCATGTTATAAAGGAAGTAGATATTGACGTGTCCTTGTAACCAACATTGTCTGTATTTGTTTCACAATAAAATATGTTTAAAGTAAGCGTAATCGAGACTTATGGAACAACAGCGACTTTTGTCGTAAGAAATCTTTTGAATGATCCCGTTGATCTATACACGCACTACTAAGATATCCCAATTATCATATATCTTTATTCTCAAAAAGCTGACGCATAACATCGGTACAGAGATAACTATTTACAAATATTCACATAAAATAACATAAACAAACAACATATCACATGCATGCATACAACCAATCAAATGTATACGATTGTAATATATATTTAAAAATATAAATGTATTTGGGATGAACATTTTTTTAATGGTAATGACAAAGCACATTATTTTTATTACATTATATTCTATTCTAAAGCAGGTAATAGCATTATTTGTAACTTTAGTTAGCTGCATGTTATTGACATGAACAGTCAAACGATTTGATGTTACGGAAAAATCGGAAATTTGCATGAAAAAAATAAAAATATAAAAATATAAAAATACACGATTGGAAATGGACTACTGAGTTTAATATTGTAGAACTAGATACAGTCCATGGACATAAGTATTCGTCACCTTCGATTTTTTACTATATATTTCATATAAAACCACATTTTTTCAAAAAAATATTTTAAAGCCATTTCTGGGCAGATTTCTATGAAATTTATTTCAAGACACGCAGAATTCTTTGAATTTTATTTGTTTATCTGATAGTAATTTTTGCCTCCATAGTGTTTGTTTTCTGGTGTTGATTGTTCCGATTTTATTTTTGTTAAAATATATAGCAAATTTGACGTCAGAAAACAAAAATTGTCTTTAAATCATAAGAAAATAAAGACAATCCAACGGAAAATCATGCTAAAATAAACAAATAATCTTTAAATATTTCTGCTTCTTCTGGTACAAACATTATTAAAATCCGTTTAGAAACGACTTCACAATAATACATGATATATCTGTTTAATTACACCGAATATTAAATAATATTCGGTGTAATTAAACAGAACACTGTCTAAATAAATAATACCTTTTGTTTGTCGTTTTCAGGACCTAACATGATGTATCTGTTACTGTTATCTGTATTTTGTTACAAGCGTCTCGGTGAAGGGTAAAAACGGCAAATACGATTTTGCAAATACCATGAAAAAAAGTTAAATCTTATGCAAATACACCTAAATGAAGTAAAAATTCTGCAAATTCACAATGCAAGGCCTGAATTTGTAAAAATATACCACGGCTATAAAAATATACCACGGCTATTAACCAATTAGAATCCAACATTCTTATAATATGATACAGGCAACCTGTTTGAAGGACGAAGTCCTAAAATTTCAATAATACGATGATCTGTACACGTTAGCCTCACCGGGCGCAATAACGAACAATTTCGATGATATTGACATTTCGGTTCGGGAAATTGTTCGTCTCCTGACTGGTATTTTTCGCAAATACCCCTTCCAAACAGCCGAATGGCGAGGAAAATTTAGTCTCAAGACTGGTATTTTTCGTAAATACCCCTCCCAAACATGATATATCTGTATAAAATCGAGGGTGACGAAATGTCCATTGACTGTACATCTGGTAACTACCGTGATAAAACGTCACATAATAAACAAATATATACCCTAAAGAAGAATTTGTTAAAATTTGAAAATGAATTTATTGATATAGAAAATCACGAATTTGATGGTAAAAAGTGGGAACAGAGGGGGATGAGAAATTAAAAATAATTTGATTTTGTGTGGCTTAAACGTATAATGTCGTAGAGTTTGGTAATTTTTTTGAAAGTTTTTTGCGTTGAAAGGTAATATTTACAAGTTATTTTTTATTTGTTCTTTTTCTGTGTTTCTTGAAAATTGTATATTACTGCCTAAAAGTATAATTCTAACATTACCTTCTTCTTTCGCTTTGTTAACAAACGAGCGAGTTATCCATTCGGTATAATCTCATTAGCACATGCGCCGGTGAATGTGACCGACTTTTCCATTGGCAGCATAAATTGTAGCCCGAATAATGCCGATAGAGGACTCAGTATTATTCGAATTACATAAATTGTGTGCGACATTTTCCGCAAGCGTAAATATAAATTACCGTCTTCCAATCAAAGTATACTACCGTATTTGTACTCTTAGACACATCAGAATCGAAATAAATCATGGAAGCCAGAATGTGTTTTGAGCTTTAACATGGATTGGCGGATATAATTAGTAAATTGTATCCCTCGCTTCTGGCTCGGGATAAAATACTGATATCCGCCAATCCATGTTAAAACTCCCAACACATTCTGGCTTCCATGATTTATTTCTTAAATAAATGTATTGTGTTCCTGTGTATTGTACATGTCTGGATTTTGATTTTTGACCCTTTTACCTAGATTTTTTTTGTCATGAAGTGACATTTTTTCCCAAGAACAAAAATCCTGCATCAGAGTCCATTTTGTTTTCAGTTACAAAAATGTAGCATCAATTTTTTTTCCTAAGAGTAAAATACACCCTTGTCCCTAATTAATGATATAAATGACCATGGCAATGAAATGAAATGTGATACACAAATAAAAGGTTAGGAATTTAATTAATAGCCTAATATTCCTGTCCTTTCTGTAGTCAACAGTGCAATGGTTATATTGAAACAGAAGAAGCGGTCCGTATTAAATTTAACAGTTTTCTTTTCCGCGTAGCACCAAGTCCTTCACCCGCGTACGAATGTGGTAAAAGAAACCCGTTTTATCCAATACGGGCAGCATCCTTTGTTTAGTTTAGATTAGTTTAAACCTATTTTATTTGCATAAAAGTTGCAAATGGGTTTGGACACAAGTTATAACAACATTAGTGAAGTCCTTTTCCTTTTACAAAAATATAAACAAAAAATGATTGGATATCATGGCGATAATTATACAAATAAACTTTACAACATGATATATTTAGACGATAATAATAATGTAAATATAAAGAAAAATAAGGTGGAATAAAGTGTTCAAAACAGATGGGTAGGGAAGAAGAAGAAAAGTTTCAAACAAACAAAAACAACAAAAAACAACATGGACTGGAGTGAGTAAGCTAGTATATTAGTTAAAGCGCTGGGTGCTTCTAATAAAAGAATAAACAGCAGAGAAGATTTCAATGTGTTGGTTAGGACTCAAATTTTCATCATCAGCTCAGTAATATCAATTCAATTGTAAGTACAAAATTCTCTAATTTATTAAACAAGATTGCCCTATTTTGATTAATAAATCAGAGAATTATGTAGTTACAATTAAATTGATATTAGCTGGTGATGAAAATTTGACTCCTAACCAAAATATTGAAATCTTCTCGAATCAAATCTCTAAAAATTACATCACCGTCCATTTCAATTTTTTAATGCGGGGTCTTTGGGAAATATGTGCCAATACTCTCAATTAATACATCCAGCTACACAGCACCACAGAGGCATGCTAAAAGAGCATTTATAATAAAGATATTGGCGTGTCCTTGTAACCGACGTAAACAATTCAAGCGTCAACGAGATTAAAACGTTCCGATAACCACTTATGGAACAACAGCGACATCTGTCGAAAGAAATTTGGTGAATGATCCCTATTACTGTTCCTTTCCAAACATTTATTAATTAACTTTGATTTATTAGACTTTATATGATCAAATCTGTCAATACAATATCAAAACTTTCATTGGGCCAATACGGCAAAAACCAGTCCAATACGGATATTTTCCGTATTGGCCCGGTTCCAGTCAGTCCAATACTAGCTAGATCGTAATCCACAAGACATTTCGACTACTGCAAGGAAAAGTCCAGAGAGATATTGGACTTGTTAATTAATAAAGGTATCATTACATGATGTTTGTCATATTGGTCTAGTTGTAGGTCCTCGGTCTGCTGTATTGGCGTTCGGCTGCGCCTCAGGCCAATACAGCAGGCATCGGACCTATGACTAGGCCAATATGAAAAACACCACGTAATAATACTATAAAGCAAATTATTATTAATTAACTTTGATTTATTAGCCTTTATATGATCAAATCTGTCAATACAATATAAAAACTTTCATTGGGCCAATACGGCAAAACCAGTCCAATACGGTTAATTAATAATGGTATCATTACGTGATGTTTTTCATATTGGCCTATTTTATAGGTCATTGGTCTGCTGTATTGGGCTTCGGCTGCGCCTCACACCATTACAGTAGACTTCGGACCTATGACTAGGCCAATATGAAAAACATCACGTAATAATACTATATTATTCGCGAATGTCATTATTGTAAAAATGCAAACACACTGCTTTGAAATGTCATCCCCTTTCCTTAAATAAACCAAGATATTGTTGTGGGTACCTGCTACTACTAAGTAATAATGGTAGACGTACTGCGGTTATCCATGTGTAAGTTTTGGATAATCCTGAGTTCCTGTGAACAGTCATGTTGATTATGGCAGTAACCCATGGCAGTATGATGTATGAAGACAAAGCTGACAGGTGTTGTCATGTTGTTTATAGTGACTGAATCTCTAGCTCCCCATTCTTGTCGTGTTACTATGGTTACTTTATCACACGACATAACACCTGTAAAATCAACATTAAATATAATATATTTAGTTAAACGTTTGGTTACAGATTTTCTTCCGGTTTTGTATTGCAACAGGAATGTTGTTTAGTAATTTATAAAAGCGAGCAAAAAAGATATCAGAGAGACTGTAAAGGAATAGAGAGTATGGCAACGAAGACAAAAATAAAATCCTAGGCCTATAGTTGTAATTTTCTGGGAAGATATACGAATTGAGGTCTGGGTACCATCAGTAGAACTTTTTCAAGCTTTTTCAGACTTATGCTACAAATGACTAGAAAATGATCTGAAGTTATATATAATTATATATATTGAATGTTTAAGTTTTACCCCTGACATTGTTGACATTATAGATTACGAGGTATACCGACGAATGATCTTTTCCGGCTGCTTTCACTTTCAGAGGTTAAATAAATCACATTATCTACGTCCAAACGACTTCCTATCATTTTGTCTTACACTAAAATGTTTTGGAAGATGCTGTCGTCTCGCTTTCTTATGACAAATGGTGTCATTAAACATATAGTCATAAAAACGTAGATATCTACTTTAGTGCACATCAGATACGGTAAGTCTGTGGGGGCAAGAAACCAAGAACCCTAAACAGGAAATATGCTAAGAGAAACCAAGAACCCTAAACAGGACAACCTAGTCTGCTAAGAGAAACCAAGAACCCTAAACAGAAAAGCCAAATCTGCTGAGAGAAACCAAGAACTCTAAACAGGACAGCCAAATCTGCTAAGAGAAACCAAGAACCCTAAACAGGACAGCCTAGTCTGCTAAGCGAAACCAAGAACCCTAAACAGGACAGCCTAATCTGCTAAGAGAAACCAAGAACCCTAAACAGGAAATATGCTAAGAGAAACCAAGAACCCTAAGCAGAACAGCCAAATCTGCTAAGAGAAACCAAGAACCTTAAACAGGACAGCCTAGTCTGCTAAGAGAAACCAAGAACCTTAAACAGGACATCCTAGTCTGCTAAGAGAAACCAAGAACCCTAAACAGGACAGCCTAATCTGCTAAGAGAAACCAAGAACCCTAAACAGGACAGCCTAGTCTGCTAAGCGAAGCCAAGAACCCTAAACAGGACAGCCTAGTCTGCTAAGAGAAACCAAGAACCCTAAACAGGACAGCCTAGTCTGCTAAGAGAAACCATGAACCCTAGACAGGACAGCCTAGTCTGCTAAGAGAAACCAAGAACCTTAAACAGGACAGCCTAGTCTGCTAAGAGAAACCAAGAACCCTAAACAGGACAGTCTAGTCTGCTAAGAGAAACTAAGAACCCTAAACAGGACAGCCTAATCTGCTACGGTCACCTATGACTAAGGTGGAGGTGAAAACATTAGTTTTGATAATAAAATGAAAAACATACCACAGTGTCGAAACAATTCCTAAAACAAATATCAAAATCGCAGAAAGAGGCAAAATCGATATCCCTAGCACAAATACACGATCGTTCATATCGATACCCCTGGCACAAATACACGACCGTTCACATCGATACCCTAGCACAAATACACGATCGTTCATATCGATACCCCTAGCACAAATACACGACCGTTCACATCGATACCCCTAGCACAAACACACGACCGTTCACATCATTACCCCTAGCACAAATACACGACCGTTCACATCGATACCCTAGCACAAATACACGACCGTTCACATCGATACCCCTAGCACAAATACACGACCGTTCACATCGATACCCCTGGCACAACTATACGACCGTTCACATCGATACCCCTGGCACAAATACACTACCGTTCACATCGATACCCCTGGCACAAATACACGACCGTCCACATCAATAACCCTAGCACAAATACACGACCGTGTACATGGATACCCCTAGCACAAACACACGACCGTTCACATCGATACCCCTGGCACAAATACACGACCGTTCACATCGATACCCCTAGCACAAATACACGACCGTTCACATCGATACCCCTTGCACAAATACACGACTGTTCACATCGATACCCCTAGCACAAATACACAACCGTTCACATCGATACCCCTGTCACAAATACACGACCGTTCACATCGATACCCCTTGCACAAATACACGACCGTTCACATCGCTACCATTGGCACAAATACACGACCGTTCACATCGATACCACTGGAACAAATACACTGCCGTTCACATCGATACCCCTAGCACAAATACACGACCGTTCACATCACTACCCTTAGCACAAATGCACGACCGTTCACATCGACACCCCTAACACAAATACACGACCGTTCACATCGATACCCCTGGCACAAATACACGACCGTTCACATCGATACCCCTAGCACAAATACACGACCGTTCACATCGATACCCCTAGCACAAACACACGACCGTTCACATCGATACCCCTGGCACAAATACAGGACCGTTCACATTGATACCCCTAGCACAAAAACACGACCGTTCACATCGATACCCCTAGCACAAATACACGACCGTTCACATCGATACCCCTGGCACAAATACACGACCGTTCACATCGATACCCCTAGCACAAATACACGACCGTTCACATCGATACCCCTGGCACAAATACTCAACCGTTCACATCGATACCCCTGGCACAAATACACGACCGTTCACATCGATACCCCTAGCACAAATACACGACCGTTCACATCGATACCCCTAGCACAAATACACGACCGTTCACATCGCTACCCTTAGCACAAATGCACGACCTTTCACATCGATACCCATAATTGGCACAAATACACGACCGTTCACATCGATACCCCTAGCACAAATACACGACCGTTCACATCGATACCCCTAGCACAAATGCACGACCGTTCACATCGACACCACTAACACAAATGCACGACTGTTCACATGGATACCCCTAGCATAAATACACGACAGCTCACATCGATACCCCTAGCACAAATACACGACCGTTCACATCGATACCTCTAGCACAAATACACGACCGTTCACATCGATACCCCTAGCACAAATACACGACCGTTAACATCGATATCCCTAGCAAAAATACACGACCGTTCACATCGATACCCCTAGCACAAATACACGACCGTTCACATCGCTACCCCTAGCACAAATACACGACCGTTCACATCGATACCCCTAGCACAAATACATGACCGTTCACATCGATAGCCCTAGCACAAACATACGACCGTTCACATCGATACCCCTAGCACAAATACACGCTGTTCACATCGATACCCCTGGCACATATACACGACTGTTCACATCGATAACCCTGGCACAAATACACGACCGTTCACATCGATACCCCTAGCACAAATACACGACTGTTCACATCGATACCCCTAGGACAAATACACGACCGTTCACATCGCTAACCGTAGGACAAATGCACGACCGTTCACATCGATACCCCTAGCACAAATACACGACCGTTCACTGTGATACCCCTAGCACAAATACACGACCGTTCACATCGATACCCCTAGCACAAATACACGACCGTTCACATCGATACCCCTAGCACAAATACACGACTATTCACATCGATACCACTAGCACAAATACACGACCGTTCACATCGATACCCCTGGCACAAATACACTACCGTTCACATCGATACCCCTCGCACAAATACACGACCGTTCACATCGACACCCTGGCACAAATACACGACCGTTCACATTGATACCCCTGGCACAAATACACTGCCGTTCACATCGATGCACCTGGCACAAATACCCGACCATTCCCATCGATACCCCTGGCACAAATACACGACCGTTCAGATCGCTACCCTTAGAACAAATGCACGACCGTTCACATCGACACCCGAGCACAAATACACGACCGTTCACATCGATACCCCTGGCACAAATACACGACCGTTCACATCGATACCCTTGGCACAAATACACGACCGTTCACATCGCTACCCCTAGCACAAATGCACGACCGGTCACTTCGACACCCCTAACACAAATACACGACCGTTCACATCGATACCCCTAGCACAAATACGACCGTTCACATCTATACCCCTAGCACACAAATACACGACCGTTCACATCGATACCCCTAGCACAAATGCACGACCGTTCACATCGATACCCCTAACTGGCACAAATACACGACCGTTCACATCGATACCCCTAACTGGCACAAATACACGACCGTTCACATCGATACCCCTAACTGGCACAAATACACGACCGTTCACATCGATACCCCTAGCACAAATACACGACCGTTCACATCGCTACCCTTAGCACAAATGCACGACTGTTCACATCGATACCCCTAACTGGCATAAATACACGACCGTTCACATCGATACCCCTAGCACAAATACACGACCGTTCACATCGCTACCCCTAGCACAAATGCACGACCGTTCACATCGACACCCCTAACACAAATGCACAACAGTTCACATCGATATCCCTAGCACAAATACACGACCGTTCACATCGATACCCCTAGCACAAATACACGACCGTTCACATCGATATCCCTAGCACAAATACACGACCGTTCACATCGCTACCCCTAGCACAAATGCACGACCGTTCACATCGACACCCCTAACACAAATGCATGACAGTTCACATCGATACCCCTAGCACAAATACACGACCGTTCACATCGATACCCCTAGCACAAATACACGACCGTTCACATCGATACCCCTAGCAAAAATACACAACCGTTCACATCGACACCCCTAGCACAAATACACGACCGTTCACATCGATATCCCTAGAACAAATACACGACCGTTCACATCGATACCCCTAACACAAATACACGACCGTTCACATCGATACCCCTAGCACAAATACACGACCGTTCACATCGATACCCCTAGCACAAATACATGACCATTCACATTGATAGCCCTAGCACAAACACACGACCGTTCACATCGATACCACTAGCACAAATACACGCCGTTCACATCGATATCCCTGGCACATATACACGACTGTTCACATCGATAGCCCTGGTACAAATACACGACCGTTCACATCGGTACCCCTAGCACAAATACACGACTGTTCACATCGATACCCCTAGGACAAATACACGACCATTCACATCGCTAACCGTAGGACAAATGCACGACCGTTCACATCGATACCCCTAACACAAATACACGACCGTTCACTTTGATACCCCTAGCACAAATACACGACCGTTCACATCAATACACCTAGCACAAATACACGACCGTTCACATCGATACCCCTAGCACAAATACACAACTATTCACATCGATACCACTAGCACAAATACACGACCGTTCACATCGATACCCCTGGCACAAATACACTACCGTTCACATCGATACCCCTAGCACAAATACACGACCGTTCACATCGATACCCCTGGCACAAATACACTGCCGTTCACATCGATGCCCCTGGCACAAATACCCGACCGTTCACATCGATACCCCTAGCACAAATACACGACCGTTCAGATCGCTACCCTTAAAACAAATGCACGACCGTTGACATCGACACCCCGAGCACAAAAACACGACCGTTCACATCGATACCCCTGACACAAATACACGACCGTTCACATCGATACCCCTAGCACAAATACACGACCGTTCACATCGCTACCCCTAACACAAATACACGACCGTTCACATCGATACCCCTAGCACAAATACGACCGTTCACATCTATACCCCTAGCACACAAATACACGACCGTTCACATCGATACCCTTAGAACAAATACACGACCGTTCACATCGATACCACTAGTACAAATACACGACCGTTCATATGGATACCCCTAGCACAAAAACGCGACCGTTCACATCGATACCCCTAGGACAAATACACGACCGTTCACATCGCTACCCCTAGCACAAATGCACGACCGTTCACATCGATACCCCCAACACAAATACACGACCGTTCACATTGATACCCCTAGCACAAATACACGACCGTTCACATCGATACCTCTAGCACAAATACACGACCGTTCACATCGACACCCCTAGCACAAATACACGACTGTTCACATCGATACCCCTAGCACAAATACACGACCGTTCACATCGACACTCCTAGCACAAATACACGACTGTTCACATCGATACCCCTGGCACAAATACACTGCCGTTCACATCGATACCCCTGGCACAAATACACGACCGTTCATATCGATACCCCTAGCACAAATACACGACCGTTCACATCGATACCCCTGGCACAAATACACGACCGTTCACATCGATACCCCTAGCATAAATACACGACCGTTCACATCGATACCCCTAGCACAATGCACGACCGTTCACATCGACACCCCGAACACAAATACAGGACCGTTCACATCGATACCCCTAGCACAAATACACGACCGTTCACATCGATACCCCTAGCACAAATACGACCGTTCACATCTATACCCCTTGCACACAAATACACGACCGTTCACATCGATACCCCTAGCACAAATACACGACCGTTCACATCGCTACCCCTGGCACAAATACACGACCGTTCACATCGCTACCCCTAGCACAAATGCACGACCGGTCACTTCGACACCCCTAACACAAATACACGACCGTTCACATCGATACCCCTAGCACAAATACGACCGTTCACATCTATACCCCTAGCACACAAATACACGACCGTTCACATCGATACCCCTAGCACAAATACACGACCGTTCAAATCGCTACCCTTAGCACAAATGCACGACCGTTCACATCGATACCCCTAACTGGCACAAATACACGACCGTTCACATCGATACCCCTAACTGGCACAAATACACGACCGTTCACATCGATACCCCTAGCACAAATACACGACCGTTCACATCGCTACCCTTAGCACAAATGCACGACTGTTCACATCGATACCCCTAACTGGCATAAATACACGACCGTTCACATCGATATCCCTAGCACAAATACACGACCGTTCACATCGCTACCCCTAGCACAAATGCACGACCGTTCACATCGACACCCCTAACACAAATGCACAACAGTTCACATCGATATCCCTAGCACAAATACACGACCGTTCACATCGATACCCCTAGCACAAATACACGACCGTTCACATCGATATCCCTAGCACAAATACACGACCGTTCACATCGCTACCCCTAGCACAAATGCACGACCGTTCACATCGACACCCCTAACACAAATGCATGACCGTTCACATCGATACCCCTAGCACAAATACACGACCGTTCACATCGATACCCCTAGCACAAATACACGACCGTTCACATCGATACCCCTAGCAAAAATACACAACCGTTCACATCGACACCCCTAGCACAAATACACGACCGTTCACATCGATATCCCTAGAACAAATACACGATCGTTCACATCGATACCCCTAACACAAATACACGACCGTTCACATCGATACCCCTAGCACAAATACACGACCGTTCACATCGATACCCCTAGCATAAATACATGACCATTCACATTGATAGCCCTAGCACAAACACACGACCGTTCACATCGATACCACTAGCACAAATACACGCCGTTCACATCGATACCCCTGGCACATATACACGACTGTTCACATCGATAGCCCTGGTACAAATACACGACCGTTCACATCGATACCCCTAGCACAAATACACGACTGTTCACATCGATACCCCTAGGACAAATACACGACCATTCACATCGCTAACCGTAGGACAAATGCACGACCGTTCACATCGATACCCCTAACACAAATACACGACCGTTCACTTTGATACCCCTAGCACAAATACACGACCGTTCACATCAATACCCCTAGCACAAATACACGACCGTTCACATCGATACCCCTAGCACAAATACACAACTATTCACATCGATACCACTAGCACAAATACACGACCGTTCACATCGATACCCCTGGCACAAATACACTACCGTTCACATCGATACCCCTAGCACAAATACACGACCGTTCACATCGATACCCCTGGCACAAATACACTGCCGTTCACATCGATGCCCCTGGCACAAATACCCGACCGTTCACATCGATACCCCTAGCACAAATACACGACCGTTCAGATCGCTACCCTTAAAACAAATGCACGACCGTTGACATCGACACCCCGAGCACAAAAACCCGACAGTTCACATCGATACCCCTGACACAAATACACGACCGTTCACATCGATACCCCTAGCACAAATACACGACCGTTCACATCGCTACCCCTAACACAAATACACGACCGTTCACATCGATACCCCTAGCACAAATACGACCGTTCACATCTATACCCCTAGCACACAAATACACTACCGTTCACATCGATACCCTTAGAACAAATATACGACCGTTCACATCGATACCACTAGTACAAATACACGACCGTTCATATGGATACCCCTAGCACAAAAACGCGACCGTTCACATCGATACCCCTAGGACAAATACACGACCGTTCACATCGCTACCCCTATCACAAATGCACGACCGTTCACATCGATACCCCCAACACAAATACACGACCGTTCACATTGATACCCCTAGCACAAATACACGACCGTTCACATCGATACCTCTAGCACAAATACACGACCGTTCACATCGACACCCCTAGCACAAATACACGACTGTTCACATCGATACCCCTAGCACAAATACACGACCGTTCACATCGACACCCCTAGCACAAATACACGACTGTTCACATCGATACCCCTGGCACAAATACACTGCCGTTCACATCGATACCCCTGGCACAAATACACGACCGTTCATATCGATACCCCTAGCACAAATACACGACCGTTCACATCGATACCCCTGGCACAAATACACGACCGTTCACATCGATACCCCTAGCATAAATACACGACCGTTCACATCGCTACCCCTAGCACAAATGCACGACCGTTCACATCGACACCCCCAACACAAATACACGACCGTTCACATCGATACCCCTAGCACAAATACACGACCGTTCACATCGATACCCCTAGCACAAATACACGACCGTTCACATCGATACCCCAAGCACAAATACGACCGTTCACATCTATACCCCTTGCACACAAATACACGACCGTTCACATCGATACCCCTAGCACAAATACACGACCGTTCACATCGCTACCCCTGGCACAAATACACGACCGTTCACATCGATACCCCTAGCACAAATACACGACCGTTCACATCGCTACCCCTAGCAGAAATGCACGACCGTTCACTTCGATACCCCTAACACAAATACACGACCGTTCACATCGATACCCCTAGCACAAATACACGACCCTTCACATCGATACCACTAGTACAAATACACCACCGTTCACATCGATACCCCTAGCACAAATACACGACCGTTCACATGGATACCCCTAGCACAAATACGCGACCGTTCACATCGATACCACTAGGACAAATACACGACCGTTCAAATCGCTACCCCTAGCACAAATGCACGACCGTTCACATCGATACCCCCAACACAAATACACGACCGTTCACATTGATACCCCTAGCACAAATACACGACCGTTCACATCGATAACTCTAGCACAAATACACGACCGTTCACATCGAAACCCCTAGCACAAATACACGACTGTTCACTTCGATACCCCTACACAAATACACTACCGTTCACATCGATAACCCTGGCACAAATACACTACCGTTCACATCGATACACCTAGCACAAATACACGACCGTTCACATCGATACCCCTGGCACAAAAACACGACCGTTCACATCGATACCCCTGGCACAAATACACTGCCGTTCACATCGATACCCCTGGCACAAATACACGAACGTTCATATCGATACCCCTAGCACAAATACACGACCGTTCACATCGCTACCCTTAGAACAAATGCACCACCGTTCACACCGACACCCATAGCGCAAATACACGACCGTTCACATCGATACCCCTGGCACAAATACACGACCGTTCACATCGATACCCCTAGCACAAATACACGACCGTTCACATCGATACCCCTAGCACAAATGCACGACCGTTCACATCGACACCCCAAACACAAATACACGACCGTTCACATCGATACCCCTGGCACAAATACACGACTGTTCACATCGATACCCCTAGCACAAATACACGACCGTTCACATCGATACCCCTAGCACAAATACGACCGTTCACATCTATACCCCTAGCACACAAATACACAACCGTTCACATCGATACCCCTAGCACAAACACACGACCGTTCACATCCATACCCCTGGCACAAATACACTGCCGTTCACATCGATACCCCTGGCACAAATACACGACCGTTCATATCGATACCCCTAGCACAAATACACGACCGTTCACATCGCTACCCTTAGAACAAATGCACCACCGTTCACATCGACACCCATAGCACAAATACACGACCGTTCACATCGATACCCCTGGCACAAATACACGACCGTTCACATCGATACCCCTAGCACAAATTAACGACCGTTCACATCGCTACCCCTAGCACAAATGCACGACCGTTCACATCGACACCCCGAACACAAATACACGACCGTTCACATCAATACCCCTAGCACAAATACACGACCGTTCACATCGATACCCCTAGCACAAATACACGACCGTTCACATCGATACCCCTAGCACAAATACACGACTGTTCACATCGATACCCCTAGCACAAATACACGACCGTTCACATCGATACCCCTGGCACAAATACACTACCGGTCACATCGATACCCCTAGCACAAATACACGACCGTTCACATCGATACCCATGGCACAAATACACGACCGTTCACATCGATGCCCCTGGCACAAATACACTGCCGTTCACATCGATGCCCCTGGCACAAATACACGACGTTCACATCGATAACCCTAGCACAAATACGACCGTTCAGATCGATACCCTTAGAACAAATGCACGACCGTTCACATTGACAACCCTAGCACAAATGCACGACCGTTCACATCGACACCCGTAGCACAAATACACGACCGTTCACATCGATACCCCTAGCACAAATACGACCGTTCACATATATCCCCTAGCACACAAATACACGACCGTTCACATTGATACCCCTAGCACAAATACACGACCGTTCACATCAATACCACTAGTACAAATACACGACCGTTCACATCGATACCCATAGCACAAATACACGATCGTTCACATCGAAACCCCTAGCACAAATACACGACGGTTAACATCGATACCCCTAACACAAATACACGACCGTTCACATCGATACTCCTGGCGCAAATACACTACCGTTCACATCGATACCCCTAGCACAAATACACGACCGTTCACATCGATACCCCTGGCACAAATACACGACCGTTCACATGGATACCCCTGGCACAAATACACTGTCGTTCACATCGATACCCCTGGCACAAATACACGACGTTCATATCGATACCCCTAGCACAAATACACGACCGTTCACAACGCTACCCTTAGAACAAATGCACCACCGTTCACATCGACACCCATAGCACAAATACACGACCGTTCACATCGATACCCCTGGCACAAATACACGATCGTTCACATCGATACCCCTAGACAAATACACGACCGTTCACATCGCTACCCCTAGCACAAATGCACGACCGTTCACATCGATACCCCTAACACAAATACACGACCGTTCACATCGATACCCCTAGCACAAATACACGACCGTTCACATCGAAACCCCTAGCACAAATACACGACTGTTAACATCGATACCCCTAACACAAATACACGACCATTCACATCGATACGCCTGGCACAAATACACTACCGTTCACATCGATACCCCTAGCACAAATACACGACCGTTCACATCGATACCCCTGGCACAAATACACGACCGTTCACATCGATACCCCTGGCACAAATACACTGTCGTTCACATCGATACCCCTGGCACAAATACACGACCGTTCATATCGATACCCCTAGCACAAATACACGACCGTTCACAACGCTACCCTTAGAACAAATGCACCACCGTTCACATCGACACCCATAGCACAGATACACGACCGTTCACATCGATACCCCTGTCACAAATACACGATCGTTCACATCGATATTCATAGCACAAATACACGACCGTTCACATCAACACCCCTAGCACACAAATACACGACCGTTCACATCGATACCCCTAGCACAAATACACGACCGTTCACATCGATACCCCTAGCACAAATACATGACGGTTCACATCGATACCCCTAGCACAAATACACGACCGTTCAAATCGACACCCCTAGCACAAATACACGACCGTTCACATCGATACCCCTGGCACAAATACACGACCGTTCACATCGATACCCCTAGCACAAATACACGACCGTTCACATCGATACCACTAGCACAAATACACGACCGTTCATATCGACACCCCTAGCACAAATACACGACCGTTCACATCGATAACCCTAGCACAAATACATGACCGTTCACATCGATACCCCTAGCACAAATACATGACCGTTCACATCGATAACCCTAGCACAAATACACGACCGTTCACATTGATACCCCTAGCACAAATACACGACCGTTCACATCGATACCCCTAGCACAAATACACGATCGTTCACATCGAAACCCCTAGCACAAATACACGACGGTTAACATCGATACCCCTAACACAAATACACGACCGTTCACATCGATACTCCTGGCACAAATACACTACCGTTCACATCGATACCCCTAGCACAAATACACGACCGTTCACATCGATACCCCTGGCACAAATACACGACCGTTCACATCGATACCCCTGGCACAAATACACTGTCGTTCACATCGATACCCCTGGCACAAATACACGACCGTTCATATCGATACCCCTAGCACAAATACACGACCGTTCACAACGCTACCCTTAGAACAAATGCACCACCGTTCACATCGACACCCATAGCACAAATACACGACCGTTCACATCGATACCCCTGGCACAAATACACGATCGTTCACATCGATACCCCTAGACAAATACACGACCGTTCACATCGCTACCCCTAGAACAAATGCACGACCGTTCACATCGATACCCCTAACACAAATACACGACCGTTCACATTGATACCCCTAGCACAAATACACGACCGTTCACATCGATACCCCTAGCACAAATACACGACTGTTAACATCGATACCCCTAACACAAATACACGACCGTTCACATCGATACCCCCGGCACAAATACACTACCGTTCACATCGATACCCCTAGCACAAATACACGACCGTTCACATCGATACCCCTGGCACAAATACACGACCGTTCACATCGATACCCCTAGCACAAATACACTGTCGTTCACATCGATACCCCTGGCACAAATACACGACCGTTCACAACGCTACCCTTAGAACAAATGCACCACCGTTCACATCGACACCCATAGCAAAGATACACGACCTTTCACATCGATACCCCTGGCACAAATACACAATCGTTCACATCGATACCCCTAGCACAAATACACGACCGTTCACATCGCTACCCCTAGGACAAATGCCCGACCGTTCACATCGACACCCCTAACACAAATACACGACCGTTCACATCGATACTCATAGCACAAATACACGACGTTCACATCGACACCCCTAGCACACAAATAAACGACCGTTCACATCGATACCCCTAGCACAAATACACGACCGTTCACATCGATACCCCTAGCACAAATACATGACGGTTCACATCGATACCCCTAGCACAAATACACGACCGTTCAAATCGACACCCCTAGCACAAATACACGACCGTTCACATCGATACCCCTGGCACAAATACACGACCGTTCACATCGATACCCCTAGCACAAATACACGACCGTTCACATCTATACCACTTATACAAATACACGACCGTTCATATCGACACCCCTAGCAGAAATACACGACCGTTCACATCGATAACCCTAGCACAAATACATGACCGTTCACATCGATACCCCTAGCACAAATACATGACCGTTCACATCGATAACCCTAGCACAAATACACGACCGTTCACATCGATAACCCTAGCACAAATACACGACCGTTCACATCGATACCCCTAGCACAAATAAACGACCGTTCACATCGATACCCCTAGCACAAATACACGACCGTTCACATCTATACCCCTAGCACAAATACACGACCGTTCATATCGACACCGCTAGAACAAATACACGACCATTCACATCAATAACCCTAGCACAAATACATGACCGTTCACATCGATACCCCTAGCACAAATACACAACTGTTCACATCGATACTCCTAGCACAAATACACGACCGTTCACATCTATACCCCTAGCACAAATACACGATCGTTCACATCGATACCCCTAGCACAAATACACGACCGTTCACATCGCTACCCTTAGCACAAATGCACGACCGTTCACATCGATACCCCTAGCACAAATACACGACCGTTCACATCGATACCCCTAGCACAAATATACGACCGTTCACATCGATACCCCTAGAACAAATACTCCACCGTTCACATCGATACCCCTAGCACAAATACACGACTGTTCACATCGACACCCCTAGCACAAATACACGACCGTTCACATATATACCCCTAGCATAAATACACGACCGTTCACATCGATAACCCTAGCACAAATACATGACCGTTCACATCGATACCCCTAGCACAAATTAAACGACCGTTCACATCGATACCCCTAGCACAAATACACGCCGTTCACATCGATACCCCTGGCACAAATACACGACCGTTCACATCGATACCCCTAGCACAAATACACGGCCGTTCACATCGCTACCCTTAGCACAAATGCACGACCGTTCACATCGATACCCCTAGCACAAATACACGGCCGTTCACATCGATACCCCTAGCACAAATACACGACCGTTCACATCGATACCCCTAGAACAAATACACCACCGTTCACATCGATACCCCTAGCACAAATACACGACTGCCCACATCGATACTCCTAGCACAAATACATGACCGTTCACATCGATACCCCTAGCACAAATACACGATCGTTCACATTCCTGGTTTGGTACAGGTACTTTAATAAAAAGTGGCGAGGTTAATAATGACATTACCTATGAAAAGTAAATTTAAATAATGAATATATCTAATAAACCATGTCAGTGCAGAAACACCAATTACTGAGCGAATGATACCCCAGGAACTAATAGTCCACCAGCAGAGGTATCGACGAAGTGACAGTAATTATAAATAGTTGTGAAATACCTACACCCAAAGAACATGAACAATAAAATAGAGTCCTTACCTCGAAAGAACATGAACAATAGAATACAATATGTCGCCATATTTACATGAAGAGTGATAAGACTAACTTTGGTTTTCCAGTTATAGTTAGAACGTATGATCACATATTATAAAAGGGGTACAAATGGGGTTTAGCAAATTAATCTGATCATAATTGTATATATTCTAATCCAATAATTACTATAAAACCCTTTATTACACTTTTGAATATATTGTATTTAGACATGCAGAGAAATTGTCTGTCAATCAGTGCACATGTACTTTAAACCGGAACATCTGTTAAAATACATGAAAAGATTTCAAATACTGTGAATGAACTTCTATTCATGGTTGCCAATTAGCGTAGTTTAAGGGAACTTTCTTAACTCGAGGGTTTCTAAATTCGTAATTTCATTCTAGGCATAAAATAATGGATGTGAATGTTGTATATCTTTGGGCATTACATTTCATGATTTTGATGAACCACGAAATTGACACTCCATGATTAATAATACAATCACAGAAATCACATTTTGGTGTTAAAATACAATTCGATATTATTTCTGTAATAACTTCACTGTAGATCTCTTAAAAGGTATAATATATCAAATCTTAGATGGTCATGGTTAGAGTTATGGTGTTTAACACCACTTTCAATAATATTTCAGCTATATCGTGGCGGTATCACATCTTATGATAATGTATTATTTTTCGTGGTGTATCAATATCCGTGGATTTTTGGTTCATCAAAACCACGAAATGTGCCTAGCATAGAATGACAAATCTTAGTAATCTACGACAGACTGTCATCAAATCACGAAATGTGCCTAGCATAGAATGACAAATCTTAGTAATCTACGACAGACTGTCATCAAAACCACGAAATGTGTCTAGCATAGAATGACAAATCTTAGTAATCTACGACCAAGTAGACTGTCATCAAAACCACGAAATGTGTCTAGCATAGCATGACAAATCTTAGTAATCTACGACAGACTGTCATCAAAACCACTAAATGTGTCTAGCATAGAATCACAAATCTTAGTAATCTACGACAGACTGTCATCAAACCATAACAGTTGACACCCATTTACGAATAAAAGTACATTTTGAGTACGTTTTTAGGTTCCCTTCATTGACCTTTATATGGGACTTGATTGTTTATATACATATATATTTATCTATGCAGGACAAACGATGATTTATATGTTTATTGATTTTACTAACAATAAAAACATAGATATTTGAGTTAGAGCACACGGCACATTTCTGGAATAACTTACATCAGGTATGTTAATAATCATAAGATTGGGAAATACGTTTTTATATTCATGATCTTTAATAAATGTGATTAAGTTCACAATATGTGATGGTCGATTTGACAAATCATGTTAAGAGTTTGGCAAGCTGTTTATATAAAGATCACTCCACATCTCTCCCGTTAATACGATGGTATATTCATTATTAGAAAACATAAGGTAAAACGGTGTCACCAAATATTCATTGAAGGAAGGTTAATTCCTGGCCTACGAACTACCAATGCGATTGATGACATTGAGCACTAGTTATATGCGTGATAACGTTTAATTACATGTGCACATATCTGGGATATATGCTTTGTTCATATGTAAGAAGAGTTTGAAGATACCAAATGGGTAATTAGAATCCATAAACTATATGAACATCATATCATACCATAGAATGGTTGTTTACATGTGTGACCACATCCATTTGAACAACATTTCTGATCAAATGAACAATCCTTGTCTATCGAACAGCTAGCAATACAAACACCAACATCTTTAGGTAATGGTGGACACTTTCCAGACTTTGGTTTAGCATCATCTAATAATACATAAAAAAATATTACAACATAAATATCAGGCGGCATAAAATACTCAATGGTTGTTGTAACGGCATAAACCATAGGTTCAAAAGATCTTGTATCGTTCAACTGGCAAACTATTGCATAGACATAAGCAGTTGACTGTAAAACATTATTGCCCAGCATAATTCTTCACAATTTCATTAGAGGACAAATCCCAGTAAATATGGAACATTAAAAACGTATATTTTATAAGAAGTAACACAACAGCTGCCATAATGGATGCAGGAACTATTTACCCTTCTGAATCAACTAAATTCGCATCCATTGTTTGAGGGGGGGGGGGGACTGAGGGGGGAGGGTTTCATGTTGCTCGATCTTTAGTTTTCTGTTAAGTGCTTTGTAAATGTTTTGTATTTTTGTCCTTTCCTTTTAGCCATTGTCTTGCATGTCTTTCGATTTACGACTTCCGATTTCTCCTTTTGATATTTCCAAGCTGTTCTTCATATCGTTGCTAATTCTTCCGATAGCTGTAGTGCTCCACGAGGAGATTCTCGTCATTTCATGTATTGAACATCGCAAAATCTGCCGTTGATTTGTATACCTGTCAACCTTTTAGTTGATGTCAGGGTTTTGAACGGTGAAAGCACATAAGACAATTTTATTTGAAGAGAACATTTATTAATTCAAACATGTTTTCAAGTTTTTCAAAAGCTCTGATATGCTCATTTTGGTGTAATTTACAACAGAAGCAACACACATCACCAGTATGCCCTTTTCTCTATTTTTTTCTACGCTTCTGTATAATCGCTTATCATTGTCTTCTTCTTTTCAACACCACAATTTTAACACTTTTCATTCCATGTATATGTTAATAGTGTATTCAATCATTTGTACATGCTCATTATCTGTAAATTGCAATTTGGAGATGACTTCATAAGTTGACATAACATGTGTCTGATCCCTTTAGAATAGTTTACAAACAATATGTTTTAACTAAACCAAATGAGATGGACTGATACAAAATGGACTGGTACAATAGTACTTACGGTCTATTTGTATTATCTTTACAATTAAGACAATACATATAGTTACTAACAGAAGCACAAAGAAGTAGATACAGAAACTTGTCTTCGTCTGTCTGGCCGGTCTCTCTGTAGAGCTAATACTAGACTTGCGACCTGCAAAAAACAAAAAGAAAAAAAGACTCTTACTAAGGGAAACGTTAGCGTGTATCTTTATATACAAGCGTTCTATGATATATGATTTCTTTATTAAAATTTGGTAGTGGTACCAATTTTATTACGTATTACTAATAGATGCTCCTGGTACGGTAATTCATGATAAAAACGGCCTTTGGCAATATAAACTATTCTAACTTTCAGCAGAAAAATTACTTATTGTGAGATGATAATGATGCTCACTGCTTTTAACTAAACCAACACACTTTGTTGGGTTTTTATTCTGGGATCCCATGACTCAAACCAACAGAGCTACTCGGAGCGTCCCCGGGTGGCGGATAGGGGGGACATCTACATACGAGTGTCAGGTTATAATAGGAAAGTCTAACCTTGACTATAGTGAGTAACGTGTTTGTAAAGTGGTATACTAGCTGCACGAAGACCTCTTTTGTAGGCTTCACAAAAGAGTCGGCGCATTGCAGCCTATGCAAAAAAAACCTAAATGTTTCGTCCCTATCCAGCTCTCCACACCTTTTGAGTGGCATTCAAATGTCATTGACCCGGTTTCCCATCCCTTCCATCATTTCTCTATAGTTTTTATATATGGAACTTGTTCTCGTGCAGTATACAGCTGGAATCACGATTGCTCGCTGGACGCTAAGCAATAATAAATTAATCAATCAATCATTGTTTGTATAGTGCTAGCTTACTGAAAAGGTTAAGCACACAAAATAAAACTTTTGTGCAGTTTTTTTCGCAAGCCCATTGTGTATTGTAAACAATAAAAGGGATACGCTGGAAGAATTGTGATCACCAAAGATACAATTATAAAACATGAAATACATCACTAGATATTGTTAATCTTACCATTGCATTCTACCATCTGGCCTTCGTTATCTGTATACGACGGGTTATCATATAACTGGGTACCTGACGCTCCACGGTCTGTATCTAACTGATATGATTTGCTCTAAAATGTTATAAAAATATCAATAATAAATATCAGGACTTCCCCGAGTATAATAATCAATGTAAGTGTTTAACAAAACAAAAACCTCCTGCTTGTTTTCTTGTTGTTGTTTTATGGTGTTTAACGCCACTTTCAACAATATTTCAGTTATATCGTGGCGGTCAGTTTTATTGGTGGAGGAAACCCGATGACCCGGAGAAAATTTCCGACCTGTCGCAAGTCACTGACAAACTTTATCACATTGTGTTGTACACCTCGCCCTGATCGAGATTCGAACTCACGACATCAGTGGTGATAGGCACTGATTGCATAGGTAGTTGTAAATCCAACTACCATGCTTCTTTTGTAGATTTCGCAAAAGAGTAGGCGCATGGTAGTCGCTACAACAAATTAAATGGTACGTCCCTACCAAACTCTCCACACCTTTTGGGGGGCAATCAAATGTTGACCCATCCCTTCCCTAATTTCTATACTATTCTATTATTTTATACATTGAACTTGTTCTCGTGCAGAATATATCTGCAATACTCAGGATACTGCTCATGCGTGTATTAACATATTAATCGTAGTGTTATATTAGTAAATTGTAAATCTTTTCGTTTTTTTCAAGTCGAACCGCTCTCATAACTGTAACATAACACAGTATTCCTAGTATTTAACCACTGTTTGGTTAGGTAGACATCAGGATATTGGACCCCAGTCGAACACCATGCCTGCTATATTTACTGCAATGACTAAAACAATAGGAAGTCTAAACATTTGAAACGTTTTGTTACTCTGAATACAGTTACAGTATATTCTTTGAATACATCTACCTACAGGGTATATCAGCTAAAGATAACCATTGATTCCATTATCCCGTTTAGCGCCGCCACCTTATTGTGCCTGTCCAGTCCAAAACAAGTTACGGTGAGAGGTGATTGTTCGTTTTGCTGATTGTGGCGGAATTGCTGACCATCACCGTTTAGATACTTTTAATACTCTGAATATTTCGTACAAGCTGAATATATTAATAATCTTTTGAACAAGTGTATCAACTCAATATACCGTTCATGCTCTGAATACAGTGTGTGGCTGTAGAAGGTGAAACATCAGGAAAGTCCCATGTAAAATCAGGCGTACCCCAAGGAACAGTTTTAGGACCCTTAATGTTCCTACTGTACATAAATGACATTGGAGATGACATCAAGTCTAAATAACGTTTATTTGCAGATGATAGCCTCTTATACCTGGGAATATATTGTACTGATGACTGTAACCAGTTACAAAAAGATCTGGACAAATTAGTAAATTGGGCATCAGAATGGCAGATGAAATTTAATGCTTCCAGGTGTCATGTATTAGGGACGGACCATTTAACTTCCAGGGAGAGGAGGGGGTTATGGTTTTTTTTCTAAACAAATATTCTGATTCCCAATGTTGCTGAAAAAATATTCTGATTTTGGTGGAGGAAAAAACAAAATAATCTGATTCAGAGTTTTTGTCATATAACCTAATGTTAAATTCTGGAAAAAATTTTCCCGCTTTGCGCGACATAGAAAAATAAAAATACTAACTCTCGTGTTGACCGAAGAAAAATTCTGAACGAAAAAAAACCCATAGCCCTCCCCTGCAAGTTAAATGGTCGGTCCCTTAAGAATTACCAACAAGAAAAAGCATGTCCTACATAACTGCACCATGCATGACCAAATATTGGAAAACGTAGACCAAAACCCATATTTAGGACTGAGTTCTATTTTACCAACACGCTAAAATGGGATACACATATCAACAACATATTAGCTAAAGCAAATAAATCACTAGGCTTCTTGAGGAGAAATATCAGCAAATTCCCTGAAGAAATAAAGAAAAGAGCATATCAAGCGATAGTAAGACCTAATGTTGAATACGCAAGTAGTGCCTGGGATCCATATCAGGAAAATCAAATTAAAAAGATTGAAATGGTGCAAAGAAGATCAGCCCGTTTCATTAAGCACCAATACAGTAGAGAACCGGGTTCAATTACCAACATACTAAAATATTTAAAATTACCAACATTGGAAATCAGAGGAAATAAAAAAGGCTATGCTTGTTTCACAAAGTTTTTCATCATCAAATAGCGATAAATATCCCAGATTATATAAAACAACAAAACAGGACAACCAGGCAATATCACCCACGGAAATTCAGAAATGTACAGACATCCAGTAACACTTACAAATACAGCTTCTTTCCTAGGACCATCAAGGACTGGAATAATTTACAATACAATTTGTTGAATATGGATGATGTAGAGGCATTCAAGACCAGCCTCACGTCATATTTGACAGAGTAACACGCAAGAAACACTGTTTTTAAACTGCATATGTAAATATGTTTTTAATGAGCACAATATTGGGTAACAGAACATGAAATACTTGCGTGATGGGTCTTAGACCCTTTGCAATTCAACAATGTAGATGTAGAATACCTGTGCCAACTAAATATATCGTTCATATTATGAATACCTGTGCCAACTAAATATATCGTTCATACTCTGAATTCGTGTATCAACTAAATTAACCATTGATAATCAGGACTGGGTTGCACAAAGCTCTATTAAAAGTACTATTGAAATTAATAGTGAATTATTTCTGTTGCACAAACGTCAATTAACGTTAATGGACTATTAAATCTTAATTTACTATTAATAATTGACGTTTGTGCAACCCAGCCCAGGTTACACGTATCAACTAAATAAACCATTGCTACTCTGTATGTTTGTATCAACTGAGGATGAATTATTATCGTTGATACTCTGAATACACGTATCAAATCAATTTATCGTTTATACTCTGAATACTTGTATCAACTAATTATATCGTTAATACTCTAAATACACGTATCAAATATATACACCGTTGATACGCTGAATATTTGTATCAACTGAATATATCATGAAACTCTGAATATGTGTATTAACAAATTATATCATTAATACTCTGAATACACGTATCAAATATATATGTTAGCGGCAATAAACGAAATTAGGCATTAAGCTTAATTCCTAGGAAATAAGCTAATGCCTAGGCATTAACGTAATGCCTGAAATTTTCAGGCATTAGGCTTATTTCCTGAAAATGATTAATGAATAGTTCACTTATTTCCTAGGCAATAAAATATCTGTATTAAATGAAAAATAAATATTTAAATAAATATTTAATTTCTGTTGTTGTTTTTCTAGTTGGTCCAAAGGAACAAATGCTTATGATAATTGTAATGTAGTAACTTTTTTTTAGGGGGAACAAATTTTCATTTTGTTTTCTACCAATTTAAAAAGATTACACATTAAGGTTATTTCTATATTTTATTGGTGAGTAGATTTAGTGATATATAAAGTGTGATTTGAAGTATTGATCTCAATTTTGTTTGTGTTTCTGAATGTGTAAGCATGTCGTCTGGTGATGAAAAATTCATTTCTACTTTAAGATCTAAATTTAAGTCGGGGAAGACCAGGAATATTTATCCCAGAGATAACTACAGCAATCTGTTATCAAAAATAAAAAGCCTTAAATCAGCTGAAAAGAAATAATACAAATAGCATAATAACTACATGTATATGAGTGAACAAATAGAAAAAGATTACAATAATTCAGGAAAAAAGATATTCTACTCAAAATTGAACTTGAACTATGTGAAGTTATGGTCCTTAAACATTACCAAAATAAAGTTATTAAGCAGTAGCAAAAACTTTTTCGGGTTGTGCAGACGGATGGACGGACCGACAAAAAGATATGTTAACATCCATCAACCGCCTGAAACAGCAGATATCTACTATCAAATATAGATGGATTATTACTTTCATATGAATTTTCCGCTCAGCTCCAATAAAAATGCTTAAAATTTTGTTCATATCATCCTTCAACTAAAATCATGGATCCGCCCCTGGACATATATTGCAATAGTAAATTATAATTTCTTATTTTCAGGATGCTCTGAAGTGTTATGTGTGTGATAAAGACACATCAGGAGCTCATAGATGCATCAACTATGACAGGAGTATCCATGTTGAATGTGGAACCGTGTTAAGTGAGGAAGGATATGGTTCAAAGGTGTTGTGTCCAAATTGTAAGACGGACAACAATCGAGTTCGTCATCGTTCTGGTGCTATGGACAATCAACTTAAACAAGCAAATATGATGGTTAGTAGTATATGGGGACAGCTCAAGTCGCATTTGCGGAGGAGCGATGAGGAGCTACCGGAAGTGACGTGTCCGGAAGTCCCATGACCGGACATGACGTCAATCACCGGAACCGGAAGTATGTTCTGCGCATGCGCAACCGGAAGTTGCACAATATCCACCCTAGTGGGGCCTTTTGACCGGAAGTGACGTCAGTCACGTGACCGGAAGTGGCTTGTCCGGAAGTGGCACTGTCCTGAAGTATGTTCTGCGCATGCCCGGCTTTTTCCCCACGTTTTTTTCTTAGTAGTAGTAACATGGCTACCGGATGTGACCAAAAGTCAGTTGACCCCTTCGGGGTTTCCTTGGGTGTGCGCATGCACAACCGGAAGTTGTGCAACACCCGTAGTAGTAGTAAACAATGTTGGTTGGGGTGTTCTCTACGACGTCCGCGTCCTATAACCATAGGAAACCCCGCGTCCTATATTTAGCATGGTTTCTGTACTAGCCCTGGTTATCTGCCCCTTTTATTTTCATATAGTGTCTATATAGATTGTGTAGTACTTCTACTTTTCTTAGAGTACATGGGGTGTTCTCTAGGATGTCCGCGTCCTATGACCATTGGACCCCCCTTTTTTCATATAGTGTCTATATATATAGGTTGTGTAGTACTCCAAGGATGGTATTTATAAGAGTACATTTGAAAATTTCCACCTGCAAAATGCTTTTTTTTTTAATATTTTTACACTTTTAATGTTTAAAATAAGACAACAATTAACAAAAACAAAATCGATAAATTCCATGGTCGATTTGTAATTACTTGAGGTTAGTTTTTTTTGTTGTTTTTTGGTATTGTGAGGATCTATTAATTATACCAGATTTGAAATACTTGTATTGTGACATGTATATATTAATGAATTACTTATTTAACCCTTACATGTCCAAAAAGTCTTATTTTTTCAAAGAGCCTATTTTTAGGCTTTTCAAACCACCCCCCTCGAATGCCAACGTCCTATTTATAAACTTTGTGTAAAACCACATTCATCGATGACGTCACAGTAAACATGACGTCACAACGTTGCACGAGACGTTCTCTGCCAAATTACTCAGTCATGACGTCATATCACTGGAATGTGAGACAAAACATACTAACCTGACGTTGGTGAATGAACGACAAAATAACGTGACGTCATGCACGAATTGTCCCTACCTTATTTCTACGTTTAGTCCATTGGATGTCGATAAATTTGGGGCAGTTTGTTTTTTTATTGTTTTTCAACTTTTTGTCAGCTGAACGTTTTTTTTTCAAATAAGCGTTACTGGTTTGAAATTTAGCAAAATTTTTTTTCGAGTAACGTAAATATTTCATTCGCCAAAGATGGCTACCTATGACCGAAGGTCACTTGACCCCAACGTCGCCCGAGGCATTTCCCCATAATGCATCACTATACGTCATAATAAATTATCCCGATAGGTGGCGTTACTATCTCGTAACTTGGTAACTTCATAACCAAGGTCTTTCGTAACTTATTTCGTAACATCTTCGTACCTTTTTCGTAACTTCGTACCATGCTCGTAACTTCGTATTTTTTTCGTAACTTCGTACCTTTTTCGTAATTTCGTACATTTTTTGTAACTTAGTAACTGTACCAAGTCAGGGTCATTACGGTTTTCACAGTTTTCCGGTTGTTGACTGATTTTGTCTGTTTATATACTTATGAATTTTGACTTTCCCTTTGTAAGATTGTTCGGAATTCGGTAATTTTGTTATTACCCTTATTTCCTGATATCTTTTTTTTCTTTTAAGGTTAATAATAAAGGCAACGCTGTAGTGGGAACACGTTTTGGACAACTTCAAGGTACATTTGTGGCAAATGAGATGAGCATCTGTAAACAGGACTTAATGTTACAAGAGCAAATTAATTGTGAAACAACAATAAGTGTTCGTGAGGCAGCTTCTAAACAGTCTTTATCTGGTGGACAAGGGTTTTTAAAATGTTCCTGTCAATCTAAATGTTGAAGCAACAGATGCAAGTGTAAGAAAAATGGAAAACTGTGCAATAGTCGGTGCCACAATTCTGGATCCTGTGATAATAAATGATGTCTTTATATCTTAACTTGATACTTTTTAACAATGTTGATCAATTTTTATCTATTGTTTATGTGCTAATTGTTTTATTGTAGGTACTTGACATTGACATTTTAAGACAAATTGTGTTTATTGTAATGATTTTGAATAAAAAAAATAAACTAATGTATTGTTACATACACATACGATGATTGATAGTTACTGTTTATGCCTTAAGCCTAATGCCTGGACGTATTTTTCAGGATTAAAGCCTAAATCCTAGGATTTAAGCTTAATGCTTAACAAAATTTAGGCATTAGCTTATTGATATACCGTTGATACTATGAACACACATATATATACTAAATAAACCATTGATACACTGAATACACATGTCAATTAAATAAACCATTGATACTCTGAATACACGTATCAACCATATAAACCATTGGTACTCTGAATACACGTATCAACTATATAAACCGTTAATACACTAAATACACGTATCAACTATATAAACCATTGATACTCTGAATACACGTATCAACTATATAAACCATTGGTACTCTGAATACACGTATCAACCATATAAACCATTGGTACTCTGAATACACGTATCAACTATATAAACCATTGATACTCTGAATACACGTATCAACTATATAAACCATTGATACTCTGAATACACGTATCAACTATATAAACCATTGGTACTCTGAATACACGTATCAACTATATAAACCATTGGTACTCTGAATACACGTATCAACTATATAAACCATTGGTACTCTGAATACACGTATCAACTATATAAAACATTCATATACTGAAAACACGTATCAACTATATAAACCATTGATACACTGAATACACGTATCAACTATATAAACCATTGGTACACTGAATACACGTATCAACCATATACACCATTGGTACTCTGAATACACGTATCAACTAAATAAACCATTGATGCTGTGAATACACGTATCAACTATATAAACCATTGATACTCTGAATACACGTATCAACTATATAAACCACTGATACACTGAATACACGTATCAACTATATAAACCATTGATACACTGAATACACGTATCAACTATATAAACCATTGATACTCTGAATACACGTATCAACTATATAAACCATTGATACTCTGAATACACGTATCAATTATATAAACCATTGATACTCTGAATACACATATCAATTAAATAAACCATTGATATTCTGAATACACGTATCAACTATATAAACCATTGATACTCTGAATACACGTATAAACTATATAAACCATTGATACACTGAATACACGTATCAACTATATAAACCATTGATACACTGAATACACGTATCAACTATATAAACCATTGGTACTCTGAATACACGTATCAACTATATAAACCATTGATACACTGAATACATGTATCAACTATACAAACCATTGATACGCTGAATACATGTATCAACGAAATAAACCTTTGATACACTGTATATACGTATCAACTATATAAACCATTGATACACCGAATACACGTATCAACTATATAAACCATTGATACTCTGAATACACATGTCAATTAAATAAACCATTGATACTGTGAATACACGTATCAACTATATAAACCATTGATACACTGAATACACATATCAACTATATAAACCATTGGTACTCTGAATACACGTATCAACTATATAAACCATTGATACACTGAATACATGTATCAACTATACAAACCATTGATACGCTGAATACATGTATCAACTATATAAACCTTTGATACTCTGAATACACGTATCAACTATATAAACCATTGATACGACGAATACACGTATCAACTATATAAACCATTGATACACTGAATACACGTATCAACTATATAAACCATTGGTACTCTGAATACACATGTCAATTAAATAAACCATTGATACTGTGAATACACGTATCAACTAAATAAACCATTGATACTCTGAATACACGTATCAACTATATAAACCATTGATACTCTGAATACACGTATCAACAATATAAACCATTGGTACTCTGAATACACATATCAACTATATAAACCATTGATACTCTGAATACACGTATCAACTATATAAACCATTGATACACTGAATACACGTATCAACTATATAAACCATTGGTACTCTGAATATACGTATCAACTATATAAACCATTGATACACTGAATACACGTATCAACTATATAAAACATTGATACTCTGAATACACGTATCAACTAAATAATCCATTGATACACTGAATACACGGATCAACTATATAAACCATTGATACTCTGAATACACGTATCAACTATATAAACCATTGATACTCTGAATACACGTATCAACTATATAAACCATTGATACACCAGACTTGTGGTCAATTACTTTCAAATGTAATCGATTACATTACAATTACTTTGCAATTTTCATGATTACATTACATTACGATTACATCAATTTTCAAATGTAATCGATTACATTACTGATTACATTTAATGTCATGACAACCAATATTAGTGTTTTATGCTATAATTTTGTCTCATATGCATCTATCCAATATCTCCTTTTTTAATGTATTTCTTACACAGAACAATTAATTAGAATTCAGTTTTAATGTGATCATTACATGCAATAAGATATATTATTAATTAACTCTATATTATTGCTGTCAATACAATACAACCTAAACTGTTTTTACAATATAAAATCATAAACTCGGCCAATATAAAAAAAACTAAACCAATATCGATATTGGCTTAGTTTTTATTTATATTGGCCGAGTTTATGATTTTATAATTACCCCTTATAAGATAAAATTTTATGGTTAATTAATGAATATAAATTGTATATAGCAATTCTCATTTTCCTTTTTTCATAAAATAAGTTGTGTCTTATTACTATGACCAATATTCATTCCATCTTATACTTTTAGTAAATATTATAATACATTTGCACATTTTAATAATATATATCAAATAATTTTAAACATCCTGTCAATTGTTTATTGTGGATAATAAACTAGCAGTTAACCTGAGCCACAGATAAAATTTGTAATAAAGGTCTTATTTATGACACCAAATTATGTAGCAATCATTACTAAATTTCACACCATTTACATGGGTGTCCTTGATATATAATTCAGAAGATAAAAAAAACCAAGTCATTCTGATTCTAAACATTTGCTTAAAAATATGCATAATTTCTCAGTCTAAATATGAAAACTAAATCTTTAATTTATGTAAATAGGTTTAATAAATTATAATTTAAAATTTTAAAGCTGTTTTCACTGAAACTTTTAAACCCCATTGAAATTGAGATATTATTTGTTTGGATATCAAGTCTTTGAAGCCATACTTAATATTTTTTTTGTACTTGTGATAGTTTTGATTGCAATTAAACATAGAATAATATCTTTTGATCATGGTGTGATTGCCACTCTATTTTAATAGAGTTTTTTTTTAAATTTCATAACATATTTTTTTATTTAGATGTCAATAAACTTTATATGTTTTCTAGTAAACCATTCTACATTATTTGTTAAATAAATTCCATGAAGAAAATTCATTTTAAATCATACATTAAATATCTAAGGAGATATATGTTTCAGTTAAGAAAAAATAAGTCAAAATGATGAAAAGTAATCTAAATGTAATCAGAAAGTAATCATGATTACAGGGTCAAAAGGAATGTAATCGATTACATTACGATTACATGTAATCTAAAAATGGCCGATTACAGATTACATCCGATTACATGAAAAAATGTAATCGATTACAACTGATTACAATTACAAATTACGATTACCTCATGTCTGTGATACACTGAATACACGTATCAACTATATAAACCATTGATACTCTGAATACACGTATCAACTATATAAACCATTGAAACACAGAATACACGTATCAACTATATAAACCATTGATACACTGAATACACGTATCAACTAAATAAACCATTGATACACTGAATACACGTATCAACTATATAAACCATTGATACTCTGAATACACGTATCAACTATATAAACCATTGATACTCTGAAAACACGTATCAATTATATTAACCATTGATACACTGAATACACTTATCAACTATATAAACCATTGGTACTCTGACTACACGTATCAACTATATAAACCATTGATACACTGAATACGCGTATCAACTATATAAACCATTGATACACTGAATACACGTATCAACTATATAAACCATTGGTACTCTGAATACACATATCAACTATATAAGCCATTGATACTCTGAATACACGTATCAACTATATAAACCATTGATGCACTGAATACACGTATCAACTATATAAACCATTGGTACTCTGAATACACGTATCAACTATATAAACCATTGGTACTCTGAATACACGTATCAACTATATAAACCATTGTTACACTGAATACACATGTCAACTAAGTATGGTATATCTTTAATACTCTGAATACTCGTATCAACTAAATGAAAAATGGATACTGTGAATACACGTATCAACTAAATTAACAATTCATACACTGAATACTAATATTAACTAAGCATATAGTTCATGATCTGAATACTCGCTTCAACTGAATTTATCATGAATACACTGAATACAGCCAGGTATTAACTAAATAAACTATTGGTACCGGACAATATATATGAACAACATGGCGACTGTCTTATCAGAAGGAGGAACTGTTAATCTTTGGCGAACACCTGGGTTCACTCCAGGTTTTTTGTGGGTTCTTTGCAGTTTTTTGTGCTGTGTTGTGCTTTGTTTGTTTTTGTTTTGTTTGTCTTCGTTCTGTATCTTGTGTCTCTGGATTGTCTATTCGTGATTGCCCCTTCGGTTTTCTCTGACGTTTAATGAATACACTGAATACTTGTATCAACTAAATATACATTTAGACAGATATTAATAACAAATACACAAGTCACAGAATAAATTAGGTTATTTGTCTTTTCATATATGAAATGAATAGTTGAGGCATTTATTTTCAAAATGTATATTTAAAAGCATTTTATTGTCTTCATATATATGCGTAAATATATTGTTAAGTTATTACGATACCAAATCAATATATACAGTCAAACCTCCCATATGGTCACCTCTATTAAGTAGTCACCTCTATTAAGTAGTCACCTGTATTAAAAGGACACGTATTTCTTGTTCTGTCATAGAAAATATCATATGAATTGAACCTCTTTTAAGAGGTCATATGTCTTAAAAGACCACTTTTTCTTTGTCCCAAAGGTGACCTCTTAATACAGGTTTGACAAAATATTGTTCTAAAGTGATTAAAGATGTCTGGAGCAAACGTGAACAGTCAAATGTAACAACCCATGATATCTCAAAATAATGCAAAAATATGGTATTGGTGACTGACAAATGTTTATTGTACAAGATATTTGATAACAAACCTAGTGGCCCAATACCGTCTTAATGGCTGAGTAAATATAAAATAAAATGTGAAAAACACATTAAAATATCATAACTGAAGATATAAGATGCATATCCTGTTTCTCATTGAATGGGATATCTACAAAAAGAAAAAAACTCGGGTTTTGCAATATTTTGTTGTGGGTAAAACCCAGAATTTATTTACATTCACGTTTTTACAAACGTGTTGATATTTTCATTATTTACTTCAAAAATTCTTTCAACACCATGTACAGTAACCCCCCCCCCCCCAAAAAAAAACCCCAACAGCAACAACAAAAAACCAAACAAACAAACAAACAAACAAACAAACAACCCCCCCCCCCCCAAGGAATTTAGTGAAGCACGATTTGATTGGAACAAAGACTACACAAATATGAAATAATCCTTGAGCAACAGACTTAAAGAAGGAATTAAATGGTTTCAATATAGGCCATAGTTTCTCCACTACAGGGAACAACCCTTGCACATTGGGTATCCGTTTGTTGTGTGTGATAAATCAGACATACAGCGTGTTGTCTTTATGATGGGAGGTAAATGTATGTTCACTGTGGATAGTGTCATGTACTTTGCGCATAAAATACAACTCCCTACAAACATAAAATTTAAGCAAGCTTGAACAATACAACCTCTCACGAAAAAAACCGGAAGTGAGAATAGGTCGGACTCAGAAGTGAGACCAGTTCGTGTTCTACGAAAGAGTTAACCTCCCCAGTCCAATTATATATCAATTTCAATCTTTTGTCCCACATATAAACTAACACACCTTGAATATAAAATGAATACTCTTACTTGCCTTTCTCTGCAAAATATAAAATGAATTAACAGATGATTAGTTCTGTGAAGATTTCCAAGAATTTAGATATGAGCTCGGAACAGCTCTTCAAATGAGAATCATACGTGATATGGTTCAGATCTGACGAACGAAAGACGAAATGTGGATATTGTATGCAGGTTTCAAACATGCCAAATCTGGGATGTTTTAAACAATAATATTGAACCCCTAATTTGCCAACCGCTCAATTGGCAAAAAAAAAACCAAACTATGTTTTGGTCAGCAAATCTGCCCCCCCCCCCCCCCCCCCCCCCTTTTTTTTTAAACAGAACTGCTTGATGTAAGAAAATACCGTAATTCTCTTAGATCTTAGTGGCGAACAACCAAGATTGCCTTTTCAAAAGTTTTGAAATGGAAAAACGTTGCCACGAACTATCTCGTGCAAATGAAAAGAACACGGACAACCCGAATATTTAAAACAGCAATAATACAACCACAAAAATAAAACTTAAAAACAGAACATAAGCTCTGACTTCACCAATTGTTAAACATCTTATGGTGAATTAATGGCACAAGTCGTGAAGTCATCAATTCCCAAAACTAATTAAAGAAATATAAATTCTAAAGATCACATTTTAAATATATCTGTAATATATCGGTCACTAATATGTCACGTGATCGAATCAACCAATTGATGATTTCGATCACATAGTTTTTGAAGTTATGACTTAAGTTGACGTTTTTCCTGATCTAGGTTTAGCAAGTTACTAAACAACATTAGACCACTGATCAAAATATCGTCCATGTCTAAATAAATAACGCCATTCTGATCACATGACATGGCAGAATAACTACAAAAATATTACTGTTACTTCTGTTTTTGTTGGTACAAAAATATCAAAATCGAACAAGTATTGATTTTGGAATAATATTTTGAAAATAAGTGATTTTAATTGAACCATACAATAAAACAATAGACCATTTGCACATTTCTTTGATTAAAAAAATAGTACTTTTACAGGAGTTATTTGCCTTTAAGGCAGGCAAGGTATTCCCCTTTCATCCAAGATTAAATGGAAATAACATATACTTTTCTCATGATCTGTTAAAAAAAATTATTGTTCCAATATCTACGAATTATGAAAATATTATACTTAAATTCTTTGTCCTTTCTTCTGCTCTTTATAGAACGGGTACCATTTTCACCGTCGTAAGAGAAATTATTATATGGTAGAGAAACCTATCATTTTAGAATCAAATTTCTAATGTGCAAAATGTCTATAACAGTAACAAATACTTTTTTGCATGTCTCTGTACATGTCGATTATGTTCGTCCACTTCTAGGTTGTAGGAATATGTACGTTAATACAAGTGTCTTCTAATTGCTAGAGAAATCATGTAAAACAATATTTAGGATAGAAGAACGTGTCACTAAAACAGATATATAATACTTACCATGTTTCCACCAAATCATAAAATCACCTTGTCCCTATTTTTGATTAACAAGGAAGTTTGAAATATGCTACGTTGTATGTAAGTTTTCTATACATTTTCAAAATAACACAACCGTACCATGCAATTATTAAACAAATTATAGTAAATCCGTGTGAATAGTTATTTGGTGCAATTAAGGAATGCTACATGGTTATGTTTCTCCTATATGTTACTATTTTTAAGTCACCCAAGCGTCAAGGTATTTAAATTATGCAATATGATCAACTATTGACAAACTATGCTCGTCCATAATAATTTTACGTATTTGTCCATTACCACTAAGGTTTAATTAATGATGTGTTATAAGTAATAAAATAGGTTTCAAAACTGACCGTTTGTGGCTATTTTCTAGTCATATTAATGGGAAAATTGTAGAAATATAAGTGGCGCCTCCTATGATCATGATATTCGAAAATATGAAAAATATATATGCTTTTGCATATTTTGTGTGGTGGTTAACCTACCAACAAATTTTGAGACGGATTGTTCACCCTTGCTTCTGGAATGTTTTGCATGGTTTTCTCATAGACAAACTCTTAATGTATTGTATGTGGAACCTTTGTCAGTTACCTCTGAAGTTACCTTTGTACAATGTTCCCTCTGAACAATGACACTTAGAACAGCACCTCCAAATTAGACCTCAACCTAATGGTTCAATTGGAATACTCCGTTCCCCTGATGTATGTTAAGGGTGACCTTTTGAGACCAAATGTTGTCCGTTCCCCTGATATAGGTTATCAGTGACCTTTTAACACCAAATGTTGTCCGCTCCCCTGATATATGTTATCAGTGACCTTTTGACACCAAATGTTGTCCGTTCCTCTGATATATGTTATGAGTGACCTTTTGACACCAAATGTTGTCCATTCCCCTGATATATGTTATCAGTGACCCTTTGACACCAAATGTTGTCCGTTCCCCTGATGTATGTTAAGAGTGACCTTTTGACAACAAATGTTGTCCGTTCCCCTGATGTATGTTAAGAGTGACCCTTTGACACCAAATGTTGTCCGTTCCCCTGATATATGTTATGAGTGACCTATTGACACCAAATGTTGTCCGTTCCCCTGATATATGTTATGAGTGACATTTTGACACCAAATGTTGTCCGTTCCCCTGATGTATGTTAAGAGTGAACTTTTGACACCAAATGTTGTCCGTTCCCCTGATATATGTTATCAGTGATCTTTTGACACCAAATGTTGTCCGTTCCCCTGATGTATGTTAAGAGTGACCTTTTAACACCAAATGTTGTCCGTTCCCCTGATATATGTTATGAGTGACCTTTTGACAGCAAATGTTGTCCGTTCCCCTGATATATGTTATGAGTGACATTTTGACACCAAATGTTGTCCGTTTCCCTGATGTATGCTAAGAGTGACCTATTGACACCAAATGTTGTCCGTTCCCCTGATATATGTTATGAGTGACATTTTGACACCAAATGTTGTCCGTTCCCTGATATATGTTATCAGTGACCTTTTGACACCAAATGTTGTCCGTTCCCCTGATGTATGTTAAGAGTGACCTTTTGACACCAAATGTTGTCCGTTCCCCTGATATATAATATGAGTGACCTTTTGACACCAAATGTTGTCCGTTCCCCTGATATATGTTATCAGTGACCTTTTGACACCAAATGTTGTCCGTTCCCCTGATGTATGTTAAGAGTGACCTTTTGACACCAAATGTTGTCCGTTCCCCTGATATATGCTAACAGTGACCTTTTGACACCAAATGTTGTCCGTTCCCCTGGTGTATGTTATGAGTGACATTTTGACACCAAATGTTGTCCGTTCCCCTGATATATGTTATCAGTGATCTTTTGACACCAAATGTTGTCCGTTCCCCTGATGTATGATAAGAGTGACCTTTTGACACCAAAGGTTGTCCGTTCCCCTGATGTATGCTAAGAGTGTCCTTTTGACACCAAATGTTGTCCGTACCCCTGATATATGCTATGAGTGACATTTTGACACCAAATGTTGTCCGTTCCCCTGATATATGTTATCAGTGACCTTTTGACACCAAATGTTGTCCGTTCCCGTGATGTATGTTAAGAGTGACCTTTTGACACCAAATGTTGTCGGTTCACCTGATATATGATATGAGTGACCTTTTGACACCAAATGTTGTCCGTTCCCCTGATATATGTTATCAGTGACCTTTTGACACCAAATGTTGTCCGTTCCCCTGATGTATGCTAAGAGTGACCTTTTGACACCAAATGTTGTCCGTTCCCCTGATATATGATATGAGTGACCTTTTGACACCAAATGTTGTCCGTTCCCCTGATATATGTTATCAGTGACCTTTTGACACCAAATTTTGTCCGTTCCCCTGATGTATGTTATCAGTGACTTTTTGACACCAAATGTTGTCCGTTCCCCTGATGTATGTTAAGAGTGACCTTTTGACACCAAATGTTGTCCGTTCCCCTGATATATGTTAAGAGTGACCTTTTGACACCAAATGTTGTCCGTTTCCCTGATGTATGTTATGAGTGACATTTTGACACCAAACGTTGTCCGTTCCCCTGATATATGATATGAATGACCTTTTGACACCAAATGTTGTCCGTTCCCCTGATATATGTTAAGAGTGACATTTTGACACCAAATGTTGTCCGTTCCCCTAATGTATGCTATGAGTGACATTTTGACACCAAATGTTGTCCGTTCCCCTGATATATGTTAAGAGTGACCTTTTGATACCAAATGTTGTCCGTTTCCCTGATGTATGTTATGAGTGACCTTTTAACACCAAATGTTGTCCGTTCCCCTGATATATGTTATGAGTGACCTTTTGACACCAAATGTTGTCCGTTCCCCTGATATATGTTATGAGTGACCTTTCAACACCAAATGTTGTCCGTTCCCGTGATATATGTTATGAGTGACCTTTTGACACCAAATGTTGTCCGTTCCCCTGATATATGTTATGAGTGACCTTTTGACACCAAATGTTGTCCGTTCCCCTGATATATGTTATGAGTGACCTTTTAACACCAAATGTTGTCCGTTCCCCTGATATATGTTATGAGTGACCTTTTGACACCAAATGTTGTCCGTTCCCCTGATATATGTTATGAGTGACCTTTTGACACCAACTGTTGTCCGTTCCCCTGATATATGTTATGAGTGACCTTTTAACACCAAATGTTGTCCGTTCCCGTGATATATGTTATGAGTGACCTTTTGACACCAAATGTTGTCCGTTCCCCTGATATATGTTATGAGTGACCTTTTGACACCAAATGTTGTCCGTTCCCCTGATATATGTTAAGAGTGACCTTTTAACACCAAATGTTGTCCGTTCCCGTGATATATGTTAAGAGTGACCTTTTGACACCAAATGTTGTCCGTTCCCCTGATATATGTTATGAGTGACCTTTTGACACCAAATGTTGTCAGTTCCCCTGATATATTTTGACTTTCCCTTTGTAAGATTGTTCGGAGTTCGGTAATTTTGTTATTACTCTTATTATGATAGACCTGATGACAAGTGTGATATGTTTTATTTTTCATTTTAATATATCAATATTTCTTTAATGCAAGTGTATTCCAATTTCGTCTGTTGTATGAGTATAGATAGAGGAGGTCTAAATTTCAGCTTTATACATACGTTTTATGTATGTATTTGTTTAATACACGTTTGTATGGTCCGAATGTTATTAAAGAGTAAATATAATACTTGATAAGTGTATTGAATAGATTATTGGAGTAACCGCACCTGGTCCAAGCATTATATAATGTATTAAATAAACATTAGAGAAAACGAAGGGACAACCAAGAATGTGCAATCCAGAGACACTGACAACATTGGGCACACAAGACACAGGACGAAGACAAACAAAAACACAAAAACACAACACAGAAAACTAAAAACATGAGCCACATGGACCCACCAAAAACATAGGTTAAGTAGTTCCTGCTTCTTATAAGACACCCGACGTGTTAGAGGATAGAGCAAATCTACGTGAAAAAGAAAGATCCATACAGGGAGATATATATTGCACTTGGGTTCAGTATTTCAGTAATTCCAGCCCACATATTTTTAATAACAGTCTCGGAGTAAGTGTAAAATTGTTTCTTTTGTTATATGATAGTAATTATAGAGTTTAGTACTAAGTAACATTTATACTGCTGAGAATTAATACTCAACATTTTATGGACTATTTTATATTGAAAAACAGTAAATAAATTACTTTGTAAACAATGGAAATATTGTATAATCGATTTCATTTCACAAGAAAGAAAAGTTTGAAGATACCAAAGGGAAATCAGAAGCCATAGTCGAAGAAAGACGGACAATACAATGGCAAAAAAACCGACTTACGTATGTGCTCACTCACCCCGTGTCATCTAAGTATGAGGGATGATAGCACGTATAATCTACGGGAGCACCAGAAACCTACCAGACCCATACAACGCTATGTTGTAAGTCCCCATCTTGTCATACAAGAAACCTACCAGACCCATGCAACGCTATGTTGTAAGACCCCATCTTGTCATACAAGAAACCTACCAGACCCATACAACGCTATGTTGTAAGTCCCCATCTTGTCATACAAGAAAACTACCAGACCCATACAACGCTATGTTGTAAGTCCCCATCTTGTTATACAAGAAACCTACCAGACCCATACAACGCTATGTTGTAAATCCCCATCTTGTCATACAAGAAACCTACCAGACCCATACAACGCTATGTTGTAAGTCCCCATCTTGTTATACAAGAAACCTACCAGACCCATACAACGCTATGTTGTAAATCCCCATCTTGTCATACAAGAAACCTTCCAGACCCATACAACGCTATGTTGTAAGTCTCCATCTTGTTATACAAGAAACCTACCAGACCCATACAACGCTATGTTGTAAGTCCCCATCTTGCTATACAAGAAACCTACCAGACCCATACAATGCTATGTTGTAATACCCCATCTTTTCATACAAGAAACCTACCAGAACCATACAACACTATGTTGTAAGTCTCCATCTTGTCATACAAGAAACCTACCAGACCCATACAACGCTATGTTGTAAGTCCCCATCTTGTTATACAAGAAACCTACCAGACCCATACAACGCTATGTTGTAATATCCCCATCTTTTCATACAAGAAATCTACCAGACCCATACAACGCTATGTTGTAAGTCCGCATCTTGCCATACAAGAAACCTACCAGACCCATACAACGCTATGTTGTAAGTCCCCATCTTGTCATACAAGAAACCTACCAGACACATACAACGCTATGTTGTAAGTCCCCATCTTGTCATACAGGAAATCTACAAGACCCATACAACGCTATGTTGTAAGTCCCCATCTTGTCATACAAGAAACCTACCAGACCCATACAACGCTATGTTGTAAATCCCCATCTTGTTAACAAGAAACCTACCAGACCCATACAACGCTATGTTGTAAGTCTCCATCTTGTCATACAAGAAACCTACCAGACCCATACAACGCTATGTTGTAAGTCCCCATCTTGTCATACAAGAAACCTACCAGACCCATGCAACGCTATGTTGTAAGACCCCATCTTGTCATACAAGAAACCTACCAGACCCATACAACGCTATGTTGTAAGTCCCCATCTTGTCATACAAGAAACCTACCAGACCCATACAACGCTATGTTGTAAGTCCCCATCTTGTCATAAAAGACATCTACCAGACCCATACAACGCTATGTTGTAAGTCCCCATCTTGTCATACAAGAAACCTACCAGACCCATACAACGCTATGTTGTAAGTCCCCATCTTGTCATACAAGAAACCTACCAGACCCATACAACGCTATGTTGTAAGTCCCCATCTTGTTAACAAGAAACCTACCAGACCCATACAACGCTATGTTGTAAGTCCCCATCTTGTCATACAAGAAACCTACCAGACCCATGCAACGCTATGTTGTAAGACCCCATCTTGTCATACAAGAAACCTACCAGACCCATACAACGCTATGTTGTAAGTCCCCATATTGTCATACAAGAAAACTACCAGACCCATACAACGCTATGTTGTAAGTCCCCATCTTGTCATACAAGAAACCTACCAGACCCATAGAACGCTATGTTGTAAGTCCCCATCTTGTCATACAAGAAATCTACCAGACCCATACAACGCTATGTTGTAAGTCCCCATCTTGCTATACAAGAAACCCACCAGACCCATACAATGCTATGTTGTAATACCCCATCTTTTCATACAAGAAATCTACCAGACCCATACAACGCTATGTTGTAAGTCTCCATCTTGTCATACAAGAAACCTACCAGACCCATACAACGCTATGTTGTAATATCCCATCTTTTCATACAAGAAATTTACCAGACCCATACAACGCTATGTTGTAAGTCCCCATCATGCCATACAAGAAACCTACCAGACCCATACAACGCTATGTTGTAAGTCCCCATCTTGTCATACAAGAAACCTACCAGACCCATACAACGCTATGTTGTAAGTCCCCATCTTGTCATACAAGACATCTACCAGACCCATACAACGCTATGTTGTAAGTCCCAATCTTGTCATACAAGAAACCTACCAGACCCATACAACGCTATGTTGTAAATCCCCATCTTGTCATACAAGAAACCTACCAGACGCATACAACGCTATGTTGTAAGTCCCCATCTTGTCATACAAGAAACCTACCAGACCCATACAACGCTATGTTGTAAGTCCCCATCTTGTTAACAAGAAACCTACCAGACCCATACAACGCTATGTTGTAAGTCCCCATCTTGTCATACAAGAAACCTACCAGACCCATACAACGCTATGTTGTAAGTCCCCATCTTGTCATACAAGAAACCTACCAGACCCATGCAACGCTATGTTGTAAGACCCCATCTTGTCATACAAGAAACCTAACAGACCCATACAACGCTATGTTGTAAGTCCCCATCTTGTCAAACAAGAAAACTACCAGACCCATAGAACGCTATGTTGTAAGTCCCCATCTTGTCATACAAGAAACCTACCACACCCATACAACGCTATGTTGTAAGTCCCCATCTTGTCATACAAGAAATCTACCAGACCCATACAACGCTATGTTGTAAGTCCCCATCTTGTCATACAAGAAATCTACCAGACCCATACAACGCTATGTTGTAAGTCCCCATCTTGTCATACAAGAAACCTTAAAATGAAATACATGCTAGCTTATTATTACTTCACAGTATATGTGTGGGGTCCGTGTACATGCTAGCTTATTATTACTTCACAGTATATGTGTGGGGTTCGTGTACATGCTAACTTATTATTACTTCACATGTGTGGGGTCCGTGTACATGCTAGCTTATTATTACTTCACATGTGTGGGATCCGTGTACATGCTAACTTATTATTACTTCACAGTATATGTGTGGGGTCCGTCTACATGCTAACTTATTATTACTTCACATGTGTGGGGTCCGTGTACATGCTAACTTATTATTACTTCACATGTTTGGGATCCGTGTACATGCTAACTTATTATTACTTCACATGTGTGGGGTCCGTGTACATGCTAACTTATTATTACTTCACATGTTTGGGGTCCGTGTACATGCTAACTTATTATTACTTCACATGTTTGGGGTCCGTGTACATGCTAGCTTATTATTACTTCACATATTTGGGGTCCGTGTACATACTAGCTTATTATTACTTCACATGTGTGGGGTCCGTGTACATGCTAACTTATTATTACTTCGCATGTTTGGGGTCCGTGTACATGCTAACTTATTATTACTTCACATGTTTGGTGTCCGTGTACATGCTAGCTTATTATTACTTCACATGTTTGGGGTCCGTGTACATGCTAACTTATTATTACTTCACATGTTTGGGGTCCGTGTACATGCTAACTTATTATTACTTCACATGTTTGGGGTCCGTGTACATGCTAGCTTATTATTACTTCACATGTTTGGGGTCCGTGTACATGCTAGCTTATCATTACTTCAAATGTTTGGGGTCCGTGTACATGCTAACTTATTATTACTTCACATGTTTGGGGTCCGTGTATATGCTAACTTATTATTACTTCACATGTTTGAGGTCCGTATACATGCTAACTTATTATTACTTCACATGTTTGAGGTCCGTGTACATGCTAACTTATTATTACTTCACATGTTTGGTCCGTGTACATGCTAGCTTATCATTACTTCACATGTTTGGGGTCCGTGTACATGCTAGCTTATTATTACTTCAAATGTTTGGGGTCCGTGTACATGCTAGCTTATTATTACTTCACATGCTTGGGGTCTGTGTACATGCTAACTTATTATTACTTCACATGTTTGGGGTCCGTGTACATGCTAACTTATTATTACTTCACATGTTTGGGGTCCGTGTACATGTTAGCTTATCACTACTTCATATGTTTGGGGTCCGTGTACATGCTAACTTATTATTACTTCACATGTGTGGGATCCGTGTACATGCTAGCTTATTATTACTTCACATGTTTGTGGTCCGTGTACATGCTAGCTTATTATTACTTCACATGTTTGGGGTCCGTGTACATGCTAACTTATTATTACTTCACATGTTTGGGGTCCGTGTACATGCTAGTTTATTATTACTTCACAGTATATGTGTGGGGTCTGTGTACATGTGTGTTATTATTACTTCACATGTTTGGGATCCGTGTACATGCTAACTTATAATTACTTCACTATATGTGGGGTCAGTGTACATGCTAGCTTATTATTACTTCACAGTATATGTGTGGGGTCCGTGTACATGCTAATTTATTATTACTTCACATGTTTGGGGTCCGTATACATGCTAACTTATTATTACTTCACATGTTTGGGGTCTGTGTACATGCTAACTTATTATTACTTCACATGTTTGGGGTCCGTGTACATGCTAATTTATTATTACTTCACATGTTTGGGGTCTGTGTACATGCTAACTTATTATTACTTCACATGTGTGGGGTCAGTGTACCTGCTAGCTTATTATTACTTCACATGTTTGGGTTCCGTGTACATACTAACTTATTATTGCTTCACATGTTTGGGGTCCGTGTACATGCTAGCTTATTATTACCTCACATGTTTGGGGTCTGTGTACATGCTAACTTATTATTACTTCACATGTTTGGGGTCCGTGTACATGCTAGCTTATCATTACTTCACATGTTTGGGGTCCGTGGACATGCTAGCTTATTATTACTTCACATGTTTGGGTCCGTGTACATGCTAGCTTATTATTACTTCACATGTTTGGGGTCCGTGTACATGCTAACTTATCATTACTTCACATGTTTGGGGTCCGTGTACATGCTAACTTATTATTACTTCACATGTGTGGGGTCCGTGTACATGCTAGCTTATTATTATTTCACAGTATTGTGTGGGATCTATGTACATGTATCTTATTATTACTTCACGTGTGTGGGGTCCGTGTACATGCTAACTTATTATTACTTCACTATGTGTGGGGTCCGTGTACATGCTAGTTTATTATTACTTCACTATGTGTGGGGTCGATGTGCATGCTAGCTTATTATTACTTCACATGTGTGGGGTCCGTGTACATGCTAGCCTATTATTACTTCACTATGTGTGGGGTCCGTGTACATGCTAGCCTATTATTACTTCACATGTGTGGGGTCCGTGTACATGCTAACTTATTATTACTTCACATGTGTGGGGTCCGTATACATGCTAGCCTATTATTACTTCACTATGTGTGGGGTCCGTGTTGCTCATCATTTTAGTTGTTTTTATGTTTGGTTTGTCTTCGTTTTGTGTCTTGTACTCAATATTGCCTGTCTCTCTGGATTGTCCATTCTTTATTGCCTGTCTCTCTGGATTGTCCATTCTGTATTGCCTGTCTCTCTGGATTGTCCATTCTATATTGCCTGTCTCTCTGGATTGTTCATTCTTTATTTCCTGTCTCTCTGGATTGTCCATTATTTATTGCCTGTCTCAATGGATTGTCCATTCTTTATTGCCTGTCTCTCTGGATTGTCCATTCTTTATTGTCTGTCTCTCTGGATTGTCCATTCTTTATTGTCTCTCTCTCTGGATTGTCCATTCTTTATTTCCTGTTTCTCTGGATTGTCCATTCTTTATTGCCTGTCTCTCTGGATTGTCCATTCTTTATTGCCTGCCTCTCTGCATTGGCCTGTCTCTCTGGATTGTCCATTCTTTATTGCCTGTCTCTCTGGATTGTCCATTCTGTATTGCCTGTCTCTCTGGATTGTCCATTCTTTATTGCCTGTCTCTCTGGATTGACCTGTCTCTCTGGATTGTCCATTCTTTATTGCCTCTCTCTCTGGATTGTCCATTCTTTATTGCCTTTCTCTCTGGATTGTCCATTCTTTATTGCCTGTCTCTCTGGATTGTCCATTCTTTATTGCCTGTCTCTCTGGATTGTTCATTCTTTATTGCCTGTCTCTCTGGATTGTCCATTTTTTATTTCCTGTTTCTCTGGATTGTCCATTCTTTATTGCCTGTCTCTCTGGATTGTCCATTCTTTATTGCCTGCCTCTCTGCATTGGCCTGTCTCTCTTGATTGTCCATTCTTTATTGCCTGTCTCTCTGGATTGTCCATTCTGTATTGCCTGTCTCTCTGGATTGTCCATTCTTTATTGCCTGTCTCTCTGGATTGTTCATTCTTTATTGCCTGTCTCTCTGGATTGTCCATTCTTTATTTCCTGTTTCTCTGGATTGTCCATTCTTTATTGCCTGTCTCTCTGGATTGTCCATTCTTTATTGCCTGTCTCTCTGCATTGGCCTGTCTCTCTGGATTGTCCATTCTTTATTGCCTGTCTCTCTGGATTGTCCATTCTGTATTGCCTGTCTCTCTGGATTGTCCATTCTTTATTGCCTGTCTCTCTGGATTGACCTGTCTCTCTGGATTGTCCATTCTTTATTGCCTCTCTCTCTGGATTGTCCATTCTTTATTGCCTTTCTCTCTGGATTGTCCATTCTTTATTGCCTGTCTCTCTGGATTGTCCATTCTTTATTGCCTGTCTCTCTGGATTGTCCATTCTTTATTGCCTTTAGGATTCTCTAACGTTTGTTTAATGAATGATTGGAGTATTAAGACTTCACATCAGGTTGTGTTATTTAACAGGATATGCTAACTTTTCAGTAGCACCAACATTATAGGTCCCCGTCAAAACAGTGCACTGGGGCCCTTACCTACACAACCAATCACAGAAATAAAACTGTAAATGATCGATGAAATTAAACATATATTTATTGTATTGATACTTCCAACAAAATCAGTGTTTAACATAAAAAACATGCTGTCCACAACATACATAGATTAACATTGGGCCTCTATGCTCGTGGGGACGCCAGGTAACTGCCCAGTGTATCCACGCGTTAAGACAGAACTGGAACCAAGCATCACTTGTCGTTTTTGTCAGGGTTCCTATTTTGCTGGATTCTATTTTAACATTTGTGTTTGTTCTATTGTTCAGTTTGTAGCAGATTTCCCTTCTTGCCTGGAATACTATTGACGTCTTGGACATGTTTTTGTCATAGTACAATAAAACGACGACGTTTCGTTTCAGAAATTATATTGTAGTCCAGGATATCCCTCAGGTACACAATTGGAATACTATTTCTAACGGACGATACACATGAAATCACTATCAACATTTGCAATTGTCGCCATTTAATCATTAATCTTGCATAATATTCTGATTTTTAATTATATTAATCACAACAGCTCTAGAAACTGAAAATATTAATTGTATCCTAAGCCACACCGCTGTATTAATTGTATCCTAAGCCACACCACTGTATTAATTGTATCCTAAGCCACACCACTGTATTAATTGTATCCTAAGCCACACCACTGTATTAATTGTATCCTAAGCCACACCACTGTATTAATTGTATCCTAAGCCACACCACTGTATTAATTGTATCCTAAGCCACACCACTGTATTAATTGTATCCTAAGCCACACCACTGTATTAATTGTATCCTAAGCCACACCACTGTATTAATTGTATCCTATGCCACACCACTGTATTAATTGTATCCTAAGCCACACCACTGTATTATTTGTATCCTAAGCCACACCACTGTATTAATTGTATCCTAAGCCACACCACTGTATTAATTGTATCCTATGCCACACCACTGTATTAATTGTATCCTAAGCCACACCACTGTATTAATTGTATCCTATGCCACACCACTGTATTAATTGTATCCTAAGCCACACCACTGTATTAATTGTATCCTAAGCCACACCACTGAACACACTATATCATAAAATATAAATCCCATATATAATCCATTTATAACTATGACCTACCTGCGAACGGAATACCAATCAGAAATGACAGAAAACGAACCCAGAATGAAACCGATAGCTTATGATGCACGGTATGGTCCAACAATATCAAAAGATATTGGTCCCATTAACAGACCATGACATCATCTGTCAATCACCGCTATCAGACCATAGAAGCTTGGTGAAATGGAAATACACGTAGGTAATATGCACACGCTGAAAAATGTAATCGATTAATCACAGAACGGTTGGTTATTCTTCCGAAAACAAGTGGACCAATGCCTGATTCAATTTGTGTTCTAGTGATCAATATACTGCCATTTTCACTAGGATAGATATTTTTCACTAGGATAGATATTTTTCGAGCGGTTAACCTAAATTGAAAAAACCTCAAATTCTATTTTATAACGTGCTGTCAAAAATATTTAATATGTAGTATTTATGGTATTACCGTATTCAATCACAATATCATACCATCTGGTATAACGCAAATAAGGCCTTTGTGATTCAAAATCAATAAATTAAGAACTTTGTTTTAACAGCACATATTGTGCTGTAAAATATTCATATACAAGTCCCAACACCAATGTATTATACAATATAAGGATATTCGTGAACAGTTAACCTACTGGCTTTAAAATTTACGATTTGTATTTCATGTTGTTATTTAAATTCTGGTATTTAAGAAAAACTTAATATACAGATACAGTTATTACTTATCAAACATTGAAGCTAAAGAAATAACAGGTACTTTTCATGTACGACGTTAGTTAATAATGGAACAAAGAAACCATCTGAATGTATAGCCCTAGAGAAAAAAAGTATATTGCTTACCCCGAACACTATATAGTCAAACCTGTATTAAGAGGTCACGTTTGGGAAAATGAAGCATGGTCTTATAAGACAGGTGACAAATGAAGCATGGTCTTATAAGACAGGTGACTTTTTAGACGAGGTTCAATTCACGTGAAATATTCTAAGACAGGTGAGCTTTTAATACAAATGACTGCTTAATATAGGTGACTGCTTAACATAGGTGACTGTTTAACATAGGTGACTGTTTAATATAGGTGACTGTTTAATATAGGTGACTGTTTAATATAGGTGACTGCTTAACATAGGTGACTGTTTAATATAGGTGACTGCTTAACATAGGTGACTGTTTAATATAGGTGACTGTTTAATATAGGTGACTGCTTAACATAGGTGACTGTTTAACATAGGTGACTACATGGACATGTTTGACTGTATATAGAACAAGAGAAAGCATTACGTTCATGCTTTATAATGATACTATTCTTTGAGTGAACTCAGCACGACACACGAGCATGATACTATTCTTTGAGTGAACTCAGCACGACACACGAGCATGATACTTATCTTTGAGTGAACTCAGCACGACACACGAGCATGATACTATTCTTTGAGTGAACTCAGACACACGAGCATGATACTATTCTTTGAGTGAACTCAGCACGACACACGAGCATGATACTATTCTTTGAGTGAACTCAGCACGACACACGAGCATGATACTTATCTTTGAGTGAACTCAGCACGACACACGAGCATGATACTATTCTTTGAGTGAACTCAGACACACGAGCATGATACTATTCTTTGAGTGAACTCAGCACGACACACGAGCATGATACTATTCTTTGAGTGAACTCAGCACGACACACGAGCATGATACTATTCTTTGAGTGAACTCAGCACTACACACGAGCATGATACTATTCTTTGAGTGAACTCAGCACGACACACGAGCATGATACTATTCTTTGAGTGAACTCAGCACGACACACGAGCATGATACTATTCTTTGAGTGAACTCAGCACGACACACGAGCATGATACTATTCTTTGAGTGAACTCAGACACACGAGCATTCATCTTAAAACATCCTACATAAATAAACATTTGACAATTCATTTGAACTTGTTAACACAAACAAAAACGTAGATATCTAAATTAATGCACATGACACGTTTGTGTAATAACCTTCTCTCGGTATGCTCAAAGTGAAAAGATATGTTTACAATGATTGACTGAACCTTACACCAACATCATCTAGTGATATGTCATCCGACTAGTGGAAAAGCTGAAAACAGCATCAATCTATGTCGACGTCGTTTCAAGCAAATCTTAATATTTAATGTTTATTTTTGTTGATTTAAAATTATATTCCCTTGTAAGTGTTATAATGGGAAAGGTAATTCGATAATCACCACATAAAACAAAAAAAGAAAGAAAACGGGCGAGAAAAGTCATTCCACAAAGAAAACGGTCGAGAAAAGTCATTCCACACTCTATCTTGTGTTACATGAAGGTGCCCTAGTAAATGATAAGTCATGCTGATTTGTATTTCTTAACATGCAAGATACCAATATTTTAAAATGTTCAAAATTAAACCAAATATGTATACAAACCTGGATAGGAAATCATCTAACAGATATTTTTGGTCACTTTATTAAATATGATGAATAGTATTACTATATTTTTTTTCTCATATACTTGTAGATAATACAGTTAAGATTTTACTCTGTGATAAAACTTTGAGTTTTGCTAAGAATAATAAGAAAAATCATGTTTATTTCCCCCAGTTTCACAAGAATGGTCCAAGCGGGCTGATAAAGCAAGTTAAAATTATTAACTGCCTATTTTCTCTCTCATGATATTGAAAGTGCTAAAAAGGTGCATTTATTGGATTTGCATATTAAAACAATACATTTCTTATTCTATTACTATGTATTTAATTCTAAACATTTTGGTACAAATCAGTTATTTCCTCTGTTGAAGTATATTATAAACATATCATATACCCTTTACCAACACTCGTTCATATATCATCCCTTGAGCATATCGGCTCTCGGGCTGATATCATGCCCATTGTTAATTCAATTTTCTGAAGTATAAAAAACTGCACGGAGTGAGTACAAATACCAAAACAAAAGCAAATAGATGAATATGCTTTGATTTAAACATATTTTATTGATGAATTACATATTACATTTTTTTCACAATACAATATAACATAGGATTCAGAAACAAGCGTAACGCTTATATTAATCCGTTTCCTAAAAAAAAAACACATGAAAAATTGCAAATAGTCATTAAAACATACTCAATTCATTTAACATTGTTAAAATAACTGGAAATTAAAGGAAGAAGAAAAAAAAAGGAAATTGTAAGTTGTACTCTGGATAGAAAATCACATGATGTATCTGAGTTTTATGAATTTTATAAAAATCGTTTACTTATCTATGCACTGTCGTAAAAACAATAGTATTTGAATCGATATCAAGGTCTGGACTGCCAAATGGGAATAGACATTTTCCGAAGGTCGAATGTTCAGTAGCTGCAATAGCTTTCGAAAAAGACTTATTTTGAAAATGCTTTCAATGTATATTTCACTGTACCATTCAAGACATAAATTGATGTGATAGATCTTACACTATTCGTCCTCACTCCCTGTATGTTATCACACTTTAGAAAACAGAATTAATATTAAGATTTAAATGACATTTTTTTTAAATAATGATCACAATTTTTTAAATTAAATGTCAGAGTTCGTATATATCATATATTCTAAAATGATATCCCTCATTAGCTATATATATACAATATTGGTCTGTTGACGGTAAATATAGAATTTATTTGACAAGGCTGAGAAATGGGGTGAAAGACGAGCTTTTAGCGAGTCTTTCTCCCCGTTTCGCGCCGAGTCAAATAAATTCTATATTTACCGTCAACAGACCAATATTGTATTTATCCTGCAATCCACGATGTCCTAAAACATAATCTTAACTCGTAAAAATGCATTTTTTAATGCAACGGAATCCTCACTATTTGGCGTAATAAAATACCAGATTTTTTTTGCCGACAAAAATTCGTGAACAAATAGTTCTCAAAAGGAAGTGAAATAACTTGATTTAAATGAAGATTTATTGATTAAGATGAAAATCTATATTGAAAATTGATAGTTTAGAACCTGAAATATATATATTTAATATGTTTTTCATAGATATGAAAACACATTAATTTATCGATCATACGTCACATGCGGTCATACTTAAATACGCCTGCAGTGGTAACCAGGTAAATATATACGCCTGTGTGAAAAGGTATACGTCTGCAACTATATGGTTCACTTTTATTTTTATTTTTTTATATCAAATAATAAACATCCGATATATTCCTTTTACTAGTTTATATTAAAAAAAATTAAATAAAAAAGAACCATATAGTTGCAGGCGTCCACCTTTGTATGACACACAGGCGTATATATTTACCTGGTTACTACTGCAGGCGTATTTAAGTATGACCCACACAGTTTGTAAACATGTGAAAGCAACACATACATACATGTATCGACGGTTCGAGCATGTTTTAAGTAAACTAGGTAGAGTAGAGAAAACAGAAAGATTAATCATTTATCTCAACAAACTGAACTGATTCACGGAAATGTATTTAACAACGATGTCAAACACTCAAATGCTCAGTTATTGGGATATAAGTCATTTTAGTCCGAGATTCCTCTGTCGTTTAACGGCATTGATAATCTTGCTGTAGCCGTTCAACGACAGAGGGTGATACATACGGAAACCATCAAATTTGCCTCACAGCCATAGTATCGGCACATTTCCACGTTTCGTGGCTATCGGATTTTATTTTCTATCATAAACCTTATATAAATCGCTTCACCAATCATTTTTCTATTCATTCATAACCATCTTACCCTCAGAAAGTGGTGTTACACTTCATTACAGCACGATTTTGCCTTAGATCCTATTATTCCGCCATTTGACTTCCATTTTCGAATCTACACACGTGATCTCGCGATACTAACTGAATGATGACAGCAACGCATTGCATGATGGGAGCTAATTAATGCAGCGTGCCAAATTATTTGGAGCATTATTTGCATACGTAAACAACATTCAAATCACATGGAAGACGATACATTTAAGCGTATTCTGCAGGACAAACAGTCCATCTACAGATCAAAGAAGAGCAGAAGGAAATTATACAGAATGTGTTGGAAAGAAAAGATTCAATGGCAGAGTGTTACCAACGGGCTTCGGAAAGAGCATGTGTTACGTTCCCCATTTTTGTTTTTGGACAAGGTACTACATTTTTTTTTCTTATGGTTATCTGTAATTCACTAAATTTGCTGTTAAAATCATTACCAATCAATATAATCAACTGTATTAAATTTTATGTTAATTGTTCTGCCTTAACAGGCGCCTATGATTGGCAATAAAAATATTTGTTTGTTTGTTTATATGCAAATTATCTCCCATGATACATTGCGGTAATCGTAGTTTTCTCGTAGTCACGTGACACATGTTTGAAAAATGGAAGACAAATGTCGAAATCATAGGTTCTAAGGCAAAATCGTGCTGTAATGGAGTGTAACACCACTTTCTGAGGGTAAGATGTTTATGAATGAATAGAAAAATGATTAGTGAAGCGATTTATATAAGGTTTATGATAGAAAATAAAATCCGATAGCCACGAAACGTGGAAATGTGCTGACCCAGAGTTGGAGAAGCAAATCCGCTGTTTTCCGTATGTATCACCCTCTGTCGTTGAACGGCTACAGCAAGATTATCAATGCCGTTAAACGACAGAGGAATCTCGGACTAAAGTCATTTGTGAAAATTGTGTACACATTCACCATTTGTTATGGATGACCACGCCGTAAAACATAGAACTAATTTGACTTGACATATTTGTATTGGAACTGTAAGAAGGAACATCGGGATTGCTTCGACACGAAACATCAGAAGTGCTACTGGCTGTAGAATTTGTGGAGGTTTTACGAGGTAAGTTTGCTGAAAAGCATTTCTGTTAGTTTCACTTTCAGTGTTGCCACTTGCTGAGGATGTTTGATATTTTCTTGTGTCTTTCCTCATTCAATGTTGAGTAATTATTAATAGATGCCACATTTTTATGCCCTGATATTTGCATAATATCTATAGATCCCCTCCACATTGTTTTCTCTTAACTTCTGGACGGAATAAGATATTTTCTGGCACTGATTGATTAATGTCTAATTTGCAACTTTCCTTCATTTTTTTCACGAGACTGGAAAGTTTTCTTTCATGCACTTTTCTACCTGTTTCTAAAGCTCGTACAAATAAATTATGTATTTTGCGACAATGCAAGTATATAAAGGAGAAGAAGCTAATACCAATCTTCTGGACTTTACATAGCCTATGTCATAGGTTTCAATGGAAAATTGGAATTAATTTTTATAGAATAAAATAAAACTTTCATATAGGCTATACACGGTAAATTGAAGAAAATCAAAATAAAAACCTATGAACGTTTTATAAAGATCTGATTAAACAAAGGACATTTTTCAAGAACTATCACTCAGTTGTTGCATACAGGCCAGGGGTATGTGATTCAGTTTCAAATGGAATTGCACAAAATAAAAAAAATGTACTGTAATCCTGATCAACAGTGAGTAGAATTCCAGCAGATAAAACACTAGTTTCAACTGACAAATCATACAACTTTGTTGGAATTTTGCAAAAGAAAAAAATGTTTTAAAAAAAGATGCAAACTGATTGGAGGAAGTGACTGAATACAATTATTCCAAATGGTTAAAACAAATTATATAGATATTTTGTGGTGTCATAAAGAATTCAGAATATAAAAAATTATCTATAATTTTAAAGTGACTTGATGCAATAACAGGAATATGTGTTCTTTTCACCTTGAAGAAATCTACTATCTGATATGTTGAAGTAATTGATGTGAATTAATTGAACATTTAATATGAAGAAATTTTATAATAAAATATATGTAGTAATCTTAGAGTTTGATGTTCAAACTGTACTGAGTTATTTAACCATATAAGTGTGTTTAGTAAAGGTTGTGGTGTGTGACTGCCCAGAACGTTTCTGTTATAAAGGATGTTAATTTCCTCATCTGTTGGAGGGCATGCCCTCTTTGGTTTATTCCCTTTGTCCTGTAGTTTTAGTTGCTTTTGTTTGTTTTCAAAGCTTCCCTGTGGCTGTCAAGTTATAAATGATTCGGATTTGTTTAAGATTTTTGTTTTGTTTTTTATTGACTTCTAGGATTTTGTTTATCGTAAAATATGTATAAAAAATATGAAATTTTAAAATTATTAGTTTCATTTTGTCGGTTTGTAAATTTACAAATAGTGAGAACGAAAACATTTATTAGAAAAAGACGACGTCGATTATTGACATTGGTTACGGTTAATATTTTAACTCCTTCACAGGAGAGCAAAAACACAAAAAAGTAGTTCCGGAATCTATGGGCGGGGCTTAAAAGTTTATTCGTAGGTTTAAAAGTTTATTCGTGGGCTTCAAAAGTTTATTCGTAGGCTACGAATAAAGCAAAAATGTATTCGTATGGTATATTTGTACAGCAAATGTACTGATTGCAGGATAAAGATAATGCAGCGATAAAACTCCCGATATATTTTAATTCGCACATGAGTATTGCTTGAAAAATGAAGGACATCATTCCTAGGTGATTTCATATATTTATATGCGGCTATTTGCGATTATTTCATAGAAGAAATACTGACATTATTATTTTCAAGATTTCATTGTTAATTTCAACTTTTTGTATTAGCTCCAGTGACAGCATATAAACAACAGATTTCTTTGACAACTTGGCTGACATTACATCGATACCTCTAACACAAATACACGACCGTTCACATCGATACCCCTAACACAAATACACGACCGTTCACATTGATACCCCTAGCACAAATACACGACCGTTCACATCGATACCCCTAGCACAAATACACCACCGTTCACATCGATACCCCTAGCACAAATACACGACCGTTCACATCGACACCCCTAGCACAAATACACGACCGTTCACATTGATACCCCTAGCACAAATACACGACCGTTCACATCGATACCCCTAGCACAAATACACCACCGTTCACATCGATACCCCTAGCACAAATACACGACCGTTCACATCGACACCCCTAGCACAAATACACGACCATTCACATCGATACCACTAGCACAAATACACGACCGTTCACATCGATACCCCTGGCACAAATACACGACCGTTCACATCGATACCCCTGGCACAAATACACGACCGTTCACATCGATACCCCTGGCACAAATACACGACCATTCACATCGATACCCCTAGCACAAATACACGACCGTTCATATCGATACCCCTAGCACAAATACACGACAGTTCACATCGATACCCCTGGCACAAATACACTGCCGTTCACATCGATACCCTTAGAACAAATGCACCACCGTTCACATCGACACCCATAGCACAAACACACGACCGTTCACATCGATACCCCTGGCACAAATGCAAGACCGTTCACATTGATACCCCTAGCACAAATACACGACCGTTCAGATCGCTACCCTGAGAACAAATGCACGACCGTTCACATCGACACCCCTAGCACAAATACACGACTGTTCACATCGATACCCCTAGCACAAATACACGACCGTTCACATCGCTACCCATAGCACAAATGTACGACCGTTCACATCGACACCCCTAACACAAATTACACGACCGTTCACATCGATACCCCTAGCACAAATACACGACCGTTCACATCGCTACCCATAGCACAAATGTACGACCGTTCACATCGACACCCCTAACACAAATACACGACCGTTCACATCTATATCCCTAGCACAAAAATACACGACCGTTCACATCGATACCCCTAGCACAAATACACGACCGTTGATATCGACACCCGTAGTACAAATACACGACGTTCACATCGATACCCCTAGCACAAATGCACGACCGTTCACATCGACACACCTAGCACAAATACACGACCGTTCACATCGATAACCCTGGCACAAATACACGACCGTTCACATCGATAACCCTGGCACAAATACACGACCGTTCACATCGATAGCCCTAGCACAAATACACGACCGTTCACATCGATACCCCTAGCACAAATACACGACCGTTCACATCGATAACCCTGGCACAAATACACGACCGTTCACATCGATACCCCTAGCACAAATACACGACCGTTCACATCGATAGCACTAGCACAAATACACGACCGTTCATATCAATACCCCTAGCACAAATACACGACCGTTCACATCGACACCCCTAGCACAAATACACGACCGTTCACATCGATACCCCTAGCACAAATACATGACCGTTCACATCGATACCCCTAACACAAATAAACGACCGTTCACATCGATACCCCTGGCACAAATACATGATCGTTCACATCGACACCCCTAACACAAATACACGACCGTTCACATCTATACCCCTAGCATACAAATACACGACCGTTCACATCGATACGCCTAGCACAAATACACGACCGTTGATATCGACACCCGTAGTACAAATACACGACCGTTCACATCGATACCCCTAGCACAAATGCTCGACCGTTCACATCGACACCCCTAGCACAAATACACGACGTTCACATCGATAACCCTGGCACAAATACACGATCGTTCACATCGATAACCCTGGCACAAATACACGACCGTTCACATCGATACCCCTAGCACAAATACACGACCGTTCACATCGATACCCCTAGCACAAATACACGACCGTTCACATCGATAACCCTGGCACAAATACACGGCGTTCACATCGATACCCCTAGCACAAATACACGACCGTTCACATCGATACCCCTAGCACAAATACATGACAGTTCACATCGATACCCCTGGCACAAATACACTGCCGTTCACATCGATACCCTTAGAACAAATGCACCACCGTTCACATCGATACCCATAGCACAAATACACGACCGTTCACATCGATACCCCTGGCACAAATGCAAGACCGTTCACATCGATACCCCTAGCACAAATACACGACCGTTCAGATCGCTACCCTGAGAACAAATGCACGACCGTTCACATCGACACCCCTAGCACAAATACACGACTGTTCACATCGATACCCCTAGCACAAATACACGACCGTTCACATCGCTACCCATAGCACAAATGTACGACCGTTCACATCGACACCCCTAACACAAATTACACGACCGTTCACATCGATACCCCTAGCACAAATACATGACCGTTCACATCGCTACCCATAGCACAAATGTACGACCGTTCACATCGACACCCCTAACACAAATACACGACCGTTCACATCTATATCCCTAGCACAAAAATACACGACCGTTCACATCGATACCCCTAGCACAAATACACGACCGTTGATATCGACACCCGTAGTACAAATACACGACGTTCACATCGATACCCCTAACACAAATGCACGACCGTTCACATCGACACACCTAGCACAAATACACGACCGTTCACATCGATAACCCTGGCACAAATACACGACCGTTCACATCGATAACCCTGGCACAAATACACGACCGTTCACATCGATAGCCCTAGCACAAATACACGACCGTTCACATCGATACCCCTAGCACAAATACACGACCGTTCACATCGATAACCCTGGCACAAATATACGACCGTTCACATCGATACCCCTAGCACAAATACACGACCGTTCACATCGATAGCACTAGCACAAATACACGACCGTTCATATCAATACCCCTAGCACAAATACACGACCGTTCACATCGACACCCCTAGCACAAATACACGACCGTTCACATCGATACCCCTAGCACAAATGCATGACCGTTCACATCGATACCCCTAACACAAATAAACGACCGTTCACATCGATAACCCTGGCACAAATACACGACCGTTCACATCGATAACCCTGGCACAAATACACGACCGTTCACATCGATAGCCCTAGCACAAATACACGACCGTTCACATCGATACCCCTAGCACAAATACACGACCGTTCACATCGATAACCCTGGCACAAATACACGACCGTTCACATCGATACCCCTAGCACAAATACACGACCGTTCACATCGATAGCACTACCACAAATACACGACCGTTCATATCAATACCCCTAGCACAAATACACGACCGTTCACATCGACACCCCTAGCACAAATACACGACCGTTCACATCGATACCCCTAGCACAAATACATGACCGTTCACATCGATACCCCTAACACAAATACACGACCGTTCACATCTATACCCCTAGCATACAAATACACGACCGTTCACATCGATACCCCTAGCACAAATACACGACCGTTGATATCGACACCCGTAGTACAAATACACGACGTTCACATCGATACCCCTAACACAAATGCACGACCGTTCACATCGACACACCTAGCACAAATACACGACCGTTCACATCGATAACCCTGGCACAAATACACGACCTTTCACATCGATAACCCTGGCACAAATACACGACCGTTCACATCGATAGCCCTAGCACAAATACACGACCGTTCACATCGATACCCCTAGCACAAATACACGACCGTTCACATCGATAACCCTGGCACAAATATACGACCGTTCACATCGATACCCCTAGCACAAATACACGACCGTTCACATCGATAGCACTAGCACAAATACACGACCGTTCATATCAATACCCCTAGCACAAATACACGACCGTTCACATCGACACCCCTAGCACAAATACACGACCGTTCACATCGATACCCCTAGCACAAATACATGACCGTTCACATCGATACCCCTAACACAAATAAACGACCGTTCACATCGATAACCCTGGCACAAATACACGACCGTTCACATCGATAACCCTGGCACAAATACACGACCGTTCACATCGATAGCCCTAGCACAAATACACGACCGTTCACATCGATACCCCTAGCACAAATACACGACCGTTCACATCGATAACCCTGGCACAAATACACGACCGTTCACATCGATACCCCTAGCACAAATACACGACCGTTCACATCGATAGCACTAGCACAAATACACGACCGTTCATATCAATACCCCTAGCACAAATACACGACCGTTCACATCGACACCCCTAGCACAAATACACGACCGTTCACATCGATACCCCTAGCACAAATACATGACCGTTCACATCGATACCCCTAACACAAATACACGACCGTTCACATCTATACCCCTAGCATACAAATACACGACCGTTCACATCGATACCCCTAGCACAAATACACGACCGTTGATATCGACACCCGTAGTACAAATACACGACCGTTCACATCGATACCCCTAGCACAAATGCACGACCGTTCACATCGACACCCCTAGCACAAATACACGACCGTTCACATCGATAACCCTGGCACAAATACACGATCGTTCACATCGATAACCCTGGCACAAATACACGACCGTTCACATCGATACCCCTAGCACAAATACACGACCGTTCACATCGATACCCCTAGCACAAATACACGACCGTTCACATCGATAGCACTAGCACAAATACACGACCGTTCATATCAATAACCCTAGCACAAATACACGACCGTTCACATCGACACCCCTAGCACAAATACACGACCGTTCATATCGATACCCCTAGCACAAATACATGACCGTTCACATCGATACCCCTAGCACAAATAAACGACCGTTCACATCGATACCCCTAGCACAAATACACGGCCGTTCACATCGATACCCCTAGCACAAATACACGACCGTTCACATCGATACCCCTGGCACAAATAGACGACCGTTGACATCGATAGCCCTGGCACAAATACACAGCCGTTCATATCGCTACCCTTAGCACAAATGCACGACCGTTCACATCGATACCCCAGCACAAATACACGACCGTTCACATCGATACCCCTAGCACAAATACACGACCGTTCACATCGATACCCCTAGAACAAATACACCACCGTTCACATTGATACCCCTAGCACAAATACACGACTGTTCACATCGATACCCCTAGCACAAATACATGACCGTTCACATCGATACCCCTAGCACAAATACACGACCGTTCATATCGATACCCCTAGCACAAATACACGACCGTTCACATCGATACCCCTAGCACAAATAAACGACGTTCACATCGATACCCCTAGCACAAATACACGACCGTTCACATCGATACCCCTAGCACAAATAAACGACCGTTCACATCGATACCCCTAGCACAAATACACGGCCGTTCACATCGATACCCCTAGCACAAATACACGACCGTTCACATCGATACCCCTGGCACAAATACACGACCGTTGACATCGATAGCCCTGGCACAAATACACGGCCGTTCACATCCATACCCCTGGCACAAATACACGACCGTTCACATCGATACCCCTAGCACAAATACACGACCGTTCACATCGATACCCCTAGCACAAATACACGACCGTTCACATCGCTACCTTTAGCACAAATGCACGACCGTTCACATCGATACCCCAGCACAAATACACGACCGTTCACATCGATACCTCTAGCACAAATACACGACCGTTCACATCGATACCCCTAGAACAAATACATCACCGTTCACATCGATACCCCTAGCACAAATACACGACTGTTCACATCGATACCCCTAGCATACAAATACACGACCGTTCACATCGATACCCCTAGCACAAATACACGACCGTTGATATCGACACCCGTAGTACAAATACACGACCGTTCACATCGATACCCCAAGCACAAATGCACGACCGTTCACATCGACACCCCTAGCACAAATACACGACCGTTCACATCGATAACCCTGGCACAAATACACGACCGTTCACATCGATAACCCTGGCACAAATACACGACCGTTCACATCGATACCCCTAGCACAAATACACGACCGTTCACATCGATACCCCTAGCACAAATACACGACCGTTCACATCGATAACCCTGGCACAAATACACGGCCGTTCACATCGATACCCCTAGCACAAATACACGACCGTTCACATCGATAGCACTAGCACAAATACACGACCGTTCACATCGATAGCACTAGCACAAATACACGACCGTTCATATCAATACCCCTAGCACAAATACACGACCGTTCACATCGACACCCCTAGCACAAATACACGACCGTTCATATCGATACCCCTAGCACAAATACATGACCGTTCACATCGATACCCCTAGCACAAATAAACGACCGTTCACATCGATACCCCTAGCACAAATACACGGCCGTTCACATCGATACCCCTAGCACAAATACACGACCGTTCACATCGATACCCCTGGCACAAATAGACAACCGTTGACATCGATAGCCCTGGCACAAATACACAGCCGTTCATATCGCTACCCTTAGCACAAATGCACGACCGTTCACATCGATACCCCAGCACAAATACAGGACCATTCACATCGATACCCCTAGCACAAATACACGACCGTTCACATCGATACCCCTAGAACAAATACACCACCGTTCAAATTGATACCCCTAGCACAAATACACGACTGTTCACATCGATACCCCTAGCACAAATACATGACCGTTCACATCGATACCCCTAGCACAAATACACGACCGTTCATATCGATACCCCTAGCACAAATACACGACCGTTCACATCGATACCCCTAGCACAAATAAACGACCGTTCACATCGATACCCCTAGCACAAATACACGACCGTTCACATCGATACCCCTAGCACAAATAAACGACCGTTCACATCGATACCCCTAGCACAAATACACGGCCGTTCACATCGATACCCCTAGCACAAATACACGACCGTTCACATCGATACCCCTGGCTCAAATACACGACCGTTGACATCGATAGCCCTGGCACAAATACACGGCCGTTCACATCCATACCCCTGGCACAAATACACGACCGTTCACATCGATACCCCTAGCACAAATACACGACCGTTCACATCGATACCCCTAGCACAAATACACGACCGTTCACATCGCTACCTTTAGCACAAATGCACGACCGTTCACATCGATACCCCAGCACAAATACACGACCGTTCACATCGATACCTCTAGTACAAATACACGACTGTTCACATCGATACCCCTAGAACAAATACACCACCGTTCACATCGATACCCCTAGCACAAATACAAGACTGTTCACATCGATACCCCTAGCAGAAATACATGACCGTTCACATCGATACCCCTAGCACAAATACACGACCGTTTACATCGATACCCCTAGCACAAATACACGACGTTCACATCGATACCCCTAGAACAAATACACGACCGTTCACATCGATACCCCTAGCACAAATACACGACCGTTCACATCAATACCCCTAGCACAAATACACGACCATTCACATCGACACCCCTAGCACAAATACACGACCGTTCACATCGATAACCCTGGCACAAATACACGACCGTTCACATCGATACCCCTAGCACAAATACACGACCGTTCACATCGATACCCCTGGCACAAATAGACGACCGTTGACATCGATAGCCCTGGCACAAATACACAGCCGTTCATATCGCTACCCTTAGCACAAATGCACGACGTTCACATCGATACCCCAGCACAAATACACGACCGTTCACATCGATACCCCTAGCACAAATACACGACCGTTCACATCGATACCCCTAGAACAAATACACCACCGTTCACATTGATACCCCTAGCACAAATACACGACTGTTCACATCGATACCCCTAGCACAAATACATGACCGTTCACATCGATACCCCTAGCACAAATACACGACCGTTCATATCGATACCCCTAGCACAAATACACGACCGTTCACATCGATACCCCTAGCACAAATAAACGACGTTCACATCGATACCCCTAGCACAAATACACGACCGTTCACATCGATACCCCTAGCACAAATAAACGACCGTTCACATCGATACCCCTAGCACAAATACACGGCCGTTCACATCGATACCCCTAGCACAAATACACGACCGTTCACATCGATACCCCTGGCACAAATACACGACCGTTGACATCGATAGCCCTGGCACAAATACACGGCCGTTCACATCCATACCCCTGGCACAAATACACGACCGTTCACATCGATACCCCTAGCACAAATACACGACCGTTCACATCGATACCCCTAGCACAAATACACGACCGTTCACATCGCTACCTTTAGCACAAATGCACGACCGTTCACATCGATACCCCAGCACAAATACACGACCGTTCACATCGATACCTCTAGCACAAATACACGACCGTTCACATCGATACCCCTAGAACAAATACATCACCGTTCACATCGATACCCCTAGCACAAATACACGACTGTTCACATCGATACCCCTAGCATACAAATACACGACCGTTCACATCGATACCCCTAGCACAAATACACGACCGTTGATATCGACACCCGTAGTACAAATACACGACCGTTCACATCGATACCCCAAGCACAAATGCACGACCGTTCACATCGACACCCCTAGCACAAATACACGACCGTTCACATCGATAACCCTGGCACAAATACACGACGTTCACATCGATAACCCTGGCACAAATACACGACCGTTCACATCGATACCCCTAGCACAAATACACGACCGTTCACATCGATACCCCTAGCACAAATACACGACCGTTCACATCGATAACCCTGGCACAAATACACGGCCGTTCACATCGATACCCCTAGCACAAATACACGACCGTTCACATCGATAGCACTAGCACAAATACACGACCGTTCACATCGATAGCACTAGCACAAATACACGACCGTTCATATCAATACCCCTAGCACAAATACACGACCGTTCACATCGACACCCCTAGCACAAATACACGACCGTTCATATCGATACCCCTAGCACAAATACATGACCGTTCACATCGATACCCCTAGCACAAATAAACGACCGTTCACATCGATACCCCTAGCACAAATACACGGCCGTTCACATCGATACCCCTAGCACAAATACACGACCGTTCACATCGATACCCCTGGCACAAATAGACAACCGTTGACATCGATAGCCCTGGCACAAATACACAGCCGTTCATATCGCTACCCTTAGCACAAATGCACGACCGTTCACATCGATACCCCAGCACAAATACAGGACCATTCACATCGATACCCCTAACACAAATACACGACCGTTCACATCGATACCCCTAGAACAAATACACCACCGTTCACATTGATACCCCTAGCACAAATACACGACTGTTCACATCGATACCCCTAGCACAAATACATGACCGTTCACATCGATACCCCTAGCACAAATACACGACCGTTCATATCGATACCCCTAGCACAAATACACGACCGTTCACATCGATACCCCTAGCACAAATAAACGACCGTTCACATCGATACCCCTAGCACAAATACACGACCGTTCACATCGATACCCCTAGCACAAATAAACGACCGTTCACATCGATACCCCTAGCACAAATACACGGCCGTTCACATCGATACCCCTAGCACAAATACACGACCGTTCACATCGATACCCCTGGCTCAAATACACGACCGTTGACATCGATAGCCCTGGCACAAATACACGGCCGTTCACATCCATACCCCTGGCACAAATACACGACCGTTCACATCGATACCCCTAGCACAAATACACGACCGTTCACATCGATACCCCTAGCACAAATACACGACCGTTCACATCGCTACCTTTAGCACAAATGCACGACCGTTCACATCGATACCCCAGCACAAATACACGACCGTTCACATCGATACCTCTAGTACAAATACACGACTGTTCACATCGATACCCCTAGAACAAATACACCACCGTTCACATCGATACCCCTAGCACAAATACAAGACTGTTCACATCGATACCCCTAGCAGAAATACATGACCGTTCACATCGATACCCCTAGCACAAATACACGACCGTTTACATCGATACCCCTAGCACAAATACACGACGTTCACATCGATACCCCTAGAACAAATACACGACCGTTCACATCGATACCCCTAGCACAAATACACGACCGTTCACATCAATACCCCTAGCACAAATACACGACCATTCACATCGACACCCCTAGCACAAATACACGACCGTTCACATCGATAACCCTGGCACAAATACACGACCGTTCACATCGATACCCCTAGCACAAATACACGACCGTTCACATCGATACCCCTAGCACAAATACACGACCGTTCACATCGATACCCCTAGCACAAATACACGACCGTTCACATCGACACCCCTAGCACAAATACACGACCGTTCACATCGATAACCCTGGCACAAATACACGACCGTTCACATCGATACCCCTGGCACAAATACACGACCGTTCATATCGATACCCCTAGCACAAATACACGACCGTTCACATCGATACCCCTAGCACAAATACACGACCGTTCACATCGACACCCCTAGCACAAATACACGACCGTTCACATCGATAACCCTAGCACAAATACACGACCGTTCACATCGATACCCCTAGCACAAATACACGACTGTTCACATCGATACCCCTAGCACAAATACACGACCGTTCACATCGATACCCCTGGCACAAATACACGACCGTTCACATCGATACCCCTGGCACAAATACACGACCGTTCACATCGACACCCCCAGCACAAATACACGACCGTTCACATTGATACCCCTGGCACAAATACACGACCGTTCACATCGATACCCCTGGCACAAATACACGACCGTTCATATCGATACCCCTAGCACAAATACACGACCGTTCACATCGACACCCCTAGCACAAATACACGACCGTTCACATCGATAACCCTAGCACAAATACACGACTGTTCACATCGATACCCCTAGCACAAATACACGACCGTTCACATCGATACCCCTAGCACAAATACACGACCGTTCACATCGATACCCCTAGCACAAATACACGACTGTTCACATCGATACCCCTAGCACAAATACATGACCGTTCACATCGATACCCCTAGCACAAATACACGACCGTTCATATCGATACCCCTAGCACAAATACACGACCGTTCACATCGATACCCCTAGCACAAATAAACGACCGTTCACATCGATACCCCTAGCACAAATACACGACCGTTCACATCGATACCCCTAGCACAAATAAACGACTGTTCACATCGATACCCCTAGCACAAATACACGGCCGTTCACATCGATACCCCTAGCACAAATACACGACCGTTCACATCGATACCCCTGGCTCAAATACACGACCGTTGACATCGATAGCCCTGGCACAAATACACGGCCGTTCACATCCATACCCCTGGCACAAATACACGACCGTTCACATCGATACCCCTAGCACAAATACACGACCGTTCACATCGATACCCCTAGCACAAATACACGACCGTTCACATCGCTACCTTTAGCACAGATGCACGACCGTTCACATCGATACCCCAGCACAAATACACGACCGTTCACATCGATACCTCTAGTACAAATACACGACTGTTCACATCGATACCCCTAGAACAAATACACCACCGTTCACATCGATACCCCTAGCACAAATACACGACTGTTTACATCGATACCCCTAGCAGAAATACATGACCGTTCACATCGATACCCCTAGCACAAATACACGACCGTTTACATCGATACCCCTAGCACAAATACATGACGTTCACATCGATACCCCTAGAACAAATACACGACCGTTCACATCGATACCCCTAGCACAAATACACGACCGTTCACATCGATACCCCTAGCACAAATACACGACCATTCACATCGACACCCCTAGCACAAATACACGACCGTTCACATCGATAACCCTGGCACAAATACACGACCGTTCACATCGATACCCCTAGCACAAATACACGACCGTTCACATCGATACCCCTAGCACAAATACACGACCGTTCACATCGATACCCCTAGCACAAATACACGACCGTTCACATCGACACCCCTAGCACAAATACACGACCGTTCACATCGATAACCCTGGCACAAATACACGACCGTTCACATCGATACCCCTAGCACAAATACACGACCGTTCACATCGATACCCCTGGCACAAATACACGACCGTTCATATCGATACCCCTAGCACAAATACACGACCGTTCACATCGATACCCCTAGCACAAATACACGACCGTTCACATCGACACCCCTAGCACAAATACACGACCGTTCACATCGATAACCCTAGCACAAATACACGACCGTTCACATCGATACCCCTAGCACAAATACACGACCGTTCACATCGATACCCCTAGCACAAATACACGACCGTTCACATCGATAACCCTAGCACAAATACACGACCGTTCACATCGATACCCCTAGCACAAATACACGACTGTTCACATCGATACCCCTAGCACAAATACACGACCGTTCACATCGATACCCCTGGCACAAATACATGACCGTTCACATCGATACCCCTGGCACAAATACACGACCGTTCACATCGACACCCCCAGCACAAATACACGACCGTTCACATTGATACCCCTGGCACAAATACACGACCGTTCACATCGATACCCCTGGCACAAATACACGACCGTTCATATCGATACCCCTAGCACAAATACACGACCGTTCACATCGACACCCCTAGCACAAATACACGACCGTTCACATCGATAACCCTAGCACAAATACACGACTGTTCACATCGATACCCCTAGCACAAATACACGACCGTTCACATCGATACCCCTAGCACAAATACACGACCGTTCACATCGATACCCCTAGCACAAATACATGACCGTTCACATCGATACCCCTAGCACAAATACACGACCGTTCATATCGATACCCCTAGCACAAATACACGACCGTTCACATCGATACCCCTAGCACAAATAAACGACCGTTCACATCGATACCCCTAGCACAAATACACGACCGTTCACATCAATACCCCTAGCACAAATAAACGACTGTTCACATCGATACCCCTAGCACAAATACACGGCCGTTCACATCGATACCCCTAGCACAAATACACGACCGTTCACATCGATACCCCTGGCTCAAATACACGACCGTTGACATCGATAGCCCTGGCACAAATACACGGCCGTTCACATCCATACCCCTGGCACAAATACACGACCGTTCACATCGATACCCCTAGCACAAATACACGACCGTTCACATCGATACCCCTAGCACAAATACACGACCGTTCACATCGCTACCTTTAGCACAAATGCACGACCGTTCACATCGATACCCCAGCACAAATACACGACCGTTCACATCGATACCTCTAGTACAAATACACGATTGTTCACATCGATACCCCTAGAACAAATACACCACCGTTCACATCGATACCCCTAGCACAAATACACGACTGTTCACATCGATACCCCTAGCAGAAATACATGACCGTTCACATCGATACCCCTAGCACAAATACACGACCGTTTACATCGATACCCCTAGCACAAATACACGACGTTCACATCGATACCCCTAGAACAAATACACGACTGTTCACATCGATACCCCTAGCACAAATAAACGACCGTTCACATCGATACCCCTAGCACAAATACACGACCATTCACATCGACACCCCTAGCACAAATACACGACCGTTCACATCGATAACCCTGGCACAAATACACGACCGTTCACATCGATACCCCTAGCACAAATACACGACCGTTCACATCGATACCCCTAGCACAAATACACGACCGTTCACATCGATACCCCTAGCACAAATACACGACCGTTCACATCGACACCCCTAGCACAAATACACGACCGTTCACATCGATAACCCTGGCACAAATACACGACCGTTCACATCGATACCCCTAGCACAAATACACGACCGTTCACATCGATACCCCTGGCACAAATACACGACCGTTCATATCGATACCCCTAGCACAAATACACGACCGTTCACATCGATACCCCTAGCACAAATACACGACCGTTCACATCGACACCCCTAGCACAAATACACGACCGTTCACATCGATAACCCTAGCACAAATACACGACCGTTCACATCGATACCCCTAGCACAAATACACGACCGTTCACATCGATACCCCTAGCACAAATACACGACCGTTCACATCGATACCCCTGGCACAAATACACGACCGTTCACATCGATACCCCTGGCACAAATACACGACCGTTCACATCGACACCCCTAGCACAAATACACGACCGTTCACATTGATACCCCTGGCACAAATACACGACCGTTCACATCGATACCCCTGGCACAAATACACGACCGTTCATATCGATACCCCTAGCACAAATACACGACCGTTCACATCGACACCCCTAGCACAAATACACGACCGTTCACATCGATAACCCTAGCACAAATACACGACTGTTCACATCGATACCCCTAGCACAAATACACGACCGTTCACATCGATACCCCTAGCACAAATACATGACCGTTCACATCGACACCCCTAGCACAAATACATGACCGTTCACATTCCTGGTTTGGTACAGGCACTTTAATAAAAAGTGGCGAGGTTAATAATGACATTACCTATGAAAAGTAAATTTAAATAATGAATATATTTAATAAACCATGTCAGTGCAGAAACACCAATTACTGAGCGAATGATACCCCAGGAACTGATAGTCCACCAGCAGAGGTATCGACGAAGTGACAGTAATTATAAATAGTTGTGAAATACCTACACCCAAAGAACATGAACAATAAAATAGAGTCCTTACCTCGAAAGAACATGAACAATAGGATACAATATGTTGCCATATTTACATGAAGAGTGATAAGACTAACTTTGGTTTTCCAGTTATAGTTAGAACGTATGATCACATATGATAAAAGGGGTACAAATGGGGTTTAACAAATCAATCTGATAATAATTGTATATATTCTAATCCAATAATTACTATAAAACCCTTTATTACACTTTTGAATATATTGTATTTAGACATGCAGAGAAATTGTCTGTCAATCAGTGCACATGTACTTTAAACCGGAACATCTGTTAAAATACATGAAAAGATTTCAAATACTGTGAATGAACTTCTATTCATGGTTGCCAATTAGCGTAGTTTAAGGGAACTTTCTTAACTCGAGGGTTTCTAAATTCGTAATTTCATTCTAGGCATAAAATAATGCATGTGAATGTTATATATCTTTGGGCATTACATTTCATGATTTTGATGAACCACGAAATTGACACTCCATGATTAATAATACAATCACAGAAATCACATTTTGGTGTTAAAATACAATTCGATATTATTTCTGTAATAACTTCACTGTAGATCTCTTAAATGGTATAAAATATCAAATCTTAGATGGTCACGGTTAGAGTTATGGTGTTTAACACCACTTTCAATAATATTTCAGCTATATCGTGGCGGTATCACATCTTATGATAATGTATTATTTTTCGTGGTGTATCAATATCCGTGGATTTTTGGTTCATCAAAACCACGAAATGTGCCTAGCATAGAATGACAAATCTTAGTAATCTACGACAGACTGTCATCAAACCACGAAATGTGCCTAGCATAGAATGACAAATCTTAGTAATCTACGACAGACTGTCATCAAAACCACGAAATGTGTCTAGCATAGAATGACAAATCTTAGTAATCTATGACCAAGTAGACTGTCATCAAAACCACGAAATGTGTCTAGCATAGAATGACAAATCTTAGTAATCTACGACAGACTGTCATCAAAACCACGAAATGTGTCTAGCATAGAATGACAAATCTTAGTAATCTACGACAGACTGTCATAAAAACCATGAAATGTGTCTAGCATAGAATGACAAATCTTAGTAATATACGACCAAGTAGACTGTCATCAAAACCACTAAATGTGTCTAGCATAGAATGACAAATCTTAGTAATCTACGACCAAGTAGACTGTCATCGAAACCACGAAATGTTTCTAGCATAGAATGACAAATCTTAGTAATCTACGACAAACTGTCATCAAAACCACGAAATGTGTCTAGCATAGAATGACAAATCTTAGTAATCTACGACAGACTGTCATCAAAACCACGAAATGTGTCTAGCATAGCATGACAAATCTTAGTAATCTACGACCAAGTAGACTGTCATCAAAACCACGAAATGTGTCTAGCATAGAATGACAAATCTTAGTAATCTACGACCAAGTAGACTGTCATCAAAACCACTAAATGTGTCTAGCATAGAATGACAAATCTTGGTAATCTACGACCAAGTAGACTGTCATCAAAACCACGAAATGTGTCTAGCATAGAATGACAAATCTTAGTAATCTACGACAGACTGTCATCAAAACCACTAAATGTGTCTAGCATAGAATGACAAATCTTAGTAATCTACGACAGACTGTCATAAAAACCACGAAATGTGTCTAGCATAGAATGACAAATCTTAGTAATCTACGACCAAGTAGACTGTCATCAAAACCACGAAATGTGTCTAGCATAGCATGATAAAACTTATTAATCTACGACAGACTGTCATCAAAACCACGAAATGTGTCTAGCATAGAATGACAAATCTTAGTAATCTACGACAGACTGTCATCAAAACCACGAAATGTGTCTACCATAGCATGACAAATCTTAGTAATCTACGAAAGACTGTCATCAAAACCACGAAATGTGTCTAGCATAGAATGACAAATCTTAGTAATCTACGACCAAGTAGACTGTCATCAAAACCACGAAATGTGTCTAGCATAGCATGACAAATCTTAGTAATCTACGACAGACTGTCATAAAAACCACGAAATGTGTCTAGCATAGCATGATAAATCTTAGTAATCTACGAAAGACTGTCATCAAAACCACGAAATGTGTCTAGCATAGAATGACAAATCTTAGTAATCTACGACAGACTGCCATCAAAACCACGAAATGTGTCTAGCAGAGAATGACAAATCTTAGTAATCTACGACCAAGTAGACTGTCATCAAAACCACTAAATGTGTCTTGCATAGCATGACAAATCTTATTAATCTACGACAGACTGTCAACAAAACCACGAAATGTGTCTAGCATAGAATGACAAATCTTAGTAATCTACGACCAAGTAGACTGTCATCAAAACCACGAAATGTGTCTAGCATAGAATGACAAATCTTAGTAATCTACGACCAAGTAGACTGTCATCAAAACCACGAAATGTGTCTAGCATAGAATGACAAATCTTAGTAATCTACGACAGTCTGTCATCAAAACCACGAAATGTGTCTAGCATAGAATGACAAATCTTAGTAATCTACGACCAAGTAGACTGTCATCAAAACCACGAAATGTGTCTAGCATAAAATGACAAATCTTAGTAATCTACGACCAAGTAGACTGTCATCAAAACCACTAAATGTGTCTAGCATAGAATGACAAATCTTAGTAATCTACAACCAAGTAGACTGTCATCAAAACCACGAAATGTGTCTAGCATAGCATGACAAATCTAAGTAATCTACGAAAGACTCATCAAAACCAATAAATGTGTCTAGCATAGAATGACAAATCTTAGTAATCTACGACAGACTGTCATCAAAACCACGAAATGTGTCTAGCAGCATAGAATGACAAATCTTAGTAATCTACGAAAGACTGTCATCAAAACCACGAAATGTGTCTAGCATAGAATGACAAATCTTAGTAATCTACGACCAAGTAGACTGTCATCAAAACCACGAAATGTGTCTAGCATAGAATGACAAATCTTAGTAATCTACGACAGACTGTCATCAAAACCACGAAATGTGTCTAGCATAGAATGACAAATCTTAGTAATCTACGACAGAGTGTCATCAAAACCACGAAATGTGTCTAGCATAGAATGACAAATCTTAGTAATCTACGACCAAGTAGACTGTCATCAAAACCACGAAATGTGTCTAGCATAGAATGACAAATCTTAGTAATCTACGACCAAGTAGACTGTCATCAAAATCACTAAATGTGTCTAGCATAGAATGACAAATCTTAGTAATCTACGACCAAGTAGACTGTCAGCAAAACCACGAAATGTGTCTAGCATAGAATGACAAATCTTAGTAATCTACGACAGACTGTCATCAAAACAACGAAATGTGTCTAGCATAGAATGACAAATCTTAGTAATCTACGACAGACTGTCATAAAAACCACGAAATGTGTCTAGCATAGAATGACAAATCTTAGTAATCTACGACCAAGTAGACTGTCATCAAAACCACGAAATGTGTCTAGCATAGCATGACAAATCTTATTAATCTACGAAAGACTGTCATCAAAACCACGAAATGTGTCTAGCATAGAATGACAAATCTTAGTAATCTACGACAGACTGTCATAAAAACCATGAAATGTGTCTAGCATAGAATGACAAATCTTAGTAATATACGACCAAGTAGACTGTCATCAAAACCACTAAATGTGTCTAGCATAGAATGACAAATCTTAGTAATCTACGACCAAGTAGACTGTCATCAAAACCACGAAATGTTTCTAGCATAGAATGACAAATCTTAGTAATCTACGACAAACTGTCATAAAAACCACGAAATGTGTCTAGCATAGAATGACAAATCTTAGTAATCTACGAAAGACTGTCATCAAAACCACGAAATGTGTCTAGCATAGAATGACAAATCTTAGTAATCTACCACCAAGTAGACTGTCATCAAAACCACGAAATGTGTCTAGCATAGCATGACAAATCTTAGTAATCTACGACAGACTGTCATCAAAACCACTAAATGTGTCTAGCATAGCATGACAAATCTTATTAATCTACGACAGACTGTCATCAAAACCACGAAATGTGTCTAGCATAGAATGACAAATCTTAGTAATCTACGACCAAGTAGACTGTCATCAAAACCACTAAATGTGTCTAGCATAGAATGACAAATCTTAGTAATCTATGACCAAGTAGACTGTCATCAAAACCACGAAATGTGTCTAGCATAGAATGACAAATCTTAGTAATCTACGACAGACTGTCATCAAAACCACGAAATGTGTCTAGCATAGAATGACAAATCTTAGTAATCTACGACAGACTGTCATAAAAACCATGAAATGTGTCTAGCATAGAATGACAAATCTTAGTAATATACGACCAAGTAGACTGTCATCAAAACCACTAAATGTGTCTAGCATAGAATGACAAATCTTAGTAATCTACGACCAAGTAGACTGTCATCAAAACCACGAAATGTTTCTAGCATAGAATGACAAATCTTAGTAATCTACGACAGACTGTCATCAAAACCACGAAATGTGTCTAGCATAGAATGACAAATCTTAGTAATCTACGACCAAGTAGACTGTCATCAAAACCACGAAATGTGTCTAGCATAGAATGACAAATCTTAGTAATCTACCACCAAGTAGACTGTCATCAAAACCACGAAATGTGTCTAGCATAGAATGACAAATCTTAGTAATCTACGACAGACTGTCATCAAAACCACGAAATGTGTCTAGCATAGAATGACAAATCTTAGTAATCTACGACCAAGTAGACTGTCATCAAAACCACTAAATGTGTCTAGCATAGAATGACAAATCTTAGTAATCTATGACCAAGTAGACTGTCATCAAAACCACGAAATGTGTCTAGCATAGAATGACAAATCTTAGTAATCTACGACAGACTGTCATCAAAACCACGAAATGTGTCTAGCATAGAATGACAAATCTTAGTAATCTACGACAGACTGTCATAAAAACCATGAAATGTGTCTAGCATAGAATGACAAATCTTAGTAATATACGACCAAGTAGACTGTCATCAAAACCACTAAATGTGTCTAGCATAGAATGACAAATCTTAGTAATCTACGACCAAGTAGACTGTCATCAAAACCACGAAATGTTTCTAGCATAGAATGACAAATCTTAGTAATCTACGACAAACTGTCATCAAAACCACGAAATGTGTCTAGCATAGAATGACAAATCTTAGTAATCTACGACCAAGTAGACTGTCATCAAAACCACGAAATGTGTCTAGCATAGAATGACAAATCTTAGTAATCTACCACCAAGTAGACTGTCATCAAAACCACGAAATGTGTCTAGCATAGAATGACAAATCTTAGTAATCTACGACAGACTGTCATCAAAACCACGAAATGTGTCTAGCATAGAATGACAAATCTTAGTAATCTACGACCAAGTAGACTGTCATCAAAACCACGAAATGTGTCTAGCATAGAATGACAAATCTTAGTAATCTACGACAGACTGTCATCAAAACCATGAAATGTGTCTAGCATAGAATGACAAATCTTAGTAATCTACGACAGACTGTCATCAAAACCAGGAAATGTGTCTAGCATAGAATGACAAATCTTAGTAATCTGCGACCAAGTAGACTGTCATCAAAACCACGAAATGTGTCTAGCATAGAATGACAAATCTTAGTAATCTACGACAGACTGTCATCAAAACCACGAAATGTGTCTAGCATAGAATGACAAATCTTAGTAATCTACGACAGACTGTCATAAAAACCATGAAATGTGTCTAGCATAGAATGACAAATCTTAGTAATATACGACCAAGTAGACTGTCATCAAAACCACTAACTGTGTCTAGCATAGAATGACAAATCTTAGTAATCTACGACCAAGTAGACTGTGATCAAAACCACGAAAGTTTCTAGCATAGAATGACAAATCTTAGTAATCTACGACAAACTGTCATCAAAACCACGAAATGTGTCTAGCATAGAATGACAAATCTTAGTAATCTACGACCAAGTAGACTGTCATCAAAACCACGAAATGTGTCTAGCATAGAATGACAAATCTTAGTAATCTACGACCAAGTAGACTGTCATCAAAACCACGAAATGTGTCTAGCATAGAATGACAAATCTTAGTCATCTACGACCAAGTAGACTGTCATCAAAACCACCAAATGTGTCTAGCATAGAATGACAAATCTTGGTAATCTACGACCAAGTAGACTGTGATCAAAACCACGAAATGTGTCTAGCATAGAATGACAAATCTTAGTAATCTACGACAGACTGTCATCAAAACCACGAAATGTGTCTAGCATAGAATGACAAATCTTAGTAATCTACGACAGACTGTCATAAAAACCACGAAATGTGTCTAGCATAGAATGACAAATCTTAGTAATCTACGACCAAGTAGACTGTCATCAAAACCACGAAATGTGTCTAGCATAGCATGATAAATCTTAGTAATCTACGAAAGACTGTCATCAAAACCACGAAATGTGTCTAGCATAGAATGACAAATCTTAGTAATCTACGACAGACTGTCATCAAAACCACGAAATGTGTCTAGCATAGCATGACAAATCTTAGTAATCTACGAAAGACTGTCATCAAAACCACGAAATGTGTCTAGCATAGAATGACAAATCTTAGTAATCTACGACCAAGTAGACTGTCATCAAAACCACGAAATGTGTCTAGCATAGCATGACAAATCTTAGTAATCTACGACAGACTGTCATAAAAACCACGAAATGTGTCTAGCATAGAATGACAAATCTTAGTAATCTACGACCAAGTAGACTGTCATCAAAACCACGAAATGTGTCTAGCATAGCATGATAAATCTTAGTAATCTACGACAGACTGTCATCAAAACCACGAAATGTGTCTAGCATAGAATGACAAATCTTAGTAATCTACGACAGACTGCCATCAAAACCACGAAATGTGTCTAGCATAGAATGACAAATCTTAGTAATCTACGACCAAGTAGACTGTCATCAAAACCACGAAATGTGTCTAGCATAGAATGACAAATCTTAGTAATCTACGACCAAGTAGACTGTCATCAAAATCACTAAATGTGTCTAGCATAGAATGACAAATCTTAGTAATCTACGACCAAGTAGACTGTCAGCAAAACCACGAAATGTGTCTAGCATAGAATGACAAATCTTAGTAATCTACGACAGACTGTCATCAGAATGACAAATCTTAGTAATATACGACCAAGTAGACTGTCATCAAAACCACTAAATGTGTCTAACATAGAATGACAAATCTTAGTAATCTACGACCAAGTAGACTGTCATCAAAACCACGAAATGTTTCTAGCATAGAATAACAAATCTTAGTAATCTACGACAAACTGTCATCAAAACCACGAAATGTGTCTAGCATAGAATGACAAATCTTAGTAATCTACGAAAGACTGTCATCAAAACCACGAAATGTGTCTAGCATAGAATGACAAATCTTAGTAATCTACCACCAAGTAGACTGTCATCAAAACCACGAAATGTGTCTAGCATAGAATGACAAATCTTAGTAATCTACGACAGACTGTCATCAAAACCACTAAATGTGTCTAGCATAGCATGACAAATCTTATTAATCTACGACAGACTGTCATCAAAACCACGAAATGTGTCTAGCATAGAATGACAAATCTTAGTAATCTACGACCAAGTAGACTGTCATCAAAACCACTAAATGTGTCTAGCATAGAATGACAAATCTTAGTAATCTATGACCAAGTAGACTGTCATCAAAACCACGAAATGTGTCTAGCATAGAATGACAAATCTTAGTAATCTACGATAGACTGTCATCAAAACCACGAAATGTGTCTAGCATAGAATGACAAATCTTAGTAATCTACGACAGACTGTCATAAAAACCATGAAATGTGTCTAGCATAGAATGACAAATCTTAGTGATATACGACCAAGTAGACTGTCATCAAAACCACGAAATGTGTCTAGCATAGAATGACAAATCTTAGTAATCTACGACCAAGTAGACTGTCATCAAAACCACGAAATGTTTCTAGCATAGAATGACAAATCTTAGTAATCTATGACAAACTGTCATCAAAACCACGAAATGTGTCTAGCATAGAATGACAAATCTTAGTAATCTACGACCAAGTAGACTGTCATCAAAACCACGAAATGTGTCTAGCATAGAATGACAAATCTTAGTAATCTACGACAGACTGTCATCAAAACCACGAAATGTGTCTAGCATAGAATGACAAATCTTAGTAATCTACGACAGACTGTCATAAAAACCATGAAATGTGTCTAGCATAGAATGACAAATCTTAGTAATATACGACCAAGTAGACTGTCATCAAAACCACTAACTGTGTCTAGCATAGAATGACAAATCTTAGTAATCTACGACCAAGTAGACTGTGATCAAAACCACGAAAGTTTCTAGCATAGAATGACAAATCTTAGTAATCTACGACAAACTGTCATCAAAACCACGAAATGTGTCTAGCATAGAATGACAAATCTTAGTAATCTACGACCAAGTAGACTGTCATCAAAACCACGAAATGTGTCTAGCATAGAATGACAAATCTTAGTAATCTACGACCAAGTAGACTGTCATCAAAACCACGAAATGTGTCTAGCATAGAATGACAAATCTTAGTCATCTACGACCAAGTAGACTGTCATCAAAACCACCAAATGTGTCTAGCATAGAATGACAAATCTTGGTAATCTACGACCAAGTAGACTGTGATCAAAACCACGAAATGTGTCTAGCATAGAATGACAAATCTTAGTAATCTACGACAGACTGTCATCAAAACCACGAAATGTGTCTAGCATAGAATGACAAATCTTAGTAATCTACGACAGACTGTCATAAAAACCACGAAATGTGTCTAGCATAGAATGACAAATCTTAGTAATCTACGACCAAGTAGACTGTCATCAAAACCACGAAATGTGTCTAGCATAGCATGATAAATCTTAGTAATCTACGAAAGACTGTCATCAAAACCACGAAATGTGTCTAGCATAGAATGACAAATCTTAGTAATCTACGACAGACTGTCATCAAAACCACGAAATGTGTCTAGCATAGCATGACAAATCTTAGTAATCTACGAAAGACTGTCATCAAAACCACGAAATGTGTCTAGCATAGAATGACAAATCTTAGTAATCTACGACCAAGTAGACTGTCATCAAAACCACGAAATGTGTCTAGCATAGCATGACAAATCTTAGTAATCTACGACAGACTGTCATAAAAACCACGAAATGTGTCTAGCATAGAATGACAAATCTTAGTAATCTACGACCAAGTAGACTGTCATCAAAACCACGAAATGTGTCTAGCATAGCATGATAAATCTTAGTAATCTACGACAGACTGTCATCAAAACCACGAAATGTGTCTAGCATAGAATGACAAATCTTAGTAATCTACGACAGACTGCCATCAAAACCACGAAATGTGTCTAGCATAGAATGACAAATCTTAGTAATCTACGACCAAGTAGACTGTCATCAAAACCACGAAATGTGTCTAGCATAGAATGACAAATCTTAGTAATCTACGACCAAGTAGACTGTCATCAAAATCACTAAATGTGTCTAGCATAGAATGACAAATCTTAGTAATCTACGACCAAGTAGACTGTCAGCAAAACCACGAAATGTGTCTAGCATAGAATGACAAATCTTAGTAATCTACGACAGACTGTCATCAGAATGACAAATCTTAGTAATATACGACCAAGTAGACTGTCATCAAAACCACTAAATGTGTCTAACATAGAATGACAAATCTTAGTAATCTACGACCAAGTAGACTGTCATCAAAACCACGAAATGTTTCTAGCATAGAATAACAAATCTTAGTAATCTACGACAAACTGTCATCAAAACCACGAAATGTGTCTAGCATAGAATGACAAATCTTAGTAATCTACGAAAGACTGTCATCAAAACCACGAAATGTGTCTAGCATAGAATGACAAATCTTAGTAATCTACCACCAAGTAGACTGTCATCAAAACCACGAAATGTGTCTAGCATAGAATGACAAATCTTAGTAATCTACGACAGACTGTCATCAAAACCACTAAATGTGTCTAGCATAGCATGACAAATCTTATTAATCTACGACAGACTGTCATCAAAACCACGAAATGTGTCTAGCATAGAATGACAAATCTTAGTAATCTACGACCAAGTAGACTGTCATCAAAACCACTAAATGTGTCTAGCATAGAATGACAAATCTTAGTAATCTATGACCAAGTAGACTGTCATCAAAACCACGAAATGTGTCTAGCATAGAATGACAAATCTTAGTAATCTACGATAGACTGTCATCAAAACCACGAAATGTGTCTAGCATAGAATGACAAATCTTAGTAATCTACGACAGACTGTCATAAAAACCATGAAATGTGTCTAGCATAGAATGACAAATCTTAGTGATATACGACCAAGTAGACTGTCATCAAAACCACGAAATGTGTCTAGCATAGAATGACAAATCTTAGTAATCTACGACCAAGTAGACTGTCATCAAAACCACGAAATGTTTCTAGCATAGAATGACAAATCTTAGTAATCTATGACAAACTGTCATCAAAACCACGAAATGTGTCTAGCATAGAATGACAAATCTTAGTAATCTACGACCAAGTAGACTGTCATCAAAACCACGAAATGTGTCTAGCATAGCATGACAAATCTTAGTAATCTACGACCAAGTCGACTGTCATCAAAACCACGAAATGTGTCTAGCATAGAATGACAAATCTTAGTCATCTACGACCAAGTAGACTGTCATCAAAACCACCAAATGTGTCTAGCATAGAATGACAAATCTTGGTAATCTACGACCAAGTAGACTGTCATCAAAACCACGAAATGTGTCTAGCATAGAATGACAAATCTTAGTAATCTACGACAGACTGTCATCAAAACCACGAAATGTGTCTAGCATAGAATGACAAATCTTAGTAATCTACGACAGACTGTCATAAAAACCACGAAATGTGTCTAGCATAGAATAACAAATCTTAGTAATCTACGACCAAGTAGACTGTCATCAAAACCACGAAATGTGTCTAGCATAGCATGATAAATCTTAGTAATCTACGACAGACTGTCATCAAAACCACGAAATGTGTCTAGCATAGAATGACAAATCTTAGTAATCTACGACAGACTGTCATCAAAACCACGAAATGTGTCTAGCATAGCATGACAAATCTTAGTAATCTACGAAAGACTGTCATCAAAACCACGAAATGTGTCTAGCATAGAATGACAAATCTTAGTAATCTACGACCAAGTAGAATGTCATCAAAACCACGAAATGTGTCTAGCATAGCATGACAAATCTTAGTAATCTACGACAGACTGTCATAAAAACCACGAAATGTGTCTAGCATAGAATGACAAATCTTAGTAATCTACGACCAAGTAGACTGTCATCAAAACCACGAAATGTGTCTAGCATAGCATGATAAATCTTATTAATCTACGACAGACTGTCATCAAAACCACTAAATGTGTCTAGCATAGCATGACAAATCTTATTAATCTACGACAGACTGTCATCAAAACCACGAAATGTGTCTAGCATAGAATGACAAATCTTAGTAATCTACGACCAAGTAGACTGTCATCAAAACCACTAAATGTGTCTAGCATAGAATGACAAATCTTAGTAATCTATGACCAAGTAGACTGTCATCAAAACCACGAAATGTGTCTAGCATAGAATGTCAAATCTTAGTAATCTACGATAGACTGTCATCAAAACCACGAAATGTGTCTAGCATAGAATGACAAATCTTAGTAATCTACGACAGACTGTCATAAAAACCATGAAATGTGTCTAGCATAGAATGACAAATCTTAGTAATATACGACCAAGTAGACTGTCATCAAAACCACTAAATGTGTCTAGCATAGAATGACAAATCTTAGTAATCTACGACCAAGTAGACTGTCATCAAAACCACGAAATGTTTCTAGCATAGAATGACAAATCTTAGTAATCTATGACAAACTGTCATCAAAACCACGAAATGTGTCTAGCATAGAATGACAAATCTTAGTAATCTACGACCAAGTAGACTGTCATCAAAACCACGAAATGTGTCTAGCATAGCATGACAAATCTTAGTAATCTACGACCAAGTAGACTGTCATCAAAACCACGAAATGTGTCTAGCATAGAATGACAAATCTTAGTCATCTACGACCAAGTAGACTGTCATCAAAACCACCAAATGTGTCTAGCATAGAATGACAAATCTTGGTAATCTACGACCAAGTAGACTGTCATCAAAACCACGAAATGTGTCTAGCATAGAATGACAAATCTTAGTAATCTACGACAGACTGTCATCAAAACCACGAAATGTGTCTAGCATAGAATGACAAATCTTAGTAATCTACGACAGACTGTCATAAAAACCACGAAATGTGTCTAGCATAGAATAACAAATCTTAGTAATCTACGACCAAGTAGACTGTCATCAAAACCACGAAATGTGTCTAGCATAGCATGATAAATCTTAGTAATCTACGACAGACTGTCATCAAAACCACGAAATGTGTCTAGCATAGAATGACAAATCTTAGTAATCTACGACAGACTGTCATCAAAACCACGAAATGTGTCTAGCATAGCATGACAAATCTTAGTAATCTACGAAAGACTGTCATCAAAACCACGAAATGTGTCTAGCATAGAATGACAAATCTTAGTAATCTACGACCAAGTAGAATGTCATCAAAACCACGAAATGTGTCTAGCATAGCATGACAAATCTTAGTAATCTACGACAGACTGTCATAAAAACCACGAAATGTGTCTAGCATAGAATGACAAATCTTAGTAATCTACGACCAAGTAGACTGTCATCAAAACCACGAAATGTGTCTAGCATAGCATGATAAATCTTAGTAATCTACGACAGACTGTCATCAAAACCACGAAATGTGTCTAGCATAGAATGACAAATCTTAGTAATCTACGACAGACTGCCATCAAAACCACGAAATGTGTCTAGCAGAGAATGACACATCTTAGTAATCTACGACCAAGTAGACTGTCATCAAAACCACTAAATGTGTTTAGCATAGCATGACAAATCTTATTAATCTACGACAGACTGTCAACAAAACCACGAAATGTGTCTAGCATAGAATGACAAATGTTAGTAATCTACGACCAAGTAGACTGTCATCAAAACCACGAAATGTGTCTAGCATAGAATGACAAATCTTAGTAATCTACGACCAAGTAGACTGTCATCAAAACCACGAAATGTGTCTAGCATAGAATGACAAATCTTAGTAATCTACGACAGTCTGTCATCAAAACCACGAAATGTGTCTAGCATAGAATGACAAATCTTAGTAATCTACGACCAAGTAGACTGTCATCAAAACCACTAAATGTGTCTAGCATAGAATGACAAATCTTAGTAATCTACGAACAAGTAGACTGTCATCAAAACCACGAAATGTGTCTAGCATAGAATGACAAATCTTAGTAATCTACGACCAAGTAGACTGTCATCAAAACCACTAAATGTGTCTAGCATAGAATGACAAATCTCAGTAATCTACGACCAAGTAGACTGTCATCAAAACCACGAAATGTGTCTAGCATAGCATGACAAATCTTAGTAATCTACGAAAGACTCATCAAAACCACGAAATGTGTCTAGCATAGAATGACAAATCTTAGTAATCTACGACAGACTGTCATCAAAATCACGCAATGTGTCTAGCAGCATAGAATGACAAATCTTAGTAATCTACGAAAGACTGTCATCAAAACCACGAAATGTGTCTAGCATAGAATGACAAATCTTAGTAATCTACGATCAAGTAGACTGTCATCAAAACCACGAAATGTGTCTAGCATAGAATGACAAATCTTATTAATCTACGACAGACTGTCATCAAAACCACGAAATGTGTCTAGCATAGCATGACAAATCTTAGTAATCTACGAAAGACTGTCATCAAAACCACGAAATGTGTCTAGCATAGAATGACAAATCTTAGTAATCTACGACCAAGTAGACTGTCATCAAAACCACGAAATGTGTCTAGCATAGCATGACAAATCTTAGTAATCTACGACAGACTGTCATAAAAACCACGAAATGTGTCTAGCATAGAATGACAAATCTTAGTAATCTACGACCAAGTAGACTGTCATCAAAACCACGAAATGTGTCTAGCATAGCATGATAAATCTTAGTAATCTACGACAGACTGTCATCAAAACCACGAAATGTGTCTAGCATAGAATGACAAATCTTAATAATCTACGATAGACTGCCATCAAAACCACGAAATGTGTCTAGCAGAGAATGACAAATCTTAGTAATCTACGACCAAGTAGACTGTCATCAAAACCACTAAATGTGTCTAGCATAGCATGACAAATCTTATTAATCTACGACAGACTGTCAACAAAACCACGAAATGTGTCTAGCATAGAATGACAAATCTTAGTAATCTACGACAGACTTTCATCAAAACCACGAAATGTGTCTAGCATAGAATGACAAATCTTAGTAATCTACGAAAGACTGTCATCAAAACCACGAAATGTGTCTAGCATAGAATGACAAATCTTAGTAATCTACCACCAAGTAGACTGTCATCAAAACCACGAAATGTGTCTAGCATAGAATGACAAATCTTAGTAATCTACGACAGACTGTCATCAAAACCACTAAATGTGTCTAGCATAGCATGACAAATCTTATTAATCTACGACAGACTGTCATCAAAACCACGAAATGTGTCTAGCATAGAATGACAAATCTTAGTAATCTACGACCAAGTAGACTGTCATCAAAACCACTAAATGTGTCTAGCATAGAATGACAAATCTTAGTAATCTATGACCAAGTAGACTGTCATCAAAACCACGAAATGTGTCTAGCATAGAATGACAAATCTTAGTAATCTACGATAGACTGTCATCAAAACCACGAAATGTGTCTAGCATAGAATGACAAATCTTAGTAATCTACGACAGACTGTCATAAAAACCATGAAATGTGTCTAGCATAGAATGACAAATCTTAGTAATATACGACCAAGTAGACTGTCATCAAAACCACTAAATGTGTCTAGCATAGAATGACAAATCTTAGTAATCTACGACCAAGTAGACTGTCATCAAAACCACGAAATGTTTCTAGCATAGAATGACAAATCTTAGTAATCTATGACAAACTGTCATCAAAACCACGAAATGTGTCTAGCATAGAATGACAAATCTTAGTAATCTACGACCAAGTAGACTGTCATCAAAACCACGAAATGTGTCTAGCATAGCATGACAAATCTTAGTAATCTACGACCAAGTAGACTGTCATCAAAACCACGAAATGTGTCTAGCATAGAATGACAAATCTTAGTCATCTACGACCAAGTAGACTGTCATCAAAACCACCAAATGTGTCTAGCATAGAATGACAAATCTTGGTAATCTACGACCAAGTAGACTGTCATCAAAACCACGAAATGTGTCTAGCATAGAATGACAAATCTTAGTAATCTACGACAGACTGTCATCAAAACCACGAAATGTGTCTAGCATAGAATGACAAATCTTAGTAATCTACGACAGACTGTCATAAAAACCACGAAATGTGTCTAGCATTAAATAACAAATCTTAGTAATCTACGACCAAGTAGACTGTCATCAAAACCACGAAATGTGTCTAGCATAGCATGATAAATCTTAGTAATCTACGACAGACTGTCATCAAAACCACGAAATGTGTCTAGCATAGAATGACAAATCTTAGTAATCTACGACAGACTGTCATCAAAACCACGAAATGTGTCTAGCATAGCATGACAAATCTTAGTAATCTACGAAAGACTGTCATCAAAACCACGAAATGTGTCTAGCATAGAATGACAAATCTTAGTAATCTACGACCAAGTAGAATGTCATCAAAACCACGAAATGTGTCTAGCATAGCATGACAAATCTTAGTAATCTACGACAGACTGTCATAAAAACCACGAAATGTGTCTAGCATAGAATGACAAATCTTAGTAATCTACGACCAAGTAGACTGTCATCAAAACCACGAAATGTGTCTAGCATAGCATGATAAATCTTAGTAATCTACGACAGACTGTCATCAAAACCACGAAATGTGTCTAGCATAGAATGACAAATCTTAGTAATCTACGACAGACTGCCATCAAAACCACGAAATGTGTCTAGCAGAGAATGACACATCTTAGTAATCTACGACCAAGTAGACTGTCATCAAAACCACTAAATGTGTTTCGCATAGCATGACAAATCTTATTAATCTACGACAGACTGTCAACAAAACCACGAAATGTGTCTAGCATAGAATGACAAATCTTAGTAATCTACGACCAAGTAGACTGTCATCAAAACCACGAAATGTGTCTAGCATAGAATGACAAATCTTAGTAATCTACGACTAAGTAGACTGTCATCAAAACCACGAAATGTGTCTAGCATAGAATGACAAATCTTAGTAATCTACGACAGTCTGTCATCAAAACCACGAAATGTGTCTAGCATAGAATGACAAATCTTAGTAGTCTACGACCAAGTAGACTGTCATCAAAACCACTAAATGTGTCTAGCATAGAATGACAAATCTTAGTAATCTACGAACAAGTAGACTGTCATCAAAACCACGAAATGTGTCTAGCATAGAATGACAAATCTTAGTAATCTACGACCAAGTAGACTGTCATCAAAACCACTAAATGTGTCTAGCATAGAATGACAAATCTTAGTAATCTACGACCAAGTAGACTGTCATCAAAACCACGAAATGTGTCTAGCATAGCATGACAAATCTTAGTAATCTACGAAAGACTCATCAAAACCACGAAATGTGTCTAGCATAGAATGACAAATCTTAGTAATCTACGACAGACTGTCATCAAAATCACGAAATGTGTCTAGCAGCATAGAATGACAAATCTTAGTAATCTACGAAAGACTGTCATCAAAACCACGAAATGTGTCTAGCATAGAATGACAAATCTTAGTAATCTACGATCAAGTAGACTGTCATCAAAACCACGAAATGTGTCTAGCATAGAATGACAAATCTTATTAATCTACGACAGACTGTCATCAAAACCACGAAATGTGTCTAGCATAGCATGACAAATCTTAGTAATCTACGAAAGACTGTCATCAAAACCACGAAATGTGTCTAGCATAGAATGACAAATCTTAGTAATCTACGACCAAGTAGACTGTCATCAAAACCACGAAATGTGTCTAGCATAGCATGACAAATCTTAGTAATCTACGACAGACTGTCATAAAAACCACGAAATGTGTCTAGCATAGAATGACAAATCTTAGTAATCTACGACCAAGTAGACTGTCATCAAAACCACGAAATGTGTCTAGCATAGCATGATAAATCTTAGTAATCTACGACAGACTGTCATCAAAACCACGAAATGTGTCTAGCATAGATTGACAAATCTTAATAATCTACGATAGACTGCCATCAAAACCACGAAATGTGTCTAGCAGAGAATGACAAATCTTAGTAATCTACGACCAAGTAGACTGTCATCAAAACCACTAAATGTGTCTAGCATAGCATGACAAATCTTATTAATCTACGACAGACTGTCAACAAAACCACGAAATGTGTCTAGCATAGAATGACAAATCTTAGTAATCTACGACAGACTTTCATCAAAACCACGAAATGTGTCTAGCATAGAATGACAAATCTTAGTAATCTACGAAAGACTGTCATCAAAACCACGAAATGTGTCTAGCATAGAATGACAAATCTTAGTAATCTACCACCAAGTAGACTGTCATCAAAACCACGAAATGTGTCTAGCATAGAATGACAAATCTTAGTAATCTACGACAGACTGTCATCAAAACCACTAAATGTGTCTAGCATAGCATGACAAATCTTATTAATCTACGACAGACTGACATCAAAACCACGAAATGTGTCTAGCATAGAATGACAAATCTTAGTAATCTACGACCAAGTAGACTGTCATCAAAACCACTAAATGTGTCTAGCATAGAATGACAAATCTTAGTAATCTATGACCAAGTAGACTGTCATCAAAACCACGAAATGTGTCTAGCATAGAATGACAAATCTTAGTAATCTACGATAGACTGTCATCAAAACCACGAAATGTGTCTAGCATAGAATGACAAATCTTAGTAATCTACGACAGACTGTCATAAAAACCATGAAATGTGTCTAGCATAGAATGACAAATCTTAGTGATATACGACCAAGTAGACTGTCATCAAAACCACTAAATGTGTCTAGCATAGAATGACAAATCTTAGTAATCTACGACCAAGTAGACTGTCATCAAAACCACGAAATGTTTCTAGCATAGAGTGACAAATCTTAGTAATCTATGACAAACTGTCATCAAAACCACGAAATGTGTCTAGCATAGAATGACAAATCTTAGTAATCTACGACCAAGTAGACTGTCATCAAAACCACGAAATGTGTCTAGCATAGCATGACAAATCTTAGTAATCTACGACCAAGTAGACTGTCATCAAAACCACGAAATGTGTCTAGCATAGAATGACAAATCTTAGTCATCTACGACCAAGTAGACTGTCATCAAAACCACGAAATGTGTCTAGCATAGAATGACAAATCTTGGTAATCTACGACCAAGTAGACTGTCATCAAAACCACGAAATGTGTCTAGCATAGAATGACAAATCTTAGTAATCTACGACAGACTGTCATCAAAACCACGAAATGTGTCTAGCATAGAATGACAAATCTTAGTAATCTACGACAGACTGTCATAAAAACCACGAAATGTGTCTAGCATAGAATAACAAATCTTAGTAATCTACGACCAAGTAGACTGTCATCAAAACCACGAAATGTGTCTAGCATAGCATGATAAATCTTAGTAATCTACGAAAGACTGTCATCAAAACCACGAAATGTGTCTAGCATAGAATGACAAATCTTAGTAATCTACGACAGACTGTCATCAAAACCACGAAATGTGTCTAGCATAGCATGACAAATCTTAGTAATCTACGAAAGACTGTCATCAAAACCACGAAATGTGTCTAGCATAGAATGACAAATCTTAGTAATCTACGACCAAGTAGAATGTCATCAAAACCACGAAATGTGTCTAGCATAGCATGACAAATCTTAGTAATCTACGACTGACTGTCATCAAACCACGAAATGTGTCTAGCATAGAATGACAAATCTTAGTAATCTACGACCAAGTAGACTGTCATCAAAACCACGAAATGTGTCTAGCATAGCATGATAAATCTTATTAATCTACGACAGACTGTCATCAAAACCACTAAATGTGTCTAGCATAGCATGACAAATCTTATTAATCTACGACAGACTGTCATCAAAACCACGAAATGTGTCTAGCATAGAATGACAAATCTTAGTAATCTACGACCAAGTAGACTGTCATCAAAACCACTAAATGTGTCTAGCATAGAATGACAAATCTTAGTAATCTATGACCAAGTAGACTGTCATCAAAACCACGAAATGTGTCTAGCATAGAATGACAAATCTTAGTAATCTACGATAGACTGTCATCAAAACCACGAAATGTGTCTAGCATAGAATGACAAATCTTAGTAATCTACGACAGACTGTCATAAAAACCATGAAATGTGTCTAGCATAGAATGAGAAATCTTAGTAATATACGACCAAGTAGACTGTCATCAAAACCACTAAATGTGTCTAGCATAGAATGACAAATCTTAGTAATCTACGACCAAGTAGACTGTCATCAAAACCACGAAATGTTTCTAGCATAGAATGACAAATCTTAGTAATCTATGACAAACTGTCATCAAAACCACGAAATGTGTCTAGCATAGAATGACAAATCTTAGTAATCTACGACCAAGTAGACTGTCATCAAAACCACGAAATGTGTCTAGCATAGCATGACAAATCTTAGTAATCTACGACCAAATAGACTGTCATCAAAACCACGAAATGTGTCTAGCATAGAATGACAAATCTTAGTCATCTACGACCAAGTAGACTGTCATCAAAACCACCAAATGTGTCTAGCATAGAATGACAAATCTTGGTAATCTACGACCAAGTAGACTGTCATCAAAACCACGAAATGTGTCTAGCATAGAATGACAAATCTTAGTAATCTACGACAGACTGTCATCAAAACCACGAAATGTGTCTAGCATAGAATGACAAATCTTAGTAATCTACGACAGACTGTCATAAAAACCACGAAATGTGTCTAGCATAGAATAACAAATCTTAGTAATCTACGACCAAGTAGACTGTCATCAAAACCACGAAATGTGTCTAGCATAGCATGATAAATCTTAGTAATCTACGACAGACTGTCATCAAAACCACGAAATGTGTCTAGCATAGAATGACAAATCTTAGTAATCTACGACAGACTGTCATCAAAACCACGAAATGTGTCTAGCATAGCATGACAAATCTTAGTAATCTACGAAAGACTGTCATCAAAACCACGAAATGTGTCTAGCATAGAATGACAAATCTTAGTAATCTACGACCAAGTAGAATGTCATCAAAACCACGAAATGTGTCTAGCATAGCATGACAAATCTTAGTAATCTACGACAGACTGTCATAAAAACCACGAAATGTGTCTAGCATAGAATGACAAATCTTAGTAATCTACGACCAAGTAGACTGTCATCAAAACCACGAAATGTGTCTAGCATAGCATGATAAATCTTAGTAATCTACGACAGACTGTCATCAAAACCACGAAATGTGTCTAGCATAGAATGACAAATCTTAGTAATCTACGACAGACTGCCATCAAAACCACGAAATGTGTCTAGCAGAGAATGACACATCTTAGTAATCTACGACCAAGTAGACTGTCATCAAAACCACTAAATGTGTCTAGCATAGCATGACAAATCTTATTAATCTACGACAGACTGTCAACAAAACCACGAAATGTGTCTAGCATAGAATGACAAATCTTAGTAATCTACGACCAAGTAGACTGTCATCAAAACCACGAAATGTGTCTAGCATAGAATGACAAATCTTAGTAATCTACGACCAAGTAGACTGTCATCAAAACCACGAAATGTGTCTAGCATAGAATGACAAATCTTAGTAATCTACGACAGTCTGTCAACAAAACCACGAAATGTGTCTAGCATAGAATGACAAATCTTAGTAATCTACGACCAAGTAGACTGTCATCAAAACCACTAAATGTGTCTAGCATAGAATGACAAATCTTAGTAATCTACGAACAAGTAGACTGTCATCAAAACCACGAAATGTGTCTAGCATAGAATGACAAATCTTAGTAATCTACGACCAAGTAGACTGTCATCAAAACCACTAAATGTGTCTAGCATAGAATGACAAATCTTAGTAATCTACGACCAAGTAGACTGTCATCAAAACCACGAAATGTGTCTAGCATAGCATGACAAATCTTAGTAATCTACGAAAGACTCATCAAAACCACGAAATGTGTCTAGCATAGAATGACAAATCTTAGTAATCTACGACAGACTGTCATCAAAATCACGAAATGTGTCTAGCAGCATAGAATGACAAATCTTAGTAATCTACGAAAGACTGTCATCAAAACCACGAAATGTGTCTAGCATAGAATGACAAATCTTAGTAATCTACGATCAAGTAGACTGTCATCAAAACCACGAAATGTGTCTAGCATAGAATGACAAATCTTATTAATCTACGACAGACTGTCATCAAAACCACGAAATGTGTCTAGCATAGCATGACAAATCTTAGTAATCTACGAAAGACTGTCATCAAAACCACGAAATGTGTCTAGCATAGAATGACAAATCTTAGTAATCTACGACCAAGTAGACTGTCATCAAAACCACGAAATGTGTCTAGCATAGCATGACAAATCTTAGTAATCTACGACAGACTGTCATAAAAACCACGAAATGTGTCTAGCATAGAATGACAAATCTTAGTAATCTACGACCAAGTAGACTGTCATCAAAACCACGAAATGTGTCTAGCATAGCATGATAAATCTTAGTAATCTACGACAGACTGTCATCAAAACCACGAAATGTGTCTAGCATAGAATGACAAATCTTAATAATCTACGATAGACTGCCATCAAAACCACGAAATGTGTCTAGCAGAGAATGACAAATCTTAGTAATCTACGACCAAGTAGACTGTCATCAAAACCACTAAATGTGTCTAGCATAGCATGACAAATCTTATTAATCTACGACAGACTGTCAACAAAACCACGAAATGTGTCTAGCATAGAATGACAAATCTTAGTAATCTACGACAGACTTTCATCAAAACCACGAAATGTGTCTAGCATAGAATGACAAATCTTAGTAATCTACGAAAGACTGTCATCAAAACCACGAAATGTGCCTAGCATAGAATGACAAATCTTAGTAATCTACGACAGACTGCCATCAAAACCACGAAATGTGTCTAGCAGAGAATGACAAATCTTAGTAATCTACGACCAAGTAGACTGTCATCAAAACCACTAAATGTGTCTAGCATAGCATGACAAATCTTATTAATCTACGACAGACTGTCATCAAAATCACGAAATGTGTCTAGCAGCATAGAATGACAAATCTTAGTAATCTACGAAAGACTGTCATCAAAACCACGAAATGTGTCTAGCATAGAATGACAAATCTTAGTAATCTACGATCAAGTAGACTGTCATCAAAACCACGAAATGTGTCTAGCATAGAATGACAAATCTTATTAATCTACGACAGACTGTCATCAAAACCACGAAATGTGTCTAGCATAGCATGACAAATCTTAGTAATCTACGAAAGACTGTCATCAAAACCACGAAATGTGTCTAGCATAGAATGACAAATCTTAGTAATCTACGACCAAGTAGACTGTCATCAAAACCACGAAATGTGTCTAGCATAGCATGACAAATCTTAGTAATCTACGACAGACTGTCATAAAAACCACGAAATGTGTCTAGCATAGAATGACAAATCTTAGTAATCTACGACCAAGTAGACTGTCATCAAAACCACGAAATGTGTCTAGCATAGCATGACAAATCTTAGTAATCTACGAAAGACTGTCATCAAAACCACGAAATGTGTCTAGCATAGAATGACAAATCTTAGTAATCTACGACCAAGTAGAATGTCATCAAAACCACGAAATGTGTCTAGCATAGCATGACAAATCTTAGTAATCTACGACAGACTGTCATAAAAACCACGAAATGTGTCTAGCATAGAATGACAAATCTTAGTAATCTACGACCAAGTAGACTGTCATCAAAACCACGAAATGTGTCTAGCATAGCATGATAAATCTTAGTAATCTACGACAGACTGTCATCAAAACCACGAAATGTGTCTAGCATAGAATGACAAATCTTAGTAATCTACGACAGACTGCCATCAAAACCACGAAATGTGTCTAGCAGAGAATGACACATCTTAGTAATCTACAACCAAGTAGACTGTCATCAAAACCACTAAATGTGTCTAGCATAGCATGACAAATCTTATTAATCTACGACAGACTGTCAACAAAACCACGAAATGTGTCTAGCATAGAATGACAAATCTTAGTAATCTACGACCAAGTAGACTGTCATCAAAACCACGAAATGTGTCTAGCATAGAATGACAAATCTTAGTAATCTACGACCAAGTAGACTGTCATCAAAACCACGAAATGTGTCTAGCATAGAATGACAAATCTTAGTAATCTACGACAGTCTGTCATCAAAACCACGAAATGTGTCTAGCATAGAATGACAAATCTTAGTAATCTACGACCAAGTAGACTGTCATCAAAACCACTAAATGTGTCTAGCATAGAATGACAAATCTTAGTAATCTACGAACAAGTAGACTGTCATCAAAACCACGAAATGTGTCTAGCATAGAATGACAAATCTTAGTAATCTACGACCAAGTAGACTGTCATCAAAACCACTAAATGTGTCTAGCATAGAATGACAAATCTTAGTAATCTACGACCAAGTAGACTGTCATCAAAACCACGAAATGTGTCTAGCATAGCATGACAAATCTTAGTAATCTACGAAAGACTCATCAAAACCACGAAATGTGTCTAGCATAGAATGACAAATCTTAGTAATCTACGACAGACTGTCATCAAAATCACGAAATGTGTCTAGCAGCATAGAATGACAAATCTTAGTAATCTACGAAAGACTGTCATCAAAACCACGAAATGTGTCTAGCATAGAATGACAAATCTTAGTAATCTACGATCAAGTAGACTGTCATCAAAACCACGAAATGTGTCTAGCATAGAATGACAAATCTTATTAATCTACGACAGACTGTCATCAAAACCACGAAATGTGTCTAGCATAGCATGACAAATCTTAGTAATCTACGAAAGACTGTCATCAAAACCACGAAATGTGTCTAGCATAGAATGACAAATCTTAGTAATCTACGACCAAGTAGACTGTCATCAAAACCACGAAATGTGTCTAGCATAGCATGACAAATCTTAGTAATCTACGACAGACTGTCATAAAAACCACGAAATGTGTCTAGCATAGAATGACAAATCTTAGTAATCTACGACCAAGTAGACTGTCATCAAAACCACGAAATGTGTCTAGCATAGCATGATAAATCTTAGTAATCTACGACAGACTGTCATCAAAACCACGAAATGTGTCTAGCATAGAATGACAAATCTTAATAATCTACGATAGACTGCCATCAAAACCACGAAATGTGTCTAGCAGAGAATGACAAATCTTAGTAATCTACGACCAAGTAGACTGTCATCAAAACCACTAAATGTGTCTAGCATAGCATGACAAATCTTATTAATCTACGACAGACTGTCAACAAAACCACGAAATGTGTCTAGCATAGAATGACAAATCTTAGTAATCTACGACAGACTTTCATCAAAACCACGAAATGTGTCTAGCATAGAATGACAAATCTTAATAATCTACGAAAGACTGTCATCAAAACCACGAAATGTGCCTAGCATAGAATGACAAATCTTAGTAATCTACGACAGACTGCCATCAAAACCACGAAATGTGTCTAGCAGAGAATGACAAATCTTAGTAATCTACGACCAAGTAGACTGTCATCAAAACCACTAAATGTGTCTAGCATAGCATGACAAATCTTATTAATCTACGACAGACTGTCATCAAAATCACGAAATGTGTCTAGCAGCATAGAATGACAAATCTTAGTAATCTACGAAAGACTGTCATCAAAACCACGAAATGTGTCTAGCATAGAATGACAAATCTTAGTAATCTACGATCAAGTAGACTGTCATCAAAACCACGAAATGTGTCTAGCATAGAATGACAAATCTTATTAATCTACGACAGACTGTCATCAAAACCACGAAATGTGTCTAGCATAGCATGACAAATCTTAGTAATCTACGAAAGACTGTCATCAAAACCACGAAATGTGTCTAGCATAGAATGACAAATCTTAGTAATCTACGACCAAGTAGACTGTCATCAAAACCACGAAATGTGTCTAGCATAGCATGACAAATCTTAGTAATCTACGACAGACTGTCATAAAAACCACGAAATGTGTCTAGCATAGAATGACAAATCTTAGTAATCTACGACCAAGTAGACTGTCATCAAAACCACGAAATGTGTCTAGCATAGCATGATAAATCTTAGTAATCTACGACAGACTGTCATCAAAACCACGAAATGTGTCTAGCATAGAATGACAAATCTTAGTAATCTACGACAGACTGCCATCAAAACCACGAAATGTGTCTAGCAGAGAATGACACATCTTAGTAATCTACGACCAAGTAGACTGTCATCAAAACCACTAAATGTGTCTAGCATAGCATGACAAATCTTATTAATCTACGACAGACTGTCAACAAAACCACGAAATGTGTCTAGCATAGAATGACAAATCTTAGTAATCTACGACCAAGTAGACTGTCATCAAAACCACGAAATGTGTCTAGCATAGAATGACAAATCTTAGTAATCTACGACCAAGTAGACTGTCATCAAAACCACGAAATGTGTCTAGCATAGAATGACAAATCTTAGTAATCTACGACAGTCTGTCATCAAAACCACGAAATGTGTCTAGCATAGAATGACAAATCTTAGTAATCTACGACCAAGTAGACTGTCATCAAAACCACTAAATGTGTCTAGCATAGAATGACAAATCTTAGTAATCTACGAACAAGTAGACTGTCATCAAAACCACGAAATGTGTCTAGCATAGAATGACAAATCTTAGTAATCTACGACCAAGTAGACTGTCATCAAAACCACTAAATGTGTCTAGCATAGAATGACAAATCTTAGTAATCTACGACCAAGTAGACTGTCATCAAAACCACGAAATGTGTCTAGCATAGCATGACAAATCTTAGTAATCTACGAAAGACTCATCAAAACCACGAAATGTGTCTAGCATAGAATGACAAATCTTAGTAATCTACGACAGACTGTCATCAAAATCACGAAATGTGTCTAGCAGCATAGAATGACAAATCTTAGTAATCTACGAAAGACTGTCATCAAAACCACGAAATGTGTCTAGCATAGAATGACAAATCTTAGTAATCTACGATCAAGTAGACTGTCATCAAAACCACGAAATGTGTCTAGCATAGAATGACAAATCTTATTAATCTACGACAGACTGTCATCAAAACCACGAAATGTGTCTAGCATAGCATGACAAATCTTAGTAATCTACGAAAGACTGTCATCAAAACCACGAAATGTGTCTAGCATAGAATGACAAATCTTAGTAATCTACGACCAAGTAGACTGTCATCAAAACCACGAAATGTGTCTAGCATAGCATGACAAATCTTAGTAATCTACGACAGACTGTCATAAAAACCACGAAATGTGTCTAGCATAGAATGACAAATCTTAGTAATCTACGACCAAGTAGACTGTCATCTAAACCACGAAATGTGTCTAGCATAGTATGATAAATCTTAGTAATCTACGACAGACTGTCATCAAAACCACGAAATGTGTCTAGCATAGAATGACAAATCTTAATAATCTACGATAGACTGCCATCAAAACCACGAAATGTGTCTAGCAGAGAATGACAAATCTTAGTAATCTACGACCAAGTAGACTGTCATCAAAACCACTAAATGTGTCTAGCATAGCATGACAAATCTTATTAATCTACGACAGACTGTCAACAAAACCACGAAATGTGTCTAGCATAGAATGACAAATCTTAGTAATCTACGACCAAGTAGACTGTCATCAAAACCACGAAATGTGTCTAGCATAGAATGACAAATCTTAGTAATCTACGACCAAGTAGACTGTCATCAAAACCACGAAATGTGTCTAGCATAGAATGACAAATCTTAGTAATCTACGACCAAGTAGACTGTCATCAAAACCACTAAATGTGTCTAGCATAGAATGACAAATCTTAGTAATCTACGAACAAGTAGACTGTCATCAAAACCACGAAATGTGTCTAGCATAGAATGACAAATCTTAGTAATCTACCACCAAGTAGACTGTCATCAAAACCACTAAATGTGTTTTGCATAGAATGACAAATCTTAGTAATCTACGACCAAGTAGACTGTCATCAAAACCACGAAATGTGTCTAGCATAGCATGATAAATCTTAGTAATCTACGACAGACTGTCATCAAAACCACGAAATGTGTCTAGCATAGAATGACAAATCTTAGTAATCTACGACAGACTGCCATCAAAACCACGAAATGTGTCTAGCAGAGAATGACAAATCTTAGTAATCTACGACCAAGTAGACTGTCATCAAAACCACTAAATGTGTCTAGCATAGCATGACAAATCTTATTAATCTACGACAGACTGTCAACAAAACCACGAAATGTGTCTAGCATAGAATGACAAATCTTAATAATCTACGACCAAGTAGACTGTCATCAAAACCACGAAATGTGTCTAGCATAGAATGACAAATCTTAGTAATCTACGACCAAGTAGACTGTCATCAAAACCACGAAATGTGTCTAGCATAGCATGACAAATCTTAGTAATCTACGACAGACTGTCATAAAAACCACGAAATGTGTCTAGCATAGAATGACAAATCTTAGTAATCTACGACCAAGTAGACTGTCATCAAAACCACGAAATGTGTCTAGCATAGAATGACAAATCTTAGTAATCTACGACCAAGTAGACTGTCATCAAAACCACGAAATGTGTCTAGCATAGCATGATAAATCTTAGTAATCTACGACAGACTGTCATCAAAACCACGAAATGTGTCTAGCATAGAATGACAAATCTTAGTAATCTACGACAGACTGTCATCAAAACCACGAAATGTGTCTAGCATAGCATGACAAATCTTAGTAATCTACGAAAGACTGTCATCAAAACCACGAAATGTGTCTAGCATAGAATGACAAATCTTAGTAATCTACGACCAAGTAGAATGTCATCAAAACCACGAAATGTGTCTAGCATAGCATGACAAATATTAGTAATCTACGACAGACTGTCATAAAAACCACGAAATGTGTCTAGCATAGAATGACAAATCTTAGTAATCTACGACCAAGTAGACTGTCATCAAAACCACGAAATGTGTCTAGCATAGCATGATAAATCTTAGTAATCTACGACAGACTGTCATCAAAACCACGAAATGTGTCTAGCATAGAATGACAAATCTTAGTAATCTACGACAGACTGCCATCAAAACCACGAAATGTGTCTAGCAGAGAATGACACATCTTAGTAATCTACGACCAAGTAGACTGTCATCAAAACCACTAAATGTGTCTAGCATAGAATGACAAATCTTATTAATCTACGACAGACTGTCAACAAAACCACGAAATGTGTCTAGCATAGAATGACAAATCTTAGTAATCTACGACCAAGTAGACTGTCATCAAAACCACGAAATGTGTCTAGCATAGAATGACAAATCTTAGTAATCTACGACCAAGTAGACTGTCATCAAAACCACGAAATGTGTCTAGCATAGAATGACAAATCTTAGTAATCTACGACAGTCTGTCATCAAAACCACGAAATGTGTCTAGCATAGAATGACAAATCTTAGTAATCTACGACCAAGTAGACTGTCATCAAAACCACTAAATGTGTCTAGCATAGAATGACAAATCTTAGTAATCTACGAACAAGTAGACTGTCATCAAAACCACGAAATGTGTCTAGCATAGAATGACAAATCTTAGTAATCTACGACCAAGTAGACTGTCATCAAAACCACTAAATGTGTTTTGCATAGAATGACAAATCTTAGTAATCTACGACCAAGTAGACTGTCATCAAAACCACGAAATGTGTCTAGCATAGCATGACAAATCTTAGTAATCTACGAAAGACTCATCAAAACCACGAAATGTGTCTAGCATAGAATGACAAATCTTAGTAATCTACGACAGACTGTCATAAAAACCACGAAATGTGTCTAGCAGCATAGAATGACAAATCTTAGTAATCTACGAAAGACTGTCATCAAAACCACGAAATGTGTCTAGCATAGAATGACAAATCTTAGTAATCTACGATCAAGTAGACTGTCATCAAAACCACGAAATGTGTCTAGCATAGAATGACAAATCTTATTAATCTACGACAGACTGTCATCAAAACCACGAAATGTGTCTAGCATAGCATGACAAATCTTAGTAATCTACGAAAGACTGTAATCAAAACCACGAAATGTGTCTAGCATAGAATGACAAATCTTAGTAATCTACGACCAAGTAGACTGTCATCAAAACCACGAAATGTGTCTAGCATAGCATGACAAATCTTAGTAATCTACGACAGACTGTCATACAAACCACGAAATGTGTCTAGCATAGAATGACAAATCTTAGTAATCTACGACCAAGTAGACTGTCATCAAAACCACGAAATGTGTCTAGCATAGCATGATAAATCTTAGTAATCTACGACAGACTGTCATCAAAACCACGAAATGTGTCTAGCATAGAATGACAAATCTTAGTAATCTACGATAGACTGCCATCAAAACCACGAAATGTGTCTAGCAGAGAATGACAAATCTTAGTAATCTACGACCAAGTAGACTGTCATCAAAACCACTAAATGTGTCTAGCATAGCATGACAAATCTTATTAATCTACGACAGACTGTCAACAAAACCACGAAATGTGTCTAGCATAGAATGACAAATCTTAGTAATCTACGACAGACTTTCATCAAAACCACGAAATGTGTCTAGCATAGAATGACAAATCTTAGTAATCTACGAAAGACTGTCATCAAAACCACGAAATGTGTCTAGCATAGAATGACAAATCTTAGTAATCTACGACCAAGTAGACTGTCATCAAAACCACGAAATGTGTCTAACATAGCATGACAAATCTTAGTAATCTACGACAGACTGTCATAAAAACCACGAAATGTGTCTAGCATAGATTGACAAATCTTAGTAATCTACGACCAAGTAGACTGTCATCAAAACCACGAAATGTGTCTAGCATAGCATGATAAATCTTAGTAATCTACGACAGACTGTCATCAAAACCACGAAATGTGTCTAGCATAGAATGACAAATCTTAGTAATCTACGACAGACTGCCATCAAAACCACGAAATGTGTCTAGCAGAGAATGACAAATCTTAGTAATCTACGACCAAGTAGACTGTCATCAAAACCACTAAATGTGTCTAGCATAGCATGACAAATCTTATTAATCTACGACAGACTGTCAACAAAACCACGAAATGTGTCTAGCATAGAATGACAAATCTTAGTAATCTACGACCAAGTAGACTGTCATCAAAACCACGAAATGTGTCTAGCATAGAATGACAAATCTTAGTAATCTACGACCAAGTAGACTGTCATCAAAACCACGAAATGTGTCTAGCATAGCATGACAAATCTTAGTAATCTACGACAGACTGTCATAAAAACCACGAAATGTGTCTAGCATAGAATGACAAATCTTAGTAATCTACGACCAAGTAGACTGTCATCAAAACCACGAAATGTGTCTAGCATAGCATGATAAATCTTAGTAATCTACGACAGACTGTCATCAAAACCACGAAATGTGTCTAGCATAGAATGACAAATCTTAGTAATCTACGACCAAGTAGACTGTCATCAAAACCACTAAATGTGTCTAGCATAGCATGACAAATCTTATTAATCTACGACAGACTGTCAGCAAAACCACGAAATGTGTCTAGCATAGAATGACAAATCTTAGTAATCTACGACAGACTTTCATCAAAACCACGAAATGTGTCTAGCATAGAATGACAAATCTTAGTAATCTACGAAAGACTGTCATCAAAACCACGAAATGTGTCTAGCATAGAATGACAAATCTTAGTAATCTACGACCAAGTAGACTGTCATCAAAACCACGAAATGTGTCTAACATAGCATGACAAATCTTAGTAATCTACGACAGACTGTCATAAAAACCACGAAATGTGTCTAGCATAGAATGACACATCTTAGTAATCTACGACCAAGTAGACTGTCATCAAAACCACGAAATGTGTCTAGCATAGCATGATAAATCTTAGTAATCTACGACAGACTGTCATCAAAACCACGAAATGTGTCTAGCATAGAATGACAAATCTTAGTAATCTACGACAGACTGCCATCAAAACCACGAACTGTGTCTAGCAGAGAATGACAAATCTTAGTAATCTACGACCAAGTAGACTGTCATCAAAACCACGAAATGTGTCTAGCATAGAATGACAAATCTTAGTAATCTACGACAGTCTGTCATCAAAACCACGAAATGTGTCTAGCATAGAATGACAAACCTTAGTAATCTACGACCAAGTAGACTGTCATCAAAACCACGAAATGTGTCTAGCATAGAATGACAAATCTTAGTAATCTACGACAGTCTGTCATCAAAACCACGAAATGTGTCTAGCATAGAATGACAAATCTTAGTATTCTACGACCAAGTAGACTGTCATCAAAACCACTAAATGTGTCTAGCATAGAATGACAAATCTAAGTAATCTACGACCAAGTAGACTGTCATCAAAACCACGAAATGTGTCTAGCATAGAATGACAAATCTTAGTAATCTACGACCAAGTAGACTGTCATCAAAACCACGAAATGTGTCTAGCATAGAATGACAAATCTTAGTAATCTACGACCAAGTAGACTGTCATCAAAACCATGAAATGTGTCTAGCATAGCATGACAAATTTTAGTAATCTACGAAAGACTGTCATAAAAACCACGAAATGTGTCTAGCATAGAATGACAAATCTTAGTAATCTACGACCAAGTAGACTGTCATCAAAACCACGAAATGTGTCTAGCATAGCATGATAAATCTTAGTAATCTACCACAGACTGTCATCAAAACCACGAAATGTGTCTAGCATAGAATGACAAATCTTAGTAATCTACGACAGACTGCCATCAAAACCACGAAATGTGTCTAGCAGAGAATGACACATCTTAGTAATCTACGACCAAGTAGACTGTCATCAAAACCACTAAATGTGTCTAGCATAGCATGACAAATCTTATTAATCTACGACAGACTGTCAACAAAACCACGAAATGTGTCTAGCATAGAATGACAAATCTTAGTAATCTACGACCAAGTAGACTGTCATCAAAACCACGAAATGTGTCTAGCATAGAATGACAAATCTTAGTAATCTACGACCAAGTAGACTGTCATCAAAACCACGAAATGTGTCTAGCATAGAATGACAAATCTTAGTAATCTACGACAGTCTGTCATCAAAACCACGAAATGTGTCTAGCATAGAATGACAAATCTTAGTAATCTACGACCAAGTAGACTGTCATCAAAACCACTAAATGTGTCTAGCATAGAATGACAAATCTTAGTAATCTACGAACAAGTAGACTGTCATCAAAACCACGAAATGTGTCTAGCATAGAATGACAAATCTTAGTAATCTACGACCAAGTAGACTGTCATCAAAACCACTAAATGTGTCTAGCATAGAATGACAAATCTTAGTAATCTACGACCAAGTAGACTGTCATCAAAACCACGAAATGTGTCTAGCATAGCATGACAAATCTTAGTAATCTACGAAAGACTCATCAAAACCACGAAATGTGTCTAGCATAGAATGACAAATCGTAGTAATCTACGACAGACTGTCATCAAAATCACGAAATGTATCTAGCAGCATAGAATGACAAATCTTAGTAATCTACGAAAGACTGTCATCAAAACCACGAAATGTGTCTAGCATAGAATGACAAATCTTAGTAATCTACGATCAAGTAGACTGTCATCAAAACCACGAAATGTGTCTAGCATAGAATGACAAATCTTATTAATCTACGACAGACTGTCATCAAAACCACGAAATGTGTCTAGCATAGCATGACAAATCTTAGTAATCTACGAAAGACTGTCATCAAAACCACGAAATGTGTCTAGCATAGAATGACAAATCTTAGTAATCTACGACCAAGTAGACTGTCATCAAAACCACGAAATGTGTCTAGCATAGCATGACAAATCTTAGTAATCTACGACAGACTGTCATAAAAACCACGAAATGTGTCTAGCATAGAATGACAAATCTTAGTAATCTACGACCAAGTAGACTGTCATCAAAACCACGAAATGTGTCTAGCATAGGATGATAAATCTTAGTAATCTACGACAGACTGTCATCAAAACCACGAAATGTGTCTAGCATAGAATGACAAATCTTAATAATCTACGATAGACTGCCATCAAAACCACGAAATGTGTCTAGCAGAGAATGACAAATCTTAGTAATCTGTGACCAAGTAGACTGTCATCAAAACCACTAAATGTGTCTAGCATAGCATGACAAATCTTATTAATCTACGACAGACTGTCAACAAAACCACGAAATGTGTCTAGCATAGAATGACAAATCTTAGTAATCTACGACCAAGTAGACTGTCATCAAAACCACGAAATGTGTCTAGCATAGAATGACAAATCTTAGTAATCTACGACCAAGTAGACTGTCATCAAAACCACGAAATGTGTCTAGCATAGCATGACAAATCTTAGTAATCTACGACAGACTGTCATAAAAACCACGAAATGTGTCTAGCATAGAATGACAAATCTTAGTAATCTACGACCAAGTAGACTGTCATCAAAACCACGAAATGTGTCTAGCATAGAATGACAAATCTTAGTAATCTACGACAGTCTGTCATCAAAACCACGAAATGTGTCTAGCATAGAATGACAAATCTTAGTAATCTACGACAGTCTGTCATCAAAACCACGAAATGTGTCTAGCATAGAATGACAAATCTTAGTAATCTACGACCAAGTAGACTGTCATCAAAACCACTAAATGTGTCTAGCATAGAATGACAAATCTAAGTAATCTACGACCAAGTAGACTGTCATCAAAACCACGAAATGTGTCTAGCATAGAATGACAAATCTTAGTAATCTACGACCAAGTAGACTGTCATCAAAACCACGAAATGTGTCTAGCATAGAATGACAAATCTTAGTAATCTACGACCAAGTAGACTGTCATCAAAACCATGAAATGTGTCTAGCATAGCATGACAAATTTTAGTAATCTACGAAAGACTGTCATAAAAACCACGAAATGTGTCTAGCATAGAATGACAAATCTTAGTAATCTACGACCAAGTAGACTGTCATCAAAACCACGAAATGTGTCTAGCATAGCATGATAAATCTTAGTAATCTACGACAGACTGTCATCAAAACCACGAAATGTGTCTAGCATAGAATGACAAATCTTAGTAATCTACGACAGACTGCCATCAAAACCACGAAATGTGTCTAGCAGAGAATGACACATCTTAGTAATCTACGACCAAGTAGACTGTCATCAAAACCACTAAATGTGTCTAGCATAGCATGACAAATCTTATTAATCTACGACAGACTGTCAACAAAACCACGAAATGTGTCTAGCATAGAATGACAAATCATAGTAATCTACGACCAAGTAGACTGTCATCAAAACCACGAAATGTGTCTAGCATAGAATGACAAATCTTAGTAATCTACGACCAAGTAGACTGTCATCAAAACCACGAAATGTGTCTAGCATAGAATGACAAATCTTAGTAATCTACGACAGTCTGTCATCAAAACCACGAAATGTGTCTAGCATAGAATGACAAATCTTAGTAATCTACGACCAAGTAGACTGTCATCAAAACCACTAAATGTGTCTAGCATAGAATGACAAATCTTAGTAATCTACGAACAAGTAGACTGTCATCAAAACCACGAAATGTGTCTAGCATAGAATGACAAATCTTAGTAATCTACGACCAAGTAGACTGTCATCAAAACCACTAAATGTGTCTAGCATAGAATGACAAATCTTAGTAATCTACGACCAAGTAGACTGTCATCAAAACCACGAAATGTGTCTAGCATAGCATGACAAATCTTAGTAATCTACGAAAGACTCATCAAAACCACGAAATGTGTCTAGCATAGAATGACAAATCTTAGTAATCTACGACAGACTGTCATCAAAATCACGAAATGTATCTAGCAGCATAGAATGACAAATCTTAGTAATCTACGAAAGACTGTCATCAAAACCACGAAATGTGTCTAGCATAGAATGACAAATCTTAGTAATCTACGATCAAGTAGACTGTCATCAAAACCACGAAATGTGTCTAGCATAGAATGACAAATCTTATTAATCTACGACAGACTGTCATCAAAACCACGAAATGTGTCTAGCATAGCATGACAAATCTTAGTAATCTACGAAAGACTGTCATCAAAACCACGAAATGTGTCTAGCATAGAATGACAAATCTTATTAATCTACGACCAAGTAGACTGTCATCAAACCCACGAAATGTGTCTAGCATAGCATGACAAATCTTAGTAATCTACGACAGACTGTCATAAAAACCACGAAATGTGTCTAGCATAGAATGACAAATCTTAGTAATCTACGACCAAGTAGACTGTCATCAAAACCACGAAATGTGTCTAGCATAGCATGATAAATCTTAGTAATCTACGACAGACTGTCATCAAAACCACGAAATGTGTCTAGCATAGAATGACAAATCTTAATAATCTACGATAGACTGCCATCAAAACCACGAAATGTGTCTAGCAGAGAATGACAAATCTTAGTAATCTACGACCAAGTAGACTGTCATCAAAACCACTAAATGTGTCTAGCATAGCATGACAAATCTTATTAATCTACGACAGACTGTCAACAAAACCACGAAATGTGTCTAGCATAGAATGACAAATCTTAGTAATCTACGACCAAGTAGACTGTCATCAAAACCACGAAATGTGTCTAGCATAGAATGACAAATCTTAGTAATCTACGACCAAGTAGACTGTCATCAAAACCACGAAATGTGTCTAGCATAGCATGACAAATCTTGGTAATCTACGACAGACTGTCATAAAAACCACGAAATGTGTCTAGCATAGAATGACAAATCTTAATAATCTACGATAGACTGCCATCAAAACCACGAAATGTGTCTAGCAGAGAATGACAAATCTTAGTAATCTGTGACCAAGTAGACTGTCATCAAAACCACTAAATGTGTCTAGCATAGCATGACAAATCTTATTAATCTACGACAGACTGTCAACAAAACCACGAAATGTGTCTAGCATAGAATGACAAATCTTAGTAATCTACGACCAAGTAGACTGTCATCAAAACCACGAAATGTGTCTAGCATAGAATGACAAATCTTAGTAATCTACGACCAAGTAGACTGTCATCAAAACCACGAAATGTGTCTAGCATAGCATGACAAATCTTAGTAATCTACGACAGACTGTCATAAAAACCACGAAATGTGTCTAGCATAGAATGACAAATCTTAGTAATCTACGACCAAGTAGACTGTCATCAAAACCACGAAATGTGTCTAGCATAGAATGACAAATCTTAGTAATCTACGACAGTCTGTCATCAAAACCACGAAATGTGTCTAGCATAGAATGACAAATCTTAGTAATCTACGACAGTCTGTCATCAAAACCACGAAATGTGTCTAGCATAGAATGACAAATCTTAGTAATCTACGACCAAGTAGACTGTCATCAAAACCACTAAATGTGTCTAGCATAGAATGACAAATCTAAGTAATCTACGACCAAGTAGACTGTCATCAAAACCACGAAATGTGTCTAGCATAGAATGACAAATCTTAGTAATCTACGACCAAGTAGACTGTCATCAAAACCACGAAATGTGTCTAGCATAGAATGACAAATCTTAGTAATCTACGACCAAGTAGACTGTCATCAAAACCATGAAATGTGTCTAGCATAGCATGACAAATTTTAGTAATCTACGAAAGACTGTCATAAAAACCACGAAATGTGTCTAGCATAGAATGACAAATCTTAGTAATCTACGACCAAGTAGACTGTCATCAAAACCACGAAATGTGTCTAGCATAGCATGATAAATCTTAGTAATCTACGACAGACTGTCATCAAAACCACGAAATGTGTCTAGCATAGAATGACAAATCTTAGTAATCTACGACAGACTGCCATCAAAACCACGAAATGTGTCTAGCAGAGAATGACACATCTTAGTAATCTACGACCAAGTAGACTGTCATCAAAACCACTAAATGTGTCTAGCATAGCATGACAAATCTTATTAATCTACGACAGACTGTCAACAAAACCACGAAATGTGTCTAGCATAGAATGACAAATCTTAGTAATCTACGACCAAGTAGACTGTCATCAAAACCACGAAATGTGTCTAGCATAGAATGACAAATCTTAGTAATCTACGACCAAGTAGACTGTCATCAAAACCACGAAATGTGTCTAGCATAGAATGACAAATCTTAGTAATCTACGACAGTCTGTCATCAAAACCACGAAATGTGTCTAGCATAGAATGACAAATCTTAGTAATCTACGACCAAGTAGACTGTCATCAAAACCACTAAATGTGTCTAGCATAGAATGACAAATCTTAGTAATCTACGAACAAGTAGACTGTCATCAAAACCACGAAATGTGTCTAGCATAGAATGACAAATCTTAGTAATCTACGACCAAGTAGACTGTCATCAAAACCACTAAATGTGTCTAGCATAGAATGACAAATCTTAGTAATCTACGACCAAGTAGACTGTCATCAAAACCACGAAATGTGTCTAGCATAGCATGACAAATCTTAGTAATCTACGAAAGACTCATCAAAACCACGAAATGTGTCTAGCATAGAATGACAAATCTTAGTAATCTACGACAGACTGTCATCAAAATCACGAAATGTATCTAGCAGCATAGAATGACAAATCTTAGTAATCTACGAAAGACTGTCATCAAAACCACGAAATGTGTCTAGCATAGAATGACAAATCTTAGTAATCTACGATCAAGTAGACTGTCATCAAAACCACGAAATGTGTCTAGCATAGAATGACAAATCTTATTAATCTACGACAGACTGTCATCAAAACCACGAAATGTGTCTAGCATAGCATGACAAATCTTAGTAATCTACGAAAGACTGTCATCAAAACCACGAAATGTGTCTAGCATAGAATGACAAATCTTAGTAATCTACGACCAAGTAGACTGTCATCAAACCCACGAAATGTGTCTAGCATAGCATGACAAATCTTAGTAATCTACGACAGACTGTCATAAAAACCACGAAATGTGTCTAGCATAGAATGACAAATCTTAGTAATCTACGACCAAGTAGACTGTCATCAAAACCACGAAATGTGTCTAGCATAGCATGATAAATCTTAGTAATCTACGACAGACTGTCATCAAAACCACGAAATGTGTCTAGCATAGAATGACAAATCTTAATAATCTACGATAGACTGCCATCAAAACCACGAAATGTGTCTAGCAGAGAATGACAAATCTTAGTAATCTACGACCAAGTAGACTGTCATCAAAACCACTAAATGTGTCTAGCATAGCATGACAAATCTTATTAATCTACGACAGACTGTCAACAAAACCACGAAATGTGTCTAGCATAGAATGACAAATCTTAGTAATCTACGACCAAGTAGACTGTCATCAAAACCACGAAATGTGTCTAGCATAGAATGACAAATCTTAGTAATCTACGACCAAGTAGACTGTCATCAAAACCACGAAATGTGTCTAGCATAGCATGACAAATCTTGGTAATCTACGACAGACTGTCATAAAAACCACGAAATGTGTCTAGCATAGAATGACAAATCTAAGTAATCTACGACCAAGTAGACTGTCATCAAAACCACGAAATGTGTCTAGCATAGAATGACAAATCTTAGTAATCTACGACAGACTGTCATAAAAACCACGAAATGTGTCTAGCATAGAATAACAAATCTTAGTAATCTACGACCAAGTAGACTGTCATCAAAACCACGAAATGTGTCTAGCATAGCATGATAAATCTTAGTAATCTACGACAGACTGTCATCAAAACCACGAAATGTGTCTAGCATAGCATGACAAATCTTATTAATCTACGACAGACTGTCAACAAAACCACGAAATGTGTCTAGCATAGAATGACAAATCTTAGTAATCTACGACCAAGTAGACTGTCATCAAAACCACGAAATGTGTCTAGCATAGAATGACAAATCTTAGTAATCTACGACCAAGTAGACTGTCATCAAAACCACGAAATGTGTCTAGCATAGCATGACAAATCTTAGTAATCTACGACAGACTGTCATAAAAACCACGAAATGTGTCTAGCATAGAATGACAAATCTTAGTAATCTACGACCAAGTAGACTGTCATCAAAACCACGAAATGTGTCTAGCATAGAATGACAAATTTTAGTAATCTACGACAGACTGTCATAAAAACCACGAAATGTGTCTAGCATAGAATAACAAATCTTAGTAATCTACGACCAAGTAGACTGTCATCAAAACCACGAAATGTGTCTAGCATAGCATGATAAATCTTAGTAATCTACGACAGACTGTCATCAAAACCACGAAATGTGTCTAGCATAGAATGACAAATCTTAGTAATCTACGACAGACTGTCATCAAAACCACGAAATGTGTCTAGCATAGCATGACAAATCTTAGTAATCTACGAAAGACTGTCATCAAAACCACGAAATGTGTCTAGCATAGAATGACAAATCTTAGTAATCTACGACCAAGTAGAATGTCATCAAAACCACGAAATGTGTCTAGCATAGCATGACAAATCTTAGTAATCTACGAAAGACTGTCATCAAAACCACGAAATGTGTCTAGCATAGCATGACAAATCTTAGTAATCTACGAAAGACTGTCATCAAAACCACGAAATGTGTCTAGCATAGCATGACAAATCTTAGTAATCTACGACAGACTGTCATAAAAACCACGAAATGTGTCTAGCATAGAATGACAAATCTTAGTAATCTACGACCAAGTAGACTGTCATCAAAACCACGAAATGTGTCTAGCATAGCATGATAAATCTTAGTAATCTACGACAGACTGTCATCAAAACCACGAAATGTGTCTAGCATAGAATGACAAATCTTAGTAATCTACGACAGACTGCCATCAAAACCACGAAATGTGTCTAGCAGAGAATGACACATCTTAGTAATCTACGACCAAGTAGACTGTCATCAAAACCACTAAATGTGTCTAGCATAGCATGACAAATCTTATTAATCTACGACAGACTGTCAACAAAACCACGAAATGTGTCTAGCATAGAATGACAAATCTTATTAATCTACGACCAAGTAGACTGTCATCAAAACCACGAAATGTGTCTAGCATAGAATGACAAATCTTAGTAATCTACGACCAAGTAGACTGTCATCAAAACCACGAAATGTGTCTAGCATAGAATGACAAATCTTAGTAATCTACGACAGTCTGTCATCAAAACCACGAAATGTGTCTAGCATAGAATGACAAATCTTAGTAATCTACGACCAAGTAGACTGTCATCAAAACCACTAAATGTGTCTAGCATAGAATGACAAATCTTAGTAATCTACGAACAAGTAGACTGTCATCAAAACCACGAAATGTGTCTAGCATAGAATGACAAATCTTAGTAATCTACGACCAAGTAGACTGTCATCAAAACCACTAAATGTGTTTTGCATAGAATGACAAATCTTAGTAATCTACGACCAAGTAGACTGTCATCAAAACCACGAAATGTGTCTAGCATAGCATGACAAATCTTAGTAATCTACGAAAGACTCATCAAAACCACGAAATGTGTCTAGCATAGAATGACAAATCTTAGTAATCTACGACAGACTGTCATCAAAACCACGAAATGTGTCTAGCAGCATAGAATGACAAATCTTAGTAATCTACGAAAGACTGTCATCAAAACCACGAAATGTGTCTAGCATAGAATGACAAATCTTAGTAATCTACGATCAAGTAGACTGTCATCAAAACCACGAAATGTGTCTAGCATAGAATGACAAATCTTATTAATCTACGACAGACTGTCATCAAAACCACGAAATGTGTCTAGCATAGCATGACAAATCTTAGTAATCTACGAAAGACTGTCATCAAAACCACGAAATGTGTCTAGCATAGAATGACAAATCTTAGTAATCTACGACCAAGTAGACTGTCATCAAAACCACGAAATGTGTCTAGCATAGCATGACAAATCTTAGTAATCTACGACAGACTGTCATACAAACCACGAAATGTGTCTAGCATAGAATGACAAATCTTAGTAATCTACGACCAAGTAGACTGTCATCAAAACCACGAAATGTGTCTAGCATAGCATGATAAATCTTAGTAATCTACGACAGACTGTCATCAAAACCACGAAATGTGTCTAGCATAGAATGACAAATCTTAGTAATCTACGATAGATTGCCATCAAAACCACGAAATGTGTCTAGCAGAGAATGACAAATCTTAGTAATCTACGACCAAGTAGACTGTCATCAAAACCACTAAATGTGTCTAGCATAGCATGACAAATCTTATTAATCTACGACAGACTGTCAACAAAACCACGAAATGTGTCTAGCAATGACAAATCTTAGTAATCTACGACCAAGTAGACTGTCATCAAAACCACGAAATGTGTCTAGCATAGAATGACAAATCTTAGTAATCTACGACCAAGTAGACTGTCATCAAAACCACGAAATGTGTCTAGCATAGCATGACAAATCTTAGTAATCTACGACAGACTGTCATAAAAACCACGAAATGTGTCTAGCATAGAATGACAAATCTTAGTAATCTACGACCAAGTAGACTGTCATCAAAACCACGAAATGTGTCTAGCATAGAATGACAAATCTTAGTAATCTACGACAGACTGTCATAAAAACCACGAAATGTGTCTAGCATAGAATAACAAATCTTAGTAATCTACGACCAAGTAGACTGTCATCAAAACCACGAAATGTGTCTAGCATAGCATGATAAATCTTAGTAATCTACGACAGACTGTCATCAAAACCACGAAATGTGTCTAGCATAGCATGACAAATCTTATTAATCTACGACAGACTGTCAACAAAACCACGAAATGTGTCTAGCATAGAATGACAAATCTTAGTAATCTACGACCAAGTAGACTGTCATCAAAACCACGAAATGTGTCTAGCATAGAATGACAAATCTTAGTAATCTACGACCAAGTAGACTGTCATCAAAACCACGAAATGTGTCTAGCATAGCATGACAAATCTTAGTAATCTACGACAGACTGTCATAAAAACCACGAAATGTGTCTAGCATAGAATGACAAATCTTAGTAATCTACGACCAAGTAGACTGTCATCAAAACCACGAAATGTGTCTAGCATAGAATGACAAATCTTAGTAATCTACGACAGACTGTCATAAAAACCACGAAATGTGTCTAGCATAGAATAACAAATCTTAGTAATCTACGACCAAGTAGACTGTCATCAAAACCACGAAATGTGTCTAGCATAGCATGATAAATCTTAGTAATCTACGACAGACTGTCATCAAAACCACGAAATGTGTCTAGCATAGAATGACAAATCTTAGTAATCTACGACAGACTGTCATCAAAACCACGAAATGTGTCTAGCATAGCATGACAAATCTTAGTAATCTACGAAAGACTGTCATCAAAACCACGAAATGTGTCTAGCATAGAATGACAAATCTTAGTAATCTACGACCAAGTAGAATGTCATCAAAACCACGAAATGTGTCTAGCATAGCATGACAAATCTTAGTAATCTACGACAGACTGTCATAAAAACCACGAAATGTGTCTAGCATAGAATGACAAATCTTAGTAATCTACGACCAAGTAGACTGTCATCAAAACCACGAAATGTGTCTAGCATAGCATGATAAATCTTAGTAATCTACGACAGACTGTCATCAAAACCACGAAATGTGTCTAGCATAGAATGACAAATCTTAGTAATCTACGACAGACTGCCATCAAAACCACGAAATGTGTCTAGCAGAGAATGACACATCTTAGTAATCTACGACCAAGTAGACTGTCATCAAAACCACTAAATGTGTCTAGCATAGCATGACAAATCTTATTAATCTACGACAGACTGTCAACAAAACCACGAAATGTGTCTAGCATAGAATGACAAATCTTATTAATCTACGACCAAGTAGACTGTCATCAAAACCACGAAATGTGTCTAGCATAGAATGACAAATCTTAGTAATCTACGACCAAGTAGACTGTCATCAAAACCACGAAATGTGTCTAGCATAGAATGACAAATCTTAGTAATCTACGACAGTCTGTCATCAAAACCACGAAATGTGTCTAGCATAGAATGACAAATCTTAGTAATCTACGACCAAGTAGACTGTCATCAAAACCACTAAATGTGTCTAGCATAGAATGACAAATCTTTGTAATCTACGAACAAGTAGACTGTCATCAAAACCACGAAATGTGTCTAGCATAGAATGACAAATCTTAGTAATCTACGACCAAGTAGACTGTCATCAAAACCACTAAATGTGTTTTGCATAGAATGACAAATCTTAGTAATCTACGACCAAGTAGACTGTCATCAAAACCACGAAATGTGTCTAGCATAGCATGACAAATCTTAGTAATCTACGAAAGACTCATCAAAACCACGAAATGTGTCTAGCATAGAATGACAAATCTTAGTAATCTACGACAGACTGTCATCAAAACCACGAAATGTGTCTAGCAGCATAGAATGACAAATCTTAGTAATCTACGAAAGACTGTCATCAAAACCACGAAATGTGTCTAGCATAGAATGACAAATCTTAGTAATCTACGATCAAGTAGACTGTCATCAAAACCACGAAATGTGTCTAGCATAGAATGACAAATCTTATTAATCTACGACAGACTGTCATCAAAACCACGAAATGTGTCTAGCATAGCATGACAAATCTTAGTAATCTACGAAAGACTGTCATCAAAACCACGAAATGTGTCTAGCATAGAATGACAAATCTTAGTAATCTACGACCAAGTAGACTGTCATCAAAACCACGAAATGTGTCTAGCATAGCATGACAAATTTTGGTAATCTACGACAGACTGTCATACAAACCACGAAATGTGTCTAGCATAGAATGACAAATCTTAGTAATCTACGACCAAGTAGACTGTCATCAAAACCACGAAATGTGTCTAGCATAGCATGATAAATCTTAGTAATCTACGACAGACTGTCATCAAAACCACGAAATGTGTCTAGCATAGAATGACAAATCTTAGTAATCTACGATAGACTTCCATCAAAACCACGAAATGTGTCTAGCAGAGAATGACAAATCTTAGTAATCTACGACCAAGTAGACTGTCATCAAAACCACTAAATGTGTCTAGCATAGCATGACAAATCTTATTAATCTAAGACAGACTGTCAACAAAACCACGAAATGTGTCTAGCATAGAATGACAAATCTTAGTAATCTACGACAGACTTTCATCAAAACCACGAAATGTGTCTAGCTTAGAATGACAAATCTTAGTAATCTACGAAAGACTGTCATCAAAACCACGAAATGTGTCTAGCATAGAATGACAAATCTTAGTAATCTACGACCAAGTAGACTGTCATCAAAACCACGAAATGTGTCTAACATAGCATGACAAATCTTAGTAATCTACGACAGACTGTCATAAAAACCACGAAATGTGTCTAGCATAGAATGACAAATCTTAGTAATCTACGATCAAGTAGACTGTCATCAAAACCACGAAATGTGTCTAGCATAGCATGATAAATCTTAGTAATCTACGACAGACTGTCATCAAAACCACGAAATGTGTCTAGCATAGAATGACAAATCTTAGTAATCTACGACAGACTGCCATCAAAACCACGAAATGTGTCTAGCAGAGAATGACAAATCTTAGTAATCTACGACCAAGTAGACTGTCATCAAAACCACTAAATGTGTCTAGCATAGCATGACAAATCTTATTAATCTACGACAGACTGTCAACAAAACCACGAAATGTGTCTAGCATAGAATGACAAATCTTAGTAATCTACGACCAAGTAGAATGTCATCAAAACCACGAAATGTGTCTAGCATAGCATGACAAATCTTAGTAATCTACGACAGACTGTCATAAAAACCACGAAATGTGTCTAGCATAGAATGACAAATCTTAGTAATCTACGACCAAGTAGACTGTCATCAAAACCACGAAATGTGTCTAGCATAGCATGATAAATCTTAGTAATCTACGACAGACTGTCATCAAAACCACGAAATGTGTCTAGCATAGAATGACAAATCTTAGTAATCTACGACAGACTGCCATCAAAACCACGAAATGTGTCTAGCAGAGAATGACACATCTTAGTAATCTACGACCAAGTAGACTGTCATCAAAACCACTAAATGTGTCTAGCATAGCATGACAAATCTTATTAATCTACGACAGACTGTCAACAAAACCACGAAATGTGTCTAGCATAGAATGACAAATCTTATTAATCTACGACCAAGTAGACTGTCATCAAAACCACGAAATGTGTCTAGCATAGAATGACAAATCTTAGTAATCTACGACCAAGTAGACTGTCATCAAAACCACGAAATGTGTCTAGCATAGAATGACAAATCTTAGTAATCTACGACAGTCTGTCATCAAAACCACGAAATGTGTCTAGCATAGAATGACAAATCTTAGTAATCTACGACCAAGTAGACTGTCATCAAAACCACTAAATGTGTCTAGCATAGAATGACAAATCTTTGTAATCTACGAACAAGTAGACTGTCATCAAAACCACGAAATGTGTCTAGCATAGAATGACAAATCTTAGTAATCTACGACCAAGTAGACTGTCATCAAAACCACTAAATGTGTTTTGCATAGAATGACAAATCTTAGTAATCTACGACCAAGTAGACTGTCATCAAAACCACGAAATGTGTCTAGCATAGCATGACAAATCTTAGTAATCTACGAAAGACTCATCAAAACCACGAAATGTGTCTAGCATAGAATGACAAATCTTAGTAATCTACGACAGACTGTCATCAAAACCACGAAATGTGTCTAGCAGCATAGAATGACAAATCTTAGTAATCTACGAAAGACTGTCATCAAAACCACGAAATGTGTCTAGCATAGAATGACAAATCTTAGTAATCTACGATCAAGTAGACTGTCATCAAAACCACGAAATGTGTCTAGCATAGAATGACAAATCTTATTAATCTACGACAGACTGTCATCAAAACCACGAAATGTGTCTAGCATAGCATGACAAATCTTAGTAATCTACGAAAGACTGTCATCAAAACCACGAAATGTGTCTAGCATAGAATGACAAATCTTAGTAATCTACGACCAAGTAGACTGTCATCAAAACCACGAAATGTGTCTAGCATAGCATGACAAATTTTGGTAATCTACGACAGACTGTCATACAAACCACGAAATGTGTCTAGCATAGAATGACAAATCTTAGTAATCTACGACCAAGTAGACTGTCATCAAAACCACGAAATGTGTCTAGCATAGCATGATAAATCTTAGTAATCTACGACAGACTGTCATCAAAACCACGAAATGTGTCTAGCATAGAATGACAAATCTTAGTAATCTACGATAGACTTCCATCAAAACCACGAAATGTGTCTAGCAGAGAATGACAAATCTTAGTAATCTACGACCAAGTAGACTGTCATCAAAACCACTAAATGTGTCTAGCATAGCATGACAAATCTTATTAATCTAAGACAGACTGTCAACAAAACCACGAAATGTGTCTAGCATAGAATGACAAATCTTAGTAATCTACGACAGACTTTCATCAAAACCACGAAATGTGTCTAGCTTAGAATGACAAATCTTAGTAATCTACGAAAGACTGTCATCAAAACCACGAAATGTGTCTAGCATAGAATGACAAATCTTAGTAATCTACGACCAAGTAGACTGTCATCAAAACCACGAAATGTGTCTAACATAGCATGACAAATCTTAGTAATCTACGACAGACTGTCATAAAAACCACGAAATGTGTCTAGCATAGAATGACAAATCTTAGTAATCTACGATCAAGTAGACTGTCATCAAAACCACGAAATGTGTCTAGCATAGCATGATAAATCTTAGTAATCTACGACAGACTGTCATCAAAACCACGAAATGTGTCTAGCATAGAATGACAAATCTTAGTAATCTACGACAGACTGCCATCAAAACCACGAAATGTGTCTAGCAGAGAATGACAAATCTTAGTAATCTACGACCAAGTAGACTGTCATCAAAACCACTAAATGTGTCTAGCATAGCATGACAAATCTTATTAATCTACGACAGACTGTCAACAAAACCACGAAATGTGTCTAGCATAGAATGACAAATCTTAGTAATCTACGACCAAGTAGACTGTCATCAAAACCACGAAATGTGTCTAGCATAGAATGACAAATCTTAGTAATCTACGACCAAGTAGACTGTCATCAAAACCACGAAATGTGTCTAGCATAGCATGACAAATCTTAGTAATCTACGACAGACTGTCATAAAAACCACGAAATGTGTCTAGCATAGAATGACAAATCTTAGTAATCTACGACCAAGTAGACTGTCATCAAAACCACGAAATGTGTCTAGCATAGCATGATAAATCTTAGTAATCTACGACAGACTGTCATCAAAACCACGAAATGTGTCTAGCATAGAATGACAAATCTTAGTAATCTACGACCAAGTAGACTGTCATCAAAACCACTAAATGTGTCTAGCATAGCATGACAAATCTTAGTAATCTACGACAGACTTTCATCAAAACCACGAAATGTGTCTAGCATAGAATGACAAATCTTAGTAATCTACGAAAGGCTGTCATCAAAGCCACGAAATGTGTCTAGCATAGAATGACAAATCTTAGTAATCTACGACCAAGTAGACTGTCATCAAAACCACGAAATGTGTCTAACATAGCATGACAAATCTTAGTAATCTACGACAGACTGTCATAAAAACCACGAAATGTGTCTAGCATAGAATGACAAATCTTAGTAATCTACGACCAAGTAGACTGTCATCAAAACCACGAAATGTGTCTAGCATAGCATGATAAATCTTAGTAATCTACGACAGACTGTCATCAAAACCACGAAATGTGTCTAGCATAGAATGACAAATCTTAGTAATCTACGACAGACTGCCATCAAAACCACGAACTATGTCTAGCAGAGAATGACAAATCTTAGTAATCTACGACCAAGTAGACTGTCATCAAAACCACTAAATGTGTCTAGCATAGCATGACAAATCTTATTAATCTACGACAGACTGTCAACAAAACCACGAAATGAGTCTAGCATAGAATGACAAATCTTAGTAATCTACGACCAAGTAGACTGTCATCAAAACCACGAAATGTGTCTAGCATAGAATGACAAATCTTAGTAATCTACGACAGTCTGTCATCAAAACCACGAAATGTGTCTAGCATAGAATGACAAATCTTAGTAATCTACGACCAAGTAGACTGTCATCAAAACCACGAAATGTGTCTAGCATAGAATGACAAATCTTAGTAATCTACGACCAAGTAGACTTTCATCAAAACCACGAAATGTGTCTAGCATAGAATGACAAATCTTAGTAATCTACGACCAAGTAGACTGTCATCAAAACCACTAAATGTGTCTAGCATAGAATGACAAATCTAAGTAATCTACGACCAAGTAGACTGTCATCAAAACCACGAAATGTGTCTAGCATAGAATGACAAATCTTAGTAATCTACGACCAAGTAGACTGTCATCAAAACCACGAAATGTGTCTAGCATAGAATGACAAATCTTAGTAATCTACGACCAAGTAGACTGTCATCAAAACCATGAAATGTGTCTAGCATAGCATGACAAATCTTAGTAATCTACGAAAGACTCATCAAAACCACGAAATGTGTCTAGCATAGAATGACAAATCTTAGTAATCTACGACAGACTGTCATCAAAACCACGAAATGTGTCTAGCAGCATAGAATGACAAATCTTAGTAATCTACGAAAGACTGTCATCAAAACCACGAAATGTGTCTAGCATAGAATGACAAATCTTAGTAATCTACGACCAAGTAGACTGTCATCAAAACCACGAAATGTGTCTAGCATAGAATGACAAATCTTAGTAATCTACGACAGACTGTCATCAAAACCACGAAATGTGTCTAGCATAGAATGACAAATCTTAGTAATCTACGACAGAGTGTCATCAAAACCACGAAATGTGTCTAGCATAGAATGACAAATCTTAGTAATCTACGACCAAGTAGACTGTCATCAAAACCACTAAATGTGTCTAGCATAGAATGACAAATCTTAGTAATCTACGACCAAGTAGACTGTCATCAAAATCACTAAATATGTCTAGCATAGAATGACAAATGTTAGTAATCTACGACCAAGTAGACTGTCAGCAAAACCACGAAATGTGTCTAGCATAGAATGACAAATCTTAGTAATCTACGACAGACTGTCATCAAAACCACGAAATGTTTCTAGCATAGAATGACAAATCTTAGTAATCTACGACAGACTGTCATAAAAACCACGAAATGTGTCTAGCATAGAATGACAAATCTTAGTAATCTACGACCAAGTAGACTGTCATCAAAACCACGAAATGTGTCTAGCATAGCATGATAAATCTTAGTAATCTACGAAAGACGGTCATCAAAACCACGAAATGTGTCTAGCATAGAATGACAAATCTTAGTAATCTACGAGAGACTGTCATCAAAACCACGAAATGTGTCTAGCAGAGAATGACAAATCTTAGTAATCTACGAAAGACTGTCATCAAAACCACGAAATGTGTCTAGCATAGAATGACAAATCTTAGTAATCTACGACAGACTGTCATCAAAACCACTAAATGTGTCTAGCATAGAATGACAAATCTTAGCAATCTACGACCAAGTAGACTGTCATCAAAAACCACGAAATGTGTCTAGCATAGAATGACAAATCTTAGTAATCTACGACAGACTGTCATCAAAACCACGAAATGTGTCTAGCATAGAATGACAAATCTTAGTAATCTACGACCAAGTAGACTGTCATCAAAACCACTAAATGTGTCTAGCATAGAATGACAAATCTTAGTAATCTACGACCAAGTAGACTGTCATCAAAACCACGAAATATGTCTAACATAGAATGACAAATCTTAGTAATCTACGACCAAGTAGACTGTCATCAAAACCACTAAATGTGTCTAGCATAGAATGACAAATCTTAGTAATCTACGACCAAGTAGACTATCATCAAAACCACGAAATGTGTCTAGCATAGAATGACAAATCTTAGTAATCTACGACAGACTGTCATCAAAACCACGAAATGTGTCTAGCATAGAATGACAAATCTTAGTAATCTACGACAGACTGTCATAAAAACCACAAAATGTGTCTAGCATAGAATGACAAATCTTAGTAATCTACGACCAAGTAGACTGTCATCAAAACCACGAAATGTGTCTAGCATAGCATGATAAATCTTAGTAATCTACGACAGACTGTCATCAAAACCACGAAATGTGTCTAGCATAGAATGACAAATCTTAGTAATCTACGACAGAATGTCAGCAAAACCACGAAATGTGTCTAGCATAGCATGACAAATCTTAGTAATCTACGAAAGACTGTCATCAAAACCACGAAATGTGTCTAGCATAGAATGACAAATCTTAGTAATCTACGACAGACTGTCATCAAAACCACGAAATGTGTCTAGCATAGAATGACAAATCTTAGTAATCTACGACAGAGTGTCATCAAAACCACGAAATGTGTCTAGCATAGAATGACAAATCTTAGTAATCTACGACCAAGTAGACTGTCATCAAAACCACGAAATGTGTCTAGCATAGAATGACAAATCTTAGTAATCTACGACCAAGTAGACTGTCAGCAAAACCACGAAATGTGTCTAGCATAGAATGACAAATCTTAGTAATCTACGACAGACTGTCATCAAAACCACGAAATGTGTCTAGCATAGAATGACAAATCTTAGTAATCTACGACAGACTGTCATAAAAACCACGAAATGTGTCTAGCATAGAATGACAAATCTTAGTAATCTACGACCAACTAGACTGTCATCAAAACCACGAAATGTGTCTAGCATAGCATGACAAATCTTAGTAATCTACGAAAGACTGTCATCAAAACCACGAAATGTGTCTAGCATAGAATGACAAATCTTAGTAATCTACGAAAGACTGTCATCAAAACCACGAAATGTGTCTAGCAGAGAATGACAAATCTTAGTAATCTACGACCAAGTAGACTGTCATCAAAACCACGAAATGTGTCTAGCATAGCATGACAAATCTTATTAATCTACGACAGACTGTCAGCAAAACCACGAAACGTGTCTAGCATAGCATGACAAATCTTAGTAATCTACGAAAGACTGTCATCAAAACCACGAAATGTGTCTAGCATAGAATGACAAATCTTAGTAATCTACGACCAAGTAGACTGTCATCAAAACCACGAAATGTGTCTAGCATAGCATGATAAATCTTAGTAATCTACGACAGACTGTCATCAAAACCACGAAATGTGTCTAGCATAGAATGACAAATCTTAGTAATCTACGACAAACTGCCATCAAAACCACGAAATGTGTCTAGCAGAGAATGACAAATCTTAGTAATCTACGACCAAGTAGACTGTCATCAAAACCACTAAATGTGTCTAGCATAGCATGACAAATCTTATTAATCTACGACAGACTGTCAACAAAACCACGAAATGTGTCTAGCATAGAATGACAAATCTTAGTAATCTACGACCAAGTAGAATGTCATCAAAACCACGAAATGTGTCTAGCATAGAATGACAAATCTTAGTAATCTACGACCAAGTAGACTGTCATCAAAACCACGAAATGTGTCTAGCATAGAATGACAAATCTTAGTAATCTACGAAAGACTGTCATCAAAACCACGAAATGTGTCTAGCAGAGAATGACAAATCTTAGTAATCTATGACCAAGTAGACTGTCATCAAAACCACTAAATGTGTCTAGCATAGCATGACAAATCTTATTAATCTACGACAGACTGTCAACAAAACCACGAAATGTGTCTAGCATAGAATGACAAATCTTAGTAATCTACGACCAAGTAGACTGTCATCAAAACCACGAAATGTGTCTAGCATAGAATGACAAATCTTAGTAATCTACGACCAAGTAGACTGTCATCAAAACCACGAAATGTGTCTAGCATAGAATGACAAATCTTAGTAATCTACGACCAAGTAGACTGTCATCAAAACCACGAAATGTGTCTAGCATAGCATGACAAATCTTAGTAATCTACGAAAGACTGTCATCAAAACCACGAAATGTGTCTAGCATAGAATGACAAATCTTAGTAATCTACGACAGACTGTCATCAAAACCACGAAATGTGTCTAGCAGAGAATGACAAATCTTAGTAATCTACGACCAAGTAGACTGTCATCAAAACCACGAAATGTGTCTAGCATAGCATGACAAATCTTATTAATCTACGACAGACTGTCAGCAAAACCACGAAATGTGTCTAGCATAGCATGACAAATCTTAGTAATCTACGAAAGACTGTCATAAAAACCACGAAATGTGTCTAGCATAGAATGACAAATCTTAGTAATCTACGACCAAGTAGACTGTCATCAAAACCACGAAATGTGTCTAGCATAGCATGATAAATCTTAGTAATCTACGACAGACTGTCATCAAAACCACGAAATGTGTCTAGCATAGAATGACAAATCTTAGTAATCTACGACAAACTGCCATCAAAACCACGAAATGTGTCTAGCAGAGAATGACAAATCTTAGTAATCTACGACCAAGTAGACTGTCATCAAAACCACGAAATGTGTCTAGCATAGAATGACAAATCTTAGTAATCTACGACCAAGTAGACTGTCATCAAAACCACGAAATATGTCTAGCATAGAATGACAAATCTTAGTAATCTACGACCAAGTAGATGGTCATCAAAACCACGAAATGTGTCTAGCATAGAATGACAAATCTTAGTAATCTACGACAGTCTGTCATCAAAACCACGAAATGTGTCTAGCATAGAATGACAAATCTTAGTAATCTACGACCAAGTAGACTGTCATCAAAACCACTAAATGTGTCTAGCATAGAATGACAAATCTTAGTAATCTACGACCAAGTAGACTGTCATCAAAACCACGAAATGTGTCTAGCATAGCATGACAAATCTTAGTAATCTACGAAAGACTGTCATCAAAACCACGAAATGTGTCTAGCATAGAATGACAAATCTTAGTAATCTACGACAGACTGTCATCAAAACCACGAAATGTGTCTAGCATAGAATGACAAATCTTAGTAATCTACGACCAAGTAGACTGTCATCAAAACCACGAAATGTGTCTAGCATAGCATGACAAATCTTATTAATCTACGACAGACTGTCAGCAAAACCACGAAATGTGTCTAGCATAGCATGACAAATCTTAGTAATCTACGAAAGACTGTCATCAAAACCACGAAATGTGTCTAGCATAGAATGACAAATCTTAGTAATCTACGACAGACTGTCATCAAAACCACGAAATGTGTCTAGCAGAGAATGACAAATCTTAGTAATCTACGACCAAGTAGACTGTCATCAAAACCACGAAATGTGTCTAGCATAGCATGACAAATCTTATTAATCTACGACAGAATGTCAGCAAAACCACGAAATGTGTCTAGCATAGCATGACAAATCTTAGTAATCTACGAAAGACTGTCATCAAAACCACGAAATGTGTCTAGCATAGAATGACAAATCTTAGTAATCTACGACCAAGTAGACTGTCATCAAAACCACGAAATGTGTCTAGCATCGCATGATAAATCTTAGTAATCTACGACAGACTGTCATCAAAACCACGAAATGTGTCTAGCATAGAATGACAAATCTTAGTAATCTACGACAAACTGCCATCAAAACCACGAAATGTGTCTAGCAGAGAATGACAAATCTTAGTAATCTACGACCAAGTAGACTGTCATCAAAACCACTAAATGTGTCTAGCATAGCATGACAAATCTTATTAATCTACGACAGACTGTCAACAAAACCACGAAATGTGTCTAGCATAGAATGACAAATCTTAGTAATCTACGACCAAGTAGACTGTCATCAAAACCACGAAATGTGTCTAGCATAGAATGACAAATCTTAGTAATCTACGACCAAGTAGACTGTCATCAAAACCACGAAATGTGTCTAGCATAGCATGACAAATCTTAGTAATCTACGAAAGACTGTCATCAAAACCACGAAATGTGTCTAGCATAGAATGACAAATCTTAGTAATCTACGACAGACTGTCATCAAAACCACGAAATGTGTCTAGCAGAGAATGACAAATCTTAGTAATCTACGACCAAGTAGACTGTCATCAAAACCACGAAATGTGTCTAGCATAGCATGACAAATCTTATTAATCTACGACAGACTGTCAGCAAAACCACGAAATGTGTCTAGCATAGCATGACAAATCTTAGTAATCTACGAAAGACTGTCATAAAAACCACGAAATGTGTCTAGCATAGAATGACAAATCTTAGTAATCTACGACCAAGTAGACTGTCATCAAAACCACGAAATGTGTCTAGCATAGCATGATAAATCTTAGTAATCTACGACAGACTGTCATCAAAACCACGAAATGTGTCTAGCATAGAATGACAAATCTTAGTAATCTACGACAAACTGCCATCAAAACCACGAAATGTGTCTAGCAGAGAATGACAAATCTTAGTAATCTACGACCAAGTAGACTGTCATCAAAACCACGAAATGTGTCTAGCATAGAATGACAAATCTTAGTAATCTACGACCAAGTAGATGGTCATCAAAACCACGAAATGTGTCTAGCATAGAATGACAAATCTTAGTAATCTACGACAGTCTGTCATCAAAACCACGAAATGTGTCTAGCATAGAATGACAAATCTTAGTAATCTACGACCAAGTAGACTGTCATCAAAACCACTAAATGTGTCTAGCATAGAATGACAAATCTTAGTAATCTACGACCAAGTAGACTGTCATCAAAACCACGAAATGTGTCTAGCATAGCATGACAAATCTTAGTAATCTACGAAAGACTGTCATCAAAACCACGAAATGTGTCTAGCATAGAATGACAAATCTTAGTAATCTACGACAGACTGTCATAAAAACCACGAAATGTGTCTAGCATAGAATGACAAATCTTAGTAATCTACGACCAAGTAGACTGTCATCAAAACCACGAAATGTGTCTAGCATAGCATGACAAATCTTATTAATCTACGACAGACTGTCAGCAAAACCACGAAATGTGTCTAGCATAGCATGACAAATCTTAGTAATCTACGAAAGACTGTCATCAAAACCACGAAATGTGTCTAGCATAGAATGACAAATCTTAGTAATCTACGACAGACTGTCATCAAAACCACGAAATGTGTCTAGCAGAGAATGACAAATCTTAGTAATCTACGACCAAGTAGACTGTCATCAAAACCACGAAATGTGTCTAGCATAGCATGACAAATCTTATTAATCTACGACAGACTGTCAGCAAAACCACGAAATGTGTCTAGCATAGCATGACAAATCTTAGTAATCTACGAAAGACTGTCATCAAAACCACGAAATGTGTCTAGCATAGAATGACAAATCTTAGTAATCTACGACCAAGTAGACTGTCATCAAAACCACGAAATGTGTCTAGCATAGCATGATAAATCTTAGTAATCTACGACAGACTGTCATCAAAACCACGAAATGTGTCTAGCATAGAATGACAAATCTTAGTAATCTACGACAAACTGCCATCAAAACCACGAAATGTGTCTAGCAGAGAATGACAAATCTTAGTAATCTACGACCAAGTAGACTGTCATCAAAACCACTAAATGTGTCTAGCATAGCATGACAAATCTTATTAATCTACGACAGACTGTCAACAAAACCACGAAATGTGTCTAGCATAGAATGACAAATCTTAGTAATCTACGACCAAGTAGACTGTCATCAAAACCACGAAATGTGTCTAGCATAGAATGACAAATCTTAGTAATCTACGACCAAGTAGACTGTCATCAAAACCACGAAATGTGTCTAGCATAGAATGACAAATCTTAGTAATCTACGACCAAGTAGACTGTCATCAAAACCACGAAATGTGTCTAGCATAGTATGACAAATCTTAGTAATCTACGAAAGACTGTCATCAAAACCACGAAATGTGTCTAGCATAGAATGACAAATCTTAGTAATCTACGACAGACTGTCATCAAAACCACGAAATGTGTCTAGCAGAGAATGACAAATCTTAGTAATCTACGACCAAGTAGACTGTCATCAAAACCACGAAATGTGTCTAGCATAGCATGACAAATCTTATTAATCTACGACAGACTGTCAGCAAAACCACGAAATGTGTCTAGCATAGCATGACAAATCTTAGTAATCTACGAAAGACTGTCATAAAAATCACGAAATGTGTCTAGCAGAGAATGACAAATCTTAGTAATCTACGACCAAGTAGACTGTCATCAAAACCACGAAATGTGTCTAGCATAGCATGATAAATCTTAGTAATCTACGACATACTGTCATCAAAACCACGAAATGTGTCTAGCATATAATGACAAATCTTAGTAATCTACGACAAACTGCCATCAAAACCACGAAATGTGTCTAGCAGAGAATGACAAATCTTAGTAATCTACGACCAAGTAGATGGTCATCAAAACCACGAAATGTGTCTAGCATAGAATGACAAATCTTAGTAATCTACGACAGTCTGTCATCAAAACCACGAAATGTGTCTAGCATAGAATGACAAATCTTAGTAATCTACGACCAAGTAGACTGTCATCAAAACCACTAAATGTGTCTAGCATAGAATGACAAATCTTAGTAATCTACGACCAAGTAGACTGTCATCAAAACCACGAAATGTGTCTAGCATAGCATGACAAATCTTAGTAATCTACGAAAGACTGTCATCAAAACCACGAAATGTGTCTAGCATAGAATGACAAATCTTAGTAATCTACGACAGACTGTCATCAAAACCACGAAATGTGTCTAGCATAGAATGACAAATCTTAGTAATCTACGACCAAGTAGACTGTCATCAAAACCACGAAATGTGTCTAGCAGAGCATGACAAATCTTATTAATCTACGACAGACTGTCAGCAAAACCACGAAATGTGTCTAGCATAGCATGACAAATCTTAGTAATCTACGAAAGACTGTCATCAAAACCACGAAATGTGTCTAGCATAGAATGACAAATCTTAGTAATCTACGACAGACTGTCATCAAAACCACGAAATGTGTCTAGCAGAGAATGACAAATCTTAGTAATCTACGACCAAGTAGACTGTCATCAAAACCACGAAATGTGTCTAGCATAGCATGACAAATCTTATTAATCTACGACAGACTGTCAGCAAAACCACGAAATGTGTCTAGCATAGCATGACAAATCTTAGTAATCTACGAAAGACTGTCATCAAAACCACGAAATGTGTCTAGCATAGAATGACAAATCTTAGTAATCTACGACCAAGTAGACTGTCATCAAAACCACGAAATGTGTCTAGCATCGCATGATAAATCTTAGTAATCTACGACAGACTGTCATCAAAACCACGAAATGTGTCTAGCATAGAATGACAAATCTTAGTAATCTACGACAAACTGCCATCAAAACCACGAAATGTGTCTAGCAGAGAATGACAAATCTTAGTAATCTACGACCAAGTAGACTGTCATCAAAACCACTAAATGTGTCTAGCATAGCATGACAAATCTTATTAATCTACGACAGACTGTCAACAAAACCACGAAATGTGTCTAGCATAGAATGACAAATCTTAGTAATCTACGACCAAGTAGACTGTCATCAAAACCACGAAATGTGTCTAGCATAGAATGACAAATCTTAGTAATCTACGACCAAGTAGACTGTCATCAAAACCACGAAATGTGTCTAGCATAGCATGACAAATCTTAGTAATCTACGAAAGACTGTCATCAAAACCACGAAATGTGTCTAGCATAGAATGACAAATCTTAGTAATCTACGACAGACTGTCATCAAAACCACGAAATGTGTCTAGCAGAGAATGACAAATCTTAGTAATCTACGACCAAGTAGACTGTCATCAAAACCACGAAATGTGTCTAGCATAGCATGACAAATCTTATTAATCTACGACAGACTGTCAGCAAAACCACGAAATGTGTCTAGCATAGCATGACAAATCTTAGTAATCTACGAAAGACTGTCATAAAAACCACGAAATGTGTCTAGCATAGAATGACAAATCTTAGTAATCTACGACCAAGTAGACTGTCATCAAAACCACGAAATGTGTCTAGCATAGCATGATAAATCTTAGTAATCTACGACAGACTGTCATCAAAACCACGAAATGTGTCTAGCATAGAATGACAAATCTTAGTAATCTACGACAAACTGCCATCAAAACCACGAAATGTGTCTAGCAGAGAATGACAAATCTTAGTAATCTACGACCAAGTAGACTGTCATCAAAACCACGAAATGTGTCTAGCATAGAATGACAAATCTTAGTAATCTACGACCAAGTAGACTGTCATCAAAACCACGAAATGTGTCTAGCATAGAATGACAAATCTTAGTAATCTACGACCAAGTAGATGGTCATCAAAACCACGAAATGTGTCTAGCATAGAATGACAAATCTTAGTAATCTACGACAGTCTGTCATCAAAACCACGAAATGTGTCTAGCATAGAATGACAAATCTTAGTAATCTACGACCAAGTAGACTGTCATCAAAACCACTAAATGTGTCTAGCATAGAATGACAAATCTTAGTAATCTACGACCAAGTAGACTGTCATCAAAACCACGAAATGTGTCTAGCATAGCATGACAAATCTTAGTAATCTACGAAAGACTGTCATCAAAACCACGAAATGTGTCTAGCATAGAATGACAAATCTTAGTAATCTACGACAGACTGTCATAAAAACCACGAAATGTGTCTAGCATAGAATGACAAATCTTAGTAATCTACGACCAAGTAGACTGTCATCAAAACCACGAAATGTGTCTAGCATAGCATGACAAATCTTATTAATCTACGACAGACTGTCAGCAAAACCACGAAATGTGTCTAGCATAGCATGACAAATCTTAGTAATCTACGAAAGACTGTCATCAAAACCACGAAATGTGTCTAGCATAGAATGACAAATCTTAGTAATCTACGACAGACTGTCATCAAAACCACGAAATGTGTCTAGCAGAGAATGACAAATCTTAGTAATCTACGACCAAGTAGACTGTCATCAAAACCACGAAATGTGTCTAGCATAGCATGACAAATCTTATTAATCTACGACAGACTGTCAGCAAAACCACGAAATGTGTCTAGCATAGCATGACAAATCTTAGTAATCTACGAAAGACTGTCATCAAAACCACGAAATGTGTCTAGCATAGAATGACAAATCTTAGTAATCTACGACCAAGTAGACTGTCATCAAAACCACGAAATGTGTCTAGCATAGCATGATAAATCTTAGTAATCTACGACAGACTGTCATCAAAACCACGAAATGTGTCTAGCATAGAATGACAAATCTTAGTAATCTACGACAAACTGCCATCAAAACCACGAAATGTGTCTAGCAGAGAATGACAAATCTTAGTAATCTACGACCAAGTAGACTGTCATCAAAACCACTAAATGTGTCTAGCATAGCATGACAAATCTTATTAATCTACGACAGACTGTCAACAAAACCACGAAATGTGTCTAGCATAGAATGACAAATCTTAGTAATCTACGACCAAGTAGACTGTCATCAAAACCACGAAATGTGTCTAGCATAGAATGACAAATCTTAGTAATCTACGACCAAGTAGACTGTCATCAAAACCACGAAATGTGTCTAGCATAGAATGACAAATCTTAGTAATCTACGACCAAGTAGACTGTCATCAAAACCACGAAATGTGTCTAGCATAGTATGACAAATCTTAGTAATCTACGAAAGACTGTCATCAAAACCACGAAATGTGTCTAGCATAGAATGACAAATCTTAGTAATCTACGACAGACTGTCATCAAAACCACGAAATGTGTCTAGCAGAGAATGACAAATCTTAGTAATCTACGACCAAGTAGACTGTCATCAAAACCACGAAATGTGTCTAGCATAGCATGACAAATCTTATTAATCTACGACAGACTGTCAGCAAAACCACGAAATGTGTCTAGCATAGCATGACAAATCTTAGTAATCTACGAAAGACTGTCATAAAAATCACGAAATGTGTCTAGCAGAGAATGACAAATCTTAGTAATCTACGACCAAGTAGACTGTCATCAAAACCACGAAATGTGTCTAGCATAGCATGATAAATCTTAGTAATCTACGAAAGACTGTCATCAAAACCACGAAATGTGTCTAGCATATAATGACAAATCTTAGTAATCTACGACAAACTGCCATCAAAACCACGAAATGTGTCTAGCAGAGAATGACAAATCTTAGTAATCTACGACCAAGTAGACTGTCATCAAAACCACGAAATGTGTCTAGCATAGAATGACAAATCTTAGTAATCTACGACCAAGTAGACTGTCATCAAAACCACTAAATGTGTCTAGCATAGAATGACAAATCTTAGTAATCTACGACCAAGTAGACTGTCATCAAAACCACGAAATGTGTCTAGCATAGAATGACAAATCTTAGTAATCTACGACAGTCTGTCATCAAAACCACGAAATGTGTCTAGCATAGAATGACAAATCTTAGTAATCTACGACCAAGTAGACTGTCATCAAAACCACTAAATGTGTCTAGCATAGAATGACAAATCTTAGTAATCTACGACCAAGTAGACTGTCATCAAAACCACGAAATGTGTCTAGCATAGCATGACAAATCTTAGTAATCTACGAAAGACTGTCATCAAAACCACGAAATGTGTCTAGCATAGAATGACAAATCTTAGTAATCTACGACAGACTGTCATCAAAACCACGAAATGTGTCTAGCATAGAATGACAAATCTTAGTAATCTACGACCAAGTAGACTGTCATCAAAACCACGAAATGTGTCTAGCATAGCATGACAAATCTTATTAATCTACGACAGACTGTCAGCAAAACCACGAAATGTGTCTAACATAGCATGACAAATCTTAGTAATCTACGAAAGACTGTCATCAAAACCACGAAATGTGTCTAGCATAGAATGACAAATCTTAGTAATCTACGACCAAGTAGACTGTCATCAAAACCACGAAATGTGTCTAGCATAGCATGATAAATCTTAGTAATCTACGACAGACTGTCATCAAAACCACGAAATGTGTCTAGCATAGAATGACAAATCTTAATAATCTACGACAAACTGCCATCAAAACCACGAAATGTGTCTAGCATAGAATGACAAATCTTAGTAATCTACGACAGACTGTCATCAAAACCACGAAATGTGTCTAGCAGAGAATGACAAATCTTAGTAATCTACGACCAAGTAGACTGTCATCAAAACCACGAAATGTGTCTAGCATAGCATGACAAATCTTATTAATCTACGACAGACTGTCAGCAAAACCACGAAATGTGTCTAGCATAGCATGACAAATCTTAGTAATCTACGAAAGACTGTCATAAAAACCACGAAATGTGTCTAGCATAGAATGACAAATCTTAGTAATCTACGACCAAGTAGACTGTCATCAAAACCACGAAATGTGTCTAGCATAGAATGACAAATCTTAGTAATCTACGACAAACTGCCATCAAAACCACGAAATGTGTCTAGCAGAGAATGACAAATCTTAGTAATCTACGACCAAGTAGACTGTCATCAAAACCACGAAATGTGTCTAGCATAGAATGACAAATCTTAGTAATCTACGACCAAGTAGACTGTCATCAAAACCACGAAATATGTCTAGCATAGAATGACAAATCTTAGTAATCTACGACCAAGTAGATGGTCATCAAAACCACGAAATGTGTCTAGCATAGAATGACAAATCTTAGTAATCTACGACAGTCTGTCATCAAAACCACGAAATGTGTCTAGCATAGAATGACAAATCTTAGTAATCTACGACCAAGTAGACTGTCATCAAAACCACTAAATGTGTCTAGCATAGAATGACAAATCTTAGTAATCTACGACCAAGTAGACTGTCATCAAAACCACGAAATGTGTCTAGCATAGCATGACAAATCTTAGTAATCTACGAAAGACTGTCATCAAAACCACGAAATGTGTCTAGCATAGAATGACAAATCTTAGTAATCTACGACAGACTGTCATCAAAACCACGAAATGTGTCTAGCATAGAATGACAAATCTTAGTAATCTACGACCAAGTAGACTGTCATCAAAACCACGAAATGTGTCTAGCATAGCATGACAAATCTTATTAATCTACGACAGACTGTCAGCAAAACCACGAAATGTGTCTAGCATAGCATGACAAATCTTAGTAATCTACGAAAGACTGTCATCAAAACCACGAAATGTGTCTAGCATAGAATGACAAATCTTAGTAATCTACGACAGACTGTCATCAAAACCACGAAATGTGTCTAGCAGAGAATGACAAATCTTAGTAATCTACGACCAAGTAGACTGTCATCAAAACCACGAAATGTGTCTAGCATAGCATGACAAATCTTATTAATCTACGACAGACTGTCAGCAAAACCACGAAATGTGTCTAGCATAGCATGACAAATCTTAGTAATCTACGAAAGACTGTCATAAAAACCACGAAATGTGTCTAGCATAGAATGACAAATCTTAGTAATCTACGACCAAGCAGACTGTCATCAAAACCACGAAATGTGTCTAGCATAGCATGATAAATCTTAGTAATCTACGACAGACTGTCATCAAAACCACGAAATGTGTCTAGCATAGAATGACAAATCTTAGTAATCTACGACAAACTGCCATCAAAACCACGAAATGTGTCTAGCAGAGAATGACAAATCTTAGTAATCTACGACCAAGTAGACTGTCATCAAAACCACGAAATGTGTCTAGCATAGAATGACAAATCTTAGTAATCTACGACCAAGTAGACTGTCATCAAAACCACGAAATGTGTCTAGCATAGAATGACAAATCTTAGTAATCTACGACCAAGTAGATGGTCATCAAAACCACGAAATGTGTCTAGCATAGAATGACAAATCTTAGTAATCTACGACAGTCTGTCATCAAAACCACGAAATGTGTCTAGCATAGAATGACAAATCTTAGTAATCTACGACCAAGTAGACTGTCATCAAAACCACTAAATGTGTCTAGCATAGAATGACAAATCTTAGTAATCTACGACCAAGTAGACTGTCATCAAAACCACGAAATGTGTCTAGCATAGCATGACAAATCTTAGTAATCTACGAAAGACTGTCATCAAAACCACGAAATGTGTCTAGCATAGAATGACAAATCTTAGTAATCTACGACAGACTGTCATCAAAACCACGAAATGTGTCTAGCATAGAATGACAAATCTTAGTAATCTACGACCAAGTAGACTGTCATCAAAACCACGAAATGTGTCTAGCATAGCATGACAAATCTTATTAATCTACGACAGACTGTCAGCAAAACCACGAAATGTGTCTAGCATAGCATGACAAATCTTAGTAATCTACGAAAGACTGTCATCAAAACCACGAAATGTGTCTAGCATAGAATGACAAATCTTAGTAATCTACGACAGACTGTCATCAAAACCACGAAATGTGTCTAGCAGAGAATGACAAATCTTAGTAATCTACGACCAAGTAGACTGTCATCAAAACCACGAAATGTGTCTAGCATAGCATGACAAATCTTATTAATCTACGACAGACTGTCAGCAAAACCACGAAATGTGTCTAGCATAGCATGACAAATCTTAGTAATCTACGAAAGACTGTCATCAAAACCACGAAATGTGTCTAGCATAGAATGACAAATCTTAGTAATCTACGACCAAGTAGACTGTCATCAAAACCACGAAATGTGTCTAGCATAGCATGATAAATCTTAGTAATCTACGACAGACTGTCATCAAAACCACGAAATGTGTCTAGCATAGAATGACAAATCTTAGTAATCTACGACAAACTGCCATCAAAACCACGAAATGTGTCTAGCAGAGAATGACAAATCTTAGTAATCTACGACCAAGTAGACTGTCATCAAAACCACTAAATGTGTCTAGCATAGCATGACAAATCTTATTAATCTACGACAGACTGTCAACAAAACCACGAAATGTGTCTAGCATAGAATGACAAATCTTAGTAATCTACGACAGACTGTCATCAAAACCACGAAATGTGTCTAGCAGAGAATGACAAATCTTAGTAATCTACGACCAAGTAGACTGTCATCAAAACCACGAAATGTGTCTAGCATAGCATGACAAATCTTATTAATCTACGACAGACTGTCAGCAAAACCACGAAATGTGTCTAGCATAGCATGACAAATCTTAGTAATCTACGAAAGACTGTCATCAAAACCACGAAATGTGTCTAGCATAGAATGACAAATCTTAGTAATCTACGACCAAGTAGACTGTCATCAAAACCACGAAATGTGTCTAGCATAGCATGATAAATCTTAGTAATCTACGACAGACTGTCATCAAAACCACGAAATGTGTCTAGCATAGAATGACAAATCTTAGTAATCTACGACAAACTGCCATCAAAACCACGAAATGTGTCTAGCAGAGAATGACAAATCTTAGTAATCTACGACCAAGTAGACTGTCATCAAAACCACTAAATGTGTCTAGCATAGCATGACAAATCTTATTAATCTACGACAGACTGTCAACAAAACCACGAAATGTGTCTAGCATAGAATGACAAATCTTAGTAATCTACGACCAAGTAGACTGTCATCAAAACCACGAAATGTGTCTAGCATAGAATGACAAATCTTAGTAATCTACGACCAAGTAGACTGTCATCAAAACCACGAAATGTGTCTAGCATAGAATGACAAATCTTAGTAATCTACGACCAAGTAGACTGTCATCAAAACTACGAAATGTGTCTAGCATAGTATGACAAATCTTAGTAATCTACGAAAGACTGTCATCAAAACCACGAAATGTGTCTAGCATAGAATGACAAATCTTAGTAATCTACGACAGACTGTCATCAAAACCACGAAATGTGTCTAGCAGAGAATGACAAATCTTAGTAATCTACGACCAAGTAGACTGTCATCAAAACCACGAAATGTGTCTAGCATAGCATGACAAATCTTATTAATCTACGACAGACTGTCAGCAAAACCACGAAATGTGTCTAGCATAGCATGACAAATCTTAGTAATCTACGAAAGACTGTCATAAAAACCACGAAATGTGTCTAGCAGAGAATGACAAATCTTAGTAATCTACGACCAAGTAGACTGTCATCAAAACCACGAAATGTGTCTAGCATAGCATGATAAATCTTAGTAATCTACGACATACTGTCATCAAAACCACGAAATGTGTCTAGCATATAATGACAAATCTTAGTAATCTACGACAAACTGCCATCAAAACCACGAAATGTGTCTAGCAGAGAATGACAAATCTTAGTAATCTACGACCAAGTAGACTGTCATCAAAACCACGAAATGTGTCTAGCATAGAATGACAAATCTTAGTAATCTACGACCAAGTAGACTGTCATCAAAACCACTAAATGTGTCTAGCATAGAATGACAAATCTTAGTAATCTACGACCAAGTAGACTGTCATCAAAACCACGAAATGTGTCTAGCATAGAATGACAAATCTTAGTAATCTACGACAGTCTGTCATCAAAACCACGAAATGTGTCTAGCATAGAATGACAAATCTTAGTAATCTACGACCAAGTAGACTGTCATCAAAACCACTAAATGTGTCTAGCATAGAATGACAAATCTTAGTAATCTACGACCAAGTAGACTGTCATCAAAACCACGAAATGTGTCTAGCATAGCATGACAAATCTTAGTAATCTACGAAAGACTGTCATCAAAACCACGAAATGTGTCTAGCATAGAATGACAAATCTTAGTAATCTACGACAGACTGTCATCAAAACCACGAAATGTGTCTAGCATAGAATGACAAATCTTAGTAATCTACGACCAAGTAGACTGTCATCAAAACCACGAAATGTGTCTAGCATAGCATGACAAATCTTATTAATCTACGACAGACTGTCAGCAAAACCACGAAATGTGTCTAGCATAGCATGACAAATCTTAGTAATCTACGAAAGACTGTCATCAAAACCACGAAATGTGTCTAGCATAGAATGACAAATCTTAGTAATCTACGACCAAGTAGACTGTCATCAAAACCACGAAATGTGTCTAGCATAGCATGATAAATCTTAGTAATCTACGACAGACTGTCATCAAAACCAAGAAATGTGTCTAGCATAGAATGACAAATCTTAATAATCTACGACAAACTGCCATCAAAACCACGAAATGTGTCTAGCATAGAATGACAAATCTTAGTAATCTACGACAGACTGTCATCAAAACCACGAAATGTGTCTAGCAGAGAATGACAAATCTTAGTAATCTACGACCAAGTAGACTGTCATCAAAACCACGAAATGTGTCTAGCATAGCATGACAAATCTTATTAATCTACGACAGACTGTCAGCAAAACCACGAAATGTGTCTAGCATAGCATGACAAATCTTAGTAATCTACGAAAGACTGTCATAAAAACCACGAAATGTGTCTAGCATAGAATGACAAATCTTAGTAATCTACGACCAAGTAGACTGTCATCAAAACCACGAAATGTGTCTAGCATAGAATGACAAATCTTAGTAATCTACGACAAACTGCCATCAAAACCACGAAATGTGTCTAGCAGAGAATGACAAATCTTAGTAATCTACGACCAAGTAGACTGTCATCAAAACCACGAAATGTGTCTAGCATAGAATGACAAATCTTAGTAATCTACGACCAAGTAGACTGTCATCAAAACCACGAAATATGTCTAGCATAGAATGACAAATCTTAGTAATCTACGACCAAGTAGATGGTCATCAAAACCACGAAATGTGTCTAGCATAGAATGACAAATCTTAGTAATCTACGACAGTCTGTCATCAAAACCACGAAATGTGTCTAGCATAGAATGACAAATCTTAGTAATCTACGACCAAGTAGACTGTCATCAAAACCACTAAATGTGTCTAGCATAGAATGACAAATCTTAGTAATCTACGACCAAGTAGACTGTCATCAAAACCACGAAATGTGTCTAGCATAGCATGACAAATCTTAGTAATCTACGAAAGACTGTCATCAAAACCACGAAATGTGTCTAGCATAGAATGACAAATCTTAGTAATCTACGACAGACTGTCATCAAAACCACGAAATGTGTCTAGCATAGAATGACAAATCTTAGTAATCTACGACCAAGTAGACTGTCATCAAAACCACGAAATGTGTCTAGCATAGCATGACAAATCTTATTAATCTACGACAGACTGTCAGCAAAACCACGAAATGTGTCTAGCATAGCATGACAAATCTTAGTAATCTACGAAAGACTGTCATCAAAACCACGAAATGTGTCTAGCATAGAATGACAAATCTTAGTAATCTACGACAGACTGTCATCAAAACCACGAAATGTGTCTAGCAGAGAATGACAAATCTTAGTAATCTACGACCAAGTAGACTGTCATCAAAACCACGAAATGTGTCTAGCATAGCATGACAAATCTTATTAATCTACGACAGACTGTCAGCAAAACCACGAAATGTGTCTAGCATAGCATGACAAATCTTAGTAATCTACGAAAGACTGTCATAAAAACCACGAAATGTGTCTAGCATAGAATGACAAATCTTAGTAATCTACGACCAAGTAGACTGTCATCAAAACCACGAAATGTGTCTAGCATAGCATGATAAATCTTAGTAATCTACGACAGACTGTCATCAAAACCACGAAATGTGTCTAGCATAGAATGACAAATCTTAGTAATCTACGACAAACTGCCATCAAAACCACGAAATGTGTCTAGCAGAGAATGACAAATCTTAGTAATCTACGACCAAGTAGACTGTCATCAAAACCACGAAATGTGTCTAGCATAGAATGACAAATCTTAGTAATCTACGACCAAGTAGACTGTCATCAAAACCACGAAATGTGTCTAGCATAGAATGACAAATCTTAGTAATCTACGACCAAGTAGATGGTCATCAAAACCACGAAATGTGTCTAGCATAGAATGACAAATCTTAGTAATCTACGACAGTCTGTCATCAAAACCACGAAATGTGTCTAGCATAGAATGACAAATCTTAGTAATCTACGACCAAGTAGACTGTCATCAAAACCACTAAATGTGTCTAGCATAGAATGACAAATCTTAGTAATCTACGACCAAGTAGACTGTCATCAAAACCACGAAATGTGTCTAGCATAGCATGACAAATCTTAGTAATCTACGAAAGACTGTCATCAAAACCACGAAATGTGTCTAGCATAGAATGACAAATCTTAGTAATCTACGACAGACTGTCATCAAAACCACGAAATGTGTCTAGCATAGAATGACAAATCTTAGTAATCTACGACCAAGTAGACTGTCATCAAAACCACGAAATGTGTCTAGCATAGCATGACAAATCTTATTAATCTACGACAGACTGTCAGCAAAACCACGAAATGTGTCTAGCATAGCATGACAAATCTTAGTAATCTACGAAAGACTGTCATCAAAACCACGAAATGTGTCTAGCATAGAATGACAAATCTTAGTAATCTACGACAGACTGTCATCAAAACCACGAAATGTGTCTAGCAGAGAATGACAAATCTTAGTAATCTACGACCAAGTAGACTGTCATCAAAACCACGAAATGTGTCTAGCATAGCATGACAAATCTTATTAATCTACGACAGACTGTCAGCAAAACCACGAAATGTGTCTAGCATAGCATGACAAATCTTAGTAATCTACGAAAGATTGTCATCAAAACCACGAAATGTGTCTAGCATAGAATGACAAATCTTAGTAATCTACGACCAAGTAGACTGTCATCAAAACCACGAAATGTGTCTAGCATAGCATGATAAATCTTAGTAATCTACGACAGACTGTCATCAAAACCACGAAATGTGTCTAGCATAGAATGACAAATCTTAGTAATCTACGACAAACTGCCATCAAAACCACGAAATGTGTCTAGCAGAGAATGACAAATCTTAGTAATCTACGACCAAGTAGACTGTCATCAAAACCACTAAATGTGTCTAGCATAGCATGACAAATCTTATTAATCTACGACAGACTGTCAACAAAACCACGAAATGTGTCTAGCATAGAATGACAAATCTTAGTAATCTACGACCAAGTAGACTGTCATCAAAACCACGAAATGTGTCTAGCATAGAATGACAAATCTTAGTAATCTACGACCAAGTAGACTGTCATCAAAACCACGAAATGTGTCTAGCATAGAATGACAAATCTTAGTAATCTACGACCAAGTAGACTGTCATCAAAACCACGAAATGTGTCTAGCATAGTATGACAAATCTTAGTAATCTACGAAAGACTGTCATCAAAACCACGAAATGTGTCTAGCATAGAATGACAAATCTTAGTAATCTACGACAGACTGTCATCAAAACCACGAAATGTGTCTAGCAGAGAATGACAAATCTTAGTAATCTACGACCAAGTAGACTGTCATCAAAACCACGAAATGTGTCTAGCATAGCATGACAAATCTTATTAATCTACGACAGACTGTCAGCAAAACCACGAAATGTGTCTAGCATAGCATGACAAATCTTAGTAATCTACGAAAGACTGTCATAAAAACCACGAAATGTGTCTAGCAGAGAATGACAAATCTTAGTAATCTACGACCAAGTAGACTGTCATCAAAACCACGAAATGTGTCTAGCATAGCATGATAAATCTTAGTAATCTACGACATACTGTCATCAAAACCACGAAATGTGTCTAGCATATAATGACAAATCTTAGTAATCTACGACAAACTGCCATCAAAACCACGAAATGTGTCTAGCAGAGAATGACAAATCTTAGTAATCTACGACCAAGTAGACTGTCATCAAAACCACGAAATGTGTCTAGCATAGAATGACAAATCTTAGTAATCTACGACCAAGTAGACTGTCATCAAAACCACTAAATGTGTCTAGCATAGAATAACAAATCTTAGTAATCTACGACCAAGTAGACTGTCATCAAAACCACGAAATGTGTCTAGCATAGAATGACAAATCTTAGTAATCTACGACAGTCTGTCATCAAAACCACGAAATGTGTCTAGCATAGAATGACAAATCTTAGTAATCTACGACCAAGTAGACTGTCATCAAAACCACGAAATGTGTCTAGCATAGCATGATAAATCTTAGTAATCTACGACAGACTGTCAGCAAAACCACGAAATGTGTCTAGCATAGAATGACAAATCTTAGTAATCTACGACCAAGTAGACTGTCATCAAAACCACTAAATGTGTCTAGCATAGAATAACAAATCTTAGTAATCTACGACAGACTGTCAGCAAAACCACGAAATGTGTCTAGCATAGAATGACAAATCTTAGTAATCTACGAAAGATTGTCATCAAAACCACGAAATGTGTCTAGCATAGAATGACAAATCTTAGTAATCTACGACCAAGTAGACTGTCATCAAAACCACGAAATGTGTCTAGCATAGCATGATAAATCTTAGTAATCTACGACAGACTGTCATCAAAACCACGAAATGTGTCTAGCATAGAATGACAAATCTTAGTAATCTACGACCAAGTAGACTGTCATCAAAACCACTAAATGTGTCTAGCATAGAATGACAAATCTTAGTAATCTACGACCAAGTAGACTGTCATCAAAACCACGAAATGTGTCTAGCATAGCATGACAAATCTTAGTAATCTACGAAAGACTGTCATCAAAACCACGAAATGTGTCTAGCATAGAATGACAAATCTTAGTAATCTACGACAGACTGTCATCAAAACCACGAAATGTGTCTAGCATAGAATGACAAATCTTAGTAATCTACGACCAAGTAGACTGTCATCAAAACCACGAAATGTGTCTAGCATAGCATGACAAATCTTATTAATCTACGACAGACTGTCAGCAAAACCACGAAATGTGTCTAGCATAGCATGACAAATCTTATTAATCTACGACAGACTGTCATCAAAACCACGAAATGTGTCTAGCATAGAATGACAAATCTTAGTAATCTACGACAGACTGTCATCAAAACCACGAAATGTGTCTAGCAGAGAATGACAAATCTTAGTAATCTACGACCAAGTAGACTGTCATCAAAACCACGAAATGTGTCTAGCATAGAATGACAAATCTTAGTAATCTACGAAAGATTGTCATCAAAACCACGAAATGTGTCTAGCATAGAATGACAAATCTTAGTAATCTACGACCAAGTAGACTGTCATCAAAACCACGAAATGTGTCTAGCATAGCATGATAAATCTTAGTAATCTACGACAGACTGTCATCAAAACCACGAAATGTGTCTAGCATAGAATGACAAATCTTAGTAATCTACGACAAACTGCCATCAAAACCACGAAATGTGTCTAGCAGAGAATGACAAATCTTAGTAATCTACGACCAAGTAGACTGTCATCAAAACCACTAAATGTGTCTAGCATAGCATGACAAATCTTATTAATCTACGACAGACTGTCAACAAAACCACGAAATGTGTCTAGCATAGAATGACAAATCTTAGTAATCTACGACCAAGTAGACTGTCATCAAAACCACGAAATGTGTCTAGCATAGAATGACAAATCTTAGTAATCTACGAAAGATTGTCATCAAAACCACGAAATGTGTCTAGCATAGAATGACAAATCTTAGTAATCTACGACCAAGTAGACTGTCATCAAAACCACGAAATGTGTCTAGCATAGCATGATAAATCTTAGTAATCTACGACAGACTGTCATCAAAACCACGAAATGTGTCTAGCATAGAATGACAAATCTTAGTAATCTACGACAAACTGCCATCAAAACCACGAAATGTGTCTAGCAGAGAATGACAAATCTTAGTAATCTACGACCAAGTAGACTGTCATCAAAACCACTAAATGTGTCTAGCATAGCATGACAAATCTTATTAATCTACGACAGACTGTCAACAAAACCACGAAATGTGTCTAGCATAGAATGACAAATCTTAGTAATCTACGACCAAGTAGACTGTCATCAAAACCACGAAATGTGTCTAGCATAGAATGACAAATCTTAGTAATCTACGACCAAGTAGACTGTCATCAAAACCACGAAATGTGTCTAGCATAGAATGACAAATCTTAGTAATCTACGACCAAGTAGACTGTCATCAAAACCACGAAATGTGTCTAGCATAGTATGACAAATCTTAGTAATCTACGAAAGACTGTCATCAAAACCACGAAATGTGTCTAGCATAGAATGACAAATCTTAGTAATCTACGACAGACTGTCATCAAAACCACGAAATGTGTCTAGCAGAGAATGACAAATCTTAGTAATCTACGACCAAGTAGACTGTCATCAAAACCACGAAATGTGTCTAGCATAGCATGACAAATCTTATTAATCTACGACAGACTGTCAGCAAAACCACGAAATGTGTCTAGCATAGCATGACAAATCTTAGTAATCTACGAAAGACTGTCATAAAAACCACGAAATGTGTCTAGCAGAGAATGACAAATCTTAGTAATCTACGACCAAGTAGACTGTCATCAAAACCACGAAATGTGTCTAGCATAGCATGATAAATCTTAGTAATCTACGACATACTGTCATCAAAACCACGAAATGTGTCTAGCATATAATGACAAATCTTAGTAATCTACGACAAACTGCCATCAAAACCACGAAATGTGTCTAGCAGAGAATGACAAATCTTAGTAATCTACGACCAAGTAGACTGTCATCAAAACCACGAAATGTGTCTAGCATAGAATGACAAATCTTAGTAATCTACGACCAAGTAGACTGTCATCAAAACCACTAAATGTGACTAGCATAGAATAACAAATCTTATTAATCTACGACAGACTGTCAGCAAAACCACGAAATGTGTCTAGCATAGAATGACAAATCTTAGTAATCTACGAAAGATTGTCATCAAAACCACGAAATGTGTCTAGCATAGAATGACAAATCTTAGTAATCTACGACCAAGTAGACTGTCATCAAAACCACGAAATGTGTCTAGCATAGCATGATAAATCTTAGTAATCTACGACAGACTGTCATCAAAACCACGAAATGTGTCTAGCATAGAATGACAAATCTTAGTAATCTACGACAAACTGCCATCAAAACCACGAAATGTGTCTAGCAGAGAATGACAAATCTTAGTAATCTACGACCAAGTAGACTGTCATCAAAACCACTAAATGTGTCTAGCATAGCATGACAAATCTTATTAATCTACGACAGACTGTCAACAAAACCACGAAATGTGTCTAGCATAGAATGACAAATCTTAGTAATCTACGACCAAGTAGACTGTCATCAAAACCACGAAATGTGTCTAGCATAGAATGACAAATCTTAGTAATCTACGACCAAGTAGACTGTCATCAAAACCACGAAATGTGTCTAGCATAGAATGACAAATCTTAGTAATCTACGACCAAGTAGACTGTCATCAAAACCACGAAATGTGTCTAGCATAGTATGACAAATCTTAGTAATCTACGAAAGACTGTCATCAAAACCACGAAATGTGTCTAGCATAGAATGACAAATCTTAGTAATCTACGACAGACTGTCATCAAAACCACGAAATGTGTCTAGCAGAGAATGACAAATCTTAGTAATCTACGACCAAGTAGACTGTCATCAAAACCACGAAATGTGTCTAGCATAGCATGACAAATCTTATTAATCTACGACAGACTGTCAGCAAAACCACGAAATGTGTCTAGCATAGCATGACAAATCTTAGTAATCTACGAAAGACTGTCATAAAAACCACGAAATGTGTCTAGCAGAGAATGACAAATCTTAGTAATCTACGACCAAGTAGACTGTCATCAAAACCACGAAATGTGTCTAGCATAGCATGATAAATCTTAGTAATCTACGACATACTGTCATCAAAACCACGAAATGTGTCTAGCATATAATGACAAATCTTAGTAATCTACGACAAACTGCCATCAAAACCACGAAATGTGTCTAGCAGAGAATGACAAATCTTAGTAATCTACGACCAAGTAGACTGTCATCAAAACCACGAAATGTGTCTAGCATAGAATGACAAATCTTAGTAATCTACGACCAAGTAGACTGTCATCAAAACCACTAAATGTGTCTAGCATAGAATAACAAATCTTAGTAATCTACGACCAAGTAGACTGTCATCAAAACCACGAAATGTGTCTAGCATAGAATGACAAATCTTAGTAATCTACGACAGTCTGTCATCAAAACCACGAAATGTGTCTAGCATAGAATGACAAATCTTAGTAATCTACGACCAAGTAGACTGTCATCAAAACCACTAAATGTGTCTAGCATAGAATGACAAATCTTAGTAATCTACGACCAAGTAGACTGTCATCAAAACCACGAAATGTGTCTAGCATAGCATGACAAATCTTAGTAATCTACGAAAGACTGTCATCAAAACCACGAAATGTGTCTAGCATAGAATGACAAATCTTAGTAATCTACGACAGACTGTCATCAAAACCACGAAATGTGTCTAGCATAGAATGACAAATCTTAGTAATCTACGACCAAGTAGACTGTCATCAAAACCACGAAATGTGTCTAGCATAGCATGACAAATCTTATTAATCTACGACAGACTGTCAGCAAAACCACGAAATGTGTCTAGCATAGCATGACAAATCTTAGTAATCTACGAAAGACTGTCATCAAAACCACGAAATGTGTCTAGCATAGAATGACAAATCTTAGTAATCTACGACCAAGTAGACTGTCATCAAAACCACGAAATGTGTCTAGCATAGCATGATAAATCTTAGTAATCTACGACAGACTGTCATCAAAACCACGAAATGTGTCTAGCATAGAATGACAAATCTTAATAATCTACGACAAACTGCCATCAAAACCACGAAATGTGTCTAGCATAGAATGACAAATCTTAGTAATCTACGACAGAGTGTCATCTAAACCACGAAATGTGTCTAGCATAGAATGACAAATCTTAGTAATCTACGACCAAGTAGACTGTCATCAAAACCACGAAATGTGTCTAGCATAGAATGACAAATCTTAGTAATCTACGACCAAGTAGACTGTCATCAAAATCACTAAATGTGTCTAGCATAGAATGACAAATCTTAGTAATCTACGACCAAGTAGACTGTTATCAAAACCACGAAATGTGTCTAGCATAGCATGACAAATCTTAGTAATCTACGAAAGACTGTCATCAAAACCACGAAATGTGTCTAGCATAGAATGACAAATCTTAGTAATCTACGACAGACTGTCATCAAAACCACGAAATGTGTCTAGCAGAGAATGACAAATCTTAGTAATCTACGACCAAGTAGACTGTCATCAAAACCACGAAATGTGTCTAGCATAGCATGACAAATCTTATTAATCTACGACAGACTGTCAGCAAAACCACGAAATGTGTCTAGCATAGCATGACAAATCTTAGTAATCTACGAAAGACTGTCATCAAAACCACGAAATGTGTCTAGCATAGAATGACAAATCTTAGTAATCTACGACCAAGTAGACTGTCATCAAAACCACGAAATGTGTCTAGCATAGCATGATAAATCTTAGTAATCTACGACAGACTGTCATCAAAACCACGAAATGTGTCTAGCATATAATGACAAATCTTAGTAATCTACGACAAACTGCCATCAAAACCACGAAATGTGTCTAGCAGAGAATGACAAATCTTAGTAATCTACGACCAAGTAGACTGTCATCAAAACCACGAAATGTGTCTAGCATAGAATGACAAATCTTAGTAATCTACGACCAAGTAGACTGTCATCAAAACCACGAAATGTGTCTAGCATAGAATGACAAATCTTAGTAATCTACGACCAAGTAGACTGTCATCAAAACCACGAAATGTGTCTAGCATAGAATGACAAATCTTATTAATCTACGACAGTCTGTCATCAAAACCACGAAATGTGTCTAGCATAGAATGACAAATCTTAGTAATCTACGACCAAGTAGACTGTCATCAAAACCACTAAATGTGTCTAGCATAGAATGACAAATCTTAGTAATCTACGACCAAGTAGACTGTCATCAAAACCAAGAAATGTGTCTAGCATAGAATGACAAATCTTAGTAATCTACGACCAAGTAGACTGTCATCAAAACCACGAAATGTGTCTAGCATAGAATGACAAATCTTAGTAATCTACGACAGAGTGTCATCAAAACCACGAAATGTGTCTAGCATAGAATGACAAATCTTAGTAATCTACGACCAAGTAGACTGTCATCAAAACCACGAAATGTGTCTAGCATAGAATGACAAATCTTAGTAATCTACGACCAAGTAGACTGTCATCAAAATCACTAAATGTGTCTAGCATAGAATGACAAATCTTAGTAATCTACGACCAAGTAGACTGTCAGCAAAACCACGAAATGTGTCTAGCATAGAATGACAAATCTTAGTAATCTACGACAGACTGTCATCAAAACCACGAAATGTGTCTAGCATAGAATGACAAATCTTAGTAATCTACGACAGACTGTCATAAAAACCACGAAATGTGTCTAGCATAGAATGACAAATCTTAGTAATCTACGACCAACTAGACTGTCATCAAAACCACGAAATGTGTCTAGCATAGCATGACAAATCTTAGTAATCTACGAAAGACTGTCATCAAAACCACGAAATGTGTCTAGCATAGAATGACAAATCTTAGTAATCTACGACAGACTGTCATCAAAACCACGAAATGTGTCTAGCAGAGAATGACAAATCTTAGTAATCTACGACCAAGTAGACTGTCATCAAAACCACGAAATGTGTCTAGCATAGCATGACAAATCTTATTAATCTACGACAGACTGTCAGCAAAACCACGAAATGTGTCTAGCATAGCATGACAAATCTTAGTAATCTACGAAAGACTGTCATCAAAACCACGAAATGTGTCTAGCATAGAATGACAAATCTTAGTAATCTACGACCAAGTAGACTGTCATCAAAACCACGAAATGTGTCTAGCATAGCATGATAAATCTTAGTAATCTACGACAGACTGTCATCAAAACCACGAAATGTGTCTAGCATAGAATGACAAATCTTAGTAATCTACGACAAACTGCCATCAAAACCACGAAATGTGTCTAGCAGAGAATGACAAATCTTAGTAATCAACGACCAAGTAGACTGTCATCAAAACCACTAAATGTGTCTAGCATAGCATGACAAATCTTATTAATCTACGACAGACTGTCAACAAAACCACGAAATGTGTCTAGCATAGAATGACAAATCTTAGTAATCTACGACCAAGTAGACTGTCATCAAAACCACGAAATGTGTCTAGCATAGAATGACAAATCTTAGTAATCTACGACCAAGTAGACTGTCATCAAAACCACGAAATGTGTCTAGCATAGCATGATAAATCTTAGTAATCTACGACAGACTGTCATCAAAACCACGAAATGTGTCTAGCATAGAATGACAAATCTTAGTAATCTACGACAAACTGCCATCAAAACCACGAAATGTGTCTAGCAGAGAATGACAAATCTTAGTAATCTACGACCAAGTAGACTGTCATCAAAACCACTAAATGTGTCTAGCATAACATGACAAATCTTATTAATCTACGACAGACTGTCATCAAAACCACGAAATGTGTCTAGCATAGAATGACAAATCTTAGTAATCTACGACCAAGTAGACTGTCATCAAAACCACGAAATGTGTCTAGCATAGAATGACAAATCTTAGTAATCTACGACCAAGTAGACTGTCATCAAAACCACGAAATGTGTCTAGCATAGAATGACAAATCTTAGTAATCTACGACCAAGTAGACTGTCATCAAAACCACGAAATGTGTCTAGCATAGCATGACAAATCTTAGTAATCTACGAAAGACTGTCATCAAAACCACGAAATGTGTCTAGCATAGAATGACAAATCTTAGTAATCTACGACAGACTGTCATCAAAACCACGAAATGTGTCTAGCAGAGAATGACAAATCTTAGTAATCTACGACCAAGTAGACTGTCATCAAAACCACGAAATGTGTCTAGCATAGCATGACAAATCTTATTAATCTACGACAGACTGTCAGCAAAACCACGAAATGTGTCTAGCATAGCATGACAAATCTTAGTAATCTACGAAAGACTGTCATAAAAACCACGAAATGTGTCTAGCATAGAATGACAAATCTTAGTAATCTACGACCAAGTAGACTGTCATCAAAACCACGAAATGTGTCTAGCATAGCATGATAAATCTTAGTAATCTACGACAGACTGTCATCAAAACCACGAAATGTGTCTAGCATAGAATGACAAATCTTAGTAATCTACGACAAACTGCCATCAAAACCACGAAATGTGTCTAGCAGAGAATGACAAATCTTAGTAATCTACGACCAAGTAGACTGTCATCAAAACCACGAAATGTGTCTAGCATAGCATGACAAATCTTATTAATCTACGACAGACTGTCAACAAAACCACGAAATGTGTCTAGCATAGAATGACAAATCTTAGTAATCTACGACCAAGTAGACTGTCATCAAAACCACGAAATGTGTCTAGCATAGAATGACAAATCTTAGTAATCTACGACCAAGTAGACTGTCATCAAAACCACGAAATGTGTCTAGCATAGCATGATAAATCTTAGTAATCTACGACAGACTGTCATCAAAACCACGAAATGTGTCTAGCATAGAATGACAAATCTTAGTAATCTACGACAAACTGCCATCAAAACCACGAAATGTGTCTAGCAGAGAATGACAAATCTTAGTAATCTACGACCAAGTAGACTGTCATCAAAACCACTAAATGTGTCTAGCATAACATGACAAATCTTATTAATCTACGACAGACTGTCATCAAAACCACGAAATATGTCTAGCATAGAATGACAAATCTTAGTAATCTACGACCAAGTAGACTGTCATCAAAACCACGAAATGTGTCTAGCATAGAATGACAAATCTTAGTAATCTACGACCAAGTAGACTGTCATCAAAACCACGAAATGTGTCTAGCATAGAATGACAAATCTTAGTAATCTACGACCAAGTAGACTGTCATCAAAACCACGAAATGTGTCTAGCATAGCATGACAAATCTTAGTAATCTACGAAAGACTGTCATCAAAACCACGAAATGTGTCTAGCATAGAATGACAAATCTTAGTAATCTACGACAGACTGTCATCAAAACCACGAAATGTGTCTAGCAGAGAATGACAAATCTTAGTAATCTACGACCAAGTAGACTGTCATCAAAACCACGAAATGTGTCTAGCATAGCATGACAAATCTTATTAATCTACGACAGACTGTCAGCAAAACCACGAAATGTGTCTAGCATAGCATGACAAATCTTAGTAATCTACGAAAGACTGTCATAAAAACCACGAAATGTGTCTAGCATAGAATGACAAATCTTAGTAATCTACGACCAAGTAGACTGTCATCAAAACCACGAAATGTGTCTAGCATAGCATGATAAATCTTAGTAATCTACGACAGACTGTCATCAAAACCACGAAATGTGTCTAGCATAGAATGACAAATCTTAGTAATCTACGACAAACTGCCATCAAAACCACGAAATGTGTCTAGCAGAGAATGACAAATCTTAGTAATCTACGACCAAGTAGACTGTCATCAAAACCACGAAATGTGTCTAGCATAGAATGACAAATCTTAGTAATCTACGACCAAGTAGACTGTCATCAAAACCACGAAATGTGTCTAGCATAGAATGACAAATCTTAGTAATCTACGACCAAGTAGATGGTCATCAAAACCACGAAATGTGTCTAGCATAGAATGACAAATCTTAGTAATCTACGACAGTCTGTCATCAAAACCACGAAATGTGTCTAGCATAGAATGACAAATCTTAGTAATCTACGACCAAGTAGACTGTCATCAAAACCACTAAATGTGTCTAGCATAGAATGACAAATCTTAGTAATCTACGACCAAGTAGACTGTCATCAAAACCACGAAATGTGTCTAGCATAGCATGACAAATCTTAGTAATCTACGAAAGACTGTCATCAAAACCACGAAATGTGTCTAGCATAGAATGACAAATCTTAGTAATCTACGACAGACTGTCATCAAAACCACGAAATGTGTCTAGCATAGAATGACAAATCTTAGTAATCTACGACCAAGTAGACTGTCATCAAAACCACGAAATGTGTCTAGCATAGCATGACAAATCTTATTAATCTACGACAGACTGTCAGCAAAACCACGAAATGTGTCTAGCATAGCATGACAAATCTTAGTAATCTACGAAGGACTGTCATCAAAACCACGAAATGTGTCTAGCATAGAATGACAAATCTTAGTAATCTACGACAGACTGTCATCAAAACCACGAAATGTGTCTAGCAGAGAATGACAAATCTTAGTAATCTACGACCAAGTAGACTGTCATCAAAACCACGAAATGTGTCTAGCATAGCATGACAAATCTTATTAATCTACGACAGACTGTCAGCAAAACCACGAAATGTGTCTAGCATAGCATGACAAATCTTAGTAATCTACGAAAGACTGTCATCAAAACCACGAAATGTGTCTAGCATAGAATGACAAATCTTAGTAATCTACGACCAAGTAGACTGTCATCAAAACCACGAAATGTGTCTAGCATAGCATGATAAATCTTAGTAATCTACGACAGACTGTCATCAAAACCACGAAATGTGTCTAGCATAGAATGACAAATCTTAGTAATCTACGACAAACTGCCATCAAAACCACGAAATGTGTCTAGCAGAGAATGACAAATCTTAGTAATCTACGACCAAGTAGACTGTCATCAAAACCACTAAATGTGTCTAGCATAGCATGACAAATCTTATTAATCTACGACAGACTGTCAACAAAACCACGAAATGTGTCTAGCATAGAATGACAAATCTTAGTAATCTACGACCAAGTAGACTGTCATCAAAACCACGAAATGTGTCTAGCATAGAATGACAAATCTTAGTAATCTACGACCAAGTAGACTGTCATCAAAACCACGAAATGTGTCTAGCATAGAATGACAAATCTTAGTAATCTACGACCAAGTAGACTGTCATCAAAACCACGAAATGTGTCTAGCATAGTATGACAAATCTTAGTAATCTACGAAAGACTGTCATCAAAACCACGAAATGTGTCTAGCATAGAATGACAAATCTTAGTAATCTACGACAGACTGTCATCAAAACCACGAAATGTGTCTAGCAGAGAATGACAAATCTTAGTAATCTACGACCAAGTAGACTGTCATCAAAACCACGAAATGTGTCTAGCATAGCATGACAAATCTTATTAATCTACGACAGACTGTCAGCAAAACCACGAAATGTGTCTAGCATAGCATGACAAATCTTAGTAATCTACGAAAGACTGTCATAAAAACCACGAAATGTGTCTAGCAGAGAATGACAAATCTTAGTAATCTACGACCAAGTAGACTGTCATCAAAACCACGAAATGTGTCTAGCATAGCATGATAAATCTTAGTAATCTACGACAGACTGTCATCAAAACCACGAAATGTGTCTAGCATATAATGACAAATCTTAGTAATCTACGAAAAACTGCCATCAAAACCACGAAATGTGTCTAGCAGAGAATGACAAATCTTAGTAATCTACGACCAAGTAGACTGTCATCAAAACCACGAAATGTGTCTAGCATAGAATGACAAATCTTAGTAATCTACGACCAAGTAGACTGTCATCAAAACCACGAAATGTGTCTAGCATAGAATGACAAATCTTAGTAATCTACGACCAAGTAGACTGTCATCAAAACCACGAAATGTGTCTAGCATAGAATGACAAATCTTAGTAATCTACGACAGTCTGTCATCAAAACCACGAAATGTGTCTAGCATAGAATGACAAATCTTAGTAATCTACGACCAAGTAGACTGTCATCAAAACCACTAAATGTGTCTAGCATAGAATGACAAATCTTAGTAATCTACGACCAAGTAGACTGTCATCAAAACCACGAAATGTGTCTAGCATAGCATGACAAATCTTAGTAATCTACGAAAGACTGTCATCAAAACCACGAAATGTGTCTAGCATAGAATGACAAATCTTAGTAATCTACGACAGACTGTCATCAAAACCACGAAATGTGTCTAGCATAGAATGACAAATCTTAGTAATCTACGACCAAGTAGACTGTCATCAAAACCACGAAATGTGTCTAGCATAGCATGACAAATCTTATTAATCTACGACAGACTGTCAGCAAAACCACGAAATGTGTCTAGCATAGCATGACAAATCTTAGTAATCTACGAAAGACTGTCATCAAAACCACGAAATGTGTCTAGCATAGAATGACAAATCTTAGTAATCTACGACCAAGTAGACTGTCATCAAAACCACGAAATGTGTCTAGCATAGCATGATAAATCTTAGTAATCTACGACAGACTGTCATCAAAACCACGAAATGTGTCTAGCATAGAATGACAAATCTTAATAATCTACGACAAACTGCCATCAAAACCACGAAATGTGTCTAGCATAGAATGACAAATCTTAGTAATCTACGACAGAGTGTCATCTAAACCACGAAATGTGTCTAGCATAGAATGACAAATCTTAGTAATCTACGACCAAGTAGACTGTCATCAAAACCACGAAATGTGTCTAGCATAGAATAACAAATCTTAGTAATCTACGACCAAGTAGACTGTCATCAAAATCACTAAATGTGTCTAGCATAGAATGACAAATCTTAGTAATCTACGACCAAGTAGACTGTTATCAAAACCACGAAATGTGTCTAGCATAGCATGACAAATCTTAGTAATCTACGAAAGACTGTCATCAAAACCACGAAATGTGTCTAGCATAGAATGACAAATCTTAGTAATCTACGACAGACTGTCATCAAAACCACGAAATGTGTCTAGCAGAGAATGACAAATCTTAGTAATCTACGACCAAGTAGACTGTCATCAAAACCACGAAATGTGTCTAGCATAGCATGACAAATCTTATTAATCTACGACAGACTGTCATCAAAACCACGAAATGTGTCTAGCATAGCATGACAAATCTTAGTAATCTACGAAAGACTGTCATAAAAACCACGAAATGTGTCTAGCATAGAATGACAAATCTTAGTAATCTACGACCAAGTAGACTGTCATCAAAACCACGAAATGTGTCTAACATAGCATGATAAATCTTAGTAATCTACGACAGACTGTCATCAAAACCACGAAATGTGTCTAGCATATAATGACAAATCTTAGTAATCTACGATAAACTGCCATCAAAACCACGAAATGTGTCTAGCAGAGAATGACAAATCTTAGTAATCTACGACCAAGTAGACTGTCATCAAAACCACGAAATGTGTCTAGCATAGAATGACAAATCTTAGTAATCTACGACCAAGTAGACTGTCATCAAAACCACGAAATGTGTCTAGCATAGAATGACAAATCTTAGTAATCTACGACCAAGTAGACTGTCATCAAAACCACGAAATGTGTCTAGCATAGAATGACAAATCTTAGTAATCTACGACAGTCTGTCATCAAAACCACGAAATGTGTCTAGCATAGAATGACAAATCTTAGTAATCTACGACCAAGTAGACTGTCATGAAAACCACTAAATGTGTCTAGCATAGAATGACAAATCTTAGTAATCTACGACCAAGTAGACTGTCATCAAAACCACGAAATGTGTCTAGCATAGCATGACAAATCTTAGTAATCTACGAAAGACTGTCATCAAAACCACGAAATGTGTCTAGCATAGAATGACAAATCTTAGTAATCTACGACAGACTGTCATCAAAACCACGAAATGTGTCTAGCATAGAATGACAAATCTTAGTAATCTACGACCAAGTAGACTGTCATCAAAACCACGAAATGTGTCTAGCATAGCATGACAAATCTTATTAATCTACGACAGACTGTCAGCAAAACCACGAAATGTGTCTAGCATAGCATGACAAATCTTAGTAATCTACGAAAGACTGTCATAAAAACCACGAAATGTGTCTAGCATAGAATGACAAATCTTAGTAATCTACGACCAAGTAGACTGTCATCAAAACCACGAAATGTGTCTAGCATAGCATGATAAATCTTAGTAATCTACGACAGACTGTCATCAAAACCACGAAATGTGTCTAGCATAGAATGACAAATCTTAGTAATCTACGACAAACTGCCATCAAAACCACGAAATGTGTCTAGCAGAGAATGACAAATCTTAGTAATCTACGACCAAGTAGACTGTCATCAAAACCACGAAATGTGTCTAGCATAGAATGACAAATCTTAGTAATCTACGACCAAGTAGACTGTCATCAAAACCACGAAATGTGTCTAGCATAGAATGACAAATCTTAGTAATCTACGACCAAGTAGATGGTCATCAAAACCACGAAATGTGTCTAGCATAGAATGACAAATCTTAGTAATCTACGACAGTCTGTCATCAAAACCACGAAATGTGTCTAGCATAGAATGACAAATCTTAGTAATCTACGACCAAGTAGACTGTCATCAAAACCACTAAATGTGTCTAGCATAGAATGACAAATCTTAGTAATCTACGACCAAGTAGACTGTCATCAAAACCACGAAATGTGTCTAGCATAGCATGACAAATCTTATTAATCTACGAAAGACTGTCATCAAAACCACGAAATGTGTCTAGCATAGAATGACAAATCTTAGTAATCTACGACAGACTGTCATCAAAACCACGAAATGTGTCTAGCATAGAATGACAAATCTTAGTAATCTACGACCAAGTAGACTGTCATCAAAACCACGAAATGTGTCTAGCATAGCATGACAAATCTTAGTAATCTACGAAAGACTCATCAAAACCACGAAATGTGTCTAGCATAGAATGACAAATCTTAGTAATCTACGACCAAGTAGACTATCATCAAAACCACGAAATGTGTCTAGCATAGAATGACAAATCTTAGTAATCTACGACAGCCTGTCATCAAAACCACGAAATGTGTCTAGCATAGAATGACAAATCTTAGTAATCTACGACAGAGTGTCATCAAAACCACGAAATGTGTCTAGCATAGAATGACAAATCTTAGTAATCTACGACCAAGTAGACTGTCATCAAAACCACGAAATGTGTCTAGCATAGAATGACAAATCTTAGTAATCTACGACCAAGTAGACTGTCATCAAAATCACTAAATGTGTCTAGCATAGAATGACAAATCTTAGTAATCTACGACCAAGTAGACTGTCATCAAAACCACGAAATGTGTCTAGCATAGCATGACAAATCTTATTAATCTACGACAGACTGTCAGCAAAACCACGAAATGTGTCTAGCATAGCATGACAAATCTTAGTAATCTACGAAGGACTGTCATCAAAACCACGAAATGTGTCTAGCATAGAATGACAAATCTTAGTAATCTACGACAGACTGTCATCAAAACCACGAAATGTGTCTAGCAGAGAATGACAAATCTTAGTAATCTACGACCAAGTAGACTGTCATCAAAACCACGAAATGTGTCTAGCATAGCATGACAAATCTTATTAATCTACGACAGACTGTCAGCAAAACCACGAAATGTGTCTAGCATAGAATGACAAATCTTAGTAATCTACGACAAACTGCCATCAAAACCACGAAATGTGTCTAGCAGAGAATGACAAATCTTAGTAATCTACGACCAAGTAGACTGTCATCAAAACCACTAAATGTGTCTAGCATAACATGACAAATCTTATTAATCTACGACAGACTGTCATCAAAACCACGAAATGTGTCTAGCATAGAATGACAAATCTTAGTAATCTACGACCAAGTAGACTGTCATCAAAACCACGAAATGTGTCTAGCATAGAATGACAAATCTTAGTAATCTACGACCAAGTAGACTGTCATCAAAACCACGAAATGTGTCTAGCATAGAATGACAAATCTTAGTAATCTACGACCAAGTAGACTGTCATCAAAACCACGAAATGTGTCTAGCATAGCATGACAAATCTTAGTAATCTACGAAAGACTGTCATCAAAACCACGAAATGTGTCTAGCATAGAATGACAAATCTTAGTAATCTACGACAGACTGTCATCAAAACCACGAAATGTGTCTAGCAGAGAATGACAAATCTTAGTAATCTACGACCAAGTAGACTGTCATCAAAACCACGAAATGTGTCTAGCATAGCATGACAAATCTTATTAATCTACGACAGACTGTCAGCAAAACCACGAAATGTGTCTAGCATAGCATGACAAATCTTAGTAATCTACGAAAGACTGTCATAAAAACCACGAAATGTGTCTAGCATAGAATGACAAATCTTAGTAATCTACGACCAAGTAGACTGTCATCAAAACCACGAAATGTGTCTAGCATAGCATGATAAATCTTAGTAATCTACGACAGACTGTCATCAAAACCACGAAATGTGTCTAGCATAGAATGACAAATCTTAGTAATCTACGACAAACTGCCATCAAAACCACGAAATGTGTCTAGCAGAGAATGACAAATCTTAGTAATCTACGACCAAGTAGACTGTCATCAAAACCACGAAATGTGTCTAGCATAGCATGACAAATCTTATTAATCTACGACAGACTGTCAACAAAACCACGAAATGTGTCTAGCATAGAATGACAAATCTTAGTAATCTACGACCAAGTAGACTGTCATCAAAACCACGAAATGTGTCTAGCATAGAATGACAAATCTTAGTAATCTACGACCAAGTAGACTGTCATCAAAACCACGAAATGTGTCTAGCATAGCATGATAAATCTTAGTAATCTACGACAGACTGTCATCAAAACCACGAAATGTGTCTAGCATAGAATGACAAATCTTAGTAATCTACGACAAACTGCCATCAAAACCACGAAATGTGTCTAGCAGAGAATGACAAATCTTAGTAATCTACGACCAAGTAGACTGTCATCAAAACCACTAAATGTGTCTAGCATAACATGACAAATCTTATTAATCTACGACAGACTGTCATCAAAACCACGAAATATGTCTAGCATAGAATGACAAATCTTAGTAATCTACGACCAAGTAGACTGTCATCAAAACCACGAAATGTGTCTAGCATAGAATGACAAATCTTAGTAATCTACGACCAAGTAGACTGTCATCAAAACCACGAAATGTGTCTAGCATAGAATGACAAATCTTAGTAATCTACGACCAAGTAGACTGTCATCAAAACCACGAAATGTGTCTAGCATAGCATGACAAATCTTAGTAATCTACGAAAGACTGTCATCAAAACCACGAAATGTGTCTAGCATAGAATGACAAATCTTAGTAATCTACGACCAAGTAGACTGTCATCAAAACCACTAAATGTGTCTAGCATAGAATGACAAATCTTAGTAATCTACGACCAAGTAGACTGTCATCAAAACCACGAAATGTGTCTAGCATAGCATGACAAATCTTAGTAATCTACGAAAGACTGTCATCAAAACCACGAAATGTGTCTAGCATAGAATGACAAATCTTAGTAATCTACGACAGACTGTCATCAAAACCACGAAATGTGTCTAGCATAGAATGACAAATCTTAGTAATCTACGACCAAGTAGACTGTCATCAAAACCACGAAATGTGTCTAGCATAGCATGACAAATCTTAGTAATCTACGAAAGACTCATCAAAACCACGAAATGTGTCTAGCATAGAATGACAAATCTTAGTAATCTACGACCAAGTAGACTATCATCAAAACCACGAAATGTGTCTAGCATAGAATGACAAATCTTAGTAATCTACGACAGCCTGTCATCAAAACCACGAAATGTGTCTAGCATAGAATGACAAATCTTAGTAATCTACGACAGAGTGTCATCAAAACCACGAAATGTGTCTAGCATAGAATGACAAATCTTAGTAATCTACGACCAAGTAGACTGTCATCAAAACCACGAAATGTGTCTAGCATAGAATGACAAATCTTAGTAATCTACGACCAAGTAGACTGTCATCAAAATCACTAAATGTGTCTAGCATAGAATGACAAATCTTAGTAATCTACGACCAAGTAGACTGTCATCAAAACCACGAAATGTGTCTAGCATAGCATGACAAATCTTATTAATCTACGACAGACTGTCAGCAAAACCACGAAATGTGTCTAGCATAGCATGACAAATCTTAGTAATCTACGAAGGACTGTCATCAAAACCACGAAATGTGTCTAGCATAGAATGACAAATCTTAGTAATCTACGACAGACTGTCATCAAAACCACGAAATGTGTCTAGCAGAGAATGACAAATCTTAGTAATCTACGACCAAGTAGACTGTCATCAAAACCACGAAATGTGTCTAGCATAGCATGACAAATCTTATTAATCTACGACAGACTGTCAGCAAAACCACGAAATGTGTCTAGCATAGAATGACAAATCTTAGTAATCTACGACAAACTGCCATCAAAACCACGAAATGTGTCTAGCAGAGAATGACAAATCTTAGTAATCTACGACCAAGTAGACTGTCATCAAAACCACTAAATGTGTCTAGCATAACATGACAAATCTTATTAATCTACGACAGACTGTCATCAAAACCACGAAATGTGTCTAGCATAGAATGACAAATCTTAGTAATCTACGACCAAGTAGACTGTCATCAAAACCACGAAATGTGTCTAGCATAGAATGACAAATCTTAGTAATCTACGACCAAGTAGACTGTCATCAAAACCACGAAATGTGTCTAGCATAGAATGACAAATCTTAGTAATCTACGACCAAGTAGACTGTCATCAAAACCACGAAATGTGTCTAGCATAGCATGACAAATCTTAGTAATCTACGAAAGACTGTCATCAAAACCACGAAATGTGTCTAGCATAGAATGACAAATCTTAGTAATCTACGACAGACTGTCATCAAAACCACGAAATGTGTCTAGCAGAGAATGACAAATCTTAGTAATCTACGACCAAGTAGACTGTCATCAAAACCACGAAATGTGTCTAGCATAGCATGACAAATCTTATTAATCTACGACAGACTGTCAGCAAAACCACGAAATGTGTCTAGCATAGCATGACAAATCTTAGTAATCTACGAAAGACTGTCATAAAAACCACGAAATGTGTCTAGCATAGAATGACAAATCTTAGTAATCTACGACCAAGTAGACTGTCATCAAAACCACGAAATGTGTCTAGCATAGCATGATAAATCTTAGTAATCTACGACAGACTGTCATCAAAACCACGAAATGTGTCTAGCATAGAATGACAAATCTTAGTAATCTACGACAAACTGCCATCAAAACCACGAAATGTGTCTAGCAGAGAATGACAAATCTTAGTAATCTACGACCAAGTAGACTGTCATCAAAACCACGAAATGTGTCTAGCATAGCATGACAAATCTTATTAATCTACGACAGACTGTCAACAAAACCACGAAATGTGTCTAGCATAGAATGACAAATCTTAGTAATCTACGACCAAGTAGACTGTCATCAAAACCACGAAATGTGTCTAGCATAGAATGACAAATCTTAGTAATCTACGACCAAGTAGACTGTCATCAAAACCACGAAATGTGTCTAGCATAGCATGATAAATCTTAGTAATCTACGACAGACTGTCATCAAAACCACGAAATGTGTCTAGCATAGAATGACAAATCTTAGTAATCTACGACAAACTGCCATCAAAACCACGAAATGTGTCTAGCAGAGAATGACAAATCTTAGTAATCTACGACCAAGTAGACTGTCATCAAAACCACGAAATGTGTCTAGCATAGAATGACAAATCTTAGTAATCTACGACCAAGTAGACTGTCATCAAAACCACGAAATGTGTCTAGCATAGAATGACAAATCTTAGTAATCTACGACAGTCTGTCATCAAAACCACGAAATGTGTCTAGCATAGAATGACAAATCTTAGTAATCTACGACCAAGTAGACTGTCATCAAAACCACGAAATGTGTCTAGCATAGAATGACAAATCTTAGTAATCTACGACCAAGTAGACTGTCATCAAAACCACGAAATGTGTCTAGCATAGCATGACAAATCTTAGTAATCTACGAAAGACTGTCATCAAAACCACGAAATGTGTCTAGCATAGAATGACAAATCTTAGTAATCTACGACAGACTGTCATCAAAACCACGAAATGTGTCTAGCAGAGAATGACAAATCTTAGTAATCTACGACCAAGTAGACTGTCATCAAAACCACGAAATGTGTCTAGCATAGCATGACAAATCTTATTAATCTACGACAGACTGTCAGCAAAACCACGAAATGTGTCTAGCATAGCATGACAAATCTTAGTAATCTACGAAAGACTGTCATAAAAACCACGAAATGTGTCTAGCATAGAATGACAAATCTTAGTAATCTACGACCAAGTAGACTGTCATCAAAACCACGAAATGTGTCTAGCATAGCATGATAAATCTTAGTAATCTACGACAGACTGTCATCAAAACCACGAAATGTGTCTAGCATAGAATGACAAATCTTAGTAATCTACGACAAACTGCCATCAAAACCACGAAATGTGTCTAGCAGAGAATGACAAATCTTAGTAATCTACGACCAAGTAGACTGTCATCAAAACCACGAAATGTGTCTAGCATAGAATGACAAATCTTAGTAATCTACGACCAAGTAGACTGTCATCAAAACCACGAAATGTGTCTAGCATAGAATGACAAATCTTAGTAATCTACGACCAAGTAGATGGTCATCAAAACCACGAAATGTGTCTAGCATAGAATGACAAATCTTAGTAATCTACGACAGTCTGTCATCAAAACCACGAAATGTGTCTAGCATAGAATGACAAATCTTAGTAATCTACGACCAAGTAGACTGTCATCAAAACCACTAAATGTGTCTAGCATAGAATGACAAATCTTAGTAATCTACGACCAAGTAGACTGTCATCAAAACCACGAAATGTGTCTAGCATAGCATGACAAATCTTAGTAATCTACGAAAGACTGTCATCAAAACCACGAAATGTGTCTAGCATAGAATGACAAATCTTAGTAATCTACGACAGACTGTCATCAAAACCACGAAATGTGTCTAGCATAGAATGACAAATCTTAGTAATCTACGACCAAGTAGACTGTCATCAAAACCACGAAATGTGTCTAGCATAGCATGACAAATCTTATTAATCTACGACAGACTGTCAGCAAAACCACGAAATGTGTCTAGCATAGCATGACAAATCTTAGTAATCTACGAAGGACTGTCATCAAAACCACGAAATGTGTCTAGCATAGAATGACAAATCTTAGTAATCTACGACAGACTGTCATCAAAACCACGAAATGTGTCTAGCAGAGAATGACAAATCTTAGTAATCTACGACCAAGTAGACTGTCATCAAAACCACGAAATGTGTCTAGCATAGCATGACAAATCTTATTAATCTACGACAGACTGTCAGCAAAACCACGAAATGTGTCTAGCATAGCATGACAAATCTTAGTAATCTACGAAAGACTGTCATCAAAACCACGAAATGTGTCTAGCATAGAATGACAAATCTTAGTAATCTACGACCAAGTAGACTGTCATCAAAACCACGAAATGTGTCTAGCATAGCATGATAAATCTTAGTAATCTACGACAGACTGTCATCAAAACCACGAAATGTGTCTAGCATAGAATGACAAATCTTAGTAATCTACGACAAACTGCCATCAAAACCACGAAATGTGTCTAGCAGAGAATGACAAATCTTAGTAATCTACGACCAAGTAGACTGTCATCAAAACCACTAAATGTGTCTAGCATAGCATGACAAATCTTATTAATCTACGACAGACTGTCAACAAAACCACGAAATGTGTCTAGCATAGAATGACAAATCTTAGTAATCTACGACCAAGTAGACTGTCATCAAAACCACGAAATGTGTCTAGCATAGAATGACAAATCTTAGTAATCTACGACCAAGTAGACTGTCATCAAAACCACGAAATGTGTCTAGCATAGAATGACAAATCTTAGTAATCTACGACCAAGTAGACTGTCATCAAAACCACGAAATGTGTCTAGCATAGTATGACAAATCTTAGTAATCTACGAAAGACTGTCATCAAAACCACGAAATGTGTCTAGCATAGAATGACAAATCTTAGTAATCTACGACAGACTGTCATCAAAACCACGAAATGTGTCTAGCAGAGAATGACAAATCTTAGTAATCTACGACCAAGTAGACTGTCATCAAAACCACGAAATGTGTCTAGCATAGCATGACAAATCTTATTAATCTACGACAGACTGTCAGCAAAACCACGAAATGTGTCTAGCATAGCATGACAAATCTTAGTAATCTACGAAAGACTGTCATAAAAACCACGAAATGTGTCTAGCAGAGAATGACAAATCTTAGTAATCTACGACCAAGTAGACTGTCATCAAAACCACGAAATGTGTCTAGCATAGCATGATAAATCTTAGTAATCTACGACAGACTGTCATCAAAACCACGAAATGTGTCTAGCATATAATGACAAATCTTAGTAATCTACGAAAAACTGCCATCAAAACCACGAAATGTGTCTAGCAGAGAATGACAAATCTTAGTAATCTACGACCAAGTAGACTGTCATCAAAACCACGAAATGTGTCTAGCATAGAATGACAAATCTTAGTAATCTACGACCAAGTAGACTGTCATCAAAACCACGAAATGTGTCTAGCATAGAATGACAAATCTTAGTAATCTACGACCAAGTAGACTGTCATCAAAACCACGAAATGTGTCTAGCATAGAATGACAAATCTTAGTAATCTACGACAGTCTGTCATCAAAACCACGAAATGTGTCTAGCATAGAATGACAAATCTTAGTAATCTACGACCAAGTAGACTGTCATCAAAACCACTAAATGTGTCTAGCATAGAATGACAAATCTTAGTAATCTACGACCAAGTAGACTGTCATCAAAACCACGAAATGTGTCTAGCATAGCATGACAAATCTTAGTAATCTACGAAAGACTGTCATCAAAACCACGAAATGTGTCTAGCATAGAATGACAAATCTTAGTAATCTACGACAGACTGTCATCAAAACCACGAAATGTGTCTAGCATAGAATGACAAATCTTAGTAATCTACGACCAAGTAGACTGTCATCAAAACCACGAAATGTGTCTAGCATAGCATGACAAATCTTATTAATCTACGACAGACTGTCAGCAAAACCACGAAATGTGTCTAGCATAGCATGACAAATCTTAGTAATCTACGAAAGACTGTCATCAAAACCACGAAATGTGTCTAGCATAGAATGACAAATCTTAGTAATCTACGACCAAGTAGACTGTCATCAAAACCACGAAATGTGTCTAGCATAGCATGACAAATCTTATTAATCTACGACAGACTGTCATCAAAACCACGAAATGTGTCTAGCATAGCATGACAAATCTTAGTAATCTACGAAAGACTGTCATAAAAACCACGAAATGTGTCTAGCATAGAATGACAAATCTTAGTAATCTACGACCAAGTAGACTGTCATCAAAACCACGAAATGTGTCTAACATAGCATGATAAATCTTAGTAATCTACGACAGACTGTCATCAAAACCACGAAATGTGTCTAGCATATAATGACAAATCTTAGTAATCTACGATAAACTGCCATCAAAACCACGAAATGTGTCTAGCAGAGAATGACAAATCTTAGTAATCTACGACCAAGTAGACTGTCATCAAAACCACGAAATGTGTCTAGCATAGAATGACAAATCTTAGTAATCTACGACCAAGTAGACTGTCATCAAAACCACGAAATGTGTCTAGCATAGAATGACAAATCTTAGTAATCTACGACCAAGTAGACTGTCATCAAAACCACGAAATGTGTCTAGCATAGAATGACAAATCTTAGTAATCTACGACAGTCTGTCATCAAAACCACGAAATGTGTCTAGCATAGAATGACAAATCTTAGTAATCTACGACCAAGTAGACTGTCATGAAAACCACTAAATGTGTCTAGCATAGAATGACAAATCTTAGTAATCTACGACCAAGTAGACTGTCATCAAAACCACGAAATGTGTCTAGCATAGCATGACAAATCTTAGTAATCTACGAAAGACTGTCATCAAAACCACGAAATGTGTCTAGCATAGAATGACAAATCTTAGTAATCTACGACAGACTGTCATCAAAACCACGAAATGTGTCTAGCATAGAATGACAAATCTTAGTAATCTACGACCAAGTAGACTGTCATCAAAACCACGAAATGTGTCTAGCATAGCATGACAAATCTTATTAATCTACGACAGACTGTCAGCAAAACCACGAAATGTGTCTAGCATAGCATGACAAATCTTAGTAATCTACGAAAGACTGTCATAAAAACCACGAAATGTGTCTAGCATAGAATGACAAATCTTAGTAATCTACGACCAAGTAGACTGTCATCAAAACCACGAAATGTGTCTAGCATAGCATGATAAATCTTAGTAATCTACGACAGACTGTCATCAAAACCACGAAATGTGTCTAGCATAGAATGACAAATCTTAGTAATCTACGACAAACTGCCATCAAAACCACGAAATGTGTCTAGCAGAGAATGACAAATCTTAGTAATCTACGACCAAGTAGACTGTCATCAAAACCACGAAATGTGTCTAGCATAGAATGACAAATCTTAGTAATCTACGACCAAGTAGACTGTCATCAAAACCACGAAATGTGTCTAGCATAGAATGACAAATCTTAGTAATCTACGACCAAGTAGATGGTCATCAAAACCACGAAATGTGTCTAGCATAGAATGACAAATCTTAGTAATCTACGACAGTCTGTCATCAAAACCACGAAATGTGTCTAGCATAGAATGACAAATCTTAGTAATCTACGACCAAGTAGACTGTCATCAAAACCACTAAATGTGTCTAGCATAGAATGACAAATCTTAGTAATCTACGACCAAGTAGACTGTCATCAAAACCACGAAATGTGTCTAGCATAGCATGACAAATCTTAGTAATCTACGAAAGACTGTCATCAAAACCACGAAATGTGTCTAGCATAGAATGACAAATCTTAGTAATCTACGACAGACTGTCATCAAAACCACGAAATGTGTCTAGCATAGAATGACAAATCTTAGTAATCTACGACCAAGTAGACTGTCATCAAAACCACGAAATGTGTCTAGCATAGCATGACAAATCTTAGTAATCTACGAAAGACTCATCAAAACCACGAAATGTGTCTAGCATAGAATGACAAATCTTAGTAATCTACGACCAAGTAGACTATCATCAAAACCACGAAATGTGTCTAGCATAGAATGACAAATCTTAGTAATCTACGACAGCCTGTCATCAAAACCACGAAATGTGTCTAGCATAGAATGACAAATCTTAGTAATCTACGACAGAGTGTCATCAAAACCACGAAATGTGTCTAGCATAGAATGACAAATCTTAGTAATCTACGACCAAGTAGACTGTCATCAAAACCACGAAATGTGTCTAGCATAGAATGACAAATCTTAGTAATCTACGACCAAGTAGACTGTCATCAAAATCACTAAATGTGTCTAGCATAGAATGACAAATCTTAGTAATCTACGACCAAGTAGACTGTCATCAAAACCACGAAATGTGTCTAGCATAGCATGACAAATCTTATTAATCTACGACAGAATGTCAGCAAAACCACGAAATGTGTCTAGCATAGCATGACAAATCTTAGTAATCTACGAAGGACTGTCATCAAAACCACGAAATGTGTCTAGCATAGAATGACAAATCTTAGTAATCTACGACAGACTGTCATCAAAACCACGAAATGTGTCTAGCAGAGAATGACAAATCTTAGTAATCTACGACCAAGTAGACTGTCATCAAAACCACTAAATGTGTCTAGCATAGCATGACAAATCTTATTAATCTACGACAGACTGTCAACAAAACCACGAAATGTGTCTAGCATAGAATGACAAATCTTAGTAATCTACGACCAAGTAGACTGTCATCAAAACCACGAAATGTGTCTAGCATAGAATGACAAATCTTAGTAATCTACGACCAAGTAGACTGTCATCAAAACCACGAAATGTGTCTAGCATAGAATGACAAATCTTAGTAATCTACGACCAAGTAGACTGTCATCAAAACCACGAAATGTGTCTAGCATAGTATGACAAATCTTAGTAATCTACGAAAGACTGTCATCAAAACCACGAAATGTGTCTAGCATAGAATGACAAATCTTAGTAATCTACGACAGACTGTCATCAAAACCACGAAATGTGTCTAGCAGAGAATGACAAATCTTAGTAATCTACGACCAAGTAGACTGTCATCAAAACCACGAAATGTGTCTAGCATAGCATGACAAATCTTATTAATCTACGACAGACTGTCAGCAAAACCACGAAATGTGTCTAGCATAGCATGACAAATCTTAGTAATCTACGAAAGACTGTCATAAAAACCACGAAATGTGTCTAGCAGAGAATGACAAATCTTAGTAATCTACGACCAAGTAGACTGTCATCAAAACCACGAAATGTGTCTAGCATAGCATGATAAATCTTAGTAATCTACGACAGACTGTCATCAAAACCACGAAATGTGTCTAGTATATAATGACAAATCTTAGTAATCTACGAAAAACTGCCATCAAAACCACGAAATGTGTCTAGCAGAGAATGACAAATCTTAGTAATCTACGACCAAGTAGACTGTCATCAAAACCACGAAATGTGTCTAGCATAGAATGACAAATCTTAGTAATCTACGACCAAGTAGACTGTCATCAAAACCACGAAATGTGTCTAGCATAGAATGACAAATCTTAGTAATCTACGACCAAGTAGACTGTCATCAAAACCACGAAATGTGTCTAGCATAGAATGACAAATCTTAGTAATCTACGACAGTCTGTCATCAAAACCACGAAATGTGTCTAGCATAGAATGACAAATCTTAGTAATCTACGACCAAGTAGACTGTCATCAAAACCACTAAATGTGTCTAGCATAGAATGACAAATCTTAGTAATCTACGACCAAGTAGACTGTCATCAAAACCACGAAATGTGTCTAGCATAGCATGACAAATCTTAGTAATCTACGAAAGACTGTCATCAAAACCACGAAATGTGTCTAGCATAGAATGACAAATCTTAGTAATCTACGACAGACTGTCATCAAAACCACGAAATGTGTCTAGCATAGAATGACAAATCTTAGTAATCTACGACCAAGTAGACTGTCATCAAAACCACGAAATGTGTCTAGCATAGCATGACAAATCTTATTAATCTACGACAGACTGTCAGCAAAACCACGAAATGTGTCTAGCATAGCATGACAAATCTTAGTAATCTACGAAAGACTGTCATCAAAACCACGAAATGTGTCTAGCATAGAATGACAAATCTTAGTAATCTACGACCAAGTAGACTGTCATCAAAACCACGAAATGTGTCTAGCATAGCATGATAAATCTTAGTAATCTACGACAGACTGTCATCAAAACCACGAAATGTGTCTAGCATAGAATGACAAATCTTAATAATCTACGACAAACTGCCATCAAAACCACGAAATGTGTCTAGCATAGAATGACAAATCTTAGTAATCTACGACAGAGTGTCATCTAAACCACGAAATGTGTCTAGCATAGAATGACAAATCTTAGTAATCTACGACCAAGTAGACTGTCATCAAAACCACGAAATGTGTCTAGCATAGAATAACAAATCTTAGTAATCTACGACCAAGTAGACTGTCATCAAAATCACTAAATGTGTCTAGCATAGAATGACAAATCTTAGTAATCTACGACCAAGTAGACTGTTATCAAAACCACGAAATGTGTCTAGCATAGCATGACAAATCTTAGTAATCTACGAAAGACTGTCATCAAAACCACGAAATGTGTCTAGCATAGCATGACAAATCTTAGTAATCTACGACAGACTGTCATCAAAACCACGAAATGTGTCTAGCAGAGAATGACAAATCTTAGTAATCTACGACCAAGTAGACTGTCATCAAAACCACGAAATGTGTCTAGCATAGCATGACAAATCTTATTAATCTACGACAGACTGTCATCAAAACCACGAAATGTGTCTAGCATAGCATGACAAATCTTAGTAATCTACGAAAGACTGTCATCAAAACCACGAAATGTGTCTAGCATAGAATGACAAATCTTAGTAATCTACGACCAAGTAGACTGTCATCAAAACCACGAAATGTGTCTAACATAGCATGATAAATCTTAGTAATCTACGACAGACTGTCATCAAAACCACGAAATGTGTCTAGCATATAATGACAAATCTTAGTAATCTACGACAAACTGCCATCAAAACCACGAAATGTGTCTAGCAGAGAATGACAAATCTTAGTAATCTACGACCAAGTAGACTGTCATCAAAACCACGAAATGTGTCTAGCATAGAATGACAAATCTTAGTAATCTACGACCAAGTAGACTGTCATCAAAACCACGAAATGTGTCTAGCATAGAATGACAAATCTTAGTAATCTACGACCAAGTAGACTGTCATCAAAACCACGAAATGTGTCTAGCATAGAATGACAAATCTTAGTAATCTACGACAGTCTGTCATCAAAACCACGAAATGTGTCTAGCATAGAATGACAAATCTTAGTAATCTACGACCAAGTAGACTGTCATGAAAACCACTAAATGTGTCTAGCATAGAATGACAAATCTTAGTAATCTACGACCAAGTAGACTGTCATCAAAACCACGAAATGTGTCTAGCATAGCATGACAAATCTTAGTAATCTACGAAAGACTGTCATCAAAACCACGAAATGTGTCTAGCATAGAATGACAAATCTTAGTAATCTACGACAGACTGTCATCAAAACCACGAAATGTGTCTAGCATAGAATGACAAATCTTAGTAATCTACGACCAAGTAGACTGTCATCAAAACCACGAAATGTGTCTAGCATAGCATGACAAATCTTATTAATCTACGACAGACTGTCAGCAAAACCACGAAATGTGTCTAGCATAGCATGACAAATCTTAGTAATCTACGAAAGACTGTCATCAAAACCACGAAATGTGTCTAGCATAGAATGACAAATCTTAGTAATCTACGACCAAGTAGACTGTCATCAAAACCACGAAATGTGTCTAGCATAGCATGATAAATCTTAGTAATCTACGACAGACTGTCATCAAAACCACGAAATGTGTCTAGCATAGAATGACAAATCTTAATAATCTACGACAAACTGCCATCAAAACCACGAAATGTGTCTAGCATAGAATGACAAATCTTAGTAATCTACGACAGAGTGTCATCTAAACCACGAAATGTGTCTAGCATAGAATGACAAATCTTAGTAATCTACGACCAAGTAGACTGTCATCAAAACCACGAAATGTGTCTAGCATAGAATGACAAATCTTAGTAATCTACGACCAAGTAGACTGTCATCAAAATCACTAAATGTGTCTAGCATAGAATGACAAATCTTAGTAATCTACGACCAAGTAGACTGTTATCAAAACCACGAAATGTGTCTAGCATAGCATGACAAATCTTAGTAATCTACGAAAGACTGTCATCAAAACCACGAAATGTGTCTAGCATAGAATGACAAATCTTAGTAATCTACGACAGACTGTCATCAAAACCACGAAATGTGTCTAGCAGAGAATGACAAATCTTAGTAATCTACGACCAAGTAGACTGTCATCAAAACCACGAAATGTGTCTAGCATAGCATGACAAATCTTATTAATCTACGACAGACTGTCAGCAAAACCACGAAATGTGTCTAGCATAGCATGACAAATCTTAGTAATCTACGAAAGACTGTCATCAAAACCACGAAATGTGTCTAGCATAGAATGACAAATCTTAGTAATCTACGACCAAGTAGACTGTCATCAAAACCACGAAATGTGTCTAGCATAGCATGATAAATCTTAGTAATCTACGACAGACTGTCATCAAAACCACGAAATGTGTCTAGCATAGAATGACAAATCTTAGTAATCTACGACAAACTGCCACCAAAACCACGAAATGTGTCTAGCAGAGAATGACAAATCTTAGTAATCTACGACCAAGTAGACTGTCATCAAAACCACTAAATGTGTCTAGCATAGCATGACAAATCTTATTAATCTACGACAGACTGTCAACAAAACCACGAAATGTGTCTAGCATAGAATGACAAATCTTAGTAATCTACGACCAAGTAGACTGTCATCAAAACCACGAAATGTGTCTAGCATAGAATGACAAATCTTATTAATCTACGACCAAGTAGACTGTCATCAAAACCACGAAATGTGTCTAGCATAGAATGACAAATCTTAGTAATCTACGACCAAGTAGACTGTCATCAAAACCACGAAATGTGTCTAGCATAGCATGACAAATCTTAGTAATCTACGAAAGACTGTCATCAAAATCACGAAATGTGTATAGCTTAGAATGACAAATCTTAGTAATCTACGACAGACTGTCATCAAAACCACGAAATGTGTCTAGCAGAGAATGACAAATCTTAGTAATCTACGACCAAGTAGACTGTCATCAAAACCACGAAATGTGTCTAGCATAGAATGACAAATCTTAGTAATCTACGACCAAGTAGACTGTCATCAAAACCACGAAATGTGTCTAGCATAGAATGACAAATGTTAGTAATCTACGACCAAGTAGACTGCCATCAAAACCACGAAATGTGTCTAGCATAGAATGACAAATCTTAGTAATCTACGACAGACTGTCATCAAAACCACGAAATGTGTCTAGCATAGAATGACAAATCTTAGTAATCTACGACCAAGTAGACTGTCATCAAAACCACTAAATGTGTCTAGCATAGAATGACAAATCTTAGTAATCTACGACCAAGTAGACTGTCATCAAAACCACGAAATGTGTCTAGCATAGCATGACAAATCTTAGTAATCTACGAAAGACTGTCATCAAAACCACGAAATGTGTCTAGCATAGAATGACAAATCTTAGTAATCTACGACAGACTGTCATCAAAACCACGAAATGTGTCTAGCATAGAATGACAAATCTTAGTAATCTACGACCAAGTAGACTGTCATCAAAACCACGAAATGTGTCTAGCATAGCATGACAAATCTTATTAATCTACGACAGACTGTCAGCAAAACCACGAAATGTGTCTAGCATAGCATGACAAATCTTAGTAATCTACGAAAGACTGTCATCAAAACCACGAAATGTGTCTAGCATAGAATGACAAATCTTAGTAATCTACGACCAAGTAGACTGTCATCAAAACCACGAAATGTGTCTAGCATAGCATGATAAATCTTAGTAATCTACGACAGACTGTCATCAAAACCACGAAATGTGTCTAGCATAGAATGACAAATCTTAATAATCTACGACAAACTGCCATCAAAACCACGAAATGTGTCTAGCATAGAATGACAAATCTTAGTAATCTACGACAGAGTGTCATCTAAACCACGAAATGTGTCTAGCATAGAATGACAAATCTTAGTAATCTACGACCAAGTAGACTGTCATCAAAACCACGAAATGTGTCTAGCATAGAATGACAAATCTTAGTAATCTACGACCAAGTAGACTGTCATCAAAATCACTAAATGTGTCTAGCATAGAATGACAAATCTTATTAATCTACGACCAAGTAGACTGTCAGCAAAACCACGAAATGTGTCTAGCATAGAATGACAAATCTTAGTAATCTACGACAGACTGTCATCAAAACCACGAAATGTGTCTAGCATAGAATGACAAATCTTAGTAATCTACGACAGACTGTCATAAAAACCACGAAATGTGTCTAGCATAGAATGACAAATCTTAGTAATCTACGACCAAGTAGACTGTCATCAAAACCACGAAATGTGTCTAGCATAGCATGACAAATCTTAGTAATCTACGAAAGACTGTCATCAAAACCACGAAATGTGTCTAGCATAGAATGACAAATCTTAGTAATCTACGACAGACTGTCATCAAAACCACGAAATGTGTCTAGCAGAGAATGACAAATCTTAGTAATCTACGACCAAGTAGACTGTCATCAAAACCACGAAATGTGTCTAGCATAGCATGACAAATCTTATTAATCTACGACAGACTGTCAGCAAAACCACGAAATGTGTCTAGCATAGCATGACAAATCTTAGTAATCTACGAAAGACTGTCATCAAAACCACGAAATGTGTCTAGCATAGAATGACAAATCTTAGTAATCTACGACCAAGTAGACTGTCATCAAAACCACGAAATGTGTCTAGCATAGCATGATAAATCTTAGTAATCTACGACAGACTGTCATCAAAACCACGAAATGTGTCTAGCATAGAATGACAAATCTTAGTAATCTACGACAAACTGCCACCAAAACCACGAAATGTGTCTAGCAGAGAATGACAAATCTTAGTAATCTACGACCAAGTAGACTGTCATCAAAACCACTAAATGTGTCTAGCATAGCATGACAAATCTTATTAATCTACGACAGACTGTCAACAAAACCACGAAATATGTCTAGCATAGAATGACAAATCTTAGTAATCTACGACCAAGTAGACTGTCATCAAAACCACGAAATGTGTCTAGCATAGAATGACAAATCTTAGTAATCTACGACCAAGTAGACTGTCATCAAAACCACGAAATGTGTCTAGCATAGCATGATAAATCTTAGTAATCTACGACAGACTGTCATCAAAACCACGAAATGTGTCTAGCATAGAATGACAAATCTTAGTAATCTACGACAAACTTCCATCAAAACCACGAAATGTGTCTAGCAGAGAATGACAAATCTTAGTAATCTACGACCAAGTAGACTGTCATCAAAACCACTAAATGTGTCTAGCATAGCATGACAAATCTTATTAATCTACGACAGACTGTCAACAAAACCACGAAATGTGTCTAGCATAGAATGACAAATCTTAGTAATCTACGACCAAGTAGACTGTCATCAAAACCACGAAATGTGTCTAGCATAGAATGACAAATCTTAGTAATCTACGACCAAGTAGACTGTCATCAAAACCACGAAATGTGTCTAGCATAGAATGACAAATCTTAGTAATCTACGACAGTCTGTCATCAAAACCACGAAATGTGTCTAGCATAGAATGACAAATCTTAGTAATCTACGACCAAGTAGACTGTCATCAAAACCACTAAATGTGTCTAGCATAGAATGACAAATCTTAGTAATCTACGACCAAGTAGACTGTCATCAAAACCACGAAATGTGTCTAGCACAGAATGACAAATCTTAGTAATCTACGACCAAGTAGACTGTCATCAAAACCACTAAATGTGTCTAGCATAGAATGACAAATCTTAGTAATCTAAGACCAAGTAGACTGTCATCAAAACCACGAAATGTGTCTAGCATAGCATGACAAATCTTAGTAATCTACGAAAGACTCATCAAAACCACGAAATGTGTCTAGCATAGAATGACAAATCTTAGTAATCTACGACCAAGTAGACTATCATCAAAACCACGAAATGTGTCTAGCATAGAATGACAAATCTTAGTAATCTACGACAGCCTGTCATCAAAACCACGAAATGTGTCTAGCATAGAATGACAAATCTTAGTAATCTACGACAGAGTGTCATCAAAACCACGAAATGTGTCTAGCATAGAATGACAAATCTTAGTAATCTACGACCAAGTAGACTGTCATCAAAACCACGAAATGTGTCTAGCATAGAATGACAAATCTTAGTAATCTACGACCAAGTAGACTGTCATCAAAATCACTAAATGTGTCTAGCATAGAATGACAAATCTTAGTAATCTACGACCAAGTAGACTGTCAGCAAAACCACGAAATGTGTCTAGCATAGAATGACAAATCTTAGTAATCTACGACAGACTGTCATCAAAACCACGAAATGTTTCTAGCATAGAATGACAAATCTTAGTAATCTACGACCAAGTAGACTGTCATCAAAACCACGAAATGTGTCTAGCATAGCATGACAAATCTTAGTAATCTACGAAAGACTGTCATCAAAACCACGAAATGTGTCTAGCATAGAATGACAAATCTTAGTAATCTACGACAGACTGTCATCAAAACCACGAAATGTGTCTAGCAGAGAATGACAAATCTTAGTAATCTACGACCAAGTAGACTGTCATCAAAACCACTAAATGTGTCTAGCATAGCATGACAAATCTTATTAATCTACGACAGACTGTCATCAAAACCACGAAATGTGTCTAGCATAGAATGACAAATCTTAGTAATCTACGACCAAGTAGACTGTCATCAAAACCACTAAATGTGTCTAGCATAGAATGACAAATCTTAGCAATCTACGACCAAGTAGACTGTCATCAAAAACCACGAAATGTGTCTAGCATAGAATGACAAATCTTAGTAATCTACGACAGACTGTCATCAAAACCACGAAATGTGTCTAGCATAGAATGACAAATCTTAGTAATCTACGACCAAGTAGACTGTCATCAAAACCACTAAATGTGTCTAGCATAGAATGACAAATCTTAGTAATCTACGACCAAGTAGACTGTCATCAAAACCACGAAATATGTCTAGCATAGAATGACAAATCTTAGTAATCTACGACCAAGTAGACTGTCATCAAAACCACGAAATGTGTCTAGCATAGAATGACAAATCTTAGTAATCTACGACCAAGTAGACTGTCATCAAAATCACTAAATGTGTCTAGCATAGAATGACAAATCTTAGTAATCTACGACCAAGTAGACTGTCAGCAAAACCACGAAATGTGTCTAGCATAGAATGACAAATCTTAGTAATCTACGACAGACTGTCATCAAAAGCACGAAATGTTTCTAGCATAGAATGACAAATCTTAGTAATCTACGACAGACTGTCATAAAAACCACGAAATGTGTCTAGCATAGAATGACAAATCTTAGTAATCTACGACCAAGTAGACTGTCATCAAAACCACGAAATGTGTCTAGCATAGCATGACAAATCTTAGTAATCTACGAAAGACTGTCATCAAAACCACGAAATGTGTCTAGCATAGAATGACAAATCTTAGTAATCTACGACAGACTGTCATCAAAACCACGAAATGTGTCTAGCAGAGAATGACAAATCTTAGTAATCTACGACCAAGTAGACTGTCATCAAAACCACTAAATGTGTCTAGCATAGCATGACAAATCTTATTAATCTACGACAGACTGTCATCAAAACCACGAAATGTGTCTAGCATAGAATGACAAATCTTAGTAATCTACGACCAAGTAGACTGTCATCAAAACCACGAAATATGTCTAGCATAGAATGACAAATCTTAGTAATCTACGACCAAGTAGACTGTCATCAAAACCACTAAATGTGTCTAGCATAGAATGACAAATCTTAGTAATCTACGACCAAGTAGACTGTCATCAAAACCACGAAATGTGTCTAGCATAGAATGACAAATCTTAGTAATCTACGACAGACTGTCATCAAAACCACGAAATGTGTCTAGCATAGAATGACAAATCTTAGTAATCTACGACAGACTGTCATAAAAACCACAAAATGTGTCTAGCATAGAATGACAAATCTTAGCAATCTACGACCAAGTAGACTGTCATCAAAAACCACGAAATGTGTCTAGCATAGAATGACAAATCTTAGTAATCTACGACAGACTGTCATCAAAACCACGAAATGTGTCTAGCATAGAATGACAAATCTTAGTAATCTACGACCAAGTAGACTGTCATCAAAACCACTAAATGTGTCTAGCATAGAATGACAAATCTTAGTAATCTACGACCAAGTAGACTGTCATCAAAACCACGAAATATGTCTAGCATAGAATGACAAATCTTAGTAATCTACGACCAAGTAGACTGTCATCAAAACCACTAAATGTGTCTAGCATAGAATGACAAATCTTAGTAATCTACGACCAAGTAGACTGTCATCAAAACCACGAAATGTGTCTAGCATAGAATGACAAATCTTAGTAATCTACGACAGACTGTCATCAAAACCACGAAATGTGTCTAGCATAGAATGATAAATCTTAGTAATCTACGACAGACTGTCATAAAAACCACAAAATGTGTCTAGCATAGAATGACAAATCTTAGTAATCTACGACCAAGTAGACTGTCATCAAAACCACGAAATGTGTCTAGCATAGCATGATAAATCTTAGTAATCTACGACAGACTGTCATCAAAACCACGAAATGTGTCTAGCATAGAATGACAAATCTTAGTAATCTACGACAGACTGTCAGCAAAACCACGAAATGTGTCTAGCATAGCATGACAAATCTTAGTAATCTACGAAAGACTGTCATCAAAACCACGAAATGTGTCTAGCATAGAATGACAAATCTTAGTAATCTACGACAGACTGTCATCAAAACCACAAAATGTGTCTAGCATAAAATGACAAATCTTAGTAATCTACGACAGAGTGTCATCAAAACCACGAAATGTGTCTAGCATAGAATGACAAATCTTAGTAATCTACGACCAAGTAGACTGTCATCAAAACCACGAAATGTGTCTAGCATAGAATGACAAATCTTAGTAATCTACGACCAAGTAGACTGTCAGGAAAACCACGAAATGTGTCTAGCATAGAATGACAAATCTTAGTAATCTACGACAGACTGTCATCAAAACCACGAAATGTGTCTAGCATAGAATGACAAATCTTAGTAATCTACGACAGACTGTCATTAAAACCACGAAATGTGTCTAGCATAGAATGACAAATCTTAGTAATCTACGACCAAGTAGACTGTCATCAAAACCACGAAATGTGTCTAGCATAGCATGATAAATCTTAGTAATCTACGACAGACTGTCATCAAAACCACGAAATGTGTCTAGCATAGAATGACAAATCTTAGTAATCTACGACAAACTGCCATCAAAACCACGAAATGTGTCTAGCAGAGAATGACAAATCTTAGTAATCTACGACCAAGTAGACTGTCATCAAAACCACTAAATGTGTCTAGCATAGCATGACAAATCTTATTAATCTACGACAGACTGTCAACAAAACCACGAAATGTGTCTAGCATAGAATGACAAATCTTAGTAATCTACGACCAAGTAGACTGTCATCAAAACCACGAAATGTGTCTAGCATAGAATGACAAATCTTAGTAATCTACGACCAAGTAGACTTTCATCAAAACCACGAAATGTGTCTAGCATAGAATGACAAATCTTAGTAATCTACGACCAAGTAGACTGTCATCAAAACCACTAAATGTGTCTAGCATAGAATGACAAATCTTAGTAATCTACGACCAAGTAGACTGTCATCAAAACCACGAAATGTGTCTAGCATAGCATGACAAATCTTAGTAATCTACGAAAGACTCATCAAAACCACGAAATGTGTCTAGCATAGAATGACAAATCTTAGTAATCTACGACCAAGTAGACTATCATCAAAACCACGAAATGTGTCTAGCATAGAATGACAAATCTTAGTAATCTACGACAGCCTGTCATCAAAACCACGAAATGTGTCTAGCATAGAATGACAAATCTTAGTAATCTACGACAGAGTGTCATCAAAACCACGAAATGTGTCTAGCATAGAATGACAAATCTTAGTAATCTACGACCAAGTAGACTGTCATCAAAACCACGAAATGTGTCTAGCATAGAATGACAAATCTTAGTAATCTACGACCAAGTAGACTGTCATCAAAATCACTAAATGTGTCTAGCATAGAATGACAAATCTTAGTAATCTACGACCAAGTAGACTGTCAGCAAAACCACGAAATGTGTCTAGCATAGAATGACAAATCTTAGTAATCTACGACCGACTGTCATCAAAACCACGAAATGTGTCTAGCATAGAATGACAAATCTTAGTAATCTACGACCAAGTAGACTGTCATCAAAACCACGAAATGTGTCTAGCATAGCATGACAAATCTTAGTAATCTACGACAGACTGTCATAAAAACCACGAAATGTGTCTAGCATAGAATGACAAATCTTAGTAATCTACGACCAAGTAGACTGTCATCAAAACCACGAAATGTGTCTAGCATAGCATGATAAATCTTAGTAATCTACGACAGACTGTCATCAAAACCACGAAATGTGTCTAGCATAGAATGACAAATCTTAGTAATCTACGACAAACTGCCATCAAAACCACGAAATGTGTCTAGCAGAGAATGACAAATCTTAGTAATCTACGACCAAGTAGACTGTCATCAAAACCACTAAATGTGTCTAGCATAGCATGACAAATCTTATTAATCTACGACAGACTGTCAACAAAACCACGAAATGTGTCTAGCATAGAATGACAAATCTTAGTAATCTACGACCAAGTAGACTGTCATCAAAACCACGAAATGTGTCTAGCATAGAATGACAAATCTTAGTAATCTACGACCAAGTAGACTGTCAGCAAAACCACGAAATGTGTCTAGCATAGAATGACAAATCTTAGTAATCTACGACAGACTGTCATCAAAACCACGAAATGTGTCTAGCATAGAATGACAAATCTTAGTAATCTACGACAGACTGTCATAAAAACCACGAAACGTGTCTAGCATAGAATGACAAATCTTAGTAATCTACGACCAAGTAGACTGTCATCAAAACCACGAAATGTGTCTAGCATAGCATGACAAATCTTAGTAATCTACCAAAGACTGTCATCAAAACCACGAAATGTGTCTAGCATAGAATGACAAATCTTAGTAATCTACGACCAAGTAGACTGTCATCAAAACCACGAAATGTGTCTAGCATAGCATGACAAATCTTATTAATCTACGACAGACTGTCAGCAAAACCACGAAATGTGTCTAGCATAGCATGACAAATCTTAGTAATCTACGAAAGAATGTCATCAAAACCACGAAATGTGTCTAGCATAGAATGACAAATCTTAGTAATCTACGACCAAGTAGACTGTCATCAAAACCACGAAATGTGTCTAGCATAGCATGACAAATCTTAGTAATCTACGACAGACTGTCATAAAAACCACGAAATGTGTCTAGCATAGAATGACAAATCTTAGTAATCTACGACCAAGTAGACTGTCATCAAAACCACGAAATGTGTCTAGCATAGCATGATAAATCTTAGTAATCTACGACAGACTGTCATCAAAACCACGAAATGTGTCTAGCATAGAATGACAAATCTTAGTAATCTACGACAAACTACCATCAAAACCACGAAATGTGTCTAGCAGAGAATGACAAATCTTAGTAATCTACGACCAAGTAGACTGTCATCAAAACCACTAAATGTGTCTAGCATAGCATGACAAATCTTATTAATCTACGACAGACTGTCAACAAAACCACGAAATGTGTCTAGTATAGAATGACAAATCTTAGTAATCTACGACCAAGTAGACTGTCATCAAAACCACGAAATGTGTCTAGCATAGAATGACAAATCTTAGTAATCTACGACCAAGTAGACTGTCATCAAAACCACGAAATGTGTCTAGCATAGAATGACAAATCTTAGTAATCTACGACAGTCTGTCATCAAAACCACGAAATGTGTCTAGCATAGAATGACAAATCTTAGTAATCTACGACCAAGTAGACTGTCATCAAAACCACTAAATGTGTCTAGCCTAGAATGACAAATCTTAGTAATCTACGATAGAGTGTCATCAAAACCACGAAATGTGTCTAGCATAGAATGACAAATCTTAGTAATCTACGACCAAGTAGACTGTCATCAAAACCACGAAATGTGTCTAGCATAGAATGACAAATCTTAGTAATCTACGACCAAGTAGACTGTCATCAAAATCACTAAATGTGTCTAGCATAGAATGACAAATCTTAGTAATCTACGACCAAGTAGACTGTCAGCAAAACCACGAAATGTGTCTAGCATAGAATGACAAATCTTAGTAATCTACGACAGACTGTCATCAAAACCACGAAATGTTTCTAGCATAGAATGACAAATCTTAGTAATCTACAACACACTGTCATAAAAACCACGAAATGTGTCTAGGATAGAATGACAAATCTTAGTAATCTACGACCAAGTAGACTGTCATCAAAACCACGAAATGTGTCTAGCATAGCATGACAAATCTTAGTAATCTACGAAAGACTGTCATCAAAACCACGAAATGTGTCTAGCATAGAATGACAAATCTTAGTAATCTACGACAGACTGTCATCAAAACCACGAAATGTGTCTAGCAGAGAATGACAAATCTTAGTAATCTACGACCAAGTAGACTGTCATCAAAACCACTAAATGTGTCTAGCATAGAATGACAAATCTTATTAATCTACGACAGACTGTCATCAAAACCACGAAATGTGTCTAGCATAGAATGACAAATCTTAGTAATCTACGACCAAGTAGACTGTCATCAAAACCACTAAATGTGTCTAGCATAGAATGACAAATCTTAGCAATCTACGACCAAGTAGACTGTCATCAAAAACCACGAAATGTGTCTAGCATAGAATGACAAATCTTAGTAATCTACGACAGACTGTCATCAAAACCACGAAATGTGTCTAGCATAGAATGACAAATCTTAGTAATCTACGACCAAGTAGACTGTCATCAAAACCACTAAATGTGTCTAGCATAGAATGACAAATCTTAGTAATCTACGACCAAGTAGACTGTCATCAAAACCACGAAATATGTCTAGCATAGAATGACAAATCTTAGTAATCTACGACCAAGTAGACTGTCATCAAAACCACTAAATGTGTCTAGCATAGAATGACAAATCTTAGTAATCTACGACCAAGTAGACTGTCATCAAAACCACGAAATGTGTCTAGCATAGAATGACAAATCTTAGTAATCTACGACAGACTGTCATCAAAACCACGAAATGTGTCTAGCATAGAATGACAAATCTTAGTAATCTACGACAGACTGTCATAAAAACCACAAAATGTGTCTAGCATAGAATGACAAATCTTAGTAATCTACGACCAAGTAGACTTTCATCAAAACCACGAAATGTGTCTAGCATAGCATGATAAATCTTAGTAATCTACGACAGACTGTCATAAAAACCACGAAATGTGTCTAGCATAGAATGACAAATCTTAGTAATCTACGACCAAGTAGACTGTCATCAAAACCACGAAATGTGTCTAGCATAGCATGATAAATCTTAGTAATCTACGACAGACTGTCATCAAAACCACGAAATGTGTCTAGCATAGAATGACAAATCTTAGTAATCTACGACAAACTACCATCAAAACCACGAAATGTGTCTAGCAGAGAATGACAAATCTTAGTAATCTACGACCAAGTAGACTGTCATCAAAACCACTAAATGTGTCTAGCATAGCATGACAAATCTTATTAATCTACGACAGACTGTCAACAAAACCACGAAATGTGTCTAGTATAGAATGACAAATCTTAGTAATCTACGACCAAGTAGACTGTCATCAAAACCACGAAATGTGTCTAGCATAGAATGACAAATCTTAGTAATCTACGACCAAGTAGACTGTCATCAAAACCACGAAATGTGTCTAGCATAGAATGACAAATCTTAGTAATCTACGACAGTCTGTCATCAAAACCACGAAATGTGTCTAGCATAGAATGACAAATCTTAGTAATCTACGACCAAGTAGACTGTCATCAAAACCACTAAATGTGTCTAGCCTAGAATGACAAATCTTAGTAATCTACGATAGAGTGTCATCAAAACCACGAAATGTGTCTAGCATAGAATGACAAATCTTAGTAATCTACGACCAAGTAGACTGTCATCAAAACCACGAAATGTGTCTAGCATAGAATGACAAATCTTAGTAATCTACGACCAAGTAGACTGTCATCAAAATCACTAAATGTGTCTAGCATAGAATGACAAATCTTAGTAATCTACGACCAAGTAGACTGTCAGCAAAACCACGAAATGTGTCTAGCATAGAATGACAAATCTTAGTAATCTACGACAGACTGTCATCAAAACCACGAAATGTTTCTAGCATAGAATGACAAATCTTAGTAATCTACAACACACTGTCATAAAAACCACGAAATGTGTCTAGGATAGAATGACAAATCTTAGTAATCTACGACCAAGTAGACTGTCATCAAAACCACGAAATGTGTCTAGCATAGCATGACAAATCTTAGTAATCTACGAAAGACTGTCATCAAAACCACGAAATGTGTCTAGCATAGAATGACAAATCTTAGTAATCTACGACAGACTGTCATCAAAACCACGAAATGTGTCTAGCAGAGAATGACAAATCTTAGTAATCTACGACCAAGTAGACTGTCATCAAAACCACTAAATGTGTCTAGCATAGAATGACAAATCTTATTAATCTACGACAGACTGTCATCAAAACCACGAAATGTGTCTAGCATAGAATGACAAATCTTAGTAATCTACGACCAAGTAGACTGTCATCAAAACCACTAAATGTGTCTAGCATAGAATGACAAATCTTAGCAATCTACGACCAAGTAGACTGTCATCAAAAACCACGAAATGTGTCTAGCATAGAATGACAAATCTTAGTAATCTACGACAGACTGTCATCAAAACCACGAAATGTGTCTAGCATAGAATGACAAATCTTAGTAATCTACGACCAAGTAGACTGTCATCAAAACCACTAAATGTGTCTAGCATAGAATGACAAATCTTAGTAATCTACGACCAAGTAGACTGTCATCAAAACCACGAAATATGTCTAGCATAGAATGACAAATCTTAGTAATCTACGACCAAGTAGACTGTCATCAAAACCACTAAATGTGTCTAGCATAGAATGACAAATCTTAGTAATCTACGACCAAGTAGACTGTCATCAAAACCACGAAATGTGTCTAGCATAGAATGACAAATCTTAGTAATCTACGACAGACTGTCATCAAAACCACGAAATGTGTCTAGCATAGAATGACAAATCTTAGTAATCTACGACAGACTGTCATAAAAACCACAAAATGTGTCTAGCATAGAATGACAAATCTTAGTAATCTACGACCAAGTAGACTTTCATCAAAACCACGAAATGTGTCTAGCATAGCATGATAAATCTTAGTAATCTACGACAGACTGTCATCAAAACCACGAAATGTGTCTAGCATAGAATGACAAATCTTAGTAATCCACGACAGACTGTCAGCAAAACCACGAAATGTGTCTAGCATAGCATGACAAATCTTAGTAATCTACGAAAGACTGTCATCAAAACCACGAAATGTGTCTAGCATAGAATGACAAATCTTAGTAATCTACGACAGACTGTCATCAAAACCACGAAATGTGTCTAGCATAGAATGACAAATCTTAGTAATCTACGACAGAGTGTCATCAAAACCACGAAATGTGTCTAGCATAGAATGACAAATCTTAGTAATCTACGACCAAGTAGACTGTCATCAAAACCACGAAATGTGTCTAGCATAGAATGACAAATCTTAGTAATCTACGACCAAGTAGACTGTCATCAAAATCACTAAATGTGTCTAGCATAGAATGACAAATCTTAGTAATCTACGACCAAGTAGACTGTCAGCAAAACCACGAAATGTGTCTAGCATAGAATGACAAATCTTAGTAATCTACGACAGACTGTCATCAAAACCACGAAATGTGTCTAGCATAGAATGACAAATCTTAGTAATCTACGACAGACTGTCATAAAAACCACGAAATGTGTCTAGCATAGAATGACAAATCTTAGTAATCTACGACCAAGTAGACTGTCATCAAAACCACGAAATGTGTCTAGCATAGCATAATAAATCTTAGTAATCTACGACAGACTGTCATCAAAACCACGAAATGTGTCTAGCATAGAATGACAAATCTTAGTAATCTACGACAAACTGCCATCAAAACCACGAAATGTGTCTAGCAGAGAATGACAAATCTTAGTAATCTACGACCAAGTAGACTGTCATCAAAACCACTAAATGTGTCTAGCATAGCATGACAAATCTTATTAATCTACGACAGACTGTCAACAAAACCACGAAATGTGTCTAGCATAGAATGACAAATCTTAGTAATCTACGACCAAGTAGACTGTCATCAAAACCACGAAATGTGTCTAGCATAGAATGACAAATCTTAGTAATCTACGACCAAGTAGACTTTCATCAAAACCACGAAATGTGTCTAGCATAGAATGACAAATCTTAGTAATCTACGACAGTCTGTCATCAAAACCACGAAATGTGTCTAGCATAGAATGACAAATCTTAGTAATCTACGACCAAGTAGACTGTCATCAAAACCACGAAATGTGTCTAGCATAGAATGACAAATCTTAGTAATCTACGACCAAGTAGACTGTCATCAAAACCACTAAATGTGTCTAGCATAGAATGACAAATCTTAGTAATCTACGACCAAGTAGACTGTCATCAAAACCACGAAATGTGTCTAGCATAGCATGACAAATCTTAGTAATCTACGAAAGACTCATCAAAACCACGAAATGTGTCTAGCATAGAATGACAAATCTTAGTAATCTACGACAGACTGTCATCAAAACCACGAAATGTGTCTAGCAGCATAGAATGACAAATCTTAGTAATCTACGAAAGACTGTCATCAAAACCACGAAATGTGTCTAGCATAGAATGACAAATCTTATTAATCTACGACAGACTGTCATCAAAACCACGAAATGTGTCTAGCATAGCATGACAAATCTTAGTAATCTACGAAAGACTGTCATCAAAACCACGAAATGTGTCTAGCATAGAATGACAAATCTTAGTAATCTACGACCAAGTAGACTGTCATCAAATCCACGAAATGTGTCTAGCATAGCATGACAAATCTTAGTAATCTACGACAGACTGTCATAAAAACCACGAAATGTGTCTAGCATAGAATGACAAATCTTAGTAATCTACGACCAAGTAGACTGTCATCAAAACCACGAAATGTGTCTAGCATAGCATGATAAATCTTAGTAATCTACGACAGACTGTCATCAAAACCACGAAATGTGTCTAGCATAGAATGGCAAATCTTAGTAATCTACGACAAACTGCCATCAAAACCACGAAATGTGTCTAGCAGAGAATGACAAATCTTAGTAATCTACGACCAAGTAGACTGTCATCAAAACCACTAAATGTGTCTAGCATAGCATGACAAATCTTATTAATCTACGACAGACTGTCAACAAAACCACGAAATGTGTCTAGCATAGAATGACAAATCTTAGTAATCTACGACCAAGTAGACTGTCATCAAAACCACGAAATGTGTCTAGCATAGAATGACAAATCTTAGTAATCTACGACCAAGTAGACTGTCATCAAAATCACTAAATGTGTCTAGCATAGAATGACAAATCTTAGTAATCTACGACCAAGTAGACTGTCAGAAAAACCACGAAATGTGTCTAGCATAGAATGACAAATCTTAGTAATCTACGACAGACTGTCATCAAAACCACGAAATGTGTCTAGCATAGAATGACAAATCTTAGTAATCTACGACAGACTGTCATAAAAACCACGAAATGTGTCTAGCATAGAATGACAAATCTTAGTAATCTACGACCAAGTAGACTGTCATCAAAACCACGAAATGTGTCTAGCATAGCATGACAAATCTTAGTAATCTACGAAAGACTGTCATCAAAACCACGAAATGTGTCTAGCATAGAATGACAAATCTTAGTAATCTACGACAGACTGTCATCAAAACCACGAAATGTGTCTAGCAGAGAATGACAAATCTTAGTAATCTACGACCAAGTAGACTGTCATCAAAACCACGAAATGTGTCTAGCATAGCATGACAAATCTTATTAATCTACGACAGACTGTCAGCAAAACCACGAAATGTGTCTAGCATAGCATGACAAATCTTAGTAATCTACGAAAGAATGTCATCAAAACCACGAAATGTGTCTAGCATAGAATGACAAATCTTAGTAATCTACGACCAAGTAGACTGTCATCAAAACCACGAAATGTGTCTAGCATAGCATGACAAATCTTAGTAATCTACGACAGACTGTCATAAAAACCACGAAATGTGTCTAGCATAGAATGACAAATCTTAGTAATCTACGACCAAGTAGACTGTCATCAAAACCACGAAATGTGTCTAGCATAGCATGATAAATCTTAGTAATCTACGACAGACTGTCATCAAAACCACGAAATGTGTCTAGCATAGAATGACAAATCTTAGTAATCTACGACAAACTGCCATCAAAACCACGAAATGTGTCTAGCAGAGAATGACAAATCTTAGTAATCTACGACCAAGTAGACTGTCATCAAAACCACGAAATGTGTCTAGCATAGAATGACAAATCTTAGTAATCTACGACAGACTGTCAGCAAAACCACGAAATGTGTCTAGCATAGCATGACAAATCTTAGTAATCTACGACAGACTGTCATCAAAACCACGAAATGTGTCTAGCATAGCATGACAAATCTTAGTAATCTACGAAAGACTGTCATCAAAACCACGAAATGTGTCTAGCATAGAATGACAAATCTTAGTAATCTACGACCAAGTAGACTGTCATCAAAACCACGAAATGTGTCTAGCATAGCATGACAAATCTTAGTAATCTACGACAGACTGTCATAAAAACCACGAAATGTGTCTAGCATAGAATGACAAATTTCAGTAATCTACGACCAAGTAGACTGTCATCAAAACCACGAAATGTGTCTAGCATAGCATGATAAATCTTAGTAATCTACGACAGACTGTCATCAAAACCACGAAATGTGTCTAGCATAGAATGGCAAATCTTAGTAATCTACGACAAACTGCCATCAAAACCACGAAATGTGTCTAGCAGAGAATGACAAATCTTAGTAATCTACGACCAAGTAGACTGTCATCAAAACCACTAAATGTGTCTAGCATAGCATGACAAATCTTATTAATCTACGACAGACTGTCAACAAAACCACGAAATGTGTCTAGCATAGAATGACAAATCTTAGTAATCTACGACCAAGTAGACTGTCATCAAAACCACGAAATGTGTCTAGCATAGAATGACAAATCTTAGTAATCTACGACAGACTGTCATCAAAACCACGAAATGTGTCTAGCATAGAATGACAAATCTTAGTAATCTACGACAGACTGTCATAAAAACCACGAAATGTGTCTAGCATAGAATGACAAATCTTAGTAATCTACGACCAAGTAGACTGTCATCAAAACCACGAAATGTGTCTAGCATAGCATGACAAATCTTAGTAATCTACGAAAGACTGTCATCAAAACCACGAAATGTGTCTAGCATAGAATGACAAATCTTAGTAATCTACGACAGACTGTCATCAAAACCACGAAATGTGTCTAGCAGAGAATGACAAATCTTAGTAATCTACGACCAAGTAGACTGTCATCAAAACCACGAAATGTGTCTAGCATAGCATGACAAATCTTATTAATCTACGACAGACTGTCAGCAAAACCACGAAATGTGTCTAGCATAGCATGACAAATCTTAGTAATCTACGAAAGAATGTCATCAAAACCACGAAATGTGTCTAGCATAGAATGACAAATCTTAGTAATCTACGACCAAGTAGACTGTCATCAAAACCACGAAATGTGTCTAGCATAGCATGACAAATCTTAGTAATCTACGACAGACTGTCATAAAAACCACGAAATGTGTCTAGCATAGAATGACAAATCTTAGTAATCTACGACCAAGTAGACTGTCATCAAAACCACGAAATGTGTCTAGCATAGCATGATAAATCTTAGTAATCTACGACAGACTGTCATAAAAACCACGAAATGTGTCTAGCATAGAATGACAAATCTTAGTAATCTACGACCAAGTAGACTGTCATCAAAACCACTAAATGTGTCTAGCCTAGAATGACAAATCTTAGTAATCTACGATAGAGTGTCATCAAAACCACGAAATGTGTCTAGCATAGAATGACAAATCTTAGTAATCTACGACCAAGTAGACTGTCATCAAAACCACGAAATGTGTCTAGCATAGAATGACAAATCTTAGTAATCTACGACCAAGTAGACTGTCATCAAAATCACTAAATGTGTCTAGCATAGAATGACAAATCTTAGTAATCTACGACCAAGTAGACTGTCAGCAAAACCACGAAATGTGTCTAGCATAGAATGACAAATCTTAGTAATCTACGACAGACTGTCATCAAAACCACGAAATGTTTCTAGCATAGAATGACAAATCTTAGTAATCTACAACACACTGTCATAAAAACCACGAAATGTGTCTAGGATAGAATGACAAATCTTAGTAATCTACGACCAAGTAGACTGTCATCAAAACCACGAAATGTGTCTAGCATAGCATGACAAATCTTAGTAATCTACGAAAGACTGTCATCAAAACCACGAAATGTGTCTAGCATAGAATGACAAATCTTAGTAATCTACGACAGACTGTCATCAAAACCACGAAATGTGTCTAGCAGAGAATGACAAATCTTAGTAATCTACGACCAAGTAGACTGTCATCAAAACCACTAAATGTGTCTAGCATAGAATGACAAATCTTATTAATCTACGACAGACTGTCATCAAAACCACGAAATGTGTCTAGCATAGAATGACAAATCTTAGTAATCTACGACCAAGTAGACTGTCATCAAAACCACTAAATGTGTCTAGCATAGAATGACAAATCTTAGCAATCTACGACCAAGTAGACTGTCATCAAAAACCACGAAATGTGTCTAGCATAGAATGACAAATCTTAGTAATCTACGACAGACTGTCATCAAAACCACGAAATGTGTCTAGCATAGAATGACAAATCTTAGTAATCTACGACCAAGTAGACTGTCATCAAAACCACTAAATGTGTCTAGCATAGAATGACAAATCTTAGTAATCTACGACCAAGTAGACTGTCATCAAAACCACGAAATATGTCTAGCATAGAATGACAAATCTTAGTAATCTACGACCAAGTAGACTGTCATCAAAACCACTAAATGTGTCTAGCATAGAATGACAAATCTTAGTAATCTACGACCAAGTAGACTGTCATCAAAACCACGAAATGTGTCTAGCATAGAATGACAAATCTTAGTAATCTACGACAGACTGTCATCAAAACCACGAAATGTGTCTAGCATAGAATGACAAATCTTAGTAATCTACGACAGACTGTCATAAAAACCACAAAATGTGTCTAGCATAGAATGACAAATCTTAGTAATCTACGACCAAGTAGACTTTCATCAAAACCACGAAATGTGTCTAGCATAGCATGATAAATCTTAGTAATCTACGACAGACTGTCATAAAAACCACGAAATGTGTCTAGCATAGAATGACAAATCTTAGTAATCTACGACCAAGTAGACTGTCATCAAAACCACGAAATGTGTCTAGCATAGCATGATAAATCTTAGTAATCTACGACAGACTGTCATCAAAACCACGAAATGTGTCTAGCATAGAATGACAAATCTTAGTAATCTACGACAAACTACCATCAAAACCACGAAATGTGTCTAGCAGAGAATGACAAATCTTAGTAATCTACGACCAAGTAGACTGTCATCAAAACCACTAAATGTGTCTAGCATAGCATGACAAATCTTATTAATCTACGACAGACTGTCAACAAAACCACGAAATGTGTCTAGTATAGAATGACAAATCTTAGTAATCTACGACCAAGTAGACTGTCATCAAAACCACGAAATGTGTCTAGCATAGAATGACAAATCTTAGTAATCTACGACCAAGTAGACTGTCATCAAAACCACGAAATGTGTCTAGCATAGAATGACAAATCTTAGTAATCTACGACAGTCTGTCATCAAAACCACGAAATGTGTCTAGCATAGAATGACAAATCTTAGTAATCTACGACCAAGTAGACTGTCATCAAAACCACTAAATGTGTCTAGCCTAGAATGACAAATCTTAGTAATCTACGATAGAGTGTCATCAAAACCACGAAATGTGTCTAGCATAGAATGACAAATCTTAGTAATCTACGACCAAGTAGACTGTCATCAAAACCACGAAATGTGTCTAGCATAGAATGACAAATCTTAGTAATCTACGACCAAGTAGACTGTCATCAAAATCACTAAATGTGTCTAGCATAGAATGACAAATCTTAGTAATCTACGACCAAGTAGACTGTCAGCAAAACCACGAAATGTGTCTAGCATAGAATGACAAATCTTAGTAATCTACGACAGACTGTCATCAAAACCACGAAATGTTTCTAGCATAGAATGACAAATCTTAGTAATCTACAACACACTGTCATAAAAACCACGAAATGTGTCTAGGATAGAATGACAAATCTTAGTAATCTACGACCAAGTAGACTGTCATCAAAACCACGAAATGTGTCTAGCATAGCATGACAAATCTTAGTAATCTACGAAAGACTGTCATCAAAACCACGAAATGTGTCTAGCATAGAATGACAAATCTTAGTAATCTACGACAGACTGTCATCAAAACCACGAAATGTGTCTAGCAGAGAATGACAAATCTTAGTAATCTACGACCAAGTAGACTGTCATCAAAACCACTAAATGTGTCTAGCATAGAATGACAAATCTTATTAATCTACGACAGACTGTCATCAAAACCACGAAATGTGTCTAGCATAGAATGACAAATCTTAGTAATCTACGACCAAGTAGACTGTCATCAAAACCACTAAATGTGTCTAGCATAGAATGACAAATCTTAGCAATCTACGACCAAGTAGACTGTCATCAAAAACCACGAAATGTGTCTAGCATAGAATGACAAATCTTAGTAATCTACGACAGACTGTCATCAAAACCACGAAATGTGTCTAGCATAGAATGACAAATCTTAGTAATCTACGACCAAGTAGACTGTCATCAAAACCACTAAATGTGTCTAGCATAGAATGACAAATCTTAGTAATCTACGACCAAGTAGACTGTCATCAAAACCACGAAATATGTCTAGCATAGAATGACAAATCTTAGTAATCTACGACCAAGTAGACTGTCATCAAAACCACTAAATGTGTCTAGCATAGAATGACAAATCTTAGTAATCTACGACCAAGTAGACTGTCATCAAAACCACGAAATGTGTCTAGCATAGAATGACAAATCTTAGTAATCTACGACAGACTGTCATCAAAACCACGAAATGTGTCTAGCATAGAATGACAAATCTTAGTAATCTACGACAGACTGTCATAAAAACCACAAAATGTGTCTAGCATAGAATGACAAATCTTAGTAATCTACGACCAAGTAGACTTTCATCAAAACCACGAAATGTGTCTAGCATAGCATGATAAATCTTAGTAATCTACGACAGACTGTCATCAAAACCACGAAATGTGTCTAGCATAGAATGACAAATCTTAGTAATCCACGACAGACTGTCAGCAAAACCACGAAATGTGTCTAGCATAGCATGACAAATCTTAGTAATCTACGAAAGACTGTCATCAAAACCACGAAATGTGTCTAGCATAGAATGACAAATCTTAGTAATCTACGACAGACTGTCATCAAAACCACGAAATGTGTCTAGCATAGAATGACAAATCTTAGTAATCTACGACAGAGTGTCATCAAAACCACGAAATGTGTCTAGCATAGAATGACAAATCTTAGTAATCTACGACCAAGTAGACTGTCATCAAAACCACGAAATGTGTCTAGCATAGAATGACAAATCTTAGTAATCTACGACCAAGTAGACTGTCATCAAAATCACTAAATGTGTCTAGCATAGAATGACAAATCTTAGTAATCTACGACCAAGTAGACTGTCAGCAAAACCACGAAATGTGTCTAGCATAGAATGACAAATCTTAGTAATCTACGACAGACTGTCATCAAAACCACGAAATGTGTCTAGCATAGAATGACAAATCTTAGTAATCTACGACAGACTGTCATAAAAACCACGAAATGTGTCTAGCATAGAATGACAAATCTTAGTAATCTACGACCAAGTAGACTGTCATCAAAACCACGAAATGTGTCTAGCATAGCATAATAAATCTTAGTAATCTACGACAGACTGTCATCAAAACCACGAAATGTGTCTAGCATAGAATGACAAATCTTAGTAATCTACGACAAACTGCCATCAAAACCACGAAATGTGTCTAGCAGAGAATGACAAATCTTAGTAATCTACGACCAAGTAGACTGTCATCAAAACCACTAAATGTGTCTAGCATAGCATGACAAATCTTATTAATCTACGACAGACTGTCAACAAAACCACGAAATGTGTCTAGCATAGAATGACAAATCTTAGTAATCTACGACCAAGTAGACTGTCATCAAAACCACGAAATGTGTCTAGCATAGAATGACAAATCTTAGTAATCTACGACCAAGTAGACTTTCATCAAAACCACGAAATGTGTCTAGCATAGAATGACAAATCTTAGTAATCTACGACAGTCTGTCATCAAAACCACGAAATGTGTCTAGCATAGAATGACAAATCTTAGTAATCTACGACCAAGTAGACTGTCATCAAAACCACGAAATGTGTCTAGCATAGAATGACAAATCTTAGTAATCTACGACCAAGTAGACTGTCATCAAAACCACTAAATGTGTCTAGCATAGAATGACAAATCTTAGTAATCTACGACCAAGTAGACTGTCATCAAAACCACGAAATGTGTCTAGCATAGCATGACAAATCTTAGTAATCTACGAAAGACTCATCAAAACCACGAAATGTGTCTAGCATAGAATGACAAATCTTAGTAATCTACGACAGACTGTCATCAAAACCACGAAATGTGTCTAGCAGCATAGAATGACAAATCTTAGTAATCTACGAAAGACTGTCATCAAAACCACGAAATGTGTCTAGCATAGAATGACAAATCTTATTAATCTACGACAGACTGTCATCAAAACCACGAAATGTGTCTAGCATAGCATGACAAATCTTAGTAATCTACGAAAGACTGTCATCAAAACCACGAAATGTGTCTAGCATAGAATGACAAATCTTAGTAATCTACGACCAAGTAGACTGTCATCAAATCCACGAAATGTGTCTAGCATAGCATGACAAATCTTAGTAATCTACGACAGACTGTCATAAAAACCACGAAATGTGTCTAGCATAGAATGACAAATCTTAGTAATCTACGACCAAGTAGACTGTCATCAAAACCACGAAATGTGTCTAGCATAGCATGATAAATCTTAGTAATCTACGACAGACTGTCATCAAAACCACGAAATGTGTCTAGCATAGAATGGCAAATCTTAGTAATCTACGACAAACTGCCATCAAAACCACGAAATGTGTCTAGCAGAGAATGACAAATCTTAGTAATCTACGACCAAGTAGACTGTCATCAAAACCACTAAATGTGTCTAGCATAGCATGACAAATCTTATTAATCTACGACAGACTGTCAACAAAACCACGAAATGTGTCTAGCATAGAATGACAAATCTTAGTAATCTACGACCAAGTAGACTGTCATCAAAACCACGAAATGTGTCTAGCATAGAATGACAAATCTTAGTAATCTACGACCAAGTAGACTGTCATCAAAATCACTAAATGTGTCTAGCATAGAATGACAAATCTTAGTAATCTACGACCAAGTAGACTGTCAGAAAAACCACGAAATGTGTCTAGCATAGAATGACAAATCTTAGTAATCTACGACAGACTGTCATCAAAACCACGAAATGTGTCTAGCATAGAATGACAAATCTTAGTAATCTACGACAGACTGTCATAAAAACCACGAAATGTGTCTAGCATAGAATGACAAATCTTAGTAATCTACGACCAAGTAGACTGTCATCAAAACCACGAAATGTGTCTAGCATAGCATGACAAATCTTAGTAATCTACGAAAGACTGTCATCAAAACCACGAAATGTGTCTAGCATAGAATGACAAATCTTAGTAATCTACGACAGACTGTCATCAAAACCACGAAATGTGTCTAGCAGAGAATGACAAATCTTAGTAATCTACGACCAAGTAGACTGTCATCAAAACCACGAAATGTGTCTAGCATAGCATGACAAATCTTATTAATCTACGACAGACTGTCAGCAAAACCACGAAATGTGTCTAGCATAGCATGACAAATCTTAGTAATCTACGAAAGAATGTCATCAAAACCACGAAATGTGTCTAGCATAGAATGACAAATCTTAGTAATCTACGACCAAGTAGACTGTCATCAAAACCACGAAATGTGTCTAGCATAGCATGACAAATCTTAGTAATCTACGACAGACTGTCATAAAAACCACGAAATGTGTCTAGCATAGAATGACAAATCTTAGTAATCTACGACCAAGTAGACTGTCATCAAAACCACGAAATGTGTCTAGCATAGCATGATAAATCTTAGTAATCTACGACAGACTGTCATCAAAACCACGAAATGTGTCTAGCATAGAATGACAAATCTTAGTAATCTACGACAAACTGCCATCAAAACCACGAAATGTGTCTAGCAGAGAATGACAAATCTTAGTAATCTACGACCAAGTAGACTGTCATCAAAACCACGAAATGTGTCTAGCATAGAATGACAAATCTTAGTAATCTACGACAGACTGTCAGCAAAACCACGAAATGTGTCTAGCATAGCATGACAAATCTTAGTAATCTACGACAGACTGTCATCAAAACCACGAAATGTGTCTAGCATAGCATGACAAATCTTATTAATCTACGAAAGACTGTCATCAAAACCACGAAATGTGTCTAGCATAGAATGACAAATCTTAGTAATCTACGACCAAGTAGACTGTCATCAAAACCACGAAATGTGTCTAGCATAGCATGACAAATCTTAGTAATCTACGACAGACTGTCATAAAAACCACGAAATGTGTCTAGCATAGAATGACAAATTTCAGTAATCTACGACCAAGTAGACTGTCATCAAAACCACGAAATGTGTCTAGCATAGCATGATAAATCTTAGTAATCTACGACAGACTGTCATCAAAACCACGAAATGTGTCTAGCATAGAATGGCAAATCTTAGTAATCTACGACAAACTGCCATCAAAACCACGAAATGTGTCTAGCAGAGAATGACAAATCTTAGTAATCTACGACCAAGTAGACTGTCATCAAAACCACTAAATGTGTCTAGCATAGCATGACAAATCTTATTAATCTACGACAGACTGTCAACAAAACCACGAAATGTGTCTAGCATAGAATGACAAATCTTAGTAATCTACGACCAAGTAGACTGTCATCAAAACCACGAAATGTGTCTAGCATAGAATGACAAATCTTAGTAATCTACGACAGACTGTCATCAAAACCACGAAATGTGTCTAGCATAGAATGACAAATCTTAGTAATCTACGACAGACTGTCATAAAAACCACGAAATGTGTCTAGCATAGAATGACAAATCTTAGTAATCTACGACCAAGTAGACTGTCATCAAAACCACGAAATGTGTCTAGCATAGCATGACAAATCTTAGTAATCTACGAAAGACTGTCATCAAAACCACGAAATGTGTCTAGCATAGAATGACAAATCTTAGTAATCTACGACAGACTGTCATCAAAACCACGAAATGTGTCTAGCAGAGAATGACAAATCTTAGTAATCTACGACCAAGTAGACTGTCATCAAAACCACGAAATGTGTCTAGCATAGCATGACAAATCTTATTAATCTACGACAGACTGTCAGCAAAACCACGAAATGTGTCTAGCATAGCATGACAAATCTTAGTAATCTACGAAAGAATGTCATCAAAACCACGAAATGTGTCTAGCATAGAATGACAAATCTTAGTAATCTACGACCAAGTAGACTGTCATCAAAACCACGAAATGTGTCTAGCATAGCATGACAAATCTTAGTAATCTACGACAGACTGTCATAAAAACCACGAAATGTGTCTAGCATAGAATGACAAATCTTAGTAATCTACGACCAAGTAGACTGTCATCAAAACCACGAAATGTGTCTAGCATAGCATGATAAATCTTAGTAATCTACGACAGACTGTCATCAAAACCACGAAATGTGTCTAGCATAGAATGACAAATCTTAGTAATCTACGACAAACTGCCATCAAAACCACGAAATGTGTCTAGCAGAGAATGACAAATCTTAGTAATCTACGACCAAGTAGACTGTCATCAAAACCAAGAAATGTGTCTAGCATAGAATGACAAATCTTATTAATCTACGACAGACTGTCAGCAAAACCACGAAATGTGTCTAGCATAGCATGACAAATCTTAGTAATCTACGAAAGAATGTCATCAAAACCACGAAATGTGTCTAGCATAGAATGACAAATCTTAGTAATCTACGACCAAGTAGACTGTCATCAAAACCACGAAATGTGTCTAGCATAGCATGACAAATCTTAGTAATCTACGACAGACTGTCATAAAAACCACGAAATGTGTCTAGCATAGAATGACAAATCTTAGTAATCTACGACCAAGTAGACTGTCATCAAAACCACGAAATGTGTCTAGCATAGCATGATAAATCTTAGTAATCTACGACAGACTGTCATCAAAACCACGAAATGTGTCTAGCATAGAATGACAAATCTTAGTAATCTACGACAAACTGCCATCAAAACCACGAAATGTGTCTAGCAGAGAATGACAAATCTTAGTAATCTACGACCAAGTAGACTGTCATCAAAACCACTAAATGTGTCTAGCATAGCATGACAAATCTTATTAATCTACGACAGACTGTCAACAAAACCACGAAATGTGTCTAGCATAGAATGACAAATCTTAGTAATCTACGACCAAGTAGACTGTCATCAAAACCACGAAATGTGTCTAGCATAGAATGACAAATCTTAGTAATCTACGACCAAGTAGACTGTCATCAAAACTACGAAATGTGTCTAGCATAGAATGACAAATCTTAGTAATCTACGACAGTCTGTCATCAAAACCACGAAATGTGTCTAGCATAGAATGACAAATCTTAGTAATCTACGACCAAGTAGACTGTCATCAAAACCACTAAATGTGTCTAGCATAGAATGACAAATCTTATTAATCTACGACAGACTGTCATCAAAACCACGAAATGTGTCTAGCATAGCATGACAAATCTTAGTAATCTACGAAAGACTGTCATCAAAACCACGAAATGTGTCTAGCATAGAATGACAAATCTTAGTAATCTACGACCAAGTAGACTGTCATCAAAACCACGAAATGTGTCTAGCATAGCATGACAAATCTTAGTAATCTACGACAGACTGTCATAAAAACCACGAAATGTGTCTAGCATAGAATGACAAATCTTAGTAATCTACGACCAAGTAGACTGTCATCAAAACCACGAAATGTGTCTAGCATAGCATGATAAATCTTAGTAATCTACGACAGACTGTCATCAAAACCACGAAATGTGTCTAGCATAGAATGGCAAATCTTAGTAATCTACGACAAACTGCCATCAAAACCACGAAATGTGTCTAGCAGAGAATGACAAATCTTAGTAATCTACGACCAAGTAGACTGTCATCAAAACCACTAAATGTGTCTAGCATAGCATGACAAATCTTATTAATCTACGACAGACTGTCAACAAAACCACGAAATGTGTCTAGCATAGAATGACAAATCTTAGTAATCTACGACCAAGTAGACTGTCATCAAAACCACGAAATGTGTCTAGCATAGAATGACAAATCTTAGTAATCTACGACCAAGTAGACTGTCATCAAAATCACTAAATGTGTCTAGCATAGAATGACAAATCTTAGTAATCTACGACCAAGTAGACTGTCAGAAAAACCACGAAATGTGTCTAGCATAGAATGACAAATCTTAGTAATCTACGACAGACTGTCATCAAAACCACGAAATGTGTCTAGCATAGAATGACAAATCTTAGTAATCTACGACAGACTGTCATAAAAACCACGAAATGTGTCTAGCATAGAATGACAAATCTTAGTAATCTACGACCAAGTAGACTGTCATCAAAACCACGAAATGTGTCTAGCATAGCATGACAAATCTTAGTAATCTACGAAAGACTGTCATCAAAACCACGAAATGTGTCTAGCATAGAATGACAAATCTTAGTAATCTACGACAGACTGTCATCAAAACCACGAAATGTGTCTAGCAGAGAATGACAAATCTTAGTAATCTACGACCAAGTAGACTGTCATCAAAACCACGAAATGTGTCTAGCATAGCATGACAAATCTTATTAATCTACGACAGACTGTCAGCAAAACCACGAAATGTGTCTAGCATAGCATGACAAATCTTAGTAATCTACGAAAGAATGTCATCAAAACCACGAAATGTGTCTAGCATAGAATGACAAATCTTAGTAATCTACGACCAAGTAGACTGTCATCAAAACCACGAAATGTGTCTAGCATAGCATGACAAATCTTAGTAATCTACGACAGACTGTCATAAAAACCACGAAATGTGTCTAGCATAGAATGACAAATCTTAGTAATCTACGACCAAGTAGACTGTCATCAAAACCACGAAATGTGTCTAGCATAGCATGATAAATCTTAGTAATCTACGACAGACTGTCATCAAAACCACGAAATGTGTCTAGCATAGAATGACAAATCTTAGTAATCTACGACAAACTGCCATCAAAACCACGAAATGTGTCTAGCAGAGAATGACAAATCTTAGTAATCTACGACCAAGTAGACTGTCATCAAAACCACGAAATGTGTCTAGCATAGAATGACAAATCTTAGTAATCTACGACAGACTGTCAGCAAAACCACGAAATGTGTCTAGCATAGCATGACAAATCTTAGTAATCTACGACAGACTGTCATCAAAACCACGAAATGTGTCTAGCATAGCATGACAAATCTTAGTAATCTACGAAAGACTGTCATCAAAACCACGAAATGTGTCTAGCATAGAATGACAAATCTTAGTAATCTACGACCAAGTAGACTGTCATCAAAACCACGAAATGTGTCTAGCATAGCATGACAAATCTTAGTAATCTACGACAGACTGTCATAAAAACCACGAAATGTGTCTAGCATAGAATGACAAATTTTAGTAATCTACGACCAAGTAGACTGTCATCAAAACCACGAAATGTGTCTAGCATAGCATGATAAATCTTAGTAATCTACGACAGACTGTCATCAAAACCACGAAATGTGTCTAGCATAGAATGGCAAATCTTAGTAATCTACGACAAACTGCCATCAAAACCACGAAATGTGTCTAGCAGAGAATGACAAATCTTAGTAATCTACGACCAAGTAGACTGTCATCAAAACCACTAAATGTGTCTAGCATAGCATGACAAATCTTATTAATCTACGACAGACTGTCAACAAAACCACGAAATGTGTCTAGCATAGAATGACAAATCTTAGTAATCTACGACCAAGTAGACTGTCATCAAAACCACGAAATGTGTCTAGCATAGAATGACAAATCTTAGTAATCTACGACAGACTGTCATCAAAACCACGAAATGTGTCTAGCATAGAATGACAAATCTTAGTAATCTACGACAGACTGTCATAAAAACCACGAAATGTGTCTAGCATAGAATGACAAATCTTAGTAATCTACGACCAAGTAGACTGTCATCAAAACCACGAAATGTGTCTAGCATAGCATGACAAATCTTAGTAATCTACGAAAGACTGTCATCAAAACCACGAAATGTGTCTAGCATAGAATGACAAATCTTAGTAATCTACGACAGACTGTCATCAAAACCACGAAATGTGTCTAGCAGAGAATGACAAATCTTAGTAATCTACGACCAAGTAGACTGTCATCAAAACCACGAAATGTGTCTAGCATAGCATGACAAATCTTATTAATCTACGACAGACTGTCAGCAAAACCACGAAATGTGTCTAGCATAGCATGACAAATCTTAGTAATCTACGAAAGAATGTCATCAAAACCACGAAATGTGTCTAGCATAGAATGACAAATCTTAGTAATCTACGACCAAGTAGACTGTCATCAAAACCACGAAATGTGTCTAGCATAGCATGACAAATCTTAGTAATCTACGACAGACTGTCATAAAAACCACGAAATGTGTCTAGCATAGAATGACAAATCTTAGTAATCTACGACCAAGTAGACTGTCATCAAAACCACGAAATGTGTCTAGCATAGCATGATAAATCTTAGTAATCTACGACAGACTGTCATCAAAACCACGAAATGTGTCTAGCATAGAATGACAAATCTTAGTAATCTACGACAAACTGCCATCAAAACCACGAAATGTGTCTAGCAGAGAATGACAAATCTTAGTAATCTACGACCAAGTAGACTGTCATCAAAACCACGAAATGTGTCTAGCATAGAATGACAAATCTTATTAATCTACGACAGACTGTCAGCAAAACCACGAAATGTGTCTAGCATAGCATGACAAATCTTAGTAATCTACGAAAGAATGTCATCAAAACCACGAAATGTGTCTAGCATAGAATGACAAATCTTAGTAATCTACGACCAAGTAGACTGTCATCAAAACCACGAAATGTGTCTAGCATAGCATGACAAATCTTAGTAATCTACGACAGACTGTCATAAAAACCACGAAATGTGTCTAGCATAGAATGACAAATCTTAGTAATCTACGACCAAGTAGACTGTCATCAAAACCACGAAATGTGTCTAGCATAGCATGATAAATCTTAGTAATCTACGACAGACTGTCATCAAAACCACGAAATGTGTCTAGCATAGAATGACAAATCTTAGTAATCTACGACAAACTGCCATCAAAACCACGAAATGTGTCTAGCAGAGAATGACAAATCTTAGTAATCTACGACCAAGTAGACTGTCATCAAAACCACTAAATGTGTCTAGCATAGCATGACAAATCTTATTAATCTACGACAGACTGTCAACAAAACCACGAAATGTGTCTAGCATAGAATGACAAATCTTAGTAATCTACGACCAAGTAGACTGTCATCAAAACCACAAAATGTGTCTAGCATAGAATGACAAATCTTAGTAATCTACGACCAAGTAGACTGTCATCAAAACCACGAAATGTGTCTAGCATAGAATGACAAATCTTAGTAATCTACGACAGTCTGTCATCAAAACCACGAAATGTGTCTAGCATAGAATGACAAATCTTAGTAATCTACGACCAAGTAGACTGTCATCAAAACCACTAAATGTGTCTAGCATAGAATGACAAATCTTAGTAATCTACGACAGAGTGTCATCAAAACCACGAAATGTGTCTAGCATAGAATGACAAATCTTAGTAATCTACGACCAAGTAGACTGTCATCAAAACCACGAAATGTGTCTAGCATAGAATGACAAATCTTAGTAATCTACGACCAAGTAGACTGTCATCAAAATCACTAAATGTGTCTAGCATAGAATGACAAATCTTAGTAATCTACGACCAAGTAGACTGTCAGCAAAACCACGAAATGTGTCTAGCATAGAATGACAAATCTTAGTAATCTACGACAGACTGTCATCAAAACCACGAAATGTTTCTAGCATAGAATGACAAATCTTAGTAATCTACGACACACTGTCATAAAAACCACGAAATGTGTCTAGCATAGAATGACAAATCTTAGTAATCTACGACCAAGTAGACTGTCATCAAAACCACTAAATGTGTCTAGCATAGCATGACAAATCTTAGTAATCTACGAAAGACTGTCATCAAAACCACGAAATGTGTCTAGCATAGAATGACAAATCTTAGTAATCTACGACAGACTGTCATCAAAACCACGAAATGTGTCTAGCAGAGAATGACAAATCTTAGTAATCTACGACCAAGTAGACTGTCATCAAAACCACTAAATGTGTCTAGCATAGAATGACAAATCTTATTAATCTACGACAGACTGTCATCAAAACCACGAAATGTGTCTAGCATAGAATGACAAATCTTAGTAATCTACGACCAAGTAGACTGTCATCAAAACCACTAAATGTGTCTAGCATAGAATGACAAATCTTAGCAATCTACGACCAAGTAGACTGTCATCAAAAACCACGAAATGTGTCTAGCATAGAATGACAAATCTTAGTAATCTACGACAGACTGTCATCAAAACCACGAAATGTGTCTAGCATAGAATGACAAATCTTAGTAATCTACGACCAAGTAGACTGTCATCAAAACCACTAAATGTGTCTAGCATAGAATGACAAATCTTAGTAATCTACGACCAAGTAGACTGTCATCAAAACCACGAAATATGTCTAGCATAGAATGACAAATCTTAGTAATCTACGACCAAGTAGACTGTCATCAAAACCACGAAATGTGTCTAGCATAGAATGACAAATCTTAGTAATCCACGACAGACTGTCAGCAAAACCACGAAATGTGTCTAGCATAGCATGACAAATCTTAGTAATCTACGAAAGACTGTCATCAAAACCACGAAATGTGTCTAGCATAGAATGACAAATCTTAGTAATCTACGACAGACTGTCATCAAAACCACGAAATGTGTCTAGCATAGAATGACAAATCTTAGTAATCTACGACAGAGTGTCATCAAAACCACGAAATGTGTCTAGCATAGAATGACAAATCTTAGTAATCTACGACCAAGTAGACTGTCATCAAAACCACGAAATGTGTCTAGCATAGAATGACAAATCTTAGTAATCTACGACCAAGTAGACTGTCATCAAAATCACTAAATGTGTCTAGCATAGAATGACAAATCTTAGTAATCTACGACCAAGTAGACTGTCAGCAAAACCACGAAATGTGTCTAGCATAGAATGACAAATCTTAGTAATCTACGACAGACTGTCATCAAAACCACGAAATGTGTCTAGCATAGAATGACAAATCTTAGTAATCTACGACAGACTGTCATAAAAACCACGAAATGTGTCTAGCATAGAATGACAAATCTTAGTAATCTACGACCAAGTAGACTGTCATCAAAACCACGAAATGTGTCTAGCATAGCATAATAAATCTTAGTAATCTACGACAGACTGTCATCAAAACCACGAAATGTGTCTAGCATAGAATGACAAATCTTAGTAATCTACGACAAACTGCCATCAAAACCACGAAATGTGTCTAGCAGAGAATGACAAATCTTAGTAATCTACGACCAAGTAGACTGTCATCAAAACCACGAAATGTGTCTAGCATAGCATGACAAATCTTATTAATCTACGACAGACTGTCAACAAAACCACGAAATGTGTCTAGCATAGAATGACAAATCTTAGTAATCTACGACCAAGTAGACTGTCATCAAAACCACGAAATGTGTCTAGCATAGAATGACAAATCTTAGTAATCTACGACCAAGTAGACTTTCATCAAAACCACGAAATGTGTCTAGCATAGAATGACAAATCTTAGTAATCTACGACAGTCTGTCATCAAAACCACGAAATGTGTCTAGCATAGAATGACAAATCTTAGTAATCTACGACCAAGTAGACTGTCATCAAAACCACTAAATGTGTCTAGCATAGAATGACAAATCTTAGTAATCTACGACCAAGTAGACTGTCATCAAAACCACGAAATGTGTCTAGCATAGAATGACAAATCTTAGTAATCTACGACCAAGTAGACTGTCATCAAAACCACTAAATGTGTCTAGCATAGAATGACAAATCTTAGTAATCTACGACCAAGTAGACTGTCATCAAAACCACGAAATGTGTCTAGCATAGCATGACAAATCTTAGTAATCTACGAAAGACTCATCAAAACCACGAAATGTGTCTAGCATAGAATGACAAATCTTAGTAATCTACGACAGACTGTCATCAAAACCACGAAATGTGTCTAGCAGCATAGAATGACAAATCTTAGTAATCTACGAAAGACTGTCATCAAAACCACGAAATGTGTCTAGCATAGAATGACAAATCTTATTAATCTACGACAGACTGTCATCAAAACCACGAAATGTGTCTAGCATAGCATGACAAATCTTAGTAATCTACGAAAGACTGTCATCAAAACCACGAAATGTGTCTAGCATAGAATGACAAATCTTAGTAATCTACGACCAAGTAGATTGTCATCAAAACCACGAAATGTGTCTAGCATAGCATGACAAATCTTAGTAATCTACGACAGACTGTCATAAAAACCACGAAATGTGTCTAGCATAGAATGACAAATCTTAGTAATCTACGACCAAGTAGACTGTCATCAAAACCACGAAATGTGTCTAGCATAGCATGATAAATCTTAGTAATCTACGACAGACTGTCATCAAAACCACGAAATGTGTCTAGCATAGAATGGCAAATCTTAGTAATCTACGACAAACTGCCATCAAAACCACGAAATGTGTCTAGCAGAGAATGACAAATCTTAGTAATCTACGACCAAGTAGACTGTCATCAAAACCACTAAATGTGTCTAGCATAGCATGACAAATCTTATTAATCTACGACAGACTGTCAACAAAACCACGAAATGTGTCTAGCATAGAATGACAAATCTTAGTAATCTACGACCAAGTAGACTGTCATCAAAACCACGAAATGTGTCTAGCATAGAATGACAAATCTTAGTAATCTACGACCAAGTAGACTGTCATCAAAATCACTAAATGTGTCTAGCATAGAATGACAAATCTTAGTAATCTACGACCAAGTAGACTGTCAGAAAAACCACGAAATGTGTCTAGCATAGAATGACAAATCTTAGTAATCTACGACAGACTGTCATCAAAACCACGAAATGTGTCTAGCATAGAATGACAAATCTTAGTAATCTACGACAGACTGTCATAAAAACCACGAAATGTGTCTAGCATAGAATGACAAATCTTAGTAATCTACGACCAAGTAGACTGTCATAAAAACCACGAAATGTGTCTAGCATAGCATGACAAATCTTAGTAATCTACGAAAGACTGTCATCAAAACCACGAAATGTGTCTAGCATAGAATGACAAATCTTAGTAATCTACGACAGACTGTCAGCAAAACCACGAAATGTGTCTAGCAGAGAATGACAAATCTTAGTAATCTACGACCAAGTAGACTGTCATCAAAACCACGAAATGTGTCTAGCATAGCATGACAAATCTTATTAATCTACGACAGACTGTCAGCAAAACCACGAAATGTGTCTAGCATAGCATGACAAATCTTAGTAATCTACGAAAGAATGTCATCAAAACCACGAAATGTGTCTAGCATAGAATGACAAATCTTAGTAATCTACGACCAAGTAGACTGTCATCAAAACCACGAAATGTGTCTAGCATAGCATGACAAATCTTAGTAATCTACGACAGACTGTCATAAAAACCACGAAATGTGTCTAGCATAGAATGACAAATCTTAGTAATCTACGACCAAGTAGACTGTCATCAAAACCACGAAATGTGTCTAGCATAGCATGATAAATCTTAGTAATCTACGACAGACTGTCATCAAAACCACGAAATGTGTCTAGCATAGAATGACAAATCTTAGTAATCTACGACAAACTGCCATCAAAACCACGAAATGTGTCTAGCAGAGAATGACAAATCTTAGTAATCTACGACCAAGTAGACTGTCATCAAAACCACGAAATGTGTCTAGCATAGAATGACAAATCTTATTAATCTACGACAGACTGTCAGCAAAACCACGAAATGTGTCTAGCATAGCATGACAAATCTTAGTAATCTACGAAAGAATGTCATCAAAACCACGAAATGTGTCTAGCATAGAATGACAAATCTTAGTAATCTACGACCAAGTAGACTGTCATCAAAACCACGAAATGTGTCTAGCATAGCATGACAAATCTTAGTAATCTACGACAGACTGTCATAAAAACCACGAAATGTGTCTAGCATAGAATGACAAATCTTAGTAATCTACGACCAAGTAGACTGTCATCAAAACCACGAAATGTGTCTAGCATAGCATGATAAATCTTAGTAATCTACGACAGACTGTCATCAAAACCACGAAATGTGTCTAGCATAGAATGACAAATCTTAGTAATCTACGACAAACTGCCATCAAAACCACGAAATGTGTCTAGCAGAGAATGACAAATCTTAGTAATCTACGACCAAGTAGACTGTCATCAAAACCACTAAATGTGTCTAGCATAGCATGACAAATCTTATTAATCTACGACAGACTGTCAACAAAACCACGAAATGTGTCTAGCATAGAATGACAAATCTTAGTAATCTACGACCAAGTAGACTGTCATCAAAACCACGAAATGTGTCTAGCATAGAATGACAAATCTTAGTAATCTACGACCAAGTAGACTGTCATCAAAACCACGAAATGTGTCTAGCATAGAATGACAAATCTTAGTAATCTACGACAGTCTGTCATCAAAACCACGAAATGTGTCTAGCATAGAATGACAAATCTTAGTAATCTACGACCAAGTAGACTGTCATCAAAACCACTAAATGTGTCTAGCATAGAATGACAAATCTTAGTAATCTACGACAGAGTGTCATCAAAACCACGAAATGTGTCTAGCATAGAATGACAAATCTTAGTAATCTACGACCAAGTAGACTGTCATCAAAACCACGAAATGTGTCTAGCATAGAATGACAAATCTTAGTAATCTACGACCAAGTAGACTGTCATCAAAATCACTAAATGTGTCTAGCATAGAATGACAAATCTTAGTAATCTACGACCAAGTAGACTGTCAGCAAAACCACGAAATGTGTCTAGCATAGAATGACAAATCTTAGTAATCTACGACAGACTGTCATCAAAACCACGAAATGTTTCTAGCATAGAATGACAAATCTTAGTAATCTACGACACACTGTCATAAAAACCACGAAATGTGTCTAGCATAGAATGACAAATCTTAGTAATCTACGACCAAGTAGACTGTCATCAAAACCACTAAATGTGTCTAGCATAGCATGACAAATCTTAGTAATCTACGAAAGACTGTCATCAAAACCACGAAATGTGTCTAGCATAGAATGACAAATCTTAGTAATCTACGACAGACTGTCATCAAAACCACGAAATGTGTCTAGCAGAGAATGACAAATCTTAGTAATCTACGACCAAGTAGACTGTCATCAAAACCACTAAATGTGTCTAGCATAGAATGACAAATCTTAGTAATCTACGACCAAGTAGACTGTCATCAAAACCACGAAATGTGTCTAGCATAGAATGACAAATCTTAGTAATCTACGACCAAGTAGACTGTCATCAAAACCACTAAATGTGTCTAGCATAGAATGACAAATCTTAGCAATCTACGACCAAGTAGACTGTCATCAAAAACCACGAAATGTGTCTAGCATAGAATGACAAATCTTAGTAATCTACGACAGACTGTCATCAAAACCACGAAATGTGTCTAGCATAGAATGACAAATCTTAGTAATCTACGACCAAGTAGACTGTCATCAAAACCACTAAATGTGTCTAGCATAGAATGACAAATCTTAGTAATCTACGACCAAGTAGACTGTCATCAAAACCACGAAATATGTCTAGCATAGAATGACAAATCTTAGTAATCTACGACCAAGTAGACTGTCATCAAAACCACGAAATGTGTCTAGCATAGAATGACAAATCTTAGTAATCTACGACAGACTGTCATCAAAACCACGAAATGTGTCTAGCATAGAATGACAAATCTTAGTAATCTACGACAGACTGTCATAAAAACCACAAAATGTGTCTAGCATAGAATGACAAATCTTAGTAATCTACGACCAAGTAGACTTTCATCAAAACCACGAAATGTGTCTAGCATAGCATGATAAATCTTAGTAATCTACGACAGACTGTCATCAAAACCACGAAATGTGTCTAGCATAGAATGACAAATCTTAGTAATCCACGACAGACTGTCAGCAAAACCACGAAATGTGTCTAGCATAGCATGACAAATCTTAGTAATCTACGAAAGACTGTCATCAAAACCACGAAATGTGTCTAGCATAGAATGACAAATCTTAGTAATCTACGACAGACTGTCATCAAAACCACGAATTGTGTCTAGCATAGAATGACAAATCTTAGTAATCTACGACAGAGTGTCATCAAAACCACGAAATGTGTCTAGCATAGAATGACAAATCTTAGTAATCTACGACCAAGTAGACTGTCATCAAAACCACGAAATGTGTCTAGCATAGAATGACAAATCTTAGTAATCTACGACCAAGTAGACTGTTATCAAAATCACTAAATGTGTCTAGCATAGAATGACAAATCTTAGTAATCTACGACCAAGTAGACTGTCAGCAAAACCACGAAATGTGTCTAGCATAGAATGACAAATCTTATTAATCTACGACAGACTGTCATCAAAACCACGAAATGTGTCTAGCATAGAATGACAAATCTTAGTAATCTACGACAGACTGTCATAAAAACCACGAAATGTGTCTAGCATAGAATGACAAATCTTAGTAATCTACGACCAAGTAGACTGTCATCAAAACCACGAAATGTGTCTAGCATAGCATAATAAATCTTAGTAATCTACGACAGACTGTCATCAAAACCACGAAATGTGTCTAGCATAGAATGACAAATCTTAGTAATCTACGACAAACTGCCATCAAAACCACGAAATGTGTCTAGCAGAGAATGACAAATCTTAGTAATCTACGACCAAGTAGACTGTCATCAAAACCACTAATTGTGTCTAGCATAGCATGACAAATCTTATTAATCTACGACAGACTGTCAACAAAACCACGAAATGTGTCTAGCATAGAATGACAAATCTTAGTAATCTACGACCAAGTAGACTGTCATCAAAACCACGAAATGTGTCTAGCATAGAATGACAAATCTTAGTAATCTACGACCAAGTAGACTTTCATCAAAACCACGAAATTTGTCTAGCATAGAATGACAAATCTTAGTAATCTACGACAGTCTGTCATCAAAACCACGAAATGTGTCTAGCATAGAATGACAAATCTTAGTAATCTACGACCAAGTAGACTGTCATCAAAACCACTAAATGTGTCTAGCATAGAATGACAAATCTTAGTAATCTACGACCAAGTAGACTGTCATCAAAACCACGAAATGTGTCTAGCATAGAATGACAAATCTTAGTAATCTACGACCAAGTAGACTGTCATCAAAACCACTAAATGTGTCTAGCATAGAATGACAAATCTTAGTAATCTACGACCAAGTAGACTGTCATCAAAACCACGAAATGTGTCTAGCATAGCATGACAAATCTTAGTAATCTACGAAAGACTCATCAAAACCACGAAATGTGTCTAGCATAGAATGACAAATCTTAGTAATCTACGACAGACTGTCATCAAAACCACGAAATGTGTCTAGCAGCATAGAATGACAAATCTTAGTAATCTACGAAAGACTGTCATCAAAACCACGAAATGTGTCTAGCATAGAATGACAAATCTTATTAATCTACGACAGACTGTCATCAAAACCACGAAATGTGTCTAGCATAGCATGACAAATCTTAGTAATCTACGAAAGACTGTCATCAAAACCACGAAATGTGTCTAGCATAGAATGACAAATCTTAGTAATCTACGACCAAGTAGACTGTCATCAAAACCACGAAATGTGTCTAGCATAGCATGACAAATCTTAGTAATCTACGACAGACTGTCATAAAAACCACGAAATGTGTCTAGCATAGAATGACAAATCTTAGTAATCTACGACCAAGTAGACTGTCATCAAAACCACGAAATGTGTCTAGCATAGCATGATAAATCTTAGTAATCTACGACAGACTGTCATCAAAACCACGAAATGTGTCTAGCATAGAATGACAAATCTTAGTAATCTACGACAAACTGCCATCAAAACCACGAAATGTGTCTAGCATAGAATGACAAATCTTAGTAATCTACGACCAAGTAGACTGTCATCAAAATCACTAAATGTGTCTAGCATAGAATGACAAATCTTAGTAATCTACGACCAAGTAGACTGTCAGAAAAACCACGAAATGTGTCTAGCATAGAATGACAAATCTTAGTAATCTACGACAGACTGTCATCAAAACCACGAAATGTGTCTAGCATAGAATGACAAATCTTAGTAATCTACGACAGACTGTCATAAAAACCACGAAATGTGTCTAGCATAGAATGACAAATCTTAGTAATCTACGACCAAGTAGACTGTCATCAAAACCACGAAATGTGTCTAGCATAGCATGACAAATCTTAGTAATCTACGAAAGACTGTCATCAAAACCACGAAATGTGTCTAGCATAGAATGACAAATCTTAGTAATCTACGACCAAGTAGACTGTCATCAAAACCACGAAATGTGTCTAGCATAGAATGACAAATCTTAGTAATCTACGACCAAGTAGACTGTCATCAAAATCACTAAATGTGTCTAGCATAGAATGACAAATCTTAGTAATCTACGACCATGTAGACTGTCAGAAAAACCACGAAATGTGTCTAGCATAGAATGACAAATCTTAGTAATCTACGACAGACTGTCATCAAAACCACGAAATGTGTCTAGCATAGAATGACAAATCTTAGTAATCTACGACAGACTGTCATAAAAACCACGAAATGTGTCTAGCATAGAATGACAAATCTTAGTAATCTACGACCAAGTAGACTGTCATCAAAACCACGAAATGTGTCTAGCATAGCATGACAAATCTTAGTAATCTACGAAAGACTGTCATCAAAACCACGAAATGTGTCTAGCATAGAATGACAAATCTTAGTAATCTACGACAGACTGTCATCAAAACCACGAAATGTGTCTAGCAGAGAATGACAAATCTTAGTAATCTACGACCAAGTAGACTGTCATCAAAACCACGAAATGTGTCTAGCATAGCATGACAAATCTTATTAATCTACGACAGACTGTCAGCAAAACCACGAAATGTGTCTAGCATAGCATGACAAATCTTAGTAATCTACGAAAGAATGTCATCAAAACCACGAAATGTGTCTAACATAGAATGACAAATCTTAGTAATCTACGACCAAGTAGACTGTCATCAAAACCACGAAATGTGTCTAGCATAGCATGACAAATCTTAGTAATCTACGACAGACTGTCATAAAAACCACGAAATGTGTCTAGCATAGAATGACAAATCTTAGTAATCTACGACCAAGTAGACTGTCATCAAAACCACGAAATGTGTCTAGCATAGCATGATAAATCTTAGTAATCTACGACAGACTGTCATCAAAACCACGAAATGTGTCTAGCATAGAATGACAAATCTTAGTAATCTACGACAAACTGCCATCAAAACCACGAAATGTGTCTAGCATAGAATGACAAATCTTAGTAATCTACGACCAAGTAGACTGTCATCAAAACCACTAAATGTGTCTAGCATAGCATGACAAATCTTATTAATCTACGACAGACTGTCAACAAAACCACGAAATGTGTCTAACATAGAATGACAAATCTTAGTAATCTACGACCAAGTAGACTGTCATCAAAACCACGAAATGTGTCTAGCATAGAATGACAAATCTTAGTAATCTACGACCAAGTAGACTGTCATCAAAATCACTAAATGTGTCTAGTATAGAATGACAAATCTTAGTAATCTACGACCAAGTAGACTGTCAGCAAAACCACGAAATGTGTCTAGCATAGAATGACAAATCTTAGTAATCTACGACAGACTGTCATAAAAACCACGAAATGTGTCTAGCATAGAATGACAAATCTTAGTAATCTACGACCAAGTAGACTGTCATCAAAACCACGAAATGTGTCTAGCATAGCATGACAAATCTTAGTAATCTACGAAAGACTGTCATCAAAACCACGAAATGTGTCTAGCATAGAATGACAAATCTTAGTAATCTACGACAGACTGTCATCAAAACCACGAAATGTGTCTAGCAGAGAATGACAAATCTTAGTAATCTACGACCAAGTAGACTGTCATCAAAACCACGAAATGTGTCTAGCATAGCATGACAAATCTTATTAATCTACGACAGACTGTCAGCAAAACCACGAAATGTGTCTAGCATAGCATGACAAATCTTAGTAATCTACGAAAGAATGTCATCAAAACCACGAAATGTGTCTAGCATAGAATGACAAATCTTAGTAATTTACGACCAAGTAGACTGTCATCAAAACAACGAAATGTGTCTAGCATAGCATGACAAATCTTAGTAATCTACGACAGACTGTCATAAAAACCACGAAATGTGTCTAGCATAGAATGACAAATCTTAGTAATTTACGACCAAGTAGACTGTCATCAAAACCACGAAATGTGTCTAGCATAGCATGACAAATCTTAGTAATCTACGACAGACTGTCATCAAAACCACGAAATGTGTCTAGCATAGCATGACAAATCTTAGTAATCTACGAAAGACTGTCATCAAAACCACGAAATGTGTCTAGCATAGAATGACAAATCTTAGTAATCTACGACAGACTGTCATCAAAACCACGAAATGTGTCTAGCAGAGAATGACAAATCTTAGTAATCTACGACCAAGTAGACTGTCATCAAAACCACGAAATGTGTCTAGCATAGCATGACAAATCTTATTAATCTACGACAGACTGTCAGCAAAACCACGAAATGTGTCTAGCATAGCATGACAAATCTTAGTAATCTACGAAAGAATGTCATCAAAACCACGAAATGTGTCTAGCATAGAATGACAAATCTTAGTAATTTACGACCAAGTAGACTGTCATCAAAACCACGAAATGTGTCTAGCATAGCATGACAAATCTTAGTAATCTACGACAGACTGTCATAAAAACCACGAAATGTGTCTAGCATAGAATGACAAATCTTAGTAATCTACGACCAAGTAGACTGTCATCAAAACCACGAAATGTGTCTAGCATAACATGATAAATCTTAGTAATCTACGACAGACTGTCATCAAAACCACGAAATGTGTCTAGCATAGAATGACAAATCTTAGTAATCTACGACAAACTGCCATCAAAACCACGAAATGTGTCTAGCAGAGAATGACAAATCTTAGTAATCTACGACCAAGTAGACTGTCATCAAAACCACTAAATGTGTCTAGCATAGCATGACAAATCTTATTAATCTACGACAGACTGTCAACAAAACCACGAAATGTGTCTAGCATAGAATGACAAATCTTAGTAATCTACGACCAAGTAGACTGTCATCAAAACCACGAAATGTGTCTAGCATAGAATGACAAATCTTAGTAATTTACGACCAAGTAGACTGTCATCAAAACCACGAAATGTGTCTAGCATAGAATGACAAATCTTAGTAATCTACGACAGTCTGTCATCAAAACCACGAAATGTGTCTAGCATAGAATGACAAATCTTAGTAATCTACGACCAAGTAGACTGTCATCAAAACCACTAAATGTGTCTAGCATAGAATGACAAATCTTAGTAATCTACGACCAAGTAGACTGTCATCAAAACCACGAAATGTTTCTAGCATAGAATGACAAATCTTAGTAATCTACGACCAAGTAGACTGTCATCAAAACCACTAAATGTGTCTAGCATAGAATGACAAATCTTAGTAATCTACGACCAAGTAGACTGTCATCAAAACCACGAAATGTGTCTAGCATAGCATGACAAATCTTAGTAATCTACGACAGACTGTCATAAAAACCACGAAATGTGTCTAGCATAGAATGACAAATCTTAGTAATCTACGACCAAGTAGACTGTCATCAAAACCACGAAATGTGTCTAGCATAGCATGATAAATCTTAGTAATCTACGACAGACTGTCATCAAAACCACGAAATGTGTCTAGCATAGAATGACAAATCTTAGTAATCTACGATAGACTGCCATCAAAACCACGAAATGTGTCTAGCAGAGAATGACAAATCTTAGTAATCTACGACCAAGTAGACTGTCATCAAAACCACTAAATGTGTCTAGCATAGCATGACAAATCTTATTAATCTACGACAGACTGTCAACAAAACCACGAAATGTGTCTAGCATAGAATGACAAATCTTAGTAATCTACGACCAAGTAGACTGTCATCAAAACCACGAAATGTGTCTAGCATAGAATGACAAATCTTAGTAATCTACGAAAGACTGTCATCAAAACCACGAAATGTGTCTAGCATAGAATGACAAATCTTAGTAATCTACGACCAAGTAGACTGTCATCAAAACCACGAAATGTGTCTAGCATAGCATGACAAATCTTAGTAATCTACGACAGACTGTCATAAAAACCACGAAATGTGTCTAGCATAGAATGACAAATCTTAGTAATCTACGACCAAGTAGACTGTCATCAAAACCACGAAATATGTCTAGCATAGAATGACAAATCTTAGTAATCTACGACCAAGTAGACTGTCATCAAAACCACTAAATGTGTCTAGCATAGAATGACAAATCTTAGTAATCTACGACCAAGTAGACTGTCATCAAAACCACGAAATGTGTCTAGCATAGAATGACAAATCTTAGTAATCTACGACAGACTGTCATCAAAACCACTAAATGTGTCTAGCATAGAATGACAAATCTTAGTAATCTACGACAGACTGTCATAAAAACCACAAAATGTGTCTAGCATAGAATGACAAATCTTAGTAATCTACGACCAAGTAGACTGTCATCAAAACCACGAAATGTGTCTAGCATAGCATGATAAATCTTAGTAATCTACGACAGACTGTCATCAAAACCACGAAATGTGTCTAGCATAGAATGACAAATCTTAGTAATCTACGACAGACTGTCAGCAAAACCACGAAATGTGTCTAGCATAGCATGACAAATCTTAGTAATCTACGAAAGACTGTCATCAAAACCACGAAATGTGTCTAGCATAGAATGACAAATCTTAGTAATCTACGACAGACTGTCATCAAAACCACGAAATGTGTCTAGCATAGAATGACAAATCTTAGTAATCTACGACAGAGTGTCATCAAAACCACGAAATGTGTCTAGCATAGAATGACAAATCTTAGTAATCTACGACCAAGTAGACTGTCATCAAAACCACGAAATGTGTCTAGCATAGAATGACAAATCTTAGTAATCTACGACCAAGTAGACTGTCATCAAAATCACTAAATGTGTCTAGCATAGAATGACAAATCTTAGTAATCTACGACCAAGTAGACTGTCAGCAAAACCACGAAATGTGTCTAGCATAGAATGACAAATCTTAGTAATCTACGACAGACTGTCATCAAAACCACGAAATGTGTCTAGCATAGAATGACAAATCTTAGTAATCTACGACCAAGTAGACTGTCATCAAAACCACGAAATGTGTCTAGCATAGCATGACAAATCTTAGTAATCTACGACAGACTGTCATAAAAACCACGAAATGTGTCTAGCATAGAATGACAAATCTTAGTAATCTACGACCAAGTAGACTGTCATCAAAACCACGAAATGTGTCTAGCATAGCATGATAAATCTTAGTAATCTACGACAGACTGTCATAAAAACCACGAAATGTGTCTAGCATAGAATGACAAATCTTAGTAATCTACGACCAAGTAGACTGTCATCAAAACCACTAAATGTGTCTAGCATAGCATGACAAATCTTATTAATCTACGACAGACTGTCAACAAAACCACGAAATGTGTCTAACATAGAATGACAAATCTTAGTAATCTACGACCAAGTAGACTGTCATCAAAACCACGAAATGTGTCTAGCATAGAATGACAAATCTTAGTAATCTATGACCAAGTAGACTGTCATCAAAATCACTAAATGTGTCTAGCATAGAATGACAAATCTTAGTAATCTACGACCAAGTAGACTGTCAGCAAAACCACGAAATGTGTCTAGCATAGAATGACAAATCTTAGTAATCTACGACAGACTGTCATCAAAACCACGAAATGTGTCTAGCATAGAATGACATATCTTAGTAATCTACGACCAAGTAGACTGTCATCAAAACCACGAAATGTGTCTAGCATAGCATGACAAATCTTAGTAATCTACGAAAGACTGTCATCAAAACCACGAAATGTGTCTAGCATAGAATGACAAATCTTAGTAATCTACGACAGACTGTCATCAAAACCACGAAATGTGTCTAGCAGAGAATGACAAATCTTAGTAATCTACGACCAAGTAGACTGTCATCAAAACCACGAAATGTGTCTAGCATAGCATGACAAATCTTATTAATCTACGACAGACTGTCAGCAAAACCACGAAATGTGTCTAGCATAGCATGACAAATCTTAGTAATCTACGAAAGAATGTCATCAAAACCACGAAATGTGTCTAGCATAGAATGACAAATCTTAGTAATCTACGACCAAGTAGACTGTCATCAAAACCACGAAATGTGTCTAGCATAGAATGACAAATCTTAGTAATCTACGACAGACTGTCATCAAAACCACTAAATGTGTCTAGCATAGAATGACAAATCTTAGTAATCTACGACAGACTGTCATAAAAACCACAAAATGTGTCTAGCATAGAATGACAAATCTTAGTAATCTACGACCAAGTAGACTGTCATCAAAACCACGAAATGTGTCTAGCATAGCATGATAAATCTTAGTAATCTACGACAGACTGTCATCAAAACCACGAAATGTGTCTAGCATAGAATGACAAATCTTAGTAATCTACGACAGACTGTCAGCAAAACCACGAAATGTGTCTAGCATAGCATGACAAATCTTAGTAATCTACGAAAGACTGTCATCAAAACCACGAAATGTGTCTAGCATAGAATGACAAATCTTAGTAATCTACGACAGACTGTCATCAAAACCACGAAATGTGTCTAGCATAGAATGACAAATCTTAGTAATCTACGACAGAGTGTCATCAAAACCACGAAATGTGTCTAGCATAGAATGACAAATCTTAGTAATCTACGACCAAGTAGACTGTCATCAAAACCACGAAATGTGTCTAGCATAGAATGACAAATCTTAGTAATCTACGACCAAGTAGACTGTCATCAAAATCACTAAATGTGTCTAGCATAGAATGACAAATCTTAGTAATCTACGACCAAGTAGACTGTCAGCAAAACCACGAAATGTGTCTAGCATAGAATGACAAATCTTAGTAATCTACGACAGACTGTCATCAAAACCACGAAATGTGTCTAGCATAGAATGACAAATCTTAGTAATCTACGACCAAGTAGACTGTCATCAAAACCACGAAATGTGTCTAGCATAGCATGACAAATCTTAGTAATCTACGACAGACTGTCATAAAAACCACGAAATGTGTCTAGCATAGAATGACAAATCTTAGTAATCTACGACCAAGTAGACTGTCATCAAAACCACGAAATGTGTCTAGCATAGCATGATAAATCTTAGTAATCTACGACAGACTGTCATCAAAACCACGAAATGTGTCTAGCATAGAATGACAAATCTTAGTAATCTACGACCAAGTAGACTGTCATCAAAACCACTAAATGTGTCTAGCATAGCATGACAAATCTTATTAATCTACGACAGACTGTCAACAAAACCACGAAATGTGTCTAACATAGAATGACAAATCTTAGTAATCTACGACCAAGTAGACTGTCATCAAAACCACGAAATGTGTCTAGCATAGAATGACAAATCTTAGTAATCTACGACCAAGTAGACTGTCATCAAAATCACTAAATGTGTCTAGCATAGAATGACAAATCTTAGTAATCTACGACCAAGTAGACTGTCAGCAAAACCACGAAATGTGTCTAGCATAGAATGACAAATCTTAGTAATCTACGACAGACTGTCATCAAAACCACGAAATGTGTCTAGCATAGAATGACAAATCTAAGTAATCTACGACCAAGTAGACTGTCATCAAAACCACGAAATGTGTCTAGCATAGCATGACAAATCTTAGTAATCTACGAAAGACTGTCATCAAAACCACGAAATGTGTCTAGCATAGCATGACAAATCTTAGTAATCTACGAAAGACTGTCATCAAAACCACGAAATGTGTCTAGTAGAGAATGACAAATCTTAGTAATCTACGACCAAGTAGACTGTCATCAAAACCACGAAATGTGTCTAGCATAGCATGACAAATCTTATTAATCTACGACAGACTGTCAGCAAAACCACGAAATGTGTCTAGCATAGCATGACAAATCTTAGTAATCTACGAAAGAATGTCATCAAAACCACGAAATGTGTCTAGCATAGAATGACAAATCTTAGTAATCTACGACCAAGTAGACTGTCATCAAAACCACGAAATGTGTCTAGCATAGCATGACAAATCTTAGTAATCTACGACAGACTGTCATAAAAACCACGAAATGTGTCTAGCATAGAATGACAAATCTTAGTAATCTACGACCAAGTAGACTGTCATCAAAATCACTAAATGTGTCTAACATAGAATGACAAATCTTAGTAATCTACGATCAAGTAGACTGTCAGCAAAACCACGAAATGTGTCTATCATAGAATGACAAATCTTAGTAATCTACGACAGACTGTCATCAAAACCACGAAATGTATCTAGCATAGAATGACAAATCTTAGTAATCTACGACAAACTGCCATCAAAACCACGAAATGTGTCTAGCAGAGAATGACAAATCTTAGTAATCTACGACCAAGTAGACTGTCATCAAAACCACTAAATGTGTCTAGCATAGCATGACAAATCTTATTAATCTACGACAGACTGTCAACAAAACCACGAAATGTGTCTAGCATAGAATGACAAATCTTAGTAATCTACGACCAAGTAGACTGTCATCAAAACCACTAAATGTGTCTAGCATAGAATGACAAATCTTAGTAATCTACGACCAAGTAGACTGTCATCAAAACCACGAAATGTGTCTAGCATAGCATGACAAATCTTAGTAATCTACGACAGACTGTCATAAAAACCACGAAATGTGTCTAGCATAGAATGACAAATCTTAGTAATCTACGACCAAGTAGACTGTCATCAAAACCACGAAATGTGTCTAGCATAGCATGATAAATCTTAGTAATCTACGACAGACTGTCATCAAAACCACGAAATGTGTCTAGCATAGAATGACCAATCTTAGTAATCGACGATAGACTGCCATCAAAACCACGAAATGTGTCTAGCAGAGAATGACAAATCTTAGTAATCTACGACCAAGTAGACTGTCATCAAAACCACTAAATGTGTCTAGCATAGCTTGACAAATCTTATTAATCTACGACAGACTGTCAACAAAACCACGAAATGTGTCTAGCATAGAATGACAAATCTTAGTAATCTACGACCAAGTAGATTGTCATCAAAACCACGAAATGTGTCTAGCATAGAATGACAAATCTTAGTAATCTACGAAAGACTGTCATCAAAACCACGAAATGTGTCTAGCATAGAATGACAAATCTTAGTAATCTACGACCAAGTAGACTGTCATCAAAACCACGAAATGTGTCTAGCATAGCATGACAAATCTTAGTAATCTACGACAGACTGTCATAAAAACCACGAAATGTGTCTAGCATAGAATGACAAATCTTAGTAATCTACGACCAAGTAGACTGTCAGCAAAACCACGAAATGTGTCTAGCATAGAATGACAAATCTTAGTAATCTACGACAGACTGTCATCAAAACCACGAAATGTGTCTAGCATAGAATGACAAATCTTAGTAATCTACGACCAAGTAGACTGTCATCAAAACCACGAAATGTGTCTAGCATAGCATGACAAATCTTAGTAATCTACGACAGACTGTCATAAAAACCACGAAATGTGTCTAGCATAGAATGACAAATCTTAGTAATCTACGACCAAGTAGACTGTCATCAAAACCACGAAATGTGTCTAGCATAGCATGATAAATCTTAGTAATCTACGACAGACTGTCATCAAAACCACGAAATGTGTCTAGCATAGAATGACAAATCTTAGTAATCTACGACCAAGTAGACTGTCATCAAAACCACTAAATGTGTCTAGCATAGCATGACAAATCTTATTAATCTACGACAGACTGTCAACAAAACCACGAAATGTGTCTAACATAGAATGACAAATCTTAGTAATCTACGACCAAGTAGACTGTCATCAAAACCACGAAATGTGTCTAGCATAGAATGACAAATCTTAGTAATCTACGACCAAGTAGACTGTCATCAAAATCACTAAATGTGTCTAGCATAGAATGACAAATCTTAGTAATCTACGACCAAGTAGACTGTCAGCAAAACCACGAAATGTGTCTAGCATAGAATGACAAATCTTAGTAATCTACGACAGACTGTCATCAAAACCACGAAATGTGTCTAGCATAGAATGACAAATCTAAGTAATCTACGACCAAGTAGACTGTCATCAAAACCACGAAATGTGTCTAGCATAGCATGACAAATCTTAGTAATCTACGAAAGACTGTCATCAAAACCACGAAATGTGTCTAGCATAGCATGACAAATCTTAGTAATCTACGAAAGACTGTCATCAAAACCACGAAATGTGTCTAGTAGAGAATGACAAATCTTAGTAATCTACGACCAAGTAGACTGTCATCAAAACCACGAAATGTGTCTAGCATAGCATGACAAATCTTATTAATCTACGACAGACTGTCAGCAAAACCACGAAATGTGTCTAGCATAGCATGACAAATCTTAGTAATCTACGAAAGAATGTCATCAAAACCACGAAATGTGTCTAGCATAGAATGACAAATCTTAGTAATCTACGACCAAGTAGACTGTCATCAAAACCACGAAATGTGTCTAGCATAGCATGACAAATCTTAGTAATCTACGACAGACTGTCATAAAAACCACGAAATGTGTCTAGCATAGAATGACAAATCTTAGTAATCTACGACCAAGTAGACTGTCATCAAAATCACTAAATGTGTCTAACATAGAATGACAAATCTTAGTAATCTACGATCAAGTAGACTGTCAGCAAAACCACGAAATGTGTCTATCATAGAATGACAAATCTTAGTAATCTACGACAGACTGTCATCAAAACCACGAAATGTATCTAGCATAGAATGACAAATCTTAGTAATCTACGACAAACTGCCATCAAAACCACGAAATGTGTCTAGCAGAGAATGACAAATCTTAGTAATCTACGACCAAGTAGACTGTCATCAAAACCACTAAATGTGTCTAGCATAGCATGACAAATCTTATTAATCTACGACAGACTGTCAACAAAACCACGAAATGTGTCTAGCATAGAATGACAAATCTTAGTAATCTACGACCAAGTAGACTGTCATCAAAACCACTAAATGTGTCTAGCATAGAATGACAAATCTTAGTAATCTACGACCAAGTAGACTGTCATCAAAACCACGAAATGTGTCTAGCATAGCATGACAAATCTTAGTAATCTACGACAGACTGTCATAAAAACCACGAAATGTGTCTAGCATAGAATGACAAATCTTAGTAATCTACGACCAAGTAGACTGTCATCAAAACCACGAAATGTGTCTAGCATAGCATGATAAATCTTAGTAATCTACGACAGACTGTCATCAAAACCACGAAATGTGTCTAGCATAGAATGACCAATCTTAGTAATCGACGATAGACTGCCATCAAAACCACGAAATGTGTCTAGCAGAGAATGACAAATCTTAGTAATCTACGACCAAGTAGACTGTCATCAAAACCACTAAATGTGTCTAGCATAGCTTGACAAATCTTATTAATCTACGACAGACTGTCAACAAAACCACGAAATGTGTCTAGCATAGAATGACAAATCTTAGTAATCTACGACCAAGTAGATTGTCATCAAAACCACGAAATGTGTCTAGCATAGAATGACAAATCTTAGTAATCTACGAAAGACTGTCATCAAAACCACGAAATGTGTCTAGCATAGAATGACAAATCTTAGTAATCTACGACCAAGTAGACTGTCATCAAAACCACGAAATGTGTCTAGCATAGCATGACAAATCTTAGTAATCTACGACAGACTGTCATAAAAACCACGAAATGTGTCTAGCATAGAATGACAAATCTTAGTAATCTACGACCAAGTAGACTGTCAGCAAAACCACGAAATGTGTCTAGCATAGAATGACAAATCTTAGTAATCTACGACAGACTGTCATCAAAACCACGAAATGTGTCTAGCATAGAATGACAAATCTTAGTAATCTACGACCAAGTAGACTGTCATCAAAACCACGAAATGTGTCTAGCATAGCATGACAAATCTTAGTAATCTACGACAGACTGTCATAAAAACCACGAAATGTGTCTAGCATAGAATGACAAATCTTAGTAATCTACGACCAAGTAGACTGTCATCAAAACCACGAAATGTGTCTAGCATAGCATGATAAATCTTAGTAATCTACGACAGACTGTCATCAAAACCACGAAATGTGTCTAGCATAGAATGACAAATCTTAGTAATCTACGACCAAGTAGACTGTCATCAAAACCACTAAATGTGTCTAGCATAGCATGACAAATCTTATTAATCTACGACAGACTGTCAACAAAACCACGAAATGTGTCTAACATAGAATGACAAATCTTAGTAATCTACGACCAAGTAGACTGTCATCAAAACCACGAAATGTGTCTAGCATAGAATGACAAATCTTAGTAATCTACGACCAAGTAGACTGTCATCAAAATCACTAAATGTGTCTAGCATAGAATGACAAATCTTAGTAATCTACGACCAAGTAGACTGTCAGCAAAACCACGAAATGTGTCTAGCATAGAATGACAAATCTTAGTAATCTACGACAGACTGTCATCAAAACCACGAAATGTGTCTAGCATAGAATGACAAATCTAAGTAATCTACGACCAAGTAGACTGTCATCAAAACCACGAAATGTGTCTAGCATAGCATGACAAATCTTAGTAATCTACGAAAGACTGTCATCAAAACCACGAAATGTGTCTAGCATAGAATGACAAATCTTAGTAATCTACGACAGACTGTCATCAAAACCACGAAATGTGTCTAGTAGAGAATGACAAATCTTAGTAATCTACGACCAAGTAGACTGTCATCAAAACCACGAAATGTGTCTAGCATAGCATGACAAATCTTATTAATCTACGACAGACTGTCAGCAAAACCACGAAATGTGTCTAGCATAGCATGACAAATCTTAGTAATCTACGAAAGAATGTCATCAAAACCACGAAATGTGTCTAGCATAGAATGACAAATCTTAGTAATCTACGACCAAGTAGACTGTCATCAAAACCACGAAATGTGTCTAGCATAGCATGACAAATCTTAGTAATCTACGACAGACTGTCATAAAAACCACGAAATGTGTCTAGCATAGAATGACAAATCTTAGTAATCTACGACCAAGTAGACTGTCATCAAAATCACTAAATGTGTCTAACATAGAATGACAAATCTTAGTAATCTACGATCAAGTAGACTGTCAGCAAAACCACGAAATGTGTCTAGCATAGAATGACAAATCTTAGTAATCTACGACAGACTGTCATCAAAACCACGAAATGTGTCTAGCATAGAATGACAAATCTTAGTAATCTACGACAAACTGCCATCAAAACCACGAAATGTGTCTAGCAGAGAATGACAAATCTTAGTAATCTACGACCAAGTAGACTGTCATCAAAACCACTAAATGTGTCTAGCATAGCATGACAAATCTTATTAATCTACGACAGACTGTCAACAAAACCACGAAATGTGTCTAGCATAGAATGACAAATCTTAGTAATCTACGACCAAGTAGACTGTCATCAAAACCACTAAATGTGTCTAGCATAGAATGACAAATCTTAGTAATCTACGACCAAGTAGACTGTCATCAAAACCACGAAATGTGTCTAGCATAGCATGACAAATCTTAGTAATCTACGACAGACTGTCATAAAAACCACGAAATGTGTCTAGCATAGAATGACAAATCTTAGTAATCTACGACCAAGTAGACTGTCATCAAAACCACGAAATGTGTCTAGCATAGCATGATAAATCTTAGTAATCTACGACAGACTGTCATCAAAACCACGAAATGTGTCTAGCATAGAATGACCAATCTTAGTAATCGACGATAGACTGCCATCAAAACCACGAAATGTGTCTAGCAGAGAATGACAAATCTTAGTAATCTACGACCAAGTAGACTGTCATCAAAACCACTAAATGTGTCTAGCATAGCTTGACAAATCTTATTAATCTACGACAGACTGTCAACAAAACCACGAAATGTGTCTAGCATAGAATGACAAATCTTAGTAATCTACGACCAAGTAGATTGTCATCAAAACCACGAAATGTGTCTAGCATAGAATGACAAATCTTAGTAATCTACGAAAGACTGTCATCAAAACCACGAAATGTGTCTAGCATAGAATGACAAATCTTAGTAATCTACGACCAAGTAGACTGTCATCAAAACCACGAAATGTGTCTAGCATAGCATGACAAATCTTAGTAATCTACGACAGACTGTCATAAAAACCACGAAATGTGTCTAGCATAGAATGACAAATCTTAGTAATCTACGACCAAGTAGACTGTCATCAAAACCACGAAATATGTCTAGCATAGAATGACAAATCTTAGTAATCTACGACCAAGTAGACTGTCATCAAAACCACTAAATGTGTCTAGCATAGAATGACAAATCTTAGTAATCTACGACCAAGTAGACTGTCATCAAAACCACGAAATGTGTCTAGCATAGAATGACAAATCTTAGTAATCTACGACAGACTGTCATCAAAACCACTAAATGTGTCTAGCATAGAATGACAAATCTTAGTAATCTACGACAGACTGTCATAAAAACCACAAAATGTGTCTAGCATAGAATGACAAATCTTAGTAATCTACGACCAAGTAGACTGTCATCAAAACCACGAAATGTGTCTAGCATAGCATGATAAATCTTAGTAATCTACGACAGACTGTCATCAAAACCACGAAATGTGTCTAGCATAGAATGACAAATCTTAGTAATCTACGACAGACTGTCAGCAAAACCACGAAATGTGTCTAGCATAGCATGACAAATCTTAGTAATCTACGAAAGACTGTCATCAAAACCACGAAATGTGTCTAGCATAGAATGACAAATCTTAGTAATCTACGACAGACTGTCATCAAAACCACGAAATGTGTCTAGCATAGAATGACAAATCTTAGTAATCTACGACAGAGTGTCATCAAAACCACGAAATGTGTCTAGCATAGAATGACAAATCTTAGTAATCTACGACCAAGTAGACTGTCATCAAAACCACGAAATGTGTCTAGCATAGAATGACAAATCTTAGTAATCTACGACCAAGTAGACTGTCATCAAAATCACTAAATGTGTCTAGCATAGAATGACAAATCTTAGTAATCTACGACCAAGTAGACTGTCAGCAAAACCACGAAATGTGTCTAGCATAGAATGACAAATCTTAGTAATCTACGACAGACTGTCATCAAAACCACGAAATGTGTCTAGCATAGAATGACAAATCTTAGTAATCTACGACCAAGTAGACTGTCATCAAAACCACGAAATGTGTCTAGCATAGCATGACAAATCTTAGTAATCTACGACAGACTGTCATAAAAACCACGAAATGTGTCTAGCATAGAATGACAAATCTTAGTAATCTACGACCAAGTAGACTGTCATCAAAACCACGAAATGTGTCTAGCATAGCATGATAAATCTTAGTAATCTACGACAGACTGTCATCAAAACCACGAAATGTGTCTAGCATAGAATGACAAATCTTAGTAATCTACGACCAAGTAGACTGTCATCAAAACCACTAAATGTGTCTAGCATAGTATGACAAATCTTATTAATCTACGACAGACTGTCAACAAAACCACGAAATGTGTCTAACATAGAATGACAAATCTTAGTAATCTACGACCAAGTAGACTGTCATCAAAACCACGAAATGTGTCTAGCATAGAATGACAAATCTTAGTAATCTACGACCAAGTAGACTGTCATCAAAATCACTAAATGTGTCTAACATAGAATGACAAATCTTAGTAATCTACGATCAAGTAGACTGTCAGCAAAACCACGAAATGTGTCTAGCATAGAATGACAAATCTTAGTAATCTACGACAGACTGTCATCAAAACCACGAAATGTGTCTAGCATAGAATGACAAATCTTAGTAATCTACGACCAAGTAGACTGTCATCAAAACCACGAAATGTGTCTAGCATAGCATGACAAATCTTAGTAATCTACGAAAGACTGTCATCAAAACCACGAAATGTGTCTAGCATAGAATGACAAATCTTAGTAATCTACGACAGACTGTCATCAAAACCACGAAATGTGTCTAGCAGAGAATGACAAATCTTAGTAATCTACGACCAAGTAGACTGTCATCAAAACCACGAAATGTGTCTAGCATAGCATGACAAATCTTATTAATCTACGACAGACTGTCAGCAAAACCACGAAATGTGTCTAGCATAGCATGACAAATCTTAGTAATCTACGAAAGAATGTCATCAAAACCACGAAATGTGTCTAGCATAGAATGACAAATCTTAGTAATCTACGACCAAGTAGACTGTCATCAAAACCACGAAATGTGTCTAGCATAGCATGACAAATCTTAGTAATCTACGACAGACTGTCATAAAAACCACGAAATGTGTCTAGCATAGAATGACAAATCTTAGTAATCTACGACCAAGTAGACTGTCATCAAAACCACGAAATGTGTCTAGCATAGCATGATAAATCTTAGTAATCTACGACAGACTGTCATCAAAACCACGAAATGTGTCTAGCATAGAATGACAAATCTTAGTAATCTACGACAAACTGCCATCAAAACCACGAAATGTGTCTAGCAGAGAATGACAAATCTTAGTAATCTACGACCAAGTAGACTGTCATCAAAACCACTAAATGTGTCTAGCATAGCATGACAAATCTTATTAATCTACGACAGACTGTCAACAAAACCACGAAATGTGTCTAGCATAGAATGACAAATCTTAGTAATCTACGACCAAGTAGACTGTCATCAAAACCACGAAATGTGTCTAGCATAGAATGACAAATCTTAGTAATCTACGACCAAGTAGACAGTCATCAAAACCACGAAATGTGTCTAGCATAGAATGACAAATCTTAGTAATCTACGACCAAGTAGACTGTCATCAAAACCACGAAATGTGTCTAGCATAGAATGACAAATCTTAGTAATCTACGACCAAGTAGACTGTCATCAAAACCACTAAATGTGTTTAGCATAGAATGACAAATCTTAGTAATCTACGACCAAGTAGACTGTCATCAAAACCACGAAATGTGTCTAGCATAGAATGACAAATCTTAGTAATCTACGACCAAGTAGACTGTCATCAAAACCACTAAATGTGTCTAGCATAGAATGACAAATCTTAGTAAACTACGACCAAGTAGACTGTCATCAAAACCACGAAATGTGTCTAGCATAGCATGACAAATCTTAGTAATCTACGACAGACTGTCATAAAAACCACGAAATGTGTCTAGCATAGAATGACAAATCTTAGTAATCTACGACCAAGTAGACTGTCATCAAAACCACGAAATGTGTCTAGCATAGCATGATAAATCTTAGTAATCTACGACAGACTGTCATCAAAACCACGAAATGTGTCTAGCATAGAATGACAAATCTTAGTAATCTACGATAGACTGCCATGAAAACCACGAAATGTGTCTAGCAGAGAATGACAAATCTTAGTAATCTACGACCAAGTAGACTGTCATCAAAACCACTAAATGTGTCTAGCATAGCATGACAAATCTTATTAATCTACGACAGACTGTCAACAAAACCACGAAATGTGTCTAGCATAGAATGACAAATCTTAGTAATCTACGACCAAGTAGACTGTCATCATAACCACGAAATGTGTCTAGCATAGAATGACAAATCTTAGTAATCTACGAAAGACTGTCATCAAAACCACGAAATGTTTCTAGCATAGAATGACAAATCTTAGTAATCTACGACCAAGTAGACTGTCATCAAAACCACGAAATGTGTCTAGCATAGCATGACAAATCTTAGTAATCTACGACAGACTGTCATAAAAACCACGAAATGTGTCTAGCATAGAATGACAAATCTTAGTAATCTACGACCAAGTAGACTGTCATCAAAACCACGAAATATGTCTAGCATAGAATGACAAATCTTAGTAATCTACGACCAAGTAGACTGTCATCAAAACCACTGAATGTGTCTAGCATAGAATGACAAATCTTAGTAATCTACGACCAAGTAGACTGTCATCAAAACCACGAAATGTGTCTAGCATAGAATGACAAATCTTAGTAATCTACGACAGACTGTCATCAAAACCACGAAATGTGTTTAGCATAGAATGACAAATCTTAGTAATCTACGACAGACTGTCATAAAAACCACAAAATGTGTCTAGCATAGAATGACAAATCTTAGTAATCTACGACCAAGTAGACTGTCATCAAAACCACGAAATGTGTCTAGCATAGCATGATAAATCTTAGTAATCTACGACAGACTGTCATCAAAACCACGAAATGTGTCTAGCATAGAATGACAAATCTTAGTAATCTACGACAGACTGTCAGCAAAACCACGAAATGTGTCTAGCATAGCATGACAAATCTTAGTAATCCACGAAAGACTGTCATCAAAACCACGAAATGTGTCTAGCATAGAATGACAAATCTTAGTAATCTACGACCAAGTAGACTGTCATCAAAATCACTAAATGTGTCTAGCATAGAATGACAAATCTTAGTAATCTACGATTAAGTAGACTGTCAGCAAAACCACGAAATGTGTCTAGCATAGAATGACAAATCTTAGTAATCTACGACAGACTGTCATCAAAACCACGAAATGTGTCTAGCATAGAATGACAAATCTTAGTAATCTACGACCAAGTAGACTGTCATCAAAACCACGAAATGTGTCTAGCATAGCATGACAAATCTTAGTAATCTACGACAGACTGTCATAAAAACCACGAAATGTGTCTAGCATAGAATGACAAATCTTAGTAATCTACGACCAAGTAGACTGTCATCAAAACCACGAAATGTGTCTAGCATAGCATGATAAATCTTAGTAATCTACGACAGACTGTCATCAAAACCACGAAATGTGTCTAGCATAGAATGACAAATCTTAGTAATCTACGACCAAGTAGACTGTCATCAAAACCACTAAATGTGTCTAGCATAGCATGACAAATCTTATTAATCTACGACAGACTGTCAACAAAACCACGAAATGTGTCTAACATAGAATGACAAATCTTAGTAATCTACGACCAAGTAGACTGTCATCAAAACCACGAAATGTGTCTAGCATAGAATGACAAATCTTAGTAATCTACGACCAAGTAGACTGTCATCAAAATCACTAAATGTGTCTAGCATAGAATGACAAATCTTAGTAATCTACGACCAAGTAGACTGTCAGCAAAACCACGAAATGTGTCTAGCATAGAATGACAAATCTTAGTAATCTACGACAGACTGTCATCAAAACCACGAAATGTGTCTAGCATAGAATGACAAATCTAAGTAATCTACGACCAAGTAGACTGTCATCAAAACCACGAAATGTGTCTAGCATAGCATGACAAATCTTAGTAATCTACGAAAGACTGTCATCAAAACCACGAAATGTGTCTAGCATAGAATGACAAATCTTAGTAATCTACGACAGACTGTCATCAAAACCACGAAATGTGTCTAGCAGAGAATGACAAATCTTAGTAATCTACGACCAAGTAGACTGTCATCAAAACCACGAAATGTGTCTAGCATAGCATGACAAATCTTATTAATCTACGACAGACTGTTAGCAAAACCACGAAATGTGTCTAGCATAGCATGACAAATCTTAGTAATCTACGAAAGAATGTCATCAAAACCACGAAATGTGTCTAGCATAGAATGACAAATCTTAGTAATCTACGACCAAGTAGACTGTCATCAAAACCACGAAATGTGTCTAGCATAGCATGACAAATCTTAGTAATCTACGACAGACTGTCATAAAAACCACGAAATGTGTCTAGCATAGAATGACAAATCTTAGTAATCTACGACCAAGTAGACTGTCATCAAAACCACGAAATGTGTCTAGCATAGCATGATAAATCTTAGTAATCTACGACAGACTGTCATCAAAACCACGAAATGTGTCTAGCATAGAATGACAAATCTTAGTAATCTACGACAAACTGCCATCAAAACCACGAAATGTGTCTAGCAGAGAATGACAAATCTTAGTAATCTACGACCAAGTAGACTGTCATCAAAACCACTAAATGTGTCTAGCATAGCATGACAAATCTTATTAATCTACGACAGACTGTCAACAAAACCACGAAATGTGTCTAGCATAGAATGACAAATCTTAGTAATCTACGACCAAGTAGACTGTCATCAAAACCACTAAATGTGTCTAGCATAGAATGACAAATCTTAGTAATCTACGACCAAGTAGACTGTCATCAAAACCACGAAATGTGTCTAGCATAGCATGACAAATCTTAGTAATCTACGACAGACTGTCATAAAAACCACGAAATGTGTCTAGCATAGAATGACAAATCTTAGTAATCTACGACCAAGTAGACTGTCATCAAAACCACGAAATGTGTCTAGCATAGCATGATAAATCTTAGTAATCTACGACAGACTGTCATCAAAACCACGAAATGTGTCTAGCATAGAATGACAAATCTTAGTAATCGACGATAGACTGCCATCAAAACCACGAAATGTGTCTAGCAGAGAATGACAAATCTTAGTAATCTACGACCAAGTAGATTGTCATCAAAACCACGAAATGTGTCTAGCATAGAATGACAAATCTTAGTAATCTACGAAAGACTGTCATCAAAACCACGAAATGTGTCTAGCATAGAATGACAAATCTTAGTAATCTACGACCAAGTAGACTGTCATCAAAACCACGAAATGTGTCTAGCATAGCATGACAAATCTTAGTAATCTACGACAGACTGTCATAAAAACCACGAAATGTGTCTAGCATAGAATGACAAATCTTAGTAATCTACGACCAAGTAGACTGTCATCAAAACCACGAAATATGTCTAGCATAGAATGACAAATCTTAGTAATCTACGACCAAGTAGACTGTCATCAAAACCACTAAATGTGTCTAGCATAGAATGACAAATCTTAGTAATCTACGACCAAGTAGACTGTCATCAAAACCACGAAATGTGTCTAGCATAGAATGACAAATCTTAGTAATCTACGACAGACTGTCATCAAAACCACTAAATGTGTCTAGCATAGAATGACAAATCTTAGTAATCTACGACAGACTGTCATAAAAACCACAAAATGTGTCTAGCATAGAATGACAAATCTTAGTAATCTACGACCAAGTAGACTGTCATCAAAACCACGAAATGTGTCTAGCATAGCATGATAAATCTTAGTAATCTACGACAGACTGTCATCAAAACCACGAAATGTGTCTAGCATAGAATGACAAATCTTAGTAATCTACGACAGACTGTCAGCAAAACCACGAAATGTGTCTAGCATAGCATGACAAATCTTAGTAATCTACGAAAGACTGTCATCAAAACCACGAAATGTGTCTAGCATAGAATGACAAATCTTAGTAATCTACGACAGACTGTCATCAAAACCACGAAATGTGTCTAGCATAGAATGACAAATCTTAGTAATCTACGACAGAGTGTCATCAAAACCACGAAATGTGTCTAGCATAGAATGACAAATCTTAGTAATCTACGACCAAGTAGACTGTCATCAAAACCACGAAATGTGTCTAGCATAGCATGACAAATCTTAGTAATCTACGACAGACTGTCATAAAAACCACGAAATGTGTCTAGCATAGAATGACAAATCTTAGTAATCTACGACCAAGTAGACTGTCATCAAAACCACGAAATGTGTCTAGCATAGCATGATAAATCTTAGTAATCTACGACAGACTGTCATCAAAACCACGAAATGTGTCTAGCATAGAATGACAAATCTTAGTAATCTACGACAAACTGCCATCAAAACCACGAAATGTGTCTAGCAGAGAATGACAAATCTTAGTAATCTACGACCAAGTAGACTGTCATCAAAACCACTAAATGTGTCTAGCATAGCATGACAAATCTTATTAATCTACGACAGACTGTCAACAAAACCACGAAATGTGTCTAACATAGAATGACAAATCTTAGTAATCTACGACCAAGTAGACTGTCATCAAAACCACGAAATGTGTCTAGCATAGAATGACAAATCTTAGTAATCTACGACCAAGTAGACTGTCATGAAAATCACTAAATGTGTCTAGCATAGAATGACAAATCTTAGTAATCTACGACCAAGTAGACTGTCAGCAAAACCACGAAATGTGTCTAGCATAGAATGACAAATCTTAGTAATCTACGACAGACTGTCATCAAAACCACGAAATGTGTCTAGCATAGAATGACAAATCTTAGTAATCTACGACCAAGTAGACTGTCATCAAAACCACGAAATGTGTCTAGCATAGCATGACAAATCTTAGTAATCTACGAAAGACTGTCATCAAAACCACGAAATGTGTCTAGCATAGAATGACAAATCTTAGTAATCTACGACAGACTGTCAGCAAAACCACGAAATGTGTCTAGCAGAGAATGACAAATCTTAGTAATCTACGACCAAGTAGACTGTCATCAAAACCACGAAATGTGTCTAGCATAGCATGACAAATCTTATTAATCTACGACAGACTGTCAGCAAAACCACGAAATGTGTCTAGCATAGCATGACAAATCTTAGTAATCTACGAAAGAATGTCATCAAAACCACGAAATGTGTCTAGCATAGAATGACAAATCTTAGTAATCTACGACCAAGTAGACTGTCATCAAAACCACGAAATGTGTCTAGCATAGCATGACAAATCTTAGTAATCTACGACAGACTGTCATAAAAACCACGAAATGTGTCTAGCATAGAATGACAAATCTTAGTAATCTACGACCAAGTAGACTGTCATCAAAACCACGAAATGTGTCTAGCATAGCATGATAAATCTTAGTAATCTACGACAGACTGTCATCAAAACCACGAAATGTGTCTAGCATAGAATGACAAATCTTAGTAATCTACGACAAACTGCCATCAAAACCACGAAATGTGTCTAGCAGAGAATGACAAATCTTAGTAATCTACGACCAAGTAGACTGTCATCAAAACCACTAAATGTGTCTAGCATAGCATGACAAATCTTATTAATCTACGACAGACTGTCAACAAAACCACGAAATGTGTCTAGCATAGAATGACAAATCTTAGTAATCTACGACCAAGTAGACTGTCATCAAAACCACGAAATGTGTCTAGCATAGAATGACAAATCTTAGTAATCTACGACCAAGTAGACTGTCATCAAAACCACGAAATGTGTCTAGCATAGAATGACAAATCTTAGTAATCTACGACCAAGTAGACTGTCATCAAAACCACGAAATGTGTCTAGCATAGAATGACAAATCTTAGTAATCTACGACCAAGTAGACTGTCATCAAAACCACTAAATGTGTCTAGCATAGAATGACAAATCTTAGTAATCTACGACCAAGTAGACTGTCATCAAAACCACGAAATGTGTCTAGCATAGAATGACAAATCTTAGTAATCTACGACCAAGTAGACTGTCATCAAAACCACTAAATGTGTCTAGCATAGAATGACAAATCTTAGTAATCTACGACCAAGTAGACTGTCATCAAAACCACGAAATGTGTCTAGCATAGCATGACAAATCTTAGTAATCTACGACAGACTGTCATAAAAACCACGAAATGTGTCTAGCATAGAATGACAAATCTTAGTAATCTACGACCAAGTAGACTGTCATCAAAACCACGAAATGTGTCTAGCATAGCATGATAAATCTTAGTAATCTACGACAGACTGTCATCAAAACCACGAAATGTGTCTAGCATAGAATGACAAATCTTAGTAATCTACGATAGACTGCCATCAAAACCACGAAATGTGTCTAGCAGAGAATGACAAATCTTAGTAATCTACGACCAAGTAGACTGTCATCAAAACAACTAAATGTGTCTAGCATAGCATGACAAATCTTATTAATCTACGACAGACTGTCAACAAAACCACGAAATGTGTCTAGCATAGAATGACAAATCTTAGTAATCTACGACCAAGTAGACTGTCATCAAAACCACGAAATATGTCTAGCATAGAATGACAAATCTTAGTAATCTACGACCAAGTAGACTGTCATCAAAACCACTAAATGTGTCTAGCATAGAATGACAAATCTTAGTAATCTACGACCAAGTAGACTGTCATCAAAACCACGAAATGTGTCTAGCATAGAATGACAAATCTTAGTAATCTACGACAGACTGTCATCAAAACCACTAAATGTGTCTAGCATAGAATGACAAATCTTAGTAATCTACGACAGACTGTCATAAAAACCACAAAATGTGTCTAGCATAGAATGACAAATCTTAGTAATCTACGACCAAGTAGACTGTCATCAAAACCACGAAATGTGTCTAGCATAGCATGATAAATCTTAGTAATCTACGACAGACTGTCATCAAAACCACGAAATGTGTCTAGCATAGAATGACAAATCTTAGTAATCTACGACAGACTGTCAGCAAAACCACGAAATGTGTCTAGCATAGCATGACAAATCTTAGTAATCTACGAAAGACTGTCATCAAAACCACGAAATGTGTCTAGCATAGAATGACAAATCTTAGTAATCTACGACAGACTGTCATCAAAACCACGAAATGTGTCTAGCATAGAATGACAAATCTTAGTAATCTACGACAGAGTGTCATCAAAACCACGAAATGTGTCTAGCATAGAATGACAAATCTTAGTAATCTACGACCAAGTAGACTGTCATCAAAACCACGAAATGTGTCTAGCATAGCATGACAAATCTTAGTAATCTACGACAGACTGTCATAAAAACCACGAAATGTGTCTAGCATAGAATGACAAATCTTAGTAATCTACGACCAAGTAGACTGTCATCAAAACCACGAAATGTGTCTAGCATAGCATGATAAATCTTAGTAATCTACGACAGACTGTCATCAAAACCACGAAATGTGTCTAGCATAGAATGACAAATCTTAGTAATCTACGACAAACTGCCATCAAAACCACGAAATGTGTCTAGCAGAGAATGACAAATCTTAGTAATCTACGACCAAGTAGACTGTCATCAAAACCACTAAATGTGTCTAGCATAGCATGACAAATCTTATTAATCTACGACAGACTGTCAACAAAACCACGAAATGTGTCTAACATAGAATGACAAATCTTAGTAATCTACGACCAAGTAGACTGTCATCAAAACCACGAAATGTGTCTAGCATAGAATGACAAATCTTAGTAATCTACGACCAAGTAGACTGTCATGAAAATCACTAAATGTGTCTAGCATAGAATGACAAATCTTAGTAATCTACGACCAAGTAGACTGTCAGCAAAACCACGAAATGTGTCTAGCATAGAATGACAAATCTTAGTAATCTACGACAGACTGTCATCAAAACCACGAAATGTGTCTAGCATAGAATGACAAATCTTAGTAATCTACGACCAAGTAGACTGTCATCAAAACCACGAAATGTGTCTAGCATAGCATGACAAATCTTAGTAATCTACGAAAGACTGTCATCAAAACCACGAAATGTGTCTAGCATAGAATGACAAATCTTAGTAATCTACGACAGACTGTCAGCAAAACCACGAAATGTGTCTAGCAGAGAATGACAAATCTTAGTAATCTACGACCAAGTAGACTGTCATCAAAACCACGAAATGTGTCTAGCATAGCATGACAAATCTTATTAATCTACGACAGACTGTCAGCAAAACCACGAAATGTGTCTAGCATAGCATGACAAATCTTAGTAATCTACGAAAGAATGTCATCAAAACCACGAAATGTGTCTAGCATAGAATGACAAATCTTAGTAATCTACGACCAAGTAGACTGTCATCAAAACCACGAAATGTGTCTAGCATAGCATGACAAATCTTAGTAATCTACGACAGACTGTCATAAAAACCACGAAATGTGTCTAGCATAGAATGACAAATCTTAGTAATCTACGACAAACTGCCATCAAAACCACGAAATGTGTCTAGCAGAGAATGACAAATCTTAGTAATCTACGACCAAGTAGACTGTCATCAAAACCACTAAATGTGTCTAGCATAGCATGACAAATCTTATTAATCTACGACAGACTGTCAACAAAACCACGAAATGTGTCTAGCATAGAATGACAAATCTTAGTAATCTACGACCAAGTAGACTGTCATCAAAACCACGAAATGTGTCTAGCATAGAATGACAAATCTTAGTAATCTACGACCAAGTAGACTGTCATCAAAACCACGAAATGTGTCTAGCATAGAATGACAAATCTTAGTAATCTACGACCAAGTAGACTGTCATCAAAACCACGAAATGTGTCTAGCATAGAATGACAAATCTTAGTAATCTACGACCAAGTAGACTGTCATCAAAACCACTAAATGTGTCTAGCATAGAATGACAAATCTTAGTAATCTACGACCAAGTAGACTGTCATCAAAACCACGAAATGTGTCTAGCATAGAATGACAAATCTTAGTAATCTACGACCAAGTAGACTGTCATCAAAACCACTAAATGTGTCTAGCATAGAATGACAAATCTTAGTAATCTACGACCAAGTAGACTGTCATCAAAACCACGAAATGTGTCTAGCATAGCATGACAAATCTTAGTAATCTACGACAGACTGTCATAAAAACCACGAAATGTGTCTAGCATAGAATGACAAATCTTAGTAATCTACGACCAAGTAGACTGTCATCAAAACCACGAAATGTGTCTAGCATAGCATGATAAATCTTAGTAATCTACGACAGACTGTCATCAAAACCACGAAATGTGTCTAGCATAGAATGACAAATCTTAGTAATCTACGATAGACTGCCATCAAAACCACGAAATGTGTCTAGCAGAGAATGACAAATCTTAGTAATCTACGACCAAGTAGACTGTCATCAAAACAACTAAATGTGTCTAGCATAGCATGACAAATCTTATTAATCTACGACAGACTGTCAACAAAACCACGAAATGTGTCTAGCATAGAATGACAAATCTTAGTAATCTACGACCAAGTAGACTGTCATCAAAACCACGAAATGTGTCTAGCATAGAATGACAAATCTTAGTAATCTACGAAAGACTGTCATCAAAACCACGAAATGTGTCTAGCATAGAATGACAAATCTTAGTAATCTACGACCAAGTAGACTGTCATCAAAACCACGAAATGTGTCTAGCATAGCATGACAAATCTTAGTAATCTACGACAGACTGTCATAAAAACCACGAAATGTGTCTAGCATAGAATGACAAATCTTAGTAATCTACGACCAAGTAGACTGTCATCAAAACCACGAAATATGTCTAGCATAGAATGACAAATCTTAGTAATCTACGACCAAGTAGACTGTCATCAAAACCACTAAATGTGTCTAGCATAGAATGACAAATCTTAGTAATCTACGACCAAGTAGACTGTCATCAAAACCACGAAATGTGTCTAGCATAGAATGACAAATCTTAGTAATCTACGACCAAGTAGACTGTCATCAAAACCACTAAATGTGTCTAGCATAGAATGACAAATCTTAGTAATCTACGACCAAGTAGACTGTCATCAAAACCACGAAATGTGTCTAGCATAGCATGACAAATCTTAGTAATCTACGACAGACTGTCATAAAAACCACGAAATGTGTCTAGCATAGAATGACAAATCTTAGTAATCTACGACCAAGTAGACTGTCATCAAAACCACGAAATGTGTCTAGCATAGCATGATAAATCTTAGTAATCTACGACAGACTGTCATCAAAACCACGAAATGTGTCTAGCATAGAATGACAAATCTTAGTAATCTACGACAAACTGCCATCAAAACCACGAAATGTGTCTAGCAGAGAATGACAAATCTTAGTAATCTACGACCAAGTAGACTGTCATCAAAACCACTAAATGTGTCTAGCATAGCATGACAAATCTTATTAATCTACGACAGACTGTCAACAAAACCACGAAATGTGTCTAGCATAGAATGACAAATCTTAGTAATCTACGACCAAGTAGACTGTCATCAAAACCACGAAATGTGTATAGCATAGAATGACAAATCTTAGTAATCTACGACCAAGTAGACTGTCATCAAAACCACGAAATGTGTCTAGCATAGAATGACAAATCTTAGTAATCTACGACCAAGTAGACTGTCATCAAAACCACGAAATGTGTCTAGCATAGAATGACAAATCTTAGTAATCTACGACCAAGTAGACTGTCATCAAAACCACTAAATGTGTCTAGCATAGAATGACAAATCTTAGTAATCTACGACCAAGTAGACTGTCATCAAAACCACGAAATGTGTCTAGCATAGAATGACAAATCTTAGTAATCTACGACCAAGTAGACTGTCATCAAAACCACTAAATGTGTCTAGCATAGAATGACAAATCTTAGTAATCTACGACCAAGTAGACTGTCATCAAAACCACGAAATGTGTCTAGCATAGCATGACAAATCTTAGTAATCTACGACAGACTGTCATAAAAACCACGAAATGTGTCTAGCATAGAATGACAAATCTTAGTAATCTACGACCAAGTAGACTGTCATCAAAACCACGAAATGTGTCTAGCATAGCATGATAAATCTTAGTAATCTACGACAGACTGTCATCAAAACCACGAAATGTGTCTAGCATAGAATGACAAATCTTAGTAATCTACGATAGACTGCCATCAAAACCACGAAATGTGTCTAGCAGAGAATGACAAATCTTAGTAATCTACGACCAAGTAGACTGTCATCAAAACAACTAAATGTGTCTAGCATAGCATGACAAATCTTATTAATCTACGACAGACTGTCAACAAAACCACGAAATGTGTCTAGCATAGAATGACAAATCTTAGTAATCTACGACCAAGTAGACTGTCATCAAAACCACGAAATGTGTCTAGCATAGAATGACAAATCTTAGTAATCTACGAAAGACTGTCATCAAAACCACGAAATGTGTCTAGCATAGAATGACAAATCTTAGTAATCTACGACCAAGTAGACTGTCATCAAAACCACGAAATGTGTCTAGCATAGCATGACAAATCTTAGTAATCTACGACAGACTGTCATAAAAACCACGAAATGTGTCTAGCATAGAATGACAAATCTTAGTAATCTACGACCAAGTAGACTGTCATCAAAACCACGAAATATGTCTAGCATAGAATGACAAATCTTAGTAATCTACGACCAAGTAGACTGTCATCAAAACCACTAAATGTGTCTAGCATAGAATGACAAATCTTAGTAATCTACGACCAAGTAGACTGTCATCAAAACCACGAAATGTGTCTAGCATAGAATGACAAATCTTAGTAATCTACGACCAAGTAGACTGTCATCAAAACCACTAAATGTGTCTAGCATAGAATGACAAATCTTAGTAATCTACGACCAAGTAGACTGTCATCAAAACCACGAAATGTGTCTAGCATAGAATGACAAATCTTAGTAATCTACGACCAAGTAGACTGTCATCAAAACCACTAAATGTGTCTAGCATAGAATGACAAATCTTAGTAATCTACGACCAAGTAGACTGTCATCAAAACCACGAAATGTGTCTAGCATAGCATGACAAATCTTAGTAATCTACGACAGACTGTCATAAAAACCACGAAATGTGTCTAGCATAGAATGACAAATCTTAGTAATCTACGACAGAGTGTCATCAAAACCACGAAATGTGTCTAGCATAGAATGACAAATCTTAGTAATCTACGACCAAGTAGACTGTCATCAAAACCACGAAATGTGTCTAGCATAGCATGACAAATCTTAGTAATCTACGACAGACTGTCATAAAAACCACGAAATGTGTCTAGCATAGAATGACAAATCTTAGTAATCTACGACCAAGTAGACTGTCATCAAAACCACGAAATGTGTCTAGCATAGCATGATAAATCTTAGTAATCTACGACAGACTGTCATCAAAACCACGAAATGTGTCTAGCATAGAATGACAAATCTTAGTAATCTACGACAAACTGCCATCAAAACCACGAAATGTGTCTAGCAGAGAATGACAAATCTTAGTAATCTACGACCAAGTAGACTGTCATCAAAACCACTAAATGTGTCTAGCATAGCATGACAAATCTTATTAATCTACGACAGACTGTCAACAAAACCACGAAATGTGTCTAACATAGAATGACAAATCTTAGTAATCTACGACCAAGTAGACTGTCATCAAAACCACGAAATGTGTCTAGCATAGAATGACAAATCTTAGTAATCTACGACCAAGTAGACTGTCATCAAAATCACTAAATGTGTCTAGCATAGAATGACAAATCTTAGTAATCTACGACCAAGTAGACTGTCAGCAAAACCACGAAATGTGTCTAGCATAGAATGACAAATCTTAGTAATCTACGACAGACTGTCATCAAAACCACGAAATGTGTCTAGCATAGAATGACAAATCTTAGTAATCTACGACCAAGTAGACTGTCATCAAAACCACGAAATGTGTCTAGCATAGCATGACAAATCTTAGTAATCTACGAAAGACTGTCATCAAAACCACGAAATGTGTCTAGCATAGAATGACAAATCTTAGTAATCTACGACAGACTGTCAGCAAAACCACGAAATGTGTCTAGCAGAGAATGACAAATCTTAGTAATCTACGACCAAGTAGACTGTCATCAAAACCACGAAATGTGTCTAGCATAGCATGACAAATCTTATTAATCTACGACAGACTGTCAGCAAAACCACGAAATGTGTCTAGCATAGCATGACAAATCTTAGTAATCTACGAAAGAATGTCATCAAAACCACGAAATGTGTCTAGCATAGAATGACAAATCTTAGTAATCTACGACCAAGTAGACTGTCATCAAAACCACGAAATGTGTCTAGCATAGCATGACAAATCTTAGTAATCTACGACAGACTGTCATAAAAACCACGAAATGTGTCTAGCATAGAATGACAAATCTTAGTAATCTACGACCAAGTAGACTGTCATCAAAACCACGAAATGTGTCTAGCATAGCATGATAAATCTTAGTAATCTACGACAGACTGTCATCAAAACCACGAAATGTGTCTAGCATAGAATGACAAATCTTAGTAATCTACGACAAACTGCCATCAAAACCACGAAATGTGTCTAGCAGAGAATGACAAATCTTAGTAATCTACGACCAAGTAGACTGTCATCAAAACCACTAAATGTGTCTAGCATAGCATGACAAATCTTATTAATCTACGACAGACTGTCAACAAAACCACGAAATGTGTCTAGCATAGAATGACAAATCTTAGTAATCTACGACCAAGTAGACTGTCATCAAAACCACGAAATGTGTCTAGCATAGAATGACAAATCTTAGTAATCTACGACCAAGTAGACTGTCATCAAAACCACGAAATGTGTCTAGCATAGAATGACAAATCTTAGTAATCTACGACCAAGTAGACTGTCATCAAAACCACGAAATGTGTCTAGCATAGAATGACAAATCTTAGTAATCTACGACCAAGTAGACTGTCATCAAAACCACTAAATGTGTCTAGCATAGAATGACAAATCTTAGTAATCTACGACCAAGTAGACTGTCATCAAAACCACGAAATGTGTCTAGCATAGAATGACAAATCTTAGTAATCTACGACCAAGTAGACTGTCATCAAAACCACTAAATGTGTCTAGCATAGAATGACAAATCTTAGTAATCTACGACCAAGTAGACTGTCATCAAAACCACGAAATGTGTCTAGCATAGCATGACAAATCTTAGTAATCTACGACAGACTGTCATAAAAACCACGAAATGTGTCTAGCATAGAATGACAAATCTTAGTAATCTACGACCAAGTAGACTGTCATCAAAACCACGAAATGTGTCTAGCATAGCATGATAAATCTTAGTAATCTACGACAGACTGTCATCAAAACCACGAAATGTGTCTAGCATAGAATGACAAATCTTAGTAATCTACGATAGACTGCCATCAAAACCACGAAATGTGTCTAGCAGAGAATGACAAATCTTAGTAATCTACGACCAAGTAGACTGTCATCAAAACCACGAAATGTGTCTAGCATAGCATGATAAATCTTAGTAATCTACGACAGACTGTCATCAAAACCACGAAATGTGTCTAGCATAGAATGACAAATCTTAGTAATCTACGACAAACTGCCATCAAAACCACGAAATGTGTCTAGCAGAGAATGACAAATCTTAGTAATCTACGACCAAGTAGACTGTCATCAAAACCACTAAATGTGTCTAGCATAGCATGACAAATCTTATTAATCTACGACAGACTGTCAACAAAACCACGAAATGTGTCTAACATAGAATGACAAATCTTAGTAATCTACGACCAAGTAGACTGTCATCAAAACCACGAAATGTGTCTAGCATAGAATGACAAATCTTAGTAATCTACGACCAAGTAGACTGTCATCAAAATCACTAAATGTGTCTAGCATAGAATGACAAATCTTAGTAATCTACGACCAAGTAGACTGTCAGCAAAACCACGAAATGTGTCTAGCATAGAATGACAAATCTTAGTAATCTACGACAGACTGTCATCAAAACCACGAAATGTGTCTAGCATAGAATGACAAATCTTAGTAATCTACGACCAAGTAGACTGTCATCAAAACCACGAAATGTGTCTAGCATAGCATGACAAATCTTAGTAATCTACGAAAGACTGTCATCAAAACCACGAAATGTGTCTAGCATAGAATGACAAATCTTAGTAATCTACGACAGACTGTCAGCAAAACCACGAAATGTGTCTAGCAGAGAATGACAAATCTTAGTAATCTACGACCAAGTAGACTGTCATCAAAACCACGAAATGTGTCTAGCATAGCATGACAAATCTTATTAATCTACGACAGACTGTCAGCAAAACCACGAAATGTGTCTAGCATAGCATGACAAATCTTAGTAATCTACGAAAGAATGTCATCAAAACCACGAAATGTGTCTAGCATAGAATGACAAATCTTAGTAATCTACGACCAAGTAGACTGTCATCAAAACCACGAAATGTGTCTAGCATAGCATGACAAATCTTAGTAATCTACGACAGACTGTCATAAAAACCACGAAATGTGTCTAGCATAGAATGACAAATCTTAGTAATCTACGACCAAGTAGACTGTCATCAAAACCACGAAATGTGTCTAGCATAGCATGATAAATCTTAGTAATCTACGACAGACTGTCATCAAAACCACGAAATGTGTCTAGCATAGAATGACAAATCTTAGTAATCTACGACAAACTGCCATCAAAACCACGAAATGTGTCTAGCAGAGAATGACAAATCTTAGTAATCTACGACCAAGTAGACTGTCATCAAAACCACTAAATGTGTCTAGCATAGCATGACAAATCTTATTAATCTACGACAGACTGTCAACAAAACCACGAAATGTGTCTAGCATAGAATGACAAATCTTAGTAATCTACGACCAAGTAGACTGTCATCAAAACCACGAAATGTGTCTAGCATAGAATGACAAATCTTAGTAATCTACGACCAAGTAGACTGTCATCAAAACCACGAAATGTGTCTAGCATAGAATGACAAATCTTAGTAATCTACGACCAAGTAGACTGTCATCAAAACCACGAAATGTGTCTAGCATAGAATGACAAATCTTAGTAATCTACGACCAAGTAGACTGTCATCAAAACCACTAAATGTGTCTAGCATAGAATGACAAATCTTAGTAATCTACGACCAAGTAGACTGTCATCAAAACCACGAAATGTGTCTAGCATAGAATGACAAATCTTAGTAATCTACGACCAAGTAGACTGTCATCAAAACCACTAAATGTGTCTAGCATAGAATGACAAATCTTAGTAATCTACGACCAAGTAGACTGTCATCAAAACCACGAAATGTGTCTAGCATAGCATGACAAATCTTAGTAATCTACGACAGACTGTCATAAAAACCACGAAATGTGTCTAGCATAGAATGACAAATCTTAGTAATCTACGACCAAGTAGACTGTCATCAAAACCACGAAATGTGTCTAGCATAGCATGATAAATCTTAGTAATCTACGACAGACTGTCATCAAAACCACGAAATGTGTCTAGCATAGAATGACAAATCTTAGTAATCTACGATAGACTGCCATCAAAACCACGAAATGTGTCTAGCAGAGAATGACAAATCTTAGTAATCTACGACCAAGTAGACTGTCATCAAAACAACTAAATGTGTCTAGCATAGCATGACAAATCTTATTAATCTACGACAGACTGTCAACAAAACCACGAAATGTGTCTAGCATAGAATGACAAATCTTAGTAATCTACGACCAAGTAGACTGTCATCAAAACCACGAAATGTGTCTAGCATAGAATGACAAATCTTAGTAATCTACGAAAGACTGTCATCAAAACCACGAAATGTGTCTAGCATAGAATGACAAATCTTAGTAATCTACGACCAAGTAGACTGTCATCAAAACCACGAAATGTGTCTAGCATAGCATGACAAATCTTAGTAATCTACGACAGACTGTCATAAAAACCACGAAATGTGTCTAGCATAGAATGACAAATCTTAGTAATCTACGACCAAGTAGACTGTCATCAAAACCACGAAATATGTCTAGCATAGAATGACAAATCTTAGTAATCTACGACCAAGTAGACTGTCATCAAAACCACTAAATGTGTCTAGCATAGAATGACAAATCTTAGTAATCTACGACCAAGTAGACTGTCATCAAAACCACGAAATGTGTCTAGCATAGAATGACAAATCTTAGTAATCTACGACAAACTGCCATCAAAACCACGAAATGTGTCTAGCAGAGAATGACAAATCTTAGTAATCTACGACCAAGTAGACTGTCATCAAAACCACTAAATGTGTCTAGCATAGCATGACAAATCTTATTAATCTACGACAGACTGTCAACAAAACCACGAAATGTGTCTAACATAGAATGACAAATCTTAGTAATCTACGACCAAGTAGACTGTCATCAAAACCACGAAATGTGTCTAGCATAGAATGACAAATCTTAGTAATTTACGACCAAGTAGACTGTCATCAAAATCACTAAATGTGTCTAGCATAGAATGACAAATCTTAGTAATCTACGACCAAGTAGACTGTCAGCAAAACCACGAAATGTGTCTAGCATAGAATGACAAATCTTAGTAATCTACGACAGACTGTCATCAAAACCACGAAATGTGTCTAGCATAGAATGACAAATCTTAGTAATCTACGACCAAGTAGACTGTCATCAAAACCACGAAATGTGTCTAGCATAGCATGACAAATCTTAGTAATCTACGAAAGACTGTCATCAAAACCACGAAATGTGTCTAGCATAGAATGACAAATCTTAGTAATCTACGACAGACTGTCAGCAAAACCACGAAATGTGTCTAGCAGAGAATGACAAATCTTAGTAATCTACGACCAAGTAGACTGTCATCAAAACCACGAAATGTGTCTAGCATAGCATGACAAATCTTATTAATCTACGACAGACTGTCAGCAAAACCACGAAATGTGTCTAGCATAGCATGACAAATCTTAGTAATCTACGAAAGAATGTCATCAAAACCACGAAATGTGTCTAGCATAGAATGACAAATCTTAGTAATCTACGACCAAGTAGACTGTCATCAAAACCACGAAATGTGTCTAGCATAGCATGACAAATCTTAGTAATCTACGACAGACTGTCATAAAAACCACGAAATGTGTCTAGCATAGAATGACAAATCTTAGTAATCTACGACCAAGTAGACTGTCATCAAAACCACGAAATGTGTCTAGCATAGCATGATAAATCTTAGTAATCTACGACAGACTGTCATCAAAACCACGAAATGTGTCTAGCATAGAATGACAAATCTTAGTAATCTACGACAAACTGCCATCAAAACCACGAAATGTGTCTAGCAGAGAATGACAAATCTTAGTAATCTACGACCAAGTAGACTGTCATCAAAACCACTAAATGTGTCTAGCATAGCATGACAAATCTTATTAATCTACGACAGACTGTCAACAAAACCACGAAATGTGTCTAGCATAGAATGACAAATCTTAGTAATCTACGACCAAGTAGACTGTCATCAAAACCACGAAATGTGTCTAGCATAGAATGACAAATCTTAGTAATCTACGACCAAGTAGACTGTCATTAAAACCACGAAATGTGTCTAGCATAGAATGACAAATCTTAGTAATCTACGACCAAGTAGACTGTCATCAAAACCACGAAATGTGTCTAGCATAGAATGACAAATCTTAGTAATCTACGACCAAGTAGACTGTCATCAAAACCACTAAATGTGTCTAGCATAGAATGACAAATCTTAGTAATCTACGACCAAGTAGACTGTCATCAAAACCACGAAATGTGTCTAGCATAGAATGACAAATCTTAGTAATCTACGACCAAGTAGACTGTCATCAAAACCACTAAATGTGTCTAGCATAGAATGACAAATCTTAGTAATCTACGACCAAGTAGACTGTCATCAAAACCACGAAATGTGTCTAGCATAGCATGACAAATCTTAGTAATCTACGACAGACTGTCATAAAAACCACGAAATGTGTCTAGCATAGAATGACAAATCTTAGTAATCTACGACCAAGTAGACTGTCATCAAAACCACGAAATGTGTCTAGCATAGCATGATAAATCTTAGTAATCTACGACAGACTGTCATCAAAACCACGAAATGTGTCTAGCATAGAATGACAAATCTTAGTAATCTACGATAGACTGCCATCAAAACCACGAAATGTGTCTAGCAGAGAATGACAAATCTTAGTAATCTACGACCAAGTAGACTGTCATCAAAACAACTAAATGTGTCTAGCATAGCATGACAAATCTTATTAATCTACGACAGACTGTCAACAAAACCACGAAATGTGTCTAGCATAGAATGACAAATCTTAGTAATCTACGACCAAGTAGACTGTCATCAAAACCACGAAATGTGTCTAGCATAGAATGACAAATCTTAGTAATCTACGAAAGACTGTCATCAAAACCACGAAATGTGTCTAGCATAGAATGACAAATCTTAGTAATCTACGACCAAGTAGACTGTCATCAAAACCACGAAATGTGTCTAGCATAGCATGACAAATCTTAGTAATCTACGACAGACTGTCATAAAAACCACGAAATGTGTCTAGCATAGAATGACAAATCTTAGTAATCTACGACCAAGTAGACTGTCATCAAAACCACGAAATATGTCTAGCATAGAATGACAAATCTTAGTAATCTACGACCAAGTAGACTGTCATCAAAACCACTAAATGTGTCTAGCATAGAATGACAAATCTTAGTAATCTACGACCAAGTAGACTGTCATCAAAACCACGAAATGTGTCTAGCATAGAATGACAAATCTTAGTAATCTACGACCAAGTAGACTGTCATCAAAACCACTAAATGTGTCTAGCATAGAATGACAAATCTTAGTAATCTACGACCAAGTAGACTGTCATCAAAACCACGAAATGTGTCTAGCAGAGAATGACAAATCTTAGTAATCTACGACCAAGTAGACTGTCATCAAAACCACTAAATGTGTCTAGCATAGAATGACAAATCTTAGTAATCTACGACCAAGTAGACTGTCATCAAAACCACGAAATGTTTCTAGCATAGCATGACAAATCTTAGTAATCTACGACAGACTGTCATAAAAACCACGAAATGTGTCTAGCATAGAATGACAAATCTTAGTAATCTACGACCAAGTAGACTGTCATCAAAACCACGAAATGTGTCTAGCATAGCATGATAAATCTTAGTAATCTACGACAGACTGTCATCAAAACCACGAAATGTGTCTAGCATAGAATGACAAATCTTAGTAATCTACGATAGACTGCCATCAAAACCACGAAATGTGTCTAGCAGAGAATGACAAATCTTAGTAATCTACGACCAAGTAGACTGTCATCAAAACAACTAAATGTGTCTAGCATAGCATGACAAATCTTATTAATCTACGACAGACTGTCAACAAAACCACGAAATGTGTCTAGCATAGAATGACAAATCTTAGTAATCTACGACCAAGTAGACTGTCATCAAAACCACGAAATGTGTCTAGCATAGAATGACAAATCTTAGTAATCTACGAAAGACTGTCATCAAAACCACGAAATGTGTCTAGCATAGAATGACAAATCTTAGTAATCTACGACCAAGTAGACTGTCATCAAAACCACGAAATGTGTCTAGCATAGCATGACAAATCTTAGTAATCTACGACAGACTGTCATAAAAACCACGAAATGTGTCTAGCATAGAATGACAAATCTTAGTAATCTACGACCAAGTAGACTGTCATCAAAACCACGAAATATGTCTAGCATAGAATGACAAATCTTAGTAATCTACGACCAAGTAGACTGTCATCAAAACCACTAAATGTGTCTAGCATAGAATGACAAATCTTAGTAATCTACGACCAAGTAGACTGTCATCAAAACCACGAAATGTGTCTAGCATAGAATGACAAATCTTAGTAATCTACGACACACTGTCATCAAAACCACGAAATGTGTTTAGCATAGAATGACAAATCTTAGTAATCTACGACAGACTGTCATAAAAACCACAAAATGTGTCTAGCATAGAATGATAAATCTTAGTAATCTACGACCAAGTAGACTGTCATCAAAACCACGAAATGTGTCTAGCATAGCATGATAAATCTTAGTAATCTACGACAGACTGTCATCAAAACCACGAAATGTGTCTAGCATAGAATGACAAATCTTAGTAATCTACGACAGACTGTCAGCAAAACCACGAAATGTGTCTAGCATAGCATGACAAATCTTAGTAATCTACGACAGACTGTCATCAAAACCACGAAATGTGTCTAGCATAGAATGACAAATCTTAGTAATCTACGACAGAGTGTCATCAAAACCACGAAATGTGTCTAGCATAGAATGACAAATCTTAGTAATCTACGACCAAGTAGACTGTCATCAAAACCACGAAAAGTGTCTAGCATAGAATGACAAATCTTAGTAATCTACGACCAAGTAGACTGTCATCAAAATCACTAAATGTGTCTAGCATAGAATGACAAATCTTAGTAATCTACGACCAAGTAGACTGTCAGCAAAACCACGAAATGTGTCTAGCATAGAATGACAAATCTTAGTAATCTACGACAGACTGTCATCAAAACCACGAAATGTGTCTAGCATAGAATGACAAATCTTAGTAATCTACGACAGACTGTCATAAAAACCACGAAATGTGTCTAGCATAGAATGACAAATCTTAGTAATCTACGACCAAGTAGACTGTCATCAAAACCACGAAATGTGTCTAGCATAGCATGACAAATCTTAGTAATCTACGAAAGACTGTCATCAAAACCACGAAATGTGTCTAGCATAGAATAACAAATCTTAGTAATCTACGACAGACTGTCATCAAAACCACGAAATGTGACTAGCAGAGAATGACAAATCTTAGTAATCTACGACCAAGTAGACTGTCATCAAAACCACGAAATGTGTCTAGCAGAGAATGACAAATCTTAGTAATCTACGACCAAGTAGACTGTCATCAAAACCACGAAATATGTCTAGCATAGCATGACCAATCTTATTAATCTACGACAGACTGTCAGCAAAACCACGAAATGTGTCTAGCATAGCATGACAAATCTTAGTAATCTACGAAAGAATGTCATCAAAACCACGAAATGTGTCTAGCATAGAATGACAAATCTTAGTAATCTACGACCAAGTAGACTGTCATCAAAACCACGAAATGTGTCTAGCATAGCATGACAAATCTTAGTAATCTACGACAGACTGTCATAAAAACCACGAAATGTGTCTAGCATAGAATGACAAATCTTAGTAATCTACGACCAAGTAGACTGTCATCAAAACCACGAAATGTGTCTAGCATAGCATGATAAATCTTAGTAATCTACGACAGACTGTCATCAAAACCACGAAATGTGTCTAGCATAGAATGACAAATCTTAGTAATCTACGACAAACTGCCATCAAAACCACGAAATGTGTCTAGCAGAGAATGACAAATCTTAGTAATCTACGACCAAGTAGACTGTCATCAAAACCACTAAATGTGTCTAGCATAGCATGACAAATCTTATTAATCTACGACAGACTGTCAACAAAACCACGAAATGTGTCTAGCATAGAATGACAAATCTTAGTAATCTACGACCAAGTAGACTGTCATCAAAACCACGAAATGTGTCTAGCATAGAATGACAAATCTTAGTAATCTACGACCAAGTAGACTGTCATCAAAACCACGAAATGTGTCTAGCATAGAATGACAAATCTTAGTAATCTACGACCAAGTAGACTGTCATCAAAACCACGAAATGTGTCTAGCATAGCATGATAAATCTTAGTAATCTACGACAGACTGTCATCAAAACCACGAAATGTGTCTCGCATAGAATGACAAATCTTAGTAATCTACGACAAACTGCCATCAAAACCACGAAATGTGTCTAGCAGAGAATGACAAATCTTAGTAATCTACAACCAAGTAGACTGTCATCAAAACCACTAAATGTGTCTAGCATAGCATGACAAATCTTATTAATCTACGACAGACTGTCAACAAAACCACGAAATGTGTCTAGCATAGAATGACAAATCTTAGTAATCTACGACCAAGTAGACTGTCATCAAAACCACGAAATGTGTCTAGCATAGAATGACAAATCTTAGTAATCTACGACCAAGTAGACAGTCATCAAAACCACGAAATGTGTCTAGCATAGAATGACAAATCTTAGTAATCTACGACCAAGTAGACTGTCATCAAAACCACGAAATGTGTCTAGCATAGAATGACAAATCTTAGTAATCTACGACCAAGTAGACTGTCATCAAAACCACTAAATGTGTTTAGCATAGAATGACAAATCTTAGTAATCTACGACCAAGTAGACTGTCATCAAAACCACGAAATGTGTCTAGCATAGAATGACAAATCTTAGTAATCTACGACCAAGTAGACTGTCATCAAAACCACTAAATGTGTCTAGCATAGAATGACAAATCTTAGTAATCTACGACCAAGTAGACTGTCATCAAAACCACGAAATGTGTCTAGCATAGCATGACAAATCTTAGTAATCTACGACAGACTGTCATAAAAACCACGAAATGTGTCTAGCATAGAATGACAAATCTTAGTAATCTACGACCAAGTAGACTGTCATCAAAACCACGAAATGTGTCTAGCATAGCATGATAAATCTTAGTAATCTACGACAGACTGTCATCAAAACCACGAAATGTGTCTAGCATAGAATGACAAATCTTAGTAATCTACGATAGACTGCCATGAAAACCACGAAATGTGTCTAGCAGAGAATGACAAATCTTAGTAATCTACGACCAAGTAGACTGTCATCAAAACCACTAAATGTGTCTAGCATAGCATGACAAATCTTATTAATCTACGACAGACTGTCAACAAAACCACGAAATGTGTCTAGCATAGAATGACAAATCTTAGTAATCTACGACCAAGTAGACTGTCATCAAAACCACGAAATGTGTCTAGCATAGAATGACAAATCTTAGTAATCTACGAAAGACTGTCATCAAAACCACGAAATGTGTCTAGCATAGAATGACAAATCTTAGTAATCTACGACCAAGTAGACTGTCATCAAAACCACGAAATGTGTCTAGCATAGCATGACAAATCTTAGTAATCTACGACAGACTGTCATAAAAACCACGAAATGTGTCTAGCATAGAATGACAAATCTTAGTAATCTACGACCAAGTAGACTGTCATCAAAACCACGAAATATGTCTAGCATAGAATGACAAATCTTAGTAATCTACGACCAAGTAGACTGTCATCAAAACCACGAAATGTGTCTAGCATAGAATGACAAATCTTAGTAATCTACGACAGACTGTCATCAAAACCACGAAATGTGTTTAGCATAGAATGACAAATCTTAGTAATCTACGACAGACTGTCATAAAAACCACAAAATGTGTCTAGCATAGAATGACAAATCTTAGTAATCTACGACCAAGTAGACTGTCATCAAAACCACGAAATGTGTCTAGCATAGCATGATAAATCTCAGTAATCTACGACAGACTGTCATCAAAACCACGAAATGTGTCTAGCATAGAATGACAAATCTTAGTAATCTACGACAGACTGTCAGCAAAACCACGAAATGTGTCTAGCATAGAATGACAAATCTTAGTAATCTACGAAAGACTGTCATCAAAACCACGAAATGTGTCTAGCATAGAATGACAAATCTTAGTAATCTACGAAAGACTGTCATCAAAACCACGAAATGTGTCTAGCATAGAATGACAAATCTTAGTAATCTACGACAGACTGTCATCAAAACCACGAAATGTGTCTAGCATAGAATGACAAATCTTAGTAATCTACGACAGAGTGTCATCAAAACCACGAAATGTGTCTAGCATAGAATGACAAATCTTAGTAATCTACGACCAAGTAGACTGTCATCAAAACCACGAAATGTGTCTAGCATAGAATGACAAATCTTAGTAATCTACGAAAGACTGTCATCAAAACCACGAAATGTGTCTAGCATAGAATGACAAATCTTAGTAATCTACGAAAGACTGTCATCAAAACCACGAAATGTGTCTAGCATAGAATGACAAATCTTAGTAATCTACGACAGACTGTCATCAAAACCACGAAATGTGTCTAGCATAGAATGACAAATCTTAGTAATCTACGACAGAGTGTCATCAAAACCACGAAATGTGTCTAGCATAGAATGACAAATCTTAGTAATCTACGACCAAGTAGACTGTCATCAAAACCACGAAATGTGTCTAGCATAGAATGACAAATCTTAGTAATCTACGACCAAGTAGACTGTCATCAAAATCACTAAATGTGTCTAGCATAGAATGACAAATCTTAGTAATATACGACCAAGTAGACTGTCAGCAAAACCACGAAATGTGTCTAGCATAGAATGACAAATCTTAGTAATCTACGACAGACTGTCATCAAAACCACGAAATGTGTCTAGCATAGAATGACAAATCTTAGTAATCTACGACAGACTGTCATAAAAACCACGAAATGTGTCTAGCATAGCATGATAAATCTTAGTAATCTACGACAGACTGTCATCAAAACCACGAAATGTGTCTAGCATAGAATGACAAATCTTAGTAATCTACGATAGACTGCCATGAAAACCACGAAATGTGTCTAGCAGAGAATGACAAATCTTAGTAATCTACGACCAAGTAGACTGTCATCAAAACCACTAAATGTGTCTAGCATAGCATGACAAATCTTATTAATCTACGACAGACTGTCAACAAAACCACGAAATGTGTCTAGCATAGAATGACAAATCTTAGTAATCTACGACCAAGTAGACTGTCATCAAAACCACGAAATGTGTCTAGCATAGAATGACAAATCTTAGTAATCTACGAAAGACTGTCATCAAAACCACGAAATGTGTCTAGCATAGAATGACAAATCTTAGTAATCTACGACCAAGTAGACTGTCATCAAAACCACGAAATGTGTCTAGCATAGCATGACAAATCTTAGTAATCTACGACAGACTGTCATAAAAACCACGAAATGTGTCTAGCATAGAATGACAAATCTTAGTAATCTACGACCAAGTAGACTGTCATCAAAACCACGAAATATGTCTAGCATAGAATGACAAATCTTAGTAATCTACGACCAAGTAGACTGTCATCAAAACCACGAAATGTGTCTAGCATAGAATGACAAATCTTAGTAATCTACGACAGACTGTCATCAAAACCACGAAATGTGTTTAGCATAGAATGACAAATCTTAGTAATCTACGACAGACTGTCATAAAAACCACAAAATGTGTCTAGCATAGAATGACAAATCTTAGTAATCTACGACCAAGTAGACTGTCATCAAAACCACGAAATGTGTCTAGCATAGCATGATAAATCTCAGTAATCTACGACAGACTGTCATCAAAACCACGAAATGTGTCTAGCATAGAATGACAAATCTTAGTAATCTACGACAGACTGTCAGCAAAACCACGAAATGTGTCTAGCATAGAATGACAAATCTTAGTAATCTACGAAAGACTGTCATCAAAACCACGAAATGTGTCTAGCATAGAATGACAAATCTTAGTAATCTACGAAAGACTGTCATCAAAACCACGAAATGTGTCTAGCATAGAATGACAAATCTTAGTAATCTACGACAGACTGTCATCAAAACCACGAAATGTGTCTAGCATAGAATGACAAATCTTAGTAATCTACGACAGAGTGTCATCAAAACCACGAAATGTGTCTAGCATAGAATGACAAATCTTAGTAATCTACGACCAAGTAGACTGTCATCAAAACCACGAAATGTGTCTAGCATAGAATGACAAATCTTAGTAATCTACGAAAGACTGTCATCAAAACCACGAAATGTGTCTAGCATAGAATGACAAATCTTAGTAATCTACGAAAGACTGTCATCAAAACCACGAAATGTGTCTAGCATAGAATGACAAATCTTAGTAATCTACGACAGACTGTCATCAAAACCACGAAATGTGTCTAGCATAGAATGACAAATCTTAGTAATCTACGACAGAGTGTCATCAAAACCACGAAATGTGTCTAGCATAGAATGACAAATCTTAGTAATCTACGACCAAGTAGACTGTCATCAAAACCACGAAATGTGTCTAGCATAGAATGACAAATCTTAGTAATCTACGACCAAGTAGACTGTCATCAAAATCACTAAATGTGTCTAGCATAGAATGACAAATCTTAGTAATATACGACCAAGTAGACTGTCAGCAAAACCACGAAATGTGTCTAGCATAGAATGACAAATCTTAGTAATCTACGACAGACTGTCATCAAAACCACGAAATGTGTCTAGCATAGAATGACAAATCTTAGTAATCTACGACAGACTGTCATAAAAACCACGAAATGTGTCTAGCATAGAATGACAAATCTTAGTAATCTACGACCAAGTAGACTGTCATCAAAACCACGAAATGTGTCTAGCATAGCATGACAAATCTTAGTAATCTACGAAAGACTGTCATCAAAACCACGAAATGTGTCTAGCATAGAATGACAATTCTTAGTAATCTACGACAGACTGTCATCAAAACCACGAAATGTGTCTAGCAGAGAATGACAAATCTTAGTAATCTACGACCAAGTAGACTGTCATCAAAACCACGAAATGTGTCTAGCAGAGAATGACAAATCTTAGTAATCTACGACCAAGTAGACTGTCATCAAAACCACGAAATGTGTCTAGCATAGCATGACAAATCTTATTAATCTACGACAGACTGTCAGCAAAACCACGAAATGTGTCTAGCATAGCATGACAAATCTTAGTAATCTACGAAAGAATGTCATCAAAACCACGAAATGTGTCTAGCATAGAATGACAAATCTTAGTAATCTACGACCAAGTAGACTGTCATCAAAACCACGAAATGTGTCTAGCATAGCATGACAAATCTTAGTAATCTACGACAGACTGTCATAAAAACCACGAAATGTGTCTAGCATAGAATGACAAATCTTAGTAATCTACGACCAAGTAGACTGTCATCAAAACCACGAAATGTGTCTAGCATAGCATGATAAATCTTAGTAATCTACGACAGACTGTCATAAAAACCACGAAATGTGTCTAGCATAGAATGACAAATCTTAGTAATCTACGACCAAGTAGACTGTCATCAAAACCACGAAATGTGTCTAGCATAGCATGACAAATCTTAGTAATCTACGAAAGACTGTCATCAAAACAACGAAATGTGTCTAGCATAGAATGACAAATCTTAGTAATCTACGACAGACTGTCATCAAAACCACGAAATGTGTCTAGCAGAGAATGACAAATCTTAGTAATCTACGACCAAGTAGACTGTCATCAAAACCACGAAATGTGTCCTGCATAGCATGACAAATCTTATTAATCTACGACAGACTGTCAGCAAAACCACGAAATGTGTCTAGCATAGCATGACAAATCTTAGTAATCTACGAAAGAATGTCATCAAAACCACGAAATGTGTCTAGCATAGAATGACAAATCTTAGTAATCTACGACCAAGTAGACTGTCATCAAAACCACGAAATGTGTCTAGCATAGCATGACAAATCTTAGTAATCTACGACAGACTGTCATAAAAACCACGAAATGTGTCTAGCATAGAATGACAAATCTTAGTAATCTACGACCAAGTAGACTGTCATCAAAACCACGAAATGTGTCTAGCATAGCATGATAAATCTTAGTAATCTACGACAGACTGTCATCAAAACCACGAAATGTGTCTAGCATAGAATGACAAATCTTAGTAATCTACGACAAACTGCCATCAAAACCACGAAATGTGTCTAGCAGAGAATGACAAATCTTAGTAATCTACGACCAAGTAGACTGTCATCAAAACCACTAAATGTGTCTAGCATAGCATGACAAATCTTATTAATCTACGACAGACTGTCAACAAAACCACGAAATGTGTCTAGCATAGAATGACAAATCTTAGTAATCTACGACCAAGTAGACTGTCATCAAAACCACGAAATGTGTCTAGCATAGAATGACAAATCTTAGTAATCTACGACCAAGTAGACTGTCATCAAAACCACGAAATGTGTCTAGCATAGCATGACAAATCTTAGTAATCTACGACAGACTGTCATAAAAACCACGAAATGTGTCTAGCATAGAATGACAAATCTTAGTAATCTACGACCAAGTAGACTGTCATCAAAACCACGAAATGTGTCTAGCATAGCATGATAAATCTTAGTAATCTACGACAGACTGTCATCAAAACCACGAAATGTGTCTAGCATAGAATGACAAATCTTAGTAATCTACGACAAACTGCCATCAAAACCACGAAATGTGTCTAGCAGAGAATGACAAATCTTAGTAATCTACGACCAAGTAGACTGTCATCAAAACCACTAAATGTGTCTAGCATAGCATGACAAATCTTATTAATCTACGACAGACTGTCAACAAAACCACGAAATGTGTCTAACATAGAATGACAAATCTTAGTAATCTACGACCAAGTAGACTGTCATCAAAACCACGAAATGTGTCTAGCATAGAATGACAAATCTTAGTAATCTACGACCAAGTAGACTGTCATCAAAATCACTAAATGTGTCTAGCATAGAATGACAAATCTTAGTAATCTACGACCAAGTAGACTGTCAGCAAAACCACGAAATGTGTCTAGCATAGAATGACAAATCTTAGTAATCTACGACAGACTGTCATCAAAACCACGAAATGTGTCTAGCATAGAATGACAAATCTTAGTAATCTACGACCAAGTAGACTGTCATCAAAACCACGAAATGTGTCTAGCATAGCATGACAAATCTTAGTAATCTACGAAAGACTGTCATCAAAACCACGAAATGTGTCTAGCATAGAATGACAAATCTTAGTAATCTACGACAGACTGTCATCAAAACCACGAAATGTGTCTAGCAGAGAATGACAAATCTTAGTAATCTACGACCAAGTAGACTGTCATCAAAACCACGAAATGTGTCTAGCATAGCATGACAAATCTTATTAATCTACGACAGACTGTCAGCAAAACCACGAAATGTGTCTAGCATAGCATGACAAATCTTAGTAATCTACGAAAGAATGTCATCAAAACCACGAAATGTGTCTAGCATAGAATGACAAATCTTAGTAATCTACGACCAAGTAGACTGTCATCAAAACCACGAAATGTGTCTAGCATAGCATGACAAATCTTAGTAATCTACGACAGACTGTCATAAAAACCACGAAATGTGTCTAGCATAGAATGACAAATCTTAGTAATCTACGACCAAGTAGACTGTCATCAAAACCACGAAATGTGTCTAGCATAGCATGATAAATCTTAGTAATCTACGACAGACTGTCATCAAAACCACGAAATGTGTCTAGCATAGAATGACAAATCTTAGTAATCTACGACAAACTGCCATCAAAACCACGAAATGTGTCTAGCAGAGAATGACAAATCTTAGTAATCTACGACCAAGTAGACTGTCATCAAAACCACGAAATGTGTCTAGCATAGAATGACAAATCTTAGTAATCTACGACCAAGTAGACTGTCATCAAAACCACGAAATGTGTCTAGCATAGAATGACAAATCTTAGTAATCTACGACCAAGTAGACTGTCATCAAAACCACGAAATGTGTCTAGCATAGAATGACAAATCTTAGTAATCTACGACCAAGTAGACTGTCATCAAAACCACTAAATGTGTCTAGCATAGAATGACAAATCTTAGTAATCTACGACCAAGTAGACTGTCATCAAAACCACGAAATGTGTCTAGCATAGAATGACAAATCTTAGTAATCTACGACCAAGTAGACTGTCATCAAAACCACTAAATGTGTCTAGCATAGAATGACAAATCTTAGTAATCTACGACCAAGTAGACTGTCATCAAAACCACGAAATGTGTCTAGCATAGCATGACAAATCTTAGTAATCTACGACAGACTGTCATAAAAACCACGAAATGTGTCTAGCATAGAATGACAAATCTTAGTAATCTACGACCAAGTAGACTGTCATCAAAACCACGAAATGTGTCTAGCATAGCATGATAAATCTTAGTAATCTACGACAGACTGTCATCAAAACCACGAAATGTGTCTAGCATAGAATGACAAATCTTAGTAATCTACGATAGACTGCCATCAAAACCACGAAATGTGTCTAGCAGAGAATGACAAATCTTAGTAATCTACGACCAAGTAGACTGTCATCAAAACCACTAAATGTGTCTAGCATAGCATGACAAATCTTATTAATCTACGACAGACTGTCAACAAAACCACGAAATGTGTCTAGCATAGAATGACAAATCTTAGTAATCTACGACCAAGTAGACTGTCATCAAAACCACGAAATGTGTCTAGCATAGCATGACAAATCTTAGTAATCTACGACAGACTGTCATAAAAACCACGAAATGTGTCTAGCATAGAATGACAAATCTTAGTAATCTACGACCAAGTAGACTGTCATCAAAACCACGAAATATGTCTAGCATAGAATGACAAATCTTAGTAATCTACGACCAAGTAGACTGTCATCAAAACCACTAAATGTGTCTAGCATAGAATGACAAATCTTAGTAATCTACGACCAAGTAGACTGTCATCAAAACCACGAAATGTGTCTAGCATAGAATGACAAATCTTAGTAATCTACGACAGACTGTCATCAAAACCACGAAATGTGTTTAGAATAGAATGACAAATCTTAGTAATCTACAACAGACTGTCATAAAAACCACAAAATGTGTCTAGCATAGAATGACAAATCTTAGTAATCTACGACCAAGTAGACTGTCATCAAAACAACGAAATGTGTCTAGCATAGCATGATAAATCTTAGTAATCTACGACAGACTGTCATCAAAACCACGAAATGTGTCTAGCATAGAATGACAAATCTTAGTAATCTACGACAGACTGTCAGCAAAACCACGAAATGTGTCTAGCATAGCATGACAAATCTTAGTAATCTACGAAAGACTGTCATCAAAACCACGAAATGTGTCTAGCATAGAATGACAAATCTTAGTAATCTACGACAGACTGTCATCAAAACCACGAAATGTGTCTAGCATAGAATGACAAATCTTAGTAATCTACGACAGAGTGTCATCAAAACCACGAAATGTGTCTAGCATAGAATGACAAATCTTAGTAATCTACGACCAAGTAGACTGTCATCAAAACCACGAAATGTGTCTAGCATAGAATGACAAATCTTAGTAATCTACGACCAAGTAGACTGTCATCAAAATCACTAAATGTGTCTAGCATAGAATGACAAATCTTAGTAATCTACGACCAAGTAGACTGTCAGCAAAACCACGAAATGTGTCTAGCATAGAATGACAAATCTTAGTAATCTACGACAGACTGTCATCAAAACCACGAAATGTGTCTAGCATAGAATGACAAATCTTAGTAATCTACGACAGACTGTCATAAAAACCACGAAATGTGTCTAGCATAGAATGACAAATCTTAGTAATCTACGACCAAGTAGACTGTCATCAAAACCACGAAATGTGTCTAGCATAGCATGACAAATCTTAGTAATCTACGAAAGACTGTCATCAAAACCACGAAATGTGTCTAGCATAGAATGACAAATCTTAGTAATCTACGACAGACTGTCATCAAAACCACGAAATGTGACTAGCAGAGAATGACAAATCTTAGTAATCTACGACCAAGTAGACTGTCATCAAAACCACGAAATGTGTCTAGCAGAGAATGACAAATCTTAGTAATCTACGACCAAGTAGACTGTCATCAAAACCACGAAATATGTCTAGCATAGCATGACCAATCTTATTAATCTACGACAGACTGTCAGCAAAACCACGAAATGTGTCTAGCATAGCATGACAAATCTTAGTAATCTACGAAAGAATGTCATCAAAACCACGAAATGTGTCTAGCATAGAATGACAAATCTTAGTAATCTACGACCAAGTAGACTGTCATCAAAACCACGAAATGTGTCTAGCATAGCATGACAAATCTTAGTAATCTACGACAGACTGTCATCAAAACCACGAAATGTGTCTAGCATAGAATGACAAATCTTAGTAATCTACGACCAAGTAGACTGTCATCAAAACCACGAAATGTGTCTAGCATAGCATGATAAATCTTAGTAATCTACGACAGACTGTCATCAAAACCACGAAATGTGTCTAGCATAGAATGACAAATCTTAGTAATCTACGACAGACTGTCATAAAAACCACGAAATGTGTCTAGCATAGAATGACAAATCTTAGTAATCTACGACCAAGTAGACTGTCATCAAAACCACGAAATGTGTCTAGCATAGCATGACAAATCTTAGTAATCTACGAAAGACTGTCATCAAAACCACGAAATGTGTCTAGCATAGAATGACAAATCTTAGTAATCTACGACAGACTGTCATCAAAACCACGAAATGTGTCTAGCAGAGAATGACAAATCTTAGTAATCTACGACCAAGTAGACTGTCATCAAAACCACGAAATGTGTCCTGCATAGCATGACAAATCTTATTAATCTACGACAGACTGTCAGCAAAACCACGAAATGTGTCTAGCATTGCATGACAAATCTTAGTAATCTACGAAAGAATGTCATCAAAACCACGAAATGTGTCTAGCATAGAATGACAAATCTTAGTAATCTACGACCAAGTAGACTGTCATCAAAACCACGAAATGTGTCTAGCATAGCATGACAAATCTTAGTAATCTACGACAGACTGTCATAAAAACCACGAAATGTGTCTAGCATAGAATGACAAATCTTAGTAATCTACGACCAAGTAGACTGTCATCAAAACCACGAAATGTGTCTAGCATAGCATGATAAATCTTAGTAATCTACGACAGACTGTCATCAAAACCACGAAATGTGTCTAGCATAGAATGACAAATCTTAGTAATCTACGACAAACTGCCATCAAAACCACGAAATGTGTCTAGCAGAGAATGACAAATCTTAGTAATCTACGACCAAGTAGACTGTCATCAAAACCACTAAATGTGTCTAGCATAGCATGACAAATCTTATTAATCTACGACAGACTGTCAACAAAACCACGAAATGTGTCTAGCATAGAATGACAAATCTTAGTAATCTACGACCAAGTAGACTGTCATCAAAACCACGAAATGTGTCTAGCATAGAATGACAAATCTTAGTAATCTACGACCAAGTAGACTGTCATCAAAACCACGAAATGTGTCTAGCATAGAATGACAAATCTTAGTAATCTACGACAGTCTGTCATCAAAACCACGAAATGTGTCTAGCATAGAATGACAAATCTTGGTAATCTACGACCAAGTAGACTGTCATCATAACCACTAAATGTGTCTAGCATAGAATGACAAATCTTAGTAATCTACGACCAAGTAGACTGTCATCAAAACCACGAAATGTGTCTAGCATAGAATGACAAATCTTAGTAATCTACGACCAAGTAGACTGTCATCAAAACCACTAAATGTGTCTAGCATAGAATGACAAATCTTAGTAATCTACGACCAAGTAGACTGTCATCAAAACCACGAAATGTGTCTAGCATAGCATGACAAATCTTAGTAATCTACGAAAGACTCATCAAAACCATGAAATGTGTCTAGCATAGAATGACAAATCTTAGTAATCTACGACAGACTGTCATAAAAACCACGAAATGTGTCTAGCAGCATAGAATGACAAATCTTAGTAATCTACGAAAGACTGTCATCAAAACCACGAAATGTGTCTAGCATAGAATGACAAATCTTATTAATCTACGACAGACTGTCATCAAAACCACGAAATGTGTCTAGCATAGCATGACAAATCTTAGTAATCTACGAAAGACTGTCATCAAAACCACGAAATGTGTCTAGCATAGAATGACAAATCTTAGTAATCTACGACCAAGTAGACTGTCATCAAAACCACGAAATGTGTCTAGCATAGCATGACAAATCTTAGTAATCTACGACAGACTGTCATAAAAACCACGAAATGTGTCTAGCATAGAATGACAAATCTTAGTAATCTACGACCAAGTAGACTGTCATCAAAACCACGAAATGTGTCTAGCATAGCATGATAAATCTTAGTAATCTACGACAGACTGTCATCAAAACCACGAAATGTGTCTAGCATAGAATGACAAATCTTAGTAATCTACGACAAACTGCCATCAAAACCACGAAATGTGTCTAGCAGAGAATGACAAATCTTAGTAATCTACGACCAAGTAGACTGTCATCAAAACCACTAAATGTGTCTAGCATAGCATGACAAATCTTATTAATCTACGACAGACTGTCAACAAAACCACGAAATGTGTCTAGCATAGAATGACAAATCTTAGTAATCTACGACCAAGTAGACTGTCATCAAAACCACGAAATGTGTCTAGCATAGAATGACAAATCTTAGTAATATACGACCAAGTAGACTGTCATCAAAACCACGAAATGTGTCTAGCATAGAATGACAAATCTTAGTAATCTACGACAGTCTGTCATCAAAACCACGAAATGTGTCTAGCATAGAATGACAAATCTTAGTAATCTACGACCAAGTAGACTGTCATCAAAACCACTAAATGTGTCTAGCATAGAATGACAAATCTTAGTAATCTACGACCAAGTAGACTGTCATCAAAACCACGAAATGTGTCTAGCATAGAATGACAAATCTTAGTAATCTACGACCAAGTAGACTGTCATCAAAACCACTAAATGTGTCTAGCATAGAATGACAAATCTTAGTAATCTACGACCAAGTAGACTGTCATCAAAACCACGAAATGTGTTTAGCATAGCATGACAAATCTTAGTAATCTACGAAAGACTCATCAAAACAACGAAATGTGTCTAGCATAGAATGACAAATCTTAGTAATCTACGACAGACTGTCATCAAAACCACGAAATGTGTCTAGCAGCATAGAATGACAAATCTTATTAATCTACGACAGACTGTCAACAAAACCACGAAATGTGTCTAGCATAGAATGACAAATCTTAGTAATCTACGACCAAGTAGACTGTCATCAAAACCACGAAATGTGTCTAGCATAGAATGACAAATCTTATTAATCTACGAAAGACTGTCATCAAAACCACGAAATGTGTCTAGCATAGAATGACAAATCTTAGTAATCTACGACCAAGTAGAATGTCATCAAAACCACGAAATGTGTCTAGCATAGCATGACAAATCTTAGTAATCTACGACAGACTGTCATAAAAACCACGAAATGTGTCTAGCATAGAATGACAAATCTTAGTAATCTACGACCAAGTAGACTGTCATCAAAACCACGAAATGTGTCTAGCATAGCATGATAAATCTTAGTAATCTACGACAGACTGTCATCAAAACCACGAAATGTGTCTAGCATAGAATGACAAATCTTAGTAATCTACGACAGACTGCCATCAAAACCACGAAATGTGTCTAGCATAGAATGACAAATCTTAGTAATCTACGACCAAGTAGACTGTCATCAAAACCACTAAATGTGTCTAGCATAGCATGACAAATCTTAGTAATCTACGACAGACTGTCAACAAAACCACGAAATGTGTCTAGCATAGAATGACAAATCTTAGTAATCTACGACCAAGTAGACTGTCATCAAAACCACGAAATGTGTCTAGCATAGAATGACAAATCTTAGTAATCTACGACCAAGTAGACTGTCATCAAAACCACGAAATGTGTCTAGCATAGAATGACAAATCTTAGTAATCTACGACCAAGTAGACTGTCATCAAAACCACGAAATGTGTCTAGCATAGCATGACAAATCTTAGTAATCTACGAAAGACTCATCAAAACCACGAAATGTGTCTAGCATAGAATGACAAATCTTAGTAATCTACGACAGACTGTCATAAAAACCACGAAATGTGTCTAGCAGCATAGAATGACAAATCTTAGTAATCTACGAAAGACTGTCATCAAAACCACGAAATGTGTCTAGCATAGAATGACAAATCTTATTAATCTACGACAGACTGTCATCAAAACCACGAAATGTGTCTAGCATAGCATGACAAATCTTAGTAATCTACGAAAGACTGTCATCAAAACCACGAAATGTGTCTAGCATAGAATGACAAATCTTAGTAATCTACGACCAAGTAGACTGTCATCAAAACCACGAAATGTGTCTAGCATAGCATGACAAATCTTAGTAATCTACGACAGACTGTCATAAAAACCACGAAATGTGTCTAGCAGAGAATGACAAATCTTAGTAATCTACGACCAAGTAGACTGTCATCAAAACCACGAAATGTGTCTAGCATAGCATGATAAATCTTAGTAATCTACGACAGACTGTCATCAAAACCACGAAATGTGTCTAGCATAGAATGACAAATCTTAGTAATCTACGACAAACTGCCATCAAAACCACGAAATGTGTCTAGCAGAGAATGACAAATCTTAGAAATCTACGACCAAGTAGACTGTCATCAAAACCACTAAATGTGTCTAGCATAGCATGACAAATCTTATTAATCTACGACAGACTGTCAACAAAACCACGAAATGTGTCTAGCATAGAATGACAAATCTTAGTAATCTACGACCAAGTAGACTGTCATCAAAACCACGAAATGTGTCTAGCATAGAATGACAAATCTTAGTAATCTACGACCAAGTAGACTGTCATCAAAACCACGAAATGTGTCTAGCATAGAATGACAAATCTTAGTAATCTACGACAGTCTGTCATCAAAACCACGAAATGTGTCTAGCATAGAATGACAAATCTTAGTAATCTACGACCAAGTAGACTGTCATCAAAACCACTAAATGTGTCTAGCATAGAATGACAAATCTTAGTAATCTACGACCAAGTAGACTGTTATCAAAACCACGAAATGTGTCTAGCATAGAATGACAAATCTTAGTAATCTACGACCAAGTAGACTGTCATCAAAACCACTAAATGTGTCTAGCATAGAATGACAAATCTTAGTAATCTACGACCAAGTAGACTGTCATCAAAACCACGAAATGTGTTTAGCATAGCATGACAAATCTTAGTAATCTACGAAAGACTCATCAAAACAACGAAATGTGTCTAGCATAGAATGACAAATCTTAGTAATCTACGACAGACTGTCATCAAAACCACGAAATGTGTCTAGCAGCATAGAATGACAAATCTTATTAATCTACGACAGACTGTCAACAAAACCACGAAATGTGTCTAGCATAGAATGACAAATCTTAGTAATCTACGACCAAGTAGACTGTCATCAAAACAACGAAATGTTTCTAGCATAGAATGACAAATCTTATTAATCTACGAAAGACTGTCATCAAAACCACGAAATGTGTCTAGCATAGAATGACAAATCTTAGTAATCTACGACCAAGTAGAATGTCATCAAAACCACGAAATGTGTCTAGCATAGCATGACAAATCTTAGTAATCTACGACAGACTGTCATAAAAACCACGAAATGTGTCTAGCATAGAATGACAAATCTTAGTAATCTACGACCAAGTAGACTGTCATCAAAACCACGAAATGTGTCTAGCATAGCATGATAAATCTTAGTAATCTACGACAGACTGTCATCAAAACCACGAAATGTGTCTAGCATAGAATGACAAATCTTAGTAATCTACGACAGACTGCCATCAAAACCACGAAATGTGTCTAGCATAGAATGACAAATCTTAGTAATCTACGACCAAGTAGACTGTCATCAAAACCACTAAATGTGTCTAGCATAGCATGACAAATCTTAGTAATCTACGACAGACTGTCAACAAAACCACGAAATGTGTCTAGCATAGAATGACAAATCTTAGTAATCTACGACCAAGTAGACTGTCATCAAAACCACGAAATGTGTCTAGCATAGAATGACAAATCTTAGTAATCTACGACCAAGTAGACTGTCATCAAAACCACGAAATGTGTCTAGCATAGAATGACAAATCTTAGTAATCTACGACAGTCTGTCATCAAAACCACGAAATGTGTCTAGCATAGAATGACAAATCTTAGTAATCTACGACCAAGTAGACTGTCATCAAAACCACTAAATGTGTCTAGCATAGAATGACAAATCTTAGTAATCTACGACCAAGTAGACTGTCATCAAAACCACTAAATGTGTCTAGCATAGAATGACAAATCTTAGTAATCTACGACCAAGTAGACTGTCATCAAAACCACGAAATGTGTCTAGCATAGCATGACAAATCTTAGTAATCTACGAAAGACTCATCAAAACCACGAAATGTGTCTAGCATAGAATGACAAATCTTAGTAATCTACGACAGACTGTCATCAAAACCACGAAATGTGTCTAGCAGCATAGAATGACAAATCTTAGTAATCTACGAAAGACTGTCATCAAAACCACGAAATGTATCTAGCATAGAATGACAAATCTTAGTAATCTACGACCAAGTAGACTGTCATCAAAACCACGAAATGTGTCTAGCATAGAATGACAAATCTTAGTAATCTACGACAGACTGTCATCAAAACCACGAAATGTGTCTAGCATAGAATGACAAATCTTAGTAATCTACGACAGAGTGTCATCAAAACTACGAAATGTGTCTAGCATAGAATGACAAATCTTAGTAATCTACGACCAAGTAGACTGTCATAAAAACCACGAAATGTGTCTAGCATAGAATGACAAATGTTAGTAATCTACGACCAAGTAGACTGTCATCAAAATCACTAAATGTGTCTAGCATAGAATGACAAATCTTAGTAATCTACGACCAAGTAGACTGTCAGCAAAACCACGAAATGTGTCTAGCATAGAATGACAAATGTTAGTAATCTACGACAGACTGTCATCAAAACCACGAAATGTGTCTAGCATAGAACGACAAATCTTAGTAATCTACGACAAACTGTCATAAAAACCACGAAATGTGTCTAGCATAGAATGACAAATCTTAGTAATCTACGACCAAGAAGACTGTCATCAAAACCACGAAATGTGTCTAGCATAGCATGACAAATCTTATTAATCTACGACAGACTGTCATCAAAACCACGAAATGTGTCTAGCATAGCATGACAAATCTTAGTAATCTACGAAAGACTGTCATCAAAACCACGAAATGTGTCTAGCATAGAATGACAAATCTTAGTAATCTACGACCAAGTAGACTGTCATCAAAACCACGAAATGTGTCTAGCATAGCATGACAAATCTTAGTAATCTACGACAGACTTTCATAAAAACCACGAAATGTGTCTAGCATAGAATGACAAATCTTAGTAATCTACGACCAAGTAGACTGTCATCAAAACCACGAAATGTGTCTAGCATAGCATGATAAATCTTAGTAATCTACGACAGACTGTCATCAAAACCACGAAATGTGTCTAGCATAGAATGACAAATCTTAGTAATCTACGACAAACCGCCATCAAAACCACGAAATGTGTCTAGCAGAGAATGACAAATCTTAGTAATCTACGACCAAGTAGACTGTCATCAAAACCACTAAATGTGTCTAGCATAGCATGACAAATCTTATTAATCTACGACAGACTGTCAACAAAACCACGAAATGTGTTTAGCATAGAATGACAAATCTTAGTAATCTACGACCAAGTAGACTGTCATCAAAACCACGAAATGTATCTAGCATAGCATGATAAATCTTAGTAATCTACGACAGACTGTCATCAAAACCACGAAATGTGTCTAGCATAGAATGACAAATCTTAGTAATCTACGACAGACTGCCAACAAAACCACGAAATGTGTCTAGCATAGAATGACAAATCTTAGTAATCTACGACCAAGTAGACTGTCATCAAAACCACTAAATGTGTCTAGCATAGCATGACAAATCTTATTAATCTACGACAGACTGTCAACAAAACCACGAAATGTGTCTAGCATAGAATGACAAATCTTAGTAATCTACGACCAAGTAGACTGTCATCAAAACCACGAAATGTGTCTAGCATAGAATGACAAATCTTAGTAATCTACGACCAAGTAGACTGTCATCAAAACCACGAAATGTGTCTAGCATAGCATGACAAATCTTAGTAATCTACGAAAGACTCATCAAAACCACGAAATGTGTCTAGCATAGAATGACAAATCTTAGTAATCTACGACAGACTGTCATAAAAACCACGAAATGTGTCTAGCAGCATAGAATGACAAATCTTAGTAATCTACGAAAGACTGTCATCAAAACCACGAAATGTGTCTAGCATAGAATGACAAATCTTATTAATCTACGACAGACTGTCATCAAAACCACGAAATGTGTCTAGCATAGCATGACAAATCTTAGTAATCTACGAAAGACTGGCATCAAAACCACGAAATGTGTCTAGCATAGAATGACAAATCTTAGTAATCTACGACCAAGTAGACTGTCATCAAAACCACGAAATGTGTCTAGCATAGCATGACAAATCTTAGTAATCTACGACAGACTGTCATAAAAACCACGAAATGTGTCTAGCATAGAATGACAAATCTTAGTAATCTACGACCAAGTAGACTGTCATCAAAACCACGAAATGTGTCTAGCATAGCATGATAAATCTTAGTAATCTACGACAGACTGTCATCAAAACCACGAAATGTGTCTAGCATAGAATGACAAATCTTAGTAATCTACGACAAACTGCCATCAAAACCACGAAATGTGTCTAGCAGAGAATGACAAATCTTAGTAATCTACGACCAAGTAGACTGTCATCAAAACCACTAAATGTGTCTAGCATAGCATGACAAATCTTATTAATCTACGACAGACTGTCAACAAAACCACGAAATGTGTCTAGCATAGAATGACAAATCTTAGTAATCTACGACCAAGTAGACTGTCATCAAAACCACGAAATGTGTCTAGCATAGAATGACAAATCTTAGTAATCTACGACCAAGTAGACTGTCATCAAAACCACGAAATGTGTCTAGCATAGAATGACAAATCTTAGTAATCTACGACAGTCTGTCATCAAAACCACGAAATGTGTCTAGCATAGAATGACAAATCTTAGTAATCTACGACCAAGTAGACTGTCATCAAAACCACTAAATGTGTCTAGCATAGAATGACAAATCTTAGTAATCTACGACCAAGTAGACTGTTATCAAAACCACGAAATGTGTCTAGCATAGAATGACAAATCTTAGTAATCTACGACCAAGTAGACTGTCATCAAAACCACTAAATGTGTCTAGCATAGAATGACAAATCTTAGTAATCTACGACCAAGTAGACTGTCATCAAAACCACGAAATGTGTTTAGCATAGCATGACAAATCTTAGTAATCTACGAAAGACTCATCAAAACAACGAAATGTGTCTAGCATAGAATGACAAATCTTAGTAATCTACGACAGACTGTCATCAAAACCACGAAATGTGTCTAGCAGCATAGAATGACAAATCTTATTAATCTACGACAGACTGTCAACAAAACCACGAAATGTGTCTAGCATAGAATGACAAATCTTAGTAATCTACGACCAAGTAGACTGTCATCAAAACCACGAAATGTGTCTAGCATAGAATGACAAATCTTATTAATCTACGAAAGACTGTCATCAAAACCACGAAATGTGTCTAGCATAGAATGACAAATCTTAGTAATCTACGACCAAGTAGAATGTCATCAAAACCACGAAATGTGTCTAGCATAGCATGACAAATCTTAGTAATCTACGACAGACTGTCATAAAAACCACGAAATGTGTCTAGCATAGAATGACAAATCTTAGTAATCTACGACCAAGTAGACTGTCATCAAAACCACGAAATGTGTCTAGCATAGGATGATAAATCTTAGTAATCTACGACAGACTGTCATCAAAACCACGAAATGTGTCTAGCATAGAATGACAAATCTTAGTAATCTACGACAGACTGCCATCAAAACCACGAAATGTGTCTAGCATAGAATGACAAATCTTAGTAATCTACGACCAAGTAGACTGTCATCAAAACCACGAAATGTGTCTAGCATAGAATGACAAATCTTAGTAATCTACGACAGTCTGTCATCAAAACCACGAAATGTGTCTAGCATAGAATGACAAATCTTAGTAATCTACGACCAAGTAGACTGTCATCAAAACCACTAAATGTGTCTAGCATAGAATGACAAATCTTAGTAATCTACGACCAAGTAGACTGTCATCAAAACCACTAAATGTGTCTAGCATAGAATGACAAATCTTAGTAATCTACGACCAAGTAGACTGTCATCAAAACCACGAAATGTGTCTAGCATAGCATGACAAATCTTAGTAATCTACGAAAGACTCATCAAAACCACGAAATGTGTCTAGCATAGAATGACAAATCTTAGTAATCTACGACAGACTGTCATCAAAACCACGAAATGTGTCTAGCAGCATAGAATGACAAATCTTAGTAATCTACGAAAGACTGTCATCAAAACCACGAAATGTATCTAGCATAGAATGACAAATCTTAGTAATCTACGACCAAGTAGACTGTCATCAAAACCACGAAATGTGTCTAGCATAGAATGACAAATCTTAGTAATCTACGACAGACTGTCATCAAAACCACGAAATGTGTCTAGCATAGAATGACAAATCTTAGTAATCTACGACAGAGTGTCATCAAAACTACGAAATGTGTCTAGCATAGAATGACAAATCTTAGTAATCTACGACCAAGTAGACTGTCATAAAAACCACGAAATGTGTCTAGCATAGAATGACAAATGTTAGTAATCTACGACCAAGTAGACTGTCATCAAAATCACTAAATGTGTCTAGCATAGAATGACAAATCTTAGTAATCTACGACCAAGTAGACTGTCAGCAAAACCACGAAATGTGTCTAGCATAGAATGACAAATGTTAGTAATCTACGACAGACTGTCATCAAAACCACGAAATGTGTCTAGCATAGAACGACAAATCTTAGTAATCTACGACAAACTGTCATAAAAACCACGAAATGTGTCTAGCATAGAATGACAAATCTTAGTAATCTACGACCAAGAAGACTGTCATCAAAACCACGAAATGTGTCTAGCATAGCATGACAAATCTTATTAATCTACGACAGACTGTCATCAAAACCACGAAATGTGTCTAGCATAGCATGACAAATCTTAGTAATCTACGAAAGACTGTCATCAAAACCACGAAATGTGTCTAGCATAGAATGACAAATCTTAGTAATCTACGACCAAGTAGACTGTCATCAAAACCACGAAATGTGTCTAGCATAGCATGACAAATCTTAGTAATCTACGACAGACTTTCATAAAAACCACGAAATGTGTCTAGCATAGAATGACAAATCTTAGTAATCTACGACCAAGTAGACTGTCATCAAAACCACGAAATGTGTCTAGCATAGCATGATAAATCTTAGTAATCTACGACAGACTGTCATCAAAACCACGAAATGTGTCTAGCATAGAATGACAAATCTTAGTAATCTACGACAAACCGCCATCAAAACCACGAAATGTGTCTAGCAGAGAATGACAAATCTTAGTAATCTACGACCAAGTAGACTGTCATCAAAACCACTAAATGTGTCTAGCATAGCATGACAAATCTTATTAATCTACGACAGACTGTCAACAAAACCACGAAATGTGTTTAGCATAGAATGACAAATCTTAGTAATCTACGACCAAGTAGACTGTCATCAAAACCACGAAATGTATCTAGCATAGCATGATAAATCTTAGTAATCTACGACAGACTGTCATCAAAACCACGAAATGTGTCTAGCATAGAATGACAAATCTTAGTAATCTACGACAGACTGCCAACAAAACCACGAAATGTGTCTAGCATAGAATGACAAATCTTAGTAATCTACGACCAAGTAGACTGTCATCAAAACCACTAAATGTGTCTAGCATAGCATGACAAATCTTATTAATCTACGACAGACTGTCAACAAAACCACGAAATGTGTCTAGCATAGAATGACAAATCTTAGTAATCTACGACCAAGTAGACTGTCATCAAAACCACGAAATGTGTCTAGCATAGAATGACAAATCTTAGTAATCTACGACCAAGTAGACTGTCATCAAAACCACGAAATGTGTCTAGCATAGCATGACAAATCTTAGTAATCTACGAAAGACTCATCAAAACCACGAAATGTGTCTAGCATAGAATGACAAATCTTAGTAATCTACGACAGACTGTCATAAAAACCACGAAATGTGTCTAGCAGCATACAATGACAAATCTTAGTAATCTACGAAAGACTGTCATCAAAACCACGAAATGTGTCTAGCATAGAATGACAAATCTTATTAATCTACGACAGACTGTCATCAAAACCACGAAATGTGTCTAGCATAGCATGACAAATCTTAGTAATCTACGAAAGACTGTCATCAAAACCACGAAATGTGTCTAGCATAGAATGACAAATCTTAGTAATCTACGACCAAGTAGACTGTCATCAAAACCACGAAATGTGTCTAGCATAGCATGACAAATCTTAGTAATCTACGACAGACTGTCATAAAAACCACGAAATGTGTCTAGCATAGAATGACAAATCTTAGTAATCTACGACCAAGTAGACTGTCATCAAAACCACGAAATGTGTCTAGCATAGCATGATAAATCTTAGTAATCTACGACAGACTGTCATCAAAACCACGAAATGTGTCTAGCATAGAATGACAAATCTTAGTAATCTACGACAAACTGCCATCAAAACCACGAAATGTGTCTAGCAGAGAATGACAAATCTTAGTAATCTACGACCAAGTAGACTGTCATCAAAACCACTAAATGTGTCTAGCATAGCATGACAAATCTTATTAATCTACGACAGACTGTCAACAAAACCACGAAATGTGTCTAGCATAGAATGACAAATCTTAGTAATCTACGACCAAGTAGACTGTCATCAAAACCACGAAATGTGTCTAGCATAGAATGACAAATCTTAGTAATCTACGACCAAGTAGACTGTCCTCAAAACCACGAAATGTGTCTAGCATAGAATGACAAATCTTAGTAATCTACGACAGTCTGTCATCAAAACCACGAAATGTGTCTAGCATAGAATGACAAATCTTAGTAATCTACGACCAAGTAGACTGTCATCAAAACCACTAAATGTGTCTAGCATAGAATGACAAATCTTAGTAATCTACGACCAAGTAGACTGTTATCAAAACCACGAAATGTGTCTAGCATAGAATGACAAATCTTAGTAATCTACGACCAAGTAGACTGTCATCAAAACCACTAAATGTGTCTAGCATAGAATGACAAATCTTAGTAATCTACGACCAAGTAGACTGTCATCAAAACCACGAAATGTGTTTAGCATAGCATGACAAATCTTAGTAATCTACGAAAGACTCATCAAAACAACGAAATGTGTCTAGCATAGAATGACAAATCTTAGTAATCTACGACAGACTGTCATCAAAACCACGAAATGTGTCTAGCAGCAGAGAATGACAAATCTTATTAATCTACGACAGACTGTCAACAAAACCACGAAATGTGTCTAGCATAGAATGACAAATCTTAGTAATCTACGACCAAGTAGACTGTCATCAAAACCACGAAATGTGTCTAGCATAGAATGACAAATCTTATTAATCTACGAAAGACTGTCATCAAAACCACGAAATGTGTCTAGCATAGAATGACAAATCTTAGTAATCTACGACCAAGTAGAATGTCATCAAAACCACGAAATGTGTCTAGCATAGCATGACAAATCTTAGTAATCTACGACAGACTGTCATAAAAACCACGAAATGTGTCTAGCATAGAATGACAAATCTTAGTAATCTACGACCAAGTAGACTGTCATCAAAACCACGAAATGTGTCTAGCATAGCATGATAAATCTTAGTAATCTACGACAGACTGTCATCAAAACCACGAAATGTGTCTAGCATAGAATGACAAATCTTAGTAATTTACGACAGACTGCCATCAAAACCACGAAATGTGTCTAGCATAGAATGACAAATCTTAGTAATCTACGACCAAGTAGACTGTCATCAAAACCACGAAATGTGTCTAGCATAGAATGACAAATCTTAGTAATCTACGACAGTCTGTCATCAAAACCACGAAATGTGTCTAGCATAGAATGACAAATCTTAGTAATCTACGACCAAGTAGACTGTCATCAAAACCACTAAATGTGTCTAGCATAGAATGACAAATCTTAGTAATCTACGACCAAGTAGACTGTCATCAAAACCACTAAATGTGTCTAGCATAGAATGACAAATCTTAGTAATCTACGACCAAGTAGACTGTCATCAAAACCACGAAATGTGTCTAGCATAGCATGACAAATCTTAGTAATCTACGAAAGACTCATCAAAACCACGAAATGTGTCTAGCATAGAATGACAAATCTTAGTAATCTACGACAGACTGTCATCAAAACCACGAAATGTGTCTAGCAGCATAGAATGACAAATCTTAGTAATCTACGAAAGACTGTCATCAAAACCACGAAATGTATCTAGCATAGAATGACAAATCTTAGTAATCTACGACCAAGTAGACTGTCATCAAAACCACGAAATGTGTCTAGCATAGAATGACAAATCTTAGTAATCTACGACCAAGTAGACTGTCATCAAAACCACGAAATGTGTCTAGCATAGAATGACAAATCTTAGTAATCTACGACCAAGTAGATGGTCATCAAAACTACGAAATGTGTCTAGCATAGAATGACAAATCTTAGTAATCTACGACCAAGTAGACTGTCATAAAAACCACGAAATGTGTCTAGCATAGAATGACAAATGTTAGTAATCTACGACCAAGTAGACTGTCATCAAAATCACTAAATGTGTCTAGCATAGAATGACAAATCTTAGTAATCTACGACCAAGTAGACTGTCAGCAAAACCACGAAATGTGTCTAGCATAGAATGACAAATGTTAGTAATCTACGACAGACTGTCATCAAAACCACGAAATGTGTCTAGCATAGAACGACAAATCTTAGTAATCTACGACAAACTGTCATAAAAACCACGAAATGTGTCTAGCATAGAATGACAAATCTTAGTAATCTACGACCAAGAAGACTGTCATCAAAACCACGAAATGTGTCTAGCATAGCATGACAAATCTTATTAATCTACGACAGACTGTCATCAAAACCACGAAATGTGTCTAGCATAGCATGACAAATCTTAGTAATCTACGAAAGACTGTCATCAAAACCACGAAATGTGTCTAGCATAGAATGACAAATCTTAGTAATCTACGACCAAGTAGACTGTCATCAAAACCACGAAATGTTTCTAGCATAGCATGACAAATCTTAGTAATCTACGACAGACTTTCATAAAAACCACGAAATGTGTCTAGCATAGAATGACAAATCTTAGTAATCTACGACCAAGTAGACTGTCATCAAAACCACGAAATGTGTCTAGCATAGCATGATAAATCTTAGTAATCTACGACAGACTGTCATCAAAACCACGAAATGTGTCTAGCATAGAATGACAAATCTTAGTAATCTACGACAAACCGCCATCAAAACCACGAAATGTGTCTAGCAGAGAATGACAAATCTTAGTAATCTACGACCAAGTAGACTGTCATCAAAACCACTAAATGTGTCTAGCATAGCATGACAAATCTTATTAATCTACGACAGACTGTCAACAAAACCACGAAATGTGTTTAGCATAGAATGACAAATCTTAGTAATCTACGACCAAGTAGACTGTCATCAAAACCACGAAATGTATCTAGCATAGCATGATAAATCTTAGTAATCTACGACAGACTGTCATAAAAACCTCGAAATGTGTCTAGCATAGAATGACAAATCTTAGTAATCTACGACAGACTGCCAACAAAACCACGAAATGTGTCTAGCATAGAATGACAAATCTTAGTAATCTACGACCAAGTAGACTGTCATCAAAACCACTAAATGTGTCTAGCATAGCATGACAAATCTTATTAATCTACGACAGACTGTCAACAAAACCACGAAATGTGTCTAGCATAGAATGACAAATCTTAGTAATCTACGACCAAGTAGACTGTCATCAAAACCACGAAATGTGTCTAGCATAGAATGACAAATCTTAGTAATCTACGACCAAGTAGACTGTCATCAAAACCACGAAATGTGTCTAGCATAGAATGACAAATCTTAGTAATCTACGACAGTCTGTCATCAAAACCACGAAATGTGTCTAGCATAGAATGACAAATCTTAGTAATCTACGACCAAGTAGACTGTCATCAAAACCACTAAATGTGTCTAGCATAGAATGACAAATCTTAGTAATCTACGACCAAGTAGACTGTCATCAAAACCACTAAATGTGTCTAGCATAGAATGACAAATCTTAGTAATCTACGACCAAGTAGACTGTCATCAAAACCACGAAATGTGTCTAGCATAGCATGACAAATCTTAGTAATCTACGAAAGACTCATCAAAACCACGAAATGTGTCTAGCATAGAATGACAAATCTTAGTAATCTACGACAGACTGTCATAAAAACCACGAAATGTGTCTAGCAGCATAGAATGACAAATCTTAGTAATCTACGAAAGACTGTCATCAAAACCACGAAATGTGTCTAGCATAGAATGACAAATCTTATTAATCTACGACAGACTGTCATCAAAACCACGAAATGTGTCTAGCATAGCATGACAAATCTTAGTAATCTACGAAAGACTGTCATCAAAACCACGAAATGTGTCTAGCATAGAATGACAAATCTTAGTAATCTACGACCAAGTAGACTGTCATCAAAACCACGAAATGTGTCTAGCATAGCATGACAAATCTTAGTAATCTACGACAGACTGTCATAAAAACCACGAAATGTGTCTAGCATAGAATGACAAATCTTAGTAATCTACGACCAAGTAGACTGTCATCAAAACCACGAAATGTGTCTAGCATAGCATGATAAATCTTAGTAATCTACGACAGACTGTCATCAAAACCACGAAATGTGTCTAGCATAGAATGACAAATCTTAGTAATCTACGACAAACTGCCATCAAAACCACGAAATGTGTCTAGCAGAGAATGACAAATCTTAGTAATCTACGACCAAGTAGACTGTCATCAAAACCACTAAATGTGTCTAGCATAGCATGACAAATCTTATTAATCTACGACAGACTGTCAACAAAACCACGAAATGTGTCTAGCATAGAATGACAAATCTTAGTAATCTACGACCAAGTAGACTGTCATCAAAACCACGAAATGTGTCTAGCATAGAATGACAAATCTTAGTAATCTACGACCAAGTAGACTGTCATCAAAACCACGAAATGTGTCTAGCATAGAATGACAAATCTTAGTAATCTACGACAGTCTGTCATCAAAACCACGAAATGTGTCTAGCATAGAATGACAAATCTTAGTAATCTACGACCAAGTAGACTGTCATCAAAACCACTAAATGTGTCTAGCATAGAATGACAAATCTTAGTAATCTACGACCAAGTAGACTGTCATCAAAACCACGAAATGTGTCTAGCATAGAATGACAAATCTTAGTAATCTACGACCAAGTAGACTGTCATCAAAACCACTAAATGTGTCTAGCATAGAATGACAAATCTTAGTAATCTACGACCAAGTAGACTGTCATCAAAACCACGAAATGTGTTTAGCATAGCATGACAAATCTTAGTAATCTACGAAAGACTCATCAAAACAACGAAATGTGTCTAGCATAGAATGACAAATCTTAGTAATCTACGACAGACTGTCATCAAAACCACGAAATGTGTCTAGCAGCATAGAATGACAAATCTTATTAATCTACGACAGACTGTCAACAAAACCACGAAATGTGTCTAGCATAGAATGACAAATCTTAGTAATCTACGACCAAGTAGACTGTCATCAAAACCACGAAATGTGTCTAGCATAGAATGACAAATCTTATTAATCTACGAAAGACTGTCATCAAAACCACGAAATGTGTCTAGCATAGAATGACAAATCTTAGTAATCTACGACCAAGTAGAATGTCATCAAAACCACGAAATGTGTCTAGCATAGCATGACAAATCTTAGTAATCTACGACAGACTGCCATCAAAACCACGAAATGTGTCTAACATAGAATGACAAATCTTAGTAATCTACGACCAAGTAGACTGTCATCAAAACCACTAAATGTGTCTAGCATAGCATGACAAATCTTAGTAATCTACGACAGACTGTCAACAAAACCACGAAATGTGTCTAGCATAGAATGACAAATCTTAGTAATCTACGACCAAGTAGACTGCCATCAAAACCACGAAATGTGTCTAGCATAGAATGACAAATCTTAGTAATCTACGACAGTCTGTCATCAAAACCACGAAATGTGTCTAGCATAGAATGACAAATCTTAGTAATCTACGACCAAGTAGACTGTCATCAAAACCACTAAATGTGTCTAGCATAGCATGACAAATCTTAGTAATCTACGACAGACTGTCAACAAAACCACGAAATGTGTCTAGCATAGAATGACAAATCTTAGTAATCTACGACCAAGTAGACTGTCATCAAAACCACGAAATGTGTCTAGCATAGAATGACAAATCTTAGTAATCTACGACAGTCTGTCATCAAAACCACGAAATGTGTCTAGCATAGAATGACAAATCTTAGTAATCTACGACCAAGTAGACTGTCATCAAAACCACTAAATGTGTCTAGCATAGAATGACAAATCTTAGTAATCTACGACCAAGTAGACTGTCATCAAAACCACTAAATGTGTCTAGCATAGAATGACAAATCTTAGTAATCTACGACCAAGTAGACTGTCATCAAAACCACGAAATGTGTCTAGCATAGCATGACAAATCTTAGTAATCTACGAAAGACTCATCAAAACCACGAAATGTGTCTAGCATAGAATGACAAATCTTAGTAATCTACGACAGACTGTCATCAAAACCACGAAATGTGTCTAGCAGCATAGAATGACAAATCTTAGTAATCTACGAAAGACTGTCATCAAAACCACGAAATGTATCTAGCATAGAATGACAAATCTTAGTAATCTACGACCAAGTAGACTGTCATCAAAACCACGAAATGTGTCTAGCATAGAATGACAAATCTTAGTAATCTACGACAGACTGTCATCAAAACCACGAAATGTGTCTAGCATAGAATGACAAATCTTAGTAATCTACGACAGAGTGTCATCAAAACTACGAAATGTGTCTAGCATAGAATGACAAATCTTAGTAATCTACGACCAAGTAGACTGTCATAAAAACCACGAAATGTGTCTAGCATAGAATGACAAATGTTAGTAATCTACGACCAAGTAGACTGTCATCAAAATCACTAAATGTGTCTAGCATAGAATGACAAATCTTAGTAATCTACGACCAAGTAGACTGTCAGCAAAACCACGAAATGTGTCTAGCATAGAATGACAAATGTTAGTAATCTACGACAGACTGTCATCAAAACCACGAAATGTGTCTAGCATAGAACGACAAATCTTAGTAATCTACGACAAACTGTCATAAAAACCACGAAATGTGTCTAGCATAGAATGACAAATCTTAGTAATCTACGACCAAGAAGACTGTCATCAAAACCACGAAATGTGTCTAGCATAGCATGACAAATCTTATTAATCTACGACAGACTGTCAGCAAAACCACGAAATGTGTCTAGCATAGCATGACAAATCTTAGTAATCTACGAAAGACTGTCATCAAAACCACGAAATGTGTCTAGCATAGAATGACAAATCTTAGTAATCTACGACCAAGTAGACTGTCATCAAAACCACGAAATGTGTCTAGCATAGCATGACAAATCTTAGTAATCTACGACAGACTGTCATAAAAACCACGAAATGTGTCTAGCATAGAATGACAAATCTTAGTAATCTACGACCAAGTAGACTGTCATCAAAACCACGAAATGTGTCTAGCATAGCATGATAAATCTTAGTAATCTACGACAGACTGTCATCAAAACCACGAAATGTGTCTAGCATAGAATGACAAATCTTAGTAATCTACGACAAACCGCCATCAAAACCACGAAATGTGTCTAGCAGAGAATGACAAATCTTAGTAATCTACGACCAAGTAGACTGTCATCAAAACCACTAAATGTGTCTAGCATAGCATGACAAATCTTATTAATCTACGACAGACTGTCAACAAAACCACGAAATGTGTTTAGCATAGAATGACAAATCTTAGTAATCTACGACCAAGTAGACTGTCATCAAAACCACGAAATGTATCTAGCATAGCATGATAAATCTTAGTAATCTACGACAGACTGTCATCAAAACCACGAAATGTGTCTAGCATAGAATGACAAATCATAGTAATCTACGACAGACTGCCAACAAAACCACGAAATGTGTCTAGCATAGAATGACAAATCTTAGTAATCTACGACCAAGTAGACTGTCATCAAAACCACTAAATGTGTCTAGCATAGCATGACAAATCTTATTAATCTACGACAGACTGTCAACAAAACCACGAAATGTGTCTAGCATAGAATGACAAATCTTAGTAATCTACGACCAAGTAGACTGTCATCAAAACCACGAAATGTGTCTAGCATAGAATGACAAATCTTAGTAATCTACGACCAAGTAGACTGTCATCAAAACCACGAAATGTGTCTAGCATAGAATGACAAATCTTAGTAATCTACGACAGTCTGTCATCAAAACCACTAAATGTGTCTAGCATAGAATGACAAATCTTAGTAATCTACGACCAAGTAGACTGTCATCAAAACCACTAAATGTGTCTAGCATAGAATGACAAATCTTAGTAATCTACGACCAAGTAGACTGTCATCAAAACCACGAAATGTGTCTAGCATAGCATGACAAATCTTAGTAATCTACGAAAGACTCATCAAAACCACGAAATGTGTCTAGCATAGAATGACAAATCTTAGTAATCTACGACAGACTGTCATAAAAACCACGAAATGTGTCTAGCAGCATAGAATGACAAATCTTAGTAATCTACGAAAGACTGTCATCAAAACCACGAAATGTGTCTAGCATAGAATGACAAATCTTATTAATCTACGACAGACTGTCATCAAAACCACGAAATGTGTCTAGCATAGCATGACAAATCTTAGTAATCTACGAAAGACTGTCATCAAAACCACGAAATGTGTCTAGCATAGAATGACAAATCTTAGTAATCTACGACCAAGTAGACTGTCATCAAAACCACGAAATGTGTCTAGCATAGCATGACAAATCTTAGTAATCTACGACAGACTGTCATAAAAACCACGAAATGTGTCTAGCATAGAATGACAAATCTTAGTAATCTACGACCAAGTAGACTGTCATCAAAACCACGAAATGTGTCTAGCATAGCATGATAAATCTTAGTAATCTACGACAGACTGTCATCAAAACCACGAAATGTGTCTAGCATAGAATGACAAATCTTAGTAATCTACGACAAACTGCCATCAAAACCACGAAATGTGTCTAGCAGAGAATGACAAATCTTAGTAATCTACGACCAAGTAGACTGTCATCAAAACCACTAAATGTGTCTAGCATAGCATGACAAATCTTATTAATCTACGACAGACTGTCAACAAAACCACGAAATGTGTCTAGCATAGAATGACAAATCTTAGTAATCTACGACCAAGTAGACTGTCATCAAAACCACGAAATGTGTCTAGCATAGAATGACAAATCTTAGTAATCTACGACCAAGTAGACTGTCATCAAAACCACGAAATGTGTCTAGCATAGAATGACAAATCTTAGTAATCTACGACCAAGTAGACTGTCATCAAAACCACGAAATGTGTCTAGCATAGAATGACAAATCTTAGTAATCTACGACCAAGTAGACTGTCATCAAAACCACGAAATGTGTCTAGCATAGAATGACAAATCTTAGTAATCTACGACAGTCTGTCATCAAAACCACGAAATGTGTCTAGCATAGAATGACAAATCTTAGTAATCTACGACCAAGTAGACTGTCATCAAAACCACTAAATGTGTCTAGCATAGAATGACAAATCTTAGTAATCTACGACCAAGTAGACTGTCATCAAAACCACGAAATGTGTCTAGCATAGAATGACAAATCTTAGTAATCTACGACCAAGTAGACTGTCATCAAAACCACTAAATGTGTCTAGCATAGAATGACAAATCTTAGTAATCTACGACCAAGTAGACTGTCATCAAAACCACGAAATGTGTTTAGCATAGCATGACAAATCTTAGTAATCTACGAAAGACTCATCAAAACAACGAAATGTGTCTAGCATAGAATGACAAATCTTAGTAATCTACGACAGACTGTCATCAAAACCACGAAATGTGTCTAGCAGCATAGAATGACAAATCTTATTAATCTACGACAGACTGTCAACAAAACCATGAAATGTGTCTAGCATAGAATGACAAATCTTAGTAATCTACGACCAAGTAGACTGTCATCAAAACCACGAAATGTGTCTAGCATAGAATGACAAATCTTATTAATCTACGAAAGACTGTCATCAAAACCACGAAATGTGTCTAGCATAGAATGACAAATCTTAGTAATCTACGACCAAGTAGAATGTCATCAAAACCACGAAATGTGTCTAGCATAGCATGACAAATCTTAGTAATCTACGACAGACTGCCATCAAAACCACGAAATGTGTCTAGCATAGAATGACAAATCTTAGTAATCTACGACCAAGTAGACTGTCATCAAAACCACTAAATGTGTCTAGCATAGCATGACAAATCTTAGTAATCTACGACAGACTGTCAACAAAACCACGAAATGTGTCTAGCATAGACTGACAAATCTTAGTAATCTACGACCAAGTAGACTGCCATCAAAACCACGAAATGTGTCTAGCATAGAATGACAAATCTTAGTAATCTACGACAGTCTGTCATCAAAACCACGAAATGTGTCTAGCATAGAATGACAAATCTTAGTAATCTACGACCAAGTAGACTGTCATCAAAACCACTAAATGTGTCTAGCATAGCATGACAAATCTTAGTAATCTACGACAGACTGTCAACAAAACCACGAAATGTGTCTAGCATAGAATGACAAATCTTAGTAATCTACGACCAAGTAGACTGTCATCAAAACCACGAAATGTGTCTAGCATAGAATGACAAATCTTAGTAATCTACGACAGTCTGTCATCAAAACCACGAAATGTGTCTAGCATAGAATGACAAATCTTAGTAATCTACGACCAAGTAGACTGTCATCAAAACCACTAAATGTGTCTAGCATAGAATGACAAATCTTAGTAATCTACGACCAAGTAGACTGTCATCAAAACCACTAAATGTGTCTAGCATAAAATGACAAATCTTAGTAATCTACGACCAAGTAGACTGTCATCAAAACCACGAAATGTGTCTAGCATGGCATGACAAATCTTAGTAATCTACGAAAGACTCATCAAAACCACGAAATGTGTCTAGCATAGAATGACAAATCTTAGTAATCTACGACAGACTGTCATCAAAACCACGAAATGTGTCTAGCAGCATAGAATGACAAATCTTAGTAATCTACGAAAGACTGTCATCAAAACCACGAAATGTATCTAGCATAGAATGACAAATCTTAGTAATCTACGACCAAGTAGACTGTCATCAAAACCACGAAATGTGTCTAGCATAGAATGACAAATCTTAGTAATCTACGACAGACTGTCATCAAAACCACGAAATGTGTCTAGCATAGAATGACAAATCTTAGTAATCTACGACAGAGTGTCATCAAAACTACGAAATGTGTCTAGCATAGAATGACAAATCTTAGTAATCTACGACCAAGTAGACTGTCATAAAAACCACGAAATGTGTCTAGCATAGAATGACAAATGTTAGTAATCTACGACCAAGTAGACTGTCATCAAAATCACTAAATGTGTCTAGCATAGAATGACAAATCTTAGTAATCTACGACCAAGTAGACTGTCAGCAAAACCACGAAATGTGTCTAGCATAGAATGACAAATGTTAGTAATCTACGACAGACTGTCATCAAAACCACGAAATGTGTCTAGCATAGAACGACAAATCTTAGTAATCTACGACAGACTGTCATAAAAACCACGAAATGTGTCTAGCATAGAATGACAAATCTTAGTAATCTACGACCAAGAAGATTGTCATCAAAACCACGAAATGTGTCTAGCATAGCATGACAAATCTTATTAATCTACGACAGACTGTCAGCAAAACCACGAAATGTGTCTAGCATAGCATGACAAATCTTAGTAATCTACGAAAGACTGTCATCAAAACCACGAAATGTGTCTAGCATAGAATGACAAATGTTAGTAATCTACGACCAAGTAGACTGTCATCAAAACCACGAAATGTGTCTAGCATAGCATGACAAATCTTAGTAATCTACGACAGACTGTCATAAAAACCACGAAATGTGTCTAGCATAGAATGACAAATCTTAGTAATCTACGACCAAGTAGACTGTCATCAAAACCACGAAATGTGTCTAGCATAGAATGACAAATCTTATTAATCTACGAAAGACTGTCATCAAAACCACGAAATGTGTCTAGCATAGAATGACAAATCTTAGTAATCTACGACCAAGTAGAATGTCATCAAAACCACGAAATGTGTCTAGCATAGCATGACAAATCTTAGTAATCTACGACAGACTGCCATCAAAACCACGAAATGTGTCTAGCATAGAATGACAAATCTTAGTAATCTACGACCAAGTAGACTGTCATCAAAACCACTAAATGTGTCTAGCATAGCATGACAAATCTTAGTAATCTACGACAGACTGTCAACAAAACCACGAAATGTGTCTAGCATAGAATGACAAATCTTAGTAATCTACGACCAAGTAGACTGCCATCAAAACCACGAAATGTGTCTAGCATAGAATGACAAATCTTAGTAATCTACGACAGTCTGTCATCAAAACCACGAAATGTGTCTAGCATAGAATGACAAATCTTAGTAATCTACGACCAAGTAGACTGTCATCAAAACCACTAAATGTGTCTAGCATAGCATGACAAATCTTAGTAATCTACGACAGACTGTCAACAAAACCACGAAATGTGTCTAGCATAGAATGACAAATCTTAGTAATCTACGACCAAGTAGACTGTCATCAAAACCACGAAATGTGTCTAGCATAGAATGACAAATCTTAGTAATCTACGACAGTCTGTCATCAAAACCACGAAATGTGTCTAGCATAGAATGACAAATCTTAGTAATCTACGACCAAGTAGACTGTCATCAAAACCACTAAATGTGTCTAGCATAGAATGACAAATCTTAGTAATCTACGACCAAGTAGACTGTCATCAAAACCACTAAATGTGTCTAGCATAAAATGACAAATCTTAGTAATCTACGACCAAGTAGACTGTCATCAAAACCACGAAATGTGTCTAGCATGGCATGACAAATCTTAGTAATCTACGAAAGACTCATCAAAACCACGAAATGTGTCTAGCATAGAATGACAAATCTTAGTAATCTACGACAGACTGTCATCAAAACCACGAAATGTGTCTAGCAGCATAGAATGACAAATCTTAGTAATCTACGAAAGACTGTCATCAAAACCACGAAATGTATCTAGCATAGAATGACAAATCTTAGTAATCTACGACCAAGTAGACTGTCATCAAAACCACGAAATGTGTCTAGCATAGAATGACAAATCTTAGTAATCTACGACAGACTGTCATCAAAACCACGAAATGTGTCTAGCATAGAATGACAAATCTTAGTAATCTACGACAGAGTGTCATCAAAACTACGAAATGTGTCTAGCATAGAATGACAAATCTTAGTAATCTACGACCAAGTAGACTGTCATCAAAACCACGAAATGTGTCTAGCATAGAATGACAAATGTTAGTAATCTACGACCAAGTAGACTGTCATCAAAATCACTAAATGTGTCTAGCATAGAATGACAAATCTTAGTAATCTACGACCAAGTAGACTGTCAGCAAAACCACGAAATGTGTCTAGCATAGAATGACAAATGTTAGTAATCTACGACAGACTGTCATCAAAACCACGAAATGTGTCTAGCATAGAACGACAAATCTTAGTAATCTACGACAGACTGTCATAAAAACCACGAAATGTGTCTAGCATAGAATGACAAATCTTAGTAATCTACGACCAAGAAGACTGTCATCAAAACCACGAAATGTGTCTAGCATAGCATGACAAATCTTATTAATCTACGACAGACTGTCAGCAAAACCACGAAATGTGTCTAGCATAGCATGACAAATCTTAGTAATCTACGAAAGACTGTCATCAAAACCACGAAATGTGTCTAGCATAGAATGACAAATGTTAGTAATCTACGACCAAGTAGACTGTCATCAAAACCACGAAATGTGTCTAGCATAGCATGACAAATCTTAGTAATCTACGACAGACTGTCATAAAAACCACGAAATGTGTCTAGCATAGAATGACAAATCTTAGTAATCTACGACCAAGTAGACTGTCATCAAAACCACGAAATGTGTCTAGCATAGCATGATAAATCTTAGTAATCTACGACAGACTGTCATCAAAACCACGAAATGTGTCTAGCATAGAATGACAAATCTTAGTAATCTACGACAAACCGCCATCAAAACCACGAAATGTGTCTAGCAGAGAATGACAAATCTTAGTAATCTACGACCAAGTAGACTGTCATCAAAACCACTAAATGTGTCTAGCATAGCATGACAAATCTTATTAATCTACGAAAGACTGTCAACAAAACCACGAAATGTGTCTAGCATAGAATGACAAATCTTAGTAATCTACGACCAAGTAGACTGTCATCAAAACCACTAAATGTGTCTAGCATAGCATGACAAATCTTATTAATCTACGAAAGACTGTCAACAAAACCACGAAATGTGTCTAGCATAGCATGATAAATCTTAGTAATCTACGACAGACTGTCATCAAAACCACGAAATGTGTCTAGCATAGAATGACAAATCTTAGTAATCTACGACAGACTGCCATCAAAACCACGAAATGTGTCTAGCATAGAATGACAAATCTTAGTAATCTACGACCAAGTAGACTGTCATCAAAACCACTAAATGTGTCTAGCATAGCATGACAAATCTTATTAATCTACGACAGACTGTCAACAAAACCACGAAATGTGTCTAGCATAGAATGACAAATCTTAGTAATCTACGACCAAGTAGACTGTCATCAAAACCACGAAATGTGTCTAGCATAGAATGACAAATCTTAGTAATCTACGACCAAGTAGACTGTCATCAAAACCACGAAATGTGTCTAGCATAGAATGACAAATCTTAGTAATCTACGACAGTCTGTCATCAAAACCACGAAATGTGTCTAGCATAGAATGACAAATCTTAGTAATCTACGACCAAGTAGACTGTCATCAAAACCACTAATTGTGTCTAGCATAGAATGACAAATCTTAGTAATCTACGACCAAGTAGACTGTCATCAAAACCACTAAATGTGTCTAGCATAGAATGACAAATCTTAGTAATCTACGACCAAGTAGACTGTCATCAAAACCACGAAATGTGTCTAGCATAGCATGACAAATCTTAGTAATCTACGAAAGACTCATCAAAACCACGAAATGTGTCTAGCATAGAATGACAAATCTTAGTAATCTACGACAGACTGTCATCAAAACCACGAAATGTTTCTAGCAGCATAGAATGACAAATCTTAGTAATCTACGAAAGACTGTCATCAAAACCACGAAATGTGTCTAGCATAGAATGACAAATCTTAGTAATCTACGACCAAGTAGACTGTCATCAAAACCACGAAATGTGTCTAGCATAGAATGACAAATCTTAGTAATCTACGACAGACTGTCATCAAAACCACGAAATGTGTCTAGCATAGAATGACAAATCTTAGTAATCTACGACCAAGTAGACTGTCATCAAAACCACTAAATGTGTCTAGCATAGAATGACAAATCTTAGTAATCTACGACCAAGTAGACTGTCATCAAAACCACGAAATGTGTCTAGCATAGAATGACAAATCTTAGTAATCTACGACCAAGTAGACTGTCATCAAAACCACTAAATGTGTCTAGCATAGAATGACAAATCTTAGTAATCTACGACCAAGTAAACTGTCATCAAAACCACGAAATGTGTTTAGCATAGCATGACAAATCTTAGTAATCTACGAAAGACTCATCAAAACCACGAAATGTGTCTAGCATAGAATGACAAATCTTAGTAATCTACGACAGACTGTCATCAAAACCACGAAATGTGTCTAGCAGCATAGAATGACAAATCTTATTAATCTACGACAGACTGTCAACAAAACCATGAAATGTGTCTAGCATAGAATGACAAATCTTAGTAATCTACGACCAAGTAGACTGTCATCAAAACCACGAAATGTGTCTAGCATAGAATGACAAATCTTATTAATCTACGAAAGACTGTCATCAAAACCACGAAATGTGTCTAGCATAGAATGACAAATCTTAGTAATCTACGACCAAGTAGAATGTCATCAAAACCACGAAATGTGTCTAGCATAGCATGACAAATCTTAGTAATCTACGACAGACTGCCATCAAAACCACGAAATGTGTCTAGCATAGAATGACAAATCTTAGTAATCTACGACCAAGTAGACTGTCATCAAAACCACTAAATGTGTCTAGCATAGCATGACAAATCTTAGTAATCTACGACAGACTGTCAACAAAACCACGAAATGTGTCTAGCATAGAATGACAAATCTTAGTAATCTACGACCAAGTAGACTGCCATCAAAACCACGAAATGTGTCTAGCATAGAATGACAAATCTTAGTAATCTACGACAGTCTGTCATCAAAACCACGAAATGTGTCTAGCATAGAATGACAAATCTTAGTAATCTACGACCAAGTAGACTGTCATCAAAACCACTAAATGTGTCTAGCATAGCATGACAAATCTTAGTAATCTACGACAGACTGTCAACAAAACCACGAAATGTGTCTAGCATAGAATGACAAATCTTAGTAATCTACGACCAAGTAGACTGTCATCAAAACCACGAAATGTGTCTAGCATAGAATGACAAATCTTAGTAATCTACGACAGTCTGTCATCAAAACCACGAAATGTGTCTAGCATAGAATGACAAATCTTAGTAATCTACGACCAAGTAGACTGTCATCAAAACCACTAAATGTGTCTAGCATAGCATGACAAATCTTAGTAATCTACGACCAAGTAGACTGTCATCAAAACCACTAAATGTGTCTAGCATAAAATGACAAATCTTAGTAATCTACGACCAAGTAGACTGTCATCAAAACCACGAAATGTGTCTAGCATGGCATGACAAATCTTAGTAATCTACGAAAGACTCATCAAAACCACGAAATGTGTCTAGCATAGAATGACAAATCTTAGTAATCTACGACAGACTGTCATCAAAACCACGAAATGTGTCTAGCAGCATAGAATGACAAATCTTAGTAATCTACGAAAGACTGTCATCAAAACCACGAAATGTATCTAGCATAGAATGACAAATCTTAGTAATCTACGACCAAGTAGACTGTCATCAAAACCACGAAATGTGTCTAGCATAGAATGACAAATCTTAGTAATCTACGACAGACTGTCATCAAAACCACGAAATGTGTCTAGCATAGAATGACAAATCTTAGTAATCTACGACAGAGTGTCATCAAAACTACGAAATGTGTCTAGCATAGAATGACAAATCTTAGTAATCTACGACCAAGTAGACTGTCATAAAAACCACGAAATGTGTCTAGCATAGAATGACAAATGTTAGTAATCTACGACCAAGTAGACTGTCATCAAAATCACTAAATGTGTCTAGCATAGAATGACAAATCTTAGTAATCTACGACCAAGTAGACTGTCAGCAAAACCACGAAATGTGTCTAGCATAGAATGACAAATGTTAGTAATCTACGACAGACTGTCATCAAAACCACGAAATGTGTCTAGCATAGAACGACAAATCTTAGTAATCTACGACAGACTGTCATAAAAACCACGAAATGTGTCTAGCATAGAATGACAAATCTTAGTAATCTACGACCAAGAAGACTGTCATCAAAACCACGAAATGTGTCTAGCATAGCATGACAAATCTTATTAATCTACGACAGACTGTCAGCAAAACCACGAAATGTGTCTAGCATAGCATGACAAATCTTAGTAATCTACGAAAGACTGTCATCAAAACCACGAAATGTGTCTAGCATAGAATGACAAATGTTAGTAATCTACGACCAAGTAGACTGTCATCAAAACCACGAAATGTGTCTAGCATAGCATGACAAATCTTAGTAATCTACGACAGACTGTCATAAAAACCACGAAATGTGTCTAGCATAGCATGACAAATCTTAGTAATCTACGACCAAGTAGACTGTCATCAAAACCACGAAATGTGTCTAGCATAGAATGACAAATCTTAGTAATCTACGACCAAGTAGACTGTCATCAAAACCACGAAATGTGTCTAGCATAGCATGATAAATCTTAGTAATCTACGACAGACTGTCATCAAAACCACGAAATGTGTCTAGCATAGAATGACAAATCTTAGTAATCTACGACAAACCGCCATCAAAACCACGAAATGTGTCTAGCAGAGAATGACAAATCTTAGTAATCTACGACCAAGTAGACTGTCATAAAAACCACTAAATGTGTCTAGCATAGCATGACAAATCTTATTAATCTACGAAAGACTGTCAACAAAACCACGAAATGTGTCTAGCATAGAATGACAAATCTTAGTAATCTACGACCAAGTAGACTGTCATCAAAACCACGAAATGTGTCTAGCATAGCATGATAAATCTTAGTAATCTACGACAGACTGTCATCAAAACCACGAAATGTGTCTAGCATAGAATGACAAATCTTAGTAATCTACGACAGACTGCCATCAAAACCACGAAATGTGTCTAGCATAGAATGACAAATCTTAGTAATCTACGACCAAGTAGACTGTCATCAAAACCACTAAATGTGTCTAGCATAGCATGACAAATCTTATTAATCTACGACAGACTGTCAACAAAACCACGAAATGTGTCTAGCATAGAATGACAAATCTTAGTAATCTACGACCAAGTAGACTGTCATCAAAACCACGAAATGTGTCTAGCATAGAATGACAAATCTTAGTAATCTACGACCAAGTAGACTGTCATCAAAACCACGAAATGTGTCTAGCATAGAATGACAAATCTTAGTAATCTACGACAGTCTGTCATCAAAACCACGAAATGTGTCTAGCATAGAATGACAAATCTTAGTAATCTACGACCAAGTAGACTGTCATCAAAACCACTAATTGTGTCTAGCATAGAATGACAAATCTTAGTAATCTACGACCAAGTAGACTGTCATCAAAACCACTAAATGTGTCTAGCATAGAATGACAAATCTTAGTAATCTACGACCAAGTAGACTGTCATCAAAACCACGAAATGTGTCTAGCATAGCATGACAAATCTTAGTAATCTACGAAAGACTCATCAAAACCACGAAATGTGTCTAGCATAGAATGACAAATCTTAGTAATCTACGACAGACTGTCATCAAAACCACGAAATGTTTCTAGCAGCATAGAATGACAAATCTTAGTAATCTACGAAAGACTGTCATCAAAACCACGAAATGTGTCTAGCATAGAATGACAAATCTTAGTAATCTACGACCAAGTAGACTGTCATCAAAACCACGAAATGTGTCTAGCATAGAATGACAAATCTTAGTAATCTACGACAGACTGTCATCAAAACCACGAAATGTGTCTAGCATAGAATGACAAATCTTAGTAATCTACGACAGAGTGTCATCAAAACTACGAAATGTGTCTAGCATAGAATGACAAATCTTAGTAATCTACGACCAAGTAGACTGTCATAAAAACCACGAAATGTGTCTAGCATAGAATGACAAATGTTAGTAATCTACGACCAAGTAGACTGTCATCAAAATCACTAAATGTGTCTAGCATAGAATGACAAATCTTAGTAATCTACGACCAAGTAGACTGTCAGCAAAACCACGAAATGTGTCTAGCATAGAATGACAAATGTTAGTAATCTACGACAGACTGTCATCAAAACCACGAAATGTGTCTAGCATAGAACGACAAATCTTAGTAATCTACGACAGACTGTCATAAAAACCACGAAATGTGTCTAGCATAGAATGACAAATCTTAGTAATCTACGACCAAGTAGACTGTCATCAAAACCACGAAATGTGTCTAGCATAGCATGACAAATCTTATTAATCTACGACAGACTGTCAGCAAAACCACGAAATGTGTCTAGCATAGCATGACAAATCTTAGTAATCTACGAAAGACTGTCATCAATACCACGAAATGTATCTAGCATAGAATGACAAATCTTAGTAATCTACGACCAAGTAGACTGTCAACAAAACCACGAAATGTGTCTAGCATAGCATGACAAATCTTAGTAATCTACGACAGACTGTCATAAAAACCACGAAATGTGTCTAGCATAGAATGACAAATCTTAGTAATCTACGACCAAGTAGACTGTCATCAAAACCACGAAATGTATCTAGCATAGCATGATAAATCTTAGTAATCTACGACAGACTGTCATCAAAACCACGAAATGTGTCTAGCATAGAATGACAAATCTTAGTAATCTACGACAAACCGCCATCAAAACCACGAAATGTGTCTAGCAGAGAATGACAAATCTTAGTAATCTACGACCAAGTAGACTGTCATCAAAACCACTAAATGTGTCTAGCATAGCATGACAAATCTTATTAATCTACGACAGACTGTCAACAAAACCACGAAATGTGTCTAGCATAGAATGACAAATCTTAGTAATCTACGACCAAGTAGACTGTCATCAAAACCACGAAATGTGTCTAGCATAGAATGACAAATCTTAGTAATCTACGACCAAGTAGACTGTCATCAAAACCACGAAATGTGTCTAGCATAGAATGACAAATCTTAGTAATCTACGACAGAGTGTCATCAAAACTACGAAATGTGTCTAGCATAGAATGACAAATCTTAGTAATCTACGACCAAGTAGACTGTCATAAAAACCACGAAATGTGTCTAGCATAGAATGACAAATGTTAGTAATCTACGACCAAGTAGACTGTCATCAAAATCACTAAATGTGTCTAGCATAGAATGACAAATCTTAGTAATCTACGACAGACTGTCATCAAAACCACGAAATGTGTCTAGCATAGAATGACAAATCTTAGTAATCTACGACAGAGTGTCATCAAAACTACGAAATGTGTCTAGCATAGAATGACAAATCTTAGTAATCTACGACCAAGTAGACTGTCATAAAAACCACGAAATGTGTCTAGCATAGAATGACAAATGTTAGTAATCTACGACCAAGTAGACTGTCATCAAAATCACTAAATGTGTCTAGCATAGAATGACAAATCTTAGTAATCTACGACCAAGTAGACTGTCAGCAAAACCACGAAATGTGTCTAGCATAGAATGACAAATGTTAGTAATCTACGACAGACTGTCATCAAAACCACGAAATGTGTCTAGCATAGAACGACAAATCTTAGTAATCTACGACAGACTGTCATAAAAACCACGAAATGTGTCTAGCATAGAATGACAAATCTTAGTAATCTACGACCAAGTAGACTGTCATCAAAACCACGAAATGTGTCTAGCATAGCATGACAAATCTTATTAATCTACGACAGACTGTCAGCAAAACCACGAAATGTGTCTAGCATAGCATGACAAATCTTAGTAATCTACGAAAGACTGTCATCAAAACCACGAAATGTATCTAGCATAGAATGACAAATCTTAGTAATCTACGACCAAGTAGACTGTCAACAAAACCACGAAATGTGTCTAGCATAGCATGACAAATCTTAGTAATCTACGACAGACTGTCATAAAAACCACGAAATGTGTCTAGCATAGAATGACAAATCTTAGTAATCTACGACCAAGTAGACTGTCATCAAAACCACGAAATGTATCTAGCATAGCATGATAAATCTTAGTAATCTACGACAGACTGTCATCAAAACCACGAAATGTGTCTAGCATAGAATGACAAATCTTAGTAATCTACGACAAACCGCCATCAAAACCACGAAATGTGTCTAGCAGAGAATGACAAATCTTAGTAATCTACGACCAAGTAGACTGTCATCAAAACCACTAAATGTGTCTAGCATAGCATGACAAATCTTATTAATCTACGACAGACTGTCAACAAAACCACGAAATGTGTCTAGCATAGAATGACAAATCTTAGTAATCTACGACCAAGTAGACTGTCATCAAAACCACGAAATGTGTCTAGCATAGAATGACAAATCTTAGTAATCTACGACCAAGTAGACTGTCATCAAAACCACGAAATGTGTCTAGCATAGAATGACAAATCTTAGTAATCTACGACAGTCTGTCATCAAAACCACGAAATGTGTCTAGCATAGAATGACAAATCTTAGTAATCTACGACCAAGTAGACTGTCATCAAAACCACGAAATGTGTCTAGCATAGAATGACAAATCTTAGTAATCTACGACCAAGTAGACTGTCATCAAAACCACGAAATGTGTCTAGCATAGAATGACAAATCTTAGTAATCTACGACCAAGTAGACTGTCATCAAAACCACTAAATGTGTCTAGCATAGAATGACAAATCTTAGTAATCTACGACCAAGTAGACTGTCATCAAAACCAAGAAATGTGTCTAGCATAGCATGACAAATCTTAGTAATCTACGAAAGACTCATCAAAACCACGAAATGTGTCTAGCATAGAATGACAAATCTTAGTAATCTACGACAGACTGTCATCAAAACCACGAAATGTGTCTAGCAGCATAGAATGACAAATCTTAGTAATCTACGAAAGACTGTCATCAAAACCACGAAATGTGTCTAGCATAGAATGACAAATCTTAGTAATCTACGACAGACTGTCATCAAAACCACGAAATGTGTCTAGCATAGAATGACAAATCTTAGTAATCTACGACCAAGTAGACTGTCATCAAAACCACGAAATGTGTCTAGCATAGAATGACAAATCTTAGTAATCTACGACAGACTGTCATCAAAACCACGAAATGTGTCTAGCATAGAATGACAAATCTTAGTAATCTACGACAGAGTGTCATCAAAACTACGAAATGTGTCTAGCATAGAATGACAAATCTTAGTAATCTACGACCAAGTAGACTGTCATCAAAACCACGAAATGTGTCTAGCATAGCATGACAAATCTTAGTAATCTACGAAAGACTCATCAAAACCACGAAATGTGTCTAGCATAGAATGACAAATCTTAGTAATCTACGACAGACTGTCATCAAAACCACGAAATGTGTCTAGCAGCATAGAATGACAAATCTTAGTAATCTACGAAAGACTGTCATCAAAACCACGAAATGTGTCTAGCATAGAATGACAAATCTTAGTAATCTACGACCAAGTAGACTGTCATCAAAACCACGAAATGTGTCTAGCATAGAATGACAAATCTTAGTAATCTACGACAGACTGTCATCAAAACCACGAAATGTGTCTAGCATAGAATGACAAATCTTAGTAATCTACGACAGAGTGTCATCAAAACTACGAAATGTGTCTAGCATAGAATGACAAATCTTAGTAATCTACGACCAAGTAGACTGTCATAAAAACCACGAAATGTGTCTAGCATAGAATGACAAATGTTAGTAATCTACGACCAAGTAGACTGTCATCAAAATCACTAAATGTGTCTAGCATAGAATGACAAATCTTAGTAATCTACGACCAAGTAGACTGTCAGCAAAACCACGTTATGTGTCTAGCATAGAATGACAAATGTTAGTAATCTACGACAGACTGTCATCAAAACCACGAAATGTGTCTAGCATAGAACGACAAATCTTAGTAATCTACGACAGACTGTCATAAAAACCACGAAATGTGTCTAGCATAGAATGACAAATGTTAGTAATCTACGACCAAGTAGACTGTCATCAAAACCACGAAATGTGTCTAGCATAGCATGACAAATCTTATTAATCTACGACAGACTGTCAGCAAAACCACGAAATGTGTCTAGCATAGCATGACAAATCTTAGTAATCTACGAAAGACTGTCATCAAAACCACGAAATGTGTCTAGCATAGAATGACAAATCTTAGTAATCTACGACCAAGTAGACTGTCATCAAAACCACGAAATGTGTCTAGCATAGCATGACAAATCTTAGTAATCTACGACAGACTGTCATAAAAACCACGAAATGTGTCTAGCATAGAATGACAAATCTTAGTAATCTACGACCAAGTAGACTGTCAGCAAAACCACGTAATGTGTCTAGCATAGAATGACAAATGTTAGTAATCTACGACAGACTGTCATCAAAACCACGAAATGTGTCTAGCATAGAACGACAAATCTTAGTAATCTACGACAGACTGTCATAAAAACCACGAAATGTGTCTAGCATAGAATGACAAATCTTAGTAATCTACGACCAAGTAGACTGTCATCAAAACCACGAAATGTGTCTAGCATAGCATGACAAATCTTATTAATCTACGACAGACTGTCAGCAAAACCACGAAATGTGTCTAGCATAGCATGACAAATCTTAGTAATCTACGAAAGACTGTCATCAAAACCACGAAATGTGTCTAGCATAGAATGACAAATCTTAGTAATCTACGACCAAGTAGACTGTCATCAAAACCACGAAATGTGTCTAGCATAGCATGACAAATCTTAGTAATCTACGACAGACTGTCATAAAAACCACGAAATGTGTCTAGCATAGAATGACAAATCTTAGTAATCTACGACCAAGTAGACTGTCATCAAAACCACGAAATGTGTCTAGCATAGCATGATAAATCTTAGTAATCTACGACAGACTGTCATCAAAACCACGAAATGTGTCTAGCATAGCATGACAAATCTTATTAATCTACGACAGACTGTCAACAAAACCACGAAATGTGTCTAGCATAGAATGACAAATCTTAGTAATCTACGACCAAGTAGACTGTCATCAAAACCACGAAATGTGTCTAGCATAGAACGACAAATCTTAGTAATCTACGACCAAGTAGACTGTCATCAAAACCACGAAATGTGTCTAGCATAGAATGACAAATCTTAGTAATCTACGACAGTCTGTCATCAAAACCACGAAATGTGTCTAGCATAGAATGACAAATCTTAGTAATCTACGACCAAGTAGACTGTCATCAAAACCACTAAATGTGTCTAGCATAGAATGACAAATCTTAGTAATCTACGACCAAGTAGACTGTCATCAAAACCACGAAATGTGTCTAGCATAGAATGACAAATCTTAGTAATCTACGACCAAGTAGACTGTCATCAAAACCACTAAATGTGTCTAGCATAGAATGACAAATCTTAGTAATCTACGACAAAGTAGACTGTCATCAAAACCACGAAATGTGTCTAGCATAGAATGACAAATCTTAGTAATCTACGAAAGACTCATCAAAACCACGAAATGTGTCTAGCATAGAATGACAAATCTTAGTAATCTACGACAGACTGTCATCAAAACCACGAAATGTGTCTAGCAGCATAGAATGACAAATCTTAGTAATCTACGAAAGACTGTCATCAAAACCACGAAATGTGTCTAGCATAGAATGACAAATCTTAGTAATCTACGACAGACTGTCATCAAAACCACGAAATGTGTCTAGCATAGAATGACAAATCTTAGTAATCTACGACCAAGTAGACTGTCATCAAAACCACGAAATGTGTCTAGCATAGAATGACAAATCTTAGTAATCTACGACAGACTGTCATCAAAACCACGAAATGTGTCTAGCATAGAATGACAAATCTTAGTAATCTACGACCAAGTAGACTGTCATAAAAACCACGAAATGTGTCTAGCATAGAATGACAAATGTTAGTAATCTACGACCAAGTAGACTGTCATCAAAATCACTAAATGTGTCTAGCATAGAATGACAAATCTTAGTAATCTACGACCAAGTAGACTGTCAGCAAAACCACGTAATGTGTCTAGCATAGAATGACAAATGTTAGTAATCTACGACAGACTGTCATCAAAACCACGAAATGTGTCTAGCATAGAACGACAAATCTTAGTAATCTACGACAGACTGTCATAAAAACCACGAAATGTGTCTAGCATAGAATGACAAATCTTAGTAATCTACGACCAAGTAGACTGTCATCAAAACCACGAAATGTGTCTAGCATAGCATGACAAATCTTATTAATCTACGACAGACTGTCAGCAAAACCACGAAATGTGTCTAGCATAGCATGACAAATCTTAGTTATCTACGAAAGACTGTCATCAAAACCACGAAATGTGTCTAGCATAGAATGACAAATCTTAGTAATCTACGACCAAGTAGACTGTCATCAAAACCACGAAATGTGTCTAGCATAGCATGACAAATCTTAGTAATCTACGACAGACTGTCATAAAAACCACGAAATGTGTCTAGCATAGAATGACAAATCTTAGTAATCTACGACCAAGTAGACTGTCATCAAAACCACGAAATGTGTCTAGCATAGCATGATAAATCTTAGTAATCTACGACAGACTGTCATCAAAACCACGAAATGTGTCTAGCATAGCATGACAAATCTTATTAATCTACGACAGACTGTCAACAAAACCACGAAATGTGTCTAGCATAGAATGACAAATCTTAGTAATCTACGACCAAGTAGACTGTCATCAAAACCACGAAATGTGTCTAGCATAGAATGACAAATCTTAGTAATCTACGACCAAGTAGACTGTCATCAAAACCACGAAATGTGTCTAGCATAGAATGACAAATCTTAGTAATCTACGACAGTCTGTCATCAAAACCACGAAATGTGTCTAGCATAGAATGACAAATCTTAGTAATCTACGACCAAGTAGACTGTCATCAAAACCACGAAATGTGTCTAGCATAGAATGACAAATCTTAGTAATCTACGACCAAGTAGACTGTCATCAAAACCACGAAATGTGTCTAGCATAGCATGACAAATCTTAGTAATCTACGAAAGACTCATCAAAACCACGAAATGTGTCTAGCATAGAATGACAAATCTTAGTAATCTACGACAGACTGTCATCAAAACCACGAAATGTGTCTAGCAGCATAGAATGACAAATCTTAGTAATCTACGAAAGACTGTCATCAAAACCACGAAATGTGTCTAGCATAGAATGACAAATCTTAGTAATCTACGACAGACTGTCATCAAAACCACGAAATGTGTCTAGCATAGAATGACAAATCTTAGTAATCTACGACCAAGTAGACTGTCATCAAAACCACGAAATGTGTCTAGCATAGCATGACAAATCTTAGTAATCTACGAAAGACTCATCAAAACCACGAAATGTGTCTAGCATAGAATGACAAATCTTAGTAATCTACGACAGACTGTCATCAAAACCACGAAATGTGTCTAGCAGCATAGAATGACAAATCTTAGTAATCTACGAAAGACTGTCATCAAAACCACGAAATGTGTCTAGCATAGAATGACAAATCTTAGTAATCTACGACCAAGTAGACTGTCATCAAAACCACGAAATGTGTCTAGCATAGAATGACAAATCTTAGTAATCTACGACAGACTGTCATCAAAACCACGAAATGTGTCTAGCATAGAATGACAAATCTTAGTAATCTACGACAGAGTGTCATCAAAACTACGAAATGTGTCTAGCATAGAATGACAAATCTTAGTAATCTACGACCAAGTAGACTGTCATCAAAACCACGAAATGTGTCTAGCATAGAATGACAAATCTTAGTAATCTACGACCAAGTAGACTGTCATCAAAATCACTAAATGTGTCTAGCATAGAATGACAAATCTTAGTGATCTACGACCAAGTAGACTGTCAGCAAAACCACGAAATGTGTCTAGCATAGAATGACAAATGTTAGTAATCTACGACAGACTGTCATCAAAACCACGAAATGTGTCTAGCATAGAATGACAAATCTTAGTAATCTACGACAGACTGTCATAAAAACCACGAAATGTGTCTAGCATAGAATGACAAATCTTAGTAATCTACGACCAAGTAGACTGTCATCAAAACCACGAAATGTGTCTAGCATAGCATGACAAATCTTAGTAATCTACGAAAGACTGTCATCAAAACCACGAAATGTGTCTAGCATAGAATGAAAAATCTTAGTAATCTACGACAGACTGTCATCAAAACCACGAAATGTGTCTAGCAGAGAATGACAAATCTTAGTAATCTACGACCAAGTAGACTGTCATCAAAACCACGAAATGTGTCTAGCATAGCATGACAAATCTTATTAATCTACGACAGACTGTCAGCAAAACCACGAAATGTGTCTAGCATAGCATGAAAAATCTTAGTAATCTACGACAGACTGTCATCAAAACCACGAAATGTGTCTAGCATAGCATGACAAATCTTAGTAATCTACGACAGACTGTCATAAAAACCACGAAATGTGTCTAGCATAGAATGACAAATCTTAGTAATCTACGACAGACTGCCATCAAAACCACGAAATGTGTCTAGCAGAGAATGACAAATCTTAGTAATCTACGACCAAGTAGACTGTCATCAAAACCACGAAATGTGTCTAGCATAGAATGACAAATCTTAGTAATCTACGACCAAGTAGACTGTCATCAAAACCACGAAATGTGTCTAGCATAGAATGACAAATCTTAGTAATCTACGACAGACTGTCATAAAAACCACGAAATGTGTCTAGCATAGAATGACAAATCTTAGTAATCTACGACCAAGTAGACTGTCATCAAAACCACGAAATGTGTCTAGCATAGCATGATAAATCTTAGTAATCTACGACAGACTGTCATCAAAACCACGAAATGTGTCTAGCATAGAATGACAAATCTTAGTAATCTACGACAAACCGCCATCAAAACCACGAAATGTGTCTAGCAGAGAATGACAAATCTTAGTAATCTACGACCAAGTAGACTGTCATCAAAACCACGAAATGTGTCTAGCATAGAATGACAAATCTTAGTAATCTACGACCAAGTAGACTGTCATCAAAACCACGAAATGTGTCTAGCATAGAATGACAAATCTTAGTAATCTACGACCAAGTAGACTGTCATCAAAACCACGAAATGTGTCTAGCATAGAATGACAAATCTTAGTAATCTACGACCAAGTAGACTGTCATCAAAACCACTAAATGTGTCTAGCATAGAATGACAAATCTTAGTAATCTACGACAAAGTAGACTGTCATCAAAACCACGAAATGTGTCTAGCATAGAATGACAAATCTTAGTAATCTACGAAAGACTCATCAAAACCACGAAATGTGTCTAGCATAGAATGACAAATCTTAGTAATCTACGACAGACTGTCATCAAAACCACGAAATGTGTCTAGCAGCATAGAATGACAAATCTTAGTAATCTACGAAAGACTGTCATCAAAACCACGAAATGTGTCTAGCATAGAATGACAAATCTTAGTAATCTACGACAGACTGTCATCAAAACCACGAAATGTGTCTAGCATAGAATGACAAATCTTAGTAATCTACGACCAAGTAGACTGTCATCAAAACCACGAAATGTGTCTAGCATAGAATGACAAATCTTAGTAATCTACGACAGACTGTCATCAAAACCACGAAATGTGTCTAGCATAGAATGACAAATCTTAGTAATCTACGACCAAGTAGACTGTCATAAAAACCACGAAATGTGTCTAGCATAGAATGACAAATGTTAGTAATCTACGACCAAGTAGACTGTCATCAAAATCACTAAATGTGTCTAGCATAGAATGACAAATCTTAGTAATCTACGACCAAGTAGACTGTCAGCAAAACCACGTAATGTGTCTAGCATAGAATGACAAATGTTAGTAATCTACGACAGACTGTCATCAAAACCACGAAATGTGTCTAGCATAGAACGACAAATCTTAGTAATCTACGACAGACTGTCATAAAAACCACGAAATGTGTCTAGCATAGAATGACAAATCTTAGTAATCTACGACCAAGTAGACTGTCATCAAAACCACGAAATGTGTCTAGCATAGCATGACAAATCTTATTAATCTACGACAGACTGTCAGCAAAACCACGAAATGTGTCTAGCATAGCATGACAAATCTTAGTTATCTACGAAAGACTGTCATCAAAACCACGAAATGTGTCTAGCATAGAATGACAAATCTTAGTAATCTACGACCAAGTAGACTGTCATCAAAACCACGAAATGTGTCTAGCATAGCATGACAAATCTTAGTAATCTACGACAGACTGTCATAAAAACCACGAAATGTGTCTAGCATAGAATGACAAATCTTAGTAATCTACGACCAAGTAGACTGTCATCAAAACCACGAAATGTGTCTAGCATAGCATGATAAATCTTAGTAATCTACGACAGACTGTCATCAAAACCACGAAATGTGTCTAGCATAGCATGACAAATCTTATTAATCTACGACAGACTGTCAACAAAACCACGAAATGTGTCTAGCATAGAATGACAAATCTTAGTAATCTACGACCAAGTAGACTGTCATCAAAACCACGAAATGTGTCTAGCATAGAATGACAAATCTTAGTAATCTACGACCAAGTAGACTGTCATCAAAACCACGAAATGTGTCTAGCATAGAATGACAAATCTTAGTAATCTACGACAGTCTGTCATCAAAACCACGAAATGTGTCTAGCATAGAATGACAAATCTTAGTAATCTACGACCAAGTAGACTGTCATCAAAACCACGAAATGTGTCTAGCATAGAATGACAAATCTTAGTAATCTACGATCAAGTAGACTGTCATCAAAACCACTAAATGTGTCTAGCATAGAATGACAAATCTTAGTAATCTACGACCAAGTAGACTGTCATCAAAACCACGAAATGTGTCTAGCATAGCATGACAAATCTTAGTAATCTACGAAAGACTCATCAAAACCACGAAATGTGTCTAGCATAGAATGACAAATCTTAGTAATCTACGACAGACTGTCATCAAAACCACGAAATGTGTCTAGCAGCATAGAATGACAAATCTTAGTAATCTACGAAAGACTGTCATCAAAACCACGAAATGTGTCTAGCATAGAATGACAAATCTTAGTAATCTACGACAGACTGTCATCAAAACCACGAAATGTGTCTAGCATAGAATGACAAATCTTAGTAATCTACGACCAAGTAGACTGTCATCAAAACCACGAAATGTGTCTAGCATAGCATGACAAATCTTAGTAATCTACGAAAGACTCATCAAAACCACGAAATGTGTCTAGCATAGAATGACAAATCTTAGTAATCTACGACAGACTGTCATCAAAACCACGAAATGTGTCTAGCAGCATAGAATGACAAATCTTAGTAATCTACGAAAGACTGTCATCAAAACCACGAAATGTGTCTAGCATAGAATGACAAATCTTAGTAATCTACGACCAAGTAGACTGTCATCAAAACCACGAAATGTGTCTAGCATAGAATGACAAATCTTAGTAATCTACGACAGACTGTCATCAAAACCACGAAATGTGTCTAGCATAGAATGACAAATCTTAGTAATCTACGACAGAGTGTCATCAAAACTACGAAATGTGTCTAGCATAGAATGACAAATCTTAGTAATCTACGACCAAGTAGACTGTCATCAAAACCACGAAATGTGTCTAGCATAGAATGACAAATCTTAGTAATCTACGACCAAGTAGACTGTCATCAAAATCACTAAATGTGTCTAGCATAGAATGACAAATCTTAGTGATCTACGACCAAGTAGACTGTCAGCAAAACCACGAAATGTGTCTAGCATAGAATGACAAATGTTAGTAATCTACGACAGACTGTCATCAAAACCACGAAATGTGTCTAGCATAGAATGACAAATCTTAGTAATCTACGACAGACTGTCATAAAAACCACGAAATGTGTCTAGCATAGAATGACAAATCTTAGTAATCTACGACCAAGTAGACTGTCATCAAAACCACGAAATGTGTCTAGCATAGCATGACAAATCTTAGTAATCTACGAAAGACTGTCATCAAAACCACGAAATGTGTCTAGCATAGAATGAAAAATCTTAGTAATCTACGACAGACTGTCATCAAAACCACGAAATGTGTCTAGCAGAGAATGACAAATCTTAGTAATCTACGACCAAGTAGACTGTCATCAAAACCACGAAATGTGTCTAGCATAGCATGACAAATCTTATTAATCTACGACAGACTGTCAGCAAAACCACGAAATGTGTCTAGCATAGCATGAAAAATCTTAGTAATCTACGACAGACTGTCATCAAAACCACGAAATGTGTCTAGCATAGCATGACAAATCTTAGTAATCTACGACAGACTGTCATAAAAACCACGAAATGTGTCTAGCATAGAATGACAAATCTTAGTAATCTACGACAGACTGCCATCAAAACCACGAAATGTGTCTAGCAGAGAATGACAAATCTTAGTAATCTACGACCAAGTAGACTGTCATCAAAACCACGAAATGTGTCTAGCATAGAATGACAAATCTTAGTAATCTACGACAGACTGTCATAAAAACCACGAAATGTGTCTAGCATAGAATGACAAATCTTAGTAATCTACGACCAAGTAGACTGTCATCAAAACCACGAAATGTGTCTAGCATAGCATGATAAATCTTAGTAATCTACGACAGACTGTCATCAAAACCACGAAATGTGTCTAGCATAGAATGACAAATCTTAGTAATCTACGACAAACCGCCATCAAAACCACGAAATGTGTCTAGCAGAGAATGACAAATCTTAGTAATCTACGACCAAGTAGACTGTCATCAAAACCACGAAATGTGTCTAGCATAGAATGACAAATCTTAGTAATCTACGACCAAGTAGACTGTCATCAAAACCACGAAATGTGTCTAGCATAGAATGACAAATCTTAGTAATCTACGACCAAGTAGACTGTCATCAAAACCACGAAATGTGTCTAGCATAGAATGACAAATCTTAGTAATCTACGACAGTCTGTCATCAAAACCACGAAATGTGTCTAGCATAGAATGACAAATCTTAGTAATCTACGACCAAGTAGACTGTCATCAAAACCACTAAATGTGTCTATCATAGAATGACAAATCTTAGTAATCTACGACCAAGTAGACTGTCATCAAAACCACTAAATGTGTCTAGCATAGAATGACAAATCTTAGTAATCTACGACCAAGTAGACTGTCATCAAAACCACGAAATGTGTCTAGCATAGCATGACAAATCTTAGTAATCTACGAAAGACTCATCAAAACCACGAAATGTGTCTAGCATAGAATGACAAATCTTAGTAATCTACGACAGACTGTCATCAAAACCACGAAATGTGTCTAGCAGCATAGAATGACAAATCTTAGTAATCTACGAAAGACTGTCATCAAAACCACGAAATGTGTCTAGCATAGAATGACAAATCTTAGTAATCTACGACCAAGTAGACTGTCATCAAAACCACTAAATGTGTCTAGCATAGCATGACAAATCTTATTAATCTACGACAGACTGTCAACAAAACCACGAAATGTGTCTAGCATAGAATGACAAATCTTAGTAATCTACGACCAAGTAGACTGTCATCAAAACCACGAAATGTGTCTAGCATAGAATGTCAAATCTTAGTAATCTACGACCAAGTAGACTGTCATCAAAACCACGAAATGTGTCTAGCATAGAATGACAAATCTTAGTAATCTACGACAGTCTGTCATCAAAACCACGAAATGTGTCTAGCATAGAATGACAAATCTTAGGAATCTACGACCAAGTAGAATGTCATCAAAACCACTAAATGTGTCTAGCATAGAATGACAAATCTTAGTAATCTACGACCAAGTAGACTGTCATCAAAACCACGAAATGTGTCTAGCATAGAATGACAAATCTTAGTAATCTACGACCAAGTAGACTGTCATCAAAACCACTAAATGTGTCTAGCATAGCATGATAAATCTTAGTAATCTACGACAGACTGTCATCAAAACCACGAAATGTGTCTAGCATAGCATGACAAATCTTATTAATCTACGACAGACTGTCAACAAAACCACGAAATGTGTCTAGCATAGAATGACAAATCTTAGTAATCTACGACCAAGTAGACTGTCATCAAAACCACGAAATGTGTCTAGCATAGAATGACAAATCTTAGTAATCTACGACCAAGTAGACTGTCATCAAAACCACGAAATGTGCCTAGCATAGAATGACAAATCTTAGTAATCTACGACAGTCTGTCATCAAAACCACGAAATGTGTCTAGCATAGAATGACAAATCTTAGTAATCTACGACCAAGTAGACTGTCATCAAACCCACTAAATGTGTCTAGCATAGAATGACAAATCTTAGTAATCTACGACCAAGTAGACTGTCATCAAAACCACGAAATGTGTCTAGCATAGAATGACAAATCTTAGTAATCTATGACCAAGTAGACTGTCATCAAAACCACTAAATGTGTCTAGCATAGAATGACAAATCTTAGTAATCTACGACCAAGTAGACTGTCATCAAAACCACGAAATGTGTCTAGCATAGCATGACAAATCTTAGTAATCTACGAAAGACTCATAAAAACCACGAAATGTGTCTAGCATAGAATGACAAATCTTAGTAATCTACGACAGACTGTCATCAAAACCACGAAATGTGTCTAGCAGCATAGAATGACAAATCTTAGTAATCTACGAAAGACTGTCATCAAAACCACGAAATGTGTCTAGCATAGAATGACAAATCTTAGTAATCTACGACAGACTGTCATCAAAACCACGAAATGTGTCTAGCATAGAATGACAAATCTTAGTAATCTACGACCAAGTAGACTGTCATCAAAACCACGAAATGTGTCTAGCATAGAATGACAAATCTTAGTAATCTACGACAGACTGTCATCAAAACCACGAAATGTGTCTAGCATAGAATGACAAATCTTAGTAATCTACGACAGAGTGTCATCAAAACTACGAAATGTGTCTAGCATAGAATGACAAATCTTAGTAATCTACGACCAAGTAGAATGTCATCAAAACCACTAAATGTGTCTAGCATAGAATGACAAATCTTAGTAATCTACGACCAAGTAGACTGTCATCAAAACCACGAAATGTGTCTAGCATAGCATGACAAATCTTAGTAATCTACGAAAGACTCATCAAAACCACGAAATGTGTCTAGCATAGAATGACAAATCTTAGTAATCTACGACAGACTGTCATCAAAACCACGAAATGTGTCTAGCAGCATAGAATGACAAATCTTAGTAATCTACGAAAGACTGTCATCAAAACCACGAAATGTGTCTAGCATAGAATGACAAATCTTAGTAATCTACGACCAAGTAGACTGTCATCAAAACCACGAAATGTGTCTAGCATAGAATGACAAATCTTAGTAATCTACGACAGACTGTCATCAAAACCACGAAATGTGTCTAGCATAGAATGACAAATCTTAGTAATCTACGACCAAGTAGACTGTCATAAAAACCACGAAATGTGTCTAGCATAGAATGACAAATGTTAGTAATCTACGACCAAGTAGACTGTCATCAAAATCACTAAATGTGTCTAGCATAGAATGACAAATCTTAGTAATCTACGACCAAGTAGACTGTCAGCAAAACCACGTAATGTGTCTAGCATAGAATGACAAATGTTAGTAATCTACGACAGACTGTCATCAAAACCACGAAATGTGTCTAGCATAGAACGACAAATCTTAGTAATCTACGACAGACTGTCATAAAAACCACGAAATGTGTCTAGCATAGAATGACAAATCTTAGTAATCTACGACCAAGTAGACTGTCATCAAAACCACGAAATGTGTCTAGCATAGCATGACAAATCTTATTAATCTACGACAGACTGTCAGCAAAACCACGAAATGTGTCTAGCATAGCATGACAAATCTTAGTAATCTACGAAAGACTGTCATCAAAACCACGAAATGTGTCTAGCATAGAATGACAAATCTTAGTAATCTACGACAGACTGCCATCAAAACCACGAAATGTGTCTAGCAGAGAATGACAAATCTTAGTAATCTACGACCAAGTAGACTGTCATCAAAACCACGAAATGTGTCTAGCATAGAATGACAAATCTTAGTAATCTACGACAGACTGTCATAAAAACCACGAAATGTGTCTAGCATAGAATGACAAATCTTAGTAATCTACGACCAAGTAGACTGTCATCAAAACCACGAAATGTGTCTAGCATAGCATGATAAATCTTAGTAATCTACGACAGACTGTCATCAAAACCACGAAATGTGTCTAGCATAGAATGACAAATCTTAGTAATCTACGACAAACCGCCATCAAAACCACGAAATGTGTCTAGCAGAGAATGACAAATCTTAGTAATCTACGACCAAGTAGACTGTCATCAAAACCACGAAATGTGTCTAGCATAGAATGACAAATCTTAGTAATCTACGACCAAGTAGACTGTCATCAAAACCACGAAATGTGTCTAGCATAGAATGACAAATCTTAGTAATCTACGACCAAGTAGACTGTCATCAAAACCACGAAATGTGTCTAGCATAGAATGACAAATCTTAGTAATCTACGACAGTCTGTCATCAAAACCACGAAATGTGTCTAGCATAGAATGACAAATCTTAGTAATCTACGACCAAGTAGACTGTCATCAAAACCACTAAATGTGTCTATCATAGAATGACAAATCTTAGTAATCTACGACCAAGTAGACTGTCATCAAAACCACTAAATGTGTCTAGCATAGAATGACAAATCTTAGTAATCTACGACCAAGTAGACTGTCATCAAAACCACGAAATGTGTCTAGCATAGCATGACAAATCTTAGTAATCTACGAAAGACTCATCAAAACCACGAAATGTGTCTAGCATAGAATGACAAATCTTAGTAATCTACGACAGACTGTCATCAAAACCACGAAATGTGTCTAGCAGCATAGAATGACAAATCTTAGTAATCTACGAAAGACTGTCATCAAAACCACGAAATGTGTCTAGCATAGAATGACAAATCTTAGTAATCTACGACCAAGTAGACTGTCATCAAAACCACTAAATGTGTCTAGCATAGCATGACAAATCTTATTAATCTACGACAGACTGTCAACAAAACCACGAAATGTGTCTAGCATAGAATGACAAATCTTAGTAATCTACGACCAAGTAGACTGTCATCAAAACCACGAAATGTGTCTAGCATAGAATGTCAAATCTTAGTAATCTACGACCAAGTAGACTGTCATCAAAACCACGAAATGTGTCTAGCATAGAATGACAAATCTTAGTAATCTACGACAGTCTGTCATCAAAACCACGAAATGTGTCTAGCATAGAATGACAAATCTTAGGAATCTACGACCAAGTAGAATGTCATCAAAACCACTAAATGTGTCTAGCATAGAATGACAAATCTTAGTAATCTACGACCAAGTAGACTGTCATCAAAACCACGAAATGTGTCTAGCATAGAATGACAAATCTTAGTAATCTACGACCAAGTAGACTGTCATCAAAACCACTAAATGTGTCTAGCATAGCATGATAAATCTTAGTAATCTACGACAGACTGTCATCAAAACCACGAAATGTGTCTAGCATAGCATGACAAATCTTATTAATCTACGACAGACTGTCAACAAAACCACGAAATGTGTCTAGCATAGAATGACAAATCTTAGTAATCTACGACCAAGTAGACTGTCATCAAAACCACGAAATGTGTCTAGCATAGAATGACAAATCTTAGTAATCTACGACCAAGTAGACTGTCATCAAAACCACGAAATGTGCCTAGCATAGAATGACAAATCTTAGTAATCTACGACAGTCTGTCATCAAAACCACGAAATGTGTCTAGCATAGAATGACAAATCTTAGTAATCTACGACCAAGTAGACTGTCATCAAACCCACTAAATGTGTCTAGCATAGAATGACAAATCTTAGTAATCTACGACCAAGTAGACTGTCATCAAAACCACGAAATGTGTCTAGCATAGAATGACAAATCTTAGTAATCTATGACCAAGTAGACTGTCATCAAAACCACTAAATGTGTCTAGCATAGAATGACAAATCTTAGTAATCTACGACCAAGTAGACTGTCATCAAAACCACGAAATGTGTCTAGCATAGCATGACAAATCTTAGTAATCTACGAAAGACTCATAAAAACCACGAAATGTGTCTAGCATAGAATGACAAATCTTAGTAATCTACGACAGACTGTCATCAAAACCACGAAATGTGTCTAGCAGCATAGAATGACAAATCTTAGTAATCTACGAAAGACTGTCATCAAAACCACGAAATGTGTCTAGCATAGAATGACAAATCTTAGTAATCTACGACAGACTGTCATCAAAACCACGAAATGTGTCTAGCATAGAATGACAAATCTTAGTAATCTACGACCAAGTAGACTGTCATCAAAACCACGAAATGTGTCTAGCATAGAATGACAAATCTTAGTAATCTACGACAGACTGTCATCAAAACCACGAAATGTGTCTAGCATAGAATGACAAATCTTAGTAATCTACGACAGAGTGTCATCAAAACTACGAAATGTGTCTAGCATAGAATGACAAATCTTAGTAATCTACGACCAAGTAGAATGTCATCAAAACCACTAAATGTGTCTAGCATAGAATGACAAATCTTAGTAATCTACGACCAAGTAGACTGTCATCAAAACCACGAAATGTGTCTAGCATAGCATGACAAATCTTAGTAATCTACGAAAGACTCATCAAAACCACGAAATGTGTCTAGCATAGAATGACAAATCTTAGTAATCTACGACAGACTGTCATCAAAACCACGAAATGTGTCTAGCAGCATAGAATGACAAATCTTAGTAATCTACGAAAGACTGTCATCAAAACCACGAAATGTGTCTAGCATAGAATGACAAATCTTAGTAATCTACGACCAAGTAGACTGTCATCAAAACCACGAAATGTGTCTAGCATAGAATGACAAATCTTAGTAATCTACGACAGACTGTCATCAAAACCACGAAATGTGTCTAGCATAGAATGACAAATCTTAGTAATCTACGACCAAGTAGACTGTCATAAAAACCACGAAATGTGTCTAGCATAGAATGACAAATGTTAGTAATCTACGACCAAGTAGACTGTCATCAAAATCACTAAATGTGTCTAGCATAGAATGACAAATCTTAGTAATCTACGACCAAGTAGACTGTCAGCAAAACCACGTAATGTGTCTAGCATAGAATGACAAATGTTAGTAATCTACGACAGACTGTCATCAAAACCACGAAATGTGTCTAGCATAGAACGACAAATCTTAGTAATCTACGACAGACTGTCATAAAAACCACGAAATGTGTCTAGCATAGAATGACAAATCTTAGTAATCTACGACCAAGTAGACTGTCATCAAAACCACGAAATGTGTCTAGCATAGCATGACAAATCTTATTAATCTACGACAGACTGTCAGCAAAACCACGAAATGTGTCTAGCATAGCATGACAAATCTTAGTAATCTACGAAAGACTGTCATCAAAACCACGAAATGTGTCTAGCATAGAATGACAAATCTTAGTAATCTACGACCAAGTAGACTGTCATCAAAACCACGAAATGTGTCTAGCATAGCATGACAAATCTTAGTAATCTACGACAGACTGTCATAAAAACCACGAAATGTGTCTAGCATAGAATGACAAATCTTAGTAATCTACGACCAAGTAGACTGTCATCAAAACCACGAAATGTGTCTAGCATAGCATGATAAATCTTAGTAATCTACGACAGACTGTCATCAAAACCACGAAATGTGTCTAGCATAGCATGACAAATCTTATTAATCTACGACAGACTGTCAACAAAACCACGAAATGTGTCTAGCATAGAATGACAAATCTTAGTAATCTACGACAGACTGTCATCAAAACCACGAAATGTGTCTAGCAGCATAGAATGACAAATCTTAGTAATCTACGAAAGACTGTCATCAAAACCACGAAATGTGTCTAGCATAGAATGACAAATCTTAGTAATCTACGACCAAGTAGACTGTCATCAAATCACGAAATGTGTCTAGCATAGAATGACAAATCTTAGTAATCTACGACAGACTGTCATCAAAACCACGAAATGTGTCTAGCATAGAATGACAAATCTTAGTAATCTACGACCAAGTAGACTGTCATAAAAACCACGAAATGTGTCTAGCATAGAATGACAAATGTTAGTAATCTACGACCAAGTAGACTGTCATCAAAATCACTAAATGTGTCTAGCATAGAATGACAAATCTTAGTAATCTACGACCAAGTAGACTGTCAGCAAAACCACGTAATGTGTCTAGCATAGAATGACAAATGTTAGTAATCTACGACAGACTGTCATCAAAACCACGAAATGTGTCTAGCATAGAACGACAAATCTTAGTAATCTACGACAGACTGTCATAAAAACCACGAAATGTGTCTAGCATAGAATGACAAATCTTAGTAATCTACGACCAAGTAGACTGTCATCAAAACCACGAAATGTGTCTAGCATAGCATGACAAATCTTATTAATCTACGACAGACTGTCATCAAAACCACGAAATGTGTCTAGCATAGAATGACAAATCTTAGTAATCTACGACAGACTGTCATCAAAACCACGAAATGTGTCTAGCATAGAATGACAAATCTTAGTAATCTACGACAGAGTGTCATCAAAACTACGAAATGTGTCTAGCATAGAATGACAAATCTTAGTAATCTACGACCAAGTAGAATGTCATCAAAACCACTAAATGTGTCTAGCATAGAATGACAAATCTTAGTAATCTACGACCAAGTAGACTGTCATCAAAACCACGAAATGTGTCTAGCATAGCATGACAAATCTTAGTAATCTACGAAAGACTCATCAAAACCACGAAATGTGTCTAGCATAGAATGACAAATCTTAGTAATCTACGACAGACTGTCATCAAAACCACGAAATGTGTCTAGCAGCATAGAATGACAAATCTTAGTAATCTACGAAAGACTGTCATCAAAACCACGAAATGTGTCTAGCATAGAATGACAAATCTTAGTAATCTACGACCAAGTAGACTGTCATCAAAACCACGAAATGTGTCTAGCATAGAATGACAAATCTTAGTAATCTACGACAGACTGTCATCAAAACCACGAAATGTGTCTAGCATAGAATGACAAATCTTAGTAATCTACGACCAAGTAGACTGTCATAAAAACCACGAAATGTGTCTAGCATAGAATGACAAATGTTAGTAATCTACGACCAAGTAGACTGTCATCAAAATCACTAAATGTGTCTAGCATAGAATGACAAATCTTAGTAATCTACGACCAAGTAGACTGTCAGCAAAACCACGTAATGTGTCTAGCATAGAATGACAAATGTTAGTAATCTACGACAGACTGTCATCAAAACCACGAAATGTGTCTAGCATAGAACGACAAATCTTAGTAATCTACGACAGACTGTCATAAAAACCACGAAATGTGTCTAGCATAGAATGACAAATCTTAGTAATCTACGACCAAGTAGACTGTCAGCAAAACCACGAAATGTGTCTAGCATAGCATGACAAATCTTAGTAATCTACGAAAGACTGTCATCAAAACCACGAAATGTGTCTAGCATAGAATGACAAATCTTAGTAATCTACGACCAAGTAGACTGTCATCAAAACCACGAAATGTGTCTAGCATAGCATGACAAATCTTAGTAATCTACGACAGACTGTCATAAAAACCACGAAATGTGTCTAGCATAGAATGACAAATCTTAGTAATCTACGACCAAGTAGACTGTCATCAAAACCACGAAATGTGTCTAGCATAGCATGATAAATCTTAGTAATCTACGACAGACTGTCATCAAAACCACGAAATGTGTCTAGCATAGCATGACAAATCTTATTAATCTACGACAGACTGTCAACAAAACCACGAAATGTGTCTAGCATAGAATGACAAATCTTAGTAATCTACGACAGACTGTCATCAAAACCACGAAATGTGTCTAGCAGCATAGAATGACAAATCTTAGTAATCTACGAAAGACTGTCATCAAAACCACGAAATGTGTCTAGCATAGAATGACAAATCTTAGTAATCTACGACCAAGTAGACTGTCATCAAAACCACGAAATGTGTCTAGCATAGAATGACAAATCTTAGTAATCTACGACAGACTGTCATCAAAACCACGAAATGTGTCTAGCATAGAATGACAAATCTTAGTAATCTACGACCAAGTAGACTGTCATCAAAATCACTAAATGTGTCTAGCATAGAATGACAAATCTTAGTAATCTACGACCAAGTAGACTGTCAGCAAAACCACGTAATGTGTCTAGCATAGAATGACAAATGTTAGTAATCTACGACAGACTGTCATCAAAACCACGAAATGTGTCTAGCATAGAACGACAAATCTTAGTAATCTACGACAGACTGTCATAAAAACCACGAAATGTGTCTAGCATAGAATGACAAATCTTAGTAATCTACGACCAAGTAGACTGTCATCAAAACCACGAAATGTGTCTAGCATAGCATGACAAATCTTATTAATCTACGACAGACTGTCAGCAAAACCACGAAATGTGTCTAGCATAGCATGACAAATCTTAGTAATCTACGAAAGACTGTCATCAAAACCACGAAATGTGTCTAGCATAGAATGACAAATCTTAGTAATCTACGACCAAGTAGACTGTCATCAAAACCACGAAATGTGTCTAGCATAGCATGACAAATCTTAGTAATCTACGACAGACTGTCATAAAAACCACGAAATGTGTCTAGCATAGAATGACAAATCTTAGTAATCTACGACCAAGTAGACTGTCATCAAAACCACGAAATGTGTCTAGCATAGCATGATAAATCTTAGTAATCTACGACAGACTGTCATCAAAACCACGAAATGTGTCTAGCATAGCATGACAAATCTTATTAATCTACGACAGACTGTCAACAAAACCACGAAATGTGTCTAGCATAGAATGACAAATCTTAGTAATCTACGACCAAGTAGACTGTCATCAAAACCACGAAATGTGTCTAGCATAGAATGACAAATCTTAGTAATCTACGACCAAGTAGACTGTCATCAAAACCACGAAATGTGTCTAGCATAGAATGACAAATCTTAGTAATCTACGACAGTCTGTCATCAAAACCACGAAATGTGTCTAGCATAGAATGACAAATCTTAGTAATCTACGACCAAGTAGACTGTCATCAAAACCACGAAATGTGTCTAGCATAGAATGACAAATCTTAGTAATCTACGATCAAGTAGACTGTCATCAAAACCACTAAATGTGTCTAGCATAGAATGACAAATCTTAGTAATCTACGACCAAGTAGACTGTCATCAAAACCACGAAATGTGTCTAGCATAGCATGACAAATCTTAGTAATCTACGAAAGACTCATCAAAACCACGAAATGTGTCTAGCATAGAATGACAAATCTTAGTAATCTACGACAGACTGTCATCAAAACCACGAAATGTGTCTAGCAGCATAGAATGACAAATCTTAGTAATCTACGAAAGACTGTCATCAAAACCACGAAATGTGTCTAGCATAGAATGACAAATCTTAGTAATCTACGACAGACTGTCATCAAAACCACGAAATGTGTCTAGCATAGAATGACAAATCTTAGTAATCTACGACCAAGTAGACTGTCATCAAAACCACGAAATGTGTCTAGCATAGAATGACAAATCTTAGTAATCTACGACAGACTGTCATCAAAACCACGAAATGTGTCTAGCATAGAATGACAAATCTTAGTAATCTACGACAGAGTGTCATCAAAACTACGAAATGTGTCTAGCATAGAATGACAAATCTTAGTAATCTACGACAGAGTGTCATCAAAACTACGAAATGTGTCTAGCATAGAATGACAAATCTTAGTAATCTACGACCAAGTAGAATGTCATCAAAACCACTAAATGTGTCTAGCATAGAATGACAAATCTTAGTAATCTACGACCAAGTAGACTGTCATCAAAACCACGAAATGTGTCTAGCATAGCATGACAAATCTTAGTAATCTACGAAAGACTCATCAAAACCACGAAATGTGTCTAGCATAGAATGACAAATCTTAGTAATCTACGACAGACTGTCATCAAAACCACGAAATGTGTCTAGCAGCATAGAATGACAAATCTTAGTAATCTACGAAAGACTGTCATCAAAACCACGAAATGTGTCTAGCATAGAATGACAAATCTTAGTAATCTACGACCAAGTAGACTGTCATCAAAACCACGAAATGTGTCTAGCATAGAATGACAAATCTTAGTAATCTACGACAGACTGTCATCAAAACCACGAAATGTGTCTAGCATAGAATGACAAATCTTAGTAATCTACGACAGAGTGTCATCAAAACTACGAAATGTGTCTAGCATAGAATGACAAATCTTAGTAATCTACGACCAAGTAGACTGTCATCAAAACCACGAAATGTGTCTAGCATAGAATGACAAATCTTAGTAATCTACGACCAAGTAGACTGTCATCAAAATCACTAAATGTGTCTAGCATAGAATGACAAATCTTAGTGATCTACGACCAAGTAGACTGTCAGCAAAACCACGAAATGTGTCTAGCATAGAATGACAAATGTTAGTAATCTACGACAGACTGTCATCAAAACCACGAAATGTGTCTAGCATAGAATGACAAATCTTAGTAATCTACGACAGACTGTCATAAAAACCACGAAATGTGTCTAGCATAGAATGACAAATCTTAGTAATCTACGACCAAGTAGACTGTCATCAAAACCACGAAATGTGTCTAGCATAGCATGACAAATCTTAGTAATCTACGAAAGACTGTCATCAAAACCACGAAATGTGTCTAGCATAGAATGAAAAATCTTAGTAATCTACGACAGACTGTCATCAAAACCACGAAATGTGTCTAGCAGAGAATGACAAATCTTAGTAATCTACGACCAAGTAGACTGTCATCAAAACCACGAAATGTGTCTAGCATAGCATGACAAATCTTATTAATCTACGACAGACTGTCAGCAAAACCACGAAATGTGTCTAGCATAGCATGACAAATCTTAGTAATCTACGAAAGACTGTCATCAAAACCACGAAATGTGTCTAGCATAGAATGACAAATCTTAGTAATCTACGACCAAGTAGACTGTCATCAAAACCACGAAATGTGTCTAGCATAGAATGACAAATCTTAGTAATCTACGACAGACTGTCATAAAAACCACGAAATGTGTCTAGCATAGAATGACAAATCTTAGTAATCTACGACCAAGTAGACTGTCATCAAAACCACGAAATGTGTCTAGCATAGCATGATAAATCTTAGTAATCTACGACAGACTGTCATCAAAACCACGAAATGTGTCTAGCATAGAATGACAAATCTTAGTAATCTACGACAAACCGCCATCAAAACCACGAAATGTGTCTAGCAGAGAATGACAAATCTTAGTAATCTACGACCAAGTAGACTGTCATCAAAACCACTAAATGTGTCTAGCATAGCATGACAAATCTTATTAATCTACGACAGACTGTCAACAAAACCACGAAATGTGTCTAGCATAGAATGACAAATCTTAGTAATCTACGACCAAGTAGACTGTCATCAAAACCACGAAATGTGTCTAGCATAGAATGACAAATCTTAGTAATCTACGACCAAGTAGACTGTCATCAAAACCACGAAATGTGTCTAGCATAGAATGACAAATCTTAGTAATCTACGACAGTCTGTCATCAAAACCACGAAATGTGTCTAGCATAGAATGACAAATCTTAGTAATCTACGACCAAGTAGACTGTCATCAAAACCACTAAATGTGTCTATCATAGAATGACAAATCTTAGTAATCTACGACCAAGTAGACTGTCATCAAAACCACTAAATGTGTCTAGCATAGAATGACAAATCTTAGTAATCTACGACCAAGTAGACTGTCATCAAAACCACGAAATGTGTCTAGCATAGCATGACAAATCTTAGTAATCTACGAAAGACTCATCAAAACCACGAAATGTGTCTAGCATAGAATGACAAATCTTAGTAATCTACGACAGACTGTCATCAAAACCACGAAATGTGTCTAGCAGCATAGAATGACAAATCTTAGTAATCTACGAAAGACTGTCATCAAAACCACGAAATGTGTCTAGCATAGAATGACAAATCTTAGTAATCTACGACCAAGTAGACTGTCATCAAAACCACTAAATGTGTCTAGCATAGCATGACAAATCTTATTAATCTACGACAGACTGTCAACAAAACCACGAAATGTGTCTAGCATAGAATGACAAATCTTAGTAATCTACGACCAAGTAGACTGTCATCAAAACCACGAAATGTGTCTAGCATAGAATGACAAATCTTAGTAATCTACGACCAAGTAGACTGTCATCAAAACCACGAAATGTGTCTAGCATAGAATGACAAATCTTAGTAATCTACGACAGTCTGTCATCAAAACCACGAAATGTGTCTAGCATAGAATGACAAATCTTAGTAATCTACGACCAAGTAGACTGTCATCAAAACCACGAAATGTGTCTAGCATAGAATGACAAATCTTAGTAATCTACGACCAAGTAGACTGTCATCAAAACCACGAAATGTGTCTAGCATAGCATGATAAATCTTAGTAATCTACGACAGACTGTCATCAAAACCACGAAATGTGTCTAGCATAGCATGACAAATCTTATTAATCTACGACAGACTGTCAACAAAACCACGAAATGTGTCTAGCATAGAATGACAAATCTTAGTAATCTACGACCAAGTAGACTGTCATCAAAACCACGAAATGTGTCTAGCATAGAATGACAAATCTTAGTAATCTACGACCAAGTAGACTGTCATCAAAACCACGAAATGTGCCTAGCATAGAATGACAAATCTTAGTAATCTACGACAGTCTGTCATCAAAACCACGAAATGTGTCTAGCATAGAATGACAAATCTTAGTAATCTACGACCAAGTAGACTGTCATCAAACCCACTAAATGTGTCTAGCATAGAATGACAAATCTTAGTAATCTACGACCAAGTAGACTGTCATCAAAACCACGAAATGTGTCTAGCATAGAATGACAAATCTTAGTAATCTATGACCAAGTAGACTGTCATCAAAACCACTAAATGTGTCTAGCATAGAATGACAAATCTTAGTAATCTACGACCAAGTAGACTGTCATCAAAACCACGAAATGTGTCTAGCATAGCATGACAAATCTTAGTAATCTACGAAAGACTCATAAAAACCACGAAATGTGTCTAGCATAGAATGACAAATCTTAGTAATCTACGACAGACTGTCATCAAAACCACGAAATGTGTCTAGCAGCATAGAATGACAAATCTTAGTAATCTACGAAAGACTGTCATCAAAACCACGAAATGTGTCTAGCATAGAATGACAAATCTTAGTAATCTACGACCAAGTAGACTGTCATCAAAACCACTAAATGTGTCTAGCATAGAATGACAAATCTTAGTAATCTACGACCAAGTAGACTGTCATCAAAACCACGAAATGTGTCTAGCATAGCATGACAAATCTTAGTAATCTACGAAAGACTCATAAAAACCACGAAATGTGTCTAGCATAGAATGACAAATCTTAGTAATCTACGACAGACTGTCATCAAAACCACGAAATGTGTCTAGCAGCATAGAATGACAAATCTTAGTAATCTACGAAAGACTGTCATCAAAACCACGAAATGTGTCTAGCATAGAATGACAAATCTTAGTAATCTACGACAGACTGTCATCAAAACCACGAAATGTGTCTAGCATAGAATGACAAATCTTAGTAATCTACGACCAAGTAGACTGTCATCAAAACCACGAAATGTGTCTAGCATAGAATGACAAATCTTAGTAATCTACGACAGACTGTCATCAAAACCACGAAATGTGTCTAGCATAGAATGACAAATCTTAGTAATCTACGACAGAGTGTCATCAAAACTACGAAATGTGTCTAGCATAGAATGACAAATCTTAGTAATCTACGACCAAGTAGAATGTCATCAAAACCACTAAATGTGTCTAGCATAGAATGACAAATCTTAGTAATCTACGACCAAGTAGACTGTCATCAAAACCACGAAATGTGTCTAGCATAGCATGACAAATCTTAGTAATCTACGAAAGACTCATCAAAACCACGAAATGTGTCTAGCATAGAATGACAAATCTTAGTAATCTACGACAGACTGTCATCAAAACCACGAAATGTGTCTAGCAGCATAGAATGACAAATCTTAGTAATCTACGAAAGACTGTCATCAAAACCACGAAATGTGTCTAGCATAGAATGACAAATCTTAGTAATCTACGCCCAAGTAGACTGTCATCAAAACCACGAAATGTGTCTAGCATAGAATGACAAATCTTAGTAATCTACGACAGACTGTCATCAAAACCACGAAATGTGTCTAGCATAGAATGACAAATCTTAGTAATCTACGACAGAGTGTCATCAAAACTACGAAATGTGTCTAGCATAGAATGACAAATCTTAGTAATCTACGACCAAGTAGACTGTCATCAAAACCACGAAATGTGTCTAGCATAGAATGACAAATCTTAGTAATCTACGACCAAGTAGACTGTCATCAAAATCACTAAATGTGTCTAGCATAGAATGACAAATCTTAGTAATCTACGACCAAGTAGACTGTCAGCAAAACCACGAAATGTGTCTAGCATAGAATGACAAATGTTAGTAATCTACGACAGACTGTCATCAAAACCACGAAATGTGTCTAGCATAGAATGACAAATCTTAGTAATCTACGACAGACTGTCATAAAAACCACGAAATGTGTCTAGCATAGAATGACAAATCTTAGTAATCTACGACCAAGTAGACTGTCATCAAAACCACGAAATGTGTCTAGCATAGCATGACAAATCTTAGTAATCTACGAAAGACTGTCATCAAAACCACGAAATGTGTCTAGCATAGAATGACAAATCTTAGTAATCTACGACAGACTGTCATCAAAACCACGAAATGTGTCTAGCAGAGAATGACAAATCTTAGTAATCTACGACCAAGTAGACTGTCATCAAAACCACGAAATGTGTCTCTAGCATAGCATGACAAATCTTATTAATCTACGACAGACTGTCAGCAAAACCACGAAATGTGTCTAGCATAGCATGACAAATCTTAGTAAACTACGAAAGACTGTCATCAAAACCACGAAATGTGTCTAGCATAGAATGACAAATCTTAGTAATCTACGACCAAGTAGACTGTCATCAAAACCACGAAATGTGTCTAGCATAGAATGACAAATCTTAGTAATCTACGACAGACTGTCATAAAAACCACGAAATGTGTCTAGCATAGAATGACAAATCTTAGTAATCTACGACCAAGTAGACTGTCATCAAAACCACGAAATGTGTCTAGCATAGCATGACAAATCTTAGTAATCTACGACAGACTGTCATAAAAACCACGAAATGTGTCTAGCATAGAATGACAAATCTTAGTAATCTACGACAGACTGCCATCAAAACCACGAAATGTGTCTAGCATAGCATAACAAATCTTAGTAATCTACGAAAGACTGTCATCAAAACCACGAAATGTGTCTAGCATAGAATGACAAATCTTAGTAATCTACGACCAAGTAGACTGTCATCAAAACCACGAAATGTGTCTAGCATAGCATGACAAATCTTAGTAATCTACGACAGACTGTCATAAAAACCACGAAATGTGTCTAGCATAGAATGACAAATCTTAGTAATCTACGACAGACTGTCATCAAAACCACGAAATGTGTCTAGCATAGCATGATAAATCTTAGTAATCTACGACAGACTGTCATCAAAACCACGAAATGTGTCTAGCATAGAATGACAAATCTTAGTAATCTACGACCAAGTAGACTGTCATCAAAACCACTAAATGTGTCTAGCATATAATGACAAATCTTAGTAATCTACGACCAAGTAGACTGTCATCAAAACCACGAAATGTGTCTAGCATAGAATGACAAATCTTAGTAATCTACGACAGTCTGTCATCAAAACCACGAAATGTGTCTAGCATAGAATGACAAATCTTAGTAATCTTCGACCAAGTAGACTGTCATCAAAACCACTAAATGTGTCTTGCATAGAATGACAAATCTTAGTAATCTACGACCAAGTAGACTGTTATCAAAACCACGAAATGTGTCTAGCATAGAATGACAAATCTTAGTAATCTACGACCAAGTAGACTGTCATCAAAACCACTAAATGTGTCTAGCATAGAATGACAAATCTTAGTAATCTACGACCACGTAGACTGTCATCAAAACCACGAAATGTGTCTAGCATAGCATGACAAATCTTAGTAATCTACGAAAGACTCATCAAAACCACGAAATGTGTCTAGCATAGAATGACAAATCTTAGTAATCTACGAAAGACTCATCAAAACCACGAAATGTGTCTAGCATAGAATGACAAATCTTAGTAATCTACGACAGACTGTCATCAAAACCACGAAATGTGTCTAGCAGCATAGAATGACAAATCTTAGTAATCTACGAAAGACTGTCATCAAAACCACGAAATGTGTCTAGCATAGAATGACAAATCTTAGTAATCTACGACCAAGTAGACTGTCATCAAAACCACGAAATGTGTCTAGCATAGAATGACAAATCTTAGTAATCTACGACAGACTGTCATCAAAACCACGAAATGTGTCTAGCATAGAATGACAAATCTTAGTAATCTACGACAGAGTGTCATCAAAACTACGAAATGTGTCTAGCATAGAATGACAAATCTTAGTAATCTACGACCAAGTAGACTGTCATCAAAACCACGAAATGTGTCTAGCATAGAATGACAAATCTTAGTAATCTACGACCAAGTAGACTGTCATCAAAATCACTAAATGTGTCTAGCATAGAATGACAAATCTTAGTAATCTACGACCAAGTAGACTGTCAGCAAAACCACGAAATGTGTCTAGCATAGAATGACAAATGTTAGTAATCTACGACAGACTGTCATCAAAACCACGAAATGTGTCTAGCATAGAATGACAAATCTTAGTAATCTACGACAGACTGTCATAAAAACCACGAAATGTGTCTAGCATAGAATGACAAATCTTAGTAATCTACGACCAAGTAGACTGTCATCAAAACCACGAAATGTGTCTAGCATAGCATGACAAATCTTAGTAATCTACGAAAGACTGTCATCAAAACCACGAAATGTGTCTAGCATAGAATGACAAATCTTAGTAATCTACGACAGACTGTCATCAAAACCACGAAATGTGTCTAGCAGAGAATGACAAATCTTAGTAATCTACGACCAAGTAGACTGTCATCAAAACCACGAAATGTGTCTAGCATAGCATGACAAATCTTATTAATCTACGACAGACTGTCAGCAAAACCACGAAATGTGTCTAGCATAGCATGACAAATCTTAGTAATCTACGAAAGACTGTCATCAAAACCACGAAATGTGTCTAGCATAGAATGACAAATCTTAGTAATCTACGACCAAGTAGACTGTCATCAAAACCACGAAATGTGTCTAGCATAGAATGACAAATCTTAGTAATCTACGACAGACTGTCATAAAAACCACGAAATGTGTCTAGCATAGAATGACAAATCTTAGTAATCTACGACCAAGTAGACTGTCATCAAAACCACGAAATGTGTCTAGCATAGCATGATAAATCTTAGTAATCTACGACAGACTGTCATCAAAACCACGAAATGTGTCTAGCATAGAATGACAAATCTTAGTAATCTACGACAAACCGCCATCAAAACCACGAAATGTGTCTAGCAGAGAATGACAAATCTTAGTAATCTACGACCAAGTAGACTGTCATCAAAACCACTAAATGTGTCTAGCATAGCATGACAAATCTTATTAATCTACGACAGACTGTCAATAAAAACCACGAAATGTGTCTAGCATAGAATGACAAATCTTAGTAATCTACGACCAAGTAGAATGTCATCAAAACCACGAAATGTGTCTAGCATAGAATGACAAATCTTAGTAATCTACGACCAAGTAGACTGTCATCAAAACCACGAAATGTGTCTAGCATAGAATGACAAATCTTAGTAATCTACGACAGTCTGTCATCAAAACCACGAAATGTGTCTAGCATAGAATGACAAATCTTAGTAATCTACGACCAAGTAGACTGTCATCAAAACCACTAAATGTGTCTAGCATAGAATGACAAATCTTAGTAATCTACGACCAAGTAGACTGTCATCAAAACCACGAAATGTGTCTAGCATAGAATGACAAATCTTAGTAATCTACGACCAAGTAGACTGTCATCAAAACCACTAAATGTGTCTAGCATAGAATGACAAATCTTAGTAATCTACGACCAAGTAGACTGTCATCAAAACCACGAAATGTGTCTAGCATAGCATGACAAATCTTAGTAATCTACGAAAGACTCATCAAAACCACGAAATGTGTCTAGCATAGAATGACAAATCTTAGTAATCTACGACAGACTGTCATCAAAACCACGAAATGTGTCTAGCAGCATAGAATGACAAATCTTAGTAATCTACGAAAGACTGTCATCAAAACCACGAAATGTGTCTAGCATAGAATGACAAATCTTAGTAATCTACGACCAAGTAGACTGTCATCAAAACCACTAAATGTGTCTAGCATAGCATGACAAATCTTATTAATCTACGACAGACTGTCAACAAAACCACGAAATGTGTCTAGCATAGAATGACAAATCTTAGTAATCTACGACCAAGTAGACTGTCATCAAAACAACGAAATGTGTCTAGCATAGAATGACAAATCTTAGTAATCTACGACCAAGTAGACTGTCATCAAAACCACGAAATGTGTCTAGCATAGAATGACAAATCTTAGTAATCTACGACAGTCTGTCATCAAAACCACGAAATGTGTCTAGCATAGAATGACAAATCTTAGTAATCTACGACCAAGTGGAATGTCATCAAAACCACTAAATGTGTCTAGCATAGAATGACAAATCTTAGTAATCTACGACCAAGTAGACTGTCATCAAAACCACGAAATGTGTCTAGCATAGAATGACAAATCTTAGTAATCTACGACAGTCTGTTATCAAAACCACGAAATGTGTTTAGCATAGAATGACAAATCTTAGTAATCTACGACCAAGTAGACTGTCATCAAAACCACTAAATGTGTCTAGCATAGAATGACAAATCTTAGTAATCTACGACCAAGTAGACTGTCATCAAAACCACGAAATGTGTCTAGCATAGAATGACAAATCTTAGTAATCTACGACCAAGTAGACTGTCATCAAAACCACTAAATGTGTCTAGCATAGAATGACAAATCTTAGTAATCTACGACCAAGTAGACTGTCATCAAAACCACTAAATGTGTCTAGCATAGAATGACAAATCTTAGTAATCTACGACCAAGTAGACTGTCATCAAAACCACGAAATGTGTCTAGCATAGAATGACAAATCTTAGTAATCTACGACCAAGTAGACTGTCATCAAAACCACTAAATGTGTCTAGCATAGAATGACAAATCTTAGTAATCTACGACCAAGTAGACTGTCATCAAAACCACGAAATGTGTCTAGCATAGCATGACAAATCTTAGTAATCTACGAAAGACTCATCAAAACCACGAAATGTGTCTAGCATAGAATGACAAATCTTAGTAATCTACGACAGACTGTCATCAAAACCACGAAATGTGTCTAGCAGCATAGAATGACAAATCTTAGTAATCTACGAAAGACTGTCATCAAAACCACGAAATGTGTCTAGCATAGAATGACAAATCTTAGTAATCTACGACCAAGTAGACTGTCATCAAAACCACTAAATGTGTCTAGCATAGCATGACAAATCTTATTAATCTACGACAGACTGTCAACAAAACCACGAAATGTGTCTAGCATAGAATGACAAATCTTAGTAATCTACGACCAAGTAGACTGTCATCAAAACCACGAAATGTGTCTAGCATAGAATGACAAATCTTAGTAATCTACGACCAAGTAGACTGTCATCAAAACCACGAAATGTGTCTAGCATAGAATGACAAATCTTAGTAATCTACGACAGTCTGTCATCAAAACCACGAAATGTGTCTAGCATAGAATGACAAATCTTAGTAATCTACGACCAAGTAGAATGTCATCAAAACCACTAAATGTGTCTAGCATAGAATGACAAATCTTAGTAATCTACGACCAAGTAGACTGTCATCAAAACCACGAAATGTGTCTAGCATAGAATGACAAATCTTAGTAATCTACGACAGTCTGTTATCAAAACCACGAAATGTGTTTAGCATAGAATGACAAATCTTAGCAATCTACGACCAAGTAGACTGTCATCAAAACCACTAAATGTGTCTAGCATAGAATGACAAATCTTAGTAATCTACGACCAAGTAGACTGTCATCAAAACCACGAAATGTGTCTAGCATAGAATGACAAATCTTAGTAATCTACGACCAAGTAGACTGTCATCAAAACCACTAAATGTGTCTAGCATAGAATGACAAATCTTAGTAATCTACGACCAAGTAGACTGTCATCAAAACCACGAAATGTGTCTAGCATAGCATGACAAATCTTAGTAATCTACGAAAGACTCATCAAAACCACGAAATGTGTCTAGCATAGAATGACAAATCTTAGTAATCTACGACAGACTGTCATCAAAACCACGAAATGTGTCTAGCAGCATAGAATGACAAATCTTAGTAATCTACGAAAGACAGTCATCAAAACCACGAAATGTGTCTAGCATAGAATGACAAATCTTAGTAATCTACGACCAAGTAGACTGTCATCAAAACCACGAAATGTGTCTAGCATAGAATGACAAATCTTAGTAATCTACGACAGACTGTCATCAAAACCACGAAATGTGTCTAGCATAGAATGACAAATCTTAGTAATCTACGACAGAGTGTCATCAATACTACGAAATGTGTCTAGCATAGAATGACAAATCTTAGTAATCTACGACCAAGTAGACTGTCATCAAAACCACGAAATGTGTCTAGCATAGAATGACAAATCTTAGTAATCTACGACCAAGTAGACTGTCATCAAAATCACTAAATGTGTCTAGCATAGAATGACAAATCTTAGTAATCTACGACCAAGTAGACTGTCAGCAAAACCACGAAATGTGTCTAGCATAGAATGACAAATGTTAGTAATCTACGACAGACTGTCATCAAAACCACGAAATGTGTCTAGGATAGAATGACAAATCTTAGTAATCTACGACAGACTGTCATAAAAACCACGAAATGTGTCTAGCATAGAATGACAAATCTTAGTAATCTACGACCAAGTAGACTGTCATCAAAACCACGAAATGTGTCTAGCATAGCATGACAAATCTTAGTAATCTACGAAAGACTGTCATCAAAACCACGAAATGTGTCTAGCATAGAATGACAAATCTTAGTAATCTACGACAGACTGTCATCAAAACCACGAAATGTGTCTAGCAGAGAATGACAAATCTTAGTAATCTACGACCAAGTAGACTGTCATCAAAACCACGAAATGTGTCTAGCATAGCATGACAAATCTTATTAATCTACGACAGACTGTCAGCAAAACCACGAAATGTGTCTAGCATAGCATGACAAATCTTAGTAATCTACGAAAGACTGTCATCAAAACCACGAAATGTGTCTAGCATAGAATGACAAATCTTAGTAATCTACGACCAAGTAGACTGTCATCAAAACCACGAAATGTGTCTAGCATAGCATGACAAATCTTAGTAATCTACGACAGACTGTCATCAAAACCACGAAATGTGTCTAGCATAGAATGACAAATCTTAGTAATCTACGACAGAGTGTCATCAAAACTACGAAATGTGTCTAGCATAGAATGACAAATCTTAGTAATCTACGACCAAGTAGACTGTCATCAAAACCACGAAATGTGTCTAGCATAGAATGACAAATCTTAGTAATCTACGACCAAGTAGACTGTCATCGAAATCACTAAATGTGTCTAGCATAGAATGACAAATCTTAGTAATCTACGACCAAGTAGACTGTCAGCAAAACCACGAAATGTGTCTAGCATAGAATGACAAATGTTAGTAATCTACGACCAAGTAGACTGTCATCAAAATCACGAAATGTGTCTAGCATAGAATGACAAATCTTAGTAATCTACGAAAGACTGTCATCAAAACCACGAAATGTGTCTAGCATAGAATGACAAATCTTAGTAATCTACGACCAAGTAGACTGCCATCAAAACCACGAAATGTGTCTAGCATAGCATGACAAATCTTAGTAATCTACGACAGACTGTCATAAAAACCACGAAATGTGTCTAGCATAGAATGACAAATCTTAGTAATCTACGACCAAGTAGACTGTCATCAAAACCACGAAATGTGTCTAGCATAGCATGATAAATCTTAGTAATCTACGACAGACTGTCATCAAAACCACGAAATGTGTCTAGCATAGAATGACAAATCTTAGTAATCTACGACAAACCGCCATCAAAACCACGAAATGTGTCTAGCAGAGAATGACAAATCTTATTAATCTACGACAGACTGTCAACAAAACCACGAAATGTGTCTAGCATAGAATGACAAATCTTAGTAATCTACGACCAAGTAGACTGTCATCAAAACCACGAAATGTGTCTAGCATATAATGACAAATCTTAGTAATCTACGACCAAGTAGACTGTCATCAAAACCACGAAATGTGTCTAGCATAGAATGACAAATCTTAGTAATCTACGACAGTCTGTCATCAAAACCACGAAATGTGTCTAGCATAGAATGACAAATCTTAGTAATCTACGACCAAGTAGACTGTCATCAAAACCACTAAATGTGTCTTGCATAGAATGACAAATCTTAGTAATCTACGACCAAGTAGACTGTTATCAAAACCACGAAACGTGTCTAGCATAGAATGACAAATCTTAGTAATCTACGACCAAGTAGACTGTCATCAAAACCACTAAATGTGTCTAGCATAGAATGACAAATCTTAGTAATCTACGACCAAGTAGACTGTCATCAAAACCACGAAATGTGTCTAGCATAGCATGACAAATCTTAGTAATCTACGAAAGACTCATCAAAACCACGAAATGTGTCTAGCATAGAATGACAAATCTTAGTAATCTACGACAGACTGTCATCAAAACCACGAAATGTGTCCAGCAGCATAGAATGACAAATCTTAGTAATCTACGAAAGACTGTCATCAAAACCACGAAATGTGTCTATCATAGAATGACAAATCTTAGTAATCTACGACCAAGTAGACTGTCATCAAAACCACTAAATGTGTCTAGCATAGCATGACAAATCTTATTAATCTACGACAGACTGTCAACAAAACCACGAAATGTGTCTAGCATAGAATGACAAATCTTAGTAATCTACGACCAAGTAGACTGTCATCAAAACCACGAAATGTGTCTAGCATAGAATGACAAATCTTAGTAATCTACGACCAAGTAGACTGTCATCAAAACCACGAAATGTGTCTAGCATAGAATGACAAATCTTAGTAATCTACGACAGTCTGTCATCAAAACCACGAAATGTGTCTAGCATAGAATGACAAATCTTAGTAATCTACGACCAAGTAGACTGTCATCAAAACCACTAAATGTGTCTTGCATAGAATGACAAATCTTAGTAATCTACGACCAAGTAGACTGTCATCAAAATCACTAAATGTGTCTAGCATAGAATGACAAATCTTAGTAATCTACGACCAAGTAGACTGTCATCAAAACCACTAAATGTGTCTAGCATAGAATGACAAATCTTAGTAATCTACGACCAAGTAGACTGTCATCAAAACCACGAAATGTGTCTAGCATAGCATGACAAATCTTAGTAATCTACAAAAGACTCATCAAAACCACGAAATGTGTCTAGCATAGAATGACAAATCTTAGTAATCTACGACAGACTGTCATCAAAACCACGAAATGTGTCTAGCAGCATAGAATGACAAATCTTAGTAATCTACGAAAGACTGTCAGCAAAACCACGAAATGTGTCTAGCATAGAATGACAAATCTTATTAATCTACGACAGACTGTCATCAAAACCACGAAATGTGTCTAGCATAGCATGACAAATCTTAGTAATCTACGAAAGACTGTCATCAAAACCACGAAATGTGTCTAGCATAGAATGACAAATCTTAGTAATCAACGACCAAGTAGACTGTCATCAAAACCACGAAATGTGTCTAGCATAGCATGACAAATCTTAGTAATCTACGACAGACTGTCATAAAAACCACGAAATGTGTCTAGCATAGAATGACAAATCTTAGTAATCTACGACCAAGTAGACTGTCATCAAAACCACGAAATGTGTCTAGCATAGCATGATAAATCTTAGTAATCTACGACAGACTGTCATGAAAACCACGAAATGTGTCTAGCAGAGAATGACAAATCTTAGTAATCTACGACCAAGTAGACTGTCATCAAAACCACTAAATGTGTCTAGCATAGCATGACAAAACTTATTAATCTACGACAGACTGTCAACAAAACCACGAAATGTGTCTAGCATAGAATGACAAATCTTAGTAATCTACGACCAAGTAGACTGTCATCAAAACCACGAAATGTGTCTAGCATAGAATGACAAATCTTAGTAATCTACGAAAGACTGTCATCAAAACCACGAAATGTGTCTAGCATAGAATGACAAATCTTAGTAATCTACGACCAAGTAGACTGTCATCAAAACCACGAAATGTGTCTAGCATAGCATGACAAATCTTATTAATCTACGACAGACTGTCAACAAAACCACGAAATGTGTCTAGCATAGAATGACAAATCTTAGTAATCTACGACCAAGTAGACTGTCATCAAAACCACGAAATGTGTCTAGCATAGAATGACAAATCTTAGTAATCTACGACCAAGTAGACTGTCATCAAAACCACGAAATGTGTCTAGCATAGAATGACAAATCTTAGTAATCTACGACAGTCTGTCATCAAAACCACGAAATGTGTCTAGCATAGAATGACAAATCTTAGTAATCTACGACCAAGTAGACTGTCATCAAAACCACTAAATGTGTCTAGCATAGAATGACAAATCTTAGTAATCTACGACCAAGTAGACTGTCATCAAAACCACGAAATGTGTCTAGCATAGAATGACAAATCTTAGTAATCTACGACCAAGTAGACTGTCATCAAAACCACGAAATGTGTCTAGCATAGAATGACAAATCTTAGTAATCTACGACAGTCTGTCATCAAAACCACGAAATGTGTCTAGCATAGAATGACAAATCTTAGTAATCTACGACCAAGTAGACTGTCATCAAAACCACTAAATGTGTCTTGCATAGAATGACAAATCTTAGTAATCTACGACCAAGTAGACTGTTATCAAAACCACGAAATGTGTCTAGCATAGAATGACAAATCTTAGTAATCTACGACCAAGTAGACTGTCATCAAAACCACTAAATGTGTCTAGCATAGAATGACAAATCTTAGTAATCTACGACCACGTAGACTGTCATCAAAACCACGAAATGTGTCTAGCATAGCATGACAAATCTTAGTAATCTACGAAAGACTCATCAAAACCACGAAATGTGTCTAGCATAGAATGACAAATCTTAGTAATCTACGACAGACTGTCATCAAAACCACGAAATGTGTCTAGCAGCATAGAATGACAAATCTTAGTAATCTACGAAAGACTGTCATCAAAACCACGAAATGTGGCTATCATAGAATGACAAATCTTAGTAATCTACGACCAAGTAGACTGTCATCAAAACCACGAAATGTGTCTAGCATAGCATGACAAATCTTATTAATCTACGACAGACTGTCAACAAAACCACGAAATGTGTCTAGCATAGAATGACAAATCTTAGTAATCTACGACCAAGTAGACTGTCATCAAAACCACGAAATGTGTCTAGCATAGAATGACAAATCTTAGTAATCTACGACCAAGTAGACTGTCATCAAAACCACGAAATGTGTCTAGCATAGAATGACAAATCTTAGTAATCTACGACAGTCTGTCATCAAAACCACGAAATGTGTCTAGCATAGAATGACAAACCTTAGTAATCTACGACCAAGTAGACTGTCGTCAAAACCACTAAATGTGTCTAGCATAGAATGACAAATCTTAGTAATCTACGACCAAGTAGACTGTCATCAAAACCACGAAATGTGTCTAGCATAGAATGACAAATCTTAGTAATCTACGACCAAGTAGACTGTCATCAAAACCACTAAATGTGTCTAGCATAGAATGACAAATCTTAGTAATCTACGACCAAGTAGACTGTCATCAAAACCACGAAATGTGTCTAGCATAGCATGACAAATCTTAGTAATCTACGAAAGACTCATCAAAACCACGAAATGTGTCTAGCATAGAATGACAAATCTTAGTAATCTACGACAGACTGTCATCAAAACCACGAAATGTGTCTAGCAGCATAGAATGACAAATCTTAGTAATCTACGAAAGACTGTCATCAAAACCACGAAATGTGTCTAGCATAGAATGACAAATCTTATTAATCTACGACAGACTGTCATCAAAACCACGAAATGTGTCTAGCATAGCATGACAAATCTTAGTAATCTACGAAAGACTGTCATCAAAACCACGAAATGTGTCTAGCATAGAATGACAAATCTTAGTAATCTACGACCAAGTAGAATGTCATCAAAACCACGAAATGTGTCTAGCATAGCATGACAAATCTTAGTAATCTACGACAGACTGTCATAAAAACCACGAAATGTGTCTAGCATAGAATGACAAATCTTAGTAATCTACGACCAAGTAGACTGTCATCAAAACCACGAAATGTGTCTAGCATAGCATGATAAATCTTAGTAATCTACGACAGACTGTCATGAAAACCACGAAATGTGTCTATCAGAGAATGACAAATCTTAGTAATCTACGACCAAGTAGACTGTCATCAAAACCACTAAATGTGTCTAGCATAGCATGACAAAACTTATTAATCTACGACAGACTGTCAACAAAACCACGAAATGTGTCTAGCATAGAATGACAAATCTTAGTAATCTACGACCAAGTAGACTGTCATCAAAACCACGAAATGTGTCTAGCATAGAATGACAAATCTTATTAATCTACGACAGACTGTCATCAAAACCACGAAATGTGTCTAGCATAGCATGACAAATCTTAGTAATCTACGAAAGACTGTCATCAAAACCACGAAATGTGTCTAGCATAGAATGACAAATCTTAGTAATCTACGACCAAGTAGACTGTCATCAAAACCACGAAATGTGTCTAGCATAGCATGACAAATCTTAGTAATCTACGACAGACTGTCATAAAAACCACGAAATGTGTCTAGCATAGAATGACAAATCTTAGTAATCTACGACCAAGTAGACTGTCATCAAAACCACGAAATGTGTCTAGCATAGCATGATAAATCTTAGTAATCTACGACAGACTGTCATCAAAACCACGAAATGTGTCTAGCATAGATTGACAAATCTTAGTAATCTACGATAGACTGCCATCAAAACCACGAAATGTGTCTAGCAGAGAATGACAAATCTTAGTAATCTACGACCAAGTAGACTGTCATCAAAACCACTAAATGTGTCTAGCATAGAATGACAAATCTTAGTAATCTACGAAAGACTGTCATCAAAACCACGAAATGTGTCTAGCATAGAATGACAAATCTTAGTAATCTACGACCAAGTAGACTGTCATCAAAACCACGAAATGTGTCTAGCATAGCATGACAAATCTTAGTAATCTACGACAGACTGTCATAAAAACCACGAAATGTGTCTAGCATAGAATGACAAATCTTAGTAATCTACGACAGACTGCCATCAAAACCACGAAATGTGTCTAGCAGAGAATGACAAATCTTAGTAATCTACGACCAAGTAGACTGTCATCAAAACCACGAAATGTGTCTAGCATAGAATGACAAATCTTAGTAATCTACGAAAGACTGTCATCAAAACCACGAAATGTGTTTAGCATAGAATGACAAATCTTAGTAATCTACGACCAAGTAGACTGTCATCAAAACCACTAAATGTGTCTAGCATAGCATGACAAATCTTATTAATCTACGACAGACTGTCAACAAAACCACGAAATGTGTCTAGCATAGAATGACAAATCTTAGTAATCTACGACCAAGTAGACTGTCATCAAAACCACGAAATGTGTCTAGCATAGAATGACAAATCTTAGTAATCTACGACCAAGTAGACTGTCATCAAAACCACGAAATGTGTCTAGCATAGAATGACAAATCTTAGTAATCTACGACAGTCTGTCATCAAAACCACGAAATGTGTCTAGCATAGAATGACAAATCTTAGTAATCTACGACCAAGTAGACTGTCATCAAAACCACTAAATGTGTCTAGCATAGAATGACAAATCTTAGTAATCTACGACCAAGTAGACTGTCATCAAAACCACGAAATGTGTCTAGCATAGAATGACAAATCTTAGTAATCTACGACCAAGTAGACTGTCATCAAAACCACGAAATGTGTCTAGCATAGAATGACAAATCTTAGTAATCTACGACAGTCTGTCATCAAAACCACGAAATGTGTCTAGCATAGAATGACAAATCTTAGTATTCTACGACCAAGTAGACTGTCATCAAAACCACTAAATGTGTCTTGCATAGAATGACAAATCTTAGTAATCTACGACCAAGTAGACTGTTATCAAAACCACGAAATGTGTCTAGCATAGAATGACAAATCTTAGTAATCTACGACCAAGTAGACTGTCATCAAAACCACTAAATGTGTCTAGCATAGAATGACAAATCTTAGTAATCTACGACCACGTAGACTGTCATCAAAACCACGAAATGTGTCTAGCATAGCATGACAAATCTTAGTAATCTACGAAAGACTCATCAAAACCACGAAATGTGTCTAGCATAGAATGACAAATCTTAGTAATCTACGACAGACTGTCATCAAAACCACGAAATGTGTCTAGCAGCATAGAATGACAAATCTTAGTAATCTACGAAAGACTGTCATCAAAACCACGAAATGTGGCTATCATAGAATGACAAATCTTAGTAATCTACGACCAAGTAGACTGTCATCAAACCACGAAATGTGTCTAGCATAGCATGACAAATCTTATTAATCTACGACAGACTGTCAACAAAACCACGAAATGTGTCTAGCATAGAATGACAAATCTTAGTAATCTACGACCAAGTAGACTGTCATCAAAACCACGAAATGTGTCTAGCATAGAATGACAAATCTTAGTAATCTACGACCAAGTAGACTGTCATCAAAACCACGAAATGTGTCTAGCATAGAATGACAAATCTTAGTAATCTACGACAGTCTGTCATCAAAACCACGAAATGTGTCTAGCATAGAATGACAAACCTTAGTAATCTACGACCAAGTAGACTGTCATCAAAACCACTAAATGTGTCTAGCATAGAATGACAAATCTTAGTAATCTACGACCAAGTAGACTGTCATCAAAACCACGAAATGTGTCTAGCATAGAATGACAAATCTTAGTAATCTACGACCAAGTAGACTGTCATCAAAACCACTAAATGTGTCTAGCATAGAATGACAAATCTTAGTAATCTACGACCAAGTAGACTGTCATCAAAACCACGAAATGTGTCTAGCATAGCATGACAAATCTTAGTAATCTACGAAAGACTCATCAAAACCACGAAATGTGTCTAGCATAGAATGACAAATCTTAGTAATCTACGACAGACTGTCATCAAAACCACGAAATGTGTCTAGCAGCATAGAATGACAAATCTTAGTAATCTACGAAAGACTGTCATCAAAACCACGAAATGTGTCTAGCATAGAATGACAAATCTTATTAATCTACGACAGACTGTCATCAAAACCACGAAATGTGTCTAGCATAGCATGACAAATCTTAGTAATCTACGAAAGACTGTCATCAAAACCACGAAATGTGTCTAGCATAGAATGACAAATCTTAGTAATCTACGACCAAGTAGAATGTCATCAAAACCACGAAATGTGTCTAGCATAGCATGACAAATCTTAGTAATCTACGACAGACTGTCATAAAAACCACGAAATGTGTCTAGCATAGAATGACAAATCTTAGTAATCTACGACCAAGTAGACTGTCATCAAAACCACGAAATGTGTCTAGCATAGCATGATAAATCTTAGTAATCTACGACAGACTGTCATGAAAACCACGAAATGTGTCTAGCAGAGAATGACAAATCTTAGTAATCTACGACCAAGTAGACTGTCATCAAAACCACTAAATGTGTCTAGCATAGCATGACAAAACTTATTAATCTACGACAGACTGTCAACAAAACCACGAAATGTGTCTAGCATAGAATGACAAATCTTAGTAATCTACGACCAAGTAGACTGTCATCAAAACCACGAAATGTGTCTAGCATAGAATGACAAATCTTATTAATCTACGACAGACTGTCATCAAAACCACGAAATGTGTCTAGCATAGCATGACAAATCTTAGTAATCTACGAAAGACTGTCATCAAAACCACGAAATGTGTCTAGCATAGAATGACAAATCTTAGTAATCTACGACCAAGTAGACTGTCATCAAAACCACGAAATGTGTCTAGCATAGCATGACAAATCTTAGTAATCTACGACAGACTGTCATAAAAACCACGAAATGTGTCTAGCATAGAATGACAAATCTTAGTAATCTACGACCAAGTAGACTGTCATCAAAACCACGAAATGTGTCTAGCATAGCATGATAAATCTTAGTAATCTACGACAGACTGTCATCAAAACCACGAAATGTGTCTAGCATAGATTGACAAATCTTAGTAATCTACGATAGACTGCCATCAAAACCACGAAATGTGTCTAGCAGAGAATGACAAATCTTAGTAATCTACGACCAAGTAGACTGTCATCAAAACCACTAAATGTGTCTAGCATAGAATGACAAATCTTAGTAATCTACGAAAGACTGTCATCAAAACCACGAAATGTGTCTAGCATAGAATGACAAATCTTAGTAATCTACGACCAAGTAGACTGTCATCAAAACCACGAAATGTGTCTAGCATAGCATGACAAATCTTAGTAATCTACGACAGACTGTCATAAAAACCACGAAATGTGTCTAGCATAGAATGACAAATCTTAGTAATCTACGACAGACTGCCATCAAAACCACGAAATGTGTCTAGCAGAGAATGACAAATCTTAGTAATCTACGACCAAGTAGACTGTCATCAAAACCACGAAATGTGTCTAGCATAGAATGACAAATCTTAGTAATCTACGAAAGACTGTCATCAAAACCACGAAATGTGTCTAGCATAGAATGACAAATCTTAGTAATCTACGACCAAGTAGACTGTCATCAAAACCACGAAATGTGTCTAGCATAGCATGACAAATCTTAGTAATCTACGACAGACTGTCATAAAAACCACGAAATGTGTCTAGCATAGAATGACAAATCTTAGTAATCTACGAAAGACTGCCATCAAAACCACGAAATGTGTCTAGCATAGCATAACAAATCTTAGTAATCTACGAAAGACTGTCATCAAAACCACGAAATGTGTCTAGCATAGAATGACAAATCTTAGTAATCTACGACCAAGTAGACTGTCATCAAAACCACGAAATGTGTCTAGCATAGCATGACAAATCTTAGTAATCTACGACAGACTGTCATAAAAACCACGAAATGTGTCTAGCATAGAATGACAAATCTTAGTAATCTACGACAGACTGTCATCAAAACCACGAAATGTGTCTAGCATAGCATGATAAATCTTAGTAATCTACGACAGACTGTCATCAAAACCACCAAATGTGTCTAGCATAGAATGACAAATCTTAGTAATCTACGACCAAGTAGACTGTCATCAAAACCACTAAATGTGTCTAGCATATAATGACAAATCTTAGTAATCTACGACCAAGTAGACTGTCATCAAAACCACGAAATGTGTCTAGCATAGAATGACAAATCTTAGTAATCTACGACAGTCTGTCATCAAAACCACGAAATGTGTCTAGCATAGAATGACAAATCTTAGTAATCTACGACCAAGTAGACTGTCATCAAAACCACTAAATGTGTCTTGCATAGAATGACAAATCTTAGTAATCTACGACCAAGTAGACTGTTATCAAAACCACGAAATGTGTCTAGCATAGAATGACAAATCTTAGTAATCTACGACCAAGTAGACTGTCATCAAAACCACTAAATGTGTCTAGCATAGAATGACAAATCTTAGTAATCTACGACCACGTAGACTGTCATCAAAACCACGAAATGTGTCTAGCATAGCATGACAAATCTTAGTAATCTACGAAAGACTCATCAAAACCACGAAATGTGTCTAGCATAGAATGACAAATCTTAGTAATCTACGACAGACTGTCATCAAAACCACGAAATGTGTCTAGCAGCATAGAATGACAAATCTTAGTAATCTACGAAAGACTGTCATCAAAACCACGAAATGTGTCTATCATAGAATGACAAATCTTAGTAATCTACGACCAAGTAGACTGTCATCAAAACCACGAAATGTGTCTAGCATAGCATGACAAATCTTATTAATCTACGACAGACTGTCAACAAAACCACGAAATGTGTCTAGCATAGAATGACAAATCTTAGTAATCTACGACCAAGTAGACTGTCATCAAAACCACGAAATGTGTCTAGCATAGAATGACAAATCTTAGTAATCTACGACCAAGTAGACTGTCATCAAAACCACGAAATGTGTCTAGCATAGAATGACAAATCTTAGTAATCTACGACAGTCTGTCATCAAAACCACGAAATGTGTCTAGCATAGAATGACAAATCTTAGTAATCTACGACCAAGTAGACTGTCATCAAAACCACTAAATGTGTCTAGCATAGAATGACAAATCTTAGTAATCTACGACCAAGTAGACTGTCATCAAAACCACGAAATGTGTCTAGCATAGAATGACAAATCTTAGTAATCTACGACCAAGTAGACTGTCATCAAAACCACGAAATGTGTCTAGCATAGCATGACAAATCTTAGTAATCTACGACAGACTGTCATAAAAACCACGAAATGTGTCTAGCATAGAATGACAAATCTTAGTAATCTACGACAGACTGCCATCAAAACCACGAAATGTGTCTAGCATAGAATGACAAATCTTAGTAATCTACGACCAAGTAGACTGTCATCAAAACCACGAAATGTGTCTAGTATAGCATGACAAATCTTAGTAATCTACGACAGACTGTCATAAAAACCACGAAATGTGTCTAGCATAGAATGACAAATCTTAGTAATCTACGACAGACTGCCATCAAAACCACGAAATGTGTCTAGCAGAGAATGACAAATCTTAGTAATCTACGACCAAGTAGACTGTCATCAAAACCACGAAATGTGTCTAGCATAGAATGACAAATCTTAGTAATCTACGAAAGACTGTCATCAAAACCACGAAATGTGTCTAGCATAGAATGACAAATCTTAGTAATCTACGACCAAGTAGACTGTCATCAAAACCACGAAATGTGTCTAGCATAGCATGACAAATCTTAGTAATCTACGACAGACTGTCATAAAAACCACGAAATGTGTCTAGCATAGAATGACAAATCTTAGTAATCTACGACAGACTGCCATCAAAACCACGAAATGTGTCTAGCATAGCATAACAAATCTTAGTAATCTACGAAAGACTGTCATCAAAACCACGAAATGTGTCTAGCATAGAATGACAAATCTTAGTAATCTACGACCAAGTAGACTGTCATCAAAACCACGAAATGTGTCTAGCATAGCATGACAAATCTTAGTAATCTACGACAGACTGTCATAAAAACCACGAAATGTGTCTAGCATAGAATGACAAATCTTAGTAATCTACGACAGACTGTCATCAAAACCACGAAATGTGTCTAGCATAGCATGATAAATCTTAGTAATCTACGACAGACTGTCATCAAAACCACGAAATGTGTCTAGCATAGAATGACAAATCTTAGTAATCTACGACCAAGTAGACTGTCATCAAAACCACTAAATGTGTCTAGCATATAATGACAAATCTTAGTAATCTACGACCAAGTAGACTGTCATCAAAACCACGAAATGTGTCTAGCATAGAATGACAAATCTTAGTAATCTACGACAGTCTGTCATCAAAACCACGAAATGTGTCTAGCATAGAATGACAAATCTTAGTAATCTACGACCAAGTAGACTGTCATCAAAACCACTAAATGTGTCTTGCATAGAATGACAAATCTTAGTAATCTACGACCAAGTAGACTGTTATCAAAACCACGAAATGTGTCTAGCATAGAATGACAAATCTTAGTAATCTACGACCAAGTAGACTGTCATCAAAACCACTAAATGTGTCTAGCATAGAATGACAAATCTTAGTAATCTACGACCACGTAGACTGTCATCAAAACCACGAAATGTGTCTAGCATAGCATGACAAATCTTAGTAATCTACGAAAGACTCATCAAAACCACGAAATGTGTCTAGCATAGAATGACAAATCTTAGTAATCTACGACAGACTGTCATCAAAACCACGAAATGTGTCTAGCAGCATAGAATGACAAATCTTAGTAATCTACGAAAGACTGTCATCAAAACCACGAAATGTGTCTATCATAGAATGACAAATCTTAGTAATCTACGACCAAGTAGACTGTCATCAAAACCACGAAATGTGTCTAGCATAGCATGACAAATCTTATTAATCTACGACAGACTGTCAACAAAACCACGAAATGTGTCTAGCATAGAATGACAAATCTTAGTAATCTACGACCAAGTAGACTGTCATCAAAACCACGAAATGTGTCTAGCATAGAATGACAAATCTTAGTAATCTACGACCAAGTAGACTGTCATCAAAACCACGAAATGTGTCTAGCATAGAATGACAAATCTTAGTAATCTACGACAGTCTGTCATCAAAACCACGAAATGTGTCTAGCATAGAATGACAAATCTTAGTATTCTACGACCAAGTAGACTGTCATCAAAACCACTAAATGTGTCTAGCATAGAATGACAAATCTTAGTAATCTACGACCAAGTAGACTGTCATCAAAACCACGAAATGTGTCTAGCATAGAATGACAAATCTTAGTAATCTACGACCAAGTAGACTGTCATCAAAACCACGAAATGTGTCTAGCATAGCATGACAAATCTTAGTAATCTACGAAAGACTCATCAAAACCACGAAATGTGTCTAGCATAGAATGACAAATCTTAGTAATCTACGACCAAGTAGACTGTCATCAAAACCACGAAATGTGTCTAGCATAGCATGACAAATCTTAGTAATCTACGACAGACTGTCATAAAAACCACGAAATGTGTCTAGCATAGAATGACAAATCTTAGTAATCTACGACAGACTGCCATCAAAACCACGAAATGTATCTAGCATAGCATAACAAATCTTAGTAATCTACGAAAGACTGTCATCAAAACCACGAAATGTGTCTAGCATAGAATGACAAATCTTAGTAATCTACGACCAAGTAGACTGTCATCAAAACCACGAAATGTGTCTAGCATAGCATGACAAATCTTAGTAATCTACGACAGACTGTCATAAAAACCACGAAATGTGTCTAGCATAGAATGACAAATCTTAGTAATCTACGACCAAGTAGACTGTCATCAAAACCACGAAATGTGTCTAGCATAACATGATAAATCTTAGTAATCTACGACAGACTGTCATGAAAACCACGAAATGTGTCTAGCAGAGAATGACAAATCTTAGTAATCTACGACCAAGTAGACTGTCATCAAAACCACTAAATGTGTCTAGCATAGCATGACAAAACTTATTAATCTACGACAGACTGTCAACAAAACCACGAAATGTGTCTAGCATAGAATGACAAATCTTAGTAATCTACGACCAAGTAGACTGTCATCAAAACCACGAAATGTGTCTAGCATAGAATGACAAATCTTATTAATCTACGACAGACTGTCATCAAAACCACGAAATGTGTCTAGCATAGCATGACAAATCTTAGTAATCTACGAAAGACTGTCATCAAAACCACGAAATGTGTCTAGCATAGAATGACAAATCTTAGTAATCTACGACCAAGTAGACTGTCATCAAAACCACGAAATGTGTCTAGCATAGCATGACAAATCTTAGTAATCTACGACAGACTGTCATAAAAACCACGAAATGTGTCTAGCATAGAATGACAAATCTTAGTAATCTACGACCAAGTAGACTGTCATCAAAACCACGAAATGTGTCTAGCATAGCATGATAAATCTTAGTAATCTACGACAGACTGTCATCAAAACCACGAAATGTGTCTAGCATAGATTGACAAATCTTAGTAATCTACGATAGACTGCCATCAAAACCACGAAATGTGTCTAGCAGAGAATGACAAATCTTAGTAATCTACGACCAAGTAGACTGTCATCAAAACCACTAAATGTGTCTAGCATAGAATGACAAATCTTAGTAATCTACGAAAGACTGTCATCAAAACCACGAAATGTGTCTAGCATAGAATGACAAATCTTAGTAATCTACGACCAAGTAGACTGTCATCAAAACCACGAAATGTGTCTATCATAGCATGACAAATCTTAGTAATCTACGACAGACTGTCATAAAAACCACGAAATGTGTCTAGCATAGAATGACAAATCTTAGTAATCTACGACAGACTGCCATCAAAACCACGAAATGTGTCTAGCATAGAATGACAAATCTTAGTAATCTACGACCAAGTAGACTGTCATCAAAACCACGAAATGTGTCTAGCATAGAATGACAAATCTTAGTAATCTACGAAAGACTGTCATCAAAACCACGAAATGTGTCTAGCATAGAATGACAAATCTTAGTAATCTACGACCAAGTAGACTGTCATCAAAACCACGAAATGTGTCTAGCATAGCATGACAAATCTTAGTAATCTACGACAGACTGTCATAAAAACCACGAAATGTGTCTAGCATAGAATGACAAATCTTAGTAATCTACGACAGACTGCCATCAAAACCACGAAATGTGTCTAGCATAGCATAACAAATCTTAGTAATCTACGAAAGACTGTCATCAAAACCACGAAATGTGTCTAGCATAGAATGACAAATCTTAGTAATCTACGACCAAGTAGACTGTCATCAAAACCACGAAATGTGTCTAGCATAGAATGACAAATCTTAGTAATCTACGACCAAGTAGACTGTCATCAAAATCACTAAATGTGTCTAGCATAGAATGACAAATCTTAGTAATCTACGACCAAGTAGACTGTCAGCAAAACCACGAAATGTGTCTAGCATAGAATGACAAATGTTAGTAATCTACGACCAAGTAGACTGTCATCAAAATCACGAAATGTGTCTAGCATAGAATGACAAATCTTAGTAATCTACGAAAGACTGTCATCAAAACCACGAAATGTGTCTAGCATAGAATGACAAATCTTAGTAATCTACGACCAAGTAGACTGCCATCAAAACCACGAAATGTGTCTAGCATAGCATGACAAATCTTAGTAATCTACGACAGACTGTCATAAAAACCACGAAATGTGTCTAGCATAGAATGACAAATCTTAGTAATCTACGACCAAGTAGACTGTCATCAAAACCACGAAATGTGTCTAGCATAGCATGATAAATCTTAGTAATCTACGACAGACTGTCATCAAAACCACGAAATGTGTCTAGCATAGAATGACAAATCTTAGTAATCTACGACAAACCGCCATCAAAACCACGAAATGTGTCTAGCAGAGAATGACAAATCTTATTAATCTACGACAGACTGTCAACAAAACCACGAAATGTGTCTATCATAGAATGACAAATCTTAGTAATCTACGACCAAGTAGACTGTCATCAAAACCACGAAATGTGTCTAGCATATAATGACAAATATTAGTAATCTACGACCAAGTAGACTGTCATCAAAACCCCGAAATGTGTCTAGCATAGAATGACAAATCTTAGTAATCTACGACAGTCTGTCATCAAAACCACGAAATGTGTCTAGCATAGAATGACAAATCTTAGTAATCTACGACCAAGTAGACTGTCATCAAAACCACTAAATGTGTCTTGCATAGAATGACAAATCTTAGTAATCTACGACCAAGTAGACTGTTATCAAAACCACGAAATGTGTCTAGCATAGAATGACAAATCTTAGTAATCTACGACCAAGTAGACTGTCATCAAAACCACTAAATGTGTCTAGCATAGAATGACAAATCTTAGTAATCTACGACCAAGTAGACTGTCATCAAAACCACGAAATGTGTCTAGCATAGCATGACAAATCTTAGTAATCTACGAAAGACTCATCAAAACCACGAAATGTGTCTAGCATAGAATGACAAATCTTAGTAATCTACGACAGACTGTCATCAAAACCACGAAATGTGTCTAGCAGCATAGAATGACAAATCTTAGTAATCTACGAAAGACTGTCATCAAAACCACGAAATGTGTCTAGCATAGAATGACAAATCTTAGTAATCTACGACCAAGTAGACTGTCATCAAAACCACGAAATGTGTCTAGCATAGCATGACAAATCTTAGTAATCTACGACAGACTGTCATAAAAACCACGAAATGTGTCTAGCATAGAATGACAAATCTTAGTAATCTACGACAGACTGCCATCAAAACCACGAAATGTGTCTAGCATAGCATAACAAATCTTAGTAATCTACGAAAGACTGTCATCAAAACCACGAAATGTGTCTAGCATAGAATGACAAATCTTAGTAATCTACGACCAAGTAGACTGTCATCAAAATCACTAAATGTGTCTAGCATAGAATGACAAATCTTAGTAATCTACGACCAAGTAGACTGTCAGCAAAACCACGAAATGTGTCTAGCATAGAATGACAAATGTTAGTAATCTACGACCAAGTAGACTGTCATCAAAATCACGAAATGTGTCTAGCATAGAATGACAAATCTTAGTAATCTACGAAAGACTGTCATCAAAACCACGAAATGTGTCTAGCATAGAATGACAAATCTTAGTAATCTACGACCAAGTAGACTGCCATCAAAACCACGAAATGTGTCTAGCATAGCATGACAAATCTTAGTAATCTACGACAGACTGTCATAAAAACCACGAAATGTGTCTAGCATAGAATGACAAATCTTAGTAATCTACGACCAAGTAGACTGTCATCAAAACCACGAAATGTGTCTAGCATAGCATGATAAATCTTAGTAATCTACGACAGACTGTCATCAAAACCACGAAATGTGTCTAGCATAGAATGACAAATCTTAGTAATCTACGACAAACCGCCATCAAAACCACGAAATGTGTCTAGCAGAGAATGACAAATCTTATTAATCTACGACAGACTGTCAACAAAACCACGAAATGTGTCTATCATAGAATGACAAATCTTAGTAATCTACGACCAAGTAGACTGTCATCAAAACCACGAAATGTGTCTAGCATATAATGACAAATATTAGTAATCTACGACCAAGTAGACTGTCATCAAAACCCCGAAATGTGTCTAGCATAGAATGACAAATCTTAGTAATCTACGACAGTCTGTCATCAAAACCACGAAATGTGTCTAGCATAGAATGACAAATCTTAGTAATCTACGACCAAGTAGACTGTCATCAAAACCACTAAATGTGTCTTGCATAGAATGACAAATCTTAGTAATCTACGACCAAGTAGACTGTTATCAAAACCACGAAATGTGTCTAGCATAGAATGACAAATCTTAGTAATCTACGACCAAGTAGACTGTCATCAAAACCACTAAATGTGTCTAGCATAGAATGACAAATCTTAGTAATCTACGACCAAGTAGACTGTCATCAAAACCACGAAATGTGTCTAGCATAGCATGACAAATCTTAGTAATCTACGAAAGACTCATCAAAACCACGAAATGTGTCTAGCATAGAATGACAAATCTTAGTAATCTACGACAGACTGTCATCAAAACCACGAAATGTGTCTAGCAGCATAGAATGACAAATCTTAGTAATCTACGAAAGACTGTCATCAAAACCACGAAATGTGTCTAGCATAGAATGACAAATCTTAGTAATCTACGACCAAGTAGACTGTCATCAAAACCACGAAATGTGTCTAGCATAGCATGACAAATCTTAGTAATCTACGACAGACTGTCATAAAAACCACGAAATGTGTCTAGCATAGAATGACAAATCTTAGTAATCTACGACAGACTGCCATCAAAACCACGAAATGTGTCTAGCATAGCATAACAAATCTTAGTAATCTACGAAAGACTGTCATCAAAACCACGAAATGTGTCTAGCATAGAATGACAAATCTTAGTAATCTACGACCAAGTAGACTGTCATCAAAACCACGAAATGTGTCTAGCATAGCATGACAAATCTTAGTAATCTACGACAGACTGTCATAAAAACCACGAAATGTGTCTAGCATAGAATGACAAATCTTAGTAATCTACGACTAAGTAGACTGTCATCAAAACCACGAAATGTGTCTAGCATAGCATGATAAATCTTAGTAATCTACGACAGACTGTCATCAAAACCACGAAATGTGTCTAGCATAGATTGACAAATCTTAGTAATCTACGATAGACTGCCATCAAAACCACGAAATGTGTCTAGCAGAGAATGACAAATCTTAGTAATCTACGACAAAGTAGACTGTCATCAAAACCACTAAATGTGTCTAGCATAGAATGACAAATGTTAGTAATCTACGACCAAGTAGACTGTCATCAAAATCACGAAATGTGTCTAGCATAGAATGACAAATCTTAGTAATCTACGAAAGACTGTCATCAAAACCACGAAATGTGTCTAGCATAGAATGACAAATCTTAGTAATCTACGACCAAGTAGACTGCCATCAAAACCACGAAATGTGTCTAGCATAGCATGACAAATCTTAGTAATCTACGACAGACTGTCATAAAAACCACGAAATGTGTCTAGCATAGAATGACAAATCTTAGTAATCTACGACCAAGTAGACTGTCATCAAAACCACGAAATGTGTCTAGCATAGCATGATAAATCTTAGTAATCTACGACAGACTGTCATCAAAACCACGAAATGTGTCTAGCATAGAATGACAAATCTTAGTAATCTACGACAAACCGCCATCAAAACCACGAAATGTGTCTAGCAGAGAATGACAAATCTTATTAATCTACGACAGACTGTCAACAAAACCACGAAATGTGTCTATCATAGAATGACAAATCTTAGTAATCTACGACCAAGTAGACTGTCATCAAAACCACGAAATGTGTCTAGCATATAATGACAAATATTAGTAATCTACGACCAAGTAGACTGTCATCAAAACCCCGAAATGTGTCTAGCATAGAATGACAAATCTTAGTAATCTACGACAGTCTGTCATCAAAACCACGAAATGTGTCTAGCATAGAATGACAAATCTTAGTAATCTACGACCAAGTAGACTGTCATCAAAACCACTAAATGTGTCTTGCATAGAATGACAAATCTTAGTAATCTACGACCAAGTAGACTGTTATCAAAACCACGAAATGTGTCTAGCATAGAATGACAAATCTTAGTAATCTACGACCAAGTAGACTGTCATCAAAACCACTAAATGTGTCTAGCATAGAATGACAAATCTTAGTAATCTACGACCAAGTAGACTGTCATCAAAACCACGAAATGTGTCTAGCATAGCATGACAAATCTTAGTAATCTACGAAAGACTCATCAAAACCACGAAATGTGTCTAGCATAGAATGACAAATCTTAGTAATCTACGACAGACTGTCATCAAAACCACGAAATGTGTCTAGCAGCATAGAATGACAAATCTTAGTAATCTACGAAAGACTGTCATCAAAACCACGAAATGTGTCTAGCATAGAATGACAAATCTTAGTAATCTACGACCAAGTAGACTGTCATCAAAACCACGAAATGTGTCTAGCATAGCATGACAAATCTTAGTAATCTACGACAGACTGTCATAAAAACCACGAAATGTGTCTAGCATAGAATGACAAATCTTAGTAATCTACGACAGACTGCCATCAAAACCACGAAATGTGTCTAGCATAGCATAACAAATCTTAGTAATCTACGAAAGACTGTCATCAAAACCACGAAATGTGTCTAGCATAGAATGACAAATCTTAGTAATCTACGACCAAGTAGACTGTCATCAAAACCACGAAATGTGTCTAGCATAGCATGACAAATCTTAGTAATCTACGACAGACTGTCATAAAAACCACGAAATATGTCTAGCATAGAATGACAAATCTTAGTAATCTACGACTAAGTAGACTGTCATCAAAACCACGAAATGTGTCTAGCATAGCATGATAAATCTTAGTAATCTACGACAGACTGTCATCAAAACCACGAAATGTGTCTAGCATAGATTGACAAATCTTAGTAATCTACGATAGACTGCCATCAAAACCACGAAATGTGTCTAGCAGAGAATGACAAATCTTAGTAATCTACGACAAAGTAGACTGTCATCAAAACCACTAAATGTGTCTAGCATAGAATGACAAATCTTAGTAATCTACGAAAGACTGTCATCAAAACCACGAAATGTGTCTAGCATAGAATGACAAATCTTAGTAATCTACGACCAAGTAGACTGTCATCAAAACCACGAAATGTGTCTAGCATAGCATGACAAATCTTAGTAATCTACGACAGACTGTCATAAAAACCACGAAATGTGTCTAGCATAGAATGACAAATCTTAGTAATCTACGACAGACTGCCATCAAAACCACGAAATGTGTCTAGCAGAGAATGACAAATCTTAGTAATCTACGACCAAGTAGACTGTCATCAAAACCACGAAATGTGTCTAGCATAGAATGGCAAATCTTAGTAATCTACGAAAGACTGTCATCAAAACCACGAAATGTGTCTAGCATAGAATGACAAATCTTAGTAATCTACGACCAAGTAGACTGTCATCAAAACCACGAAATGTGTCTAGCATAGCATGACAAATCTTAGTAATCTACGACAGACTGTCATAAAAACCACGAAATGTGTCTAGCATAGAATGACAAATCTTAGTAATCTACGACAGACTGCCATCAAAACCACGAAATGTGTCTAGCATAGCATAACAAATCTTAGTAATCTACGAAAGACTGTCATCAAAACCACGAAATGTGTCTAGCATAGAATGACAAATCTTAGTAATCTACGACCAAGTAGACTGTCATCAAAACCACGAAATGTGTCTAGCATAGAATGACAAATCTTAGTAATCTACGACCAAGTAGACTGTCATCAAAATCACTAAATGTGTCTAGCATAGAATGACAAATCTTAGTAATCTACGACCAAGTAGACTGTCAGCAAAACCACGAAATGTGTCTAGCATAGAATGACAAATGTTAGTAATCTACGACCAAGTAGACTGTCATCAAAACCACTAAATGTGTCTAGCATAGCATGACAAAACTTATTAATCTACGACAGACTGTCAACAAAACCACGAAATGTGTCTAGCATAGAATGACAAATCTTAGTAATCTACGACCAAGTAGACTGTCATCAAAACCACGAAATGTGTCTAGCATAGAATGACAAATCTTATTAATCTACGACAGACTGTCATCAAAACCACGAAATGTGTCTAGCATAGCATGACAAATCTTAGTAATCTACGAAAGACTGTCATCAAAACCACGAAATGTGTCTAGCATAGAATGACAAATCTTAGTAATCTACGACCAAGTAGACTGTCATCAAAACCACGAAATGTGTCTAGCATAGCATGACAAATCTTAGTAATCTACGACAGACTGTCATAAAAACCACGAAATGTGTCTAGCATAGAATGACAAATCTTAGTAATCTACGACCAAGTAGACTGTCATCAAAACCACGAAATGTGTCTAGCATAGCATGATAAATCTTAGTAATCTACGACAGACTGTCATCAAAACCACGAAATGTGTCTAGCATAGATTGACAAATCTTAGTAATCTACGATAGACTGCCATCAAAACCACGAAATGTGTCTAGCAGAGAATGACAAATCTTAGTAATCTACGACCAAGTAGACTGTCATCAAAACCACTAAATGTGTCTAGCATAGAATGACAAATCTTAGTAATCTACGAAAGACTGTCATCAAAACCACGAAATGTGTCTAGCATAGAATGACAAATCTTAGTAATCTACGACCAGGTAGACTGTCATCAAAACCACGAAATGTGTCTAGCATAGCATTACAAATCTTAGTAATCTACGACAGACTGTCATAAAAACCACGAAATGTGTCTAGCATAGAATGACAAATCTTAGTAATCTACGACAGACTGCCATCAAAACCACGAAATGTGTCTAGCAGAGAATGACAAATCTTAGTAATCTACGACCAAGTAGACTGTCATCAAAACCACGAAATGTGTCTAGCATAGAATGACAAATCTTAGTAATCTACGAAAGACTGTCATCAAAACCACGAAATGTGTCTAGCATAGAATGACAAATCTTAGTAATCTACGACCAAGTAGACTGTCATCAAAACCACGAAATGTGTCTAGCATAGCATGACAAATCTTAGTAATCTACGACAGACTGTCATAAAAACCACGAAATGTGTCTAGCATAGAATGACAAATCTTAGTAATCTACGACAGACTGCCATCAAAACCACGAAATGTGTCTAGCATAGCATAACAAATCTTAGTAATCTACGAAAGACTGTCATCAAAACCACGAAATGTGTCTAGCATAGAATGACAAATCTTAGTAATCTACGACCAAGTAGACTGTCATCAAAACCACGAAATGTGTCTAGCATAGAATGACAAATCTTAGTAATCTACGACCAAGTAGACTGTCATCAAAATCACTAAATGTGTCTAGCATAGAATGACAAATCTTAGTAATCTACGACCAAGTAGACTGTCAGCAAAACCACGAAATGTGTCTAGCATAGAATGACAAATGTTAGTAATCTACGACCAAGTAGACTGTCATCAAAATCACGAAATGTGTCTAGCATAGAATGACAAATCTTAGTAATCTACGAAAGACTGTCATCAAAACCACGAAATGTGTCTAGCATAGAATGACAAATCTTAGTAATCTACGACCAAGTAGACTGCCATCAAAACCACGAAATGTGTCTAGCATAGCATGACAAATCTTAGTAATCTACGACAGACTGTCATAAAAACCACGAAATGTGTCTAGCATAGAATGACAAATCTTAGTAATCTACGACCAAGTAGACTGTCATCAAAACCACGAAATGTGTCTAGCATAGCATGATAAATCTTAGTAATCTACGACAGACTGTCATCAAAACCACGAAATGTGTCTAGCATAGAATGACAAATCTTAGTAATCTACGACAAACCGCCATCAAAACCACGAAATGTGTCTAGCAGAGAATGACAAATCTTATTAATCTACGACAGACTGTCAACAAAACCACGAAATGTGTCTATCATAGAATGACAAATCTTAGTAATCTACGACCAAGTAGACTGTCATCAAAACCACGAAATGTGTCTAGCATATAATGACAAATATTAGTAATCTACGACCAAGTAGACTGTCATCAAAACCCCGAAATGTGTCTAGCATAGCATGACAAATCTTAGTAATCTACGACAGTCTGTCATCAAAACCACGAAATGTGTCTAGCATAGAATGACAAATCTTAGTAATCTACGACCAAGTTGACTGTCATCAAAACCACTAAATGTGTCTTGCATAGAATGACAAATCTTAGTAATCTACGACCAAGTAGACTGTTATCAAAACCACGAAATGTGTCTAGCATAGAATGACAAATCTTAGTAATCTACGACCAAGTAGACTGTCATCAAAACCACTAAATGTGTCTAGCATAGAATGACAAATCTTAGTAATCTACGACCAAGTAGACTGTCATCAAAACCACGAAATGTGTCTAGCATAGCATGACAAATCTTAGTAATCTACGAAAGACTCATCAAAACCACGAAATGTGTCTAGCATAGAATGACAAATCTTAGTAATCTACGACAGACTGTCATCAAAACCACGAAATGTGTCTAGCAGCATAGAATGACAAATCTTAGTAATCTACGAAAGACTGTCATCAAAACCACGAAATGTGTCTAGCATAGAATGACAAATCTTAGTAATCTACGACCAAGTAGACTGTCATCAAAACCACGAAATGTGTCTAGCATAGCATGACAAATCTTAGTAATCTACGACAGACTGTCATAAAAACCACGAAATGTGTCTAGCATAGAATGACAAATCTTAGTAATCTACGACAGACTGCCATCAAAACCACGAAATGTGTCTAGCATGGCATAACAAATCTTAGTAATCTACGAAAGACTGTCATCAAAACCACGAAATGTGTCTAGCATAGAATGACAAATCTTAGTAATCTACGACCAAGTAGACTGTCATCAAAATCACGAAATGTGTCTAGCATAGCATGACAAATCTTAGTAATCTACGACAGACTGTCATAAAAACCACGAAATGTGTCTAGCATAGAATGGCAAATCTTAGTAATCTACGACTAAGTAGACTGTCATCAAAACCACGAAATGTGTCTAGCATAGCATGATAAATCTTAGTAATCTACGACAGACTGTCATCAAAACCACGAAATGTGTCTAGCATAGATTGACAAATCTTAGTAATCTACGATAGACTGCCATCAAAACCACGAAATGTGTCTAGCAGAGAATGACAAATCTTAGTAATCTACGACAAAGTAGACTGTCATCAAAACCACTAAATGTGTCTAGCATAGAATGACAAATCTTAGTAATCTACGAAAGACTGTCATCAAAACCACGAAATGTGTCTAGCATAGAATGACAAATCTTAGTAATCTACGACCAAGTAGACTGTCATCAAAACAACGAAATGTGTCTAGCATAGCATGACAAATCTTAGTAATCTACGACAGACTGTCATAAAAACCACGAAATGTGTCTAGCATAGAATGACAAATCTTAGTAATCTACGACAGACTGCCATCAAAACCACGAAATGTGTCTAGCAGAGAATGACAAATCTTAGTAATCTACGACCAAGTAGACTGTCATCAAAACCACGAAATGTGTCTAGCATAGAATGGCAAATCTTAGTAATCTACGAAAGACTGTCATCAAAACCACGAAATGTGTCTAGCATAGAATGACAAATCTTAGTAATCTACGACCAAGTAGACTGTCATCAAAACCACGAAATGTGTCTAGCATAGCATGACAAATCTTAGTAATCTACGACAGACTGTCATAAAAACCACGAAATGTGTCTAGCATAGAATGACAAATCTTAGTAATCTACGACAGACTGCCATCAAAACCACGAAATGTGTCTAGCATAGCATAACAAATCTTAGTAATCTACGAAAGACTGTCATCAAAACCACGAAATGTGTCTAGCATAGAATGACAAATCTTAGTAATCTACGACCAAGTAGACTGTCATCAAAACCACGAAATGTGTCTAGCATAGAATGACAAATCTTAGTAATCTACGACCAAGTAGACTGTCATCAAAATCACTAAATGTGTCTAGCATAGAATGACAAATCTTAGTAATCTACGACCAAGTAGACTGTCAGCAAAACCACGAAATGTGTCTAGCATAGAATGACAAATGTTAGTAATCTACGACCAAGTAGACTGTCATCAAAATCACGAAATGTGTCTAGCATAGAATGACAAATCTTAGTAATCTACGAAAGACTGTCATCAAAACCACGAAATGTGTCTAGCATAGAATGACAAATCTTAGTAATCTACGAAAGACTGTCATCAAAACCACGAAATGTGTCTAGCATAGAATGACAAATCTTAGTAATCTACGACCAAGTAGACTGCCATCAAAACCACGAAATGTGTCTAGCATAGCATGACAAATCTTAGTAATCTACGACAGACTGTCATAAAAACCACGAAATGTGTCTAGCATAGAATGACAAATCTTAGTAATCTACGACCAAGTAGACTGTCATCAAAACCACGAAATGTGTCTAGCATAGCATGATAAATCTTAGTAATCTACGACAGACTGTCATCAAAACAACGAAATGTGTCTAGCATAGAATGACAAATCTTAGTAATCTACGACAAACCGCCATCAAAACCACGAAATGTGTCTAGCAGAGAATGACAAATCTTATTAATCTACGACAGACTGTCAACAAAACCACGAAATGTGTCTATCATAGCATGATAAATCTTAGTAATCTACGACCAAGTAGACTGTCATCAAAACCACGAAATGTGTCTAGCATATAATGACAAATCTTAGTAATCTACGACCAAGTAGACTGTCATCAAAACCACGAAATGTGTCTAGCATAGAATGACAAATCTTAGTAATCTACGACAGTCTGTCATCAAAACCACGAAATGTGTCTAGCATAGAATGACAAATCTTAGTAATCTACGACCAAGTAGACTGTCATCAAAACCACTAAATGTGTCTTGCATAGAATGACAAATCTTAGTAATCTACGACCAAGTAGACTGTTATCAAAACCACGAAATGTGTCTAGCATAGAATGACAAATCTTAGTAATCTACGACCAAGTAGACTGTCATCAAAACCACTAAATGTGTCTAGCATAGAATGACAAATCTTAGTAATCTACGACCAAGTAGACTGTCATCAAAACCACGAAATGTGTCTAGCATAGCATGACAAATCTTAGTAATCTACGAAAGACTCATCAAAACCACGAAATGTGTCTAGCATAGAATGACAAATCTTAGTAATCTACGACAGACTGTCATCAAAACCACGAAATGTGTCTAGCAGCATAGAATGACAAATCTTAGTAATCTACGAAAGACTGTCATCAAAACCACGAAATGTGTCTAGCATAGAATGACAAATCTTAGTAATCTACGACCAAGTAGACTGTCATCAAAACCACGAAATGTGTCTAGCATAGCATGACAAATCTTAGTAATCTACGACAGACTGTCATAAAAACCACGAAATGTGTCTAGCATAGAATGACAAATCTTAGTAATCTACGACAGACTGCCATCAAAACCACGAAATGTGTCTAGCATAGCATAACAAATCTTAGTAATCTACGAAAGACCGTCATGAAAACCACGAAATGTGTCTAGCATAGAATGACAAATCTTAGTAATCTACGACCAAGTAGACTGTCATCAAAACCACGAAATGTGTCTAGCATAGAATGACAAATCTTAGTAATCTACGACCAAGTAGACTGTCAGCAAAACCACGAAATGTGTCTAGCATAGAATGACAAATGTTAGTAATCTACGACCAAGTAGACTGTCATCAAAATCACGAAATGTGTCTAGCATAGAATGACAAATCTTAGTAATCTACGAAAGACTGTCATCAAAACCACGAAATGTGTCTAGCATAGAATGACAAATCTTAGTAATCTACGACCAAGTAGACTGCCATCAAAACCACGAAATGTGTCTAGCATAGCATGACAAATCTTAGTAATCTACGACAGACTGTCATAAAAACCACGAAATGTGTCTAGCATAGAATGAGAAATCTTAGTAATCTACGACCAAGTAGACTGTCATCAAAACCACGAAATGTGTCTAGCATAGCATGATAAATCTTAGTAATCTACGACAGACTGTCATCAAAACCACGAAATGTGTCTAGCATAGAATGACAAATCTTAGTAATCTACGACAAACCGCCATCAAAACCACGAAATGTGTCTAGCAGAGAATGACAAATCTTATTAATCTACGACAGACTGTCAACAAAACCACGAAATGTGTCTAGCATAGAATGACAAATCTTAGTAATCTACGACCAAGTAGACTGTCATCAAAACCACGAAATGTGTCTAGCATATAATGACAAATCTTAGTAATCTACGACCAAGTAGACTGTCATCAAAACCACGAAATGTGTCTAGCATAGAATGACAAATCTTAGTAATCTACGACAGTCTGTCATCAAAACCACGAAATGTGTCTAGCATAGAATGACAAATCTTAGTAATCTACGACCAAGTAGACTGTCATCAAAACCACTAAATGTGTCTTGCATAGAATGACAAATCTTAGTAATCTACGACCAAGTAGACTGTTATCAAAACCACGAAATGTGTCTAGCATAGAATGACAAATCTTAGTAATCTACGACCAAGTAGACTGTCATCAAAACCACTAAATGTGTCTAGCATAGAATGACAAATCTTAGTAATCTACGACCAAGTAGACTGTCATCAAAACCACGAAATGTGTCTAGCATAGCATGACAAATCTTAGTAATCTACGAAAGACTCATCAAAACCACGAAATGTGTCTAGCATAGAATGACAAATCTTAGTAATCTACGACAGACTGTCATCAAAACCACGAAATGTGTCTAGCAGCATAGAATGACAAATCTTAGTAATCTACGAAAGACTGTCATCAAAACCACGAAATGTGTCTATCATAGAATGACAAATCTTAGTAATCTACGACCAAGTAGACTGTCATCAAAACCACTAAATGTGTCTAGCATAGCATGACAAATCTTATTAATCTACGACAGACTGTCAACAAAACCACGAAATGTGTCTAGCATAGAATGACAAATCTTAGTAATCTACGACCAAGTAGACTGTCATCAAAACCAGAAATGTGTCTAGCATAGAATGACAAATCTTAGTAATCTACGACCAAGTAGACTGTCATCAAAACCACGAAATGTGTCTAGCATAGAATGACAAATCTTAGTAATCTACGACAGTCTGTCATCAAAACCACGAAATGTGTCTAGCATAGAATGACAAATCTTAGTAATCTACGACCAAGTAGACTGTCATCAAAACCACTAAATGTGTCTTGCATAGAATGACAAATCTTAGTAATCTACGACCAAGTAGACTGTCATCAAAACCACGAAATGTGTCTAGCATAGAATGACAAATCTTAGTAATCTACGACCAAGTAGACTGTCATCAAAACCACTAAATGTGTCTAGCATAGAATGACAAATCTTAGTAATCTACGACCAAGTAGACTGTCATCAAAACCAAGAAATGTGTCTAGCATAGCATGACAAATCTTAGTAATCTACGAAAGACTCATCAAAACCACGAAATGTGTCTAGCATAGAATGACAAATCTTAGTAATCTACGACAGACTGTCATCAAAACCACGAAATGTGTCTAGCAGCATAGAATGACAAATCTTAGTAATCTACGAAAGACTGTCATCAAAACCACGAAATGTGTCTAGCATAGAATGACAAATCTTATTAATCTACGACAGACTGTCATCAAAACCACGAAATGTGTCTAGCATAGCATGACAAATCTTAGTAATCTACGAAAGACTGTCATCAAAACCACGAAATGTGTCTAGCATAGAATGACAAATCTTAGTAATCAACGACCAAGTAGACTGTCATCAAAACCACGAAATGTGTCTAGCATAGCATGACAAATCTTAGTAATCTACGACAGACTGTCATAAAAACCACGAAATGTGTCTAGCATAGAATGACAAATCTTAGTAATCTACGACCAAGTAGACTGTCATCAAAACCACGAAATGTGTCTAGCATAGCATGACAAATCTTAGTAATCTACGACAGACTGTCATAAAAACCACGAAATGTGTCTAGCATAGAATGACAAATCTTAGTAATCTACGACAGTCTGTCATCAAAACCACGAAATGTGTCTAGCATAGAATGACAAATCTTAGTAATCTACGACAGACTGCCATCAAAACCACGAAATGTGTCTTGCATAGAATGACAAATCTTAGTAATCTACGACCAAGTAGACTGTTATCAAAACCACGAAATGTGTCTAGCATAGAATGACAAATCTTAGTAATCTACGACCAAGTAGACTGTCATCAAAACCACTAAATGTGTCTAGCATAGAATGACAAATCTTAGTAATCTACGACCAAGTAGACTGTCATCAAAACCACGAAATGTGTCTAGCATAGCATGACAAATCTTAGTAATCTACGAAAGACTCATCAAAACCACGAAATGTGTCTAGCATAGAATGACAAATCTTAGTAATCTACGACAGACTGTCATCAAAACCACGAAATGTGTCTAGCAGCATAGAATGACAAATCTTAGTAATCTACGACAGACTGTCATCAAAACCACGAAATGTGTCTAGCAGCATAGAATGACAAATCTTAGTAATCTACGAAAGACTGTCATCAAAACCACGAAATGTGTCTAGCATAGCATGACAAATCTTAGTAATCTACGACAGACTGTCATAAAAACCACGAAATGTGTCTAGCATAGAATGACAAATCTTAGTAATCTACGACAGACTGCCATCAAAACCACGAAATGTGTCTAGCATAGCATAACAAATCTTAGTAATCTACGAAAGACTGTCATCAAAACCACGAAATGTGTCTAGCATAGAATGACAAATCTTAGTAATCTACGACCAAGTAGACTGTCATCAAAACCACGAAATGTGTCTAGCATAGCATGACAAATCTTAGTAATCTACGACAGACTGTCATAAAAACCACGAAATGTGTCTAGCATAGAATGACAAATCTTAGTAATCTACGACTAAGTAGACTGTCATCAAAACCACGAAATGTGTCTAGCATAGCATGATAAATCTTAGTAATCTACGACAGACTGTCATCAAAACCACGAAATGTGTCTAGCATAGATTGACAAATCTTAGTAATCTACGATAGACTGCCATCAAAACCACGAAATGTGTCTAGCAGAGAATGACAAATCTTAGTAATCTACGACCAAGTAGACTGTCATCAAAACCACTAAATGTGTCTAGCATAGAATGACAAATCTTAGTAATCTACGAAAGACTGTCATCAAAACCACGAAATGTGTCTAGCATAGAATGACAAATCTTAGTAATCTACGACCAAGTAGACTGTCATCAAAACCACGAAATGTGTCTAGCATAGCATGACAAATCTTAGTAATCTACGACAGACTGTCATAAAAACCACGAAATGTGTCTAGCATAGAATGACAAATCTTAGTAATCTACGACAGACTGCCATCAAAACCACGAAATGTGTCTAGCAGAGAATGACAAATCTTAGTAATCTACGACCAAGTAGACTGTCATCAAAACCACGAAATGTGTCTAGCATAGAATGACAAATCTTAGTAATCTACGAAAGACTGTCATCAAAACCACGAAATGTGTCTAGCATAGAATGACAAATCTTAGTAATCTACGACCAAGTAGACTGTCATCAAAACCACGAAATGTGTCTAGCATAGCATGACAAATCTTAGTAATCTACGACAGACTGTCATAAAAACCACGAAATGTGTCTAGCATAGAATGACAAATCTTAGTAATCTACGACAGACTGCCATCAAAACCACGAAATGTGTCTAGCATAGCATAACAAATCTTAGTAATCTACGAAAGACTGTCATCAAAACCACGAAATGTGTCTAGCATAGAATGACAAATCTTAGTAATCTACGACCAAGTAGACTGTCATCAAAACCACGAAATGTGTCTAGCATAGAATGACAAATCTTAGTAATCTACGACCAAGTAGACTGTCATCAAAATCACTAAATGTGTCTAGCATAGAATGACAAATCTTAGTAATCTACGACCAAGTAGACTGTCAGCAAAACCACGAAATGTGTCTAGCATAGAATGACAAATGTTAGTAATCTACGACCAAGTAGACTGTCATCAAAATCACGAAATGTGTCTAGCATAGAATGACAAATCTTAGTAATCTACGAAAGACTGTCATCAAAACCACGAAATGTGTCTAGCATAGAATGACAAATCTTAGTAATCTACGAAAGACTGTCATCAAAACCACGAAATGTGTCTAGCATAGAATGACAAATCTTAGTAATCTACGACCAAGTAGACTGCCATCAAAACCACGAAATGTGTCTAGCATAGCTTGACAAATCTTAGTAATCTACGACAGACTGTCATAAAAACCACGAAATGTGTCTAGCATAGAATGACAAATCTTAGTAATCTACGACCAAGTAGACTGTCATCAAAACCACGAAATGTGTCTAGCATAGCATGATAAATCTTAGTAATCTACGACAGACTGTCATCAAAACCACGAAATGTGTCTAGCATAGAATGACAAATCTTAGTAATCTACGACAAACCGCCATCAAAACCACGAAATGTGTCTAGCAGAGAATGACAAATCTTATTAATCTACGACAGACTGTCAACAAAACCACGAAATGTGTCTATCATAGAATGACAAATCTTAGTAATCTACGACCAAGTAGACTGTCATCAAAACCACGAAATGTGTCTAGCATATAATGACAAATCTTAGTAATCTACGACCAAGTAGACTGTCATCAAAACCACGAAATGTGTCTAGCATAGAATGACAAATCTTAGTAATCTACGACAGTCTGTCATCAAAACCACGAAATGTGTCTAGCATAGAATGACAAATCTTAGTAATCTACGACCAAGTAGACTGTCATCAAAACCACTAAATGTGTCTTGCATAGAATGACAAATCTTAGTAATCTACGACCAAGTAGACTGTTATCAAAACCACGAAATGTGTCTAGCATAGAATGACAAATCTTAGTAATCTACGACCAAGTAGACTGTCATCAAAACCACTAAATGTGTCTAGCATAGAATGACAAATCTTAGTAATCTACGACCAAGTAGACTGTCATCAAAACCACGAAATGTGTCTAGCATAGCATGACAAATCTTAGTAATCTACGAAAGACTCATCAAATCCACGAAATGTGTCTAGCATAGAATGACAAATCTTAGTAATCTACGACAGACTGTCATCAAAACCACGAAATGTGTCTAGCAGCATAGAATGACAAATCTTAGTAATCTACGAAAGACTGTCATCAAAACCACGAAATGTGTCTAGCATAGAATGACAAATCTTAGTAATCTACGACCAAGTAGACTGTCATCAAAACCACGAAATGTGTCTAGCATAGCATGACAAATCTTAGTAATCTACGACAGACTGTCAACAAAACCACGAAATGTGTCTATCATAGAATGACAAATCTTAGTAATCTACGACCAAGTAGACTGTCATCAAAACCACGAAATGTGTCTAGCATATAATGACAAATCTTAGTAATCTACGACCAAGTAGACTGTCATCAAAACCACGAAATGTGTCTAGCATAGAATGACAAATCTTAGTAATCTACGACAGTCTGTCATCAAAACCACGAAATGTGTCTAGCATAGAATGACAAATCTTAGTAATCTACGACCAAGTAGACTGTCATCAAAACCACTAAATGTGTCTTGCATAGAATGACAAATCTTAGTAATCTACGACCAAGTAGACTGTTATCAAAACCACGAAATGTGTCTAGCATAGAATGACAAATCTTAGTAATCTACGACCAAGTAGACTGTCATCAAAACCACTAAATGTGTCTAGCATAGAATGACAAATCTTAGTAATCTACGACCAAGTAGACTGTCATCAAAACCACGAAATGTGTCTAGCATAGCATGACAAATCTTAGTAATCTACGAAAGACTCATCAAAACCACGAAATGTGTCTAGCATAGAATGACAAATCTTAGTAATCTACGACAGACTGTCATCAAAACCACGAAATGTGTCTAGCAGCATAGAATGACAAATCTTAGTAATCTACGAAAGACTGTCATCAAAACCACGAAATGTGTCTAGCATAGAATGACAAATCTTAGTAATCTACGACCAAGTAGACTGTCATCAAAACCACGAAATGTGTCTAGCATAGCATGACAAATCTTAGTAATCTACGACAGACTGTCATAAAAACCACGAAATGTGTCTAGCATAGAATGACAAATCTTAGTAATCTACGACAGACTGCCATCAAAACCACGAAATGTGTCTAGCATAGCATAACAAATCTTAGTAATCTACGAAAGACCGTCATGAAAACCACGAAATGTGTCTAGCATAGAATGACAAATCTTAGTAATCTACGACCAAGTAGACTGTCATCAAAACCACGAAATGTGTCTAGCATAGAATGACAAATCTTAGTAATCTACGACCAAGTAGACTGTCAGCAAAACCACGAAATGTGTCTAGCATAGAATGACAAATGTTAGTAATCTACGACCAAGTAGACTGTCATCAAAATCACGAAATGTGTCTAGCATAGAATGACAAATCTTAGTAATCTACGAAAGACTGTCATCAAAACCACGAAATGTGTCTAGCATAGAATGACAAATCTTAGTAATCTACGACCAAGTAGACTGCCATCAAAACCACGAAATGTGTCTAGCATAGCATGACAAATCTTAGTAATCTACGACAGACTGTCATAAAAACCACGAAATGTGTCTAGCATAGAATGACAAATCTTAGTAATCTACGACCAAGTAGACTGTCATCAAAACCACGAAATGTGTCTAGCATAGCATGATAAATCTTAGTAATCTACGACAGACTGTCATCAAAACCACGAAATGTGTCTAGCATAGAATGACAAATCTTAGTAATCTACGACAAACCGCCATCAAAACCACGAAATGTGTCTAGCAGAGAATGACAAATCTTATTAATCTACGACAGACTGTCAACAAAACCACGAAATGTGTCTAGCATAGAATGACAAATCTTAGTAATCTACGACCAAGTAGACTGTCATCAAAACCACGAAATGTGTCTAGCATATAATGACAAATCTTAGTAATCTACGACCAAGTAGACTGTCATCAAAACCACGAAATGTGTCTAGCATAGAATGACAAATCTTAGTAATCTACGACAGTCTGTCATCAAAACCACTAAATGTGTCTAGCATAGAATGACAAATCTTAGTAATCTACGACCAAGTAGACTGTCATCAAAACCACTAAATGTGTCTTGCATAGAATGACAAATCTTAGTAATCTACGACCAAGTAGACTGTTATCAAAACCACGAAATGTGTCTAGCATAGCATGATAAATCTTAGTAATCTACGACAGACTGTCATGAAAACCACGAAATGTGTCTAGCAGAGAATGACAAATCTTAGTAATCTACGACCAAGTAGACTGTCATCAAAACCACTAAATGTGTCTAGCATAGCATGACAAAACTTATTAATCTACGACAGACTGTCAACAAAACCACGAAATGTGTCTAGCATAGAATGACAAATCTTAGTAATCTACGACCAAGTAGACTGTCATCAAAACCACGAAATGTGTCTAGCATAGAATGACAAATCTTAGTAATCTACGAAAGACTGTCATCAAAACCACGAAATGTGTCTAGCATAGAATGACAAATCTTAGTAATCTACGACCAAGTAGACTGTCATCAAAACCACGAAATGTGTCTAGCATAGCATGACAAATCTTAGTAATCTACGACAGACTGTCATAAAAACCACGAAATGTGTCTAGCATAGAATGACAAATCTTAGTAATCTACGACAGACTGCCATCAAAACCACGAAATGTGTCTAGCAGAGAATGACAAATCTTAGTAATCTACGACCAAGTAGACTGTCATCAAAACCACGAAATGTGTCTAGCATAGAATGACAAATCTTAGTAATCTACGACCAAGTAGACTGTCATCAAAACCACGAAATGTGTCTAGCATAGCATGACAAATCTTAGTAATCTACGAAAGACTCATCAAAACCACGAAATGTGTCTAGCATAGAATGACAAATCTTAGTAATCTACGACAGACTGTCATCAAAACCACGAAATGTGTCTAGCAGCATAGAATGACAAATCTTAGTAATCTACGAAAGACTGTCATCAAAACCACGAAATGTGTCTATCATAGAATGACAAATCTTAGTAATCTACGACCAAGTAGACTGTCATCAAAACCACTAAATGTGTCTAGCATAGCATGACAAATCTTATTAATCTACGACAGACTGTCAACAAAACCACGAAATGTGTCTAGCATAGAATGACAAATCTTAGTAATCTACGACCAAGTAGACTGTCATCAAAACCACGAAATGTGTCTAGCATAGAATGACAAATCTTAGTAATCTACGACCAAGTAGACTGTCATCAAAACCACGAAATGTGTCTAGCATAGAATGACAAATCTTAGTAATCTACGACAGTCTGTCATCAAAACCACGAAATGTGTCTAGCATAGAATGACAAATCTTAGTAATCTACGACCAAGTAGACTGTCATCAAAACCACGAAATGTGTCTAGCATAGAATGACAAATCTTAGTAATCTACGACAGTCTGTCATCAAAACCACTAAATGTGTCTTGCATAGAATGACAAATCTTAGTAATCTACGACCAAGTAGACTGTCATCAAAACCACGAAATGTGTCTAGCATAGAATGACAAATCTTAGTAATCTACGAAAGACTGTCATCAAAACCACGAAATGTGTCTAGCATAGAATGACAAATCTTAGTAATCTACGACCAAGTAGACTGCCATCAAAACCACGAAATGTGTCTAGCATAGCTTGACAAATCTTAGTAATCTACGACAGACTGTCATAAAAACCACGAAATGTGTCTAGCATAGAATGACAAATCTTAGTAATCTACGACCAAGTAGACTGTCATCAAAACCACGAAATGTGTCTAGCATAGCATGATAAATCTTAGTAATCTACGACAGACTGTCATCAAAACCACGAAATGTGTCTAGCATAGAATGACAAATCTTAGTAATCTACGACAAACCGCCATCAAAACCACGAAATGTGTCTAGCAGAGAATGACAAATCTTATTAATCTACGACAGACTGTCAACAAAACCACGAAATGTGTCTATCATAGAATGACAAATCTTAGTAATCTACGACCAAGTAGACTGTCATCAAAACCACGAAATGTGTCTAGCATATAATGACAAATCTTAGTAATCTACGACCAAGTAGACTGTCATCAAAACCACGAAATGTGTCTAGCATAGAATGACAAATCTTAGTAATCTACGACAGTCTGTCATCAAAACCACGAAATGTGTCTAGCATAGAATGACAAATCTTAGTAATCTACGACCAAGTAGACTGTCATCAAAACCACTAAATGTGTCTTGCATAGAATGACAAATCTTAGTAATCTACGACCAAGTAGACTGTTATCAAAACCACGAAATGTGTCTAGCATAGAATGACAAATCTTAGTAATCTACGACCAAGTAGACTGTCATCAAAACCACTAAATGTGTCTAGCATAGAATGACAAATCTTAGTAATCTACGACCAAGTAGACTGTCATCAAAACCACGAAATGTGTCTAGCATAGCATGACAAATCTTAGTAATCTACGAAAGACTCATCAAATCCACGAAATGTGTCTAGCATAGAATGACAAATCTTAGTAATCTACGACAGACTGTCATCAAAACCACGAAATGTGTCTAGCAGCATAGAATGACAAATCTTAGTAATCTACGAAAGACTGTCATCAAAACCACGAAATGTGTCTAGCATAGAATGACAAATCTTAGTAATCTACGACCAAGTAGACTGTCATCAAAACCACGAAATGTGTCTAGCATAGCATGACAAATCTTAGTAATCTACGACAGACTGTCAACAAAACCACGAAATGTGTCTATCATAGAATGACAAATCTTAGTAATCTACGACCAAGTAGACTGTCATCAAAACCACGAAATGTGTCTAGCATATAATGACAAATCTTAGTAATCTACGACCAAGTAGACTGTCATCAAAACCACGAAATGTGTCTAGCATAGAATGACAAATCTTAGTAATCTACGACAGTCTGTCATCAAAACCACGAAATGTGTCTAGCATAGAATGACAAATCTTAGTAATCTACGACCAAGTAGACTGTCATCAAAACCACTAAATGTGTCTTGCATAGAATGACAAATCTTAGTAATCTACGACCAAGTAGACTGTTATCAAAACCACGAAATGTGTCTAGCATAGAATGACAAATCTTAGTAATCTACGACCAAGTAGACTGTCATCAAAACCACTAAATGTGTCTAGCATAGAATGACAAATCTTAGTAATCTACGACCAAGTAGACTGTCATCAAAACCACGAAATGTGTCTAGCATAGCATGACAAATCTTAGTAATCTACGAAAGACTCATCAAAACCACGAAATGTGTCTAGCATAGAATGACAAATCTTAGTAATCTACGACAGACTGTCATCAAAACCACGAAATGTGTCTAGCAGCATAGAATGACAAATCTTAGTAATCTACGAAAGACTGTCATCAAAACCACGAAATGTGTCTAGCATAGAATGACAAATCTTAGTAATCTACGACCAAGTAGACTGTCATCAAAACCACGAAATGTGTCTAGCATAGCATGACAAATCTTAGTAATCTACGACAGACTGTCATAAAAACCACGAAATGTGTCTAGCATAGAATGACAAATCTTAGTAATCTACGACAGACTGCCATCAAAACCACGAAATGTGTCTAGCATAGCATAACAAATCTTAGTAATCTACGAAAGACCGTCATGAAAACCACGAAATGTGTCTAGCATAGAATGACAAATCTTAGTAATCTACGACCAAGTAGACTGTCATCAAAACCACGAAATGTGTCTAGCATAGAATGACAAATCTTAGTAATCTACGACCAAGTAGACTGTCAGCAAAACCACGAAATGTGTCTAGCATAGAATGACAAATGTTAGTAATCTACGACCAAGTAGACTGTCATCAAAATCACGAAATGTGTCTAGCATAGAATGACAAATCTTAGTAATCTACGAAAGACTGTCATCAAAACCACGAAATGTGTCTAGCATAGAATGACAAATCTTAGTAATCTACGACCAAGTAGACTGCCATCAAAACCACGAAATGTGTCTAGCATAGCATGACAAATCTTAGTAATCTACGACAGACTGTCATAAAAACCACGAAATGTGTCTAGCATAGAATGACAAATCTTAGTAATCTACGACCAAGTAGACTGTCATCAAAACCACGAAATGTGTCTAGCATAGCATGATAAATCTTAGTAATCTACGACAGACTGTCATCAAAACCACGAAATGTGTCTAGCATAGAATGACAAATCTTAGTAATCTACGACAAACCGCCATCAAAACCACGAAATGTGTCTAGCAGAGAATGACAAATCTTATTAATCTACGACAGACTGTCAACAAAACCACGAAATGTGTCTAGCATAGAATGACAAATCTTAGTAATCTACGACCAAGTAGACTGTCATCAAAACCACGAAATGTGTCTAGCATATAATGACAAATCTTAGTAATCTACGACCAAGTAGACTGTCATCAAAACCACGAAATGTGTCTAGCATAGAATGACAAATCTTAGTAATCTACGACAGTCTGTCATCAAAACCACTAAATGTGTCTAGCATAGAATGACAAATCTTAGTAATCTACGACCAAGTAGACTGTCATCAAAACCACTAAATGTGTCTTGCATAGAATGACAAATCTTAGTAATCTACGACCAAGTAGACTGTTATCAAAACCACGAAATGTGTCTAGCATAGCATGATAAATCTTAGTAATCTACGACAGACTGTCATGAAAACCACGAAATGTGTCTAGCAGAGAATGACAAATCTTAGTAATCTACGACCAAGTAGACTGTCATCAAAACCACTAAATGTGTCTAGCATAGCATGACAAAACTTATTAATCTACGACAGACTGTCAACAAAACTACGAAATGTGTCTAGCATAGAATGACAAATCTTAGTAATCTACGACCAAGTAGACTGTCATCAAAACCACGAAATGTGTCTAGCATAGAATGACAAATCTTAGTAATCTACGAAAGACTGTCATCAAAACCACGAAATGTGTCTAGCATAGAATGACAAATCTTAGTAATCTACGACCAAGTAGACTGTCATCAAAACCACGAAATGTGTCTAGCATAGCATGACAAATCTTAGTAATCTACGACAGACTGTCATAAAAACCACGAAATGTGTCTAGCATAGAATGACAAATCTTAGTAATCTACGACAGACTGCCATCAAAACCACGAAATGTGTCTAGCAGAGAATGACAAATCTTAGTAATCTACGACCAAGTAGACTGTCATCAAAACCACGAAATGTGTCTAGCATAGAATGACAAATCTTAGTAATCTACGACCAAGTAGACTGTCATCAAAACCACGAAATGTGTCTAGCATAGCATGACAAATCTTAGTAATCTACGAAAGACTCATCAAAACCACGAAATGTGTCTAGCATAGAATGACAAATCTTAGTAATCTACGACAGACTGTCATCAAAACCACGAAATGTGTCTAGCAGCATAGAATGACAAATCTTAGTAATCTACGAAAGACTGTCATCAAAACCACGAAATGTGTCTATCATAGAATGACAAATCTTAGTAATCTACGACCAAGTAGACTGTCATCAAAACCACTAAATGTGTCTAGCATAGCATGACAAATCTTATTAATCTACGACAGACTGTCAACAAAACCACGAAATGTGTCTAGCATAGAATGACAAATCTTAGTAATCTACGACCAAGTAGACTGTCATCAAAACCACGAAATGTGTCTAGCATAGAATGACAAATCTTAGTAATCTACGACCAAGTAGACTGTCATCAAAACCACGAAATGTGTCTAGCATAGAATGACAAATCTTAGTAATCTACGACAGTCTGTCATCAAAACCACGAAATGTGTCTAGCATAGAATGACAAATCTTAGTAATCTACGACCAAGTAGACTGTCATCAAAACCACGAAATGTGTCTAGCATAGAATGACAAATCTTAGTAATCTACGACAGTCTGTCATCAAAACCACTAAATGTGTCTTGCATAGAATGACAAATCTTAGTAATCTACGACCAAGTAGACTGTCATCAAAACCACGAAATGTGTCTAGCATAGAATGACAAATCTTAGTAATCTACGACCAAGTAGACTGTCATCAAAACCACTAAATGTGTCTAGCATAGAATGACAAATCTTAGTAATCTACGACCAAGTAGACTGTCATCAAAACCAAGAAATGTGTCTAGCATAGCATGACAAATCTTAGTAATCTACGAAAGACTCATCAAAACCACGAAATGTGTCTAGCATAGAATGACAAATCTTAGTAATCTACGACAGACTGTCATCAAAACCACGAAATGTGTCTAGCAGCATAGAATGACAAATCTTAGTAATCTACGAAAGACTGTCATCAAAACCACGAAATGTGTCTAGCATAGAATGACAAATCTTATTAATCTACGACAGACTGTCATCAAAACCACGAAATGTGTCTAGCATAGCATGACAAATTTTAGTAATCTACGAAAGACTGTCATCAAAACCACGAAATGTGTCTAGCATAGAATGACAAATCTTAGTAATCAACGACCAAGTAGACTGTCATCAAAACCACGAAATGTGTCTAGCATAGCATGACAAATCTTAGTAATCTACGACAGACTGTCATAAAAACCACGAAATGTGTCTAGCATAGAATGACAAATCTTAGTAATCTACGACCAAGTAGACTGTCATCAAAACCACGAAATGTGTCTAGCATAGCATGATAAATCTTAGTAATCTACGACAGACTGTCATGAAAACCACGAAATGTGTCTAGCAGAGAATGACAAATCTTAGTAATCTACGACCAAGTAGACTGTCATCAAAACCACTAAATGTGTCTAGCATAGCATGACAAAACTTATTAATCTACGACAGACTGTCAACAAAACCACGAAATGTGTCTAGCATAGAATGACAAATCTTAGTAATCTACGACCAAGTAGACTGTCATCAAAACCACGAAATGTGTCTAGCATAGAATGACAAATCTTAGTAATCTACGAAAGACTGTCATCAAAACCACGAAATGTGTCTAGCATAGAATGACAAATCTTAGTAATCTACGACCAAGTAGACTGTCATCAAAACCACGAAATGTGTCTAGCATAGCATGACAAATCTTAGTAATCTACGACAGACTGTCATAAAAACCACGAAATGTGTCTAGCATAGAATGACAAATCTTAGTAATCTACGACAGACTGCCATCAAAACCACGAAATGTGTCTAGCAGAAAATGACAAATCTTAGTAATCTACGACCAAGTAGACTGTCATCAAAACCACGAAATGTGTCTAGCATAGAATGACAAATCTTAGTAATCTACGAAAGACTGTCATCAAAACCACGAAATGTGTTTAGCATAGAATGACAAATCTTAGTAATCTACGACCAAGTAGACTGTCATCAAAACCACTAAATGTGTCTAGCATAGCATGACAAATCTTATTAATCTACGACAGACTGTCAACAAAACCACGAAATGTGTCTAGCATAGAATGACAAATCTTAGTAATCTACGACCAAGTAGACTGTCATCAAAACCACGAAATGTGTCTAGCATAGAATGACAAATCTTAGTAATCTACGACCAAGTAGACTGTCATCAAAACCACGAAATGTGTCTAGCATAGAATGACAAATCTTAGTAATCTACGACAATCTGTCATCAAAACCACGAAATGTGTCTAGCATAGAATGACAAATCTTAGTAATCTACGACCAAGTAGACTGTCATCAAAACCACTAAATGTGTCTAGCATAGAATGACAAATCTTAGTAATCTACGACCAAGTAGACTGTCATCAAAACCACGAAATGTGTCTAGCATAGAATGACAAATCTTAGTAATCTACGACCAAGTAGACTGTCATCAAAACCACTAAATGTGTCTAGCATATAATGACAAATCTTAGTAATCTACGACCAAGTAGACTGTCATCAAAACCACGAAATGTGTCTAGCATAGAATGACAAATCTTAGTAATCTACGACAGTCTGTCATCAAAACCACGAAATGTGTCTAGCATAGAATGACAAATCTTAGTAATCTACGACCAAGTAGACTGTCATCAAAACCACTAAATGTGTCTTGCATAGAATGACAAATCTTAGTAATCTACGACCAAATAGACTGTTATCAAAACAACGAAATGTGTCTAGCATAGAATGACAAATCTTAGTAATCTACGACCAAGTAGACTGTCATCAAAACCACTAAATGTGTCTAGCATAGAATGACAAATCTTAGTAATCTACGACCACGTAGACTGTCATCAAAACCACGAAATGTGTCTAGCATAGCATGACAAATCTTAGTAATCTACGAAAGACTCATCAAAACCACGAAATGTGTCTAGCATAGAATGACAAATCTTAGTAATCTACGACAGACTGTCATCAAAACCACGAAATGTGTCTAGCAGCATAGAATGACAAATCTTAGTAATCTACGAAAGACTGTCATCAAAACCACGAAATGTGTCTAGCATAGAATGACAAATCTTATTAATCTACGACAGACTGTCATCAAAACCACGAAATGTGTCTAGCATAGCATGACAAATTTTAGTAATCTACGAAAGACTGTCATCAAAACCACGAAATGTGTCTAGCATAGAATGACAAATCTTAGTAATCAACGACCAAGTAGACTGTCATCAAAACCACGAAATGTGTCTAGCATAGCATGACAAATCTTAGTAATCTACGACAGACTGTCATAAAAACCACGAAATGTGTCTAGCATAGAATGACAAATCTTAGTAATCTACGACCAAGTAGACTGTCATCAAAACCACGAAATGTGTCTAGCATAGCATGATAAATCTTAGTAATCTACGACAGACTGTCATGAAAACCACGAAATGTGTCTAGCAGAGAATGACAAATCTTAGTAATCTACGACCAAGTAGACTGTCATCAAAACCACTAAATGTGTCTAGCATAGCATGACAAAACTTATTAATCTACGACAGACTGTCAACAAAACCACGAAATGTGTCTAGCATAGAATGACAAATCTTAGTAATCTACGACCAAGTAGACTGTCATCAAAACCACGAAATGTGTCTAGCATAGAATGACAAATCTTAGTAATCTACGAAAGACTGTCATCAAAACCACGAAATGTGTCTAGCATAGAATGACAAATCTTAGTAATCTACGACCAAGTAGACTGTCATCAAAACCACGAAATGTGTCTAGCATAGCATGACAAATCTTAGTAATCTACGACAGACTGTCATAAAAACCACGAAATGTGTCTAGCATAGAATGACAAATCTTAGTAATCTACGACAGACTGCCATCAAAACCACGAAATGTGTCTAGCAGAAAATGACAAATCTTAGTAATCTACGACCAAGTAGACTGTCATCAAAACCACGAAATGTGTCTAGCATAGAATGACAAATCTTAGTAATCTACGAAAGACTGTCATCAAAACCACGAAATGTGTTTAGCATAGAATGACAAATCTTAGTAATCTACGACCAAGTAGACTGTCATCAAAACCACTAAATGTGTCTAGCATAGCATGACAAATCTTATTAATCTACGACAGACTGTCAACAAAACCACGAAATGTGTCTAGCATAGAATGACAAATCTTAGTAATCTACGACCAAGTAGACTGTCATCAAAACCACGAAATGTGTCTAGCATAGAATGACAAATCTTAGTAATCTACGACCAAGTAGACTGTCATCAAAACCACGAAATGTGTCTAGCATAGAATGACAAATCTTAGTAATCTACGACAATCTGTCATCAAAACCACGAAATGTGTCTAGCATAGAATGACAAATCTTAGTAATCTACGACCAAGTAGACTGTCATCAAAACCACTAAATGTGTCTAGCATAGAATGACAAATCTTAGTAATCTACGACCAAGTAGACTGTCATCAAAACCACGAAATGTGTCTAGCATAGAATGACAAATCTTAGTAATCTACGACCAAGTAGACTGTCATCAAAACCACTAAATGTGTCTAGCATATAATGACAAATCTTAGTAATCTACGACCAAGTAGACTGTCATCAAAACCACGAAATGTGTCTAGCATAGAATGACAAATCTTAGTAATCTACGACAGTCTGTCATCAAAACCACGAAATGTGTCTAGCATAGAATGACAAATCTTAGTAATCTACGACCAAGTAGACTGTCATCAAAACCACTAAATGTGTCTTGCATAGAATGACAAATCTTAGTAATCTACGACCAAGTAGACTGTTATCAAAACAACGAAATGTGTCTAGCATAGAATGACAAATCTTAGTAATCTACGACCAAGTAGACTGTCATCAAAACCACTAAATGTGTCTAGCATAGAATGACAAATCTTAGTAATCTACGACCACGTAGACTGTCATCAAAACCACGAAATGTGTCTAGCATAGAATGACAAATCTTAGTAATCTACGACAGACTGTCATCAAAACCACGAAATGTGTCTAGCAGCATAGAATGACAAATCTTAGTAATCTACGAAAGACTGTCATCAAAACCACGAAATGTGTCTATCATAGAATGACAAATCTTAGTAATCTACGACCAAGTAGACTGTCATCAAAACCACGAAATGTGTCTAGCATAGCATGACAAATCTTATTAATCTACGACAGACTGTCAACAAAACCACGAAATGTGTCTAGCATAGAATGACAAATCTTAGTAATCTACGACCAAGTAGACTGTCATCAAAACCACGAAATGTGTCTAGCATAGAATGACAAATCTTAGTAATCTACGACCAAGTAGACTGTCATCAAAACCACGAAATGTGTCTAGCATAGAATGACAAATCTTAGTAATCTACGACAGTCTGTCATCAAAACCACGAAATGTGTCTAGCATAGAATGACAAATCTTAGTAATCTACGACCAAGTAGACTGTCATCAAAACCACTAAATGTGTCTAGCATAGAATGACAAATCTTAGTAATCTACGACCAAGTAGACTGTCATCAAAACCACGAAATGTGTCTAGCATAGAATGACAAATCTTAGTAATCTACGACCAAGTAGACTGTCATCAAAACCACTAAATGTGTCTAGCATAGAATGACAAATCTTAGTAATCTACGACCAAGTAGACTGTCATCAAAACCACGAAATGTGTCTAGCATAGCATGACAAATCTTAGTAATCTACGAAAGACTCATCAAAACCACGAAATGTGTCTAGCATAGAATGACAAATCTTAGTAATCTACGACAGACTGTCATCAAAACCACGAAATGTGTCTAGCAGCATAGAATGACAAATCTTAGTAATCTACGAAAGACTGTCATCAAAACCACGAAATGTGTCTAGCATAGAATGACAAATCTTATTAATCTACGACAGACTGTCATCAAAACCACGAAATGTGTCTAGCATAGCATGACAAATCTTAGTAATCTACGAAAGACTGTCATCAAAACCACGAAATGTGTCTAGCATAGAATGACAAATCTTAGTAATCTACGACCAAGTAGACTGTCATCAAAACCACGAAATGTGTCTAGCATAGCATGACAAATCTTAGTAATCTACGACAGACTGTCATAAAAACTACGAAATGTGTCTAGCATAGAATGACAAATCTTAGTAATCTACGACCAAGTAGACTGTCATCAAAACCACGAAATGTGTCTAGCATAGCATGATAAATCTTAGTAATCTACGACAGACTGTCATGAAAACCACGAAATGTGTCTAGCAGAGAATGACAAATCTTAGTAATCTACGACCAAGTAGACTGTCATCAAAACCACTAAATGTGTCTAGCATAGCATGACAAAACTTATTAATCTACGACAGACTGTCAACAAAACCACGAAATGTGTCTAGCATAGAATGACAAATCTTAGTAATATACGACCAAGTAGACTGTCATCAAAACCACGAAATGTGTCTAGCATAGAATGACAAATCTTAGTAATCTACGAAAGACTGTCATCAAAACCACGAAATGTGTCTAGCATAGAATGACAAATCTTAGTAATCTACGACCAAGTAGACTGTCATCAAAACCACGAAATGTGTCTAGCATAGCATGACAAATCTTAGTAATCTACGACAGACTGTCATAAAAACCACGAAATGTGTCTAGCATAGAATGACAAATCTTAGTAATCTACGACCACGTAGACTGTCATCAAAACCACGAAATGTGTCTAGCATAGAATGACAAATCTTAGTAATCTACGACCAAGTAGACTGTCATCAAAACCACGAAATGTGTCTAGCATAGCATGACAAATCTTAGTAATCTACGAAAGACTCATCAAAACCACGAAATGTGTCTAGCATAGAATGACAAATCTTAGTAATCTACGACAGACTGTCATCAAAACCACGAAATGTGTCTAGCAGCATAGAATGACAAATCTTAGTAATCTACGAAAGACTGTCATCAAAACCACGAAATGTGTCTAGCATAGAATGACAAATCTTATTAATCTACGACAGACTGTCATCAAAACCACGAAATGTGTCTAGCATAGCATGACAAATCTTAGTAATCTACGAAAGACTGTCATCAAAACCACGAAATGTGTCTAGCATAGAATGACAAATCTTAGTAATCTACGACCAAGTAGACTGTCATCAAAACCACGAAATGTGTCTAGCATAGCATGACAAATCTTAGTAATCTACGACAGACTGTCATAAAAACTACGAAATGTGTCTAGCATAGAATGACAAATCTTAGTAATCTACGACCAAGTAGACTGTCATCAAAACCACGAAATGTGTCTAGCATAGCATGATAAATCTTAGTAATCTACGACAGACTGTCATGAAAACCACGAAATGTGTCTAGCAGAGAATGACAAATCTTAGTAATCTACGACCAAGTAGACTGTCATCAAAACCACTAAATGTGTCTAGCATAGCATGACAAAACTTATTAATCTACGACAGACTGTCAACAAAACCACGAAATGTGTCTAGCATAGAATGACAAATCTTAGTAATATACGACCAAGTAGACTGTCATCAAAACCACGAAATGTGTCTAGCATAGAATGACAAATCTTAGTAATCTACGAAAGACTGTCATCAAAACCACGAAATGTGTCTAGCATAGAATGACAAATCTTAGTAATCTACGACCAAGTAGACTGTCATCAAAACCACGAAATGTGTCTAGCATAGCATGACAAATCTTAGTAATCTACGACAGACTGTCATAAAAACCACGAAATGTGTCTAGCATAGAATGACAAATCTTAGTAATCTACGACAGACTGCCATCAAAACCACGAAATGTGTCTAGCAGAGAATGACAAATCTTAGTAATCTACGACCAAGTAGACTGTCATCAAAACCACGAAATGTGTCTAGCATAGAATGACAAATCTTAGTAATCTACGAAAGACTGTCATCAAAACCACGAAATGTGTTTAGCATAGAATGACAAATCTTAGTAATCTACGACCAAGTAGACTGTCATCAAAACCACTAAATGTGTCTAGCATAGCATGACAAATCTTATTAATCTACGACAGACTGTCAACAAAACCACGAAATGTGTCTAGCATAGAATGACAAATCTTAGTAATCTACGACCAAGTAGACTGTCATCAAAACCACGAAATGTGTCTAGCATAGAATGACAAATCTTAGTAATCTACGACCAAGTAGACTGTCATCAAAACCACGAAATGTGTCTAGCATAGAATGACAAATCTTAGTAATCTACGACAGTCTGTCATCAAAACCACGAAATGTGTCTAGCATAGAATGACAAATCTTAGTAATCTACGACCAAGTAGACTGTCATCAAAACCACTAAATGTGTCTAGCATAGAATGACAAATCTTAGTAATCTACGACCAAGTAGACTGTCATCAAAACCACGAAATGTGTCTAGCATAGAATGACAAATCTTAGTAATCTACGACCAAGTAGACTGTCATCAAAACCACTAAATGTGTCTAGCATAGAATGACAAATCTTAGTAATCTACGACCAAGTAGACTGTCATCAAAACCACGAAATGTGTCTAGCATAGCATGACAAATCTTAGTAATCTACGAAAGACTCATCAAAACCACGAAATGTGTCTAGCATAGAATGACAAATCTTAGTAATCTACGACAGACTGTCATCAAAACCACGAAATGTGTCTAGCAGCATAGAATGACAAATCTTAGTAATCTACGAAAGACTGTCATCAAAACCACGAAATGTGTCTAGCATAGAATGACAAATCTTATTAATCTACGACAGACTGTCATCAAAACCACGAAATGTGTCTAGCATAGCATGACAAATCTTAGTAATCTACGAAAGACTGTCATCAAAACCACGAAATGTGTCTAGCATAGAATGACAAATCTTAGTAATCTACGACCAAGTAGACTGTCATCAAAACCACGAAATGTGTCTAGCATAGCATGACAAATCTTAGTAATCTACGACAGACTGTCATAAAAACCACGAAATGTGTCTAGCATAGAATGACAAATCTTAGTAATCTACGACAGACTGTCATAAAAACCACGAAATGTGTCTAGCATAGAATGACAAATCTTAGTAATCTACGACCAAGTAGACTGTCATCAAAACCACGAAATGTGTCTAGCATAGCATGATAAATCTTAGTAATCTACGACAGACTGTCATCAAAACCACGAAATGTGTCTAGCATAGATTGACAAATCTTAGTAATCTACGATAGACTGCCATCAAAACCACGAAATGTGTCTAGCAGAGAATGACAAATCTTAGTAATCTACGACCAAGTAGACTGTCATCAAAACCACGAAATGTGTCTAGCATAGAATGACAAATCTTAGTAATCTACGAAAGACTGTCATCAAAACCACGAAATGTGTCTAGCATAGAATGACAAATCTTAGTAATCTACGACCAAGTAGACTGTCATCAAAACCACGAAATGTGTCTAGCATAGAATGACAAATCTTAGTAATCTACGACCAAGTAGACTGTCATCAAAACCACGAAATGTGTCTAGCATAGCATGACAAATCTTAGTAATCTACGACAGACTGTCATAAAAACCACGAAATGTGTCTAGCATAGAATGACAAATCTTAGTAATCTACGACAGACTGCCATCAAAACCACGAAATGTGTCTAGCAGAAAATGACAAATCTTAGTAATCTACGACCAAGTAGACTGTCATCAAAACCACGAAATGTGTCTAGCATAGAATGACAAATCTTAGTAATCTACGAAAGACTGTCATCAAAACCACGAAATGTGTTTAGCATAGAATGACAAATCTTAGTAATCTACGACCAAGTAGACTGTCATCAAAACCACTAAATGTGTCTAGCATAGCATGACAAATCTTATTAATCTACGACAGACTGTCAACAAAACCACGAAATGTGTCTAGCATAGAATGACAAATCTTAGTAATCTACGACCAAGTAGACTGTCATCAAAACCACGAAATGTGTCTAGCATAGAATGACAAATCTTAGTAATCTACGACCAAGTAGACTGTCATCAAAACCACGAAATGTGTCTAGCATAGAATGACAAATCTTAGTAATCTACGACAATCTGTCATCAAAACCACGAAATGTGTCTAGCATAGAATGACAAATCTTAGTAATCTACGACCAAGTAGACTGTCATCAAAACCACTAAATGTGTCTAGCATAGAATGACAAATCTTAGTAATCTACGACCAAGTAGACTGTCATCAAAACCACGAAATGTGTCTAGCATAGAATGACAAATCTTAGTAATCTACGACCAAGTAGACTGTCATCAAAACCACTAAATGTGTCTAGCATATAATGACAAATCTTAGTAATCTACGACCAAGTAGACTGTCATCAAAACCACGAAATGTGTCTAGCATAGAATGACAAATCTTAGTAATCTACGACAGTCTGTCATCAAAACCACGAAATGTGTCTAGCATAGAATGACAAATCTTAGTAATCTACGACCAAGTAGACTGTCATCAAAACCACTAAATGTGTCTTGCATAGAATGACAAATCTTAGTAATCTACGACCAAGTAGACTGTTATCAAAACAACGAAATGTGTCTAGCATAGAATGACAAATCTTAGTAATCTACGACCAAGTAGACTGTCATCAAAACCACTAAATGTGTCTAGCATAGAATGACAAATCTTAGTAATCTACGACCACGTAGACTGTCATCAAAACCACGAAATGTGTCTAGCATAGAATGACAAATCTTAGTAATCTACGACAGACTGTCATCAAAACCACGAAATGTGTCTAGCAGCATAGAATGACAAATCTTAGTAATCTACGAAAGACTGTCATCAAAACCACGAAATGTGTCTATCATAGAATGACAAATCTTAGTAATCTACGACCAAGTAGACTGTCATCAAAACCACGAAATGTGTCTAGCATAGCATGACAAATCTTATTAATCTACGACAGACTGTCAACAAAACCACGAAATGTGTCTAGCATAGAATGACAAATCTTAGTAATCTACGACCAAGTAGACTGTCATCAAAACCACGAAATGTGTCTAGCATAGAATGACAAATCTTAGTAATCTACGACCAAGTAGACTGTCATCAAAACCACGAAATGTGTCTAGCATAGAATGACAAATCTTAGTAATCTACGACAGTCTGTCATCAAAACCACGAAATGTGTCTAGCATAGAATGACAAATCTTAGTAATCTACGACCAAGTAGACTGTCATCAAAACCACTAAATGTGTCTAGCATAGAATGACAAATCTTAGTAATCTACGACCAAGTAGACTGTCATCAAAACCACGAAATGTGTCTAGCATAGAATGACAAATCTTAGTAATCTACGACCAAGTAGACTGTCATCAAAACCACTAAATGTGTCTAGCATAGAATGACAAATCTTAGTAATCTACGACCAAGTAGACTGTCATCAAAACCACGAAATGTGTCTAGCATAGCATGACAAATCTTAGTAATCTACGAAAGACTCATCAAAACCACGAAATGTGTCTAGCATAGAATGACAAATCTTAGTAATCTACGACAGACTGTCATCAAAACCACGAAATGTGTCTAGCAGCATAGAATGACAAATCTTAGTAATCTACGAAAGACTGTCATCAAAACCACGAAATGTGTCTAGCATAGAATGACAAATCTTATTAATCTACGACAGACTGTCATCAAAACCACGAAATGTGTCTAGCATAGCATGACAAATCTTAGTAATCTACGAAAGACTGTCATCAAAACCACGAAATGTGTCTAGCATAGAATGACAAATCTTAGTAATCTACGACCAAGTAGACTGTCATCAAAACCACGAAATGTGTCTAGCATAGCATGACAAATCTTAGTAATCTACGACAGACTGTCATAAAAACTACGAAATGTGTCTAGCATAGAATGACAAATCTTAGTAATCTACGACCAAGTAGACTGTCATCAAAACCACGAAATGTGTCTAGCATAGCATGATAAATCTTAGTAATCTACGACAGACTGTCATGAAAACCACGAAATGTGTCTAGCAGAGAATGACAAATCTTAGTAATCTACGACCAAGTAGACTGTCATCAAAACCACTAAATGTGTCTAGCATAGCATGACAAAACTTATTAATCTACGACAGACTGTCAACAAAACCACGAAATGTGTCTAGCATAGAATGACAAATCTTAGTAATATACGACCAAGTAGACTGTCATCAAAACCACGAAATGTGTCTAGCATAGAATGACAAATCTTAGTAATCTACGAAAGACTGTCATCAAAACCACGAAATGTGTCTAGCATAGAATGACAAATCTTAGTAATCTACGACCAAGTAGACTGTCATCAAAACCACGAAATGTGTCTAGCATAGCATGACAAATCTTAGTAATCTACGACAGACTGTCATAAAAACCACGAAATGTGTCTAGCATAGAATGACAAATCTTAGTAATCTACGACAGACTGCCATCAAAACCACGAAATGTGTCTAGCAGAGAATGACAAATCTTAGTAATCTACGACCAAGTAGACTGTCATCAAAACCACGAAATGTGTCTAGCATAGAATGACAAATCTTAGTAATCTACGAAAGACTGTCATCAAAACCACGAAATGTGTTTAGCATAGAATGACAAATCTTAGTAATCTACGACCAAGTAGACTGTCATCAAAACCACTAAATGTGTCTAGCATAGCATGACAAATCTTATTAATCTACGACAGACTGTCAACAAAACCACGAAATGTGTCTAGCATAGAATGACAAATCTTAGTAATCTACGACCAAGTAGACTGTCATCAAAACCACGAAATGTGTCTAGCATAGAATGACAAATCTTAGTAATCTACGACCAAGTAGACTGTCATCAAAACCACGAAATGTGTCTAGCATAGAATGACAAATCTTAGTAATCTACGACAGTCTGTCATCAAAACCACGAAATGTGTCTAGCATAGAATGACAAATCTTAGTAATCTACGACCAAGTAGACTGTCATCAAAACCACTAAATGTGTCTAGCATAGAATGACAAATCTTAGTAATCTACGACCAAGTAGACTGTCATCAAAACCACGAAATGTGTCTAGCATAGAATGACAAATCTTAGTAATCTACGACCAAGTAGACTGTCATCAAAACCACTAAATGTGTCTAGCATAGAATGACAAATCTTAGTAATCTACGACCAAGTAGACTGTCATCAAAACCACGAAATGTGTCTAGCATAGCATGACAAATCTTAGTAATCTACGAAAGACTCATCAAAACCACGAAATGTGTCTAGCATAGAATGACAAATCTTAGTAATCTACGACAGACTGTCATCAAAACCACGAAATGTGTCTAGCAGCATAGAATGACAAATCTTAGTAATCTACGAAAGACTGTCATCAAAACCACGAAATGTGTCTAGCATAGAATGACAAATCTTATTAATCTACGACAGACTGTCATCAAAACCACGAAATGTGTCTAGCATAGCATGACAAATCTTAGTAATCTACGAAAGACTGTCATCAAAACCACGAAATGTGTCTAGCATAGAATGACAAATCTTAGTAATCTACGACCAAGTAGACTGTCATCAAAACCACGAAATGTGTCTAGCATAGCATGACAAATCTTAGTAATCTACGACAGACTGTCATAAAAACCACGAAATGTGTCTAGCATAGAATGACAAATCTTAGTAATCTACGACAGACTGTCATAAAAACCACGAAATGTGTCTAGCATAGAATGACAAATCTTAGTAATCTACGACCAAGTAGACTGTCATCAAAACCACGAAATGTGTCTAGCATAGCATGATAAATCTTAGTAATCTACGACAGACTGTCATCAAAACCACGAAATGTGTCTAGCATAGATTGACAAATCTTAGTAATCTACGATAGACTGCCATCAAAACCACGAAATGTGTCTAGCATAGAATGACAAATCTTAGTAATCTATGACCAAGTAGACTGTCATCAAAACCACGAAATGTGTCTAGCATAGCATGACAAATCTTAGTAATATACGACAGACTGTCATAAAAACCACGAAATGTGTCTAGCATAGAATGACAAATCTTAGTAATCTACGACAGACTGCCATCAAAACCACGAAATGTGTCTAGCATAGCATAACAAATCTTAGTAATCTACGAAAGACTGTCATCAAAACCACGAAATGTGTCTAGCATAGAATGACAAATCTTAGTAATCTACGACCAAGTAGACTGTCATCAAAACCACGAAATGTGTCTAGCATAGAATGACAAATCTTATTAATCTACGACAGACTGTCATCAAAACCACGAAATGTGTCTAGCATAGCATGACAAATCTTAGTAATCTACGAAAGACTGTCATCAAAACCACGAAATGTGTCTAGCATAGAATGACAAATCTTAGTAATCTACGACCAAGTAGACTGTCATCAAAACCACGAAATGTGTCTAGCATAGCATGACAAATCTTAGTAATCTACGACAGACTGTCATAAAAACCACGAAATGTGTCTAGCATAGAATGACAAATCTTAGTAATCTACGACAGACTGTCATAAAAACCACGAAATGTGTCTAGCATAGAATGACAAATCTTAGTAATCTACGACCAAGTAGACTGTCATCAAAACCACGAAATGTGTCTAGCATAGCATGATAAATCTTAGTAATCTACGACAGACTGTCATCAAAACCACGAAATGTGTCTAGCATAGATTGACAAATCTTAGTAATCTACGATAGACTGCCATCAAAACCACGAAATGTGTCTAGCATAGAATGACAAATCTTAGTAATCTATGACCAAGTAGACTGTCATCAAAACCACGAAATGTGTCTAGCATAGCATGACAAATCTTAGTAATCTACGACAGACTGTCATAAAAACCACGAAATGTGTCTAGCATAGAATGACAAATCTTAGTAATCTACGACAGACTGCCATCAAAACCACGAAATGTGTCTAGCATAGCATAACAAATCTTAGTAATCTACGACAGACTGTCATAAAAACCACGAAATGTGTCTAGCATAGAATGACAAATCTTAGTAATCTACGACCAAGTAGACTGTCATCAAAACCACGAAATGTGTCTAGCATAGCATGATAAATCTTAGTAATCTACGACAGACTGTCATCAAAACCACGAAATGTGTCTAGCATAGATTGACAAATCTTAGTAATCTACGATAGACTGCCATCAAAACCACGAAATATGTCTAGCAGAGAATGACAAATCTTAGTAATCTACGACCAAGTAGACTGTCATCAAAACCACTAAATGTGTCTAGCATAGAATGACAAATCTTAGTAATCTACGAAAGACTGTCATCAAAACCACGAAATGTGTCTAGCATAGAATGACAAATCTTAGTAATCTACGACCAAGTAGACTGTCATCAAAACCACGAAATGTGTCTAGCATAGCATGACAAATCTTAGTAATCTACGACAGACTGTCATAAAAACCACGAAATGTGTCTAGCATAGAATGACAAATCTTAGTAATCTACGACAGACTGCCATCAAAACCACGAAATGTGTCTAGCAGAGAATGACAAATCTTAGTAATCTACGACCAAGTAGACTGTCATCAAAACCACGAAATGTGTCTAGCATAGAATGACAAATCTTAGTAATCTACGAAAGACTGTCATCAAAACCACGAAATGTGTCTAGCATAGAATGACAAATCTTAGTAATCTACGACCAAGTAGACTGTCATCAAAACCACGAAATGTGTCTAGCATAGCATGACAAATCTTAGTAATCTACGACAGACTGTCATAAAAACCACGAAATGTGTCTAGCATAGAATGACAAATCTTAGTAATCTACGACAGACTGTCATCAAAACCACGAAATGTATCTAGCATAGCATAACAAATCTTAGTAATCTACGAAAGACTGTCATCAAAACCACGAAATGTGTCTAGCATAGAATGACAAATCTTAGTAATCTACGACCAAGTAGACTGTCATCAAAACCACGAAATGTGTCTAGCATAGCATGACAAATCTTAGTAATCTACGACAGACTGTCATAAAAACCACGAAATGTGTCTAGCATAGAATGACAAATCTTAGTAATCTACGACCAAGTAGACTGTCATCAAAACCACGAAATGTGTCTAGCATAGCATGACAAATCTTAGTAATCTACGACAGACTGTCATAAAAACCACGAAATGTGTCTAGCATAGAATGACAAATCTTAGTAATCTACGACAGACTGCCATCAAAACCACGAAATGTGTCTAGCATAGCATAACAAATCTTAGTAATCTACGAAAGACTGTCATCAAAACCACGAAATGTGTCTAGCATAGAATGAAAAATCTTAGTAATCTACGACCAAGTAGACTGTCATCAAAACCACGAATTGTGTCTAGCATAGCATAACAAATCTTAGTAATCTACGACAGACTGTCATAAAAACCACGAAATGTGTCTAGCATAGAATGACAAATCTTAGTAATCTACGACCAAGTAGACTGTCATCAAAACCACGAAATGTGTCTAGCATAGCATGATAAATCTTAGTAATCTACGACAGACTGTCATCAAAACCACTAAATGTGTCTAGCATAGATTGACAAATCTTAGTAATCTACGATAGACTGCCATCAAAACCACGAAATGTGTCTAGCAGAGAATGACAAATCTTAGTAATCTACGACCAAGTAGACTGTCATCAAAACCACGAAATGTGTCTAGCATAGAATGACAAATCTTAGTAATCTACGAAAGACTGTCATCAAAACCACGAAATGTGTCTAGCATAGAATGACAAATCTTAGTAATCTACGACCAAGTAGACTGTCATCAAAACCACGAAATGTGTCTAGCATAGCATGACAAATCTTAGTAATCTACGACAGACTGTCATAAAAACCACGAAATGTGTCTAGCATAGAATGACAAATCTTAGTAATCTACGACAGACTGCCATCAAAACCACGAAATGTGTCTAGCAGAGAATGACAAATCTTAGTAATCTACGACCAAGTAGACTGTCATCAAAACCACGAAATGTGTCTAGCATAGAATGACAAATCTTAGTAATCTACGAAAGACTGTCATCAAAACCACGAAATGTGTCTAGCATAGAATGACAAATCTTAGTAATCTACGACCAAGTAGACTGTCATCAAAACCACGAAATGTGTCTAGCATAGCATGACAAATCTTAGTAATCTACGACAGACTGTCATAAAAACCACGAAATGTGTCTAGCATAGAATGACAAATCTTAGTAATCTACGACAGACTGCCATCAAAACCACGAAATGTATCTAGCATAGCATAACAAATCTTAGTAATCTACGAAAGACTGTCATCAAAACCACGAAATGTGTCTAGCATAGAATGACAAATCTTAGTAATCTACGACCAAGTAGACTGTCATCAAAACCACGAAATGTGTCTAGCATAGCATGACAAATCTTAGTAATCTACGACAGACTGTCATAAAAACCACGAAATGTGTCTAGCATAGAATGACAAATCTTAGTAATCTACGACCAAGTAGACTGTCATCAAAACCACGAAATGTGTCTAGCATAGCATGATAAATCTTAGTAATCTACGACAGACTGTCATCAAAACCACGAAATGTGTCTAGCATAGAATGACAAATCTTAGTAATCTACGACAAACTGCCATCAAAACCACGAAATGTGTCTAGCAGAGAATGACAAATCTTAGTAATCTACGACCAAGTAGACTGTCATCAAAACCACTAAATGTGTCTAGCATAGCATGACAAATCTTATTAATCTACGACAGACTGTCAACAAAACCACGAAATGTGTCTAGCATAGAATGACAAATCTTAGTAATCTACGACCAAGTAGACTGTCATCAAAACCACGAAATGTGTCTAGCATAGAATGACAAATCTTAGTAATCTACGACCAAGTAGACTGTCATCAAAACCACGAAATGTGTCTAGCATAGAATGACAAATCTTAGTAATCTACGACAGTCTGTCATCAAAACCACGAAATGTGTCTAGCATAGAATGACAAATCTTAGTAATCTACGACCAAGTAGACTGTCATCAAAACCACTAAATGTGTCTAGCATAGAATGACAAATCTTAGTAATCTACGACCAAGTAGACTGTCATCAAAACCACGAAATGTGTCTAGCATAGAATGACAAATCTTAGTAATCTACGACCAAGTAGACTGACATCAAAACCACTAAATGTGTCTAGCATAGAATGACAAATCTTAGTAATCTACGACCAAGTAGACTGTCATCAAAACCACGAAATGTGTCTAGCATAGCATGACAAATCTTAGTAATCTACGACCAAGTAGACTGTCATCAAAACCACTAAATGTGTCTAGCATAGAATGACAAATCTTAGTAATCTACGAAAGACTGTCATCAAAACCACGAAATGTGTCTAGCATAGAATGACAAATCTTAGTAATCTACGACCAAGTAGACTGTCATCAAAACCACTAAATGTGTCTAGCATAGAATGACAAATCTTAGTAATCTACGAAAGACTGTCATCAAAACCACGAAATGTGTCTAGCATAGAATGACAAATCTTAGTAATCTACGACCAAGTAGACTGTCATCAAAACCACGAAATGTGTCTAGCATAGCATGACAAATCTTAGTAATCTACGACAGACTGTCATAAAAACCACGAAATGTGTCTAGCATAGAATGACAAATCTTAGTAATCTACGACAGACTGCCATCAAAACCACGAAATGTGTCTAGCAGAGAATGACAAATCTTAGTAATCTACGACCAAGTAGACTGTCATCAAAACCACGAAATGTGTCTAGCATAGAATGACAAATCTTAGTAATCTACGAAAGACTGTCATCAAAACCACGAAATGTGTCTAGCATAGAATGACAAATCTTAGTAATCTACGACCAAGTAGACTGTCATCAAAACCACGAAATGTGTCTAGCATAGCATGACAAATCTTAGTAATCTACGACAGACTGTCATAAAAACCACGAAATGTGTCTAGCATAGAATGACAAATCTTAGTAATCTACGACAGACTGCCATCAAAACCACGAAATGTATCTAGCATAGCATAACAAATCTTAGTAATCTACGAAAGACTGTCATCAAAACCACGAAATGTGTCTAGCATAGAATGACAAATCTTAGTAATCTACGACCAAGTAGACTGTCATCAAAACCACGAAATGTGTCTAGCATAGCATGACAAATCTTAGTAATCTACGACAGACTGTCATAAAAACCACGAAATGTGTCTAGCATAGAATGACAAATCTTAGTAATCTACGACCAAGTAGACTGTCATCAAAACCACGAAATGTGTCTAGCATAGCATGACAAATCTTAGTAATCTACGACAGACTGTCATAAAAACCACGAAATGTGTCTAGCATAGAATGACAAATCTTAGTAATCTACGACAGACTGCCATCAAAACCACGAAATGTGTCTAGCATAGCATAACAAATCTTAGTAATCTACGAAAGACTGTCATCAAAACCACGAAATGTGTCTAGCATAGAATGAAAAATCTTAGTAATCTACGACCAAGTAGACTGTCATCAAAACCACGAATTGTGTCTAGCATAGCATAACAAATCTTAGTAATCTACGACAGACTGTCATAAAAACCACGAAATGTGTCTAGCATAGAATGACAAATCTTAGTAATCTACGACCAAGTAGACTGTCATCAAAACCACGAAATGTGTCTAGCATAGCATGATAAATCTTAGTAATCTACGACAGACTGTCATCAAAACCACTAAATGTGTCTAGCATAGATTGACAAATCTTAGTAATCTACGATAGACTGCCATCAAAACCACGAAATGTGTCTAGCAGAGAATGACAAATCTTAGTAATCTACGACCAAGTAGACTGTCATCAAAACCACGAAATGTGTCTAGCATAGAATGACAAATCTTAGTAATCTACGAAAGACTGTCATCAAAACCACGAAATGTGTCTAGCATAGAATGACAAATCTTAGTAATCTACGACCAAGTAGACTGTCATCAAAACCACGAAATGTGTCTAGCATAGCATGACAAATCTTAGTAATCTACGACAGACTGTCATAAAAACCACGAAATGTGTCTAGCATAGAATGACAAATCTTAGTAATCTACGACAGACTGCCATCAAAACCACGAAATGTGTCTAGCAGAGAATGACAAATCTTAGTAATCTACGACCAAGTAGACTGTCATCAAAACCACGAAATGTGTCTAGCATAGAATGACAAATCTTAGTAATCTACGAAAGACTGTCATCAAAACCACGAAATGTGTCTAGCATAGAATGACAAATCTTAGTAATCTACGACCAAGTAGACTGTCATCAAAACCACGAAATGTGTCTAGCATAGCATGACAAATCTTAGTAATCTACGACAGACTGTCATAAAAACCACGAAATGTGTCTAGCATAGAATGACAAATCTTAGTAATCTACGACAGACTGCCATCAAAACCACGAAATGTATCTAGCATAGCATAACAAATCTTAGTAATCTACGAAAGACTGTCATCAAAACCACGAAATGTGTCTAGCATAGAATGACAAATCTTAGTAATCTACGACCAAGTAGACTGTCATCAAAACCACGAAATGTGTCTAGCATAGCATGACAAATCTTAGTAATCTACGACAGACTGTCATAAAAACCACGAAATGTGTCTAGCATAGAATGACAAATCTTAGTAATCTACGACCAAGTAGACTGTCATCAAAACCACGAAATGTGTCTAGCATAGCATGATAAATCTTAGTAATCTACGACAGACTGTCATCAAAACCACGAAATGTGTCTAGCATAGAATGACAAATCTTAGTAATCTACGACAAACTGCCATCAAAACCACGAAATGTGTCTAGCAGAGAATGACAAATCTTAGTAATCTACGACCAAGTAGACTGTCATCAAAACCACTAAATGTGTCTAGCATAGCATGACAAATCTTATTAATCTACGACAGACTGTCAACAAAACCACGAAATGTGTCTAGCATAGAATGACAAATCTTAGTAATCTACGACCAAGTAGACTGTCATCAAAACCACGAAATGTGTCTAGCATAGAATGACAAATCTTAGTAATCTACGACCAAGTAGACTGTCATCAAAACCACGAAATGTGTCTAGCATAGAATGACAAATCTTAGTAATCTACGACAGTCTGTCATCAAAACCACGAAATGTGTCTAGCATAGAATGACAAATCTTAGTAATCTACGACCAAGTAGACTGTCATCAAAACCACTAAATGTGTCTAGCATAGAATGACAAATCTTAGTAATCTACGACCAAGTAGACTGTCATCAAAACCACGAAATGTGTCTAGCATAGAATGACAAATCTTAGTAATCTACGACCAAGTAGACTGACATCAAAACCACTAAATGTGTTTAGCATAGAATGACAAATCTTAGTAATCTACGACCAAGTAGACTGTCATCAAAACCACGAAATGTGTCTAGCATAGCATGACAAATCTTAGTAATCTACGACCAAGTAGACTGTCATCAAAACCACGAAATGTGTCTAGCATAGCATGATAAATCTTAGTAATCTACGACAGACTGTCATCAAAACCACGAAATGTGTCTAGCATAGATTGACAAATCTTAGTAATCTACGATAGACTGCCATCAAAACCACGAAATGTGTCTAGCAGAGAATGACAAATCTTAGTAATCTACGACCAAGTAGACTGTCATCAAAACCACTAAATGTGTCTAGCATAGAATGACAAATCTTAGTAATCTACGAAAGACTGTCATCAAAACCACGAAATGTGTCTAGCATAGAATGACAAATCTTAGTAATCTACGACCAAGTAGACTGTCATCAAAACCACGAAATGTGTCTAGCATAGCATGACAAATCTTAGTAATCTACGACAGACTGTCATAAAAACCACGAAATGTGTCTAGCATAGAATGACAAATCTTAGTAATCTACGACAGACTGCCATCAAAACCACGAAATGTATCTAGCATAGCATAACAAATCTTAGTAATCTACGAAAGACTGTCATCAAAACCACGAAATGTGTCTAGCATAGAATGACAAATCTTAGTAATCTACGACCAAGTAGACTGTCATCAAAACCACGAAATGTGTCTAGCATAGCATGACAAATCTTAGTAATCTACGACAGACTGTCATAAAAACCACGAAATGTGTCTAGCATAGAATGACAAATCTTAGTAATCTACGACCAAGTAGACTGTCATCAAAACCACGAAATGTGTCTAGCATAGCATGATAAATCTTAGTAATCTACGACAGACTGTCATCAAAACCACGAAATGTGTCTAGCATAGAATGACAAATCTTAGTAATCTACGACAAACTGCCATCAAAACCACGAAATGTGTCTAGCAGAGAATGACAAATCTTAGTAATCTACGACCAAGTAGACTGTCATCAAAACCACTAAATGTGTCTAGCATAGCATGACAAATCTTATTAATCTACGACAGACTGTCAACAAAACCACGAAATGTGTCTAGCATAGAATGACAAATCTTAGTAATCTACGACCAAGTAGACTGTCATCAAAACCACGAAATGTGTCTAGCATAGAATGACAAATCTTAGTAATCTACGACCAAGTAGACTGTCATCAAAACCACGAAATGTGTCTAGCATAGAATGACAAATCTTAGTAATCTACGACAGTCTGTCATCAAAACCACGAAATGTGTCTAGCATAGAATGACAAATCTTAGTAATCTACGACCAAGTAGACTGTCATCAAAACCACTAAATGTGTCTAGCATAGAATGACAAATCTTAGTAATCTACGACCAAGTAGACTGTCATCAAAACCACGAAATGTGTCTAGCATAGAATGACAAATCTTAGTAATCTACGACCAAGTAGACTGTCATCAAAACCACTAAATGTGTCTAGCATAGAATGACAAATCTTAGTAATCTACGACCAAGTAGACTGTCATCAAAACCACGAAATGTGTCTAGCATAGCATGACAAATCTTAGTAATCTACGAAAGACTCATCAAAACCACGAAATGTGTCTAGCATAGAATGACAAATCTTAGTAATCTACGACAGACTGTCATCAAAACCACGAAATGTGTCTAGCAGCATAGAATGACAAATCTTAGTAATCTACGAAAGACTGTCATCAAAACCACGAAATGTGTCTAGCATAGAATGACAAATCTTAGTAATCTACGACCAAGTAGACTGTCATCAAAACCACGAAATGTGTCTAGCATAGCATGACAAATCTTAGTAATCTACGACAGACTGTCATAAAAACCACTAAATGTGTCTAGCATAGAATGACAAATCTTAGTAATCTACGACCAAGTAGACTGTCATCAAAACCACGAAATGTGTCTAGCATAGCATGATAAATCTTAATAATATACGACAGACTGTCATCAAAACCACGAAATGTGTCTAGCATAGAATGACAAATCTTAGTAATCTACGATAGACTGCCATCAAAACCACGAAATGTGTCTAGCAGAGAATGACAAATCTTAGTAATCTACGACCAAGTAGACTGTCATCAAAACCACTAAATGTGTCTAGCATAGCATGACAAATCTTATTAATCTACGACAGACTGTCAACAAAACCACGAAATGTGTCTAGCATAGAATGACAAATCTTAGTAATCTACGACCAAGTAGACTGTCATCAAAACCACGAAATGTGTCTAGCATAGAATGACAAATCTTAGTAATCTACGAAAGACTGTCATCAAAACCACGAAATGTGTCTAGCATAGAATGACAAATCTTAGTAATCTACGACCAAGTAGACTGTCATCAAAATCACGAAATGTGTCTAGCATAGCATGACAAATCTTAGTAATCTACGACAGACTGTCATAAAAACCACGAAATGTGTCTAGCATAGAATGACAAATCTTAGTAATCTACGACCAAGTAGACTGTCATCAAAACCACGAAATGTGTCTAGCATAGCATGATAAATCTTAGTAATCTACGATAGACTGTCATCAAAACCACGAAATGTGTCTAGCATAGAATGACAAATCTTAGTAATCTACGACAGACTGCCATCAAAACCACGAAATGTGTCTAGCACAGAATGACAAATCTTAGTAATCTATGACCAAGTAGACTGTCATCAAAACCACGAAATGTGTCTAGCATAGCATGACAAATCTTAGTAATCTACGACAGACTGTCATAAAAACCACGAAATGTGTCTAGCATAGAATGACAAATCTTAGTAATCTACGACCAAGTAGACTGTCATCAAAACCACGAAATGTGTCTAGCATAGAATGATAAATCTTAGTAATCTACGACAGACTGTCATCAAAACCACGAAATGTGTCTAGCATAGAATGACAAATCTTAGTAATCTACGATAGACTGCCATCAAAACCACGAAATGTGTCTAGCAGAGAATGACAAATCTTAATAATCTACGACCAAGTAGACTGTCATCAAAACCACTAAATGTGTCTAGCATAGCATGACAAATCTTATTAATCTACGACAGACTGTCAACAAAACCACGAAATGTGTCTAGCATAGAATGACAAATCTTAGTAATCTACGACCAAGTAGACTGTCATCAAAACCACGAAATGTGTCTAGCATAGAATGACAAATCTTAGTAATCTACGAAAGACTGTCATCAAAACCACGAAATGTGTCTAGCAAAGAATGACAAATCTTAGTAATCTACGACCAAGTAGACTGTCATCAAAATCACGAAATGTGTCTAGCATAGCATGACAAATCTTAGTAATCTACGACAGACTGTCATAAAAACCACGAAATGTGTCTAGCATAGAATGACAAATCTTAGTAATCTACGACCAAGTAGACTGTCATCAAAATCACGAAATGTGTCTAGCATAGCATGACAAATCTAATTAATCTACGACAGACTGTCAACAAAACCACGAAATGTGTCTAGCATAGAATGACAAATCTTAGTAATCTACGACCAAGTAGACTGTCATCAAAACCACGAAATGTGTCTAGCATAGAATGACAAATCTTAGTAATCTACGACCAAGTAGACTGTCATCAAAACCACGAAATGTGTCTAGCATAGAATGACAAATCTTAGTAATCTACGACAGTCTGTCATCAAAACCACGAAATGTGTCTAGCATAGAATGACAAATCTTAGTAATCTACGACCAAGTAGACTGTCATCAAAACCACTAAATGTGTCTAGCATAGAATGACAAATCTTAGTAATCTACGACCAAGTAGACTGTCATCAAAACCACGAAATGTGTCTAGCATAGAATGACAAATCTTAGTAATCTACGACCAAGTAGACTGTCATCAAAACCACTAAATGTGTCTAGCATAGAATGACAAATCTTAGTAATCTACGACCAAGTAGACTGTCATCAAAACCACGAAATGTGTCTAGCATAGCATGACAAATCTTAGTAATCTACGAAAGACTCATCAAAACCACGAAATGTGTCTAGCATAGAATGACAAATCTTAGTAATCTACGACAGACTGTCATCAAAACCACGAAATGTGTCTAGCAGCATAGAATGACAAATCTTAGTAATCTACGAAAGACTGTCATCAAAACCACGAAATGTGTCTAGCATAGAATGACAAATCTTATTAATCTACGACAGACTGTCATCAAAACCACGAAATGTGTCTAGCATAGCATGACAAATCTTAGTAATCTACGAAAGACTGTCATCAAAACCACGAAATGTGTCTAGCATAGAATGACAAATCTTAGTAATCTACGACCAAGTAGACTGTCATCAAAACCACGAAATGTGTCTAGCATAGCATGACAAATCTTAGTAATCTACGACAGACTGTCATAAAAACCACGAAATGTGTCTAGCATAGAATGACAAATCTTAGTAATCTACGACAGACTGTCATAAAAACCACGAAATGTGTCTAGCATAGAATGACAAATCTTAGTAATCTACGACAGACTGCCATCAAAACCACGAAATGTGTCTAGCAGAGAATGACAAATCTTAGTAATCTACGACCAAGTAGACTGTCATCAAAACCACGAAATGTGTCTAGCATAGAATGACAAATCTTAGTAATCTACGAAAGACTGTCATCAAAACCACGAAATGTGTCTAGCATAGAATGACAAATCTTAGTAATCTATGACCAAGTAGACTGTCATCAAAACCACGAAATGTGTCTAGCATAGCATGACAAATCTTAGTAATCTACGACAGACTGTCATAAAAACCACGAAATGTGTCTAGCATAGAATGACAAATCTTAGTAATCTACGACAGACTGCCATCAAAACCACGAAATGTGTCTAGCATAGCATAACAAATCTTAGTAATCTACGAAAGACTGTCATCAAAACCACGAAATGTGTCTAGCATAGAATGACAAATCTTAGTAATCTACGACCAAGTAGACTGTCATCAAAACCACGAAATGTGTCTAGCATAGCATAACAAATCTTAGTAATCTACGACAGACTGTCATAAAAACCACGAAATGTGTCTAGCATAGAATGACAAATCTTAGTAATCTACGACCAAGTAGACTGTCATCAAAACCACGAAATGTGTCTAGCATAGCATGATAAATCTTAGTAATCTACGACAGACTGTCATCAAAACCACGAAATGTGTCTAGCATAGATTGACAAATCTTAGTAATCTACGATAGACTGCCATCAAAACCACGAAATGTGTCTAGCATAGAATGACAAATCTTAGTAATCTATGACCAAGTAGACTGTCATCAAAACCACGAAATGTGTCTAGCATAGCATGACAAATCTTAGTAATCTACGACAGACTGTCATAAAAACCACGAAATGTGTCTAGCATAGAATGACAAATCTTAGTAATCTACGACAGACTGCCATCAAAACCACGAAATGTGTCTAGCATAGCATAACAAATCTTAGTAATCTACGAAAGACTGTCATCAAAACCACGAAATGTGTCTAGCATAGAATGACAAATCTTAGTAATCTACGACCAAGTAGACTGTCATCAAAACCACGAAATGTGTCTAGCATAGCATAACAAATCTTAGTAATCTACGACAGACTGTCATAAAAACCACGAAATGTGTCTAGCATAGAATGACAAATCTTAGTAATCTACGACCAAGTAGACTGTCATCAAAACCACGAAATGTGTCTAGCATAGCATGATAAATCTTAGTAATCTACGACAGACTGTCATCAAAACCACGAAATGTGTCTAGCATAGATTGACAAATCTTAGTAATCTACGATAGACTGCCATCAAAACCACGAAATGTGTCTAGCAGAGAATGACAAATCTTAGTAATCTACGACCAAGTAGACTGTCATCAAAACCACTAAATGTGTCTAGCATAGAATGACAAATCTTAGTAATCTACGAAAGACTGTCATCAAAACCACGAAATGTGTCTAGCATAGAATGACAAATCTTAGTAATCTACGACCAAGTAGACTGTCATCAAAACCACGAAATGTGTCTAGCATAGAATGACAAATCTTAGTAATCTACGACAGACTGTCATCAAAACCACGAAATGTGTCTAGCAGCATAGAATGACAAATCTTAGTAATCTACGAAAGACTGTCATCAAAACCACGAAATGTGTCTAGCATAGAATGACAAATCTTATTAATCTACGACAGACTGTCATCAAAACCACGAAATGTGTCTAGCATAGCATGACAAATCTTAGTAATCTACGAAAGACTGTCATCAAAACCACGAAATGTGTCTAGCATAGAATGACAAATCTTAGTAATCTACGACCAAGTAGACTGTCATCAAAACCACGAAATGTGTCTAGCATAGCATGACAAATCTTAGTAATCTACGACAGACTGTCATAAAAACCACGAAATGTGTCTAGCATAGAATGACAAATCTTAGTAATCTACGACAGACTGTCATAAAAACCACGAAATGTGTCTAGCATAGAATGACAAATCTTAGTAATCTACGACAGACTGCCATCAAAACCACGAAATGTGTCTAGCAGAGAATGACAAATCTTAGTAATCTACGACAGACTGTCATAAAAACCACGAAATGTGTCTAGCATAGAATGACAAATCTTAGTAATCTACGACAGACTGCCATCAAAACCACGAAATGTGTCTAGCATAGCATAACAAATCTTAGTAATCTACGAAAGACTGTCATCAAAACCACGAAATGTGTCTAGCATAGAATGACAAATCTTAGTAATCTACGACCAAGTAGACTGTCATCAAAACCACGAAATGTGTCTAGCATAGCATAACAAATCTTAGTAATCTACGACAGACTGTCATAAAAACCACGAAATGTGTCTAGCATAGAATGACAAATCTTAGTAATCTACGACCAAGTAGACTGTCATCAAAACCACGAAATGTGTCTAGCATAGCATGATAAATCTTAGTAATCTACGACAGACTGTCATCAAAACCACGAAATGTGTCTAGCATAGATTGACAAATCTTAGTAATCTACGATAGACTGCCATCAAAACCACGAAATGTGTCTAGCATAGAATGACAAATCTTAGTAATCTATGACCAAGTAGACTGTCATCAAAACCACGAAATGTGTCTAGCATAGCATGACAAATCTTAGTAATCTACGACAGACTGTCATAAAAACCACGAAATGTGTCTAGCATAGAATGACAAATCTTAGTAATCTACGACAGACTGCCATCAAAACCACGAAATGTGTCTAGCATAGCATAACAAATCTTAGTAATCTACGAAAGACTGTCATCAAAACCACGAAATGTGTCTAGCATAGAATGACAAATCTTAGTAATCTACGACCAAGTAGACTGTCATCAAAACCACGAAATGTGTCTAGCATAGCATAACAAATCTTAGTAATCTACGACAGACTGTCATAAAAACCACGAAATGTGTCTAGCATAGAATGACAAATCTTAGTAATCTACGACCAAGTAGACTGTCATCAAAACCACGAAATGTGTCTAGCATAGCATGATAAATCTTAGTAATCTACGACAGACTGTCATCAAAACCACGAAATGTGTCTAGCATAGATTGACAAATCTTAGTAATCTACGATAGACTGCCATCAAAACCACGAAATGTGTCTAGCAGAGAATGACAAATCTTAGTAATCTACGACCAAGTAGACTGTCATCAAAACCACTAAATGTGTCTAGCATAGAATGACAAATCTTAGTAATCTACGAAAGACTGTCATCAAAACCACGAAATGTGTCTAGCATAGAATGACAAATCTTAGTAATCTACGACCAAGTAGACTGTCATCAAAACCACGAAATGTGTCTAGCATAGAATGACAAATCTTAGTAATCTACGACAGACTGTCATCAAAACCACGAAATGTGTCTAGCAGCATAGAATGACAAATCTTAGTAATCTACGAAAGACTGTCATCAAAACCACGAAATGTGTCTAGCATAGAATGACAAATCTTATTAATCTACGACAGACTGTCATCAAAACCACTAAATGTGTCTAGCATAGCATGACAAATCTTAGTAATCTACGAAAGACTGTCATCAAAACCACGAAATGTGTCTAGCATAGAATGACAAATCTTAGTAATCTACGACCAAGTAGACTGTCATCAAAACCACGAAATGTGTCTAGCATAGCATGACAAATCTTAGTAATCTACGACAGACTGTCATAAAAACCACGAAATGTGTCTAGCATAGAATGACAAATCTTAGTAATCTACGACAGACTGTCATAAAAACCACGAAATGTGTCTAGCATAGAATGACAAATCTTAGTAATCTACGACAGACTGCCATCAAAACCACGAAATGTGTCTAGCAGAGAATGACAAATCTTAGTAATCTACGACCAAGTAGACTGTCATCAAAACCACGAAATGTGTCTAGCATAGAATGACAAATCTTAGTAATCTACGAAAGACTGTCATCAAAACCACGAAATGTGTCTAGCATAGAATGACAAATCTTAGTAATCTATGACCAAGTAGACTGTCATCAAAACCACGAAATGTGTCTAGCATAGCATGACAAATCTTAGTAATCTACGACAGACTGTCATAAAAACCACGAAATGTGTCTAGCATAGAATGACAAATCTTAGTAATCTACGACAGACTGCCATCAAAACCACGAAATGTGTCTAGCATAGCATAACAAATCTTAGTAATCTACGAAAGACTGTCATCAAAACCACGAAATGTGTCTAGCATAGAATGACAAATCTTAGTAATCTACGACCAAGTAGACTGTCATCAAAACCACGAAATGTGTCTAGCATAGCATAACAAATCTTAGTAATCTACGACAGACTGTCATAAAAACCACGAAATGTGTCTAGCATAGAATGACAAATCTTAGTAATCTACGACCAAGTAGACTGTCATCAAAACCACGAAATGTGTCTAGCATAGCATGATAAATCTTAGTAATCTACGACAGACTGTCATCAAAACCACGAAATGTGTCTAGCATAGATTGACAAATCTTAGTAATCTACGAAAGACTGTCATCAAAACCACGAAATGTGTCTAGCATAGAATGACAAATCTTAGTAATCTACGACCAAGTAGACTGTCATCAAAACCACGAAATGTGTCTAGCATAGCATGACAAATCTTAGTAATCTACGACAGACTGTCATAAAAACCACGAAATGTGTCTAGCATAGAATGACAAATCTTAGTAATCTACGACAGACTGCCATCAAAACCACGAAATGTGTCTAGCAGAGAATGACAAATCTTAGTAATCTACGACCAAGTAGACTGTCATCAAAACCACGAAATGTGTCTAGCATAGAATGACAAATCTTAGTAATCTACGAAAGACTGTCATCAAAACCACGAAATGTGTCTAGCATAGAATGACAAATCTTAGTAATCTACGACCAAGTAGACTGTCATCAAAACCACGAAATGTGTCTAGCATAGCATGACAAATCTTAGTAATCTACGACAGACTGTCATAAAAACCACGAAATGTGTCTAGCATAGAATGACAAATCTTAGTAATCTACGACAGACTGCCATCAAAACCACGAAATGTATCTAGCATAGCATAACAAATCTTAGTAATCTACGAAAGACTGTCATCAAAACCACGAAATGTGTCTAGCATAGAATGACAAATCTTAGTAATCTACGACCAAGTAGACTGTCATCAAAACCACGAAATGTGTCTAGCATAGCATGACAAATCTTAGTAATCTACGACAGACTGTCATAAAAACCACGAAATGTGTCTAGCATAGAATGACAAATCTTAGTAATCTACGACCAAGTAGACTGTCATCAAAACCACGAAATGTGTCTAGCATAGAATGACAAATCTTAGTAATCTACGACAGACTGTCATAAAAACCACGAAATGTGTCTAGCATAGAATGACAAATCTTAGTAATCTACGACAGACTGCCATCAAAACCACGAAATGTGTCTAGCATAGCATAACAAATCTTAGTAATCTACGAAAGACTGTCATCAAAACCACGAAATGTGTCTAGCATAGAATGAAAAATCTTAGTAATCTACGACCAAGTAGACTGTCATCAAAACCACGAAATGTGTCTAGCATAGCATAACAAATCTTAGTAATCTACGACAGACTGTCATAAAAACCACGAAATGTGTCTAGCATAGAATGACAAATCTTAGTAATCTACGACCAAGTAGACTGTCATCAAAACCACGAAATGTGTCTAGCATAGCATGATAAATCTTAGTAATCTACGACAGACTGTCATCAAAACCACTAAATGTGTCTAGCATAGATTGACAAATCTTAGTAATCTACGATAGACTGCCATCAAAACCACGAAATGTGTCTAGCAGAGAATGACAAATCTTAGTAATCTACGACCAAGTAGACTGTCATCAAAACCACTAAATGTGTCTAGCATAGATTGACAAATCTTAGTAATCTACGATAGACTGCCATCAAAACCACGAAATGTGTCTAGCATAGAATGACAAATCTTAGTAATCTATGACCAAGTAGACTGTCATCAAAACCACGAAATGTGTCTAGCATAGCATGACAAATCTTAGTAATCTACGACAGACTGTCATAAAAACCACGAAATGTGTCTAGCATAGAATGACAAATCTTAGTAATCTACGACAGACTGCCATCAAAACCACGAAATGTGTCTAGCATAGCATAACAAATCTTAGTAATCTACGAAAGACTGTCATCAAAACCACGAAATGTGTCTAGCATAGAATGACAAATCTTAGTAATCTACGACCAAGTAGACTGTCATCAAAACCACGAAATGTGTCTAGCATAGCATAACAAATCTTAGTAATCTACGACAGACTGTCATAAAAACCACGAAATGTGTCTAGCATAGAATGACAAATCTTAGTAATCTACGACCAAGTAGACTGTCATCAAAACCACGAAATGTGTCTAGCATAGCATGATAAATCTTAGTAATCTACGACAGACTGTCATCAAAACCACGAAATGTGTCTAGCATAGATTGACAAATCTTAGTAATCTACGATAGACTGCCATCAAAACCACGAAATGTGTCTAGCAGAGAATGACAAATCTTAGTAATCTACGACCAAGTAGACTGTCATCAAAACCACTAAATGTGTCTAGCATAGAATGACAAATCTTAGTAATCTACGAAAGACTGTCATCAAAACCACGAAATGTGTCTAGCATAGAATGACAAATCTTAGTAATCTACGACCAAGTAGACTGTCATCAAAACCACGAAATGTGTCTAGCATAGCATGACAAATCTTAGTAATCTACGACAGACTGTCATAAAAACCACGAAATGTGTCTAGCATAGAATGACAAATCTTAGTAATCTACGACAGACTGCCATCAAAACCACGAAATGTGTCTAGCAGAGAATGACAAATCTTAGTAATCTACGACCAAGTAGACTGTCATCAAAACCACGAAATGTGTCTAGCATAGAATGACAAATCTTAGTAATCTACGAAAGACTGTCATCAAAACCACGAAATGTGTCTAGCATAGAATGACAAATCTTAGTAATCTACGACCAAGTAGACTGTCATCAAAACCACGAAATGTGTCTAGCATAGCATGACAAATCTTAGTAATCTACGACAGACTGTCATAAAAACCACGAAATGTGTCTAGCATAGAATGACAAATCTTAGTAATCTACGACAGACTGCCATCAAAACCACGAAATGTATCTAGCATAGCATAACAAATCTTAGTAATCTACGAAAGACTGTCATCAAAACCACGAAATGTGTCTAGCATAGAATGACAAATCTTAGTAATCTACGACCAAGTAGACTGTCATCAAAACCACGAAATGTGTCTAGCATAGCATGACAAATCTTAGTAATCTACGACAGACTGTCATAAAAACCACGAAATGTGTCTAGCATAGAATGACAAATCTTAGTAATCTACGACCAAGTAGACTGTCATCAAAACCACGAAATGTGTCTAGCATAGAATGACAAATCTTAGTAATCTACGACAGACTGTCATAAAAACCACGAAATGTGTCTAGCATAGAATGACAAATCTTAGTAATCTACGACAGACTGCCATCAAAACCACGAAATGTGTCTAGCATAGCATAACAAATCTTAGTAATCTACGAAAGACTGTCATCAAAACCACGAAATGTGTCTAGCATAGAATGAAAAATCTTAGTAATCTACGACCAAGTAGACTGTCATCAAAACCACGAAATGTGTCTAGCATAGCATAACAAATCTTAGTAATCTACGACAGACTGTCATAAAAACCACGAAATGTGTCTAGCATAGAATGACAAATCTTAGTAATCTACGACCAAGTAGACTGTCATCAAAACCACGAAATGTGTCTAGCATAGCATGATAAATCTTAGTAATCTACGACAGACTGTCATCAAAACCACTAAATGTGTCTAGCATAGATTGACAAATCTTAGTAATCTACGATAGACTGCCATCAAAACCACGAAATGTGTCTAGCAGAGAATGACAAATCTTAGTAATCTACGACCAAGTAGACTGTCATCAAAACCACTAAATGTGTCTAGCATAGAATGACAAATCTTAGTAATCTACGAAAGACTGTCATCAAAACCACGAAATGTGTCTAGCATAGAATGACAAATCTTAGTAATCTACGACCAAGTAGACTGTCATCAAAACCACGAAATGTGTCTAGCATAGCATGACAAATCTTAGTAATCTACGACAGACTGTCATAAAAACCACGAAATGTGTCTAGCATAGAATGACAAATCTTAGTAATCTACGACAGACTGCCATCAAAACCACGAAATGTGTCTAGCAGAGAATGACAAATCTTAGTAATCTACGACCAAGTAGACTGTCATCAAAACCACGAAATGTGTCTAGCATAGAATGACAAATCTTAGTAATCTACGAAAGACTGTCATCAAAACCACGAAATGTGTCTAGCATAGAATGACAAATCTTAGTAATCTACGACCAAGTAGACTGTCATCAAAACCACGAAATGTGTCTAGCATAGCATGACAAATCTTAGTAATCTACGACAGACTGTCATAAAAACCACGAAATGTGTCTAGCATAGAATGACAAATCTTAGTAATCTACGACAGACTGCCATCAAAACCACGAAATGTATCTAGCATAGCATAACAAATCTTAGTAATCTACGAAAGACTGTCATCAAAACCACGAAATGTGTCTAGCATAGAATGACAAATCTTAGTAATCTACGACCAAGTAGACTGTCATCAAAACCACGAAATGTGTCTAGCATAGCATGACAAATCTTAGTAATCTACGACAGACTGTCACAAAAACCACGAAATGTGTCTAGCATAGAATGACAAATCTTAGTAATCTACGACCAAGTAGACTGTCATCAAAACCACGAAATGTGTCTAGCATAGCATGATAAATCTTAGTAATCTACGACAGACTGTCATCAAAACCACGAAATGTGTCTAGCATAGAATGACAAATCTTAGTAATCTACGACAAACTGCCATCAAAACCACGAAATGTGTCTAGCAGAGAATGACAAATCTTAGTAATCTACGACCAAGTAGACTGTCATCAAAACCACTAAATGTGTCTAGCATAGCATGACAAATCTTATTAATCTACGACAGACTGTCAACAAAACCACGAAATGTGTCTAGCATAGAATGACAAATCTTAGTAATCTACGACCAAGTAGACTGTCATCAAAACCACGAAATGTGTCTAGCATAGAATGACAAATCTTAGTAATCTACGACCAAGTAGACTGTCATCAAAACCACGAAATGTGTCTAGCATAGAATGACAAATCTTAGTAATCTACGACAGTCTGTCATCAAAACCACGAAATGTGTCTAGCATAGAATGACAAATCTTAGTAATCTACGACCAAGTAGACTGTCATCAAAACCACTAAATGTGTCTAGCATAGAATGACAAATCTTAGTAATCTACGACCAAGTAGACTGACATCAAAACCACTAAATGTGTCTAGCATAGAATGACAAATCTTAGTAATCTACGACCAAGTAGACTGTCATCAAAACCACGAAATGTGTCTAGCATAGCATGACAAATCTTAGTAATCTACGACCAAGTAGACTGTCATCAAAACCACGAAATGTGTCTAGCATAGCATGATAAATCTTAGTAATCTACGACAGACTGTCATCAAAACCACGAAATGTGTCTAGCATAGATTGACAAATCTTAGTAATCTACGATAGACTGCCATCAAAACCACGAAATGTGTCTAGCAGAGAATGACAAATCTTAGTAATCTACGACCAAGTAGACTGTCATCAAAACCACTAAATGTGTCTAGCATAGAATGACAAATCTTAGTAATCTACGAAAGACTGTCATCAAAACCACGAAATGTGTCTAGCATAGAATGACAAATCTTAGTAATCTACGACCAAGTAGACTGTCATCAAAACCACGAAATGTGTCTAGCATAGCATGACAAATCTTAGTAATCTACGACAGACTGTCATAAAAACCACGAAATGTGTCTAGCATAGAATGACAAATCTTAGTAATCTACGACAGACTGCCATCAAAACCACGAAATGTGTCTAGCAGAGAATGACAAATCTTAGTAATCTACGACCAAGTAGACTGTCATCAAAACCACGAAATGTGTCTAGCATAGAATGACAAATCTTAGTAATCTACGAAAGACTGTCATCAAAACCACGAAATGTGTCTAGCATAGAATGACAAATCTTAGTAATCTACGACCAAGTAGACTGTCATCAAAACCACGAAATGTGTCTAGCATAGCATGACAAATCTTAGTAATCTACGACAGACTGTCATAAAAACCACGAAATGTGTCTAGCATAGAATGACAAATCTTAGTAATCTACGACAGACTGCCATCAAAACCACGAAATGTATCTAGCATAGCATAACAAATCTTAGTAATCTACGAAAGACTGTCATCAAAACCACGAAATGTGTCTAGCATAGAATGACAAATCTTAGTAATCTACGACCAAGTAGACTGTCATCAAAACCACGAAATGTGTCTAGCATAGCATGACAAATCTTAGTAATCTACGACAGACTGTCATAAAAACCACGAAATGTGTCTAGCATAGAATGACAAATCTTAGTAATCTACGACCAAGTAGACTGTCATCAAAACCACGAAATGTGTCTAGCATAGCATGATAAATCTTAGTAATCTACGACAGACTGTCATCAAAACCACGAAATGTGTCTAGCATAGAATGACAAATCTTAGTAATCTACGACAAACTGCCATCAAAACCACGAAATGTGTCTAGCAGAGAATGACAAATCTTAGTAATCTACGACCAAGTAGACTGTCATCAAAACCACTAAATGTGTCTAGCATAGCATGACAAATCTTATTAATCTACGACAGACTGTCAACAAAACCACGAAATGTGTCTAGCATAGAATGACAAATCTTAGTAATCTACGACCAAGTAGACTGTCATCAAAACCACGAAATGTGTCTAGCATAGCATAACAAATCTTAGTAATCTACGACAGACTGTCATAAAAACCACGAAATGTGTCTAGCATAGAATGACAAATCTTAGTAATCTACGACCAAGTAGACTGTCATCAAAACCACGAAATGTGTCTAGCATAGCATGATAAATCTTAGTAATCTACGACAGACTGTCATCAAAACCACGAAATGTGTCTAGCATAGATTGACAAATCTTAGTAATCTACGATAGACTGCCATCAAAACCACGAAATGTGTCTAGCATAGAATGACAAATCTTAGTAATCTATGACCAAGTAGACTGTCATCAAAACCACGAAATGTGTCTAGCATAGCATGACAAATCTTAGTAATCTACGACAGACTGTCATAAAAACCACGAAATGTGTCTAGCATAGAATGACAAATCTTAGTAATCTACGACAGACTGCCATCAAAACCACGAAATGTGTCTAGCATAGCATAACAAATCTTAGTAATCTACGAAAGACTGTCATCAAAACCACGAAATGTGTCTAGCATAGAATGACAAATCTTAGTAATCTACGACCAAGTAGACTGTCATCAAAACCACGAAATGTGTCTAGCATAGCATAACAAATCTTAGTAATCTACGACAGACTGTCATAAAAACCACGAAATGTGTCTAGCATAGAATGACAAATCTTAGTAATCTACGACCAAGTAGACTGTCATCAAAACCACGAAATGTGTCTAGCATAGCATGATAAATCTTAGTAATCTACGACAGACTGTCATCAAAACCACGAAATGTGTCTAGCATAGATTGACAAATCTTAGTAATCTACGATAGACTGCCATCAAAACCACGAAATGTGTCTAGCAGAGAATGACAAATCTTAGTAATCTACGACCAAGTAGACTGTCATCAAAACCACTAAATGTGTCTAGCATAGAATGACAAATCTTAGTAATCTACGAAAGACTGTCATCAAAACCACGAAATGTGTCTAGCATAGAATGACAAATCTTAGTAATCTACGACCAAGTAGACTGTCATCAAAACCACGAAATGTGTCTAGCATAGCATGACAAATCTTAGTAATCTACGACAGACTGTCATAAAAACCACGAAATGTGTCTAGCATAGAATGACAAATCTTAGTAATCTACGACAGACTGCCATCAAAACCACGAAATGTGTCTAGCAGAGAATGACAAATCTTAGTAATCTACGACCAAGTAGACTGTCATCAAAACCACGAAATGTGTCTAGCATAGAATGAGAAATCTTAGTAATCTACGAAAGACTGTCATCAAAACCACGAAATGTGTCTAGCATAGAATGACAAATCTTAGTAATCTACGACCAAGTAGACTGTCATCAAAACCACGAAATGTGTCTAGCATAGCATGACAAATCTTAGTAATCTACGACAGACTGTCATAAAAACCACGAAATGTGTCTAGCATAGAATGACAAATCTTAGTAATCTACGACAGACTGCCATCAAAACCACGAAATGTATCTAGCATAGCATAACAAATCTTAGTAATCTACGAAAGACTGTCATCAAAACCACGAAATGTGTCTAGCATAGAATGACAAATCTTAGTAATCTACGACCAAGTAGACTGTCATCAAAACCACGAAATGTGTCTAGCATAGCATGACAAATCTTAGTAATCTACGACAGACTGTCATAAAAACCACGAAATGTGTCTAGCATAGAATGACAAATCTTAGTAATCTACGACAGACTGCCATCAAAACCACGAAATGTGTCTAGCAGAGAATGACAAATCTTAGTAATCTACGACCAAGTAGACTGTCATCAAAACCACGAAATGTGTCTAGCATAGCATGATAAATCTTAGTAATCTACGACAGACTGTCATCAAAACCACGAAATGTGTCTAGCATAGAATGACAAATCTTAGTAATCTACGACAAACTGCCATCAAAACCACGAAATGTGTCTAGCAGAGAATGACAAATCTTAGTAATCTACGACCAAGTAGACTGTCATCAAAACCACTAAATGTGTCTAGCATAGCATGACAAATCTTATTAATCTACGACAGACTGTCAACAAAACCACGAAATGTGTCTAGCATAGAATGACAAATCTTAGTAATCTACGACCAAGTAGACTGTCATCAAAACCACGAAATGTGTCTAGCATAGCATAACAAATCTTAGTAATCTACGACAGACTGTCATAAAAACCACGAAATGTGTCTAGCATAGAATGACAAATCTTAGTAATCTACGACCAAGTAGACTGTCATCAAAACCACGAAATGTGTCTAGCATAGCATGATAAATCTTAGTAATCTACGACAGACTGTCATCAAAACCACGAAATGTGTCTAGCATAGATTGACAAATCTTAGTAATCTACGATAGACTGCCATCAAAACCACGAAATGTGTCTAGCATAGAATGACAAATCTTAGTAATCTATGACCAAGTAGACTGTCATCAAAACCACGAAATGTGTCTAGCATAGCATGACAAATCTTAGTAATCTACGACAGACTGTCATAAAAACCACGAAATGTGTCTAGCATAGAATGACAAATCTTAGTAATCTACGACAGACTGCCATCAAAACCACGAAATGTGTCTAGCATAGCATAACAAATCTTAGTAATCTACGAAAGACTGTCATCAAAACCACGAAATGTGTCTAGCATAGAATGACAAATCTTAGTAATCTACGACCAAGTAGACTGTCATCAAAACCACGAAATGTGTCTAGCATAGCATAACAAATCTTAGTAATCTACGACAGACTGTCATAAAAACCACGAAATGTGTCTAGCATAGAATGACAAATCTTAGTAATCTACGACCAAGTAGACTGTCATCAAAACCACGAAATGTGTCTAGCATAGCATGATAAATCTTAGTAATCTACGACAGACTGTCATCAAAACCACGAAATGTGTCTAGCATAGATTGACAAATCTTAGTAATCTACGATAGACTGCCATCAAAACCACGAAATGTGTCTAGCAGAGAATGACAAATCTTAGTAATCTACGACCAAGTAGACTGTCATCAAAACCACTAAATGTGTCTAGCATAGAATGACAAATCTTAGTAATCTACGAAAGACTGTCATCAAAACCACGAAATGTGTCTAGCATAGAATGACAAATCTTAGTAATCTACGACCAAGTAGACTGTCATCAAAACCACGAAATGTGTCTAGCATAGCATGACAAATCTTAGTAATCTACGACAGACTGTCATAAAAACCACGAAATGTGTCTAGCATAGAATGACAAATCTTAGTAATCTACGACAGACTGCCATCAAAACCACGAAATGTGTCTAGCAGAGAATGACAAATCTTAGTAATCTACGACCAAGTAGACTGTCATCAAAACCACGAAATGTGTCTAGCATAGAATGAGAAATCTTAGTAATCTACGAAAGACTGTCATCAAAACCACGAAATGTGTCTAGCATAGAATGACAAATCTTAGTAATCTACGACCAAGTAGACTGTCATCAAAACCACGAAATGTGTCTAGCATAGCATGACAAATCTTAGTAATCTACGACAGACTGTCATAAAAACCACGAAATGTGTCTAGCATAGAATGACAAATCTTAGTAATCTACGACAGACTGCCATCAAAACCACGAAATGTATCTAGCATAGCATAACAAATCTTAGTAATCTACGAAAGACTGTCATCAAAACCACGAAATGTGTCTAGCATAGAATGACAAATCTTAGTAATCTACGACCAAGTAGACTGTCATCAAAACCACGAAATGTGTCTAGCATAGCATGACAAATCTTAGTAATCTACGACAGACTGTCATAAAAACCACGAAATGTGTCTAGCATAGAATGACAAATCTTAGTAATCTACGACCAAGTAGACTGTCATCAAAACCACGAAATGTGTCTAGCATAGCATGACAAATCTTAGTAATCTACGACAGACTGTCATAAAAACCACGAAATGTGTCTAGCATAGAATGACAAATCTTAGTAATCTACGACAGACTGCCATCAAAACCACGAAATGTGTCTAGCATAGCATAACAAATCTTAGTAATCTACGAAAGACTGTCATCAAAACCACGAAATGTGTCTAGCATAGAATGAAAAATCTTAGTAATCTACGACCAAGTAGACTGTCATCAAAACCACGAAATGTGTCTAGCATAGCATAACAAATCTTAGTAATCTACGACAGACTGTCATAAAAACCACGAAATGTGTCTAGCATAGAATGACAAATCTTAGTAATCTACGACCAAGTAGACTGTCATCAAAACCACGAAATGTGTCTAGCATAGCATGATAAATCTTAGTAATCTACGACAGACTGTCATCAAAACCACTAAATGTGTCTAGCATAGATTGACAAATCTTAGTAATCTACGATAGACTGCCATCAAAACCACGAAATGTGTCTAGCAGAGAATGACAAATCTTAGTAATCTACGACCAAGTAGACTGTCATCAAAACCACTAAATGTGTCTAGCATAGAATGACAAATCTTAGTAATCTACGAAAGACTGTCATCAAAACCACGAAATGTGTCTAGCATAGAATGACAAATCTTAGTAATCTACGACCAAGTAGACTGTCATCAAAACCACGAAATGTGTCTAGCATAGCATGACAAATCTTAGTAATCTACGACAGACTGTCATAAAAACCACGAAATGTGTCTAGCATAGAATGACAAATCTTAGTAATCTACGACAGACTGCCATCAAAACCACGAAATGTGTCTAGCAGAGAATGACAAATCTTAGTAATCTACGACCAAGTAGACTGTCATCAAAACCACGAAATGTGTCTAGCATAGAATGACAAATCTTAGTAATCTACGAAAGACTGTCATCAAAACCACGAAATGTGTCTAGCATAGAATGACAAATCTTAGTAATCTACGACCAAGTAGACTGTCATCAAAACCACGAAATGTGTCTAGCATAGCATGACAAATCTTAGTAATCTACGACAGACTGTCATAAAAACCACGAAATGTGTCTAGCATAGAATGACAAATCTTAGTAATCTACGACAGACTGCCATCAAAACCACGAAATGTATCTAGCATAGCATAACAAATCTTAGTAATCTACGAAAGACTGTCATCAAAACCACGAAATGTGTCTAGCATAGAATGACAAATCTTAGTAATCTACGACCAAGTAGACTGTCATCAAAACCACGAAATGTGTCTAGCATAGCATGACAAATCTTAGTAATCTACGACAGACTGTCACAAAAACCACGAAATGTGTCTAGCATAGAATGACAAATCTTAGTAATCTACGACCAAGTAGACTGTCATCAAAACCACGAAATGTGTCTAGCATAGCATGATAAATCTTAGTAATCTACGACAGACTGTCATCAAAACCACGAAATGTGTCTAGCATAGAATGACAAATCTTAGTAATCTACGACAAACTGCCATCAAAACCACGAAATGTGTCTAGCAGAGAATGACAAATCTTAGTAATCTACGACCAAGTAGACTGTCATCAAAACCACTAAATGTGTCTAGCATAGCATGACAAATCTTATTAATCTACGACAGACTGTCAACAAAACCACGAAATGTGTCTAGCATAGAATGACAAATCTTAGTAATCTACGACCAAGTAGACTGTCATCAAAACCACGAAATGTGTCTAGCATAGAATGACAAATCTTAGTAATCTACGACCAAGTAGACTGTCATCAAAACCACGAAATGTGTCTAGCATAGAATGACAAATCTTAGTAATCTACGACAGTCTGTCATCAAAACCACGAAATGTGTCTAGCATAGAATGACAAATCTTAGTAATCTACGACCAAGTAGACTGTCATCAAAACCACTAAATGTGTCTAGCATAGAATGACAAATCTTAGTAATCTACGACCAAGTAGACTGTCATCAAAACCACGAAATGTGTCTAGCATAGAATGACAAATCTTAGTAATCTACGACCAAGTAGACTGACATCAAAACCACTAAATGTGTCTAGCATAGAATGACAAATCTTAGTAATCTACGACCAAGTAGACTGTCATCAAAACCACGAAATGTGTCTAGCATAGCATGACAAATCTTAGTAATCTACGACCAAGTAGACTGTCCTCAAAACCACGAAATGTGTCTAGCATAGCATGATAAATCTTAGTAATCTACGACAGACTGTCATCAAAACCACGAAATGTGTCTAGCATAGATTGACAAATCTTAGTAATCTACGATAGACTGCCATCAAAACCACGAAATGTGTCTAGCAGAGAATGACAAATCTTAGTAATCTACGACCAAGTAGACTGTCATCAAAACCACTAAATGTGTCTAGCATAGAATGACAAATCTTAGTAATCTACGAAAGACTGTCATCAAAACCACGAAATGTGTCTAGCATAGAATGACAAATCTTAGTAATCTACGACCAAGTAGACTGTCATCAAAACCACGAAATGTGTCTAGCATAGCATGACAAATCTTAGTAATCTACGACAGACTGTCATAAAAACCACGAAATGTGTCTAGCATAGAATGACAAATCTTAGTAATCTACGACAGACTGCCATCAAAACCACGAAATGTGTCTAGCAGAGAATGACAAATCTTAGTAATCTACGACCAAGTAGACTGTCATCAAAACCACGAAATGTGTCTAGCATAGAATGACAAATCTTAGTAATCTACGAAAGACTGTCATCAAAACCACGAAATGTGTCTAGCATAGAATGACAAATCTTAGTAATCTACGACCAAGTAGACTGTCATCAAAACCACGAAATGTGTCTAGCATAGCATGACAAATCTTAGTAATCTACGACAGACTGTCATAAAAACCACGAAATGTGTCTAGCATAGAATGACAAATCTTAGTAATCTACGACAGACTGCCATCAAAACCACGAAATGTATCTAGCATAGCATAACAAATCTTAGTAATCTACGAAAGACTGTCATCAAAACCACGAAATGTGTCTAGCATAGAATGACAAATCTTAGTAATCTACGACCAAGTAGACTGTCATCAAAACCACGAAATGTGTCTAGCATAGCATGACAAATCTTAGTAATCTACGACAGACTGTCATAAAAACCACGAAATGTGTCTAGCATAGAATGACAAATCTTAGTAATCTACGACCAAGTAGACTGTCATCAAAACCACGAAATGTGTCTAGCATAGCATGATAAATCTTAGTAATCTACGACAGACTGTCATCAAAACCACGAAATGTGTCTAGCATAGAATGACAAATCTTAGTAATCTACGACAAACTGCCATCAAAACCACGAAATGTGTCTAGCAGAGAATGACAAATCTTAGTAATCTACGACCAAGTAGACTGTCATCAAAACCACTAAATGTGTCTAGCATAGCATGACAAATCTTATTAATCTACGACAGACTGTCAACAAAACCACGAAATGTGTCTAGCATAGAATGACAAATCTTAGTAATCTACGACAAAGTAGACTGTCATCAAAACCACGAAATGTGTCTAGCATAGAATGACAAATCTTAGTAATCTACGACCAAGTAGACTGTCATCAAAACCACGAAATGTGTCTAGCATAGAATGACAAATCTTAGTAATCTACGACAGTCTGTCATCAAAACCACGAAATGTGTCTAGCATAGAATGACAAATCTTAGTAATCTACGACCAAGTAGACTGTCATCAAAACCACTAAATGTGTCTAGCATAGAATGACAAATCTTAGTAATCTACGACCAAGTAGACTGTCATCAAAACCACGAAATGTGTCTAGCATAGAATGACAAATCTTAGTAATCTACGACCAAGTAGACTGTCATCAAAACCACTAAATGTGTCTAGCATAGAATGACAAATCTTAGTAATCTACGACCAAGTAGACTGTCATCAAAACCACGAAATGTGTCTAGCATAGCATGACAAATCTTAGTAATCTACGAAAGACTCATCAAAACCACGAAATGTGTCTAGCATAGAATGACAAATCTTAGTAATCTACGACAGACTGTCATCAAAACCACGAAATGTGTCTAGCAGCATAGAATGACAAATCTTAGTAATCTACGAAAGACTGTCATCAAAACCACGAAATGTGTCTAGCATAGAATGACAAATCTTAGTAATCTACGACCAAGTAGACTGTCATCAAAACCACGAAATGTGTCTAGCATAGCATGACAAATCTTAGTAATCTACGACAGACTGTCATAAAAACCACTAAATGTGTCTAGCATAGAATGACAAATCTTAGTAATCTACGACCAAGTAGACTGTCATCAAAACCACGAAATGTGTCTAGCATAGCATGATAAATCTTAATAATCTACGACAGACTGTCATCAAAACCACGAAATGTGTCTAGCATAGAATGACAAATCTTAGTAATCTACGATAGACTGCCATCAAAACCACGAAATGTGTCTAGCAGAGAATGACAAATCTTAGTAATCTACGACCAAGTAGACTGTCATCAAAACCACTAAATGTGTCTAGCATAGCATGACAAATCTTATTAATCTACGACAGACTGTCAACAAAACCACGAAATGTGTCTAGCATAGAATGACAAATCTTAGTAATCTACGACCAAGTAGACTGTCATCAAAACCACGAAATGTGTCTAGCATAGAATGACAAATCTTAGTAATCTACGAAAGACTGTCATCAAAATCACGAAATGTGTCTAGCATAGCATGACAAATCTTAGTAATCTACGACAGACTGTCATAAAAACCACGAAATGTGTCTAGCATAGAATGACAAATCTTAGTAATCTACGACCAAGTAGACTGTCATCAAAACCACGAAATGTGTCTAGCATAGCATGATAAATCTTAGTAATCTACGATAGACTGTCATCAAAACCACGAAATGTGTCTAGCATAGAATGACAAATCTTAGTAATCTACGACAGACTGCCATCAAAACCACGAAATGTGTCTAGCACAGAATGACAAATCTTAGTAATCTATGACCAAGTAGACTGTCATCAAAACCACGAAATGTGTCTAGCATAGCATGACAAATCTTAGTAATCTACGACAGACTGTCATAAAAACCACGAAATGTGTCTAGCATAGAATGACAAATCTTAGTAATCTACGACAGTCTGTCATCAAAACCACGAAATGTGTCTAGCATAGAATGACAAATCTTAGTAATCTACGACCAAGTAGACTGTCATCAAAACCACTAAATGTGTCTAGCATAGAATGACAAATCTTAGTAATCTACGACCAAGTAGACTGTCATCAAAACCACTAAATGTGTCTAGCATAGAATGACAAATCTTAGTAATCTACGACCAAGTAGACTGTCATCAAAACCACGAAATGTGTCTAGCATAGCATGACAAATCTTAGTAATCTACGAAAGACTCATCAAAACCACGAAATATGTCTAGCATAGAATGACATATCTTAGTAATCTAAGACAGACTGTCATCAAAACCACGAAATGTGTCTAGCAGCATAGAATGACAAATCTTAGTAATCTACGAAAGACTGTCATCAAAACCACGAAATGTGTCTAGCATAGAATGACAAATCTTAGTAATCTACGACCAAGTAGACTGTCATCAAAACCACGAAATGTGTCTAGCATAGAATGACAAATCTTATTAATCTACGACAGAGTGTCATCAAAACCACGAAATGTGTCTAGCATAGCATGACAAATCTTAGTAATCTACGAAAGACTGTCATCAAAACCACGAAATGTGTCTAGCATAGAATGACAAATCTTAGTAATCTACGACCAAGTAGACTGTCATCAAAACCACGAAATGTGTCTAGCATAGCATGACAAATCTTAGTAATCTACGACAGACTGTCATAAAAACCACGAAATGTGTCTAGCATAGAATGACAAATCTTAGTAATCTACGACCAAGTAGACTGTCATCAAAACCACGAAATGTGTCTAGCATAGCATGATAAATCTTAGTAATCTACGACAGACTGTCATGAAAACCACGAAATGTGTCTAGCAGAGAATGACAAATCTTAGTAATCTACGACCAAGTAGACTGTCATCAAAACCACTAAATGTGTCTAGCATAGCATGACAAAACTTATTAATCTACGACAGACTGTCAACAAAACCACGAAATGTGTCTAGCATAGAATGACAAATCTTAGTAATCTACGACCAAGTAGACTGTCATCAAAACCACGAAATGTGTCTAGCATAGAATGACAAATCTTAGTAATCTACGAAAGACTGTCATCAAAACCACGAAATGTGTCTAGCATAGAATGACAAATCTTAGTAATCTACGACCAAGTAGACTGTCATCAAAACCACGAAATGTGTCTAGCATAGCATGACAAATCTTAGTAATCTACGACAGACTGTCATCAAAACCACGAAATGTGTCTAGCATAGAATGACAAATCTTAGTAATCTACGACAGACTGCCATCAAAACCACGAAATGTGTCTAGCAGAGAATGACAAATCTTAGTAATCTACGACCAAGTAGACTGTCATCAAAACCACGAAATGTGTCTAGCATAGAATGACAAATCTTAGTAATCTACGAAAGACTGTCATCAAAACCACGAAATGTGTTTAGCATAGAATGACAAATCTTAGTAATCTACGACCAAGTAGACTGTCATCAAAACCACTAAATGTGTCTAGCATAGCATGACAAATCTTATTAATCTACGACAGACTGTCAACAAAACCACGAAATGTGTCTAGCATAGAATGACAAATCTTAGTAATCTACGACCAAGTAGACTGTCATCAAAACCACGAAATGTGTCTAGCATAGAATGACAAATCTTAGTAATCTACGACCAAGTAGACTGTCATCAAAACCACGAAATGTGTCTAGCATAGAATGACAAATCTTAGTAATCTACGACAGTCTGTCATCAAAACCACGAAATGTGTCTAGCATAGAATGACAAATCTTAGTAATCTACGACCAAGTAGACTGTCATCAAAACCACTAAATGTGTCTAGCATAGAATGACAAATCTTAGTAATCTACGACCAAGTAGACTGTCATCAAAACCACGAAATGTGTCTAGCATAGAATGACAAATCTTAGTAATCTACGACCAAGTAGACTGTCATCAAAACCACTAAATGTGTCTAGCATAGAATGACAAATCTTAGTAATCTACGACCAAGTAGACTGTCATCAAAACCACGAAATGTGTCTAGCAGCATAGAATGACAAATCTTAGTAATCTACGAAAGACTGTCATCAAAACCAAGAAATGTGTCTAGCATAGAATGACAAATCTTATTAATCTACGACAGACTGTCATCAAAACCACGAAATGTGTCTAGCATAGCATGACAAATCTTAGTAATCTCCGAAAGACTGTCATCAAAACCACGAAATGTGTCTAGCATAGAATGACAAATCTTAGTAATCTACGACCAAGTAGACTGTCATCAAAACCACGAAATGTGTCTAGCATAGCATGACAAATCTTAGTAATCTACGACAGACTGTCATAAAAACCACGAAATGTGTCTAGCATAGAATGACAAATCTTAGTAATCTACGACAGACTGCCATCAAAACCACGAAATGTGTCTAGCAGAGAATGACAAATCTTAGTAATCTACGACCAAGTAGACTGTCATCAAAACCACGAAATGTGTCTAGCATAGAATGACAAATCTTAGTAATCTACGAAAGACTGTCATCAAAACCACGAAATGTGTCTAGCATAGAATGACAAATCTTAGTAATCTACGACCAAGTAGACTGTCATCAAAACCACGAAATGTGTCTAGCATAGCATGACAAATCTTAGTAATCTACGACAGACTGTCATAAAAACCACGAAATGTGTCTAGCATAGAATGACAAATCTTAGTAATCTACGACAGACTGCCATCAAAACCACGAAATGTGTCTAGCATAGCATAACAAATCTTAGTAATCTACGAAAGACTGTCATCAAAACCACGAAATGTGTCTAGCATAGAATGACAAATCTTAGTAATCTACGACCAAGTAGACTGTCATCAAAACCACGAAATGTGTCTAGCATAGCATGACAAATCTTAGTAATCTACGACAGACTGTCATAAAAACCACGAAATGTGTCTAGCATAGAATGACAAATCTTAGTAATCTACGACAGACTGTCATCAAAACCACGAAATGTGTCTAGCATGGCATGATAAATCTTAGTAATCTACGACAGACTGTCATCAAAACCACGAAATGTGTCTAGCATAGAATGACAAATCTTAGTAATCTACGACAAACTGCCATCAAAACCACGAAATGTGTCTAGCAGAGAATGACAAATCTTAGTAATCTACGACCAAGTAGACTGTCATCAAAACCACTAAATGTGTCTAGCATAGCATGACAAATCTTATTAATCTACGACAGACTGTCAACAAAACCACGAAATGTGTCTAGCATAGAATGACAAATCTTAGTAATCTACGACAGAGTGTCATCAAAATCACGAAATGTGTCTAGCATAGAATGACAAATCTTAGTAATTTACGACCAAGTAGACTGTCATCAAAACCACGAAATGTGTCTAGCATAGAATGACAAATCTTAGTAATCTACGAAAGACTGTCATCAAAACCACGAAATGTGTCTAGCATAGAATGACAAATCTTAGTAATCTACGACCAAGTAGACTGTCATCAAAACCACGAAATGTGTCTAGCATAGAATGACAAATCTTATTAATCTACGACAGAGTGTCATCAAAACCACGAAATGTGTCTAGCATAGCATGACAAATCTTAGTAATCTACGAAAGACTGTCATCAAAACCACGAAATGTGTCTAGCATAGAATGACAAATCTTAGTAATCTACGACCAAGTAGACTGTCATCAAAACCACGAAATGTGTCTAGCATAGCATGACAAATCTTAGTAATCTACGACAGACTGTCATAAAAACCACGAAATGTGTCTAGCATAGAATGACAAATCTTAGTAATCTACGACCAAGTAGACTGTCATCAAAACCACGAAATGTGTCTAGCATAGCATGATAAATCTTAGTAATCTACGAGAGACTGTCATGAAAACCACGAAATGTGTCTAGCAGAGAATGACAAATCTTAGTAATCTACGACCAAGTAGACTGTCATCAAAACCACTAAATGTGTCTAGCATAGCATGACAAAACTTATTAATCTACGACAGACTGTCAACAAAACCACGAAATGTGTCTAGCATAGAATGACAAATCTTAGTAATCTACGACCAAGTAGACTGTCATCAAAACCACGAAATGTGTCTAGCATAGAATGACAAATCTTAGTAATCTACGAAAGACTGTCATCAAAACCACGAAATGTGTCTAGCATAGAATGACAAATCTTAGTAATCTACGACCAAGTAGACTGTCATCAAAACCACGAAATGTGTCTAGCATAGAATGACAAATCTTAGTAATCTACGAAAGACTGTCATCAAAACCACGAAATGTGTCTAGCATAGCATGACAAATCTTATTAATCTACGACAGACTGTCAACAAAACCACGAAATGTGTCTAGCATAGAATGACAAATCTTAGTAATCTACGACCAAGTAGACTGTCATCAAAACCACGAAATGTGTCTAGCATAGAATGACAAATCTTAGTAATCTACGACCAAGTAGACTGTCATCAAAACCACGAAATGTGTCTAGCATAGAATGACAAATCTTAGTAATCTACGACAGTCTGTCATCAAAACCACGAAATGTGTCTAGCATAGAATGACAAATCTTAGTAATCTACGACCAAGTAGACTGTCATCAAAACCACTAAATGTGTCTAGCATAGAATGACAAATCTTAGTAATCTACGACCAAGTAGACTGTCATCAAAACCACGAAATGTGTCTAGCATAGAATGACAAATCTTAGTAATCTACGACCAAGTAGACTGTCATCAAAACCACTAAATGTGTCTAGCATAGAATGACAAATCTTAGTAATCTACGACCAAGTAGACTGTCATCAAAACCACGAAATGTGTCTAGCATAGCATGACAAATCTTAGTAATCTACGAAAGACTCATCAAAACCACGAAATGTGTCTAGCATAGAATGACAAATCTTAGTAATCTACGACAGACTGTCATCAAAACCACGAAATGTGTCTAGCAGCATAGAATGAAAAATCTTAGTAATCTACGAAAGACTGTCATCAAAACCAAGAAATGTGTCTAGCATAGAATGACAAATCTTATTAATCTACGACAGACTGTCATCAAAACCACGAAATGTGTCTAGCATAGCATGACAAATCTTAGTAATCTACGAAAGACTGTCATCAAAACCACGAAATGTGTCTAGCATAGAATGACAAATCTTAGTAATCTACGACCAAGTAGACTGTCATCAAAACCACGAAATGTGTCTAGCATAGCATGACAAATCTTAGTAATCTACGACAGACTGTCATAAAAACCACGAAATGTGTCTAGCATAGAATGACAAATCTTAGTAATCTACGACAGACTGCCATCAAAACCACGAAATGTGTCTAGCAGAGAATGACAAATCTTAGTAATCTACGACCAAGTAGACTGTCATCAAAACCACGAAATGTGTCTAGCATAGAATGACAAATCTTAGTAATCTACGAAAGACTGTCATCAAAACCACGAAATGTGTCTAGCATAGAATGACAAATCTTAGTAATCTACGACCAAGTAGACTGTCATCAAAACCACGAAATGTGTCTAGCATAGCATGACAAATCTTAGTAATCTACGACAGACTGTCATAAAAACCACGAAATGTGTCTAGCATAGAATGACAAATCTTAGTAATCTACGACAGACTGCCATCAAAACCACGAAATGTGTCTAGCATAGCATAACAAATCTTAGTAATCTACGAAAGACTGTCATCAAAACCACGAAATGTGTCTAGCATAGAATGACAAATCTTAGTAATCTACGACCAAGTAGACTGTCATCAAAACCACGAAATGTGTCTAGCATAGCATGACAAATCTTAGTAATCTACGACAGACTGTCATAAAAACCACGAAATGTGTCTAGCATAGAATGACAAATCTTAGTAATCTACGACAGACTGTCATCAAAACCACGAAATGTGTCTAGCATAGCATGATAAATCTTAGTAATCTACGACAGACTGTCATCAAAACCACGAAATGTGTCTAGCATAGAATGACAAATCTTAGTAATCTACGACAAACTGCCATCAAAACCACGAAATGTGTCTAGCAGAGAATGACAAATCTTAGTAATCTACGACCAAGTAGACTGTCATCAAAACCACTAAATGTGTCTAGCATAGCATGACAAATCTTATTAATCTACGACAGACTGTCAACAAAACCACGAAATGTGTCTAGCATAGAATGACAAATCTTAGTAATCTACGACCAAGTAGACTGTCATCAAAACCACGAAATGTGTCTAGCATAGAATGACAAATCTTAGTAATCTACGAACAAGTAGACTGTCATAGAAACCACGAAATGTGTCTAGCATAGAATGACAAATCTTAGTAATCTACGACCAAGTAGACTGTCATCAAAACCACTAAATGTGTCTAGCATAGAATGACAAATCTTAGTAATCTACGACCAAGTAGACTGTCATTAAAACCACGAAATGTGTCTAACATAGCATGACAAATCTTAGTAATCTACGACCAAGTAGACTGTCATCAAAACCACGAAATGTGTCTAGCATAGAATGACAAATCTTAGTAATCTACGACAGACTGTCATCAAAACCACGAAATGTGTCTAGCAGCATAGAATGACAAATCTTAGTAATCTACGAAAGACTGTCATCAAAACCACGAAATGTGTCTAGCATAGAATGACAAATCTTAGTAATCTACGACCAAGTAGACTGTCATCAAAACCACGAAATGTGTCTAGCATAGAATGACAAATCTTATTAATCTACGACAGACTGTCATCAAAACCACGAAATGTGTCTAGCATAGCATGACAAATCTTAGTAATCTACGAAAGACTGTCATCAAAACCACGAAATGTGTCTAGCATAGAATGACAAATCTTAGTAATCTACGACCAAGTAGACTGTCATCAAAACCACGAAATGTGTCTAGCATAGCATGACAAATCTTAGTAATCTACGACAGACTGTCATAAAAATCACGAAATGTGTCTAGCATAGAATGACAAATCTTAGTAATCTACGACCAAGTAGACTGTCATCAAAACCACGAAATGTGTCTAGCATAGCATGATAAATCTTAATAATCTACGACAGACTGTCATCAAAACCACGAAATGTGTCTAGCATAGAATGACAAATCTTAGTAATCTACGATAGACTGCCATCAAAACCACGAAATGTGTCTAGCAGAGAATGACAAATCTTAGTAATCTACGACCAAGTAGACTGTCATCAAAACCACTAAATGTGTCTAGCATAGAATGACAAATCTTAGTAATCTACGAAAGACTGTCATCAAAACCACGAAATGTGTCTAGCATAGAATGACAAATCTTAGTAATCTACGACCAAGTAGACTGTCATCAAAACCACGAAATGTGTTTAGCATAGCATGACAAATCTTAGTAATCTACGACAGACTGTCATAAAAACCACGAAATGTGTCTAGCATAGAATGACAAATCTTAGTAATCTACGACAGACTGCCATCAAAACCACGAAATGTGTCTAGCAGAGAATGACAAATCTTAGTAATCTACGACCAAGTAGACTGTCATCAAAACCACGAAATGTGTCTAGCATAGAATGACAAATCTTAGTAATCTACGAAAGACTGTCATCAAAACCACGAAATGTGTCTAGCATAGAATGACAAATCTTAGTAATCTACGACCAAGTAGACTGTCATCAAAACCACGAAATGTGTCTAGCATAGCATGACAAATCTTAGTAATCTACGACAGACTGTCATAAAAACCACGAAATGTGTCTAGCATAGAATGACAAATCTTAGTAATCTACGACAGACTGCCATCAAAACCACGAAATGTGTCTAGCATAGCATAACAAATCTTAGTAATCTACGAAAGACTGTCATCAAAACCACGAAATGTGTCTAGCATAGAATGACAAATCTTAGTAATCTACGACCAAGTAGACTGTCATCAAAACCACGAAATGTGTATAGCATAGCATGACAAATCTTAGTAATCTACGACAGACTGTCATAAAAACCACGAAATGTGTCTAGCATAGAATGACAAATCTTAGTAATCTACGACAGACTGTCATCAAAACCACGAAATGTGTCTAGCATAGCATGATAAATCTTAGTAATCTACGACAGACTGTCATCAAAACCACGAAATGTGTCTAGCATAGAATGACAAATCTTAGTAATCTACGACAAACTGCCATCAAAACCACGAAATGTGTCTAGCAGAGAATGACAAATCTTAGTAATCTACGACCAAGTAGACTGTCATCAAAACCACTAAATGTGTCTAGCATAGCATGACAAATCTTATTAATCTACGACAGACTGTCAACAAAACCACGAAATGTGTCTAGCATAGAATGACAAATCTTAGTAATCTACGACCAAGTAGACTGTCATCAAAACCACGAAATGTGTCTAGCATAGAATGACAAATCTTAGTAATCTACGACCAAGTAGACTGTCATAAAAACCACGAAATGTGTCTAGCATAGAATGACAAATCTTAGTAATCTACGACCAAGTAGACTGTCATCAAAACCACTAAATGTGTCTAGCATAGAATGACAAATCTTAGTAATCTACGACCAAGTAGACTGTCATCAAAACCACGAAATGTGTCTAGCATAGAATGACAAATCTTAGTAATCTACGACCAAGTAGACTGTCATCAAAACCACTAAATGTGTCTAGCATAGAATGACAAATCTTAGTAATCTACGACCAAGTAGACTGTCATTAAAACCACGAAATGTGTCTAACATAGCATGACAAATCTTAGTAATCTACGAAAGACTCATTAAAACACGAAATGTGTCTAGCATAGAATGACAAATCTTAGTAATCTACGACAGACTGTCATCAAAACCACGAAATGTGTCTAGCAGCATAGAATGACAAATCTTAGTAATCTACGAAAGACTGTCATCAAAACCACGAAATGTGTCTAGCATAGAATGACAAATCTTAGTAATCTACGACCAAGTAGACTGTCATCAAAACCACGAAATGTGTCTAGCATAGAATGACAAATCTTATTAATCTACGACAGACTGTCATCAAAACCACGAAATGTGTCTAGCATAGCATGACAAATCTTAGTAATCTACGACAGACTGTCATCAAAACCACGAAATGTGTCTAGCATAGAATGACAAATCTTAGTAATCTACGACCAAGTAGACTGTCATCAAAACCACGAAATGTGTCTAGCATAGCATGACAAATCTTAGTAATCTACGACAGACTGTCATAAAAACCACGAAATGTGTCTAGCATAGAATGACAAATCTTAGTAATCTACGACCAAGTAGACTGTCATCAAAACCACGAAATGTGTCTAGCATAGCATGATAAATCTTAATAATCTACGACAGACTGTCATCAAAACCACGAAATGTGTCTAGCATAGAATGACAAATCTTAGTAATCTACGATAGACTGTCATCAAAACCACGAAATGTGTCTAGCAGAGAATGACAAATCTTAGTAATCTACGACCAAGTAGACTGTCATCAAAACCACTAAATGTGTCTAGCATAGCATGACAAATCTTATTAATCTACGACAGACTGTCAACAAAACCACGAAATGTGTCTAGCATAGAATGACAAATCTTAGTAATCTACGACCAAGTAGACTGTCATCAAAACCACGAAATGTGTCTAGCATAGAATGACAAATCTTAGTAATCTACGAAAGACTGTCATCAAAACCACGAAATGTGTCTAGCATAGAATGACAAATCTTAGTAATCTACGACCAAGTAGACTGTCATCAAAATCACGAAATGTGTCTAGCATAGCATGACAAATCTTAGTAATCTACGACAGACTGTCATAAAAACCACGAAATGTGTCTAGCATAGAATGACAAATCTTAGTAATCTACGACCAAGTAGACTGTCATCAAAACCACGAAATGTGTCTAGCATAGCATGATAAATCTTAGTAATCTACGATAGACTGTCATCAAAACCACGAAATGTGTCTAGCATAGAATGACAAATCTCAGTAATCTACGACAGACTGCCATCAAAACCACGAAATGTGTCTAGCACAGAATGACAAATCTTAGTAATCTACGACCAAGTAGACTGTCATCAAAACCACGAAATGTGTCTAGCATAGAATGACAAATCTTAGTAATCTACGAACAAGTAGACTGTCATAGAAACCACGAAATGTGTCTAGCATAGAATGACAAATCTTAGTAATCTACGACCAAGTAGACTGTCATCAAAACCACTAAATGTGTCTAGCATAGAATGACAAATCTTAGTAATCTACGACCAAGTAGACTGTCATTAAAACCACGAAATGTGTCTAACATAGCATGACAAATCTTAGTAATCTACGACCAAGTAGACTGTCATCAAAACCACGAAATGTGTCTAGCATAGAATGACAAATCTTAGTAATCTACGACAGACTGTCATCAAAACCACGAAATGTGTCTAGCAGCATAGAATGACAAATCTTAGTAATCTACGAAAGACTGTCATCAAAACCACGAAATGTGTCTAGCATAGAATGACAAATCTTAGTAATCTACGACCAAGTAGACTGTCATCAAAACCACGAAATGTGTCTAGCATAGAATGACAAATCTTATTAATCTACGACAGACTGTCATCAAAACCACGAAATGTGTCTAGCATAGCATGACAAATCTTAGTAATCTACGAAAGACTGTCATCAAAACCACGAAATGTGTCTAGCATAGAATGACAAATCTTAGTAATCTACGACCAAGTAGACTGTCATCAAAACCACGAAATGTGTCTAGCATAGCATGACAAATCTTAGTAATCTACGACAGACTGTCATAAAAATCACGAAATGTGTCTAGCATAGAATGACAAATCTTAGTAATCTACGACCAAGTAGACTGTCATCAAAACCACGAAATGTGTCTAGCATAGCATGATAAATCTTAATAATCTACGACAGACTGTCATCAAAACCACGAAATGTGTCTAGCATAGAATGACAAATCTTAGTAATCTACGATAGACTGCCATCAAAACCACGAAATGTGTCTAGCAGAGAATGACAAATCTTAGTAATCTACGACCAAGTAGACTGTCATCAAAACCACTAAATGTGTCTAGCATAGAATGACAAATCTTAGTAATCTACGAAAGACTGTCATCAAAACCACGAAATGTGTCTAGCATAGAATGACAAATCTTAGTAATCTACGACCAAGTAGACTGTCATCAAAACCACGAAATGTGTTTAGCATAGCATGACAAATCTTAGTAATCTACGACAGACTGTCATAAAAACCACGAAATGTGTCTAGCATAGAATGACAAATCTTAGTAATCTACGACAGACTGCCATCAAAACCACGAAATGTGTCTAGCAGAGAATGACAAATCTTAGTAATCTACGACCAAGTAGACTGTCATCAAAACCACGAAATGTGTCTAGCATAGAATGACAAATCTTAGTAATCTACGAAAGACTGTCATCAAAACCACGAAATGTGTCTAGCATAGAATGACAAATCTTAGTAATCTACGACCAAGTAGACTGTCATCAAAACCACGAAATGTGTCTAGCATAGCATGACAAATCTTAGTAATCTACGACAGACTGTCATAAAAACCACGAAATGTGTCTAGCATAGAATGACAAATCTTAGTAATCTACGACAGACTGCCATCAAAACCACGAAATGTGTCTAGCATAGCATAACAAATCTTAGTAATCTACGAAAGACTGTCATCAAAACCACGAAATGTGTCTAGCATAGAATGACAAATCTTAGTAATCTACGACCAAGTAGACTGTCATCAAAACCACGAAATGTGTATAGCATAGCATGACAAATCTTAGTAATCTACGACAGACTGTCATAAAAACCACGAAATGTGTCTAGCATAGAATGACAAATCTTAGTAATCTACGACAGACTGTCATCAAAACCACGAAATGTGTCTAGCATAGCATGATAAATCTTAGTAATCTACGACAGACTGTCATCAAAACCACGAAATGTGTCTAGCATAGAATGACAAATCTTAGTAATCTACGACAAACTGCCATCAAAACCACGAAATGTGTCTAGCAGAGAATGACAAATCTTAGTAATCTACGACCAAGTAGACTGTCATCAAAACCACTAAATGTGTCTAGCATAGCATGACAAATCTTATTAATCTACGACAGACTGTCAACAAAACCACGAAATGTGTCTAGCATAGAATGACAAATCTTAGTAATCTACGACCAAGTAGACTGTCATCAAAACCACGAAATGTGTCTAGCATAGAATGACAAATCTTAGTAATCTACGACCAAGTAGACTGTCATAAAAACCACGAAATGTGTCTAGCATAGAATGACAAATCTTAGTAATCTACGACCAAGTAGACTGTCATCAAAACCACTAAATGTGTCTAGCATAGAATGACAAATCTTAGTAATCTACGACCAAGTAGACTGTCATCAAAACCACGAAATGTGTCTAGCATAGAATGACAAATCTTAGTAATCTACGACCAAGTAGACTGTCATCAAAACCACTAAATGTGTCTAGCATAGAATGACAAATCTTAGTAATCTACGACCAAGTAGACTGTCATTAAAACCACGAAATGTGTCTAACATAGCATGACAAATCTTAGTAATCTACGAAAGACTCATTAAAACACGAAATGTGTCTAGCATAGAATGACAAATCTTAGTAATCTACGACAGACTGTCATCAAAACCACGAAATGTGTCTAGCAGCATAGAATGACAAATCTTAGTAATCTACGAAAGACTGTCATCAAAACCACGAAATGTGTCTAGCATAGAATGACAAATCTTAGTAATCTACGACCAAGTAGACTGTCATCAAAACCACGAAATGTGTCTAGCATAGAATGACAAATCTTATTAATCTACGACAGACTGTCATCAAAACCACGAAATGTGTCTAGCATAGCATGACAAATCTTAGTAATCTACGACAGACTGTCATCAAAACCACGAAATGTGTCTAGCATAGAATGACAAATCTTAGTAATCTACGACCAAGTAGACTGTCATCAAAACCACGAAATGTGTCTAGCATAGCATGACAAATCTTAGTAATCTACGACAGACTGTCATAAAAACCACGAAATGTGTCTAGCATAGAATGACAAATCTTAGTAATCTACGACCAAGTAGACTGTCATCAAAACCACGAAATGTGTCTAGCATAGCATGATAAATCTTAATAATCTACGACAGACTGTCATCAAAACCACGAAATGTGTCTAGCATAGAATGACAAATCTTAGTAATCTACGATAGACTGTCATCAAAACCACGAAATGTGTCTAGCAGAGAATGACAAATCTTAGTAATCTACGACCAAGTAGACTGTCATCAAAACCACTAAATGTGTCTAGCATAGCATGACAAATCTTATTAATCTACGACAGACTGTCAACAAAACCACGAAATGTGTCTAGCATAGAATGACAAATCTTAGTAATCTACGACCAAGTAGACTGTCATCAAAACCACGAAATGTGTCTAGCATAGAATGACAAATCTTAGTAATCTACGAAAGACTGTCATCAAAACCACGAAATGTGTCTAGCATAGAATGACAAATCTTAGTAATCTACGACCAAGTAGACTGTCATCAAAATCACGAAATGTGTCTAGCATAGCATGACAAATCTTAGTAATCTACGACAGACTGTCATAAAAACCACGAAATGTGTCTAGCATAGAATGACAAATCTTAGTAATCTACGACCAAGTAGACTGTCATCAAAACCACGAAATGTGTCTAGCATAGCATGATAAATCTTAGTAATCTACGATAGACTGTCATCAAAACCACGAAATGTGTCTAGCATAGAATGACAAATCTCAGTAATCTACGACAGACTGCCATCAAAACCACGAAATGTGTCTAGCACAGAATGACAAATCTTAGTAATCTACGACCAAGTAGACTGTCATCAAAACCACGAAATGTGTCTAGCATAGCATGACAAATCTTAGTAATCTACGACAGACTGTCATAAAAACCACGAAATGTGTCTAGCATAGAATGACAAATCTTAGTAATCTACGACCAAGTAGACTGTCATCAAAACCACGAAATGTGTCTAGCATAGCATGATAAATCTTAGTAATCTACGACAGACTGTCATCAAAACCACGAAATGTGTCTAGCATAGAATGACAAATCTTAGTAATCTACGATAGACTGCCATCAAAACCACGAAATGTGTCTAGCAGAGAATGACAAATCTTAATAATCTACGACCAAGTAGACTGTCATCAAAACCACTAAATGTGTCTAGCATAGCATGACAAATCTTATTAATCTACGACAGACTGTCAACAAAACCACGAAATGTGTCTAGCATAGAATGACAAATCTTAGTAATCTACGACCAAGTAGACTGTCATCAAAACCACTAAATGTGTCTAGCATAGAATAACAAATCTTAGTAATCTACGACAGACTGTCATCAAAACCACGAAATGTGTCTAACGTAGAATGACAAATCTTAGTAATCTACGACAGACTGTCATCAAAACCACGAAATGTGTCTAGCATAGAATGACAAATCTTAGTAATCTACGACAGACTGTCATCAAAACCACGAAATGTGTCTAGCATAGAATGACAAATCTTAGTAATCTACGACCAAGTAGACTGTCATCAAAACCACTAAATGTGTCTAGCATAGAAATACAAATCTTAGTAATCTACGACCAAGTAGACTCTCATCAAAACCACGAAATGTGTCTAGCATAGAATGACAAATCTTAGTAATCTACGACCAAGTAGACTGTCATCAAAACCATGAAATGTGTCTAGCATAGAATGACAAATCTTAGTAATATACGACCAAGTAGACTGTCATCAAAACCACTAAATGTGTCTAGCATAGAATGACAAATCTTAGTAATCTACGACCAAGTAGACTGTCATCAAAACCACTATATGTGTCTAGCATAGAATGACAAATCTTAGTAATCTACGACAGACTGTCATCAAAACCACGAAATGTGTCTAGCATAGAATGACAAATCTTAGTAATCTACGACCAAGTAGACTGTAATCAAAACCACTAAATGTGTCTAGCATAGAATAACAAATCTTAGTAATCTACGACAGACTGTCATCAAAACCACGAAATGTGTCTAACGTAGAATGACAAATCTTAGTAATCTACCACAGACTGTCATTAAAACCACGAAATGTGTCTAGCAGCAGAGAATGACAAATCTTAGTAATCTACGACCAAGTAGACTGTCATCAAAACCACGAAATGTGTCTAGCATAGAATGACAAATCTTAGTAATATACGACCAAGTAGACTGTCATCAAAACCACTAAATGTGTCTAGCATAGAATGACAAATCTTAGTAATCTACGACCAAGTAGACTGTCATCAAAACCATGAAATGTGTCTAGCATAGAATGACAAATCTTAGTAATATACGACCAAGTAGACTGTCATCAAAACCACTAAATGTGTCTAGCATAGAATGACAAATCTTAGTAATCTACGAAAGACTGTCATCAAAACCACGAAATGTGTCTAGCATTGGTAATCTACGACAGACTGTCATCCAAACCACGAAATGTGTCTAGCATAGCATGACAAATCTTAGTAATCTACGAAAGACTGTCATCAAAACCACGAAATGTGTCTAGCATAGAATGACAAATCTTAGTAATATACGACCAAGTAGACTGTCATCAAAACCACGAAATGTGTCTAGCATAGAATGACAAATCTTAGTAATCTACGACCAAGTAGACTGTCATCAAAACCACGAAATGTGTCTAGCATAGAATGACAAATCTTAGTAATCTACCACAGACTGTCATTAAAACCACGAAATGTGTCTAGCAGAGAATGACAAATCTTAGTAATCTACGACCAAGTAGACTGTCATCAAAACCACGAAATGTGTCTAGCATAGAATGACAAATCTTAGTAATATACGACCAAGTAGACTGTCATCAAAACCACTAAATGTGTCTAGCATAGAATGACAAATCTTAGTAATCTACGACCAAGTAGACTGTCATCAAAACCATGAAATGTGTCTAGCATAGAATGACAAATCTTAGTAATATACGACCAAGTAGACTGTCATCAAAACCACTAAATGTGTCTAGCATAGAATGACAAATCTTAGTAATCTACGACCAAGTAGACTGTCATCAAAACCACTATATGTGTCTAGCATAGAATGACAAATCTTAGTAATCTACGACAGACTGTCATCAAAACCACGAAATGTGTCTAGCATAGAATGACAAATCTTAGTAATCTACGACCAAGTAGACTGTAATCAAAACCACTAAATGTGTCTAGCATAGAATAACAAATCTTAGTAATCTACGACAGACTGTCATCAAAACCACGAAATGTGTCTAACGTAGAATGACAAATCTTAGTAATCTACCACAGACTGTCATTAAAACCACGAAATGTGTCTAGCAGCAGAGAATGACAAATCTTAGTAATCTACGACCAAGTAGACTGTCATCAAAACCACGAAATGTGTCTAGCATAGAATGACAAATCTTAGTAATATACGACCAAGTAGACTGTCATCAAAACCACTAAATGTGTCTAGCATAGAATGACAAATCTTAGTAATCTACGACCAAGTAGACTGTCATCAAAACCATGAAATGTGTCTAGCATAGAATGACAAATCTTAGTAATATACGACCAAGTAGACTGTCATCAAAACCACTAAATGTGTCTAGCATAGAATGACAAATCTTAGTAATCTACGACCAAGTAGACTGTCATCAAAACCACTATATGTGTCTAGCATAGAATGACAAATCTTAGTAATCTACGACAGACTGTCATCAAAACCACGAAATGTGTCTAGCATAGAATGACAAATCTTAGTAATCTACGACCAAGTAGACTGTCATCAAAACCACTAAATGTGTCTAGCATAGAATAACAAATCTTAGTAATCTACGACAGACTGTCATCAAAACCACGAAATGTGTCTAACGTAGAATGGCAAATCTTAGTAATCTACGACAGACTGTCATCAAAACCACGAAATGTGTCTAGCATAGAATGACAAATCTTAGTAATCTACGACAGACTGTCATCAAAACCACGAAATGTGTCTAGCATAGAATGACAAATCTTAGTAATCTACGACCAAGTAGACTGTCATCAAAACCACTAAATGTGTCTAGCATAGAAATACAAATCTTAGTAATCTACGACCAAGTAGACTCTCATGAAAACCATGAAATGTGTCTAGCATAGAATGACAAATCTTAGTAATCTACGAAAGACTGTCATCAAAACCACGAAATGTGTCTAGCATTGGTAATCTACGACAGACTGTCATCCAAACCACGAAATGTGTCTAGCATAGCATGACAAATCTTAGTAATCTACGAAAGACTGTCATCAAAACCACGAAATGTGTCTAGCATAGAATGACAAATCTTAGTAATATACGACCAAGTAGAATGTCATCAAAACCACGAAATGTGTCTAGCAGAGAATGACAAATCTTAGTAATCTACGACCAAGTAGACTGTCATCAAAACCACTATATATGTCTAGCATAGCATGACAAATCTTATTAATCTACGACAGACTGTCATCAAAACCACGAAATGTGTCTAGCATAGAATGACAAATCTTAGTAATATACGACCAAGTAGACTGTCATCAAAACCACTAAATGTGTCTAGCATAGAATGACAAATCTTAGTAATCTACGACCAAGTAGACTGTCATCAAAACCACGAAATGTGTCTAGCATAGAATGACAAATCTTAGTAATCTACCACAGACTGTCATTAAAACCACGAAATGTGTCTAGCAGAGAATGACAAATCTTAGTAATCTACGACCAAGTAGACTGTCATCAAAACCACGAAATGTGTCTAGCATAGAATGACAAATCTTAGTAATATACGACCAAGTAGACTGTCATCAAAACCACTAAATGTGTCTAGCATAGAATGACAAATCTTAGTAATCTACGACCAAGTAGACTGTCATCAAAACCATGAAATGTGTCTAGCATAGAATGACAAATCTTAGTAATATACGACCAAGTAGACTGTCATCAAAACCACTAAATGTGTCTAGCATAGAATGACAAATCTTAGTAATCTACGACCAAGTAGACTGTCATCAAAACCACTATATGTGTCTAGCATAGAATGACAAATCTTAGTAATCTACGACAGACTGTCATCAAAACCACGAAATGTGTCTAGCATAGAATGACAAATCTTAGTAATCTACGACCAAGTAGACTGTAATCAAAACCACTAAATGTGTCTAGCATAGAATAACAAATCTTAGTAATCTACGACAGACTGTCATCAAAACCACGAAATGTGTCTAACGTAGAATGACAAATCTTAGTAATCTACCACAGACTGTCATTAAAACCACGAAATGTGTCTAGCAGCAGAGAATGACAAATCTTAGTAATCTACGACCAAGTAGACTGTCATCAAAACCACGAAATGTGTCTAGCATAGAATGACAAATCTTAGTAATATACGACCAAGTAGACTGTCATCAAAACCACTAAATGTGTCTAGCATAGAATGACAAATCTTAGTAATCTACGACCAAGTAGACTGTCATCAAAACCATGAAATGTGTCTAGCATAGAATGACAAATCTTAGTAATATACGACCAAGTAGACTGTCATCAAAACCACTAAATGTGTCTAGCATAGAATGACAAATCTTAGTAATCTACGACCAAGTAGACTGTCATCAAAACCACTATATGTGTCTAGCATAGAATGACAAATCTTAGTAATCTACGACAGACTGTCATCAAAACCACGAAATGTGTCTAGCATAGAATGACAAATCTTAGTAATCTACGACCAAGTAGACTGTCATCAAAACCACTAAATGTGTCTAGCATAGAATAACAAATCTTAGTAATCTACGACAGACTGTCATCAAAACCACGAAATGTGTCTAACGTAGAATGGCAAATCTTAGTAATCTACGACAGACTGTCATCAAAACCACGAAATGTGTCTAGCATAGAATGACAAATCTTAGTAATCTACGACAGACTGTCATCAAAACCACGAAATGTGTCTAGCATAGAATGACAAATCTTAGTAATCTACGACCAAGTAGACTGTCATCAAAACCACTAAATGTGTCTAGCATAGAAATACAAATCTTAGTAATCTACGACCAAGTAGACTCTCATGAAAACCATGAAATGTGTCTAGCATAGAATGACAAATCTTAGTAATCTACGAAAGACTGTCATCAAAACCACGAAATGTGTCTAGCATTGGTAATCTACGACAGACTGTCATCCAAACCACGAAATGTGTCTAGCATAGCATGACAAATCTTAGTAATCTACGAAAGACTGTCATCAAAACCACGAAATGTGTCTAGCATAGAATGACAAATCTTAGTAATATACGACCAAGTAGAATGTCATCAAAACCACGAAATGTGTCTAGCAGAGAATGACAAATCTTAGTAATCTACGACCAAGTAGACTGTCATCAAAACCACTATATATGTCTAGCATAGCATGACAAATCTTATTAATCTACGACAGACTGTCATCAAAACCACGAAATGTGTCTAGCATAGAATGACAAATCTTAGTAATATACGACCAAGTAGACTGTCATCAAAACCACTAAATGTGTCTAGCATAGAATGACAAATCTTAGTAATCTACGACCAAGTAGACTGTCATCAAAACCACGAAATGTGTCTAGCATAGAATGACAAATCTTGGTAATCTACGACAGACTGTCATAAAAACCACGAAATGTGTCTAGCATAGAATGAAAAATCTTAGTAATCTACGACCAAGTAGACTGTCATCAAAACCACGAAATATGTCTAGCATAGAATGACAAATCTTAGTAATCTACGACAGACTGTCATCAAAACCACGAAATGTGTCTAGCAGAGAATGACAAATCTTAGTAATATACGACCAAGTAGACTGTCATCAAAACCACTAAATGTGTCTAGCATAGAATGACAAATCTTAGTAATCTACGACCAAGTAGACTGTCATCAAAACCACGAAATGTGTCTAGCATAGAATGACAAATCTTAGTAATCTACGACCAAGTAGACTGTCATCAAAACCACGAAATGTGTCTAGCATAGAATGACAAATCTTAGTAATCTACGACCAAGTAGACTGTCATCAAAACCACGAAATGTGTCTAGCATAGAATGACAAATCTTAGTAATCTACGACAGACTGTCATCAAAACCACGAAATGTGTCTAGCATAGAATGACAAATCTTAGTAATCTACGACAGTTTGTCATCAAAACCACGAAATGTGTCTAGCAGAGAATGACAAATCTTAGTAATATACGACCAAGTAGACTGTCATCAAAACCACTAAATGTGTCTAGCATAGAATGACAAATCTTAGTAATCTACGACCAAGTAGACTGTCATGAAAACCACGAAATGTGTCTAGCATAGAATGACAAATCTTAGTAATCTACCACAGACTGTCATCAAAACCACGAAATGTGTCTAGCATAGAATGACAAATCTTGGTAATCTACGACAGACTGTCATAAAAACCACGAAATGTGTCTAGCATAGAATGACAAATCTTAGTAATCTACGACCAAGTAGACTGTCATCAAAACCACTAAATGTGTCTAGCATAGAATGACAAATCTTAGTAATCTACGACCAAGTAGACTGTCATCAAAACCACGAAATGTGTCTAGCATAGAATGACAAATCTTAGTAATCTACGACAGACTGTCATCAAAACCACGAAATGTGTCTAGCATAGAATGACAAATCTTAGTAATCTACGACAGAGTGTCATCAAAATCACGAAATGTGTCTAGCATAGAATGACAAATCTTAGTAATTTACGACCAAGTAGACTGTCATCAAAACCACGAAATGTGTCTAGCATAGAATGACAAATCTTAGTAATCTACGACAGACTGTCATCAAAACCACGAAATGTGTCTAGCAGAGAATGACAAATCTTAGTAATCTACGACCAAGTAGACTGTCATCAAAACCTCTAAATGTGTCTAGCATAGGATGACAAATCTTATTAATCTACGACAGACTGTCATCAAAACCACGAAATGTGTCTAGCATAGAATGACAAATCTTAGTAATCTACGACCAAGTAGACTGTCATCAAAACCACTAAATGTGTCTAGCATAGAATGACAAATCTTAGTAATCTACGACCAAGTAGACTGTCATCAAAACCACGAAATGTGTCTAGCATAGAATGACAAATCTTAGTAATCTACGACAGACTGTCATCAAAACCACGAAATGTGTCTAGCATAGAATGACAAATCTTAGTAATCTACGACAGACTGTCATCAAAACCACGAAATGTGTCTAGCATAGAATGACAAATCTTAGTAATCTACGACAGACTGTCATCAAAACCACGAAATGTGTCTAGCATAGAATGACAAATCTTATTAATATACGACCAAGTAGACTGTCATCAAAACCACTAAATGTGTCTAGCATAGAATGACAAATCTTAGTAATCTACGACCAAGTAGACTGTCATCAAAACCACGAAATGTGTCTAGCATAGAATGACAAATCTTAGTAATCTACGACCAAGTAGACTGTCATCAAAACCACGAAATGTGTCTAGCATAGAATGACAAATCTTAGTAATCTACGACAGACTGTCATAAAAACCACGAAATGTGTCTAGCATAGAATGACAAATCTTAGTAATCTACGACAGACTGTCATCAAAACCACGAAATGTGTCTAGCAGAGAATGACAAATCTTAGTAATATACGACCAAGTAGACTGTCATCAAAACCACTAAATGTGTCTAGCATAGAATGACAAATCTTAGTAATCTACGACCAAGTAGACTGTCATCAAAACCACGAAATGTGTCTAGCATAGAATGACAAATCTTAGTAATCTACGACAGACTGTCATCAAAACCACGAAATGTGTCTAGCATAGAATGACAAATCATGGTAATCTACGACAGACTGTCATAAAAACCACGAAATGTGTCTAGCATAGAATGACAAATTTTAGTAATCTACGACCAAGTAGACTGTCATCAAAACCACTAAATGTGTCTAGCATAGAATGACAAATCTTAGTAATCTACGACCAAGTAGACTGTCATCAAAACCACGAAATGTGTCTAGCATAGAATGACAAATCTTAGTAATCTACGACAGACTGTCATCAAAACCACGAAATGTGTCTAGCATAGAATGACAAATCTTAGTAATCTACGACAGAGTGTCATCAAAACCACGAAATGTGTCTAGCATAGAATGACAAATCTTAGTAATCTACCACAGACTGTCATCAAAACCACGAAATGTGTCTAGCATAGAATGACAAATCTTGGTAATCTACGACAGACTGTCATAAAAACCACGAAATGTGTCTAGCATAGAATGACAAATCATAGTAATCTACGACCAAGTAGACTGTCATCAAAACCACTAAATGTGTCTAGCATAGAATGACAAATCTTAGTAATCTACGACCAAGTAGACTGTCATCAAAACCACGAAATGTGTCTAGCATAGAATGACAAATCTTAGTAATCTACGACAGACTGTCATCAAAACCACGAAATGTGTCTAGCATAGAATGACAAATCTTAGTAATCTACGACAGACTGTCATCAAAACCACGAAATGTGTCTAGCAGAGAATGACAAATCTTAGTAATATACGACCAAGTAGACTGTCATCAAAACCACTAAATGTGTCTAGCATAGAATGACAAATCTTAGTAATCTACGACCAAGTAGACTGTCATCAAAACCACGAAATGTGTCTAGCATAGAATGACAAATATTAGTAATCTACGACAGACTGTCATCAAAACCACGAAATGTGTCTAGCATAGAATGACAAATCTTAGTAATCTACGACAGACTGTCATCAAAACCACGAAATGTGTCTAGCATAGAATGACAAATCTTAGTAATCTACGACAGAGTGTCATCAAAATCACGAAATGTGTCTAGCATAGAATGACAAATCTTAGTAATTTACGACCAAGTAGACTGTCATCAAAACCACGAAATGTGTCTAGCATAGAATGACAAATCTTAGTAATCTACGACAGACTGTCATCAAAACCACGAAATTTGTCTAGCAGAGAATGACAAATCTTAGTAATCTACGACCAAGTAGACTGTCATCAAAACCTCTAAATGTGTCTAGCATAGGATGACAAATCTTATTAATCTACGACAGACTGTCATCAAAACCACGAAATGTGTCTAGCATAGAATGACAAATCTTAGTAATCTACGACCAAGTAGACTGTCATCAAAACCACTAAATGTGTCTAACATAGAATGACAAATCTTAGTAATCTACGACCAAGTAGACTGTCATCAAAACCACGAAATGTGTCTAGCATAGAATGACAAATCTTAGTAATCTACGACAGACTGTCATCAAAACCACGAAATGTGTCTAGCATAGAATGACAAATCTTAGTAATCTACGACAGACTGTCATCAAAACCACGAAATGTGTCTAGCATAGAATGACAAATCTTAGTAATCTACGACAGACTGTCATCAAAACCACGAAATGTGTCTAGCATAGAATGACAAATCTTAGTAATATACGACCAAGTAGACTGTCATCAAAACCACTAAATGTGTCTAGCATAGAATGACAAATCTTAGTAATCTACGACCAAGTAGACTGTCATCAAAACCACGAAATGTGTCTAGCATAGAATGACAAATCTTAGTAATCTACGACCAAGTAGACTGTCATCAAAACCACGAAATGTGTCTAGCATAGAATGACAAATCTTAGTAATCTACGACAGACTGTCATCAAAACCACGAAATGTGTCTAGCATAGAATGACAAATCTTAGTAATCTACGACAGACTGTCATCAAAACCACGAAATGTGTCTAGCAGAGAATGACAAATCTTAGTAATATACGACCAAGTAGACTGTCATCAAAACCACTAAATGTGTCTAGCATAGAATGACAAATCTTAGTAATCTACGACCAAGTAGACTGTCATCAAAACCACGAAATGTGTCTAGCATAGAATGACAAATATTAGTAATCTACGACAGACTGTCATCAAAACCACGAAATGTGTCTAGCATAGAATGACAAATCTTAGTAATCTACGACAGACTGTCATAAAAACCACGAAATGTGTCTAGCATAGAATGACAAATCTTAGTAATCTACGACCAAGTAGACTGTCATCAAAACCACTAAATGTGTCTAGCATAGAATGACAAATCTTAGTAATCTACGACCAAGTAGACTGTCATCAAAACCACGAAATGTGTCTAGCATAGAATGACAAATCTTAGTAATCTACGACCAAGTAGACTGTCATCAAAACCACGAAATGTGTCTAGCATAGAATGACAAATCTTAGTAATCTACGACAGACTGTCATCAAAACCACGAAATGTGTCTAGCATAGAATGACAAATCTTAGTAATCTACGACAGACTGTCATCAAAACCACGAAATGTGTCTAGCAGAGAATAGAATGACAAATCTTAGTAATCTACGACCAAGTAGACTGTCATCAAAACCACGAAATGTGTCTAGCATAGAATGACAAATCTTAGTAATCTACGACAGACTGTCATCAAAACCACGAAATGTGTCTAGCATAGAATGACAAATCATGGTAATCTACGACAGACTGTCATAAAAACCACGAAATGTGTCTAGCATAGAATGACAAATCTTAGTAATCTACGACCAAGTAGACTGTCATCAAAACCACTAAATGTGTCTAGCATAGAATGACAAATCTTAGTAATCTACGACCAAGTAGACTGTCATCAAAACCACGAAATGTGTCTAGCATAGAATGACAAATCTTAGTAATCTACGACAGACTGTCATCAAAACCACGAAATGTGTCTAGCATAGAATGACATATCTTAGTAATCTACGACAGAGTGTCATCAAAACCACGAAATGTGTCTAGCATAGAATGACAAATCTTAGTAATCTACCACAGACTGTCATCAAAACCACGAAATGTGTCTAGCATAGAATGACAAATCTTGGTAATCTACGACAGACTGTCATAAAAACCACGAAATGTGTCTAGCATAGAATGACAAATCATAGTAATCTACGACCAAGTAGACTGTCATCAAAACCACTAAATGTGTCTAGCATAGAATGACAAATCTTAGTAATCTACGACCAAGTAGACTGTCATCAAAACCACGAAATGTGTCTAGCATAGAATGACAAATCTTAGTAATCTACGACAGACTGTCATCAAAACCACGAAATGTGTCTAGCATAGAATGACAAATCTTAGTAATCTACGACAGACTGTCATCAAAACCACGAAATGTGTCTAGCAGAGAATGACAAATCTTAGTAATATACGACCAAGTAGACTGTCATCAAAACCACTAAATGTGTCTAGCATAGAATGACAAATCTTAGTAATCTACGACCAAGTAGACTGTCATCAAAACCACGAAATGTGTCTAGCATAGAATGACAAATATTAGTAATCTACGACAGACTGTCATCAAAACCACGAAATGTGTCTAGCATAGAATGACAAATCTTAGTAATCTACGACAGACTGTCATCAAAACCACGAAATGTGTCTAGCATAGAATGACAAATCTTAGTAATCTACGACAGAGTGTCATCAAAATCTCGAAATGTGTCTAGCATAGAATGACAAATCTTAGTAATTTACGACCAAGTAGACTGTCATCAAAACCACGAAATGTGTCTAGCATAGAATGACAAATCTTAGTAATCTACGACAGACTGTCATCAAAACCACGAAATGTGTCTAGCAGAGAATGACAAATCTTAGTAATCTACGACCAAGTAGACTGTCATCAAAACCTCGAAATGTGTCTAGCATAGGATGACAAATCTTATTAATCTACGACAGACTGTCATCAAAACCACGAAATGTGTCTAGCATAGAATGACAAATCTTAGTAATCTACGACCAAGTAGACTGTCATCAAAACCACTAAATGTGTCTAACATAGAATGACAAATCTTAGTAATCTACGACCAAGTAGACTGTCATCAAAACCACGAAATGTGTCTAGCATAGAATGACAAATCTTAGTAATCTACGACAGACTGTCATCAAAACCACGAAATGTGTCTAGCATAGAATGACAAATCTTAGTAATCTACGACAGACTGTCATCAAAACCACGAAATGTGTCTAGCATAGAATGACAAATCTTAGTAATCTACGACAGACTGTCATCAAAACCACGAAATGTGTCTAGCATAGAATGACAAATCTTAGTAATATACGACCAAGTAGACTGTCATCAAAACCACTAAATGTGTCTAGCATAGAATGACAAATCTTAGTAATCTACGACCAAGTAGACTGTCATCAAAACCACGAAATGTGTCTAGCATAGAATGACAAATCTTAGTAATCTACGACCAAGTAGACTGTCATCAAAACCACGAAATGTGTCTAGCATAGAATGACAAATCTTAGTAATCTACGACAGACTGTCATCAAAACCACGAAATGTGTCTAGCATAGAATGACAAATCTTAGTAATCTACGACAGACTGTCATCAAAACCACGAAATGTGTCTAGCAGAGAATGACAAATCTTAGTAATATACGACCAAGTAGACTGTCATCAAAACCACTAAATGTGTCTAGCATAGAATGACAAATCTTAGTAATCTACGACCAAGTAGACTGTCATCAAAACCACGAAATGTGTCTAGCATAGAATGACAAATATTAGTAATCTACGACAGACTGTCATCAAAACCACGAAATGTGTCTAGCATAGAATGACAAATCTTAGTAATCTACGACAGACTGTCATAAAAACCACGAAATGTGTCTAGCATAGAATGACAAATCTTAGTAATCTACGACCAAGTAGACTGTCATCAAAACCACTAAATGTGTCTAGCATAGAATGACAAATCTTAGTAATCTACGACCAAGTAGACTGTCATCAAAACCACGAAATGTGTCTAGCATAGAATGACAAATCTTAGTAATCTACGACAGACTGTCATCAAAACCACGAAATGTGTCTAGCATAGAATGACAAATCTTAGTAATCTACGACAGAGTGTCATCAAAATCACGAAATGTGTCTAGCATAGAATGACAAATCTTAGTAATTTACGACCAAGTAGACTGTCATCAAAACCACGAAATGTGTCTAGCATAGAATGACAAATCTTAGTAATCTACGACAGACTGTCATCAAAACCACGAAATGTGTCTAGCAGAGAATGACAAATCTTAGTAATCTACGACCAAGTAGACTGTCATCAAAACCACTAAATGTGTCTAGCATAGGATGACAAATCTTATTAATCTACGACAGACTGTCATCAAAACTACGAAATGTGTCTAGCATAGAATGACAAATCTTAGTAATCTACGACCAAGTAGACTGTCATCAAAACCACTAAATGTGTCTAGCATAGAATGACAAATCTTAGTAATCTACGACGAAGTAGACTGTCATCAAAACCACTAAATGTGTCTAGCATAGAATGACAAATCTTAGTAATCTACGACCAAGTAGACTGTCATCAAAACCACGAAATGTGTCTAGCATAGAATGACAAATCTTAGTAATCTACGACAGACTGTCATCAAAACCACGAAATGTGTCTAGCATAGAATGACAAATCTTAGTAATCTACGACAGACTGTCATAAAAACCAAGAAATGTGTCTAGCATAGAATGACAAATCTTAGTAATATACGACCAAGTAGACTGTCATCAAAACCACTAAATGTGTCTAGCATAGTATGACAAATCTTAGTAATCTACGACCAAGTAGACTGTCATCAAAACCACGAAATGTGTCTAGCATAGAATGACAAATCTTAGTAATCTACGACCAAGTAGACTGTCATCAAAACCACGAAATGTGTCTAGCATAGAATGACAAATCTTAGTAATCTACGACAGACTGTCATCAAAACCACGAAATGTGTCTAGCATAGAATGACAAATCTTAGTAATCTACGACAGACTGTCGTCAAAATCACGAAATGTGTCTAGCATTGAATGACAAATCTTAGTAATCTACGACCAAGTAGACTGTCATCAAAACCACGAAATGTGTCTAGCATAGAATGACAAATCTTAGTAATCTACGACCAAGTAGACTGTCATCAAAACCACTAAATGTGTCTAGCATAGAATGACAAATCTTAGTAATCTACGACCAAGTAGGCTGTCATCAAAACCACGAAATGTGTCAAGCATAGCATGACAAATCTTAGTAATCTACGAAAGACTGTCATCAAAACCACGAAATGTGTCTAGCATAGAATGACAAATCTTAGTAATCTACGACAGACTGTCATCAAAACCACGAAATGTGTCTAGCATAGAATGACAAATCTTAGTAATCTACGACCAAGTAGACTGTCATCAAAACCACTAAATGTGTCTAGCATAGCATGACAAATCTTATTAATCTACGACAGACTGTCATCAAAACCACGAAATGTTTCTAGCATAGCATGACAAATCTTAGTAATCTACGACAGACTGTCATCAAAACCACGAAATGTGTCTAGCATAGAATGACAAATCTTAGTAATCTACGACCAAGTAGACTGTCATCAAAACCACTAAATGTGTCTAGCATAGCATGACAAATCTTAGTAATCTACGACAGACTGTCATCAAAACCACGAAATGTGTCTAGCATAGAATGACAAATCTTAGTAATCTACGACAGACTGTTATCGAAACCACGAAATGTGTCTAGCATATAATGACAAATCTTAGTAATCTACGACGGACTGTCATCAAAACCACGAAATGTGTCTAGCATAGAATGACAAATCTTAGTAATCTACGACCAAGTAGACTGTCATCAAAACCACGAAATGTGTCTAGCATAGCATGACAAATCTTAGTAATCTACGACAGACTGTCGTCAAAACCACGAAATGTGTCTAGCATAGAATCACAAATATTATTAATCTACGACAGACTGTCATCAAACCATAACAGTTGACACCCATTTACGAATAAAAGTACATTTTGAGTACGTTTTTAGGTTCCCTTCATTGACCTTTATATGGGACTTGATTGTTTATATACATATATATTTATCTATGCAGGACAAACGATGATTTATATGTTTATTAATTTTACTAACAATAAAAACATAGATATTTGATTTAGAGCACACGGCACATTTCTGGAATAACTTACATCAGGTACGCTAATAATCATAAGATTGGGAAATACGTTTTTATATTCATGATCTTTAATAAATGTGATTATGCTTAAGTTCACAATATGTGATGGCCGATTTGACATCATAACTGAGGAGATTGGTTTGAGGATTCATTTGTTGGTTACTGAGGACATTGCTTATGTACTAGAACCAAAATATATCAACGTTTTTCTTTGCTCAAAATGAAAGAAATGCTCAACAAAGAACTGTCTATTAGATTAAACGTATTTTATTGTTAACTATATAACATTTGGATCGGACACAAGTTATTCCAACTTACAAAGGTCCTCTCCACATATTTACATACAATTATATATTCCATGCACCAGCAAGTAATAATGTATAAATATAGCAATTACATTTTATAACAATATTGAGAAAAAAAGAATAAAAAGATTTTTGAAATTATATAATATATTGAGTTATAACAGTACAGAATTGTCATATCAACAATGGAGAAAATGTTCACAAAAGAAAATAGTTAAATTCAATATATGAAGTGTGATCACTATGGGGTAAAACGTTTCGTTTGTTTGATGTACAACTGCACTGATTTGAATATTTGTGCATTTTGTTCCTCAGATAAGCTATCATCGCCAAATAGTAAAGTTTCAATAAGTAAACTGTCAAGAAATTGCAGATTATTTGTCAACTGTTCACGAGCTTCAACATATAAACAACACTCTAGAAAAAAGTGAATCGCATCCTCTATTACCCATCCACAGACACAACCTGGGTCATTAATTACATTTACCCTAAAAAGGTCGGCATTCAAGTTACTAGATCTATGTCTTAGTCTAGTGTGTAGGACATTTAACACTCTACAACGATATGAATAGTAACTAGATGGTTTCAATAAATTAACATCATTTATTAGTGACTTTTTAAAACTACTAACTGTCGGGGCACTTCTTATCTCTGGTGTCAAATTGTTCCAAAGTTTGATCGAAGAAGGAAAAAATGAGTTGCGATACAATTGTAACCTAGTAAATGGGTTACTATAATCTGTTTGATTTCGCAAATTGTAAGCATTTTCGTTTCGCTCAAAGGGTAATAAACAGTCGCATAAATACGAAGGTGCATTGTTATTTCGAATTTTGTAAAACAAATTTAATTTTCTTCTTCTTCGACGAGAGTGAAGTGGTTCCCATCGAGTTTCGAAATAAAGCGATTCCAAACTAGAAAATTTGGGTAATCCAGTTATAATTCTGGCAGCTTCATGCTGAATTTGTTCAATTTTATTATATTCTTGCTGAGTACACCCATTCCATAATTCACAAGCATATTCTAAAAGGGGCAAAATATATGTAAAATAAATTGCTTCCAGGTTGTGTCTGCTTAAAGAAAATTTAAATTTTCGTAACATTAATAGTTGACTAGACGTTCCTTTTAGTATATTTTCAATATGACAATGCCATTTACAATTGTGGGAAAAGGTGACACCTAAATGTTTGTGGTTTTCTACAAATTTTACATTCTCATTATTGAAGACAATACAAGGCTTATTGGCTGCTTGGTTAGTAGAAAAAATAATACATTCTGTTTCCTTTGGGTTAAAGTCAATGAGCCATTCTTTTGACCAGTTATAAATTTTAGATAAGTCTGAATTAACTATAACTTCAATTTCATTTATATTATTAGAAGAATATAATAATGATGTATCATCAGCAAACAGCCTTGAGAAGCTTTGAGTATTGTCTGCAATATCATTAATATACAACAGAAATAACAAGGGGCCTAAGACAGACCCTTGAGGAACACCACCTTTTAAATTCCCCTTTTCAGACAGACAATTCCGTATGATAACTCTCTGATACCTATTACTTACATAGTTCTCGAGCTAACGTAAAAGGTTTCCAGTAATTCCGTAACCTTCGATTTTTTTAATAAGGCCTTTATGCCAGACACGGTCAAATGCCTTGGATATGTCACAAAACACTGAACAAATTATTTCATGATTTTCCAAAGCCAAACAAATATTATGATAAATTTCTATTAATTGATGCACTGTGGAATGTTTATGCATAAAACCTGACTGATATTTATAAATTAAGGAATTGTCTATCAGAAAATTATAAATATATTTAAAAATCACACGTTCAAACACTTTACCAACACAACTTAAAAAACAAGGAAATTGGTCTATAATTTGTAGGATCGGATTTGATACCCTTTATAAACAAAGCAATAATTATAGCAGATTTCCACATATGTGGGAATCTACCAGTTTGTAGAGAACAGTTAACAATAATCTCAAGGGGCTTACAGACAGTAGATGCTGTATGTTTTAACATATTATGACTAATTTTGTCATTACCAACTGCTTTTCCTAATTTTAAATTCAGAAGAACATCCTTGATTTCATCAATTGTTATATTGAACACATCAAGCTTACGTCCTGTACGATTATCAAAAACTGGTGTAGGTAGATCAGAATCAATAATTTCAGAGATTGAACAAAAGAACGTGTTTAGAAGATTAGCTTTATCTTCGTCATTTACAACAAACTCACCAGTAACCTCGTTCTGCAAAGGTGGTATAGGTGACGAGGTTGATTTACCCATTAATTTTTTAACAAGACTCCAATATGACTTCCCTTCGTTGTCTAACATATCATTTACATTTATGAAGAACTGTTCTCTAGCATACTTAATCATATTGTTCACTTTATTTCTTTGTGCCCGATATTTACCCAGAAGAGAAACTGAATACTTACGCTTAAGTTGTTTATGGAGACGGTCCCGGAGACGCATGGATTTTCGTATTGATGAATTAAACCAAGGTTTATCATTAGGCCTGATAGTTACAGTTTTCACAGGAATGTATTTTTTTGCAAGTTCAATATATTTATTAGAAAATTTAGAACTCATTTCATCAATGTCATTTAGTGATGATAAATGGCTATTCCAGTCAAATTGGTCTATTTCAGAATTAAGACCATCATAATTTCCATGTTTATACAGCCATACATCTCTTTTATAATTAGTCTGAAGGTCATAGGGGATTGGGAAAAAGGCAATTGTGGCATCATGGTCACTTTTAATTCTATCTACTTGTATAACATCAGAAAACGTAGTTTCTAGTTCATACGAGAGGAGTATAGGGTCCAATAAGGCACCTAATCTTGTAGGTTCACGAATACAATTTGTGAGATTAAAAATATTTATAATTTGGTTTAAGCGATGGTCATTTTCTATCAATAAATTTACATTTAAATCACCAGTTATAATAATACGAGGAGATGACTCGAATGCCCTTTCAATTGAAATGTGAAAGTTTCCCCAGAAGTTATTTACTGCACCAGGGACCTATAAACAGCACATACAAGAATTGTAAATCTAGGGAAGATTACTTCTAACCAAATTAACTCTCCCCCCATTAAATTCTAAATCATTGCGTCTTAATACGTGCAAGTAATCTGAAGTGTAAACCAAGACTCCCCCACCAAAGCAGTTCCTGTCGTTCCTAAATGGCTCATGATATCCTGGTAGTTTAATATCCGTTGTCAGAATATTTTCATCTAAATGACTTTCAGTAACACAAATTATTGATGAATCATTGCTTATGGTTTGTAAATGATCAAGTTTATGCCTAATACTTCTAGAGTTCCAATGAAAAACAATGACTTCACCTACCTTAGTTTCTGGTCCAGGATTTTCAGCTACATCATTGCCCAAAAGCAAAAGTTGTAAAAGTAACAAGGTAAATGATATGTTTTGATAAAAGCATCCAAATAAGTAGTTATTGATGAAACTTTAACAATTTATTAGAGACAGTCGATGTATGACTAAAAGTAAAACTAATAGGACGTAGGATGACAATTTTAAGGAAACCAATATGTTTTTGACAACAACAGATCTAGCTCTGAGATAAAATGAACCTATCGCAATTCTGTAAGCGACAATGTCATTACCCATTATCAAACAAAAAAAATCAAATAAAAATTATAGCGATAGGTTAAACACAAACAAAAGGCATGTACATCAATGAAAGTGATCATAGAAAAAATCATAAGTATGAAACACAAAAATAAAAAAACATTAATACAATAAAAAAAAAGCAAAACATATGATTCTATATACAAAGCACTTCCCTTTGCACATATCGGCATGATATATTTCCCATCTGGGAGTCCTAAATATAAATTTGTTGAACCAATAAAAAATATCACAAATAATATATTTATAAAATACCTAAACATATAGAACCCACAACGTGTTGTTACTAAATCATTTCGTTAAAAAAGTTGATTTTAAATAACTAACCTTAATAATAACAAATAAAATAATATCATTTTTATTTCTGCAAATAAATTCAAATTAATAAGTCGAGTACACCAAAACATTGACCTTTATAGACGTGTGTATAATATATTCACTTAATTCACGCTTTATGAATTGTGGGAGCTATTTTCAGAATAGGACACGTGTTGACTATTTTAGTTTACCATAACAAAAGGATTAATGTTTAGTAACCACACGTTAAAAACAAATAGTCAATAAGTATTGTGATATTATTATATTACTACGATATCAATGTATATGTACAAGATGTCATAATATGGAACGTAAACAAAACCACGTGGATTTTACATTTCGTCTCCTTCAGTGTTTGGTTGAACCGACGGATCTACAACAGGTTCAGGCAACTCAGTGTCGGCGGAGGACGGATTTTCTGGATATTTATCAAGCATGAAATAAATGTCATCAATACATGTGATTAAATCGGTGGATCTACTATTCACACCGATAGCGAACATTCGACCATCATGCGACCAACAGGCCTGGATTCTGCGTTTAACACGAAGATAATTGAGTTCGTCCATAACTATTGCTAACAATATGCTTGCTGTTAAAGAAGGAGTGTAATCATTCTGTGACAAAGTCTATTCACGCAAAAGCAGTAATCAAATGTGAATACTGAAAATTTCATTAATCCATTTTTACACTACCACAAATATCATTCGCAACTCAATTTCCATGACAAATGATAAGCAACGATATAATTTGATAGTTTACGATCTCAAATAACTTATTTTGTAAATCACGAATGACAAGGGAACAGGTGCTACACATAAAATCAAGTATGTTGTAGTTCCTTATCCATAACAGATTTTCCGAGTTTGGAGAGCAACCCCAGAACAATAAACTGTACCCTCCTTGTCGGTATATTCCTGTACTTCTATGAAGCAGTGTTCGTAATTGGTATATCTGTGTTTGTCCTGTCGTGTGAAAAGAAAATGTGTGAATTTTGATGACGTCTGTCGAGTGGTCTACCAAGAGTTGCAGATAACATGTATGCTGCCTCTGTACCGACATAAAATCAAGTTTAATATATTCATTTACATGCAAAATATATACTGACAAGATAGAAAATTTATTTCAACCGTCAAATATTAGTTTACATTATTATGATGATGTCGTTACTTATTTTGAACATTCGAATATATGTATATGATATATGTTTAGACTTTTATGTTCCTTTATATACCGATCGTTATTGAATATGACAAACCCATCTATTCATTACAAGTACGGCGCGGATGACGGATTTTTTCCAACCGCCATGTACAAGTATAGGAAGGAAGTATCACTTTTCCAATTCGTTAAAAACCAACCGATCAAACCAATTCGTTCATTACAACTAACATTTTCACATCAGCCTAACAAACTCGCTGGTGTAATGGCTATGATGCTTGCTTCGAGTGATTTTCTGCACAGAGCTCATGATCAGCAGTTGACGCAAACGCTACTCAAACAAAGCTAGGTTGCTCATAGGTTGAATCTTCGCTACAAATAGTATATCTCAAATGACAATGGATATCTTCCTTTTTATTTTCATTTTTTCTTTCCCTATCACTGGAATTGACTATATCTATGAGTAACACGGTGGGTGTCTTATAAGAAGCAGGAACGGTACAATCTTGATTTCCACTTCGATTTTCTCTAACGTTTAGTTACTTGTTGCAATCAACAATAAATCCATAATAGTAGTGTATAGTTAATATTTAAAGAAAACAAGTAACACAAAAAAATAATTAAAAAAAATAATGAAAAAAATAAACAACAAAAAATAAAAATAAATCATGTTAAGAGTTTGGCAAGCTGTTTATATAAAGATCACCCCACATCACTCGGCCCGTAAGAGAGGACAAGTCGGCCCGTGTGTTAAAACAACTCGGACCGTATTATTGTTTTATAATATTGTTCAATATTTATATGTGTATTATATAATTATTTATTTATTTATTTAAATTATTATCTTTTAGTGAAAAAAGAATTATTGATTCAATGATAATATTAATTGCCGTAAACAACAATTACTCACTGAACCCCAACATGATGTTAAAAACATATTCTGTCTCAAACATAAATGTCTACATTTATTAATCTACTATTTAAGTGGTTATTTTCATTTTTAGTCAAACTGTTCGCGTGGGCTCTAATTTGGCGAAAATTGGAAAAAGCAAAATTAAAAATTTTACGATTTCAGCTTTATCTTAAGCCATTCAAATAAAGGCATCAAAAATTCTGGAGATTTTGATAAAAAAATCAAACGTGAATACCTGGGTCGTATTATAGATAATGTTGATTTTTTTTCATGAACAGTCATGTGCACATTTTATTTTCATCAACAGTCATGTGTGGATTTTATTTTTTATCAACAGTCGCTTGACTATTTTTAATTGGTAATAATATCAATGTGATTTTTATGTGATAAAGTTTGTCAGTGACTTGCAGCAGGTAGGTGGTTTTTTCATGGAACTCCGGTTTCCTCCACCAATAAAACGGGCCGAATAAAACTGACCGTCACGAAACAAGAAGTGTATTGTTTCGTTTCAACGGTCGGTAATACAAGCTATTTAACAACCTCTACACTAAATACAAAATATATTTGGCGGTATTGATTAAATTACATGATAGTCACCGTGCTACATATGATGATAGAAGAAAATCATATGAATGGTTAAAGCACCAAGCATTAAAATGCAACTTATCTCTTTGAAGTTTAACTTTTTAAGGAATCAATCTTATCGGGACAAATCCGCGAACCAGAAGCAATAATTAAACTGTTGAACTTTCTTGCATAAGGTTCTTGAAATCCGGACACGTTTTATACGAGTGATTGTTGCTGTTTAACGCCAATTCAGCAATTTTCCAGCTATATCATGGCGAGAACAAGTTAATTTTCAATGAGATGATGATGAGGTCCGCTTTGTACTAGACCAACACGCTGAGTTGGATTTTTATATTGCTAGCTCACTAAAACAATAGTCCGCGGATAGACATGTCGCCTCACTCGGACACATTATCCTGATTCCGAGCCGACCAGTCCTGGCTATATCTCCTTAATGCTGCGTGCTTACCAGAGAAGCAACACATATCAATTTGTATATAGTCTTTGGTATGACCCGACAGGGGCTCGAACCCACGATCTACCGCACTCGAGGCGAGTACTCTAACCATTACGCCACCGATGCGATTCGTATTATACGAAGTTGTATGGACGCGGCGGAGACACACATTCATGTCATTAAGGGGACGACCATTTAACTTTTAGGATGTTTTTTTCTGAAAAATAATATATTAATGATGTGGTGAAATGTTAAAGGAACAATATAAATTGACACGAAAGAAGCAAAAATATCATTAATCCGGCCCTACAGTTCTCAACGAGAAATTTATGATAAAAATTTGAAGGAAATTTACTGATTTTTTTTTATGTCCAAAAAATTAAAATCTGATTTTTGTTTCCTGTTAAAAATATATCGCTGTGGGGAGGGGGGGGGGGTGATAGTTTTCTGTGTAGTGTTTTGTAGATCAGTGATTGTCCTTTTTCTTTTGGACATTGTATTGCCTGCCCTTGCGCTTGGGGATCTTAAAACTCTTCTTGCATTGTTTTTGAAGCAAAAGCGAGTACGCAAATTTACATGGTTAGACCACAGGCACTCGACGTTCAATGAATAAAATGTAGGGTCAATGTGGAAAAAAAATAGTGTCACTGTCATAATAAAATGTAGGGTCAATGGGGAAAAAAATAGTGCCACTGTTATAATAAAGAGTATTACAGTGACACTATTTTTTTTCCACATTGACCCTACATTTTATTCATTGAACGTCGAGTGCCTGTGGTTAGACCCTATGCTATAGGCAGTGTGAAAAAAATACGTGTACAATTTTCAATCGGGTTCAATTTAGTCTGAAAACTCGTGTGCAATATTATGTTATTAGACAACAAATGAAGAAAAAAAAACTTGTGCGCAATTTTACGTCATTAGACACTAAATGAAGTATAAAAAAAGCACGTACATGCAATTTTACATTGCCGTTGGCATTGCAGGCATTGGGCCCTATAGGCTATGATTGTTACCGGTCACTGTGAAATAAACTAGAAAAAAGTTATTGGAAATATCAAATTAAAATCTATTATGTTCACTTCCGTCCTCTCTATAGGCCGTGCCTACCTCATATTACGCAACGTTTCAGATCAAGGACACCACGTAGGTAATGATATTGCCATTTGATTACATTGGTTACAAGCGTTTATCGGAAAACAAACGTTTTCCTAACCACCGTTAGTACAGCGACGCCACCTGGGGGGAAATGGGTGAAGGGTCTCCATTAACAACAGACATTGTTTGGGTACTGATGTTAATTGTTAAACAACATTATTAAGAAAAAACTGGTGAAACGCGCTAATCTGGGTCACGGGTCACTGTAATCGGGCGGCTGTATCGAGAAACAGATACGGTGTTGAAAAAAACTGTTGATACTCATAAAATATTGATAAATGCAATAAAATTTTATGTTTGTCTTCAAGAAATATGATAGACAAAACCATGTGTGAAGTTTTATGGCGAAATATCTCCGATTTCTATGTAAATTGACGAGTTGAAGTGGGGAAACACCCACAGGTAATTTTAGCGATGTATTTTTTATCTTGGACAAGAATAATGAGCGTCCTGATTGGATGACCGATTTAAAACACTGACTCCACATGGTAAAAAGATACATGTGAAAGAAATCTATGTTATATTTATTCATTTGTTTGATTCTGGAATATTGTTGATCATTGGTTTAAACAAGAAAAAAGGAAAAAAGGGGGAGGTGAATTTTATTTGTGAATTTTACGGTTAAATAAATGTTATGTTTCGACAGTTTAAAGAGAAAAATAAAAATTTGTTGCAACTAAAGCTTAAATCAGCGCTAAAAATTGAACAAATATAAGTGGTTTTGTAAATGAGATTTATTTTAAATAGAAAATCTGAATTTATTATTTATTAATTTATTATTAATGATATAATTTTATATCCCTTGGGAGGGGGAGGGGGTGGGGAACGGTTACGATGAAAATTTGAAATAAAAACACAGGACCGGACTTTAAGCAAAAATAATAATCCAGGATTAGTTTTTTATTAAAAAAATCCAGGACCCCTGTGTCCATGATTTTTTTTTTTAAAGTCAATAATATGAAATATTGACATCCACACTTGGCTTTTGGACAGCACATTTCTGTGTCCACACTTGTAACTAAAAAAATATAGATCATTAGTAAATATTACAAATTAACAATAGGCATTGTTTGACTACCAGAATTATTTTCATTTTAGTATGAAATATTTAGTTGCTAGAATATATATTTCTTCACATTATGTACTTGTTTGCATTGAAGCCATATTCGATGAAAGAAACATAGCACTAGTTGACCATATGTTTGTTTGTTTGCTTGATAAATAGCTTTGGGAATCCGGCATTGTTTCTACTGAAACCATATTCGATGATTGGAGCAATAAAGAAGTTTGCATATCCATTCCAGCAGACGACTTAAACAATGTGGTACTGGTTAAAGGTACAGACATCTGGGAAGACAGAATTTCCATCTGTTTACTTGCTGAATTTGACATCATATCTGATATACTTAGCATAGATGTTTTCCCATTTGTTCCAGAGTGTGATGCAGATGATTTTGTACTAGCTGAAGATATGGTCGTTATAGTAGATTTTGCTGAAATTGACATCATATCTGATATACTTAGTATAGATGTTTTCCTGTTTGTTCCGGAGGGCGAGAGAGATATTTTTGTACTAGCTGACGATACTGCCGTTTTAGTAGATTCACTTTGTACTTGTTTGTCCGACATACTGGAAACTTGTAGTATATATGAAGATTTCATGGACGATGGGAGCGATTCATCAGCAGTTGAAGATACTAAATTTTTGATATGCTGACTATCTATTGCAGTAATAGACGAATATCTTGATATACCTTGTACTAAAGACTTATTGCCTGTCATTGACGTCATCACGTCTAAAGCACTTGTCATTATAGATGAACTCGATGTCATTAAATGCGACGCAGAAGCCAGAAAAGATGGATACAATGACGTCATGCTAGCCGCCATTGTCATCGAATTAACAGACTGAAAATATGATGAAATAGACTGACTATCAAGCACAGAATTTGTATCGACTACTTGTGTGCTACTCGGTGTCATTTGATTTACACTAGTTGATGGTGTCATTGCCGGCATACTGGATGATGACGTAGACATTGACATCGGGGAATACGTATGCACACGTATCATGGAAGAACTAGATCTAGATGACATCATTGTCGACGATGAATATTCATTAAAGGGAGAAATGTTGTTATCTGAAATAAATAAGAATAATGATCTCTGTTCACAATATGTGATGGCTGATTTGACATCATAACTGAGGAGGTTGGTTTAAGGATACATTTGTTGGTTACTGGGGACATTGCTTATGTACTAGAACCAAAATATATGAACGTTTTTCTTTGCTCAAAATGAAAGAAATGCTCAACAAAGAACTGTCTATAACTATTGCTAACAATATGCTTGCTGTTAAAGAAGGAGTGTAATCATTCTGTGACAAAGTCTATTCACGCAAAAGCAGTAATCAAATGTGGATACTGAAAATTTCATTAATCCATTTGTACACTACCACAAATATCATTCGCAACTCAATTTCCATGACAAATGATAAGCAGCTATATAATTTGATAGTTTACGATCTCAAATAACTTATTTTGTAAATCACGAATGACAAGGGAACAGGTGCTACACATAAAATCAAGTATGTTGTAGTTCCTTATCCATAACAGATTTTCCGAGTTCGGAGAACAGCCCCATAACAATAAACTGTACCCTCCTTGTCGGTATATTCCTGTACTTCTATGAAGCAGTGTTCGTAATTGGTATGTCTGTGTTTGTCCTGTCGTGTGAAAAGAAAATGTGTGAATTTTGATGACGTCTGTCGAGTGGTCTACCAAGAGTTGCAGATAACATGTATGCTGCCTCTGTACCGACATATAATCAAGTTTAATATATTCATTTACATGCAAAATATATACTGACAAGATAGAAAATTTATTTCAACCGCCAAATATTAGTTTACATTATGATGTCGTTACTTATTTTGAACATTCGAATATATGTATATGATATATGTTTAGACTTTTATGTTCCTTTATATACCGATCGTTATTGAATATGACAAACCCATCTATTCATTACAAGTACGGCGCGGATGTCGGATTTTTTCCAACCGCCATGTACAAGTATAGGAAGGAAGTATCACTTTTCCAATTCGTTAAAAACCAACCGATCAAACCAATTCGTTCATTACAACTAATATTTTCACATCAGCCTAACAGACTCGCTGGTGTAATGGCTATGATGCTTGCTTCGAGTGATTTTCTGCACAGAGCTCATGATCAGCAGTTGACGCAAACGCTACTCAAACAAAGCTAGGTTGCTCATAGGTTGAATCTTCGCTACAAATAGTATATCTCAAATGACAATGGATATCTTCCTTTTTATTTTCATTTTTTCTTTCCCCTATCACTGGAATTGACTATATCTATGTATAACACGGTGGGTGTCTTATAAGAAGCAGGAACTGTCCAATCTTGATTTCCACTTCGATTTTCTCTAACGTTTAGTTACTTGTCGCAATCAACAATAAATCCATAATAGTAGTGAATAGTTAAGATTTAAAGAAAACAAGTAACAAAAAAATAATTAAAAAAAAATAATGAAAAAAATAAACAATAAAAAATAAAAATAAATCATGTTAAGAGTTTGGCAAGCTGTTTATATAAAGATCACTCCACATCTCTCCCGTTAATACGATGGTATATTCATTATTAGAAAACATAAGGTAAAACGGTGTCACCAAATATTCATTGAAGGAAGGTTAATTCCTGGCCTACGAACTACCAATGCGATTGATGACATTGAGCACTAGTTATATGCGTGATAACGTTTAATTACTTGTGCACATATCTGGGATATATGCTTTGTTCATATGTAAGAAGAGTTTGAAGATACCAAATGGGTAATTAGAATCCATAAACTATATTAACATCATATCATACCATAGAATGGTTGTTTACATGTGTGACCACATCCATTTGAACAACATTTCTGATCAAATGCACAATCCTTGTCTATCGAACAGCTAGCAATACAAACACCACCATCTTTAGGTAATGGTGGACACTTTCCAGACTTTGGTTTAGCATCATCTAATAATACATAAAAAAATATTACAACATAAATATCAGGCGGCATAAAATACTCAATGGTTGTTGTAACGGCATAAACCATAGGTTCAAAAGATATTGTATCGTTCAACTGGCAAACTATTGCATAAACATAAGCAGTTGACTGTAAAACATTATTGCCCAGCATAATTCTTCACAATTTCATTAGAGGACAAATCCCAGTAAATATGGAACATTAAAAACGTATATTTTATAAGAAGTAACACAACAGCTGCCACAAAGGATGCAGGAACTATTTACCCTTCTGAATCAACTAAATTCACATCCATTGTTTCGGGGGGGGGGGGGGGATTGAGGGGGGGGGGACTGAGGGGGGAGGGTTTCATGTTGCTCAATCTTTAGTTTTGTGTTAAGTGCTTTATGTTTTGTATTTTTGTCCTTTCCTTTTAGCCATTGTCTTGCATGTCTTTCGATTTACGACTTCCGATTTCTCCTTTTGATATTTCCAAGCTGTTCTTCTTATCGTTGCTAATTCTTCCGATAGCTGTAGTGCTCCACGAGGAGATTCTCGTCATTTCATTTATTGAACATCGCAAAATCTGCCGTTGATTTGTCTACCTGTCAACCTTTTAGTTGATGTCAGGGTTTTGAACGGTGAAAGTACATAAGACAATTTTATTTGAAGAGAACATTTATTAATTCAAACATGTTTTCAAGTTTTTCAAAAGCTCTGATATGCTCATTTTGGTGTAATTTACAACAGAAGCAACACACATCACCAGTATGCCCTTTTCTCTATTTTTTTCTACGTTTCTGAATAATCGCTTATCATTGTCTTCTTCTTTTCAACACCACAATTTTAACACTTTTCATTCCATGTATATGTTAATAGTGTATTCAATCATTTGCACATGCTCATTATCTGTAAATTGTAATTTGGAGATGACTTCATAAGTTGACATAACATGTGTCTGATCCCTTTAGAATAGTTTACAAACAATATGTTTTAACTAAACCAAATGAGATGGACTGATACAAAATGGACTGGTACAATTGTACTTACGGTCTATTTGTGTTATCTTTACAATTAAGACAATACATATAGTAACTAACAGAAGCACAAAGAAGTAGATACAGAAACGTGTCTTCGTCTGTCTGGCCGGTCTCTCTGTAGAGCTAATACTAGACTTGCGACCTGCAAAAAACGAAAAGAAAAAAAGACTCTTACTAAGGGAAACGTTAGCGTGTATCTTTATATACAAGCGTTCTATGATATATGATTTCTTTATTAAAATTTGGTAGTGGTACGTATTTTATTACGTATTACTAATAGATGCTCCTGGTACGGTAATTCATGATAAAAACGGCCTTTGGCAATATAAACTATTCTAACTTTCAGCAGAAAAAAATATTTATTATGAGATGATAATGATGCTCACTGCTTTTAACTAAACCAACACACTTTGTTGGGTTTTTATTCTGGGATCCCATGACTCAAACCAACAGAGCTACTCGGAGCGTCCCCGGGTGGCGGATAGGGGGGACATCTACATAGGAGTGTCAGGTTATAATAGGAAAGTCTGACCGTTGATTATAGTGAGTAACGTGTTTGTAAAGTGGTATACTCGCTGCACGAAGACCTCTTGTGTAGACTTCACAAAAGAGTCGGCGCATTGCAGCCTCTACATAAAAAACCTAAATGTTTCGTCCCTATCCAGCTCTCCACACCTTTTGAGTGACATTCAAATGTCATTGACCCGGTTTCCCATCCCTTCCATCATTTCTCTATAGTTTTTATATATGGAACTTGTTCTCGTGCAGTATACAGCTGCAATCACGATTGCTTGCTGGACGCTAAGCAATAATAAATTAATCAATCAATCATTGTTTGTATAGTGCTAGCTTACTGAAAAGTTAAAGCACACAAAATAACACTTTTGTGCAGTTTTTTTCGCAAGACCATTGTGTATTGTAAACAATAAAAGGGATACGCTGGAAGAATTGTGATCACCAAAGATACAATTATAAAACATGAAATACATCACTAGATATTGTTAATCTTACCATTGTATCCTACCAGCTGGTCTTCGTTATCTGTATACAACGGGTTATAATATAACTGGGTACCTGACGCTCCACGGTCTGTATCTAACTGATATGATTTGCTCTAAAATGTTATAAAGATATCAATAATAAATATCAGGACTTCCCCAAGTATAATAATCAATGTAAGTGTTTAACAAAACAAAAACCTCCTGCTTGTTTTCTTGTTGTTGTTTGATGGTGTTTAACGCCACTTTCAACAATATTTCAGTTATATCGTGGCGGTCAGTTTTATTGGTGGAGGAAACCGGATGACCCGGAGAAAATTTCCGACCTGTCGCAAGTCACTGACAAACTTTATCACATTGTGTTGTACACCTCGCCCTGCTCGAGATTCGAACTCACGACATCAGTGGTGATAGGCACTGATTGCATAAGTAGTTGTAGATCCAACTACCATGCTTCTTTTGTAGATTTCGCAAATGAGTAGGCGCATTGTAGTCGCTACAAAAAATTAAATGGTACGTCCCTACCAAACTCTCCACACCTTTTGGGGGGCAATCAAATGTTGACCCATCCCTTTCCTAATTTCTATATTATTCTATTATTTTATACATTGAACTTGTTCTCGTGCAGAATATAGCTGCAATACTCAGGATACTGCTCATGCTTGTACTAACATATTAATCGTAGTGTTATATTAGTAAATTGTAAATCTTTTCGATTTTTTCAAGTCGAACCGCTCTCATAACTGTAACATAACACATATTCCTAGTATTTAACCATTGTTTGGTTAAGTAGACATCAGGATATTGGACCCCAGTCGAACACCATGCCTGCTATATTTACTGCAATGACTAAAACAATAGGAAGTCTAAACATTTGAAACGTTTTGTTACTCTGAATACAGTTACAGTATATTCTTTGAATACATCTACCTACAGGGTATATCAGCTAAAGATAACCATTGATTCCATTATCCCGTTTAACGCCGCCACCTTATTGTACCTGTCCAGTCCAAAACAAGATACGGTGAGAGGTGATTGTTCGTTTTGCTGATTTTGGCGGAATTGCTGACCATCACCGTTTAGGGACCGACCATTTAACTTGAAAGGGGGGGGGGGGGGTTATGGTTTTTTGCTTCGTTCAGAATTTTTCGGACAACACGATGGTTAGAATATTTATTTTTTTTGTTGCGCAAAGCGCGAAATATTTTTCCAGAATTTAACATTAGGTTCTATGACAAAAACTCTGAATCAGATTATTTTTTTTTTTTCCACCAAAATCATAATATTTTTTTCTGCAACATTGGGAATCATAATATATTTTTAGAAAAAACCTCCTCCCCCCTTCAAGTTAAATGGTCGTTCCCTTAGATACTTTTAATACTCTGAATATTTCGTACAAGTTAAATATATTAATAATCTTTTGAACAAGTGTATCAACTCAATATACCGTTCATGCTCTGAATACAGTGTGTGGCTGTAGAAGGTGAAACATCAGGAAAGGCCCATGTAAAATCAGGCGTACCCCAAGGAACAGTTTTAGGTCCCTTAATGTTCCTACCGTACATAAATGACATTGGAGATGATATCAAGTCGAAATTACGTTTATTTGCAGATGATAGCCTCTCATACCTGGGAATAGATTGTACTGATGACTGTAACCAGTTACAAAAAGATCTGGACAAATTAGTAAATCAGAATGGCAGATGAAATTTAATGCTTCCAAGTGTTATGTAATAGGGACGGACCATTTAATTTCCAAGGAGAGGGGGGGGGGGGGGGCTATGGTTTTTTTTCTAAACAAATATTCTGTTTTCCCAATGTTGCTGAAAAGAATATTCTGATTTTGGTGGAGGAAAAAAAAAAATATTCTGATTCAGAGTTTTTGTCATATAACCTAAGGGAACGACCATTTAACTTGAAAGGGGGGTTATGTTTTTTTTCTAAAAAATAATCTGATTCCCAATGTTGCTGAAAAAAATATTCTGATTTTGGTGGAGGAAAAAAAAAATAATCTGATTCAGAGTTTTTGTCATATAACCTGATGTTAAATTCTGGAAAAAAAAATTCGCGCTTTGTGCGACAAAAAAAATAATATTCTAACTCTTGGGTTGTCCGAAAAAAATGTCTGAGCGGAACAAAAAACCATAATCCCCCCCTGCAAGTTAAATGGTCGGTCCCTAATGTTATATTCTGGAAAAAATTTAGCGCTTTGCGCGACAAAAAAAAAAAAATATTCTAATTCATGTTGTCCGAAAAAAAATTTCGGAGCGAAAAAAAAACCATAACCCTCCCCTGCAAGTTAAATGGTCGGTCCCTTAAGAATTACCAACATGAAAAAGCATGTCCTACATAACTGCACCATGCATGACCAAATATTGGAAAACGTAGACCAAAACCCATATTTAGGACTGAGTTCTATTTACCAACACGCTCAAATGGGATGCACATATCAACAACATATTAGCAAAAGCAAATAAATCACTAGGTTTCTTGAGGAGAAATATCAGCAAATTCCCAGAAGAAATAAAGAAAAGAGCATATCAAGCGATAGTAAGACCTAATGTTGAATACGCAAGTAGTGCCTGGGATCCATATCAGGAAAATCAAATTAAAAAAATTGAAATGGTGCAAAGAAGATCAGCCCGTTTCATTAAGCACCAGTACAGTAGAGAACCGGGTTCAATTACCAACATACTAAAAGATTTAAAATTACCAACATTGGAAATCAGAGGAAAAATAAAAAGGCTATGCTTGTTTCACAAAGCTTTTCATCATCAAATAGCGATAAATATCCCAGATTATATAAAACAACAAAACGGGACAACCAGGCAATATCACCCACGGAAATTCAGAAATGTACAGACATCCAGTAACACTTACAAATACAGCTTCTTTCCTAGGACCACCAAGGACTGGAATAATGTACCATAACATTTGTTGAATATGGATGATGTAGAGGCATTCAAGACCAGCCTCACAACATATTTGACAGAGTAACACGCAAAAAACACTGTTTTTAAACTGCATATGTAAATATGTTTTTAATGAGCACAATATTGGGTAACAGAACATGAAATACTTGCGTGATGGGTCTTAGACCCTTTGCAATTCAACAATGTAGATGTAGAATACCTGTGCCAACTAAATATATCGTTCATATTATGAATACCTGTGCCAACTAAATATATCGTTCATACTCTGAATTCGTGTATCAACTAAATTAACCATTGATAATCAGGACTGGGTTGCACAAAGCTCTATTACAAGTACTATTAAAATTAATAGTGAATTATTTCTGTTGCACAAACGTCAATAACCGTAAATGGACTATTAAATCTTAAATTTACTATTAATAATTGACGTTTGTGCAACCCAGCCCAGGTTACACGTATCAACTAAATAAACCATTGCTACTCTGTATGTTTGTATCAACTGAGGATGAATTATTATCGTTGATACTCTGAATACACGTATCAAATCAATTTATCGTTTATACTCTGAATACTTGTATCAACTAATTATATCGTTAATACTCTAAATACACGTATCAAATATATACACCGTTGATACGCTGAATATTTGTATCAACTGAATATATCATGAAACTCTGAATATGTGTATTAACTAATTATATCATTAATACTCTGAATACACGTATCAAATATATATGTTAGCGGCAATAAGCGAAATTAGGCATTAAGCTTAATTCCTAGGCAATAAGCTAATGCCTGAATTAGGCTTATTTCCTGAAAATGATTATTGAATATTTCACTTATTTCCTAGGCAGTAAAATATCTGTATTAAATGAAAAATAAATATTTAAATAAATATTTAATTTCTGTTGTTGTTTTTCTAGTTGGTTCAAAGGAACAAATGCTTATGATAATTGTAATGTAGTAACTTTTTTTAGGGGGAACAAATTTTCATTTTTTTTCTACCAGTTTAAATAGATTACAAATTGGCTTAAGGTTATTTCTATATTTATTGGTGAGTAGATTTAGTGATATATAAAATGTGATTTGAAGTATTGATCTCAATTTTGTTTGTGTTTCTGAATGTGTAAACATGTCGTCTGGTGAAGAAAAATTCATTTCTACTTTAAAATCTAAATTTGAGTCGGGGAAGACCAGGAATATTTATCCCAGAGATAACTACAGCAATCTGTTATCAAAAATAAAAAGCCTTAAATCAGTTGAAAATAAATAATACAAATAGCATAATAATTACATGTATATGAGTGAACAAATAGAAAAAGATTACAATAACTCAGGAAAAAAGATATTCTACCCAAAATTGAACTTGACCTACATGTATGTGAAGTTATGGTCCTTAAATATTACCAAAATAAAGTTATTAAGCATTAGCAAAAACTTTTTCGGGTTGTGCAGATGGATGGACGGACCGACAAAAAATATGTTTACATCCATCAACCGCCTGAAACAGCAGATATCTAATACCAAATATAGATGGATTATTAATTTCATATGAATTTTCCGCTCAGCTCCAACAAAAGTGCTTAAAATTTTGTTCATATCATCCTTCAACTAAAATCATGGATCCGCCTCTGGACATATATTGCAATAGTAAATTATAATTTCTTATTTTCAGGATGCCCTGAAGTGCTATGTGTGTGATAAAGACACATCATGAGCTCATAGATGCATCCAATATGACAGGAGTATCCATGTTGTATGTGGAACCGTGTTAAGTGAGGAAGTATATGGTTCAAAGGTGTTGTGTCCAAACTGTAAAACAGACAACAATCGAGTTCGTCATCGTTCTGGTGCTATGGACTATCAACTTAAGCAAGCAAATATGATGGTTGCAAGGAGTAAAAAGGAGCTTGGTACACCAGAGGTTGACCAGACTGTTGCCATATCTGGGATAATTGTGGAATTGGCTATTCAGACAAATTAGAAAAACTTCAATTAGACGCTGCCAGAATTGTAACAGGTTTACCCATTTTTACAAAATCGGAGTATTTATATGCTGAGACAGGTTGGGAAACACTATCAGAGCGGAGATACCGCAGAAACTCCAATTATTTTTTAATATAAAATGTGGAATGGCACCTGAATACTTGCGTCATCTAGTTCCCCCAACTATTCAGAGTACTACTATATACCCTTTGCGAAATGGTGATAATTTAATAGTTCCTTTCTGTAGACTCTCTATAACCAATTCGTCATTTATTCCTTCCACAGTTAAAGAATGGAATAAACTTGACATTGCAATCAGAAAATTAGATTCATTATCCAAATTCAAAAACGCTATTCGTCTTAACAGCCAACCAAATAAGATCTCAGTTCCCAAACTTCAATACTATGGCCCTAGAAAGTTAAATGTGATCCTAACACAAATTAGATGTACAGCTTCTTTCCTCAACCATGATCTACATAAGGTTCATATTTTATCTAGCCCAGCGTGTAGCTGCGGTGCTCCCCAAGAAGATGCGAACCACTTCTTTTTTGTTTGTACCAAATATTCTTTAATATGAAATGAACTGTTTCTCAGCATAAGCGATTTGTCTCAATCGATCAATACTTCACTTCTCACTTCAGGAAGTGAAACCTTAAGCTATGCAGATAATTGCTTTATTTTTAATTCAGTTTTCCGATTCATAAAAAGGTCTAAACGATTTCTAATCGTTTAATGTACTAACCAAACATCATCCAGCATCCATACACACACACACACATACCTTTTCTTCATTTCTTTTTACTCGTTTACTATTTTCAGCTATATTATATGATAAAATTGTATTTTTCTTGTTTTCTTGTGCATTCTCAATATAATGTAATAATGATTGTATATATAGGAGAAGACTCCATAAGTTGGTAAAACTTGTGTCTGATCCTCTTTGTATCATTGATCAAATAAAATAATTATAAACAAAAATAAACCAGACTGTTGCCATACCTATGTCCTTATTTGACAGAGGAAAGGGTGACAGTAGGAATGTTCTTGGAAGAATTATTGAGGTACATTTGAATTCTAATGGGTTTTTTTCACACCCTTTTCCAAAATGAAAAAAGTTAAATACAGAGATGTGAAATAAATGTCCATGAGACAACAATTAGAAAAAACTCGCGCACAGAGTAATATAAGTAATTCCGCATGAGTTCAATTTGATTTGTATTTCGTGGTCCGAAATAACATTTTCAAATATCAAATAATTTCATAGAAGTACACTAAACTGATTGAATGGTTTTATTTTCAGGGATACCAGGCTAACTAAGCAAAATCAATGGCGATTTCTACGTACTCTGAATAAAGTTGAAATAATCTGCTTCGTATGAAGCGCATCAACGAAAAAGAAATAACTGAAAGTCTTTACAACTTTGCTCTCACATTTCCTTATATCTTTTTTTTCGTTAAGGTTAATAATAAAGGCAACGCTGTAGTGGGAACACGTTTTGGACAACTTCAAGGTACATTTGGGGCAAATGAGATGAGCATCTGTAAACAGGACTTAATGTTACAAGAGGAAATTAATTGTGAAACAACCATAAGTGTTCGTGAGGCAGCTTCTAACCAGTCTTTATCTGGTGGAAAAGGGTTTTTAAAATGTTCCTGTCAATCTAAAAGTTCAAGCAACAGATGCAAGTGTAAGAAAAATGGAAAACTGTGCAATAGTCGGTGCCATAATTCTGGATCCTGTGATAATAAATGATGTCTTTATATTTTAACTTGATACTTTTTAACAATGTTGATCAATTTTTATCTATTGTTTATGTGATAATTGTTTTATTGTAGGTACTTGACATTGACATTTAAAGACAAATTGTGTTTTATGTAATGAATTTGAAAAAAAAAAATAAACTAATGTATTGTTACATATACATACGATGATTGATAGTTACTGTTTAAGCATTAAGTCTAATACCTGGACGTATTTTTCTGGAATTAAGCCTAAATCCTAGGATTTAAGCTTAATGCCTAACAACATTTAGGCATTAGCCTTATTGCCTAGGCATTATCTTATTGATATACCGTTGATACCATGAACACATATATATATACTAAATAAACCATTGATACACCGAATACACATGTCAACTAAATAAACCATTGATACACCGAATACACGTGTCAACTAAATAAACCATTGATACACTGAATACACATGTCAACTAAATAAACCATTGATACACTGAATACACATGTCAACTAAATAAACCATTGATACACCGAATACACACGTCAACTAAATAAACCATTGATACACCGAATACACACGTCAACCAAATAAACCATTGATACACTGAATACACATGTCAACTATATAAACCATTGATACACTGAATACACATGTCAACTAAATAAACCATTGATACTCTGAATACACATGTCAACTAAATAAACCATTGATACACTGAATACACATGTCAACTAAATAAACCATTGATACACTGAATACACATGTCAATTAAATAAACCATTGATACACCGAATACACATGTCAACTAAATAAACCATTGATACACTGAATACACATGTCAACTAAATAAACCATTGATACACTGAATACACGTATCAACTATATAAACCATTGATACTATAAATACCCGTATCAACTATATAAACCATTGATACACTGCATACACGTATCAACTATATACACCATTGATACACTGAATACACGTATCAACTATATAAATCATTGATACTCTGAATACACGTATCAACTATATAAACCATTGATACACTGAATACACGTATCAACTAAATAATAAAGGTAATAACAAAATTACCGAACTCCGAACAATCTTACAAAGGGAAAGTCAAAACTCATAATTATATAAACAGACAAAATCAGTCAACAACCGGAAAACTGTGAAAACCGTAATGACCCTGACTTGGTACAGGCATTTCTAAAGAAATGGTGGGTTGAATCAGATTTTAAGGCGCCAAACCTCCCGCTCTCATTACGGTTCAAAGGTTCCGGCTGTCACTGTAACAGTATTTAAATACAGGAACAAAATAGGTAAAATAGTTGTCAAAGCAGTACCGTATTCGGTGACGTAAATGTCAAAAATATTTTTACGTCACACATTGACAAAAAAAATTCTTGACATATTTGACTCTTTATCTTTATACATTTTCACTATATGAAAATGCATCGCTTATAATTTTTTCTGCAGAGACGGAATATATTTCGACAAGATATTGGTATCGGAATATAAACTTTTTAAGAGATCGAATAAGGCGAATCTTTTCATAGCCCTGGTCCAGTAGCCTGTTTCTCAGATGAAGATGACGTTTCAGGAAATCAGAATAATTGCTACTGCCCCTTGCATAGCGAATCAATTGCGAGATGTAAACACCATATGCAGGAGAAGCTGGTATATTGCTGCACATATTTGGAAAATTTATGATTTTAAAATTGAAGTCGTCCCGCTTATCATAAATTTTAGTACTGAGTTGACCACTGTCGTCAAATTCGAGGTATAAGTTCAAAAATGATGCGGACGAAGCTGTATCGGTGGTCTCTTTAACTTCCAGCTCTGGAGGATATATCAATGGAAGAAATTCTGCAAATCTAGAATTATTGATAGATAAAACGTCATCAATATACCTGTATGTGAAATTAAAGGCTCTAGCCTCATGAATCTTCTTATCTTTTACAAGCTTTTGAAGAAACTCCGACTCATATGAGTATAAAAATAAATCGGCTAGAAGAGGGGCACAATTCGTACCCATTGGTATGCCGACGACCTGCTGAAACAGTGTCCCTCCAAAGGAGACAAATATGTTATCGATGAGGAACTCCAGCATACTGATCACTTGTTCCTCGGAGTAGCATGTTTTACCTTTATGAATTTTGTTTGAAAAATATGTGGAATTGTAGCCTAACACAACAAATTGTGAGCCATAGTTTCTATGACTAAAAGCTTTATGAATTGTTTCTTTTAAGCGGGTTTTTAATTTGTCATGCGGTAGGGTGGTATATAGAGTTGAAAAATCAAAGGTTTTGATGGAGGATACCTGAGAGAAAGATCTTGATTTCAGGTTATCCAAAAGATCTTTAGAGTTTTTCAAAATCCACATGTGATTTATGCCACTACGCGAGTAAACAGTTTCACAATATTTCTGTTGTCCCTCTTTTACTGCAGACAGAATCTTTGTTAGGTGAATAGACAATTCTTTCGTCGAACAAGTTGATGATCCCGCTATGTACCTTTCTTTGTATGGTGTCTTATGGAGTTTACCGAATACACATGTCAACTAAATAAACCATTGATACTCTGAATACACGTATCTACTATATAAACCATTGATACACTGAATACACGTATCAACCAAATAAACCATTGATACACTGAATACACATGTCAACTAAATAAACCATTGATACACCGAATACACATGTCAACTAAATAAACCATTGATACACTGAATACACATATCAACTAAATAAACCATTGATACACTGAATACACATGTCAACTAAATAAACCATTGATACACTGAATACACATGTCAACTAAATAAACCATTGATACACTGAATACACATGTCAACTATATAAACCATTGATACACTGCATACACGTATCAACTATATAAACCATTGATACTCTGAATACACGTATCAACGATATAAACCATTGATACACTGAATACACGTATCAACTAAATAAACCATTGATACTCTGAATACACATGTCAATTCAATAAACCATTGATACGGTGAATACACGTATCAACTAAATAAATCATTGATACTGTGAATACACGTATCAATTATATAAACCATTGATACACTGAATACACGTATCAACTATAAACCATTGATACTCTGAATACACGTATCAACTATATAAACCATTGATACACTGAATACACGTATCAACTATATAAACCATTGATACACTGAATACAGGTATCAACCATATAAACCATTGATACTCTGAATACACGTATCAACTATATAAACCATTGATACACTGAATACACGTATCAACTATATAAACCATTGATACACTGAATACACGTATCAACTATATAAACCATTGATACACTGAATACACGTATCAACTATATAAACCATTGATACACTGAATACAGGTATCAACAATATAAACCATTGATACTCTGAATACACGTATCAACTATATAAACCATTGATACACTGAATACAGGTATTAACTTAATAAACCATTGGTACCGGATCATTACCGGACAATATATATGAACAACATGGCGACTGTCTTATCAGAAGGATGAACTGTTTATCCTTGGCGAACACCTGGGTTCACTCCAGGTTTTTTGTGGGTTCTTTGCAGTTTTTTGTGCTGTGTTGTGCTTTGTTTGTTTTTGTTTTGTTTGTCTTCGTTCTGTATCTTGTGTCTCTGGATTGTCTATTCGTGATTGCCCCTTCGGTTTTCTCTGACGTTTAATGAATACACTGAATACTTGTATCAACTAAATATACATTTAGACAGATGTTGATAACAAATACACAGGTCACAGAATGAATTATGTTATTTATCTTTTCATATATGAAATGAATAGTTGAGGTATTTATTTTCAAAATGTATATTTAAAAGCATCTATTGTCTTGATATATATACGTAAATATATTGTTAAGTTATTATGATACTAAATCAATATATACAGTCAAACCTCCCCATATGGTCACCTCTATTAAGTCAAATCTCCCCATATGGTCACCGCTATTAAGTCAAACCTCCTCATATGGTCACCTCTATTAAGTCAAACCTCCCCATATGGTCACCTCTATTAAGTAGTCACCTGTATTAAAAGGACACGTATTTCTTGTTCTGTCATAGGTGACCTCTTAATACAGGTTTGACTATATATTGTTCCAAAGTGATTAAAGATGTCTGGAGCAAACGTGAACAGTCAAATGTAACAACCCATGATATCTCAAAATAATGCAAAAATATGGTATTGGTGACTGACAAATGTTTATTGTAAAAGATATTTGATAACAAACCTAGTGACACAATACCGTCTTAATGGTTGAGTAAATATACAATAAAATGTGAAAAACACATTAAAATATCACAAATGAAGATATAAAATGCATATCCTGTCTATCATTGAATGGGATATCAGTACGTAGTATATGGGTACGGACAAAACCATATTTGAGGGGGTGCTGTGAGGGGGTGCTACCGGAAGTCACATGACCGGAAGTGATGTCAGTCACGTAACCCAAAGTGACATCAGTCACGTGCCATGTCCGGAAGTATGTTCTGCGCATGCGCAACCTGAAGTTGCGCCATATCCGCCCTAGTGGGACCTTTTGACCGGAAGTGACAAAGTCACGTGACCGGAAGAGGCCCTGTCCGGAAGTGGCCCTGCCCGGAAGTAGGTTCTGCGCATGCCTGGGTTTTTCCCGCGCTTTTTTCTTAGTAGTAGTAACATGGCTATGGAAGGTCACTTGACCCCTTCATGAAGTGGCCCTGTCCAGAAGTGGCCCTGTCCAGAAGTGGACCTGACCAGAAGTAGGTTCTGCGCATGTCCCGTTTTTTCTCGCGTGTTTTTCTTAGTAGTAGTAACATGGCTACCGGATGTGACCAAAGGTCATTTGACGCCCTTCGGGGTTCCCTTGGGTATGCGCAACCGGAAGTTGCGCAACACCCATAGTGACCGAAGGTCATCTGACCCCCTTCGAAAGTGTCCTTGGGGTGTTCTCTACGACGTCCGCGTCCAATAACCATAGGAAACCCCGCGTCCTATATTTAGCATGGTGACTGGAACTAGCCCTGGTTATCTGCCCCTTTTATTTTCATATAGTGTCTAGGTTGTGTAGTACTTCTAAGAGTACATTTGAAAATTTCCAGCTGCAATTTATTTTTTTATATTTTTACACTTTTAATGTTTAAAATGGCACAGTAATATCCGTGCGAGTGAAAAATCGCTTTACAGATTCGATGGCACTCATCTATCAAACACTGATAATGAAGTGTATCTAAACAACATACAAGATGCAATCGAACTATTTTCATCAAATGATGGGCCGCTTGTTCCCACCCCCCGCTGCTGATAATTGATTTCGCTAAAAAGGGTCTTATGGAAAGCGTTAGAGAGTGGCATATTTGCGTGGCGGTTACTCGTTTTACGGCTCATCTGGCGGGATATGGCAAGATGATGACGAGACATGTCGGTATCCCAAAATGTGCGTCAGCTTATATTTTGAGGTTTTTTCTTCTGTGTTGCCACATAGTTTCTATGGTCTTCTCTGTTCACCAGACAGACCGGTGATTGAATTGATACCAGTTCGGATCCTTAGGTTATATTATTGAACTTCTGCGTAAAAACCGGAGAGTTTGAGATTAAAATATTTGCTCACGTATCGGGGTTCGAGTACCCGTTATCTCTCTTGCCCGTGTGTTATCACGGTACCGGGAGGATTATTCTCGCTTCTGCAGTTACATGCTTGCCAAATTACTGTAACCGGCGGTCTGCCTCTTCATCTTGCCATATCCAGTTCACGCAAACATTTATTTTTTTCGCTGTGGCCATTATACTCCAGCACTCGTCTTAATTACTGCCTTTTTACAGGAATCTTTTATTAAGTGTGTTTATCTTATTCCGATAAACAGATTTAATTAAAGTGAATGAGTATTTATTTTAGTTTACAATCCCCTTTCTGCACCCCTAGCATCTGTATCTTTTCCCCCTTATTTTGTCTCCTTACATGTATCACGTAATTATACCGCTCCTGCATGTAGTTGCCGGCTGACATTTTTGAAACACCCACCACCTTCCCCGTTACCTCCCCAAAACCTGCTCTTTTTCTGCTGCTGTTTTGTGAATTTTTCAGGTGATGCTTGTTGGTGCTGGTACATGTATGAGAAATACCGACGAAAGATGCTTGGCAATTAACGGACGAACTTGGAAATTGAACAGAGACTACTTAAAAAGCCATCATACAGTCGTCCGAACAGGCCCTTATAGTCGAGTGACATTTTCAGAAAAGACGCTTAGTTTTTGACTTTAATGCACCTATCTAACACACAGCTGATTTTTTTACTAGTAATAGCCAAATGTCTATACTTTCGAGTATGCCCGGTCGTAAGAAAATCGTATGGTGCGTTTTTTGTAAAATTGGAGTTAAAATCAAGTTATCATTTCAAATGCACAAAATACTATCTACATTTAAACGTATATTATTTCCAATTCATAACATTTTTTGTAAACTTAATGGGTTGATTTTCTGCGAAAGACATAAGAAAGTATGAAACACATCTGTAATGTGTAAATAATTTCATTTTTGTAGATATTAAATCAGTTTTGCTACCATTTTATTGTTATAATCAGTCACATCTTTTCACTTTATAATTGTTAATTTTATAATTTTTGTCGATAACCAAACGCAAACTGTTCATAAAATAAATTTTCAGTTCCTAACGCATATTATAAATGTTGGACTCACTGAAAAATACTAGATTTTATCATTTTCACACTTAGCAAGCTAATTCCGAACTGACAGTCCGTTGCCGTTCCATAATCAATTATTTACCTGTATATTATAATGACAGAATGTGTGTGCGACTGAATTCGTACGTCACCGAATATGGTACTGCTTTGACAACTATTTTACCTATTTTGTTCCTGTATTTAAATACTGTTACAGTGACAGCCGGAACCTTTGAACCGTAATGAGAGCGGGAGGTTTGGCGCCTTAAAATCTGATTCAACCCACCATTTCTTTAGAAATGCCTGTACCAAGTCAGGGTCATTACGGTTTCACAGTTTTCCGGTTGTTGACTGATTTTGTCTGTTTATATAATTATGAGTTTTGACTTTCCCTTTGTAAGATTGTTCGGTGTTCGGTAATTTTGTTATTACCTTTATATATATGTGTAAGAATTGCTTATTATGTTAGAAATTAACTTAATAGCTGTAATATATAAGAGAATAGGTAAGTTTTGGTATATTACACAGTCTGAACTCAACAGCTGTAAATGGAGATGATTTCATTAAAAATCTTCAAGGGGGTACCTTTGCATTTGAACACTTATACTCGCAAATATTAGACAGCCACATACCTTATGAGGTTTTTTGTGGTTGATATTGCCTGAGGAATAGAAATAAGGCCAATAAAGGGTTAGAGAAGCAAGTTGTGTTGCTCTTTAGGTGTCAAACCAGTAATTCAACCAATCAGAGCTAAGAACATATACAAAAGTAGTCCCTTTTAAAAAAAAAGTTCCTTTCACTTTGTTGTATTGTGACAAATACTGAATGGAATGGAATAATTAAATTGATAATTGAAGTTAAATGTACAAGGATTATTTTGAGCCCAAATTTGATTGATTTAATTGTATTTTAATATGGATATGGAGGATTTGATGCATGACCTATAAATAGCGAATTTCTGGGGGATGACAGTGCTATTTTTAGAGTAGGTATTTTCCATAGCCTGGCATTTCACTGCAAGACTTTAAACATGGCCTGATATTTTGACAGACCGTAGAGGAATCATGGACGTTTCAGAAAATGTATGGTCTTCGAAAGGTTAAACTTAAGATAAAATGGCCAGGTAGGCTCGAAAAAACACAAATTTAGTAGAAAACCTTAAAGAAATTAATTATAGGTTTCACACCACTAGCAACATTTATATACTTATTTGATAGTTTGTGTGTGTTAATTGTTTGAAACAATAACTCTGATCAAATAAAGTCATTAAAGCACACATTATAAAGTGAATATAATGTTGACAAGTGTTATGTTAAGGGCGTTCACTAATTGTTGAATCCGTGGCGGAAAAAATAAGAAAAAAATCGTGTAATGTCTACAATTTGTAATCAAATTAACGCCTCCACCTGCTAAAAAGGGCAGACCTTCCATCGATTGGCAACGTTGTATCATTTGTCAAGTATTTACGGCAGCACGTCTTTGTATTCCAACTACTAAGGGAAGGTCAACTTTTATTTCTGCCGTGAATAAACGGAAGGATGAAGTTTACAGAAAACTTGTTGACGAATATACAACTGTCGAAAATGCTCCATTTGGAAATACCAAATATCACAAAAGATGTTACAAAGCATTTACCAGTAAGCAAAATCTGTCAACATGTTCCAACTTTAAATCCACACGTCCGACTTCAGCATCATGCAATCAGAATCCATCATCAAGTGAAGATAATTTCACTATTGTGACACGATCTAGAGCTTCCGAAATCGATTGGACAGCTTGCATTTTGCAAACACAAAGCCTTTAAACACGACAGAAAAATGCACAAAGTTTCGTCGGAAAATAGAACCCAAAGTATTAAGCGTGTTGCGGAACAAATATCAGACAGTGAAATGATCTTCAAAGTCGAAAATGCTTTGTATCATTCAGCATGTATAACACGATATTTGCTTAGAAATATCAAAACAGAGATCGAGGAACCTCCGATGTCAGAGCATGAAAATGCATTCGATCAATTTGTTTCCACCATCCAAGAAGACTTGCTGATACACAAGAAAGTGTTCTACCTGAACCACCTACTGGAGAAATTTGTACCTTTCCTCCCTGAAGATATGCGCGAAATTTACACAACGTATCGGCTTCAGCAAAAGTTGGAGAAACACTTTGGTGATGCTATCGTTATTCAATGTCAACAAGGGCAGGGTATGTCTAATATCGTTTACAGCAGCTCCATTTGTCTCTCTGAAGCTATCGACAAGGCCAACCGTCTGAAGGCTGATATGAAGTCTATCAGAACCCATGATATTAGCGATGCTTCTTCATCTGTTTGTGATGAAGATCTCACACTTCACAAAGCTTTAGATGTGAAAAAGTTATCCAATTTTGGTGATCTGGCGATCTTCTATTTGAAACATATGTCGATGCTCTTACAGTCTGCGGAAACAATTGTAGATGTCTTTGATAGGTATGACCTTAAGGACTCTATCAAATCTGCTGAAAGAGAACGTCGTTCTCAAGCAGCTGGTGGACACAGGATCTATCATGTAAATGAAGGCAGCAGCATCCCAGACTGGAAACAATTCTTGTCGATCAATAGAAATAAGCAGGAATTGATCAGCTTTCTTGGAGAATTTATTTCAAAGTTCGTCAACGCCAATAATCCCTTGCCTGTTGGACAAACTTTATATTTAGCAGGGACTTTCCGGAATCCAGAGGTCGTGAAAAAAATAGCAGGTGATCAAGTTACAGACTTTGTAGATTTGTTCAGTATCCAAGAAGAGGCAGATACTATAATTATTTTGCATGCCCTTTATGCTGACGAACAATTTGGTAAGTCTAGTGTTAAAGGCAGAATCATTATCAAATGTTCAGACACTGATGTGTTAGTTCTTTGTGTCCATTACTATCCACGCATGCAGAACACGGATTAACTATGGCTTTTGATGGGTTCGGTTACTAGCATTAAGGATGGTAGGCGATATATATACCAGTTCATGACTTGTGTAGTTCTCTGTCGAGCATAATTTGTGAAATTCTCCCAGCGGTTCATGCTCTGACTGGTTGTGATACCACTTCTGCTATCTTTGGTATTGGAAACAAATCTGTTTTTAAGCTGATTAATTCTTCATCTGCTGAGCTTTCGGACCTTTGACAACTTAAGGACCCAGATCTTGAATCCTCAATATGTGTTGCAAGAAAAGATGTGCAAAGTTGTATGACCCAAAAGCAAAGTATAAGTCTTGCCACACCAATCTGAATAAGCTACGTGTCAGACTTGCTACCAGCAAAGACTGCTCTCTTGCTCGCATTCCACCAAGTGAATCGGCATTTAAACAACACATCCTGAGAGCTTCCATTCAAGCAAAGACGTGGATGACATCACACCAAGCAAAACCACCAGTAGCTTCACCTTATGACTACGGTTGGCAAAAAGGTAGCAACGGTCCAACTCCAATTTTGTTGTCTGGTATGATGTCATCAGACTTCCTTCAAGATTTGATTTGTTCGTGCAAAGGTAGAAAGATATGTAGCCGAGAATATGTTTGCTACGAACAAAACCTCTGTTGTACAGAATTATGTCCTTGTCAGGGCAATGATCTATGTTTAAACATAATTACAAGCCAACAGAACCCTGACGATGACGACGAAGAAGCGGCATCTGATGATTAATTTGAAGGCGGCAGTGGGTAGATGAAATGGAATTGTGAATTTTGATGGATATGAACTATGAATATGTATATACATGTATGTAGTCCACAATCAAAACCCATGAAAATAAAAAAAATAAATTAAATAAAATAAAAAAAATAAAAAAAAAATAAAACATTAATTTAAAAAAAAAGAACAAAAATAATATCCTACCAGATGGCCCTCCGACCTTGACGTGGTTAGTAGGCTTTTAACAAACAGGAGGCCCAAGTTATTGTGATTTATGGATGATTTGTCAATGATGTCCATTTTCACCCTTTTTATGATATTTTTTTCGATCTTCTATACTTCCTACTCACAAATATTTTTTTTAAATTTTCTTCAAATATATGTGCTTGAATAAATAATAATGCAAATATACCATATTTATGGTTCAAAACAATTTTAAAAGTTTGTTTTATAACATGCATTGCTGTTTTACCACGCCTTAGCGAAGACGTCAATATGACGTCACACATCTCGTTGGTTTTTTTTTCTGATGTGAGTTGGAATGGAAGAAATATTAGTAACATTGGATGCATGGTGCATTTAAGCATGCTGCGTTAATTAATTGCTTCAAATTAGCTCATTATGTAACATGAGGGTTAAATTTGAAAATTTTCATATTTGACCTTTGACCCGGATTTAAAAGAAATTACACCATATTTAACTTTTACGACCGGGCAAATTGAAATCTACACTCTTTTACCTTTCCAATGATATATGATATAGCCGTGTGTTAGGTAGGTGCATTAAAAATGAATTTTATCCTTGTATGTCACTCGACTATTAGTTGTTGATAAAAGGACAATTTCATTTTAAATGACTATAACACGTGCCATTTAATTTGTTCTCGCATCAGTCGGTATTATGTAAAGGGACTTTTTATTTCCTTTTTTAAATGAAGAACTCGATCTGTGGATAATCGCATCCTAGTTTATAATGTCAATTGATTTAATATGAGACTGTACATTTATGTATTTTTTTGTATTTCATTTTCTCAGAAGTTCAAGAAAAACTCGTAATAATAACACCAAAACTGTATTATTATTTGCCTATCTCAATTCTTTGTAATTTTTTTTTTACTAATTGATTAATAAAAATGTCACAGCTTCATTGAGTGCATTGGCGGGATATTGCAAGATGATGACGAGACATGTCGGTATCCCAAAATGTGCGTCAGCTTATATTTTGAGTTTTTTTCTGCTGTGTTACCACAGAGTTTCTATGGTCTTCTCTGTTCACCAGACAGACCGGTGATTGAGTTGATACCAGTTCGGATCCTTAGATTATATTATTGAACTTCTGCGTAAAAACCGGAGAGTTTGAGGTTAAACATTTGCTCACGTATCGGGGTTCGAGTACCCGTTATCTCTCTTGCCCGTGTGTTATCACGGTACCGGGAAGATTATTCTCGCTTCTACTGTTACCAGTATAGCACAGGCTTGCCAAATTACTGTAACCGGCGGTCTGCCTCTTCATCTTGCCATATCCAGTTCACGCAGACATTTAATTTTTTCGCTGTGGCCATTATACTCCAGCACTCGTCTTAATTACTGCCTTTTTACATGAATCTTTTATTAAATCAGACATACAGCGTGTTGTCTTTATGATGGGAGGTAAATGTATGCTCAATGTGGATAGTGTCATGTACTTTGTGCATAAAAGACAAAAGACAACATAAAATTTAAACATACTTGAACAATACAACCTCTCACGAAAAAAACCGGGAGTGAGAATAGGTCGGACTCAGAAGTGAGACCAGTTCGTGTTCTACGAAAGAGTTAACCTCTCCAGTCCAATTATAATTCAATTTCAATCTGTTGTCCCACATATAAACTAACACACCTTGTTCAATATATATATATTTTTTTATACATTATATAATATTTATATAATTATATATAAAATGAATACTCTTACTTGCCTTTCTCTGCAAAATATAAAATAAAATCACAGATGATTAGTTCTGTGAAGATTTCCAAGAACATTTAGATATGAGCTCGGAACAGCTCTTCAAATGAGAATCATACGTGATATGGTTCAGACCTGGCGAACGAAAGACGAAATGTGGATATTGTATGCAGGTTTCAAACATGCTAATTCTGGGATGTTTTAAACAATAATATTGAACCCCTAATTTGTCCACCGCTCAATTGGCAAAAAAAAAACAAACTATGTTTTGGTCAGCAAACCTGCCCCCCCCCCTTTTTTTTTAAACAGAACTGCATGATGTAAGAAAATACCGTAATTCTCTTAGATCTTAGTGGCGAACAACCAAGATTGTCTTTTCAAAAGTTTTGAAATGGAAAAACGTTGTCACGAACTATCTCGTGCAAATGAAAGGAACACGGACAACCCGAATATTTAAAACAGCAATAATACAACCACAAAAATAAAACTTAAAAACAGAACATAAGCTCTGACTTCACCAATTGTTAAACATCTTATGGTGAATTAATGGCACAAGTCGTGAAGTCATCAATTCCCAAAACTAATTAAAGAAATATAAATTCTAAAGATCACATTATAAATATATCTGTAATATATCGGTCACTAATATGTCACGTGATCGAATCAACCAATTGATGATTTCGATCACATAGTTTTTGAAGTTATGACTTAAGTTGACGTTTTTCCTGATCTAGGCTTAGCAAGTTACTAAACAACATTAGACCACTGATCAAAATATCGTCCATGTCTAAATAAATAACGCCATGCTGATCACATGACATGGCAGAATAACTACAAAAATATTACTGTTACTTCTGTTTTTGTTGGTACAAAGATATCAAAATCGAACAATTATTGATTTTGGAATAATATTTTGAAAATAAGTGATTTTAATTGAACTATACAATAAAACAATAGACCATATGCACATTTCTTTGATTAAAAAATAGTACTTTTACAGGAGTTATTTGCCTTTAAGGCAGGCAAGGTATTCCCCTTTCATCCAAGATTAAATGGAAATAACATATACTTTTCCCATGATCTGTTAAAATTTTTTATTGTTCCAATATCTACGAATTATGAGAAAATTATACTTAAATTCTTTGTCCTTTCTTCTGCTCTTTATAGAACGGGTACCACTTTCCCCGTCGTAAGAGAAATTGTTATATGGTATAGAAACCTATCATTTTAGAATCAAATTTCTAATGTGCAAAATGTCTATCACAGTAACAAATACTTTTTTGCATGTCTCTGTACATGTCGATTATGTTCGTCCACTTCTAGGTTGTAGGAATATGTACGTTAATACAAGTGTCTTCTAATTGCTAGAGAAATCATGTAAAACAATATTTAGGATGGAAGTACGTGTCACTAAAACAGATATATAATACTTGCCATGTTTCCACCAAATCATAAAATCACCTTGTCCCTATTTTTGATTAACAAGGAAGTTTGAAATATGCCACGTTGTATGTAATTTGACTAGACATTTTTAAAATAACACAACCGTACCATGAAATCTGTGTCAATAGTGTTTCTCCTATATCTTACTATTTTTAAGTCACTCAAGCGTCAAGGTATTTAAATTATGCAATATGATCAACTATCGATAAACTATGCTCGTCCATAATAATTTTACGTATTTGTTCATTACCACTAAGGTTTAATTAATGATGTGTTATAAGTAATAAAATAGGTTTCAAAATTGACCGTTTGTGGCTATTTTCTAGTCATATTAATGGGAAAATTGTAGAAATGTAAGTGGCGCCTCCTATGATCATGATATTCGAAAATATGAGAAAAGTCTATATGCTTTTGCAAATTTTGTGTGGTGGTTAACCTACCAACAAATTTTGAGACGGATTGTTCACCCTTGCTTCTGGAATGTTTTGCATGGTTTTCTCATAGACAAACTCTTAATGTATTGTATGTGCAACCTTTGTCAGTTACCTCTGAAGTTACCTTTGTACAATGTTTCCTCTGAACAATGACACTTAGAACAGCACCTCCAAATTAGACCTCAACCTAATGGTTCAATTGGAATACTCCGTTCCCCTGATGTATGTTAAGGGTGACCTTTTGAGACCAAATGTTGTCCGTTCCCCTGATATAGGTTATCAGTGACCTTTTAACACCAAATGTTGTCCGTTCCCCTGATATATATTATCAGTGACCTTTTGACACCAAATGTTGTCCGTTCCTCTGATATATGTTATGAGTGACCTTTTGACACCAAATGTTGTCCGTTCCCCTGATATATGTTATGAGTGACCTTTTGACACCAAATGTTGTCCGTTCCCTGATATATGTTATCAGTGACCTTTTGACACCAAATGTTGTCCGTTCCCCTGATGTATGTTATGAGTGACATTTTGACACCAAATGTTGTCCGTTCCCCTGATATATGTTAAGAGTGACCTTTTGACACCAAATGTTGTCCGTTCCCCTGATGTATGTTAAGAGTGACCTTTTGACACCAAATGTTGTCCGTTCCCCTGATGTATGTTATGAGTGACATTTTGACACCAAATGTTGTCCGTTCCCCTGATATATGTTAAGACTGACCTTTTGACACCAAATGTTGTCCGTTCCCCTGATGTATGCTAAGAGTGACCTTTTGACACCAAATGTTGTCCGTTCCCCTGATATATGTTAAGAGTGACCTTTTGACACCAAATGTTGTCCGTTTCCCTGATGTATGTTATGAGTGACCTTTTAACACCAAATGTTGTCCGTTCCCCTGATGTATGTTATGAGTGACCTTTTGACACCAAATGTTGTCCGTTCCCCTGATATATGTTATGAGTGACCTTTTGACACCAAAATGTTGTCCGTTCCCCTGATATATGTTATGAGTGACCTTTTAACACCAAATGTTGTCCGTTTCCCTGATGTATGTTATGAGTGACCTTTTGACACCAAATGTTGTCCGTTCCCCTGATGTATGCTAAGAGTGACCTTTTGACACCAAATGTTGTCCGTTCCCCTGATATATGTTATGAGTGACCTTTTGACACCAAATGTTGTCCGTTCCCCTGATATATGTTATCAGTGACCTTTTGACACCAAATGTTGTCCGTTCCCCTGATATATGTTATCAGTGACCTTTTGACACCAAATGTTGTCCGTTCCCCTGATATATGTTGTGAGTGACCTTTTGACACCAAATGTTGTCCGTTCCCCTGATATATGTTATCAGTGACCTTTTAACACCAAATGTTGTCCGTTCCCCTGATATATGTTATCAGTGACCTTTTGACACCAAATGTTGTCCGTTCCCCTGATATATTTTGACTTTCCCTTTGTAAGATTGTTCGGAGTTCGGTAATTTTGTTATTACCCTTATTATGATTGACCTTATGACAAGTGTGATATGTTTTATTTTGTTATTACCCTTATTTATGTATGTATTTGTTTAATACACGTTTGTATGGTCCGAATGTTATTAAAGAGTAAATATAATACTTGATAAATGTATTGAATAGATTATTGGAGTAACCGCACCTGGTCCAAGCATTATATAATGTATTAAATAAACATTAGAGAAAACGAAGGGACAACCAAGAATGTGCAATTCAGAGACACTGACAACATTGGGCACACAAGACACAGGACGAAGACAAACAAAAACACAACACAGAAAACTAAAAACATGAGCCACATGGACCCACCAAAAACATAGGTTAAGTAGTTCCTGCTTCTTATAAGACACCCGACGTGTTAGAGGATAGAGCAAATCTACGTGAAAAAGAAAGATCCATACAAGGAGATATATATTGCACATGGGTTCAGTATTTCAGTAATTCCAGCCCACATATTTTTAAAAACAGTCTCGGAGTAAGTGTAAAATTGTTTCTTTTGTTATATGATAGTAATTATAGAGTTTAGTACTAAGTAACATTCATACTTTTGAGAATTACTACTCAACATTTTATGGACTATTTTATGTTGAAAAACAGTAAATAAGTTACTTTGTAAACAATGGAAATATTGCATAATCGATTTCTTTTCACAAGAAAGAAAAGTTTGAAGATACCAAAGGGAAATCAGAAGCCATAGTCGAAGAAAGACGGACAATACAATGGTAAAAAAAAACCGACTTACGTATGTGCTCACTCACCCCGTGTCGTCTAAGTATGAGGGATGATAGCACGTATAATCTACGGGAGCACCAGACCCATACAACGCTATGTTGTAAGTCCCCATCTTGTCATACAATAAACTTACCCGACCCATAAAACGCTGTGTTGTAAGTCCCCCATCTTGTCATACAAGAAACCTATCAGACCCATACAACGTTATGTTGTAAGTCTCCATCTTGTCATACAAGAAACCTACCAGACCCATACAACGCTATGTTGTAAGTCTCCATCTTGTCATACAAGAAACCTATCAGACCCATACAACGTTATGTTGTAAGTCCCCATCTTGTCATACAAGAAACCTACCAGAACCATACAACGCTATGTTGTAAGTCCCCCATCTTGTCATACAAGAAACCTACCAGACCAATACAACGCTATGTTGTAAGTCCCCATCTTGTCATACAAGAAACCTACCAGACCCATACAACACTATGTTGTAAGTCCCCATCTTGTCATACAAGAAACCTACCAGACCCATACAACGCTATGTTGTAAGTCCCCATCTTGTTATACAAGAAACCTACCAGACCCATACAACGCTATGTTGTAAGTCCGCATCTTGTCATACAAGAAACCTACCAGACCCATACAACACTATGTTGTAAGTCCCCATCTTGTCATACAAGAAACCTACCAGACCCATACAACGTTATGTTGTAAGTCCCCATCTTGTCATACAAGAAACCTACCAGACCCATACAACGTTATGTTGTAAGTCCCCATCTTGTCATACAAGAAACCTACCAGACCCATACAACATTATGTTGTAAGTCCCCATCTTGTTATACAAGAAACCTACCAGACCCATACAACGCTATGTTGTAAGTCCGCATCTTGTCATACAAGAAACCTACCAGACCCATACAACACTATGTTGTAGGTCCCCATCTTGTCATACAAGAAACCTACCAGACCCATACAACGCTATGTTGTAAGTCCGCATCTAGTCATACAAGAAACCTACCAGACCCATACAACACTATGTTGTAGGTCCCCATCTTGTCATACAAGAAACCTACCAGACCCATACAACGTTATGTTGTAAGTCCCCATCTTGTCATACAAGAAACCTACCAGACCCATACAACGCTATGTTGTAAGTCCCCATCTTGTCATACAAGAAACCTACCAGACCCATACAACGCTATGTTGTAAGTCCCCCATCTTGTCATACAAGAAACCTACCAGACCCATACAACATTATGTTGTAAGTCCCCATCTTGTCATACAAAAAACCTACCAGACCCATACAACGCTATGTTGTAAGTCCCCATCTTGTCATACAAGAAACCTACCAGACCGATACAACGCTATGTTGTAAGTCCCCATCTTATCATACAAGAAACCTACCAGACCCATACAACATTATGTTGTAAGTCCCCATCTTGTTATACAAGAAACCTACCAGACCCATACAACGCTATGTTGTAAGTCCGCATCTTGTCATACAAGAAACCTACCAGACCCATACAACACTATGTTGTAGGTCCCCATCTTGTCATACAAGAAACCTACCAGACCCATACAACGTTATGTTGTAAGTCCCCATCTTGTCATACAAGAAACCTACCAGACCCATACAACGCTATGTTGTAAGTCCCCATCTTGTCATACAAGAAACCTACCAGACCCATACAACGCTATGTTGTAAGTCCCCCATCTTGTCATACAAGAAACCTACCAGACCCATACAACATTATGTTGTAAGTCCTCATCTTGTCATACAAGAAACCTACCAGACCCATACAACGCTATGTTGTAAGTCCCCATCTTGTCATACAAGAAACCTACCAGACCGATACAACGCTATGTTGTAAGTCCCCATCTTATCATACAAGAAACCTACCAGACCCATACAACACTATGTTGTAAGTCCCCATCTTGTCATACAAGAAACCTACCAGACCCATACAACGTTATGTTGTAAGTCCCCATCTTGACATACAAGAAACCTACTAGACCCATACAACGCTATGTTGTAAGTCCCCATCTTGTCATACAAGAAACCTACCAGACCCATACAACGCTATGTTGTAAGTCCCCATCTTGTCATACAAGAAACCTACCAGACCCATACAACGCTATGTTGTAAGTCCCCCATCTTATCATACAAGAAACCTACCAGACCCATACAACATTATGTTGTAAGTCCCCATCTTGTTATACAAGAAACCTACCAGACCCATACAACGCTATGTTGTAAGTCCGCATCTTGTCATACAAGAAACCTACCAGACCCATACAACACTATGTTGTAGGTCCCCATCTTGTCATACAAGAAACCTACCAGACCCATACAACGTTATGTTGTAAGTCCCCATCTTGTCATACAAGAAACCTACCAGACCCATACAACGCTATGTTGTAAGTCCCCATCTTGTCATACAAGAAACCTACCAGACCCATACAACGCTATGTTGTAAGTCCCCCATCTTGTCATACAAGAAACCTACCAGACCCATACAACATTATGTTGTAAGTCCCCATCTTGTCATACAAGAAACCTACCAGACCCATACAACGCTATGTTGTAAGTCCCCATCTTGTCATACAAGAAACCTACCAGACCGATACAACGCTATGTTGTAAGTCCCCATCTTATCATACAAGAAACCTACCAGACCCATACAACACTATGTTGTAAGTCCCCATCTTGTCATACAAGAAACCTACCAGACCCATACAACGTTATGTTGTAAGTCCCCATCTTGACATACAAGAAACCTACTAGACCCATACAACGCTATGTTGTAAGTCCCCATCTTGTCATACAAGAAACCTACCAGACCCATACAACGCTATGTTGTAAGTCCCCATCTTGTCATACAAGAAACCTACCAGACCCATACAACGCTATGTTGTAAGTCCCCCATCTTATCATACAAGAAACCTACCAGACCCATACAACATTATGTTGTAAGTCCCCATCTTGTCATACAAGAAACCTACCAGACCCATACAACGCTATGTTGTAAGTCCCCATCTTGTCATACAAGAAACCTACCAGACCTATACAACGTTATGTTGTAAGTCCCCATCTTGTCATACAAGAAACCTACCAGACCGATACAACGCTATGTTGTAAGTCCCCATCTTGTCATACAAGAAACCTACCAGACCCATACAACGCTATGTTGTAAGTCCCCCATCTTATCATACAAGAAACCTACCAGACCCATACAACATTATGTTGTAAGTCCCCATCTTGTCATACAAGAAACCTACCAGACCCATACAACGCTATGTTGTAAGTCCCCATCTTGTCATACAAGAAACCTACCAGACCTATACAACGTTATGTTGTAAGTCCCCATCTTGTCATACAAGAAACCTACCAGACCGATACAACGCTATGTTGTAAGTCCCAATCTTGTCATACAAGAAACCTACCAGACCCATACAACGCTATGTTGTAAGTCCCCATCTTGTCATACAAGAAACCTTAAAATAAAATACATGCTAGCTTATTATTACTTCACAGTATATGTGTGGTGTCCGTGTACATGCTAGCTTATTATTACTTCACAGTATATGTGTGGGGTCCGTGTACATGCTAACTTATTATTACTTCACATGTGTGGGGTCCGTGTACATGCTAACTTATTATTACTTCACATGTGTGGGGTCCGTGTACATGCTAACTTATTATTACTTCACATGTTTGGGGTCCGTGTACATGCTAACTTATTATTACTTCACATGTTTGGGGTCCGTGTACATGCTAACTTATTATTACTTCACATGTGTGGGGTCCGTGTACATGCTAACTTATTATTACTTCACATGTTTGGGGTCCATGTACATGCTAGCTTATCATTACTTCACATGTTTGGGGTCCGTGTACATGCTAACTTATTATTACTTCACATGTTTGGGGTCCGTGTACATGCTAACTTATTATTACTTCACATGTGTGGGGTCCGTGTACATCCGTATGCATGCTAGCTTATTATTACTTCACATGTTTGGGGTCCGTGTACATGCTAGCTTATTATTACTTCACATGTTTGGGTTCCGTGTACATAACGTTTCGTTTCAGAAATTATATTATAGTCCAGGATTTCCCTCAGGTATACAATTGGAATACTATTTCTAACGGACGATACACATGAAATCACTATCAACATTTGCAATTGTCGCCATTTAATTATTAATCTTGCATAATATTCTGATTTTTAATTATATTAATCACAACAGCTCTAGAAACTGAAAATATTAATTGTATCCTAAGCCACATCACTGTATTAATTGTATCCCAAGCCACACCGTTGTATTAATTGTATCCTAAGCCACACCACTGTATTAATTGTATCCTAAGCCACACCACTGTATTAATTGTATTCTAAGCCACACCACTGTATTAATTGTATCCTAAGCCACACCACTGTATTAATTGTATCCTAAGCCACACCACTGTATTAATTGTATCCTAAGCCACACCACTGTATTAATTTATCCTAAGCCACACCACTGTATTAATTGTATTCTAAGCCACACCACTGTATTAATTGTATCCTAAGCCACACCACTGTATTAATTTTATCCTAAGCCACACCACTGTATTAATTGTATCCTAAGCCACACCACTGTATTAATTGTATCCTAAGCCACAGCACTGTATTAATTGTATCCTAAGCCACACCACTGTATTAATTGTATCCTAAGCCACACCACTGTATTAATTGTATCCTAAGCCACACCACTGTATTAATTGTATCCTAAGCCACACCACTGTATTAATTGTATCCTAAGCCACACCACTGTATTAATTGTATCCTAAGCAACACCACTGTATTAATTGTATCCTAAGCCACACCACTGTATTAATTGTATCCTAAGCCACACCACTGTATTAATTTTATCCTAAGCCACACCACTGTATTAATTGTATCCTAAGCCACACCACTGTATTAATTGTATCCTAAGCCACAGCACTGTATTAATTGTATCCTAAGCCACACCACTGTATTAATTGTATCCTAAGCCACACCACTGTATTAATTGTATCCTAAGCCACACCACTGTATTAATTGTATCCTAAGCCACACCACTGTATTAATTGTATCCTAAGCCACACCACTGTATTAATTGTATCCTAAGCAACACCACTGTATTAATTGTATCCTAAGCCACACCACTGTATTAATTGTATCCTAAGCCACACCACTGTATTAATTGTATCCTAAGCCACACCACTGTATTAATTGTATCCTAAGCCACACCACTGTATTAATTGTATCCTAAGCCACACCACTGTATTAATTGTATCCTAAGCCACACCACTGTATTAATTGTATCCTAAGCGACACCACTGTATTAATTGTATCCTAAGCCACACCACTGTATTAATTGTATCCTAAGCCACACCACTGTATTAATTGTATCCTAAGCCACACCACTGTATCAATTGTATCCTAAGCCACACCACTGTATTAATTGTATCCTAAGCCACACCACTGTATTAATTGTATCCTAAGCCACAGCACTGTATTAATTGTATCCTAAGCCACAGCACTGTATTAATTGTATCCTAAGCCACACCACTGTATTAATTGTATCCTAAGCCACACCACTGTATTAATTGTATCCTAAGCCACACCACTGTATTAATTGTATCCTAAGCCACACCACTGTATTAATTGTATCCTAAGCCACACCACTGTATTAATTGTATCCTAAGCCACACCACTGTATTAATTGTATCCTAAGCCACACCACTGTATTAATTGTATCCTAAGCCACACCACTGTATTAATTGTATCCTAAGCCACACCACGGTATTAATTGTATCCTAAGCCACACCACTGTATTAATTGTATCCTAAGCCACACCACTGTATTAATTGTATCCTAAGCCACACCACTGTATTAATTGTATCCTAAGCCACACCACTGTATTAATTATATCCTAAGCCACACCACTGTATCAATTGTATCCTAAGCCACACCACTGTATCAATTGTATCCTAAGCCACACCACTGTATTAATTGTATCCTAAGCCACACCACTGTATTAATTGTATCCTAAGCCACACCACTGTATTAATTGTATCCTAAGCGACACCACTGTATTAATTGTATCCTAAGCCACACCACTGTATTAATTGTATCCTAAGCCACACCACTGTATTAATTGTATCCTAAGCCACACCACTGTATCAATTGTATCCTAAGCCACACCACTGTATTAATTGTATCCTAAGCCACACCACTGTATTAATTGTATCCTAAGCCACAGCACTGTATTAATTGTATCCTAAGCCACACCACTGTATTAATTGTATCCTAAGCCACACCACTGTATTAATTGTATCCTAAGCCACACCACTGTATTAATTGTATCCTAAGCCACACCACTGTATTAATTGTATCCTAAGCCACACCACTGTATTAATTGTATCCTAAGCCACACCACTGTATTAATTGTATCCTAAGCCACACCACTGTATTAATTGTATCCTAAGCCACACCACTGTATTAATTGTATCCTAAGCCACACCACTGTATTAATTGTATCCTAAGCCACACCACTGTATTAATTGTATCCTAAGCCACACCACTGTATTAATTGTATCCTAAGCCACACCACTGTATTAATTATATCCTAAGCCACACCACTGTATCAATTGTATCCTAAGCCACACCACTGTATCAATTGTATCCTAAGCCACACCACTGTATTAATTGTATCCTAAGCCACACCACTGTATTAATTGTATCCTAAGCCACACCACTGTATTAATTGTATCCTAAGCCACACCACTGTATTAATTGTATCCTAAGCCACACCACTGTATTAATTGTATCCTATGCCACACCACTGTATTAATTGTATCCTAAGCCACACCACTGTATTAATTGTATCCTAAGCCACACCACTGTATTAATTTATCCTAAGCCACACCACTGTATTAATTGTATCCTAAGCCACACCACTGTATTAATTGTATCCTATGCCACACCACTGTATTAATTGTATCCTAAGCCACACCACTGTATTAATTGTATCCTAAGCCACACCACTGAACACACTATATCATAAAATATAAATCCCATATATAATCCATTTATAACTATGACCTACCTGCGAACGGAATACCAATCACAAATGACAGAAAACGAACCCAGAATGAAACCGATAGCTTATGATGCACGGTATGGTCCAACAATATCAAAAGATATTGGTCCCATTAACAGACCATGACACCATCTGTCAATCACCGCTATCAGACTATAGAAGCTTGGTGAAATGGAAATACACGTAGGTAATATGCACACGCTGAAAAATGTTGTTTGTTGCATTCGGATTCGATTAATCACAGGACGGTTGGTTATTCTTCCGAAAACAAGTGGACCAATGCCTGATTCAATTTGTGTTCTAGTGATCAATATACTGCCATTTTCACTAGGATAGATATTTTCCACTAGGATAGATATTTTTCGAGCGGTTTACCTAAATTGAAAAAACCTCAAATTCTATTTTATAACGTGCTGTCAAAAATATTTAATATGTAGTATTTATGGTATTACCGTATTCAATCACAATATCATACCATCTGGTATAACGCAAATAAGGCCTTTGTGATTCAAAATCAATAAATTAAGAACTTTGTTTTAACAGCACATATTGTGCTGTAAAATATTCATATACAAGTCCCAACACCAATGTATTATACAATATAAGGATATTCGTGAACAGATAACCTACTGGCTTTAAAATTTACGATTTGTATTTCATGTTGTTATTTAAATTCTAGTATTTAAGAAAAACTTAATATAAAGATACAGTTATTACTTATCAAACATTGAAGCTAAAGAAATAACAGGTACTTTTCATGTACGACGTTAGTTAATAATGGAACAAAGAAACCATCTGAATGTATAGCCCTAGAGAAAAAAAGTATATTGCTTACCCCGATCACTATATAGTCAAACCTGTATTAAGAGGTCACGTTTGGGCAAATGAAGCATGGTCTTATAAGACAGATGACTTTTTAGACGAGGTTCAATTCACGTGAAATATTCTAAGACAGGTGAGCTTTTAATACAAATGAGTGCTTAATATAGGTGACTGCTTAACATAGGTGACTGCTTAACATAGATGACTGTTTAATATAGGTGACTGCTTAATATAGGTGACTGCTTAACATAGGTGACTGTTTAATATAGGTGACTGCTTAACATAGGTGACTGTTTAATATAGGTGACTGTTTAATATAGGTGACTGTTTAATATAGGTGACTGCTTAATATAGGTGACTGTTTAATACAAATGACTGTTTAATATAGGTGACTGCTTAACATAGGTGACTGTTTAATATATGTGACTGCTTAACATAGGTGACTGTTTAATATAGGTGACTGTTTAATATAGGTGACTGTTTAATATAGGTGACTGCTTAATATAGGTGACTGTTTAATACAAATGACTGTTTAATATAGGTGACTGCTTAACATAGGTGACTGTTTAATATAGGTGACTGCTTAACATAGGTGACTGTTTAATATAGGTGACTGCTTAATATAGGTGACTGTTTAATATAGGTGACTGCTTAATATAGGTGACTGCTTAATATAGGTGACTGCTTAACATAGGTGACTGTTTAATATAGGTGACTGCTTAACATAGGTGACTGTTTAATATAGGTGACTGCTTAATATAGGTGACTGTTTAATATAGGTGACTGTTTAATATAGGTGACTGCTTAATATAGGTGACTGCTTAACATAGGTGACTGTTTACTATAGGTGACTGCTTAACATAGGTGACTGTTTAATATAGGTGAACTCAGCACGACACACGAGCATGATACTATTCTTTGAGTGAACTCAGCACGACACACGAGCATGATACTATTCTTTGAGTGAACTCAGCACGACACACGAGCATGATACTATTCTTTGAGTGAACTCAGCACGACACACGAGCATGATACTATTCTTTGAGTGAACTCAGCACGACACACGAGCATGATACTATTCTTTGAGTGAACTCAGCACGACACACGAGCATGATACTATTCTTTGAGTGAACTCAGCACGACACACGAGCATGATACTATTCTTTGAGTGAACTCAGCACGACACACGAGCATGATACTATTCTTTGAGTGAACTCAGCACTACACACGAGCATGATACTATTCTTTGAGTGAACTCAGCACGACACACGAGCATGATACTATTCTTTGAGTGAACTCAGCACGACACACGAGCATGATACTATTCTTTGAGTGAACTCAGCACGACACACGAGCATGATACTATTCTTTGAGTGAACTCAGCACGACACACGAGCATGATACTATTCTTTGAGTGAACTCAGCACGACACACGAGCATGATACTATTCTTTGAGTGAACTCAGCACGACACACGAGCATGATACTATTCTTTGAGTGAACTCAGCACGACACACGAGCATGATACTATTCTTTGAGTGAGCTCAGACACACGAGCATTCATCTTTAAACATCCTACATAAATAAACATTTGACAATTCATTTGAACTTGTTAACACAAATAAAAACGTAGATATCTAAATTAGTGCACATGACACGTTTGTGTAATAACCTTCTCTCGGTATGCTCAAAGTGAAAAGATATGTTTACAATGATTGACTGAATCTTACACCAACATCATCTAGTGATATGTCATCCAACTAATGGAAAAGCTGAAAACAGCATCAATCTATGTCGACGTCGTTTCAAGCAAATCTTAATATTTAATGTTTATTTTTGTTGATTTAAAATTATATTCCCTTATAAGTGTTATAACGGGAAAGATAATTCGATAATCACCACAAAAAACAAAAAAACAAAGATAACGGGCGAGAAAAGTCATTCCACAAAGAAAACGGTCGAGAAAAGTCATTCCACAATCTATCTTGTGTTACATGAAGGTACCCTAGTAAATGATAAGTCATGCTGATTTGTATTTCTTAACATGCAAGATACCAATATTTTAAAATGTTCAAATTTAAACCAAATAAGTATACAAACCTGGACAGGAAATCATTTAACAGATATTTTTGGTCACTTTATTAAATATGATGAATAGTATTACTATATTTTTTTTCTCATATACTTGTAGATAATACAGTTAAAATTTTACTCTGTGATAAAACTTTGAGTTTGGTTAAGAATAATAAGAAAAATCATGTTTATTTCCACCAGTTTCACAAGAATTGTCTAAGCGGGCTGATAAAACAAGTTAAAATTATTAACTGCCTATTTTCTCTCTCATGATATTGAAAGTGCTAAAAAGGTGCATTTATTGGATTTGCATATTAAAACAATACATTTCTTATTCTATTACTATGTATTTAATTCTAAACATTTTGGTACAAATCAGTTATTTCCTCTGTTGAAGTATATTATAAACATATCATATACCCTTTACCAACACTCGTTCATATATCATCCCTTGAGCATATCGGCTCTCGGGCTGATATCATGCCCATTGTTAATTCAATTTTCTGAAGTATAAAAAACTGCACGGAGTGAGTACAAATACCAAAACAAAAGCAAATAGATGAATATGCTTTGATTTAAACATATTTTATTGATGAATTACATAATACATTTTTTTCACAATACAATATAACATAGGATTCAGAAACAAGCGTAACGCTTATATTAATCCGTTTCCTAAAAAAAAACACATGAAAAATTGCAAATAGTCATTAAAACATACTCAATTCATTTAACATTGTTAAAATAACTGAAAATTAAAGGAAGAAGAAAAAAAAAGGAAATTGTAAGTTGTACTCTGGATAGAAAATCACATGATGTATCTGAGTTTTATGAATTTTATAAAAATCGTTTACTTATCTATGCACTGTCGTAAAAACAATAGTATTTGAATCGATATCAAGGTCTGGACTGCCAAATGGGAATAGACATTTTCCGAAGGTCGAATGTTCAGTAGCTGCAATAGCTTTCGAAAAAGACTTATTTTGAATATGCTTTCAATGTATATTTCACTGTACCATTCAAGACATAAATTGATGTGATAGATCTTACACTATTCGTCCTCACTCCCTGTATGTTATCACACTTTAGAAAACAGAATTAATATTAAGATTTAAATGACATTTTTTTTAAATAATGATCAAAATTTTTGAAATTAAATGTCAGAGTTCGTATATATCATATATTCTAAAATGATATCCCTCATTAGCTATATAGATAATGCAGTGATAAAACTCCCGATATATTTTAATTCGCACATGAGTATTGCCTGAAAAATGAAGGACATCATTCCTAGGTGATTTCATATATTTATATGCGGCTATTTGCGATTGTTTCATAGAAGAAATACGGACATTATTATTTTCAAGATTTCATGGTTAATTTCAACTTTTTGTATTAGCCCCAGTGACAGCATATAAACAACAGATTTCTTTGACAACTTTGCTGACTTTACATGGTTTTAACTTGGAATTAACCTGTTTTATTTGTACCTTTATCATGAACGATGAAATAGAATTTCTGCTAACATGATCATTACATCATACACTACATGAAGATTAACTGTGTAAAGTCGTAATTTTTCACATTTCTTATTGTTATATTGTATAGATAACATTTCATGACTTATTGTTATATTGTATAAGTAACATTTTATCTTCATTAATAGTTTTTGCTGTTGTTGATCTATATAATAGATATTTTAACAGTTTAAAGAGAAACATGCTGCAATATATTTAGCCGGAACCTGACGGATTGTATCCAAATTTAGAATTAGCATTAATGTCAAGCATTCTTTTTCCGTATTATACAATAGCTACAAGAGACCTCTTAGGGATTTATTGTAAAATTTACCGGCTAACAACAACAGTTTTCTATAATGTTGATTGATTATTGTCAATTTTAACTTTGATTCATTCTTTGTCATGCCACTCGATGTTGCTTTAGCGCAATATTATCCAATTATTATCAAACGTTGATTTGATTTAAAATGAAAGTATCGCAGTAACTAATTGAATACCAGCGGGTGTTTCCGATAACGTCCGCGTTCTAGAGAGTGATATATATGTCCATCCAATAACAGAAATCAGTAATGTGACCGTCTTTTAGTAACGGTTGATCTCTGTTGTTAACATGCATTTACTGAATTTCAATTTGATACAATGAAGTCTTTTATAGAGGTAAGTTGTTTTATGTATTTTTATTTTATGATGAATTATGTCACAAAGTTGTTCCTTTTAATTATTTTGTATTTTATGATGAATTATGTCACAAAGTTGTTCCTTTTAATTATTTTGTATGATCATTTCGTAATAAAATGAAAACCTAAAAATAGCAGATCGTCAGAACAGTCCCAGTATTCAACCGGAAAATTAACTAACTCATATACATCACTCTTCTGACAACTTGAATGGCAGCGTCGTTGTGTAGAACCATGAGTCTTAATCTTAAACTTAAAACATAATTAATATATACTCTTTGTCGCTAAGAAACTGACATATGTATAATACTATTTCTACAAAAAAGAGTCAATTTACATTAATTTTTGCAATATATTTACATAATTATTGAATGATACATGCAACCATATATGTGCACGTCTGTTCCTTAATATTAAAGAAAATATAAAAAATAAAATTTACCAAATATAAATACATTGTACATGTAATATCTCGGTGTTATTATAAATCGTGAACCTTAAAAGACAATTTAAATATAGAATTTAACATTAACTTTTTATTCAGTAATATAAAGTATAGAACAACTGACATAGTCTACAATATAATGTATTTCTCCTCTAAATAAAGACAGCCCATTATGGCAACGGTATTCTTTGCTATCAAATTGCCATGTACTTTAAAACCGAAAATAATTATTTAAATCATGATGTTCCCTTTAGTTTTAGCTCTCTACGAAACATTTACCTTCTTTTATTAATAATGCAACGGGGTTTTAAACGATTTTGTTTTAAAGGTATACAGATAAGTGTGAATAGACGATAAAATAACGCTGTTGTGAGTAGGAAGAAAAAAATAACCACTAAAAAACTAGATGTGTCAGAACGACACGAATGTCCCCGCCGAGAATATTTAGGAGGCTTGTAAATGTTTCACCCTTTTTTAAATCCCTCAGTAATAGGCTAAGAATAACAAATGAATTTCAAAGTTGATCTGTAACTTATGATTATACACTCTCATACCAAAAATCAAGTCAATATCTCAAATCATGGTGAAATAAAGTGGTGACAACTAAATATTTGGCCAAATTTCAAAGTCCAAGGGCCATAACTCGGTCAAAGATCATTGGACCAAAACGAAACGTACACTTGATCTGTAGCTTATCATTATACACTCATATGCCAAAAATCAAGTCAATATCTCGAAGCATAGCGAAAATAAGTGGTCGCAACGGTTTTATTTCGGAATTACGGACATGGGTAACACTATATGTCCCGGCCACTTAGTGGCCGGGACATAGAAAAAAAAAAAAAACGACGGAAATATGCAAACGGCCTATGTCGAACTTTGTACAGTCTCTGTTTATTTACAAATGTATTTTATGCAGGGAAAAAAAGTGATCTTAAAAATAAAAACATTGATATCTAATAAAGTGTACGCCAAAAGTTTCTTAAATAACCGTCATCATGTACGTGCATTATCTAAAGATTGGAAATCAAATAACGTAAAATATCTGAGACCAAGTAAACCAATGGGGCTAAAAAGGACCAAGTAAACCAATGGGGCTAAACAGGATTGCCAAAATCGGTTATGGTGTAGTTTTCTGTATATCATTTTGTGGATCATTGTTTGTATTTTTATCCTTTTTCTTTTGGCCATTTTGTGTTGTCTGAGCTTCTTCCAATTTCTGCTTCTGATTTCCACTTTGGTATATTATAAACATTTCTTACCTAAGTCTGAGGGAGGTTGAGCTTGGTTTTGATCAATGACATTAGAGATATCCATTTCATGGCTTCTATTTAACCTACGAGCCACATTTTCTCCCATTGGAAATAAACAACTTTGTTTATCGGAAGGATAAAATCGATGATATTAAATAAAATACAAAAAGAAACCACTTGAAAGATATTCATTAAAAAGTACTTGTTTAGCAATATATATGTTCATTAATTCATAGTACAAGGCATGCCGGTTTTAATAAAGTAGTGTTTTATATAATAATCCGGTCTGTATCAACTGTGCTTGTACAATGACGAAGGCCGTCGGAGTAAATCAGCATCTCATAAATATTCAATTGGTAACAGATCCGGTGATAATGCCGGCCAAGAAAGAACACGGATGTGATTCTGGTTCAGAGAGTCTTGACAAACACGAGCCACGTGACATCGATTTTTCAAGACAACAAGACAAATAAAAACGGAACCTTATAGTAACCATTCTTGACCGTTACCTTTATGTCCATCTTGACTAAATGATAACAATTAGTCGACTAAAACAAACTCATGTAATACTTTACATGTGAGTACAGGTAGATGTTGTGAGAGTCACTCAATTGTCCACATAGATTTTAGGGTCAAATGAAATTATGTCGCTCAAATGTCCACTAATAGTGCAGTGACAATCAAGGTAAAATGGAAAATTTAATGGACCGAAATACCACACGGCTGCATTGGATATTATTTTGAAGAAAAGGACATTTTGCATCGATTTAGGCATGTCGTCGCATTCTATTATGGTGCAGATTTTCTATATCCGGAGTCAAAGGTCAAATCTAAGAACGAAGACATTTTCATTTTTTCATACATTATCTGAAAAATCTTAACTAGCACTCGCCACTGCTTAACTTACTTCATACATATGGTTGAGACAGGCATTGAAAGTGAGATTGTTGCGGTTACAAAAGTCTGATTTTAAAAAATAACTGAAATATGCGCCTAATTAAAAAGGGGGGACAAAATTCACAAATCGATATTAACGCACGTATATTTTCACCGCAAGTCATTGAAATTTCTTAGAATTATACAAAGGAATAATTCAATATAGGTATAATTCAATATATGTATATCTTTTCTGGAAAGTTTGAACCAAATTCATAGAGAAACAAGGAAAAAATTACAACAAGAACAAGCATCTAAGAAGATTTCACACCAAAAAAATGACAAAGTCCATATCTCAATTTTAAGTATTGAAAAGACAAAAAAATGAAAACAACTAGTTTGTTACTACATATTATGTATATTAAAGATTTGCAAGATAAATGTGATTAAAATGTATAGGAATAAATGAGAAAAAATAATGTAAAATCTTACAACACGCAACCCCTCTTTTTTGCAGACAATGCATTGGACAGTTGAAATAGATTGTGGGTTTAGAAGTGAAACAACCATTTACGTAACGAAAAATAAAGTGCAATACAGAATAAGTAACATGCCATGAGTGATGTGGTTTCCTGTCATGGAAAGTGATCGGTCTTAACCTCGTTTAATCTTGGTTGAACTGATTTCTGAAATTGGTGCATGATCTTGCACCATCTGAAAAACTGCTCGAGCCATAGAGTGCATAGTATTTTTCCGTCTATGGTTTCTGTATTTAGGTCTATGTTGTCAGCGCCTTCTTGAATAAAGTCACCGCCGAGCGTTTTAGGATTTATCCTGTAAGGAATGCAAGACACTTCAGTTTTTGCTATCTCATGGTTTGCGGCACTGGTCAAAAACGGTCTCACTTCAGTGTAAGAAGCACAAATACCAAATGCATGAATGGTTTCAATTAAATGTTTAGATCCGTACCCGTGGTAAAGTTATAGGGCCAATCCCAAATTAAATGGAGTGAAGTTGTTTTTGTGCAAGGATATTATTATTTCGGCTACAGCAATACATTTCCTAGCTTTATCGTGTAACTGTACGCACTGTAGTCACTTTTAATATGAAAATAATTGTCATCAACCAACCACGAAAGGAAGGTCATAAGAGAAGGCGGAATGAATTGTAATGATCTATGATGAGAAAGATCAGATGGATAGCAATCTTTGTAAATTTTGACTGCGTGTAAAGATCCACGTAATACCTTCGCAGCATCATGAAGAATCTGATCTTCCTGCATATCAGGACATCTACGAAAGAAGCTTCTACCTCTGAAAACTTGAGGTCTGCTTTCAACTTACTTGCGGCACGAATAGCGTCAGCAACTGATATCGAACTACTGAAAATTATATTTGATTGACCTTGTCCCTTTTGACTTTCGATCACAATAGTATCGCCGTAATGATTTTGAAGCCTTGTCTGTAATTTGGCAGTAGAATACTTTGTCGATACACCCTCTGGAAGCAAGGAACACAATTTGTCTACCAAGGAAGACATAGTAAACGCTTTCTTGTTCTCAAATAGGTCATGGTGCAAAATGTCTAAGAATTTTTTGAATGCAATATCATGTTCCGACTCATTTTTAATTGTAGAGTAATTATCAGCACTATGTTCTTTTTTCCACTTCAGCAAATAATTTGTAATGCATGCCGCATGATACTGCGCTTTTTCCTGGACATCGTCAACGGTCAAAAGGCTCAACAAATCATAATCAAACTTACCTCTTGCGGCATTTAAAATGTATTTGACGCGTTCACTACTTTCAATGCGCTTAAGTTTTCTATCTTTCTTGATAGCCTTTTGTCTACAAAAATTACAATAGTCCCAGTTTATTTGTGGCAAGGCTTTAGAACGCGTCTTCATAGTAGACACTGAAGCGTCATTCTGGAACATCGCTGACAAACCGTTGTAAATTTCTTTTACTTGTATAGGCTTTATAACAAGACCTATAATACTTTATTTCATTTAAAGGAACCAAGCTCAAAGAATTAAATTCGTCATACAGGCGACGATAAACATCTTTTGTCGCTTGTTGATCACATCAAACAGAGTATCTCTTCCCTTCTCTGTAGCGCAGGACAAACTGTCGGGTGTGTTTATTTGACAAATGACCCATACTTCCCAATTGCTTGTGTTTCGATATTTTTTCGGCAAAGAGTGGGCAAATTTAACGGGACTGTACATTTTCCGGATTAAACAAGTATTCCGACTTGATCAGTATTATTTGTGCCTTATAGGAGCTTATTTTCAACAACTGCTATTCTGCTTTAAATAACTCCTACACTAAAACCATCACAATAAAATGAGATATTAAACTGAATTCTTGTAATAAGTACATACATTATTTTATTGAGAGACAAGTTAATTTCATAGTAATTTTATTTTAAACAACACGCATTGCACTCAATGTAATCACACACCCTACAACCGGCTATCTGGACAACAGATGCTATCGGGAACTCAGATCATATCTACGTCACACGGAATGACAGGTAGGAATTTCTTTGACGTTTTTCTTCCATTTTATCTACTTTTTGGATTTTAAATTTATGTCTGATTTGTTGCACTACAAATGAGAAATTTGCATACCAAATATGACAGCATAGGTTTTAATATTTAGTAGGTTTTCAATCAATGAAGATAGAATTTGACATTTTCAACACAAAATTCTTCAGAACATTAACGTTTTCTCTAAAATTTCAAAAGAAAGCACAAGTTTCTATCATATACATGAAAAATATAGTGTTTTTTCTACCTTCCTGTACAACGGGAACTCGAAGTGTTATGTAGTAAGAATATTATACGCAATTTCATTCCAATTGTCAAAATGTTTTGGCTATCGGGGACAGCAGATCGGGCTATCACGTACATCAGATCAGTGGAGTTAAATGGCAATCGGGAACATGAAAAAAATTAAAAGAAATTCCAGATAGCCGGTTGTAGGGTGTGAATCAGGGGTGTGTTAGACAGGGGAGAGACACCATGCTCAGTACGTATCAAATTTACAGAATGCTAGTAAAGTTTAAAAAAAAGATGATAAACGTTTAATTTCAAGTTTTGATTGACAAATTTAACACACATAATATTACAAATAAAGTTTCAATTCATAGCGAATTATATTTTCCTCGTGAATAACGTGGAACAATTTTAAATGGAATTGAAAGGTGGTGGAAGGTCACGAAAATTGACCCTCAGAGAATAATCTTAATTCTAACAGCTAATTTTCTGTTCTTTATTTACCTTGTTATTTCAAATGAAAAATATAGTAGTCTCAATTTAATCAGAAAAGAGTTTTCATTTTTGTCAAATATTAAAAAAACAGTATCGCAAAGTAGACATACTTAGAAATGTGAAAATGCGATTACCCCAAAATGTCACACTCTACTAAAAAACTGCACCATGAGAAAACGCGACGAAAGGGCTAAAATGGTACTTTGATGTATACTCTTTCATCTGGGAAAATTTCAGCCGTGTGGTATTCCGGTACATTAAACTCGAAAAATAAGCGTCTTTTCTCGATTCGTCACTGCACTATAATGTTGTCGCTCAAATGTCCAGTGTAAATTTATTTTTTCGCTCAAATGTCCATTGCCCTAAAAATCTGCACGAAGTAAGTAGAAATAGTGTAAGAGCCACCCTATCAACAAAAAACAAAAAAAAATAGACGTGTGCTTTCAATGTATATTTCACTGTTCCATATTAAATTGGATATTTAGATATTAAAGAATTGACCATCACATTATATTGTGTCTTTTTTCATCCTTTTTCTTTTGGCCATTTTTTGTTGTCTGAGCTTCTTCCAATTTCGGCTTCTGATTTCCTCTTTGGTATCATCTATTTCTTACCTAAGTCTGAGGGAGGTTGAGCTTGGTTTTAATAAATGACATTAGAGATATCCATGTCATGACCTCTATTTACCTTACATTAGAGATATCCATGTCATGACCTCTATTTACCTTACATTAGAGATATCTCATGTCATGACCTCTATTTACCTTACATTACAGGTATCCATGTCATGACCTCTATTTACCTTACGAGCCACATTTTCTCCCATTGGAAATAAACAACTTTGTTAAATCGATGATATTAAAAATAAATACAAGAAGAAACTACTTGAAAGATATTCATCAAAAGTACTTGTTTTGCAATATATCTGTTCATTAATTCATAATACAGGGCATGCCGGTTTTAATTAAGAAATAATTCATGCCGGCCATACTTTATTGTTATACAAATAAAGGTAGGCATTATATTCATGAATATTTAACCCCGAGCGATAGCGAGGTGTTAAATCTTATGAATATAATTCCTACCCATATTTGAATTATTTATTTTGATTCTAATAGGACAAATACGGTAATTTTAGAATTCGAGGCGGTCAAGGTGCTGCGCTGGTTTAGACATCCTGCGGAGTTTTAAAAATGGTAAAATTGGGAATTAAGATATGGAAAGCGAAATTGTGGTTGAAACTGTGGCTTAAAATACCGAAAAGAAATATATTGACAAGGTTCAATATAAATTATATTACAAATAAACAACTTTAAATGATTAACAACGAAATTACCAGTTGAACGCAGCCAGTCGGATCGGAGAATTTCTGCATCACAGATTTGATGTCTAAACACTCTTTTGGTCTTCCCAGTGCTTAAATATTGTATGATGTATTGATTAACAGAGTTCAGTTGTCTGTAAAAGCTGATTATTTTGTAGTAGGTTCCCTCGTGTTCCACTTTAAGTCCTATTTTTAACGGTGAATTTACTATTGTTGACATATTGACGGATGTCGTCAGAAGACGATGACTCATCATAACAAAGCCATGTTTATAAGAGTTTAATTATGATAAGACTTGATTAGGATTTATTTAATTTTAACTTCATTTATTTCAACAATTTTTAAATAGACAATAATAGAAAATCGCTAACCATGAAGAATTTTCTGAAAATAGTCAGTGTTTATGTAGGTGCTTTTTTTTTCTTTTTTTTTTTTTAGCTCAGCGCGCATGTGTGGCTTATATTTGATTGTTATTCAAATATGCCTTTATTTGTATACCGAATACGGGACGCTATATTAGAATAAATAATTAAACACACGTAGTGTTTTATATAATAATCCGGTCTGTATCAACTGTGCTTGTAACAATGACGAAGGCCGTCGGAGTAAATCAACCATCTATGACAGTATGACTCTGTAGCATTCTATGAATGGCCGTCGGAGTAAATCAGCATCTCATCTATGACAGTATGACTCTGTAGCATTCCTATGAATGGCCGTCGGAGTAAATCAGCATCTCATCTATGACAGTATGACTCTGTAGCATTCCTATGAATGGCAATGAACACATCTATGACAGTATGACTCTGTAGCATTCCTATGAATGGCAATGAACACATCTATGACAGTATGACTCTGTAGCATTCCTATGAATGGCAATGAACACATTTATGACAGTATGACTCTGTAGCATTCCTATGAATGGCAATGAACATATCTATGACAGTATGACTCTGTAGCATTCCTATGAATGGCATGGAAACATCTCATCTATGACAGTATGACTGTAGCATTCCTATGAATGGCAATGAACACATCGAATGATTGATTGATTGTTGTTTAACATCAAGATACAATATTATTATGATCATCATTTCTCCAATGGCCATATGAATGACATTTTCCCTTTTACGTAGATTTATCCTTTCCTCTATCACTGACAAGACTTTTACGTAGATTTGTCCTTTCCTCTATCACTGACAAGACTTTTACGTAGATTTGTCCTTTCCTCTATCACTGACAAGACTTTTACGTAGATTTGTCCTTTCCTCTATCACTGACAAGACTTTTACGTAGATTTGTCCTTTCCTCTATCACTGACAAGACTTTTACGTAGATTTATCCTTTCCTCTATCACTGACAAGACTTTTACGTATATTTGTCCTTTCCTCTATCACTGACAAGACTTTTACGTAGATTTGTCCTTTCCTCTATCACTGACAAGACTTTTACGTATATTTGTCCTTTCCTCTATCACTGACAAGACTTTTACTAGACTTTGACCATGAGTAACATGGCGGATGTCTTATAAGATACAGGAACTGTTTATAGACTTTGACCATGAGTAACATGGCGGATGTCTTGTAAGATACAGAATTGTTTATCCTCTACGAGCACCTGGGTTCACCCTCGGATTTTCGATAGGGTCCGTGTTGTTCCATTTTTTAGTTTTCTGTGTTGTGCTGTGGAATTTATTTTGTTTGTCTCCTGTCTGTTCATTGAATATAAATGACCACAATAAGCTTACACTCCTCATTAATACACTTGACTTCTGTAACCATTACACAACTATACCTCGCTCTAAGCCAAAAGACGCATTTTTCCGATGTATTCTACTCCGCAGCCAAGACACGAATTTGTAGCACACTTTCAAAAACTAAAGCGACAAACTAGGCCCACCTGAAAGATTGAATCTAATACAAAATAAATTCAATAATGACATATCTTCCTTTTGAGTCGTTTTGCATATATGTTTTTTTTATACTTGTGTCTACGGAGATTTGTCACTAGCGTTTTGATCATTGTTTTCAGTTGTATATACTCGACAGGTAGGTAAATGGAGTACGAAGCATAGACAGACGGTGCAAGGCAACATTGTCATATTTAAGTCACAAACAAACCTCAGCTGTGTAAGCATAAACATAAAATGTTTTTTATAATGTAGAGGTAAAGTTTGAAACAATGATGGTGACCAAGAAATGACCAAGAATATGATATCTATGTTTTTATTCCACATATCGTAAGCACTTCCCGGTCCTTTCCTCATTCACGACTTTCCACTGGATTTGTAACTAGAGTAAGACGACGGGTGTCACCAGTAGAGAAGGAACTGCCTACCCTTCCGGAACACAACCCAGGTTTATAGTGGGGTGCTCGACCTTTAGTTTTCTGTGCAGTGGTTTTTTGTAGATCGTTGTTTTTTCTTTTGTTCTTTTCGCTTTGTCGTTCTTCGATTAACGGATTTTAATGATTCCTTTGGTATCTTCTTAACTCTCTGTAGAGAAAATCAAGGGTGCATTCATTAATTAAAATTGTCAAGGGAGACCATAAAGCAATGCCCATTTACATTGGGATGGTATAATGTATTTTTATTTTCAATTCAAAAGTGTACGAAATGAAAATACAACATTTCGGAACATCGGCACACATGATACAGTTTATTGGTTCCATTTCTACAACTTTGCGTCCACAGTAGGTTTATATGTTGACCATGAACTCCTGCAAATTAACGCATACTGTGAAGGAGTTGGACATCTTCCAAACATGAAGCACTCTTTCACGAAGAATGACTTGTTTAATTATCGTGAAAACCAGAAAATGCTCTTTTGAAAGAGATTATATAGAACAGTAGATACAAAGATCGTAGCTGTATATCCCGAGTTCATGCTGATGGTTATAAGTGTAGACAATTTCATGTTGAGATAAATCGTAACATAGCTGTATTGTGCTCTCTGTTCAACACATGACAAAGGTTTACATATGCAAACCTTAGAGATAACAGTAGGCATAATCAATAATGGACAATCCAGAGACACTGACGGTATTGGGCACATAAGACACAGGACACAGACAAAAAAGCAAAAAACAAAACAAAACAAAAATAAAACAAAAACAAAAACAAAAACAAAACAATACATTAAAAAAGGTAACACGTAAAACTTAAATGATGAACTTATGTTGATTTGAAGACTGATTTAATATGAACCGTTGACCAAAGTCACTGCATTTAAAATGTGGAAATAGGTATTAACATTTACCATTTCCAAGAACAATCCAATCAATGAAAACAAAACAAACATATTAATATTGTAAAGTGAACAAGTTTACAATGAGTAGCAAAAATGCCAAAAATAATTTTCTTTATTTCCCGTTCACCATACTTTTGGTCCTATTTCATTTGTATTGTTTGTTCTACGGCTTCTGATTACGTCATTGGTATCTTCAAACGTTTCGTCCTATATTCCTCCTCATTAAATGTAGTAAGACTAAATGTACTCCTGCACTATTACTCCTCTGGGAAACCGCCAATAATAACTCAATGCAACTCAGCATATTCATGCAAAACTGACTGGACAAATATCAATAAAAGCCTAAGTTTTGTAAAATTGACGAGGCTTAGCTCTGTTTTGTATTGATCAAATGTATTTTATTTTATTGATGTATAAATATTTGATTATAAATTATCGTTGTGGAAAACTATGAGTGTCCATCGTGTTTTGTTTAATACGTAATAAAACTGAGAAACAGTTCTAGGTTAAAAATCAATCAATATGTCGATTTTAACAAGAACATGAAAAACGAATTACCACCATTAAAAGGTTGTTGAACAAAAACGACGGTACATATGCAATACAAAAGAAACATTCACATTTGATAGAACAAGTCATACATCAATTCAGTGAATATTTGTAATATTCTAAATAACCAAAGTAATTGACAATCGAAATGAAAATTATAATTAAATGAAAAACACAACATACCACAATGTCGGAACAATTCAAAAACACAACATACCACAATGTCGGAACAATTCAAAAACACAACATACCACAATGTCGCAACAATTCAAAAACACAACATACCACACAATGTCGGAACAATTCAAAAACACAACATACCACACAATGTCGGAACAATTCAAAAACACAACATACCACACAATGTCGGAACAATTCAAAAACACAACATACCACAATGTCGGAACAATTCAAAAACACAACATACCACAATGTCGGAACAATTCAAAAACACAACATACCACACAATGTCGGAACAATTCAAAAACACAACATACCACAATGTCGGAACAATTCAAAAACACAACATACCACACAATGTCGGAACAATTCAAAAACACAACATACCACAATGTCGGAACAATTCAAAAACACAACATACCACAATGTCGGAACAATTCAAAAACACAACATACCACAATGTCGGAACAATTCAAAAACACAACATACCACAATGTCGGAACAATTCAAAAACACAACATACCACAATGTCGGAACAATTCAAAAACACAACATACCACAATGTCGGAACAATTCAAAAACACAACATACCACAATGTCGGAACAATTCAAAAACACAACATACCACAATGTCGGAACAATTCAAAAACACAACATACCACACAATGTCGGAACAATTCAAAAACACAACATACCACAATGTCGGAACAATTCAAAAACACAACATACCACAATGTCGGAACAATTCAAAAACACAACATACCACAATGTCGGAACAATTCAAAAACACAACATACCACAATGTCGGAACAATTCAAAAACACAACATACCACAATGTCGGAACAATTCAAAAACACAACATACCACAATGTCGGAACAATTCAAAAACACAACATACCACAATGTCGGAACAATTCAAAAACACAACATACCACAATGTCGGAACAATTCAAAAACACAACATACCACACAATGTCGGAACAATTCAAAAACACAACATACCACAATGTCGGAACAATTCAAAAACACAACATACCACAATGTCGGAACAATTCAAAAACACAACATACCACAATGTCGGAACAATTCAAAAACACAACATACCACAATGTCGGAACAATTCAAAAACACAACCACACAATGTCGGAACAATTCAAAAACACAACATACCACACAATGTCGGAACAATTCAAAAACACAACATACCACAATGTCGGAACAATTCAAAAACACAACATACCACAATGTCGGAACAATTCAAAAACACAACATACCACACAATGTCGGAACAATTCAAAAACACAACATACCACAATGTCGGAACAATTCAAAAACACAACATACCACACAATGTCGGAACAATTCAAAAACACAACATACCACAATGTCGGAACAATTCAAAAACACAACATACCACAATGTCGGAACAATTCAAAAACACAACATACCACAATGTCGGAACAATTCAAAAACACAACATACCACAATGTCGGAACAATTCAAAAACACAACATACCACAATGTCGGAACAATTCAAAAACACAACATACCACAATGTCGGAACAATTCAAAAACACAACATACCACAATGTCGGAACAATTCAAAAACACAACATACCACAATGTCGGAACAATTCAAAAACACAACATACCACAATGTCGGAACAATTCAAAAACACAACATACCACAATGTCGGAACAATTCAAAAACACAACATACCACAATGTCGGAACAATTCAAAAACACAACATACCACAATGTCGGAACAATTCAAAAACACAACATACCACAATGTCGGAACAATTCAAAAACACAACATACCACAATGTCGGAACAATTCAAAAACACAACATACCACAATGTCGGAACAATTCAAAAACACAACATACCACAATGTCGGAACAATTCAAAAACACAACATACCACAATGTCGGAACAATTCAAAAACACAACATACCACAATGTCGGAACAATTCAAAAACACAACATACCACAATGTCGGAACAATTCAAAAACACAACATACCACAATGTCGGAACAATTCAAAAACACAACATACCACACAATGTCGGAACAATTCAAAAACACAACATACCACAATGTCGGAACAATTCAAAAACACAACATACCACAATGTCGGAACAATTCAAAAACACAACATACCACAATGTCGGAACAATTCAAAAACACAACATACCACAATGTCGGAACAATTCAAAAACACAACATACCACAATGTCGGAACAATTCAAAAACACAACATACCACAATGTCGGAACAATTCAAAAACACAACATACCACAATGTCGGAACAATTCAAAAACACAACATACCACAATGTCGGAACAATTCAAAAACACAACATACCACAATGTCGGAACAATTCAAAAACACAACATACCACAATGTCGGAACAATTCAAAAACACAACATACCACAATGTCGGAACAATTCAAAAACACAACATACCACAATGTCGGAACAATTCAAAAACACAACATACCACAATGTCGGAACAATTCAAAAACACAACATACCACAATGTCGGAACAATTCAAAAACACAACATACCACAATGTCGGAACAATTCAAAAACACAACATACCACAATGTCGGAACAATTCAAAAACACAACATACCACAATGTCGGAACAATTCAAAAACACAACATACCACAATGTCGGAACAATTCAAAAACACAACATACCACAATGTCGGAACAATTCAAAAACACAACATACCACAATGTCGGAACAATTCAAAAACACAACATACCACAATGTCGGAACAATTCAAAAACACAACATACCACAATGTCGGAACAATTCAAAAACACAACATACCACAATGTCGGAACAATTCAAAAACACAACATACCACAATGTCGGAACAATTCAAAAACACAACATACCACAATGTCGGAACAATTCAAAAACACAACATACCACAATGTCGGAACAATTCAAAAACACAACATACCACAATGTCGGAACAATTCAAAAACACAACATACCACACAATGTCGGAACAATTCAAAAACACAACATACCACAATGTCGGAACAATTCAAAAACACAACATACCACAATGTCGGAACAATTCAAAAACACAACATACCACAATGTCGGAACAATTCAAAAACACAACATACCACAATGTCGGAACAATTCAAAAACACAACATACCACAATGTCGGAACAATTCAAAAACACAACATACCACAATGTCGGAACAATTCAAAAACACAACATACCACAATGTCGGAACAATTCAAAAACACAACATACCACAATGTCGGAACAATTCAAAAACACAACATACCACAATGTCGGAACAATTCAAAAACACAACATACCACAATGTCGGAACAATTCAAAAACACAACATACCACAATGTCGGAACAATTCAAAAACACAACATACCACAATGTCGGAACAATTCAAAAACACAACATACCACAATGTCGGAACAATTCAAAAACACAACATACCACAATGTCGGAACAATTCAAAAACACAACATACCACAATGTCGGAACAATTCAAAAACACAACATACCACAATGTCGGAACAATTCAAAAACACAACATACCACAATGTCGGAACAATTCAAAAACACAACATACCACAATGTCGGAACAATTCAAAAACACAACATACCACAATGTCGGAACAATTCAAAAACACAACATACCACAATGTCGGAACAATTCAAAAACACAACATACCACAATGTCGGAACAATTCAAAAACACAACATACCACAATGTCGGAACAATTCAAAAACACAACATACCACAATGTCGGAACAATTCAAAAACACAACATACCACAATGTCGGAACAATTCAAAAACACAACATACCACAATGTCGGAACAATTCAAAAACACAACATACCACAATGTCGGAACAATTCAAAAACACAACATACCACAATGTCGGAACAATTCAAAAACACAACATACCACAATGTCGGAACAATTCAAAAACACAACATACCACAATGTCGGAACAATTCAAAAACACAACATACCACAATGTCGGAACAATTCAAAAACACAACATACCACAATGTCGGAACAATTCAAAAACACAACATACCACAATGTCGGAACAATTCAAAAACACAACATACCACAATGTCGGAACAATTCAAAAACACAACATACCACAATGTCGGAACAATTCAAAAACACAACATACCACAATGTCGGAACAATTCAAAAACACAACATACCACAATGTCGGAACAATTCAAAAACACAACATACCACAATGTCGGAACAATTCAAAAACACAACATACCACAATGTCGGAACAATTCAAAAACACAACATACCACAATGTCGGAACAATTCAAAAACACAACATACCACAATGTCGGAACAATTCAAAAACACAACATACCACAATGTCGGAACAATTCAAAAACACAACATACCACAATGTCGGAACAATTCAAAAACACAACATACCACAATGTCGGAACAATTCAAAAACACAACATACCACAATGTCGGAACAATTCAAAAACACAACATACCACAATGTCGGAACAATTCAAAAACACAACATACCACAATGTCGGAACAATTCAAAAACACAACATACCACAATGTCGGAACAATTCAAAAACACAACATACCACAATGTCGGAACAATTCAAAAACACAACATACCACAATGTCGGAACAATTCAAAAACACAACATACCACAATGTCGGAACAATTCAAAAACACAACATACCACAATGTCGGAACAATTCAAAAACACAACATACCACAATGTCGGAACAATTCAAAAACACAACATACCACAATGTCGGAACAATTCAAAAACACAACATACCACAATGTCGGAACAATTCAAAAACACAACATACCACAATGTCGGAACAATTCAAAAACACAACATACCACAATGTCGGAACAATTCAAAAACACAACATACCACAATGTCGGAACAATTCAAAAACACAACATACCACAATGTCGGAACAATTCAAAAACACAACATACCACAATGTCGGAACAATTCAAAAACACAACATACCACAATGTCGGAACAATTCAAAAACACAACATACCACAATGTCGGAACAATTCAAAAACACAACATACCACAATGTCGGAACAATTCAAAAACACAACATACCACAATGTCGGAACAATTCAAAAACACAACATACCACAATGTCGGAACAATTCAAAAACACAACATACCACAATGTCGGAACAATTCAAAAACACAACATACCACAATGTCGGAACAATTCAAAAACACAACATACCACAATGTCGGAACAATTCAAAAACACAACATACCACAATGTCGGAACAATTCAAAAACACAACATACCACAATGTCGGAACAATTCAAAAACACAACATACCACAATGTCGGAACAATTCAAAAACACAACATACCACAATGTCGGAACAATTCAAAAACACAACATACCACAATGTCGGAACAATTCAAAAACACAACATACCACAATGTCGGAACAATTCAAAAACACAACATACCACAATGTCGGAACAATTCAAAAACACAACATACCACAATGTCGGAACAATTCAAAAACACAACATACCACAATGTCGGAACAATTCAAAAACACAACATACCACAATGTCGGAACAATTCAAAAACACAACATACCACAATGTCGGAACAATTCAAAAACACAACATACCACAATGTCGGAACAATTCAAAAACACAACATACCACAATGTCGGAACAATTCAAAAACACAACATACCACAATGTCGGAACAATTCAAAAACACAACATACCACAATGTCGGAACAATTCAAAAACACAACATACCACAATGTCGGAACAATTCAAAAACACAACATACCACAATGTCGGAACAATTCAAAAACACAACATACCACAATGTCGGAACAATTCAAAAACACAACATACCACAATGTCGGAACAATTCAAAAACACAACATACCACAATGTCGGAACAATTCAAAAACACAACATACCACAATGTCGGAACAATTCAAAAACACAACATACCACAATGTCGGAACAATTCAAAAACACAACATACCACAATGTCGGAACAATTCAAAAACACAACATACCACAATGTCGGAACAATTCAAAAACACAACATACCACAATGTCGGAACAATTCAAAAACACAACATACCACAATGTCGGAACAATTCAAAAACACAACATACCACAATGTCGGAACAATTCAAAAACACAACATACCACAATGTCGGAACAATTCAAAAACACAACATACCACAATGTCGGAACAATTCAAAAACACAACATACCACAATGTCGGAACAATTCAAAAACACAACATACCACAATGTCGGAACAATTCAAAAACACAACATACCACAATGTCGGAACAATTCAAAAACACAACATACCACAATGTCGGAACAATTCAAAAACACAACATACCACAATGTCGGAACAATTCAAAAACACAACATACCACAATGTCGGAACAATTCAAAAACACAACATACCACAATGTCGGAACAATTCAAAAACACAACATACCACAATGTCGGAACAATTCAAAAACACAACATACCACAATGTCGGAACAATTCAAAAACACAACATACCACAATGTCGGAACAATTCAAAAACACAACATACCACAATGTCGGAACAATTCAAAAACACAACATACCACAATGTCGGAACAATTCAAAAACACAACATACCACAATGTCGGAACAATTCAAAAACACAACATACCACAATGTCGGAACAATTCAAAAACACAACATACCACAATGTCGGAACAATTCAAAAACACAACATACCACAATGTCGGAACAATTCAAAAACACAACATACCACAATGTCGGAACAATTCAAAAACACAACATACCACAATGTCGGAACAATTCAAAAACACAACATACCACAATGTCGGAACAATTCAAAAACACAACATACCACAATGTCGGAACAATTCAAAAACACAACATACCACAATGTCGGAACAATTCAAAAACACAACATACCACAATGTCGGAACAATTCAAAAACACAACATACCACAATGTCGGAACAATTCAAAAACACAACATACCACAATGTCGGAACAATTCAAAAACACAACATACCACAATGTCGGAACAATTCAAAAACACAACATACCACAATGTCGGAACAATTCAAAAACACAACATACCACAATGTCGGAACAATTCAAAAACACAACATACCACAATGTCGGAACAATTCAAAAACACAACATACCACAATGTCGGAACAATTCAAAAACACAACATACCACAATGTCGGAACAATTCAAAAACACAACATACCACAATGTCGGAACAATTCAAAAACACAACATACCACAATGTCGGAACAATTCAAAAACACAACATACCACAATGTCGGAACAATTCAAAAACACAACATACCACAATGTCGGAACAATTCAAAAACACAACATACCACAATGTCGGAACAATTCAAAAACACAACATACCACAATGTCGGAACAATTCAAAAACACAACATACCACAATGTCGGAACAATTCAAAAACACAACATACCACAATGTCGGAACAATTCAAAAACACAACATACCACAATGTCGGAACAATTCAAAAACACAACATACCACAATGTCGGAACAATTCAAAAACACAACATACCACAATGTCGGAACAATTCAAAAACACAACATACCACAATGTCGGAACAATTCAAAAACACAACATACCACAATGTCGGAACAATTCAAAAACACAACATACCACAATGTCGGAACAATTCAAAAACACAACATACCACAATGTCGGAACAATTCAAAAACACAACATACCACAATGTCGGAACAATTCAAAAACACAACATACCACAATGTCGGAACAATTCAAAAACACAACATACCACAATGTCGGAACAATTCAAAAACACAACATACCACAATGTCGGAACAATTCAAAAACACAACATACCACAATGTCGGAACAATTCAAAAACACAACATACCACAATGTCGGAACAATTCAAAAACACAACATACCACAATGTCGGAACAATTCAAAAACACAACATACCACAATGTCGGAACAATTCAAAAACACAACATACCACAATGTCGGAACAATTCAAAAACACAACATACCACAATGTCGGAACAATTCAAAAACACAACATACCACAATGTCGGAACAATTCAAAAACACAACATACCACAATGTCGGAACAATTCAAAAACACAACATACCACAATGTCGGAACAATTCAAAAACACAACATACCACAATGTCGGAACAATTCAAAAACACAACATACCACAATGTCGGAACAATTCAAAAACACAACATACCACACAATGTCGGAACAATTCAAAAACACAACATACCACAATGTCGGAACAATTCAAAAACACAACATACCACAATGTCGGAACAATTCAAAAACACAACATACCACAATGTCGGAACAATTCAAAAACACAACATACCACAATGTCGGAACAATTCAAAAACACAACATACCACAATGTCGGAACAATTCAAAAACACAACATACCACAATGTCGGAACAATTCAAAAACACAACATACCACAATGTCGGAACAATTCAAAAACACAACATACCACAATGTCGGAACAATTCAAAAACACAACATACCACAATGTCGGAACAATTCAAAAACACAACATACCACAATGTCGGAACAATTCAAAAACACAACATACCACAATGTCGGAACAATTCAAAAACACAACATACCACAATGTCGGAACAATTCAAAAACACAACATACCACAATGTCGGAACAATTCAAAAACACAACATACCACAATGTCGGAACAATTCAAAAACACAACATACCACAATGTCGGAACAATTCAAAAACACAACATACCACAATGTCGGAACAATTCAAAAACACAACATACCACAATGTCGGAACAATTCAAAAACACAACATACCACAATGTCGGAACAATTCAAAAACACAACATACCACAATGTCGGAACAATTCAAAAACACAACATACCACAATGTCGGAACAATTCAAAAACACAACATACCACAATGTCGGAACAATTCAAAAACACAACATACCACAATGTCGGAACAATTCAAAAACACAACATACCACAATGTCGGAACAATTCAAAAACACAACATACCACAATGTCGGAACAATTCAAAAACACAACATACCACAATGTCGGAACAATTCAAAAACACAACATACCACAATGTCGGAACAATTCAAAAACACAACATACCACAATGTCGGAACAATTCAAAAACACAACATACCACAATGTCGGAACAATTCAAAAACACAACATACCACAATGTCGGAACAATTCAAAAACACAACATACCACAATGTCGGAACAATTCAAAAACACAACATACCACAATGTCGGAACAATTCAAAAACACAACATACCACAATGTCGGAACAATTCAAAAACACAACATACCACAATGTCGGAACAATTCAAAAACACAACATACCACAATGTCGGAACAATTCAAAAACACAACATACCACAATGTCGGAACAATTCAAAAACACAACATACCACAATGTCGGAACAATTCAAAAACACAACATACCACAATGTCGGAACAATTCAAAAACACAACATACCACAATGTCGGAACAATTCAAAAACACAACATACCACAATGTCGGAACAATTCAAAAACACAACATACCACAATGTCGGAACAATTCAAAAACACAACATACCACAATGTCGGAACAATTCAAAAACACAACATACCACAATGTCGGAACAATTCAAAAACACAACATACCACAATGTCGGAACAATTCAAAAACACAACATACCACAATGTCGGAACAATTCAAAAACACAACATACCACAATGTCGGAACAATTCAAAAACACAACATACCACAATGTCGGAACAATTCAAAAACACAACATACCACAATGTCGGAACAATTCAAAAACACAACATACCACAATGTCGGAACAATTCAAAAACACAACATACCACAATGTCGGAACAATTCAAAAACACAACATACCACAATGTCGGAACAATTCAAAAACACAACATACCACAATGTCGGAACAATTCAAAAACACAACATACCACAATGTCGGAACAATTCAAAAACACAACATACCACAATGTCGGAACAATTCAAAAACACAACATACCACAATGTCGGAACAATTCAAAAACACAACATACCACAATGTCGGAACAATTCAAAAACACAACATACCACAATGTCGGAACAATTCAAAAACACAACATACCACAATGTCGGAACAATTCAAAAACACAACATACCACAATGTCGGAACAATTCAAAAACACAACATACCACAATGTCGGAACAATTCAAAAACACAACATACCACAATGTCGGAACAATTCAAAAACACAACATACCACAATGTCGGAACAATTCAAAAACACAACATACCACAATGTCGGAACAATTCAAAAACACAACATACCACAATGTCGGAACAATTCAAAAACACAACATACCACAATGTCGGAACAATTCAAAAACACAACATACCACAATGTCGGAACAATTCAAAAACACAACATACCACAATGTCGGAACAATTCAAAAACACAACATACCACAATGTCGGAACAATTCAAAAACACAACATACCACAATGTCGGAACAATTCAAAAACACAACATACCACAATGTCGGAACAATTCAAAAACACAACATACCACAATGTCGGAACAATTCAAAAACACAACATACCACAATGTCGGAACAATTCAAAAACACAACATACCACACAATGTCGGAACAATTCAAAAACACAACATACCACAATGTCGGAACAATTCAAAAACACAACATACCACAATGTCGGAACAATTCAAAAACACAACATACCACAATGTCGGAACAATTCAAAAACACAACATACCACAATGTCGGAACAATTCAAAAACACAACATACCACAATGTCGGAACAATTCAAAAACACAACATACCACAATGTCGGAACAATTCAAAAACACAACATACCACAATGTCGGAACAATTCAAAAACACAACATACCACAATGTCGGAACAATTCAAAAACACAACATACCACAATGTCGGAACAATTCAAAAACACAACATACCACAATGTCGGAACAATTCAAAAACACAACATACCACAATGTCGGAACAATTCAAAAACACAACATACCACAATGTCGGAACAATTCAAAAACACAACATACCACAATGTCGGAACAATTCAAAAACACAACATACCACAATGTCGGAACAATTCAAAAACACAACATACCACAATGTCGGAACAATTCAAAAACACAACATACCACAATGTCGGAACAATTCAAAAACACAACATACCACAATGTCGGAACAATTCAAAAACACAACATACCACAATGTCGGAACAATTCAAAAACACAACATACCACAATGTCGGAACAATTCAAAAACACAACATACCACAATGTCGGAACAATTCAAAAACACAACATACCACAATGTCGGAACAATTCAAAAACACAACATACCACAATGTCGGAACAATTCAAAAACACAACATACCACAATGTCGGAACAATTCAAAAACACAACATACCACAATGTCGGAACAATTCAAAAACACAACATACCACAATGTCGGAACAATTCAAAAACACAACATACCACAATGTCGGAACAATTCAAAAACACAACATACCACAATGTCGGAACAATTCAAAAACACAACATACCACAATGTCGGAACAATTCAAAAACACAACATACCACAATGTCGGAACAATTCAAAAACACAACATACCATACCACAATGTCGGAACAATTCAAAAACACAACATACCACAATGTCGGAACAATTCAAAAACACAACATACCACACAATGTCGGAACAATTCAAAAACACAACATACCACAATGTCGGAACAATTCAAAAACACAACATACCACAATGTCGGAACAATTCAAAAACACAACATACCACACAATGTCGGAACAATTCAAAAACACAACATACCACACAATGTCGGAACAATTCAAAAACACAACATACCACACAATGTCGGAACAATTCAAAAACACAACATACCACACAATGTCGGAACAATTCAAAAACACAACATACCACAATGTCGGAACAATTCAAAAACACAACATACCACACAATGTCGGAACAATTCAAAAACACAACATACCACACAATGTCGGAACAATTCAAAAACACAACATACCACACAATGTCGGAACAATTCAAAAACACAACATACCACACAATGTCGGAACAATTCAAAAACACAACATACCACACAATGTCGGAACAATTCAAAAACACAACATACCACACAATGTCGGAACAATTCAAAAACACAACATACCACACAATGTCGGAACAATTCAAAAACACAACATACCACAATGTCGGAACAATTCAAAAACACAACATACCACACAATGTCGGAACAATTCAAAAACACAACATACCACAATGTCGGAACAATTCAAAAACACAACATACCACACAATGTCGGAACAATTCAAAAACACAACATACCACAATGTCGGAACAATTCAAAAACACAACATACCACACAATGTCGGAACAATTCAAAAACACAACATACCACAATGTCGGAACAATTCAAAAACACAACATACCACAATGTCGGAACAATTCAAAAACACAACATACCACAATGTCGGAACAATTCAAAAACACAACATACCACACAATGTCGGAACAATTCAAAAACACAACATACCACACAATGTCGGAACAATTCAAAAACACAACATACCACACAATGTCGGAACAATTCAAAAACACAACATACCACACAATGTCGGAACAATTCAAAAACACAACATACCACACAATGTCGTAACAATTCAAAAACACAACATACCACAATGTCGGAACAATTCAAAAACACAACATACCACACAATGTCGGAACAATTCAAAAACACAACATACCACACAATGTCGGAACAATTCAAAAAGTTAAACAAATCCAATAGAAAAATCGTAAAAAGAGGCAAAAATGGATAATGACGAGATTTAATTGATTACCCCCCGGAGTGTTTGTTTAAACAGTTATTTAATTGATTACCCCCCGGAGTGTTTGTTTAAACAGTTAGGTATATAAAGTCTTACATTGTTACACAAATGATATAATATACATGTTTACTTTTAAATTTGTTCAAACAAAATACATGTAGCAAAATCTGTCTGATTTTTACTTTCAATTGTGAAATATGGTCACATAAGAACAGGTTATGATTTGTCTATGAAATGTATTGTTCCAATTTACATTGTACTTTACTTAGCTTTATATATTATATAGTTACAAGTACGTTATTTATTACAAATGCAGTTAGAATGTCAAAAAACGAAAACGTTTTTTTGCATATTTTATATATATGGTAAAAGGTAAAATGTCAAATATATTTAGGATAAAACTATGTCAACAATTCATCTAAAAATAAAACTTAAAATTTAATTATTAAATTTTCATGGCACTTATTTAAATGTTCATAATTGTCAAACAAGGATAACCCATGAAAGTCTTTCAGCTTATTTTCAATGAGAACCTTTACAAGTAATAACTTAAGTGGGTATTTTAGGCCAATCATCAACGAACGGGAATGTTTGAAGAGTTTGAAGATAACAAAGGGGTAATCAGAATCCGTAAATCGAAGGACACACAACTCAATGGCCAACAGGAGAAACAACGATCTACAAAACATACACATAGAACTAAAGATCGAGTAACACGAACCCCACTAAAAACTGGGGTTGAATATCAAATATCAAGAAAAGATAATGAATAATTTAAAATAATTTCTATTTCTATGAAATGACACATCTTCCCAATTCCCCACTGGTACATTACAAGAGACATTTAACTTCTTCTAGAATAGTAGTAGATCAGTAATGGATTTAATCGAATCAGGTAGTAAGGTCGAATCCTGAATTGCATTGTAATAAAATGTTGTTGAATCGCTCCCTTTAATATTACGCGTTACATAGTTAAAACAACCAGATTGTGTATGGTGTTTGTGATGTTTGTTAAGTTTTATAAACTTATGTTTCAACTAAAGGGGACATGCATTATTAAAGAACTTGTGAGCATGATTAAGACGAAGCCGTTTCACTCTATTTTCAACATTTAGAAATCCTAAACTAAATAGCTTTGCTCTTTACTCGTTCTTGGACCCATAATTTTAATAAAACGAACTGTTTTGTTTTGTGCCACTTGTAATTTAATTTTCAAAGCTTGAGAAAACCAGCATAATAGGAACACGAATAATGTAGTGTTTTGTACGTTTGTCATTTTGTTCTTTTTATTTTGGCTATGATTGTATTGTCTGTCTTAAGATTTACGGCATCTGATTACATCTTTTTATTTTGGCTATGATTGTATTGTCTGTCTTAAGATTTACGGCATCTGATTACATCTTTTTATTTTGGCTATGATTGTATTGTCTGTCTTAAGATTTACGGCATCTGATTACATCTTTTTATTTTGGCTATTGTATTGTCTGTCTTATGATTTACGGCATCTGATTACATTTTTTTATTTTGGTTATGATTGTATTGTCTGTCTTAAGATTTACGGCATCTGATTACATCTTTTTATTTTGGCTATTGTATTGTCTGTCTTATGATTTACGGCATCTGATTACATCTTTTAATTTTGGCTATGATTGTATTGTCTGTCTTAAGATTTACAGCATCTGATTACATCTGTTTATTTTGGCTATGATTGTATTGTCTGTCTTAAGATTTACGGCATCTGATTACATCTTTTTAATTTGGCTATGATTGTATTGTCTGTCTTACGATTTACGGCATCTGATTACATCTTTTTTATTTTGGTTATTGTATTGTCTGTCTTATGATTTACGGCATCTGATTACATCTTTTTATTTTGGCTATGATTGTATTGTCTGTCTTAAGATTTACGGCATTTGATTACATCTTTTTATTATGGCTATTGTATTGTCTGTCTTAAGATTTACGGCATCTGATTACATCTTTTTATTTTGGCTATGATTGTATTGTCTGTCTTAAGATTTACGGCATCTGATTACATCTTTTTATTTTGGCTATGATTGTATTGTCTGTCTTAAGATTTACGGCATCTGATTACATCTTTTTATTTTGGCTATGATTGTATTGTCTGTCTTAAGATTTACGGCATCTGATTACATCTTTTTATTTTGGCTATTGTATTGTCTGTCTTATGATTTACGGCATCTGATTACATTTTTTTATTTTGGTTATGATTGTATTGTCTGTCTTAAGATTTACGGCATCTGATTACATCTTTTTATTTTGGCTATTGTATTGTCTGTCTTATGATTTACGGCATCTGATTACATCTTTTAATTTTGGCTATGATTGTATTGTCTGTCTTAAGATTTACAGCATCTGATTACATCTTTTTATTTTGGCTATGATTGTATTGTCTGTCTTACGATTTACGGCATCTGATTACATCTGTTTATTTTGGCTATGATTGTATTGTCTGTCTTAAGATTTACGGCATCTGATTACATCTTTTTAATTTGGCTATGATTGTATTGTCTGTCTTACGATTTACGGCATCTGATTACATCTTTTTTATTTTGGTTATTGTATTGTCTGTCTTATGATTTACGGCATCTGATTACATCTTTTTATTTTGGCTATGATTGTATTGTCTGTCTTAAGATTTACGGCATTTGATTACATCTTTTTATTATGGCTATTGTATTGTCTGTCTTAAGATTTACGGCATCTGATTACATCTTTTTATTTTGGCTATGATTGTATTGTCTGTCTTAAGATTGACGGCATTTGATTACATCTTTTTATTATGGCTATTGTATTGTCTGTCTTAAGATTTACGGCATCTGATTACATCTTTTTATTTTGACTATGATTGTATTGTCTGTCTTAAGATTTACAGCATCTGATTACATCTTTTTATTTTGGCTATGATTGTATTGTCTGTCTTACGATTTACGGCATCTGATTACATCTTTTTATTTTGGCTATGATTGTATTGTCTGTTTTATGATTTACGGCATCTGATTACATCTTTTAATTTTGGCTACGATTGTATTGTCTGTCTTAAGATTTACAGCATCTGATTACATCTTTTTATTTTGGCTATGATTGTATTGTCTGTCTTACGATTTACGGCATCTGATTACATCTTTTTATTTTGGCTATGATTGTATTGTCTGTTTTATGAATTACGGCATCTGATTACATCTTTTAATTTTGGCTATGATTGTATTGTCTGTCTTAAGATTTACGCATCTGATTACATCTTTTTATTTTGGCTATGATTGTATTGTCTGTCTTACGATTTACGGCATCTGATTACATCTTTTAATTTTGACTATGATTGTATTGTCTGTCTTACGATTTACGGCATCTGATTACATCTTTTTATTTTGGCTATGATTGTATTGTCTGTCTTAAGATTTACGGCATCTGATTACATCTTTTTATTTTGGCTATGATTGTATTGTCTGTCTTAAGATTTACGCATCTGATTACATCTTTTTATTTTGGCTATGATTGTATTATCTGTCTAACGATTAACGGCATCTGATTACATCTTTTTATTTTGGCTATTGTATTGTCTGTCTTAAGATTTACGGCATCTGATTACATCTTTTTATTTTGGCTATGATTGTATTGTCTGTCTTACGATTTACGGCATCTGATTACATCTTTTTATTTTGGCTATTGTATTGTCTGTCTTAAGATTTACAGCAGCTGATTACATCTTTTTATTTTGGCTATGATTGTATTGTCTGTCTTACGATTTACGGCATCTGATTACATCTTTTTATTTTGGCTATTGTATTGTCTGTCTTACGATTTACGGCATCTGATTACATCTGTTTATTTTGGCTATGATTGTATTGTCTGTCTTAAGATTTACGGCATCTGATTACATCTGTTTATTTTGGCTATGATTGTATTGTCTGTCTTATGATTTACGGCATCTGATTACATCTTTTTATTTTGGCTATGATTGTATTGTCTGTCTTACGATTTACGGCATCTGATTACATCTTTTTATTTTGGCTATTGTATTGTCTGTCTTAAGATTTACAGCATCTGATTACATTTTTTTATTTTGGCTATGATTGTATTGTCTGTCTTAAGATTTACGGCATTTGATTACATCTTTTAATTTTGACTATGATTGTATTGTCTGTCTTACGATTTACGGCATCTGATTACATCTTTTTATTTTGGCTATGATTGTATTGTCTGTTTTATGATTTACGGCATCTGATTACATCTTTTAATTTTGGCTATGATTGTATTGTCTGTCTTAAGATTTACGCATCTGATTACATCTTTTTATTTTGGCTATGATTGTATTGTCTCTCTTACGATTTACGGCATCTGATTACATCTTTTTATTTTGACTATTGTATTGTCTGTCTTACGATTTACGGCATCTGATTACATCTTTTTATTTTGGCTATGATTGTATTGTCTGTCTTAAGATTTACGGCATCTGATTACATCTTTTTATTTTGGCTATGATTGTATTGTCTGTCTTAAGATTTACGGCATCTGATTACATCTTTTTATTTTGGCTATTGTATTGTCTGTCTTAAGATTTACAGCATCTGATTACATTTTTTTATTTTGGCTATGATTGTATTGTCTGTCTTAAGATTTACGGCATTTGATTACATCTTTTAATTTTGACTATGATTGTATTGTCTGTCTTACGATTTACGGCATCTGATTACATCTTTTTATTTTGGCTATGATTGTATTGTCTGTTTTATGATTTACGGCATCTGATTACATCTTTTTATTTTGGCTATGATTGTATTATCTGTCTAACGATTTACGGCATCTGATTACATCTTTTTATTTTGGCTATTGTATTGTCTGTCTTAAGATTTACGGCATCTGATTACATCTTTTTATTTTGGCTATGATTGTATTGTCTGTCTTACGATTTACGGCATCTGATTACATCTTTTTATTTTGGCTATTGTATTGTCTGTCTTAAGATTTACAGCAGCTGATTACATCTTTTTATTTTGGCTATGATTGTATTGTCTGTCTTACGATTTACGGCATCTGATTACATCTTTTTATTTTGGCTATTGTATTGTCTGTCTTACGATTTACGGCATCTGATTACATCTGTTTATTTTGGCTATGATTGTATTGTCTGTCTTAAGATTTACGGCATCTGATTACATCTTTTTATTTTGGCTATGATTGTATTGTCTGTCTTACGATTTACGGCATCTGATTACATCTGTTTATTTTGGCTATTGTATTGTCTGTCTTAAGATTTACAGCAGCTGATTACATCTTTTTATTTTGGCTATGATTGTATTGTCTGTCTTACGATTTACGGCATCTGATTACATCTTTTTATTTTGGCTATTGTATTGTCTGTCTTACGATTTACGGCATCTGATTACATCTGTTTATTTTGGCTATGATTGTATTGTCTGTCTTAAGATTTACGGCATCTGATTACATCTTTTTATTTTGGCTATGATTGTATTGTCTGTCTTACGATTTACGGCATCTGATTACATCTTTTTATTTTGGCTATTGTATTGTCTGTCTTAAGATTTACAGCAGCTGATTACATCTTTTTATTTTGGCTATGATTGTATTGTCTGTCTTACGATTTACGCATCTGATTACATCTTTTTATTTTGGCTATTGTATTGTCTGTCTTACGATTTACGGCATCTGATTACATCTGTTTATTTTGGCTATGATTGTATTGTCTGTCTTAAGATTTACGGCATCTGATTACATCTTTTTATTTTGGCTATGATTGTATTGTCTGTCTTACGATTTACGGCATCTGATTACATCTTTTTATTTTGGCTATTGTATTGTCTGTCTTAAGATTTACAGCATCTGATTACATTTTTTTATTTTGGCTATGATTGTATTGTCTGTCTTAAGATTTACGGCATTTGATTACATCTTTTAATTTTGACTATGATTGTATTGTCTGTCTTACGATTTACGGCATCTGATTACATCTTTTTATTTTGGCTATGATTGTATTGTCTGTTTTATGATTTACGGCATCTGATTACATCTTTTAATTTTGGCTATGATTGTATTGTCTGTCTTAAGATTTACGCATCTGATTACATCTTTTTATTTTGGCTATGATTGTATTGTCTGTCTTACGATTTACGGCATCTGATTACATCTTTTTATTTTGACTATTGTATTGTCTGTCTTACGATTTACGGCATCTGATTACATCTTTTTATTTTGGCTATGATTGTATTGTCTGTCTTAAGATTTACGGCATCTGATTACATCTTTTTATTTTGGCTATGATTGTATTGTCTGTTTTAAGATTTACGCATCTGATTACATCTTTTTATTTTGGCTATGATTGTATTATCTGTCTAACGATTTACGGCATCTGATTACATCTTTTTATTTTGGCTATTGTATTGTCTGTCTTAAGATTTACGGCATCTGATTACATCTTTTTATTTTGGCTATGATTGTATTGTCTGTCTTACGATTTACGGCATCTGATTACATCTTTTTATTTTGGCTATTGTATTGTCTGTCTTAAGATTTACAGCAGCTGATTACATCTTTTTATTTTGGCTATGATTGTATTGTATGTCTTACGATTTACGGCATCTGATTACATCTTTTTATTTTGGCTATTGTATTGTCTGTCTTACGATTTACGGCATCTGATTACATCTGTTTATTTTGGCTATGATTGTATTGTCTGTCTTAAGATTTACGGCATCTGATTACATCTTTTTATTTTGGCTATGATTGTATTGTCTGTCTTACGATTTACGGCATCTGATTACATCTTTTTATTTTGGCTATTGTATTGTCTGTCTTAAGATTTACAGCAGCTGATTACATCTTTTTATTTTGGCTATGATTGTATTGTCTGTCTTACGATTTACGGCATCTGATTACATCTTTTTATTTTGGCTATTGTATTGTCTGTCTTACGATTTACGGCATCTGATTACATCTGTTTATTTTGGCTATGATTGTATTGTCTGTCTTAAGATTTACGGCATCTGATTACATCTTTTTATTTTGGCTATGATTGTATTGTCTGTCTTACGATTTACGGCATCTGATTACATCTTTTTATTTTGGCTATTGTATTGTCTGTCTTAAGATTTACGGCATCTGATTACATTTTTTTATTTTGGCTATGATTGTATTGTCTGTCTTAAGATTTACGGCATTTGATTACATCTTTTAATTTTGACTATGATTGTATTGTCTGTCTTAAGATTTACGGCATCTGATTACATCTTTTTATTTTGGCTATGATTGTATTGTCTGTCTTACGATTTACGGCATCTGATTACATCTTTTTATTTTGGCTATGATTGTATTGTCTGTTTTATGATTTACGGCATCTGATTACATCTTTTAATTTTGGCTATGATTGTATTGTCTGTCTTAAGATTTACGCATCTGATTACATCTTTTTATTTTGGCTATGATTGTATTGTCTGTCTTACGATTTACGGCATCTGATTACATCTTTTTATTTTGACTATTGTATTGTCTGTCTTACGATTTACGGCATCTGATTACATCTGTTTATTTTGGCTATGATTGTATTGTCTGTCTTAAGATTTACGGCATCTGATTACATCTTTTTATTTTGGCTATGATTGTATTGTCTGTCTTAAGATTTACGCATCTGATTACATCTTTTTATTTTGGCTATGATTGTATTATCTGTCTAACGATTTACGGCATCTGATTACATCTTTTTATTTTGGCTATTGTATTGTCTGTCTTAAGATTTACGGCATCTGATTACATCTTTTTATTTTGGCTATGATTGTATTGTCTGTCTTACGATTTACGGCATCTGATTACATCTTTTTATTTTGGCTATTGTATTGTCTGTCTTAAGATTTACGGCATCTGATTACATTTTTTTATTTTGGCTATGATTGTATTGTCTGTCTTAAGATTTACGGCATTTGATTACATCTTTTAATTTTGACTATGATTGTATTGTCTGTCTTAAGATTTACGGCATCTGATTACATCTTTTTATTTTGGCTATGATTGTATTGTCTGTCTTACGATTTACGGCATCTGATTACATCTTTTTATTTTGGCTATGATTGTATTGTCTGTTTTATGATTTACGGCATCTGATTACATCTTTTAATTTTGGCTATGATTGTATTGTCTGTCTTAAGATTTACGCATCTGATTACATCTTTTTATTTTGGCTATGATTGTATTGTCTGTCTTACGATTTACGGCATCTGATTACATCTTTTTATTTTGACTATTGTATTGTCTGTCTTACGATTTACGGCATCTGATTACATCTGTTTATTTTGGCTATGATTGTATTGTCTGTCTTAAGGTTTACGGCATCTGATTACATCTTTTTATTTTGGCTATGATTGTATTGTCTGTCTTAAGATTTACGCATCTGATTACATCTTTTTATTTTGGCTATGATTGTATTATCTGTCTAACGATTTACGGCATCTGATTACATCTTTTTATTTTGGCTATTGTATTGTCTGTCTTATGATTTACGGCATCTGATTACATCTTTTTATTTTGGCTATGATTGTATTGTCTGTCTTAAGATTTACGGCATCTGATTACATCTTTTTATTTTGGCTATGAATGTATTGTCTGTCTTACGATTTACGGCATCTGATTACATCTTTTTATTTTGGCTATTGTATTGTCTGTCTTAAGATTTACAGCAGCTGATTACATCTTTTTATTTTGGCTATGATTGTATTGTCTGTCTTACGATTTACGGCATCTGATTACATCTTTTTATTTTGGCTATTGTATTGTCTGTCTTACGATTTACGGCATCTGATTACATCTGTTTATTTTGGCTATGATTGTATTGTCTGTCTTAAGATTTACGGCATCTGATTACATCTTTTTATTTTGGCTATGATTGTATTGTCTGTCTTACGATTTACGGCATCTGATTACATCTTTTTATTTTGGCTATTGTATTGTCTGTCTTAAGATTTACAGCAGCTGATTACATCTTTTTATTTTGGCTATGATTGTATTGTCTGTCTTACGATTTACGGCATCTGATTACATCTTTTTATTTTGGCTATTGTATTGTCTGTCTTAAGATTTACGGCATCTGATTACATCTTTTTATTTTGGCTATGATTGTATTGTCTGTCTTACGATTTACGGCATCTGATTACATCTTTTTATTTTGGCTATTGTATTGTCTGTCTTAAGATTTACGGCATCTGATTACATTTTTTTATTTTGGCTATGATTGTATTGTCTGTCTTAAGATTTACGGTATTTGATTACATCTTTTAATTTTGACTATGATTGTATTGTCTGTCTTAAGATTTACGGCATCTGATTACATCTTTTTATTTTGGCTATGATTGTATTGTCTGTCTTACGATTTACGGCATCTGATTACATCTTTTTATTTTGGCTATGATTGTATTGTCTGTTTTATGATTTACGGCATCTGATTACATCTTTTAATTTTGGCTATGATTGTATTGTCTGTCTTAAGATTTACGCATCTGATTACATCTTTTTATTTTGGCTATGATTGTATTGTCTGTCTTACGATTTACGGCATCTGATTACATCTTTTTATTTTGACTATTGTATTGTCTGTCTTAAGATTTACGGCATCTGATTACATCTTTTTATTTTGGCTATGATTGTATTGTCTGTCTTAAGATTTACGGCATCTGATTACATCTTTTTATTTTGGCTATGATTGTATTGTCTGTCTTAAGATTTACGCATCTGATTACATCTTTTTATTTTGGCTATGATTGTATTGTCTGTCTTAAGATTTACGGTATTTGATTACATCTTTTAATTTTGACTATGATTGTATTGTCTGTCTTAAGATTTACGGCATCTGATTACATCTTTTTATTTTGGCTATGATTGTATTGTCTGTCTTAAGATTTACGGCATCTGATTACATCTTTTTATTTTGGCTATGATTGTATTGTCTGTCTTACGATTTACGGCATCTGATTACATCTTTTTATTTTGGCTATTGTATTGTCTGTCTTAAGATTTACAGCAGCTGATTACATCTTTTTATTTTGGCTATGATTGTATTGTCTGTCTTACGATTTACGGCATCTGATTACATCTTTTTATTTTGGCTATTGTATTGTCTGTCTTACGATTTACGGCATCTGATTACATCTGTTTATTTTGGCTATGATTGTATTGTCTGTCTTAAGATTTACGGCATCTGATTACATCTTTTTATTTTGGCTATGATTGTATTGTCTGTCTTACGATTTACGGCATCTGATTACATCTTTTTATTTTGGCTATTGTATTGTCTGTCTTAAGATTTACGGCATCTGATTACATTTTTTTATTTTGGCTATGATTGTATTGTCTGTCTTAAGATTTACGGCATTTGATTACATCTTTTAATTTTGACTATGATTGTATTGTCTGTCTTAAGATTTACGGCATCTGATTACATCTGTTTATTTTGGCTATGATTGTATTGTCTGTCTTAAGATTTACGGCATCTGATTACATCTTTTTATTTTGGCTATGATTGTATTGTCTGTCTTACGATTTACGGCATCTGATTACATCTTTTTATTTTGGCTATGATTGTATTGTCTGTCTTAAGATTTACGGCATCTGATTACATCTTTTTATTTTGGCTATGATTGTATTGTCTGTCTTAAGATTTACGGCATCTGATTACATCTTTTTATTTTGGCTATTGTATTGTCTGTCTTACGGCATCTGATTACATCTTTAGTATCTTCAAACTTTTCTTAACCCATTAAAAGAATTCAGCATATTTCAAAAAGAGCTTTTAAAAATATCCTCTTGAAGTGAGTATTTAAAACTCAAGAATTAAGATTAGCTGGAATATGGGGTTCCCTAATTTATAGAATAAGTATTTTATCACAGGCACTTGTTTTCGATCAACGTATGTTTACTATTCACATGAATATACAGACTGTATACTTATGTAGATATTTTAGTCTTGGCATTGTTTATTTGGATTTTCATTCTTTTGACGCTTAAGTGTATCAGAAGGTTATTCCAGAAACTGGTATACTAAAATAGATATCTACGTTGTTATGCAAACAACCTGACCCCGTTTCCGTTTACATTGTCGACATTCACTGATGATATAGCGGTTATAGTTTATTATTCAATAAATATGTTGATGTCCTTTTTTTCTTAGCTTTACGAGTTTTATTGTTATTTGTTCTTTGTGATTTAAGTAGATAGTGCTGGTTTTAAACACATCATAACATTAGCATTTTATTACTATGAACGTTACATTGCATGTTAATGTGTAATCAAATTAACATTGTTATTGTTTTATATCATGTATTGTGCACTTCACAAAGTATTGTCTTATATTTGTTGTAATTTGAAATAACAATACAAATCTTCAAAAGATAAAAGAAACAGTTTTAGAAACACGCTTTATAATTGTCAGATAAAATGGCAAATCGATTATGCAAGAAAAAGAAAATATATAGTACCAATCGCTATGAAACCGATATAATGATAATGAGTAAGCCATAATTGCTTGCTACTTGAGTGGAAACACTCTTTTAATTTGTTTGTTAAATATTGTGAAGCAAATGTATGGAATTTGTTTCAAAATCACACCATCAAGTTCAAATGTTTGGTTATTTGTTTTGGGGTTTTAGATATTATGAGACGATTCAAGTATCAAAGTATTTCTTAGCAATTTGTGTCAAACGATATTGAACTGTTCCAAATTAAAGAACAGACTTATTATCTATTTTTAAATACACACCTCCATTCCAATTATTTTTAAATCGTTTATTGTACCTTAAGTTTTTGTAACTTTAACATGTTCTGATTGCTCTATGTGAGGCTACGCAACAAAGAGTAGGAACTGCTTACCATTCCGGAGCACCTGCGTTCACCCTCGATTTTTAGTGGGGTTCGTGCTACTCGATCTTTTCTTTTATGCGTATGTTTTGTAGATCGTTGTTTGTACTTTTGTACTTTTTCTTTTGGCCATTGTGTTGTTTGTTCTTCTTCGATTCACGGATTCTGATTACCTCCCTTTGGTATCTTCAAACTCTTCTTCATTCAATAAACCAAAGTACCAAGCCAAAACGTATAGATATATATTGATTGTGTTTAAATTCTAATTGCCTTGTAGGTTCATTTACCTTTCTTCATTTTCCGTTATTTTGATCAAACCTCATCTTTATTAGGTTTTCATTCCATGAATTCATTAAAGTGTTTGTGTTTGTACCATGTTCGTACCCAGCAGTGAAATCCATTTATGGTGTAATAAACCCAGCATTGATACAACTAACACCGAGTTATTATCCTGTTAGCCTTTATATGCATGCAAATGTTCTATACATATTTCCAATTAGAAGCAGTTTATTTCGAGATGAATTCGGATATGGCTTTCATTTCTTTGTAATAAAATTCGATTTTGTGATTAACATTTTCTGTCTGTCCATGATATTTTCCAAATGAAAAAAAAAACCAACCGTTAATGGACATTATTTATTTCAAATATGTTTCCTTCGGAATAAATATTAAGAATGGATATCTTGATTGAGGTTCGTGTTAATGGATATCTTGATTGAGGTTCGTGTTAATGGATATCTTGATTGAGGTTTGTGTTAATGGATATCTTGATTGAGGTTCGTGTTAATGGATATCTTGATTGAGGTTCGTGTTAATGGATATCTTGATTGAGGTTCGTGTTAATGGATATCTTGATTGAGGTTCGTGTTAATGGATATCTTGATTGAGGTTCGTGTTAATGGATATCTTGTTTGAGGTTCGTGTTAATGGATATCTTGATTGAGGTTCGTGTTCCCCACGTTTTCTCACAATAGTCGTGAAATTAATGTCATATGCGTACAATTAAACCCCAAAAATTTAATCTGAGTTTCCAATTTATGTTAGGCATCGTGTGCACTATATTAGATATCTACGTTTTTATTACATAAAACTGCACTCCCCCCTACATATATCGTGTTTTACATAAAGCTTAGCTTCTCCACTTAAACAAAACTTTTCTTAAAAATAAACTTCTCCACTTAAATTTAGCTTTTCATAAAGCTAAGTTTCCCCACTTAATTTAAACTTGTCATCAAGCTTAACTGCCATACTTTATATATAGCAAACTTTTCCACTTCAACTGTGTTTTACATAAAGCTGCCTTACTTAAGTTGTTCTTGACATAATACTACCCCCATCCCCAAACATAATTAAAATCAAACTTAGCTTCCCCACTTAATTTGCGTTTTACATAAAACTAAATATTCATTCTCCTGTATGTGCATTTAATAACAACAGTTCAAAGTATTTATCAATATCTTTTCAATATTAATGTCTTTATGGATATTTATCAAATTGTATTTCTTTTTGAGTGTTTATTAATACAATGTACTTATGTCTTTATGAATATTTATCAATTTTTATTTCTTTTTAAGTATTTATCAATGCAAAAATCTAGCTATGTCTTTATATATATTTATCAATAGTTATGTCTTATAAATATTTATCAACAGTTATGTCTTTATGAATATTTATCAACAGTTATGTCTTTATGAACATTTATCAACAGTTATGTCTTTGTGAATATTTATCAACAGTTATGTCTTTATGAATATTTATCAACAGTTATGTTTTTATGAATATTTATCAACAGTTATGTCTTTATGAATATTTATCAAGTTATGTCTTTATGAATATTTATCAATATTTCTAATGGTTATTCTTACTTTTGACAGGTAGCAAGTTATGTTGTAATTAATTTAGCCATTGGTAAGTTACAACTCTACAATAAGGGGAAATAACTCCATTAACTAGAACATTATCTGTAGCTCTGACCATTTGATATGAAATAAATTGTTGTATCTTTATTAATTCAATACATATAGAATCAGATCAGAAAAAGGACAATATAGTGTGTTAAATGTCTTGTTGCGTAAGAAGAATTTGAAGATACCAAAGGGGTTATCAGAATCCGTCAATCGATGGAGGACAGATAGCACAACGGCCAAACGAAACAGGACAAAGGGACAAACAACGATCTACGAAACATGCACATAAGACTAAAGATCGAGTAACACGAACCCCACTAAAAACCGAGAGTGAACTCATGTGCTCCGGAAGAGTTAGCCCTTCCTGTTCCACTAGTGGAACCCGTCGTGTTAATCTAGTAAATGTGTTGTGCTGTCTGTATTGTCTGTGAACACAGATGTAGAATTATATGGGTTGTACAGTATTAATGGATAAGATATAAAAAACAAATGTCAGCTAATAAATCAAAATCTATATCTGTTCGTTTGAATTGTCCGACGCTTTTGTTCAATCTTAAACAAAACCAACAGATTTTACCGTCTTAGCTAGTAGTTATTTTTAAACCACTCGCATTCACTGACATTTCTATTGTAATGTCCATGCTTATGTTCTCATTCATTGATGTGATATTGTGTGTCATTTTGCGATGTTAAAACTAATTTATGCAAAGCGTTCTTGTTTATTTGTGTCTATGTTAACTTTAAAATCTAATTATCAAGAGAGAAAGGGTGTGGATCTAATTAGCAGGTTTAGCCTCGCCACAGTTTGAACCAAGCCAGGACCTTAATTACCATCGACAAATGTCGAAATCTAATTCTAATCAGATACTTCCGTTTAAACGGATTAATATAAGCGTTACGCTTGTTTCTTAATCCTATGTTATATTGTATTGTGAAAAAAATGTAATATGTAATTCATCAATAAAATATGTTTAAATCAATCAGATACTTGTTCTTTTATGATACAATTAAAAATATAATTATTACAGTCCATTCAGCATGTCCATCACATAGCGTGTCTAGTGCCGAGGCCTGTTATTGGACTGTACCTATAGGGACAGAGACTAACGTCATCAACAGTTGTCAAGCCGATGGAGGACTACTGGCATCTATCACAGACCTCTCAGTGATTGATTTTTTAATCACAAACTATAATATTACACTTAACAAGAGGCAAGTTTAAAGATAGTTCATTGTATTCAGGGTTTGAATAATTAATTGATTGATTGATTGTCGTTTAACGAGAATAAACAATGATTTGATTTGATTTGATTTATTGTGTTTAACGTCACTTACAGCAATAGTTCAGCTATATCATGGCGATCAGAATAAACAATAAAATGTACATAAAATATAGCACCGTTTGATATAGAAGACTTTCAAAATCTGTCATGTGGTTTAATTATCACTGTTAATTAGTTAACCATATTGTGAATAGAAAAGTCTGAAGATACCAACGGGGTAATCAGAAGCCGTACATCGAAGAAAGACAGACAATACAATGGCCAAAAGAAAAAGAACAAAAGGACAAACGACGATATACATAACCTTACACAGAAAACTAAAGATCGGGCAACATGAATCCCACAACAAACCGGGGGTGAACTCATGTGTTCCGAAAGGCTCCACGTGTGACACCTGTCGTGTTACTGTTAAACGACACGAACATAGTCTGATATGGAAGTCGTGTTAGACATTAGTAAACGTAATTAAATACAAATAACAAAAATAAAACATGAACCCCCTACTAAACCATATACACTATTTTCGTATAGCCCGTAAAGATTTTACATTTTTCGATTTATGGCTTCCGATAACCCCTTTGATATCTTTAAGCTTGTCTTACAAGCGTCGCCCATTAAGTATTATTCTAATCAGAGGAAAATACATTATGCTTGATATTGTTTTAACAATTAATCATTTCAGTCCAGATAAATACATAGGATTCTATATCGGTGTGAATGATAAAAGTTCAGAGACAAATTTTGTGAATTATGAAGGAACAGTCCAAACATGGACAAACTGGAAAACTGGCGAACCTAGCGACGATGATTCACCACCTCAAGATTGTGTTATAATGAAGTCTAGTAATGCATATAAATGGGTAGATACTGCATGCGAAGCTGAAGCGGCAGGATTGTGCTTTATTAGATGTAAGCACATTCAATGTAAAAAAATAATAATATAAAATAGAAAAGAAAAATTTCCTATATAAAAAACCACATGTTTATTTTTTTAGATTTGTAAAGTTTGGTAACATGCCATATTAATAGTCGGGTTGTAGTGTTTAAATAGGTTAACGTTTAATGTTATAATCTTTAATGTTATTAATACCGATGTGTTCTAATGAATCTGACTTTGTGACGATTTCTTACGTCCCGATATTTATTATGCAAACAAAGTTTAAACAGTGATGGTCACCAACATCAAAAATAAAAATAGGAATAGCCACCGCTCGTCCCAAGTCAACTAACAGCTGTGTTTTATTAATTTATACTGTTATCTTTCTGGATAGCTAATGGTACATGAAATGCAGAACAGTTATACAAACGATGTTCCTTCACCTTTTATTTGAATTTATGTCCTGATATATACACTTGGCCACAAGTTAGAAACCACCAAATTTGAAATGGAAAATATTTTTTACATCTCGCTTTTTGCTTGTTAAAATATATATTCGTTCATGGTACCTGTAATTCTTTATCGATCGATTAACTAAAGAACGACGAAACAAGTTTGTATAAGTTCAGCTGTACCTTTACCAAACTTAAGTTTGGCGGGGGTTTCAAATCAGTATCTGCACGTGCAGTACAGGTAAAACGTTAAACTTTCTAAACTTTATTTGAACATGGCACGTCGAAAACTGACAGATGCAGAGATATGGCAAGCGATTGGAATGGTAAGAGGTGGTATGTCCTACATACAGACTGCTGAACGATTCAATGAAAGCCACTCGGTCATTGTTCGATTGAAGCAGCGCTTGATTGGAGTGCAAAAGAACGCCAAAGGACAAGAAAACTTCCATTCAACACTGGAAACACGCTTCGAAGCCGATGGATTGTCGACGGGCGCATTAGCAGAAGTCAACAGACGTCTTAACAACGCAAGGTTTTGTGCTAGGAGACCGATAAAACGTCCGCTACTCGCAATACGCCATAAAACAACCAGATTTCAGTGGGAACTTGGCCATATGGGATGGAATATCAAGTTATGGTAGAGATTGGTCGGATGAAAATCATTTTTGTTGAATCCAGTTGATGGCCGCGTCCACGTATGGAGATCGAGAAACACAGCATTTCTATAGGAACATATTGTCGGCACAACTGCATTTGGTGGAGGTGGTGTTACTGTTTGGGGACGATTTTCTCTAAACTGTAAGCTTGACTTGTATGTCCTTGATGGGACTTTAACAGGACAAAGGTACCGTGATCAGATCCTGCGCCCATTAGTTGTGCCTCATTTTGACTGTCATTCATTAACAAGTCGACCAATTCTAATGGATGACAATGCTAGACCACATAGGACTGATTTAGTGCAAGACTATCTGTAACAGGAGGCAATACACTACTACCTTGACCAGCCATGTCACCGGATATGAATCCGATAGAGCAATTATGGGACTATCTATGACGAAAAGTGAACGCACGTACCCCAAAGTGACAAAACATTTAGGAATTAGTGACTGTGTGGTTCAGGAATGGCAACAGTACCCTCAACGCAGACAGAGACGCTTGATTCACGGAATGAAGAGGAGTGTTCAGGAATTGTACAGGATGCGAAGCGGTTAGACTCGTTATTGACTATCATGAGTAATAAATGTTGAAAATTGATTAGTTTTCATTTTCCAACCAGATTAAGCGTGTTTTGGTTGTGCAAGTTTTTTTTAAGTGGCAGTCCAAACTGAAACTTTTTTCACTTAATTTTCAATTTTGCATACTTACTTCAGCGAGCTATAGTACTTCCGATTATTTATTTTTGAAAAAATACCTGATCTTTTTTGGTGGTCTGGGTTATATTGTGTTTATCAATAAAAGGTTTTGTTGTCCGCAACTGCAGGTTTTTTCATACATTTGAGAAAAATATTATAGCTACAGTGAAAAACTGGTGGTCCCTAACTTATGGCCAAGTGCATAATATAAGTTTTATTCTAAAGACGTGTCCGTGTTGTCCTTCATACCGCATTTGTTTATTTAGCTTGTGTTGTGTGACATCACAATTTTTCAATAAATGATATTCATATCTTCCCTCCAGTTCCAGACGGGTGGCATTTGTAAAGCAGGACAATCTAGTCCTTCCGGGGAACATAGTCTAACTACCAGTTTGTGTGAACGTTCACAGTGTTGATCAACTGTTCGTTAGTTTTGCTTTATATATATATATATATACGTCTGAAAATTAAACCAAACAGTGTTAGAATTAGATTTTAGAGCTGTCAAATTTTTGTTCTTCCCTCGACGGGATTTGAACCCACACCATTGTTACACTGCAGCACCATTCGCTTAGCCTTACGTCCAGCGCCCTAGACCACTCGACTACATCCACTCCCTAAAAAAGGAGCTTCAATAGTCGTAGTGTTACCTTGTCTCGTAAGGCAAATCTAGGGATAGGCGTAAGACATGTGTATAAGCGTGTGTAGATGGTACATATATACTTAATATTATAATTTGACAGCAATCTAACTCAGCAATTTTTAATATATTGGATAGGATAATGAAGAATTATTCATTATACAGTCACAGGAAATAAAGTATATTATACAAACGTCTAGAAGCAAGTGACAACCATACAATATATCTGTCCCACTGGATCTCAAAGTTACTTTAAAGGATACTAGGTTAATACTAAATATTATATACGTCTGAAAATTAAACCAAACAGTGTTAGAATTAGATTTTAGAGCTGTCACATTTTTGTTCTTCCCTCGACGGGATTTGAACTCACACCATTGATACACTGCAGCACCATTCGCTTAGCCTTACGTCCAGCACCCTAGACCACTCAACCACATCCACTCCCTAAAAAAGGAGCTTCAATAATCGTAGTGTTACCTTTTCTCGTAAAGCAAATCTAGGGATAAACGTAAGACATGTGTATAAGCGTGTGTAGATGGTACATATATACTTAATATTATAATTTGACAGCAATCTAACTCAGCAATGTTTAATAAATTGTATAGGATAATGAAGAATTCATTATACAGTCACAGGAAATAAAGTATATTATACAAACGTCTAGAAGCAAGTGACAACCATACAATATATCTGTCCCACTGGATCTCAAAGTTACTAAGGATACTAGGTTATGTATATACGTCTGAAAATTACACCAAAGAGTGTTAGAATTAGATTTTTGAGCTGTCAAATTTGTGTTCTTCCCTCGACGGGATTTGAACTCACACGAAGTGTCATATGTGTACTGTTGTTTTTACATACTGGTTGCCCCTTAAACTCACAATTTGTCTTCGGATTTGAATAGCCTGAGTTTGTCATATATATGTTTTCCTATCTGTCTTTTGTCTTCAGACTTGAGTACCCTACATTAGTCAGCTGTCTCTGTTATTTGGAACCTTATTTTGGCGTTTTGCGCTCGTACTTTGGTATCGTGTATTGGTATTTTGTCTTCAGATATGGATACCCTGCATTAATGTTAGCATATTTTATTCTTCAACTAAAGTGAATGGATCAGACACAAGTTTTACAGCTTAATATTATCTCCAAATAAACATCAATATGCATAATATTAAAAATTTATAGAAATTCACAAATATCAATAGCAGGAAGTGAAGACAAAAGTACTTATTGCAAATTAATGAAGTTACTTTACAAACGATTATATTTAAAATACATGGATATATTCAAATTCAACAAGAAATAGGAGTAATTAGTTATGAATAATTTACATCTATTTTCAAAATGACAATTACTATATACCTGAAAGCGATTCCGTGGAGTGCTGAATTTGTTTTTGTAATGCAATCATTGAAACCCATGGATTCGTAATGGATATACAATTTGAATATCAAAATGGTAATTCGAGCATTGCTTATTCTATTCTATGTAAAAATAGTAGTTTTCAAATGTTAATATCCTGCATTGGTCTTTTGTTTTCGTACTTGGGAATCATGTGTTAGTCGTCTTTCGCTATAGTTGGGTACGATGATTTGGTCGTCCATCTTCGTACTCTGTAGGCTCTTTGTAACCATATGTTGGACTTCTATCGTTAGACTTGCGTATCACATGTTCATATTCTGTCTTCGTACTTGGTAACCATGCGTTGATCTTCTTTCGTTATACCTGGGTATCATGTGTTGGTATATCTATCTTCGTAAATGGTAACCATGCGTTGATCTTCTTTCGTTATACTTGGGTATCATGTGTTGGTATATCTATCTTCGTACTTGGTAACCATGCGTTGATCTTCTTTCGTTATACCTGGGTATCATGTGTTGATATATCTATCTTCGTACTTGGTAACCATGCGTTGATCTTCTTTCGTTATACCTGGGTATCATGTGTTGGTATATCTATCTTCGTACTTGGTAACCATGCGTTGATCTTCTTTCGTTATACCTGGGTATCATGTGTTGGTATATCTATCTTCGTACTTGGTAACCATGCGTTGATCTTCTTTCGCTATACCTGGGTATCATGTGTTGGTATATCTATCTTCGTACTTGGTAACCATGCGTTGATCTTCTTTCGTTATACCTGGATATCATGTGTTGGTATATCTATCTTCGTACTTGGTAACCATGGGTTGATCTTCTTTCGTTATACCTGGGTATCATGTGTTGGTATATCTATCTTCGTACTTGGTAACCATGAGTTGATCTTCTTTCGTTATACTTGGGTATCATGTGTTGGTATATCTATCTTCGTACTTGGTAACCATGCGTTGATCTTCTTTCGTTATACCTGGGGATCATGTGTTGGTATATCTATCTTCGTACTTGGTAACCATGCGTTGATCTTCTTTCGTTATACCTGGGTATCATGTGTTGATATATCTATCTTCGTACTTGGTAACCATGCGTTGATCTTCTTTCGTTATACCTGGGTATCATGTGTTGGTATATCTATCTTCGTACTTGGTAACCATGCGTTGATCTTCTTTCGTTATACCTGGGTATCATATGTTGGTATATCTATCTTCGTACTTGGTAACCATGCGTTGATCTTCTTTCGTTATACTTGGGTATCATGTGTTGGTATATCTATCTTCGTACTTGGTAACCATGCGTTGATCTTCTTTCGTTATACTTGGGTATCATGTGTTGGTATATCTATCTTCGTACTTGGTAACCATGCGTTGATCTTCTTTCGTTATACTTGGGTATCATATGTTGGTATATCTATCTTCGTACTTGGTAACCATGCGTTGATCTTCTTTCGTTATACTTGGGTATCATGTGTTGGTATATCTATCTTCGTACTTGGTAACCATGCGTTGATCTTCTTTCGTTATACTTGGGTATCATGTGTTGGTATATCTATCTTCGTAAATGGTAACCATGCGTTGATCTTCTTTCGTTATACCTGGGTATCATGTGTTGGTATATCTATCTTCGTAAATGGTAACCATGCGTTGATCTTCGTTCGTTATATTTGGGTATCATGCGTGTGTCTTTTATCTGCGTACTCCGGTATCCGGCTTTGGCCTGTTGTCTTCGGAATTTGCTATATTTGCATTCGTCTTATTAATACATTGTAGTCTTTCTATATTGATATATTTTTGGAGTTTATGCAATGAAACATGTTGACGTTTTCAATAAGCCTTAACATTTCTCATTTATTATAAATAGACAGGAAAAAAATCAATAAAAAAACAAGTGCCGTTTATTTTGTCAATTATAATTATGTCCAGAATCTCAATATTTAACTAGTCTGATAGAGTTATATAGAGATAGAGGTAAGAGAAATTATCATTACTTGTATCATCGTCTGCTATTTGTAAATCGTGTATATATACCCATTACATACATAGTGTGGTGGTACAAGACTTTGTATCAGGTCGAGCCTGTTGTGTGAACCAGTATCACAACGAGTCGCGATAGCGAGGAGTTATGATGCAGTTTGTTCACACAACAGGCAAGACCTGATACAAAGTCTTGTACATACACACTATGTATGTAATAAGTTTATCTAACATATCAATAAAAGCAAATTTTAAACAAATAACAAGGATCGAAATAAGATTAACAGATATGTACAATACTCTGAGGGAGACTACATTTTGTTCATGACGTCACGTTTATATGTTGCCGTTCATTATATTGCTTTGTTAACGTTGCTCACATTGACGTGTTTTACCCCGCATTCCAATGACGTCATGTGACAAAATAGTTCGGCAGAGAAGATCTCGTGCAACGTCGCGCCATTCTTTTATCACCACAGTGTGGTGATACAACATCTTGTATCATACACCTTGTATCAGACAGGCGACTTTCGTTAATTTCAAAGGAAAACGTACATAATGTTAGATAAATGTCAATATCATATGGGCCCATAAGACTACCTTAACCCCGCCAATTCACGCTGAACATGAATCAATCAACGTTATAGAAAACCGACGGGGCAATCAAGCGTGGACATTGACAACATTGGGCACACAAGACACAGGACGAAGACAAGCAAAGTACAACAAAGAAAGCTAAATAGATGAGTAACACCGATCCCATCACAAACCGTGGGTGAACCCAGGCGATCTTCTTAAGACACCCACCGTGTTACTCATATACACAGTGACGAGTGGTAAAAGTATTGGTACTGATAGACAAAGGGAATGAATCAATTCTACGTAAATAGTAAAAGATCCTTGTGATATGAGATATGAATATTTCGTAACAGTCAACCATATCGTTATGACGAACGTAGCAGTTTTCTATCGATGACTTCAACATAGTAGCAACGTAGCCTTGTTTGAGTAGCTTTTGTGTCAACAGCTGAGTTCTATCCAGAAAAGGAGCTGTCGTGGTCATCATCGTATGGTAGTTGGATTTACAACTACCTGTAGAATCAGGGCATATCACCACTAAAGTTCTGAGTTCGAATCCCGTTCATGGCGAGATGTACTCGATACAACATTATGTGATAAAGTTTGTGGCGTTAAACACCGTAACCACACAAACCGATCCAGAAAATCACTGTACAAGCTCTAGAATAACGTATGAGTTGTGAAATGTTAATTTCATACGCTGGTGATGCTGGCATATTGCTAATGATGAAAGGGTAATTGACTATTGGATTTTCATTTATCAATTGTTATATTTAAGTAAAAGTAAAAGTAAGCTGCCATCGGTGGATATACACTAACAGAGGCCTATTCTGCTATTTTGTGTTTCATTTCCGTTTCGAATCAGACCAGCAATACCAATACTGACTCTTGATATCCTTTGGCATACAGAAGGATGTCACTAGTGGAACAGGAACTGCTTATCCTTCCGGTGCACATGCGTTAGCCCCGGTTTCTATTAACATTTGTGTTAATCAATCTTTACTTTTTCTGTTGTAATATATTGTGGACCATTGATTGTCTTTTGATCTTGCTTTATTTGGCTTTTTATATTGTATCGCCTTCCTTGATGTACCATTACTACTTGTTACTCCTTTGGAAATTTCAAATTTTTCTTATTTCAGACACTTACAATCAGCCATTCTATTTCTCACTACTAATAATTACTGTTTGTTGATATATAAGGATATAAAATATCATCATGTTGATAAATAATCAGATTTTGAATATTGTTAAGTAAAGTTACTTTGATTAATAGCTGTATTTCTGTTATCCGAACAGATTGTTTTTGAAATGTTGGTGGTATTTCTGTTTTACAGTTGCTGAGACGACTGTGGCTTCAGAAACAACGACGTTACCAGACCACACAACAATTGACCCTGCCACAACGACTGTTGTTACAACAACTGAACTGACAACAGCCGGTACAACAACAACAGATAAGCTTACCACTGAAACTACATCATTAGCTAAATTACCTACTACAACTGAAACATTAGGAACAACACAGTTACACACGACATCTACTGATGTAGCAACACAACAGTCATCAACTTTAAATCAAGGTATCAAAGTCGTATCACTTACCGGTTTAGGTCTGTCACATTTTTGTGTCTGTGCCACGCCAAGACATGGATTTCCAGCATCATATGTCATGATCTTTTTGTGTTCAGTGAGTTAAAATGCGATGTAATTGTTCGTTTTGTTAATATTGGTGGAATTGTTGACCATCACTGTTTAAACTTTCTTTTCATATCATCAACACAATATAAATGTTATGTACTGACAAACTTAGTGTACTATTAACGTGCTCAAAATATGACGTGTTTCCTTGATAGAGGTTTGCTGCTAACAAAGAAGCTACTGAATGAAGATTTACTAGTGGTTAAGTTGAAGTCATATCTTCGAATGTGCTACGGTCTCCACCATGACTCGGCTAGCCATGACAGAATATCTTTGTCATACATGACCACAGATATGTTCCAATTGTCGTAATCACCATCCTGTCTTTTCTCATTTTTGACGAATCAACGGACTTGTAGCAAGAGTAAGACGACTGTGACCACTAGTGGAGCAGGAACTACTTACTATTCTGGATCACCTGAGTTCACTTCCGGTTTTTAGTGGTGTTCTTGTTACCCAATCTTAGTTTTCTGTGTAGTATTTTGTCGACCATTCTTTGTCGTTTTACCCTTTGCCATTCGGCCATTGTATTGTCTGTCTATTTTCGATCTCTGGTTATCACTTTGGTATCATCACACTTTTCCTACTCATATTTAGCAAGATATATGGATAACATTTGACTATATATTATGGTAAGTAGAGATATCGTCAGGAGAAAACCTTAATGATTACTATTTGTTAGGAATGGATTAATCTGCATCATTAACAAATGATTTCCTATTGGTTATCATACTTAAGTACGTTTATTAAGCGTTTCACATCAATATGAGACAACCGCATCGGTGGTGTAATGGTTAGCGTGTTCGCCTCGAGTGCGGCAGATCGTTGTTTCGAGACTTGATCGGGTCCAACCAGACTGTAAAATTGGTATTTGTTGCTTCTCCGCCAAGCACACAGCATTAAGGAGAAAGAGCAGAGACTGGTTTTCTCAGAATAAGGATAATGTGTCTGATTGGGGCGACATGTTTATCCGCGAACCTTTGTTTCAGTGAGGTAGCACTATAAAAGTCCAACTAAGAGTGATGGTCTAGTACAAAGCGGACCTCAATTTGTTCACGCCACGACATAGCTGGAATATTGTTGGTATTTAACAACAATAAATAAATAAATAAATAAATAAATAAATAAATAAATAAAATAAATAAACAAAGCGGACCTTATCATCATCTCATTGAAAATTAACTTGTTCTCGCCATGGCATAGCTGAAAAATGTCCGAGTTGGAGTTAAACAACAATCACTCACTCAATAGGAGACCGTTCGACTCTCTGTTGCCTTACACATCACAGTTGACAATAAAACATATTACTGATTAAATCGTTAACGACTTGTAAATTACTACAAAAACACTACCAACTCATGGTGAAAATATCAACCTCCAAAACACAAAAAGAGAACAAACCGACAAAACACCACGGTCCTGGCTTAGGACAGGTATACCATCAAATCTGAACATGTTTAATATCATGGAGAGTATTATATCTGTTGTCCTCGATCTATTCTGTGCTCAATTTGCGAAAATATAGATCCCACACAGAACGCAATCTCTAATATTGAGTAGATCTCATTCCACACAGGACCTAAGCTAGAACCTGGATTTCTTACGTCATATGTAGCGATCTTTTTTGGGTGAAGTGAGTTCAGTTACGATGAGAGTTGATGTTGATATTAGTGGATTTGATGTCCATCGATGTTTAAACTTTCTTTACATACTGAAAACTTGTACTATATGTAGAACAAGAACATCGTATTGTATTCCGTGTCTCATACATCAGTATAAAGCATTGTGTAACATTTACCATTGTAGGTACACACAATCAGGAATGTCTATGTGTCTGTTACTCCACACATCCTACCATTAATTCAGCAGAATTACAGGAAAAGATTAACAAGTTAATTAAGGAGTTAACTATCCCTAAAAAGGAAACATCACGTACGTATGGTAGTGAGAGAATCATGTTAGTGAGAGAATCATGTTAGTGATAGAATCATGTTAATGAGAGAATCATGGTAGTGAGAGAATCATGTTAGTGAGAGAATCATGTTAGTGAGAGAATCATGTTAGTGAGAGAATCATGTTAATGAGATACTCATGGTAGTGAGAGAATCATGTTAGTGAGAGAATCATGTTAGGATATGTATATTGATGATGATGAAGTAACAAGGTATAAATATACAAAGAACAGGCTGATAACTGTGTACTTCGGCATTCGTCAATACTTACAGTTCACCTGTATCTCTACTAGATGGTATATAAACAAGTGTGGATTTATATATATACTAGATAAGATAGACACCATATTATAGAACATTCCGGATAATAGGGCATAGTAATTAACGCCACTTTCAACAACTGCCCCTATATATAGACAATTCCAGCGTAAGTTTAAGTATATACTAAATAACATAGACAATATACAATGTATTATAGATCATTCGAACGTAGGTTTAATTATATACTACAAAATATAGACAATATATTATAAACCGTTCGGGGTTATGGTGTTTAACGCCACTTTCAACAATATTTCAATTACATCGTGGCGGTCAGTTTTATTGGTGGAGGAAAGTGGAGTACCCGGAGAAAACCACCGACCTACAACTGACAAACATGATCACATAATTGTTTCCTTTCATCAGAACATAATGAAATAAGTTATGTTCTTTATTCAGGTCGAATAAAGTCGTAATAATTTTATATTTCAGAAAATAAAAGAAAGTTGACAAGTGCCTCAGACAACAGAACCAGTGCTAAGAGCATAGGATATTTCGGGGCTTTCATTCTAATATTAGTCGGTAGTTTTATTATTGGAATTGACGCTTTAAATTTGTGTAAACCCCAAAAAAGTAAATAAAATTGACTTTGATTTTCCAAACACTGTTTAAATTACGTTGTCATTTTTCTCACAAGTTATATTAGTGATAAAGTATTAAACACAGTGTTTAATAATCACTAGTGTTACTGTGTTTAATAAGGAATACACAATATATTAGAATTATCTAGAAATCATCAGAAAAACAAAGAAAACAAGTAAACCTACAAAGAGGGAAAATACAAATTAGAGGGAACAGTACAATAAAGTGATACTCCCACCTCTCTGAATACCGATAAAGTGATACCTCGCCTCTCTGAATACCGATAAAGTGACACCTCCCATCTCTGAATACCGATAAAGTGATACTCCCGTCTCTCTGAATACCGATAAAGTGATACCCCTGCCTCTCTGTATTCATCCTCTGAATACCGATAAAATGAAATTCCCACCTCTCTGAATACCGATAAAGTGATACTCCCACCTCTCTGAATACCGATAAAGTGATATTCCCACCTCTCTGAATACCGATAAAGTGATACTCCCGCCTCTCTGAATACCGATAAAGTGATACTCCCGCCTCTCTGAATACCGATAAAGTGATACTCCCGCCTCTCTGAATACCGATAAAGTGATACTCCCACCTCTCTGAGTACCAATAAAGTGATAGTTCCACCTCTCTGAGTACCAATAAAGTGATACTCCCACCTCTCTGAGTACCAATAAAGTGATACTCCCACCTCTCTGAATACAAAAATGTACAAATAAAGTGATACTCTCACCTCTCTGAGTACCAATAAAGTGATACTATCACCTCTTTGAGTACCAATAAAATGATACTCCCACCTCTCTGAGTACCAATAAAGTGATGCTCCCACCTCTCTGAGTACCAATAAAGTGATACTCCCACCTCTCTGAGGACCAATAACGTGATACTTCCACCTCTCTGAGTACAAATAAAGTGATACTCCCACCTCTCTGAGTACCAATAAAGTGATAGTTCCACCTCTCTGAGTACCAATAAAGTGATAGTCTCACCTCTCTGAGTACAAATAAAGTGATACTCTCGCCTCTCTGAGTACCAATAAAGTGATACTCTCACCTCTCTGAGTACCAATAAAGTGATACTCTCACCTCTCTGAGTACCAATAAAGTGATGCTCCCACCTCTCTGAGTACCAATAAAGTGATACTCCCACCTCTCTGAGGACCAATAACGTGATACTTCCACCTCTCTGAGTACAAATAAAGTGATACTCCCACCTCTCTGAGTACCAATAAAGTGATAGTTCCACCTCTCTGAGTACCAATAAAGTGATAGTCTCACCTCTCTGAGTACAAATAAAGTGATACTCTCGCCTCTCTGAGTACCAATAAAGTGATACTCTCACCTCTCTGAGTACCAATAAAGTGATACTCTCACCTCTCTGAGTACCAATAAAGTGATGCTCCCACCTCTCTGAGTACCAATAAAGTGATACTCCCACCTCTCTGAGTACAAATAAAGTGATACTCCCACCTCTCTGAGTACCAATAAAGTGATACTCTCACCTCTCTGAGTACCAATAAAGTGATACTCTCACCTCTCTGAGTATCAATAAAGTGATACTCTCACCTCTCTGAGTACCAATAAAGTGATATTCTCACCTCTCTGAGTACCAATAAAGTGATACTCTCACCTCTCTGAGTACCAATAAAGTGATAACCCTGCCTCTCTGTATTCATCTCGCTATACAAACTATTAAAATTAAAATTAAATCACTTACACCATTAATCTTTATAATTTCTGGTCGTGGATTTTGCCAGAACTAAAACAATGCTAATGTTAAGTACATAATAAACCCTTCTTAGTGCAGTGACAATCAAGGTAAAATGGAAAATTTAATGGACCGAAATACCACACGGCTGCATTGGATATTATTTTGAAGAAAATGACATTTTGCATCGATTTAGGCATGTCGTCGCATTCTAGTATGGTGCAGATTTTCTATATCCGGAGTCAAAGGTCAAATCTAAGAACGAAGACATTTTCATTTTTTCATACATTATCCGAAATATCTTAACTAGTATTCGCCACTGCTTAACGCACTTCATACATATGGTTGAGACAGGCATTGAAAGTGAGATTGTTGCGGTTACAAAAGTCTGACTTTTAAAACATAACTGAAATATGCGCCTAATTAAAAAAGGGGGGACAAAATTCACAAATCGATATTAACGCACGTATATTTTTACCGCAAGTCATTGAAATTTCTTAGAATTATACATAAGAACAATTCAATCTTTTCTGGAAAGTTTGAACTAAATTCATTGGGAAACAAGGAAAAAATTACGACAACAAGAACAAGCATCTAAGAAGATTTCACACCAAAAAAATGACAAAGTCCATATCTCAATTTTAAGTATTGAAAAGACAAAAAATGAAAATAACTAGTTTGTTACTACATATCATGCATATTAAAGATTTGCAAGATAAATGTGATTAAAATGTAGAGAAATAAATGAGAAAAAATAATGTAAAATCTTACAACACGCAACCCCTCTTTTTTGCAGACAATGCATTGGACAGTTGAAATAGATTGTGGGTTTAGAAGTGAAACAACCATTTACGTAACGAAAAATGAAATGCAATACAGAATAAGTAACATGCCATGAGTGATGTGGTTTCTCTGTCATGGAAAGTGATCGGTCTTGACCTCGTTTAATCTTGGTTGAGCTGATTTCTGAAGTTGGTATATGATCTTGCATCATCTGAAAAACTGCTCGAGCCATAGAGCGCATAGTATTTTTTCCGTCTATGGTTTCTGTATTTAGGTCTATGTTGTCAGCGCCTTCTTGAATAAAGTCACCGCCGAGCGGTTTAGGACTTATCCCGTAAGGAATGCAAGACACTTCAGTTTTTGCTATCTCATGGTTTGCGGCACTGGTCAAAAACTGTCTCACTTCAGTGTAAGAAGCACAAATACCAAATGCATGAATGGTTTCAATTAAATGTTTAGATCCGTACCCGTGGTAAAGTTATAGGGCCAATCCCAAATTAAATGGAGTGAAGTTGGTTTTTGTGCAAGGATATTATTATTTCGGCTACAGCAATACATTTCCTAGCTTTATCGTGTAACTGTACGCACTGTAGTCACTTTTAATATGAAAATAATTTTCATCAACCAACCACGAAAGGAAGGTCATAAGAGAAGGCGGAATGAATTGTAATGATCTATGATGAGAAAGATCAGATGGAGAAGGATAGAAATCTTTGGAAATTTCGACTGCGTGTAAAGATCCACGTAATACCTTCGCAGCATCATGAAGAATCTGATCTTCCTGCATATCAGGACATCTACGAAAGAAGCTTCTACCTCTGAAAACTTGAGGTCTGCTTTCAACTTACTTGCGGCACGAATAGCGTCAGCAACTGGTATCGAATCACTGAAAACTATATTTGATTGACCTTGTCCCTTTTGACTTTCGATCACAATAGTATCGCCGTAATGATTTTGAAGCCTTTTCTGTAATTTGGCAGTAGAATACTTTGTCGATAAACCCTCTGGAAGCAAGGAACACAATTTGTCTAACAAGGAAGACATAGTAAACGCTTTCTTGTTCTCAAAAAGGTCATGGTGCAAAATGTCTAAGAATTTTTTGAATGCAATATCATGTTCCGACTCATTTTTAATTGTAAAGTAATTATCAGCACTATGTTCTTTTTTCCACTTCAGCAAATAATTTGTAATGCATGCCGCATGATACTGCGCTTTTTCCTGGACATCGTCAACGATCAAGAGGCTTAACAAATCATAATCAAACTTACCTCTTGCGGCATATAAAATGTATTTGACGCGTTTAACTACTTTCAATGCGCTTAAGTTTTCTATCTTTCTTGATAGCCTTTTGTCTACAAAAATTACAATAGTCCCAGTTTAATTGTGGCAAGGTTTTAGAACGCGTCTTCATAGTAGACACTGAAACGTCATTCTGGAACATCGCTGACAAACCGTTGAAAATTTCTTTTACTTGTATAGTCTTTATAACAAGACCTATGATACTTTATTTCCTTTAAAGGAACCAAGCTCAAAGAATTAAATCGTCATACAGGCGACGATAAACATCATCTTGTCCTTGTTGATCGCATCAAACAGAGTATCTCTTCCCTTCTCTGTAGCGCAGGACAAACTGTCGGGTGTGTTTATTTGACAAATGACACATAATTTCCAATTGCTTGTGTTTCGACATTTTTTCGGCAAAGAGTGGGCAACTTTAACGGGACTGTACATTTTCCGGATTAAACAAGTATTCCCACTTGATCAGTATTATTTGTGCCTTATAGGAGCTTATTTTCAACAACTGATATTCTGCTTTAAATAACTCCTACACTAAAACCATCACAATAAAATGAGATATTAAACTGAATTCTTGTAATAAGTACATACATTATTTCATTGAGAGACAAGTTAATTTCATAGTAATTTCATTTTAAACGACACGCATTGCACTCAATGTAATCACACACCCTACAACCGGCTATCTGAACAACAGATGCTATCGGGAACTCAGATCATATCTACGTCACACGGAATGACAGGTAGGAATTTCTTTGACGTTTTTCTTCCATTTTATTTACTTTTTGGATTTTAAATTTATGTCTGATTTGTTGCACTACAAATGAGAAATTTGCATACCAAATATGACAGCATAGGTTTTAATATTTAGTAAGTTTTCAATCAATGAAGATAGAATTTGACATTTTCAACACAGAATTCTTCAGAACATTAACGTTTTCTCTAACATTTCAAAAGAAAGCACAAGTTTCTATCATATACATGAAAACTATAGTGTTTCTTCTACCTTCCTGTACAACGGGAACTCGAAGTGTTATGTAGTAAGAATATTATACGCAATTTCATTCCAATGGTCAAAATGTTTTGGCTATCGGGGACAGCAGATTATTTTGAAACTGACTATCACTGACAGCAGATGTTGGCAATCGGGAACAACAGTGACATGAATTCTTATTTCTGGTTTATCCTGTAATAAGTTGAGCCATTAGTCTTTAGAATAATTCAAATATTGAAATCCATGGCTAATGGTTGCCTTTGAATTTCAAAACATTGAGATTGTTTGGAAGTAAAAATATATTTTCGAAGCTGTGAAACCCATTAGAAAATAGGTTTTTTTTGTTCAATACCATAGTATTAGCTTTTGCTTGTATTGATTTCCATTGTCATTGACTTTGGAAATGTCTTTGACGTGGATAAACTGAGAAATAACTTGAAAATTACTTCTTTTAAAAAGATTAGATTGAATTAGGATATTTAGAAGTTTTGTAATATTTAATTTTTGATCAATTTCATCACATCAGTGGAGTTAAATGGCAATCGGGAACATGAAAATTTCACGAGACCTTTTAGTGTCAAATCGGGAAACAAATGATTTTTCTACAAGTGTCAGGAGCAGCCAGAGAGGAGCGGTATGAATAATGCACAATAATGAGAGAAACAAAGTTAATTAACAATGGAATTTCTTTAAATTTTTTTCATGTTCCCGATTGCCATTTAACTCCACTGATCTGATGTACGTGATAGCCCGATCTGCTGTTCCCGATAGCCAAAACATTTTGACTATTGGAATGAAATTGCGTATAATATTCTTACTACATAACACTTCGAGTTCTCGTTGTACAGGAAGGTAGAAGAAATACTATATTTATCATGTATATGATAGAAACCTGTGCTTTCTTTTGAAATTTAAGAGAAAACGTTGATTGACAAATTTAACACACATAATATTACAAATAAAGTTTCCATTCATAGCGAATTATATTTTCCTCGTGAATAACGTGGAACAATTTTAAATGGAATTGAAAGGTGGTGGAAGGTCACGAAAATTGACCCTCAGAGAATAATCTTAATTCTAACTGCTGATTTTCTGTTCTTTATTTACCTTGTTATTTCAAATGAAAGATAAGATATAGTAGTCTCAATTTAATCAGAAAAGAGTTTTCATTTTTGTCAAATATTAAAAAAACAGTATCGCAAAGTAGACATACTTAGAAATGTGAAAATGCGATTACCCCAAAATGTCACGCTTTCCTAAAAAACTGCACCATGAGAAAACGCGACGACAGGGCTAAAATGGTACTTTGATGTATACTCTTTCATCTGGGAACATTTCAGCCGTGTGGTATTCCGGTACATTAAACTCGAAAAATAAGCGTCTTTTCTCGATTCGTCACTGCACTATCTGGAGCATTAAAAATTAAAATTGCATTAAAATACCCTTTGAAACCCTTATGTGATAAATAGAAAGGGTTCCTCCTTGTTAGCCTTGCATCTGCTTAAGCAATTTGCTGAAACTGAAAGAAAAACTTAATACTGACAGCAACTGGCACAAGATAAAAAGAAAATAGTATTCTTTGTGGTGAAGTTCTTAGTGAACTTATTTTGATGGCTGACATGTGTCATTTCTGTAAGTGTTCATACTTCAAATATTACGAGGGTAATACAAAGCATAGATAAGTTTGGCTCCGGGCAGCTGCTACATAATTATTTAAGGACCAAGTCTCAGTTATATCATTTGAGATGTGCCACTCTCTCATGTCCTTGTACATAAACATTAAAAATATGATGGTAGTGGGTCTTAAGCAGAGCTTGAAGATACAAAAAAAGGCAATCAGAATCCGTATATCGAAGAAGAACAGACAACACAATGGCCAAAAGAAAAAGTACAAAAGGACACTCAACCACCAACAAACATATATATAAAACTAAAGATCGAGTAACACGAACCCCACTAAAAACCAGGGGTGAACTCAGGTGCTCCGGAAGGGTAAGCAGTTCCGGATCCACCAGTGCAACGTAGAAATTTACAAATACATAAAATAAAAAATGAGCAGGCAACATACATTTCCTCAAAGACCAGTAAACACCATCAATCAAAAGATAAACTTTGAACAAATATTTTACTTCTTATTTGAAATAGTCTGAATCAGTAGATTTCGTGCTATTTTTTCTCTATAAGTGTAAATCACCAACATGGAATTGAGTAAAATTCAATATATCAAATACCAAAACTTTTCTTCATTATGATAACTACCTACTATATATTTTTTACGTTTTGCAATTCTCCACCGGACTCATGTTTCCAATTGAATATGCATGTACGAAATACCATTGGTTGATTATTTTTTCTCTATATTACTAATCATCATTTAAGCGAAGTTTGAGTTTAGTCAGGTTTGTCTCTTCTAAGGGGAAGATATTTCAACATTTTTCACATAGATCTCATGCAAAACGTTTCCTGTAGTAGTGACCATTTCTGATTAATGATCAACTTAAAAAATCTATATAGAGGACCATTCAGCCAATTTTCAAATGGTTTCAAGAGAACTACAAAGACAACATTCATACAATATTGTACACCTATAATCAAGAGAACTACAAATACAACATTCATACAATATTGTACACCTTTAATCAAGAGAACTACACAGACAACATTCATACAATATTGTACACCTATAATCAAGTGAACTACAAAGACAACATTCATACAATATTGTACACCTATAATCAAGAGAACTACAAAGACAACATTCATACAATATTGTACACCTATAATCAAGAGAACTACAAAGACAACATTCATACAATATTGTACACCTATAATCAAGAGAACTACAAAGACAACATTCATACAATATTGTACACCTATAATCAAGAGAACTACAAAGACAACATTCATACAATATTGTACACCTATAATCAAGAGAACTACAAAGACAACATTCATACAATATTGTACACCTATAATCAAGAGAACTACAAATACAACATTCATACAATATTGCACACCTTTAATCAAGAGAACTACAAAGACAACATTCATACAATATTGTACACCTATAATCAAGAGAACTACAAAGACAACATTCATACACTATTGTACACATATAATCAAGAGAACTACAAAGAAAACATTCATACAATATTGTACACCTATAATCAAGAAAACTACAAATACAACATTCAAACAATATTGTAGACCTTTAATCAAGAGAACTACAAAGACAACATTCATACAATATTGTACACCTATAATCAAGAGAACTACAAAGACAACATTCATACAATATTGTACACCTTTAATCAAGAGAACTACAAAGACAACATTCATACAATATTGTACACCTATTATCAAGAGAACTACAAAGACAACATTCATACAATATTGTACACCTATTATCAAGAGAACTACAAAGACAGCATTCATACAATATTATACACCTATAATCAAGAGAACTACAAAGACAGCATTCATACAATATTGTACACCTTTAATCAAGAGAACTACAAAGACAACATTCATACAATATTGTACAGCTATAATCAAGAGAACTACAAAGACAACATTCATACAATATTGTACACCTATAATCAAGAGAACTACAAATACAACATTCATACAATATTGCACACCTTTAATCAAGAGAACTACAAAGACAACATTCATACAATATTGTACACCTATAATCAAGAGAACTACAAAGACAACATTCATACACTATTGTACACATATAATCAAGAGAACTACAAAGAAAACATTCATACAATATTGTACACCTATAATCAAGAGAACTACAAATACAACATTCAAACAATATTGTAGACCTTTAATCAAGAGAACTACAAAGACAACATTCATACAATATTGTACACCTATAATCAAGAGAACTACAAAGACAACATTCATACAATAGTGTACACCTTTAATCAAGAGACCTACAAAGACAACATTCATACAATATTGTACACCTATAATCAAGAGAACTACAAAGACAACATTCATACAATATTGTACACCTATAATCAAGAGAACTACAAAGAAAACATTCATACAATATTGTACACCTATAATCAAGAGAACTACAAAGACAACATTCATACAATATTGTACACCTATTATCAAGAGAACTACAAAGACAGCATTCATACAATATTATACACCTATAATCAAGAGAACTACAAAGACAGCATTCATACAATATTGTACACCTTTATTCAAGAGAACTACAAAGACAACATTCATACAATATTGTACAGCTATAATCAAGTGAACTACAAAGACAACATTCATACAATATTGTACACCTATAATCAAGAGAACTACAAAGACAACATTCATACAATATTGTATACCTTTAATCAAGAGAACTACAAAGACAACATTCATACAATATTGTACACCTATAATCAAGAGAACTACAAAGACAACATTCATACAATATTGTACACCTATAATCAAGAGAACTACAAAGACAACATTCATACAATATTGTACACCTATAATCAAGAGAACTACAAAGACAACATTCATACAATATTGTACACCTATAATCAAGAGAACTACAAAGACAACATTCATACAATATTGTACACCTATAATCAAGAGAACTACAAAGACAACATTCATACAATATTGTACACCTATAATCAAGAGAACTACAAAGACAACATTCATACAATATTGTACACCTTTAATCAAGAGAACTACAAAGACAACATTCATACAATATTGTACACCTATAATCAAGAAAACTACAAAGACAACATTCATACAATATTGTACACCTATAATCAAGAGAACTACAAAGACAACATTCATACAATATTGTACACCTATAATCAAGAGAACTACAAAGACAACATTCATACAATATTGTACACCTATAATCAAGAGAACTACAAAGACAACATTCATACAATATTGAACACCTATAATCAAGAGAACTACAAAGACAACATTCATACAATATTGTACACCTATAATCAAGAGAACTACAAATACAACATTCATACAATATTGCACACCTTTAATCAAGAGAACTACAAAGACAACATTCATACAATATTGTACACCTATAATCAAGAGAACTACAAAGACAGCATTCATACAATATTGTACACCTATAATCAAGAGAACTACAAAGAAAACATTCATACAATATTGTACACCTATAATCAAGAGAACTACAAATACAACATTCAAACAATATTGTAGACCTTTAATCAAGAGAAATACAAAGACAACATTCATACAATATTGTACACCTATAATCAAGAGAACTACAAAGACAACATTCATACAATAGTGTACACCTTTAATCAAGAGAACTACAAAGACAACATTCATACAATATTGTACACCTTTAATCAAGAGAACTACAAAGACAACATTCATACAATATTGTACACCTATAATTAAGTGAACTACAAAGACAACATTCATACAATATTGTACACCTATAATCAAGAGAACTACAAAGACAACATTCATACAATATTGTACACCTTTAATCAAGAGAACTACAAAGACAACATTCATACAATATTGTATACCTATAATCAAGAGAACTACAAAGACAACATTCATACAATATTGTACACCTATAATCAAGAGAACTACAAAGACAACATTCATACAATATTGTACACCTATAATCAAGAGAACTACAAAGACAACATTCATACAATATTGTACACCTATAATCAAGAGAACTACAAAGACAACATTCATACAATATTGTACACCTATAATCAAGAGAACTACAAAGACAACATTCATACAATATTGTACACCTATAATCAAGAGAACTACAAAGACAAAATTCATACAATATTGTACACCTATAATCAAGAGAACTACAAATACAACATTCATACAATATTGTACACCTTTAATCAAGAGAACTACAAAGACAACATTCATACAATATTGTACACCTATAATCAAGAGAACTACAAAGACAACATTCATACACTATTGTACACCTATCATCAAGAGAACTACAAAGACAACATTCATACAATATTGTACACCTATAATCAAGTGAACTACAAAGAAAACATTCATACAATATTGTACACCTATAATCAAGAGAACTACAAAGACAACATTCATACAATATTGTACACCTATAATCAAGAGAACTACAAAGACAGCATTCATACAATATTATACACCTATAATCAGGAGAACTACAAAGACAGCATTCATACAATAGTGTACACCTTTAATCAAGTGAACTACAAAGACAACATTCATACAATATTGTACACCTATAATCAAGTGAACTACAAAGACAACATTCATACAATATTGTACACCTATAATCAAGAGAACTACAAAGACAACATTCATACAATATTGTACACCTTTAATCAAGAGAACTACAAAGACAACATTCATACAATATTGTATACCTATAATCAACAGAACTACAAGGACAACATTCATACAATATTGTACACCTATAATCAAGAGAACTACAAAGACAACATTCATACAATATTGTACACCTATAATCAAGAGAACTACAAAGACAACATTCATACAATATTGTACACCTATAATCAAGAGAACTACAAAGACAACATTCATACAATATTGTACACCTATTATCAAGAGAACTACAAAGACAGCATTCATACAATATTATACACCTATAATCAAGAGAACTACAAAGACAGCATTCATACAATATTGTACACCTTTAATCAAGAGAACTACAAAGACAACATTCATACAATATTGTACAGCTATAATCAAGAGAACTACAAAGACAACATTCATACAATATTGTACACCTATAATCAAGAGAACTACAAATACAACATTCATACAATATTGCACACCTTTAATCAAGAGAACTACAAAGACAACATTCATACAATATTGTACACCTATAATCAAGAGAACTACAAAGACAACATTCATACACTATTGTACACATATAATCAAGAGAACTACAAAGAAAACATTCATACAATATTGTACACCTATAATCAAGAGAACTACAAATACAACATTCAAACAATATTGTAGACCTTTAATCAAGAGAACTACAAAGACAACATTCATACAATATTGTACACCTATAATCAAGAGAACTACAAAGACAACATTCATACAATATTGTACACCTATAATCAAGAGAACTACAAAGAAAACATTCATACAATATTGTACACCTATAATCAAGAGAACTACAAAGACAACATTCATACAATATTGTACACCTATTATCAAGAGAACTACAAAGACAGCATTCATACAATATTATACACCTATAATCAAGAGAACTACAAAGACAACATTCATACAATATTGTACAGCTATAATCAAGTGAACTACAAAGACAACATTCATACAATATTGTACACCTATAATCAAGAGAACTACAAAGACAACATTCATACAATATTGTATACCTTTAATCAAGAGAACTACAAAGACAACATTCATACAATATTGTACACCTATAATCAAGAGAACTACAAAGACAACATTCATACAATATTGTACACCTATAATCAAGAGAACTACAAAGACAACATTCATACAATATTGTACACCTATAATCAAGAGAACTACAAAGACAACATTCATACAATATTGTACACCTATAATCAAGAGAACTACAAAGACAACATTCATACAATATTGTACACCTATAATCAAGAGAACTACAAAGAAAACATTCATACAATATTGTACACCTATAATCAAGAGAACTACAAAGACAACATTCATACAATATTGTACACCTTTAATCAAGAGAACTACAAAGACAACATTCATACAATATTGTACACCTATAATCAAGAGAACTACAAAGACAACATTCATACAATATTGTACACCTATAATCAAGAGAACTACAAAGACAACATTCATACAATATTGTACACCTATAATCAAGAGAACTACAAAGACAACATTCATACAATATTGTACACCTATAATCAAGAGAACTACAAAGACAACATTCATACAATATTGAACACCTATAATCAAGAGAACTACAAAGACAACATTCATACAATATTGTACACCTATAATCAAGAGAACTACAAATACAACATTCATACAATATTGCACACCTTTAATCAAGAGAACTACAAAGACAACATTCATACAATATTGTACACCTATAATCAAGAGAACTACAAAGACAGCATTCATACAATATTGTACACCTATAATCAAGAGAACTACAAAGAAAACATTCATACAATATTGTACACCTATAACCAAGAGAACTACAAATACAACATTCAAACAATATTGTAGACCTTTAATCAAGAGAAATACAAAGACAACATTCATACAATATTGTACACCTATAATCAAGAGAACTACAAAGACAACATTCATACAATAGTGTACACCTTTAATCAAGAGAACTACAAAGACAACATTCATACAATATTGTACACCTTTAATCAAGAGAACTACAAAGACAACATTCATACAATATTGTACACCTATAATTAAGTGAACTACAAAGACAACATTCATACAATATTGTACACCTATAATCAAGAGAACTACAAAGACAACATTCATACAATATTGTACACCTTTAATCAAGAGAACTACAAAGACAACATTCATACAATATTGTATACCTATAATCAAGAGAACTACAAAGACAACATTCATACAATATTGTACACCTATAATCAAGAGAACTACAAAGACAACATTCATACAATATTGTACACCTATAATCAAGAGAACTACAAAGACAACATTCATACAATATTGTACACCTATAATCAAGAGAACTACAAAGACAACATTCATACAATATTGTACACCTATAATCAAGAGAACTACAAAGACAACATTCATACAATATTGTACACCTATAATCAAGAGAACTACAAAGACAAAATTCATACAATATTGTACACCTATAATCAAGAGAACTACAAATACAACATTCATACAATATTGTACACCTTTAATCAAGAGAACTACAAAGACAACATTCATACAATATTGTACACCTATAATCAAGAGAACTACAAAGACAACATTCATACACTATTGTACACCTATCATCAAGAGAACTACAAAGACAACATTCATACAATATTGTACACCTATAATCAAGTGAACTACAAAGAAAACATTCATACAATATTGTACACCTATAATCAAGAGAACTACAAAGACAACATTCATACAATATTGTACACCTATAATCAAGAGAACTACAAAGACAGCATTCATACAATATTATACACCTATAATCAGGAGAACTACAAAGACAGCATTCATACAATAGTGTACACCTTTAATCAAGTGAACTACAAAGACAACATTCATACAATATTGTACACCTATAATCAAGTGAACTACAAAGACAACATTCATACAATATTGTACACCTATAATCAAGAGAACTACAAAGACAACATTCATACAATATTGTACACCTTTAATCAAGAGAACTACAAAGACAACATTCATACAATATTGTATACCTATAATCAACAGAACTACAAGGACAACATTCATACAATATTGTACACCTATAATCAAGAGAACTACAAAGACAACATTCATACAATATTGTACACCTATAATCAAGAGAACTACAAAGACAACATTCATACAATATTGTACACCTATAATCAAGAGAACTACAAAGACAACATTCATACAATATTGTACACCTATTATCAAGAGAACTACAAAGACAGCATTCATACAATATTATACACCTATAATCAAGAGAACTACAAAGACAGCATTCATACAATATTGTACACCTTTAATCAAGAGAACTACAAAGACAACATTCATACAATATTGTACAGCTATAATCAAGAGAACTACAAAGACAACATTCATACAATATTGTACACCTATAATCAAGAGAACTACAAATACAACATTCATACAATATTGCACACCTTTAATCAAGAGAACTACAAAGACAACATTCATACAATATTGTACACCTATAATCAAGAGAACTACAAAGACAACATTCATACACTATTGTACACATATAATCAAGAGAACTACAAAGAAAACATTCATACAATATTGTACACCTATAATCAAGAGAACTACAAATACAACATTCAAACAATATTGTAGACCTTTAATCAAGAGAACTACAAAGACAACATTCATACAATATTGTACACCTATAATCAAGAGAACTACAAAGACAACATTCATACAATAGTGTACACCTTTAATCAAGAGAACTACAAAGACAACATTCATACAATATTGTACACCTATAATCAAGAGAACTACAAAGACAACATTCATACAATATTGTACACCTATAATCAAGAGAACTACAAAGAAAACATTCATACAATATTGTACACCTATAATCAAGAGAACTACAAAGACAACATTCATACAATATTGTACACCTATTATCAAGAGAACTACAAAGACAGCATTCACACAATATTATACACCTATAATCAAGAGAACTACAAAGACAGCATTCATACAATATTGTACACCTTTAATCAAGAGAACTACAAAGACAACATTCATACAATATTGTACAGCTATAATCAAGTGAACTACAAAGACAACATTCATACAATATTGTACACCTATAATCAAGAGAACTACAAAGACAACATTCATACAATATTGTATACCTTTAATCAAGAGAACTACAAAGACAACATTCATACAATATTGTACACCTATAATCAAGAGAACTACAAAGACAACATTCATACAATATTGTACACCTATAATCAAGAGAACTACAAAGACAACATTCATACAATATTGTACACCTATAATCAAGAGAACTACAAAGACAACATTCATACAATATTGTACACCTATAATCAAGAGAACTACAAAGACAACATTCATACAATATTGTACACCTATAATCAAGAGAACTACAAAGACAACATTCATACAATATTGTACACCTATAATCAAGAGAACTACAAAGACAACATTAATACAATATTGTACACCTTTAATCAAGAGAACTACAAAGACAACATTCATACAATATTGTACACCTATAATCAAGAGAACTACAAAGACAACATTCATACAATATTGTACACCTATAATCAAGAGAACTACAAAGACAACATTCATACAATATTGTACACCTATAATCAAGAGAACTACAAAGACAACATTCATACAATATTGTACACCTATAATCAAGAGAACTACAAAGACAACATTCATACAATATTGAACACCTATAATCAAGAGAACTACAAAGACAACATTCATACAATATTGTACACCTATAATCAAGAGAACTACAAATACAACATTCATACAATATTGCACACCTTTAATCAAGAGAACTACAAAGACAACATTCATACAATATTGTACACCTATAATCAAGAGAACTACAAAGACAGCATTCATACAATATTGTACACCTATAATCAAGAGAACTACAAAGAAAACATTCATACAATATTGTACACCTATAATCAAGAGAACTACAAATACAACATTCAAACAATATTGTAGACCTTTAATCAAGAGAAATACAAAGACAACATTCATACAATATTGTACACCTATAATCAAGAGAACTACAAAGACAACATTCATACAATAGTGTACACCTTTAATCAAGAGAACTACAAAGACAACATTCATACAATATTGTACACCTTTAATCAAGAGAACTACAAAGACAACATTCATACAATATTGTACACCTATAATTAAGTGAACTACAAAGACAACATTCATACAATATTGTACACCTATAATCAAGAGAACTACAAAGACAACATTCATACAATATTGTACACCTTTAATCAAGAGAACTACAAAGACAACATTCATACAATATTGTATACCTATCATCAAGAGATCTACAAAGACAACATTCATACAATATTGTACACCTATAATCAAGAGAACTACAAAGACAACATTCATACAATATTGTACACCTATAATCAAGAGAACTACAAAGACAACATTCATACAATATTGTACACCTATAATCAAGAGAACTACAAAGACAACATTCATACAATATTGTACACCTATAATCAAGAGAACTACAAAGACAACATTCATACAATATTGTACACCTATAATCAAGAGAACTACAAATACAACATTCATACAATATTGTACACCTTTAATCAAGAGAACTACAAAGACAACATTCATACAATATTGTACACCTATAATCAAGAGAACTACAAAGACAACATTCATACACTATTGTACACCTATCATCAAGAGAACTACAAAGACAACATTCATACAATATTGTACACCTATAATCAAGTGAACTACAAAGAAAACATTCATACAATATTGTACACCTATAATCAAGAGAACTACAAAGACAACATTCATACAATATTGTACACCTATAATCAAGAGAACTACAAAGACAGCATTCATACAATATTATACACCTATAATCAGGAGAACTACAAAGACAGCATTCATACAATAGTGTACACCTTTAATCAAGTGAACTACAAAGACAACATTCATACAATATTGTACACCTATAATCAAGTGAACTACAAAGACAACATTCATACAATATTGTACACCTATAATCAAGAGAACTACAAAGACAACATTCATGCAATATTGTACACCTATAATCAAGAGAACTACAAAGACAACATTCATACAATATTGTACACCTATAATCAAGAGAACTACAAATACAACATTCATCCAATATTGCACACCTTTAATCAAGAGAACTACAAAGACAACATTCATACAATATTGTACACCTATAATCAAGAAAACTACAAAGACAACATTCATACACTATTGTACACCTATAATCAAGAGAACTACAAAGAAAACATTCATACAATATTTTACACCTATAATCAAGAGAACTACAAATACAACATTCAAACAATATTGTACACCTTTAATCAAGAGAACTACAAAGACAACATTCATACAATATTGTACACCTATAATCAAGAGAACTACAAAGACAACATTCATACAATAGTGTACACCTTTAATCAAGAGAACTACAAAGACAACATTCATACAATATTGTACACCTATAATCAAGAGAACTACAAAGAAAACATTCATACAATATTGTACACCTATAATCAAGAGAACTACAAAGACAACATTCATACAATATTGTACACCTATAATCAAGAGAACTACAAAGACAACATTCATACAATATTGTACACCTATAATCAAGAGAACTACAAAGACAACATTCATGCAATATTGTACACCTATAATCAAGAGAACTACAAAGACAACATTCATACAATATTGTACACCTATAATCAAGAGAACTACAAAGACAACATTCATGCAATATTGTACACCTATAATCAAGAGAACTACAAAGACAACATTCATACAATATTGTACACCTATAATCAAGAGAACTACAAATACAACATTCATCCAATATTGCACACCTTTAATCAAGAGAACTACAAAGACAACATTCATACAATATTGTACACCTATAATCAAGAAAACTACAAAGACAACATTCATACACTATTGTACACCTATAATCAAGAGAACTACAAAGAAAACATTCATACAATATTTTACACCTATAATCAAGAGAACTACAAATACAACATTCAAACAATATTGTACACCTTTAATCAAGAGAACTACAAAGACAACATTCATACAATATTGTACACCTATAATCAAGAGAACTACAAAGACAACATTCATACAATAGTGTACACCTTTAATCAAGAGAACTACAAAGACAACATTCATACAATATTGTACACCTATAATCAAGAGAACTACAAAGAAAACATTCATACAATATTGTACACCTATAATCAAGAGAACTACAAAGACAACATTCATACAATATTGTACACCTATAATCAAGAGAACTACAAAGACAACATTCATACAATATTGTACACCTATAATCAAGAGAACTACAAAGACAACATTCATGCAATATTGTACACCTATAATCAAGAGAACTACAAAGACAACATTCATACAATATTGTACACCTATAATCAAGAGAACTACAAATACAACATTCATCCAATATTGCACACCTTTAATCAAGAGAACTACAAAGACAACATTCATACAATATTGTACACCTATAATCAAGAAAACTACAAAGACAACATTCATACACTATTGTACACCTATAATCAAGAGAACTACAAAGAAAACATTCATACAATATTTTACACCTATAATCAAGAGAACTACAAATACAACATTCAAACAATATTGTACACCTTTAATCAAGAGAACTACAAAGACAACATTCATACAATATTGTACACCTATAATCAAGAGAACTACAAAGACAACATTCATACAATAGTGTACACCTTTAATCAAGAGAACTACAAAGACAACATTCATACAATATTGTACACCTATAATCAAGAGAACTACAAAGAAAACATTCATACAATATTGTACACCTATAATCAAGAGAACTACAAAGACAACATTCATACAATATTGTACACCTATAATCAAGAGAACTACAAAGACAGCATTCATACAATATTATACACCTATTATCAAGAGAACTACAAAGACAGCATTCATACAATATTGTACACCTTTAATCAAGAGAACTACAAAGACAACATTCATACAATATTGTACACCTATAATCAAGAGAATTACAAAGACAACATTCATACAATATTGTACACCTATAATCAAGAGAACTACAAAGACAACATTCATACAATATTGTACACCTTTAATCAAGAGAACTACAAAGACAACATTCGTACAATATTGTACACCTATTATCAAGTGAACTACAAAGACAACATTCATACAATATTGTACACCTATAATCAAGAGAACTACAAAGACAACATTCATACAATATTGTACACCTATAATCAAGAGAACTACAAAGACAACATTCATACAATATTGTACACCTATAATCAAGAGAACTACAAAGACAACATTCATACAATATTGTACACCTATAATCAAGAGAACTACAAAGACAACATTCATACAATATTGTACACCTATAATCAAGAGAACTACAAAGACAACATTCATACAATATTGTACACCTATAATCAAGAGAACTACAAATACAACATTCATACAATATTGTACACCTTTAATCAAGAGAACTACAAAGACAACATTCATACAATATTGTACACCTATAATCAAGAGAACTACAAAGACAAAATTCATACACTATTGTACACCTATCATCAAGAGAACTACAAAGACAACATTCATACAATATTGTACACCTATAATCAAGAGAACTACAAAGAAAACATTCATACAATATTGTACACCTATTATCAAGAGAACTACAAAGACAACATTCATACAATATTGTACACCTATAATCAAGAGAACTACAAAGACAACATTCATACAATATTATACACCTATAATCAGGAGAACTACAAAGACAGCATTCATACAATAGTGTACACCTTTAATCAAGTGAACTACAAAGACAACATTCATACAATATTGTACACCTATAATCAAGTGAACTACAAAGACAACATTCATACAATATTGTACACCTATAATCAAGAGAACTACAAAGACAACATTCATACAATATTGTACACCTTTAATCAAGAGAACTACAAAGACAACATTCATACAATATTGTATACCTATAATCAAGAGAACTACAAGGACAACATTCATACAATATTGTACACCTATAATCAAGAGAACTACAAAGACAACATTCATACAATATTGTACACCTATAATCAAGAGAACTACAAAGACAACATTCATACAATATTGTACACCTATAATCAAGAGAACTACAAAGACAACATTCATACAATATTGTACACCTATAATCAAGAGAACTACAAAGACAACATTCATGCAATATTGTACACCTATAATCAAGAGAACTACAAAGACAACATTCATACAATATTGTACACCTATAATCAAGAGAACTACAAATACAACATTCATACAATATTGCACACCTTTAATCAAGAGAACTACAAAGAAAACATTCATACAATATTTTACACCTATAATCAAGAGAACTACAAATACAACATTCAAACAATATTGTACACCTTTAATCAAGAGAACTACAAAGACAACATTCATACAATATTGTACACCTATAATCAAGAGAACTACAAAGACAACATTCATACAATAGTGTACACCTTTAATCAAGAGAACTACAAAGACAACATTCATACAATATTATACACCTATAATCAAGAGAACTACAAAGAAAACATTCATACAATATTGTACACCTATGATCAAGAGAACTACAAAGACAACATTCATACAATATTGTACACCTATTATCAAGAGAACTACAAAGACAGCATTCATACAATATTATACACCTATAATCAAGAGAACTACAAAGACAGCATTCATACAATATTGTACACCTTTAATCAAGAGAACTACAAAGACAACATTCATACAATATTGTACACCTATAATCAAGAGAACTACAAAGACAACATTCATACAATATTGTACACCTATAATCAAGAGAACTACAAAGACAACATTCATACAATATTGTACACCTATAATCAAGAGAACTACAAAGACAACATTCATACAATATTGTACACCTATAATCAAGAGAACTACAAAGACAACATTCATACAATATTGTACACCTATAATCAAGAGAACTACAAAGACAACATTCATACAATATTGAACACCTATAATCAAGAGAACTACAAAGACAACATTCATACAATATTGTACACCTATAATCAAGAGAACTACAAATACAACATTCATACAATATTGCACACCTTTAATCAAGAGAACTACAAAGACAACATTCATACAATATTGTACACCTATAATCAAGAGAACTACAAAGACAGCATTCATACAATATTGTACACCTATAATCAAGAGAACTACAAAGAAAACATTCATACAATATTGTACACCTATAATCAAGAGAACTACAAATACAACATTCAAACAATATTGTAGACCTTTAATCAAGAGAAATACAAAGACAACATTCATACAATATTGTACACCTATAATCAAGAGAACTACAAAGACAACATTCATACAATAGTGTACACCTTTAATCAAGAGAACTACAAAGACAACATTCATACAATATTGTACACCTTTAATCAAGAGAACTACAAAGACAACATTCATACAATATTGTACACCTATAATTAAGTGAACTACAAAGACAACATTCATACAATATTGTACACCTATGATCAAGAGAACTACAAAGACAACATTCATACAATATTGTACACCTTTAATCAAGAGAACTACAAAGACAACATTCATACAATATTGTATACCTATAATCAAGAGAATTACAAAGACAACATTCATACAATATTGTACACCTATAATCAAGAGAACTACAAAGACAACATTCATACAATATTGTACACCTATAATCAATAGAACTACAAAGACAACATTCATACAATATTGTACACCTATAATCAAGAGAACTACAAAGACAACATTCATACAATATTGTACACCTATAATCAAGAGAACTACAAAGACAACATTCATACAATATTGTACACCTATAATCAAGAGAACTACAAAGACAAAATTCATACAATATTGTACACCTATAATCAAGAGAACTACAAATACAACATTCATACAATATTGTACACCTATAATCAAGAGAACTACAAAGACAACATTCATACAATATTGTACACCTATAATCAAGAGAACTACAAAGACAACATTCATACACTATTGTACACCTATCATCAAGAGAACTACAAAGACAACATTCATACAATATTGTACACCTATAATCAAGAGAACTACAAAGAAAACATTCATACAATATTGTACACCTATAATCAAGAGAACTACAAAGACAACATTCATACAATATTGTACACCTATAATCAAGAGAACTACAAAGACAGCATTCATACAATATTATACACCTATAATCAGGAGAACTACAAAGACAGCATTCATACAATAGTGTACACCTTTAATCAAGTGAACTACAAAGACAACATTCATACAATATTGTACACCTATAATCAAGTGAACTACAAAGACAACATTCATACAATATTGTACACCTATAATCAAGAGAACTACAAAGACAACATTCATACAATATTGTACACCTTTAATCAAGAGAACTACAAAGACAACATTCATACAATATTGTATACCTATAATCAACAGAACTACAAGGACAACATTCATACAATATTGTACACCTATAATCAAGAGAACTACAAAGACAACATTCATACAATATTGTACACCTATAATCAAGAGAACTACAAAGACAACATTCATACAATATTGTACACCTATAATCAAGAGAACTACAAAGACAACATTCATGCAATATTGTACACCTATAATCAAGAGAACTACAAAGACAACATTCATCCAATATTGTACACCTATAATCAAGAGAACTACAAATACAACATTCATCCAATATTGCACACCTTTAATCAAGAGAACTACAAAGACAACATTCATACAATATTGTACACCTATAATCAAGAAAACTACAAAGACAACATTCATACATTATTGTACACCTATAATCAAGAGAACTACAAAGAAAACATTCATACAATATTTTACACCTATAATCAAGAGAACTACAAATACAACATTCAAACAATATTGTACACCTTTAATCAAGAGAACTACAAAGACAACATTCATACAATATTGTACACCTATAATCAAGAGAACTACAAAGACAACATTCATACAATAGTGTACACCTTTAATCAAGAGAACTACAAAGACAACATTCATACAATATTGTACACCTATAATCAAGAGAACTACAAAGAAAACATTCATACAATATTGTACACCTATAATCAAGAGAACTACAAAGACAACATTCATACAATATTGTACACCTATTATCAAGAGAACTACAAAGACAGCATTCATACAATATTATACAACTATAATCAGGAGAACTACAAAGACAGCATTCATACAATAGTGTACACCTTTAATCAAGTGAACTACAAAGACAACATTCATACAATATTGTACACCTATAATCAAGTGAACTACAAAGACAACATTCATACAATATTGTACACCTATAATCAAGAGAACTACAAAGACAACATTCATACAATATTGTACACCTTTAATCAAGAGAACTACAAAGACAACATTCATACAATATTGTATACCTATTATCAACAGAACTACAAGGACAACATTCATACAATATTGTACACCTATAATCAAGAGAACTACAAAGACAACATTCATACAATATTGTACACCTATAATCAAGAGAACTACAAAGACAACATTCATACAATATTGTACACCTATAATCAAGAGAACTACAAAGACAACATTCATACAATATTGTACACCTATAATCAAGAGAACTACAAAGACAACATTCATGCAATATTGTACACCTATAATCAAGAGAACTACAAAGACAACATTCATACAATATTGTACACCTATAATCAAGAGAACTACAAATACAACATTCATCCAATATTGCACACCTTTAATCAAGAGAACTACAAAGACAACATTCATACAATATTGTACACCTATAATCAAGAAAACTACAAAGACAACATTCATACACTATTGTACACCTATAATCAAGAGAACTACAAAGAAAACATTCATACAATATTTTACACCTATAATCAAGAGAACTACAAATACAACATTCAAACAATATTGTACACCTTTAATCAAGAGAACTACAAAGACAACATTCATACAATATTGTACACCTATAATCAAGAGAACTACAAAGACAACATTCATACAATAGTGTACACCTTTAATCAAGAGAACTACAAAGACAACATTCATACAATATTGTACACCTATAATCAAGAGAACTACAAAGAAAACATTCATACAATATTGTACACCTATAATCAAGAGAACTACAAAGACAACATTCATACAATATTGTACACCTATAATCAAGAGAACTACAAAGACAACATTCATACAATATTGTACACCTATAATCAAGAGAACTACAAAGACAACATTCATGCAATATTGTACACCTATAATCAAGAGAACTACAAAGACAACATTCATACAATATTGTACACCTATAATCAAGAGAACTACAAATACAACATTCATCCAATATTGCACACCTTTAATCAAGAGAACTACAAAGACAACATTCATACAATATTGTACACCTATAATCAAGAAAACTACAAAGACAACATTCATACACTATTGTACACCTATAATCAAGAGAACTACAAAGAAAACATTCATACAATATTTTACACCTATAATCAAGAGAACTACAAATACAACATTCAAACAATATTGTACACCTTTAATCAAGAGAACTACAAAGACAACATTCATACAATATTGTACACCTATAATCAAGAGAACTACAAAGACAACATTCATACAATAGTGTACACCTTTAATCAAGAGAACTACAAAGACAACATTCATACAATATTGTACACCTATAATCAAGAGAACTACAAAGAAAACATTCATACAATATTGTACACCTATAATCAAGAGAACTACAAAGACAACATTCATGCAATATTGTACACCTATCATCAAGAGAACTACAAAGACAACATTCATACAATATTGTACACCTATAATCAAGAGAACTACAAATACAACATTCATACAATATTGCACACCTTTAATCAAGAGAACTACAAAGACAACATTCATACAATATTGTACACCTATAATCAAGAAAACTACAAAGACAACATTCATACACTATTGTACACCTATAATCAAGAGAACTACAAAGAAAACATTCATACAATATTTTACACCTATAATCAAGAGAACTACAAATACAACATTCAAACAATATTGTACACCTTTAATCAAGAGAACTACAAAGACAACATTCATACAATATTGTACACCTATAATCAAGAGAACTACAAAGACAACATTCATACAATAGTGTACACCTTTAATCAAGAGAACTACAAAGGCAACATTCATACAATATTGTACACCTATAATCAAGAGAACTACAAAGAAAACATTCATACAATATTGTACACCTATAATCAAGAGAACTACAAAGACAACATTCATACAATATTGTACACCTATTATCAAGAGAACTACAAAGACAGCATTCATACAATATTATACACCTATAATCAAGAGAACTACAAAGACAGCATTCATACAATATTGTACACCTTTAATCAAGAGAACTACAAAGACAACATTCATACAATATTGTACACCTATTATCAAGAGAACTACAAAGACAACATTCATACAATATTGTACACCTATAATCAAGAGAACTACAAAGACAACATTCATACAATATTGTACACCTATAATCAAGAGAACTACAAAGACAACATTCATACAATATTGTACACCTATAATCAAGAGAACTACAAAGACAACATTCATACAATATTGTACACCTATAATCAAGAGAACTACAAAGACAACATTCATACAATATTGAACACCTATAATCAAGAGAACTACAAAGACAACATTCATACAATATTGTACACCTATAATCAAGAGAACTACAAATACAACATTCATACAATATTGCACACCTTTAATCAAGAGAACTACAAAGACAACATTCATACAATATTGTACACCTATAATCAAGAGAACTACAAAGACAGCATTCATACAATATTGTACACCTATAATCAAGAGAACTACAAAGAAAACATTCATACAATATTGTACACCTATAATCAAGAGAACTACAAATACAACATTCAAACAATATTGTAGACCTTTAATCAAGAGAAATACAAAGACAACATTCATACAATATTGTACACCTATAATCAAGAGAACTACAAAGACAACATTCATACAATAGTGTACACCTTTAATCAAGAGAACTACAAAGACAACATTCATACAATATTGTACACCTTTAATCAAGAGAACTACAAAGACAACATTCATACAATATTGTACACCTATAATTAAGTGAACTACAAAGACAACATTCATACAATATTGTACACCTATAATCAAGAGAACTACAAAGACAACATTCATACAATATTGTACACCTTTAATCAAGAGAACTACAAAGACAACATTCATACAATATTGTATACCTATAATCAAGAGAACTACAAAGACAACATTCATACAATATTGTACACCTATAATCAAGAGAACTACAAAGACAACATTCATACAATATTGTACACCTATAATCAAGAGAACTACAAAGACAACATTCATACAATATTGTACACCTATAATCAAGAGAACTACAAAGACAACATTCATACAATATTGTACACCTATAATCAAGAGAACTACAAAGACAACATTCATACAATATTGTACACCTATAATCAAGAGAACTACAAAGACAAAATTCATACAATATTGTACACCTATAATCAAGAGAACTACAAATACAACATTCATACAATATTGTACACCTTTAATCAAGAGAACTACAAAGACAACATTCATACAATATTGTACACCTATAATCAAGAGAACTACAAAGACAACATTCATACACTATTGTACACCTATCATCAAGAGAACTACAAAGACAACATTCATACAATATTGTACACCTATAATCAAGAGAACTACAAAGAAAACATTCATACAATATTGTACACCTATAATCAAGAGAACTACAAAGACAACATTCATACAATATTGTACACCTATAATCAAGAGAACTACAAAGACAGCATTCATACAATATTATACACCTATAATCAGGAGAACTACAAAGACAGCATTCATACAATAGTGTACACCTTTAATCAAGTGAACTACAAAGACAACATTCATACAATATTGTACACCTATAATCAAGTGAACTACAAAGACAACATTCATACAATATTGTACACCTATAATCAAGAGAACTACAAAGACAACATTCATACAATATTGTACACCTTTAATCAAGAAAACTACAAAGACAACATTCATACAATATTGTATACCTATAATCAACAGAACTACAAGGACAACATTCATACAATATTGTACACCTATAATCAAGAGAACTACAAAGACAACATTCATACAATATTGTACACCTATAATCAAGAGAACTACAAAGACAACATTCATACAATATTGTACACCTATAATCAAGAGAACTACAAAGACAACATTCATACAATATTGTACACCTATAATCAAGAGAACTACAAAGACAACATTCATGCAATATTGTACACCTATAATCAAGAGAACTACAAAGACAACATTCATACAATATTGTACACCTATAATCAAGAGAACTACAAATACAACATTCATCCAATATTGCACACCTTTAATCAAGAGAACTACAAAGACAACATTCATACAATATTGTACACCTATAATCAAGAAAACTACAAAGACAACATTCATACACTATTGTACACCTATAATCAAGAGAACTACAAAGAAAACATTCATACAATATTTTACACCTATAATCAAGAGAACTACAAATACAACATTCAAACAATAGTGTACACCTTTAATCAAGAGAACTACAAAGACAACATTCATACAATATTGTACACCTATAATCAAGAGAACTACAAAGACAACATTCATACAATAGTGTACACCTTTAATCAAGAGAACTACAAAGACAACATTCATACAATATTGTACACCTATAATCAAGAGAACTACAAAGAAAACATTCATACAATATTGTACACCTATAATCAAGAGAACTACAAAGACAACATTCATACAATATTGTACACCTATAATCAAGAGAACTACAAAGACAACATTCATACAATATTGTACACCTATAATCAAGAGAACTACAAAGACAACATTCATGCAATATTGTACACCTATAATCAAGAGAACTACAAAGACAACATTCATACAATATTGTACACCTATAATCAAGAGAACTACAAATACAACATTCATCCAATATTGCACACCTTTAATCAAGAGAACTACAAAGACAACATTCATACAATATTGTACACCTATAATCAAGAAAACTACAAAGACAACATTCATACACTATTGTACACCTATAATCAAGAGAACTACAAAGAAAACATTCATACAATATTTTACACCTATAATCAAGAGAACTACAAATACAACATTCAAACAATATTGTACACCTTTAATCAAGAGAACTACAAAGACAACATTCATACAATATTGTACACCTATAATCAAGAGAACTACAAAGACAACATTCATACAATAGTGTACACCTTTAATCAAGAGAACTACAAAGACAACATTCATACAATATTGTACACCTATTATCAAGAGAACTACAAAGACAGCATTCATACAATATTATACACCTATAATCAAGAGAACTACAAAGACAGCATTCATACAATATTGTACACCTTTAATCAAGAGAACTACAAAGACAACATTCATACAATATTGTACACCTATTATCAAGAGAACTACAAAGACAACATTCATACAATATTGTACACCTATAATCAAGAGAACTACAAAGACAACATTCATACAATATTGTACACCTATAATCAAGAGAACTACAAAGACAACATTCATACAATATTGTACACCTATAATCAAGAGAACTACAAAGACAACATTCATACAATATTGTACACCTATAATCAAGAGAACTACAAAGACAACATTCATACAATATTGAACACCTATAATCAAGAGAACTACAAAGACAACATTCATACAATATTGTACACCTATAATCAAGAGAACTACAAATACAACATTCATACAATATTGCACACCTTTAATCAAGAGAACTACAAAGACAACATTCATACAATATTGTACACCTATAATCAAGAGAACTACAAAGACAGCATTCATACAATATTGTACACCTATAATCAAGAGAACTACAAAGAAAACATTCATACAATATTGTACACCTATAATCAAGAGAACTACAAATACAACATTCAAACAATATTGTAGACCTTTAATCAAGAGAAATACAAAGACAACATTCATACAATATTGTACACCTATAATCAAGAGAACTACAAAGACAACATTCATACAATAGTGTACACCTTTAATCAAGAGAACTACAAAGACAACATTCATACAATATTGTACACCTTTAATCAAGAGAACTACAAAGACAACATTCATACAATATTGTACACCTATAATTAAGTGAACTACAAAGACAACATTCATACAATATTGTACACCTATAATCAAGAGAACTACAAAGACAACATTCATACAATATTGTACACCTTTAATCAAGAGAACTACAAAGACAACATTCATACAATATTGTATACCTATAATCAAGAGAACTACAAAGACAACATTCATACAATATTGTACACCTATAATCAAGAGAACTACAAAGACAACATTCATACAATATTGTACACCTATAATCAAGAGAACTACAAAGACAACATTCATACAATATTGTACACCTATAATCAAGAGAACTACAAAGACAACATTCATACAATATTGTACACCTATAATCAAGAGAACTACAAAGACAACATTCATACAATATTGTACACCTATAATCAAGAGAACTACAAAGACAAAATTCATACAATATTGTACACCTATAATCAAGAGAACTACAAATACAACATTCATACAATATTGTACACCTTTAATCAAGAGAACTACAAAGACAACATTCATACAATATTGTACACCTATAATCAAGAGAACTACAAAGACAACATTCATACACTATTGTACACCTATCATCAAGAGAACTACAAAGACAACATTCATACAATATTGTACACCTATAATCAAGAGAACTACAAAGAAAACATTCATACAATATTGTACACCTATAATCAAGAGAACTACAAAGACAACATTCATACAATATTGTACACCTATAATCAAGAGAACTACAAAGACAGCATTCATACAATATTATACACCTATAATCAGGAGAACTACAAAGACAGCATTCATACAATAGTGTACACCTTTAATCAAGTGAACTACAAAGACAACATTCATACAATATTGTACACCTATAATCAAGTGAACTACAAAGACAACATTCATACAATATTGTACACCTATAATCAAGAGAACTACAAAGACAACATTCATACAATATTGTACACCTTTAATCAAGAAAACTACAAAGACAACATTCATACAATATTGTATACCTATAATCAACAGAACTACAAGGACAACATTCATACAATATTGTACACCTATAATCAAGAGAACTACAAAGACAACATTCATACAATATTGTACACCTATAATCAAGAGAACTACAAAGACAACATTCATACAATATTGTACACCTATAATCAAGAGAACTACAAAGACAACATTCATACAATATTGTACACCTATAATCAAGAGAACTACAAAGACAACATTCATGCAATATTGTACACCTATAATCAAGAGAACTACAAAGACAACATTCATACAATATTGTACACCTATAATCAAGAGAACTACAAATACAACATTCATCCAATATTGCACACCTTTAATCAAGAGAACTACAAAGACAACATTCATACAATATTGTACACCTATAATCAAGAAAACTACAAAGACAACATTCATACACTATTGTACACCTATAATCAAGAGAACTACAAAGAAAACATTCATACAATATTTTACACCTATAATCAAGAGAACTACAAATACAACATTCAAACAATAGTGTACACCTTTAATCAAGAGAACTACAAAGACAACATTCATACAATATTGTACACCTATAATCAAGAGAACTACAAAGACAACATTCATACAATAGTGTACACCTTTAATCAAGAGAACTACAAAGACAACATTCATACAATATTGTACACCTATAATCAAGAGAACTACAAAGAAAACATTCATACAATATTGTACACCTATAATCAAGAGAACTACAAAGACAACATTCATACAATATTGTACACCTATAATCAAGAGAACTACAAAGACAACATTCATACAATATTGTACACCTATAATCAAGAGAACTACAAAGACAACATTCATGCAATATTGTACACCTATAATCAAGAGAACTACAAAGACAACATTCATACAATATTGTACACCTATAATCAAGAGAACTACAAATACAACATTCATCCAATATTGCACACCTTTAATCAAGAGAACTACAAAGACAACATTCATACAATATTGTACACCTATAATCAAGAAAACTACAAAGACAACATTCATACACTATTGTACACCTATAATCAAGAGAACTACAAAGAAAACATTCATACAATATTTTACACCTATAATCAAGAGAACTACAAATACAACATTCAAACAATATTGTACACCTTTAATCAAGAGAACTACAAAGACAACATTCATACAATATTGTACACCTATAATCAAGAGAACTACAAAGACAACATTCATACAATAGTGTACACCTTTAATCAAGAGAACTACAAAGACAACATTCATACAATATTGTACACCTATAATCAAGAGAACTACAAAGAAAACATTCATACAATATTGTACACCTATAATCAAGAGAACTACAAAGGCAACATTCATACAATATTGTACACCTATAATCAAGAGAACTACAAAGACAGCATTCATACAATATTATACACCTATAATCAAGAGAACTACAAAGACAGCATTCATACAATATTGTACACCTTTAATCAAGAGAACTACAAAGACAACATTCATACAATATTGTACACCTAAAATCAAGAGAATTACAAAGACAACATTCATACAATATTGTACACCTATAATCAAGAGAACTACAAAGACAACATTCATACAATATTGTACACCTTTAATCAAGAGAACTACAAAGACAACATTCATACAATATTGTACACCTATTATCAAGTGAACTACAAAGACAACATTCATACAATATTGTACACCTATAATCAAGAGAACTACAAAGACAACATTCATACAATATTGTACACCTATAATCAAGAGAACTACAAAGACAACATTCATACAATATTGTGCACCTATAATCAAGAGAACTACAAAGACAACATTCATATAATATTGTACACCTATAATCAAGAGAACTACAAAGACAACATTCATACAATATTGTACACCTATAATCAAGAGAACTACAAAGACAACATTCATACAATATTGTACACCTATAATCAAGAGAACTACAAATACAACATTCATACAATATTGTACACCTTTAATCAAGAGAACTACAAAGACAACATTCATACAATATTGTACACCTATAATCAAGAGAACTACAAAGACAACATTCATACACTATTGTACACCTATCATCAAGAGAACTACAAAGACAACATTCATACAATATTGTACACCTATAATCAAGAGAACTACAAAGAAAACATTCATACAATATTGTACACCTATAATCAAGAGAACTACAAAGACAACATTCATACAATATTGTACACCTATAATCAAGAGAACTACAAAGACAACATTCATACAATATTATACACCTATAATCAGGAGAACTACAAAGACAGCATTCATACAATAGTGTACACCTTTAATCAAGTGAACTACAAAGACAACATTCATACAATATTGTACACCTATAATCAAGTGAACTACAAAGACAACATTCATACGATATTGTACACCTATAATCAAGAGAACTACAAGGACAACATTCATACAATATTGTACACCTATAATCAAGAGAACTACAAAGACAACATTCATACAATATTGTACACCTATAATCAAGAGAACTACAAAGACAACATTCATACAATATTGTACACCTATAATCAAGAGAACTACAAAGACAACATTCATACAATATTGTACACCTATAATCAAGAGAACTACAAAGACAACATTCATGCAATATTGTACACCTATAATCAAGAGAACTACAAAGACAACATTCATACAATATTGTACACCTATAATCAAGAGAACTACAAATACAACATTCATACAATATTGCACACCTTTAATCAAGAGAACTACAAAGACAACATTCATACAATATTGTACACCTATAATCAAGAAAACTACAAAGACAACATTCATACACTATTGTACACCTATAATCAAGAGAACTACAAAGAAAACATTCATACAATATTTTACACCTATAATCAAGAGAACTACAAATACAACATTCAAACAATATTGTACACCTTTAATCAAGAGAACTACAAAGACAACATTCATACAATATTGTACACCTATAATCAAGAGAACTACAAAGACAACATTCATACAATAGTGTACACCTTTAATCAAGAGAACTACAAAGACAACATTCATACAATATTGTACACCTATAATCAAGAGAACTACAAAGAAAACATTCATACAATATTGTACACCTATAATCAAGAGAACTACAAAGACAACATTCATACAATATTGTACACCTATAATCAAGAGAACTACAAAGACAACATTCATACAATATTGTACACCTATAATCAAGAGAACTACAAAGACAACATTCATGCAATATTGTACACCTATAATCAAGAGAACTACAAAGACAACATTCATACAATATTGTACACCTATAATCAAGAGAACTACAAATACAACATTCATCCAATATTGCACACCTTTAATCAAGAGAACTACAAAGACAACATTCATACAATATTGTACACCTATTATCAAGAAAACTACAAAGACAACATTCATACACTATTGTACACCTATAATCAAGAGAACTACAAAGAAAACATTCATACAATATTTTACACCTATAATCAAGAGAACTACAAATACAACATTCAAACAATATTGTACACCTTTAATCAAGAGAACTACAAAGACAACATTCATACAATATTGTACACCTATAATCAAGAGAACTACAAAGACAACATTCATACAATAGTGTACACCTTTAATCAAGAGAACTACAAAGACAACATTCATACAATATTGTACACCTATAATCAAGAGAACTACAAAGAAAACATTCATACAATATTGTACACCTATAATCAAGAGAACTACAAAGACAACATTCATGCAATATTGTACACCTATAATCAAGAGAACTACAAAGACAACATTCATACAATATTGTACACCTATAATCAAGAGAACTACAAATACAACATTCATACAATATTGCACACCTTTAATCAAGAGAACTACAAAGACAACATTCATACAATATTGTACACCTATAATCAAGAAAACTACAAAGACAACATTCATACACTATTGTACACCTATAATCAAGAGAACTACAAAGAAAACATTCATACAATATTTTACACCTATAATCAAGAGAACTACAAATACAACATTCAAACAATATTGTACACCTTTAATCAAGAGAACTACAAAGACAACATTCATACAATATTGTACACCTATAATCAAGAGAACTACAAAGACAACATTCATACAATAGTGTACACCTTTAATCAAGAGAACTACAAAGACAACATTCATACAATATTGTACACCTATAATCAAGAGAACTACAAAGAAAACATTCATACAATATTGTACACCTATAATCAAGAGAACTACAAAGACAACATTCATACAATATTGTACACCTATTATCAAGAGAACTACAAAGACAGCATTCATACAATATTATACACCTATAATCAAGAGAACTACAAAGACAGCATTCATACAATATTGTACACCTTTAATCAAGAGAACTACAAAGACAACATTCATACAATATTGTACACCTATAATCAAGAGAACTACAAAGACAACATTCATACAATATTGTACACCTATAATCAAGAGAACTACAAAGACAACATTCATACAATATTGTACACCTATAATCAAGAGAACTACAAAGACAACATTCATACAATATTGTACACCTATAATCAAGAGAACTACAAAGACAACATTCATACAATATTGTACACCTATAATCAAGAGAACTACAAAGACAACATTCATACAATATTGAACACCTATAATCAAGAGAACTACAAAGACAACATTCATACAATATTGTACACCTATAATCAAGAGAACTACAAATACAACATTCATACAATATTGCACACCTTTAATCAAGAGAACTACAAAGACAACATTCATACAATATTGTACACCTATAATCAAGAGAACTACAAAGACAGCATTCATACAATATTGTACACCTATAATCAAGAGAACTACAAAGAAAACATTCATACAATATTGTACACCTATAATCAAGAGAACTACAAATACAACATTCAAACAATATTGTAGACCTTTAATCAAGAGAAATACAAAGACAACATTCATACAATATTGTACACCTATAATCAAGAGAACTACAAAGACAACATTCATACAATAGTGTACACCTTTAATCAAGAGAACTACAAAGACAACATTCATACAATATTGTACACCTTTAATCAAGAGAACTACAAAGACAACATTCATACAATATTGTACACCTATAATTAAGTGAACTACAAAGACAACATTCATACAATATTGTACACCTATAATCAAGAGAACTACAAAGACAACATTCATACAATATTGTACACCTTTAATCAAGAGAACTACAAAGACAACATTCATACAATATTGTATACCTATAATCAAGAGAACTACAAAGACAACATTCATACAATATTGTACACCTATAATCAAGAGAACTACAAAGACAACATTCATACAATATTGTACACCTATAATCAAGAGAACTACAAAGACAACATTCATACAATATTGTACACCTATAATCAAGAGAACTACAAAGACAACATTCATACAATATTGTACACCTATAATCAAGAGAACTACAAAGACAACATTCATACAATATTGTACACCTATAATCAAGAGAACTACAAAGACAAAATTCATACAATATTGTACACCTATAATCAAGAGAACTACAAATACAACATTCATACAATATTGTACACCTTTAATCAAGAGAACTACAAAGACAACATTCATACAATATTGTACACCTATAATCAAGAGAACTACAAAGACAACATTCATACACTATTGTACACCTATCATCAAGAGAACTACAAAGACAACATTCATACAATATTGTACACCTATAATCAAGAGAACTACAAAGAAAACATTCATACAATATTGTACACCTATAATCAAGAGAACTACAAAGACAACATTCATACAATATTGTACACCTATAATCAAGAGAACTACAAAGACAGCATTCATACAATATTATACACCTATAATCAGGAGAACTACAAAGACAGCATTCATACAATAGTGTACACCTTTAATCAAGTGAACTACAAAGACAACATTCATACAATATTGTACACCTATAATCAAGTGAACTACAAAGACAACATTCATACAATATTGTACACCTATAATCAAGAGAACTACAAAGACAACATTCATACAATATTGTACACCTTTAATCAAGAAAACTACAAAGACAACATTCATACAATATTGTATACCTATAATCAAGAGAACTACAAGGACAAAATTCATACAATATTGTACACCTATAATCAAGAGAACTACAAAGACAACATTCATACAATATTGTACACCTATAATCAAGAGAACTACAAAGACAACATTCATACAATATTGTACACCTATAATCAAGAGAACTACAAAGACAACATTCATACAATATTGTACACCTATAATCAAGAGAACTACAAAGACAACATTCATGCAATATTGTACACCTATAATCAAGAGAACTACAAAGACAACATTCATACAATATTGTACACCTATAATCAAGAGAACTACAAATACAACATTCATCCAATATTGCACACCTTTAATCAAGAGAACTACAAAGACAACATTCATACAATATTGTACACCTATAATCAAGAAAACTACAAAGACAACATTCATACACTATTGTACACCTATAATCAAGAGAACTACAAAGAAAACATTCATACAATATTTTACACCTATAATCAAGAGAACTACAAATACAACATTCAAACAATATTGTACACCTTTAATCATGAGAACTACAAAGACAACATTCATACAATATTGTACACCTATAATCAAGAGAACTACAAAGACAACATTCATACAATAGTGTACACCTTTAATCAAGAGAACTACAAAGACAACATTCATACAATATTGTACACCTATAATCAAGAGAACTACAAAGAAAACATTCATACAATATTGTACACCTATAATCAAGAGAACTACAAAGACAACATTCATACAATATTGTACACCTATAATCAAGAGAACTACAAAGACAACATTCATACAATATTGTACACCTATAATCAAGAGAACTACAAAGACAACATTCATGCAATATTGTACACCTATAATCAAGAGAACTACAAAGACAACATTCATACAATATTGTACACCTATAATCAAGAGAACTACAAATACAACATTCATCCAATATTGCACACCTTTAATCAAGAGAACTACAAAGACAACATTCATACAATATTGTACACCTATTATCAAGAAAACTACAAAGACAACATTCATACACTATTGTACACCTATAATCAAGAGAACTACAAAGAAAACATTCATACAATATTTTACACCTATAATCAAGAGAACTACAAATACAACATTCAAACAATATTGTACACCTTTAATCAAGAGAACTACAAAGACAACATTCATACAATATTGTACACCTATAATCAAGAGAACTACAAAGACAACATTCATACAATAGTGTACACCTTTAATCAAGAGAACTACAAAGACAACATTCATACAATATTGTACACCTATAATCAAGAGAACTACAAAGAAAACATTCATACAATATTGTACACCTATAATCAAGAGAACTACAAAGACAACATTCATACAATATTGTACACCTATAATCAAGAGAACTACAAAGACAGCATTCATACAATATTATACACCTATAATCAAGAGAACTACAAAGACAGCATTCATACAATATTGTACACCTTTAATCAAGAGAACTACAAAGACAACATTCATACAATATTGTACACCTATAATCAAGAGAATTACAAAGACAACATTCATACAATATTGTACACCTATAATCAAGAGAACTACAAAGACAACATTCATACAATATTGTACACCTTTAATCAAGAGAACTACAAAGACAACATTCATACAATATTGTACACCTATTATCAAGTGAACTACAAAGACAACATTCATACAATATTGTACACCTATAATCAAGAGAACTACAAAGACAACATTCATACAATATTGTACACCTATAATCAAGAGAACTACAAAGACAACATTCATACAATATTGTACACCTATAATCAAGAGAACTACAAAGACAACATTCATACAATATTGTACACCTATAATCAAGAGAACTACAAAGACAACATTTATACAATATTGTACACCTATAATCAAGAGAACTACAAAGACAACATTCATACAATATTGTACACCTATAATCAAGAGAACTACAAATACAACATTCATACAATATTGTACACCTATAATCAAGAGAACTACAAAGACAACATTCATACAATATTGCACACCTTTAATCAAGAGAACTACAAAGACAACATTCATACAATATTGTACACCTATAATCAAGAAAACTACAAAGACAACATTCATACACTATTGTACACCTATAATCAAGAGAACTACAAAGAAAACATTCATACAATATTTTACACCTATTATCAAGAGAACTACAAATACAACATTCAAACAATATTGTACACCTTTAATCAAGAGAACTACAAAGACAACATTCATACAATATTGTACACCTATAATCAAGAGAACTACAAAGACAACATTCATACAATAGTGTACACCTTTAATCAAGAGAACTACAAAGACAACATTCATACAATATTGTACACCTATAATCAAGAGAACTACAAAGAAAACATTCATACAATATTGTACACCTATAATCAAGAGAACTACAAAGACAACATTCATACAATATTGTACACCTATTATCAAGAGAACTACAAAGACAGCATTCATACAATATTATACACCTATAATCAAGAGAACTACAAAGACAGCATTCATACAATATTGTACACCTTTAATCAAGAGAACTACAAAGACAACATTCATACAATATTGTACACCTATAATCAAGAGAACTACAAAGACAACATTCATACAATATTGTACACCTATAATCAAGAGAACTACAAAGACAACATTCATACAATATTGTACACCTATAATCAAGAGAACTACAAAGACAACATTCATACAATATTGTACACCTATAATCAAGAGAACTACAAAGACAACATTCATACAATATTGTACACCTATAATCAAGAGAACTACAAAGACAACATTCATACAATATTGAACACCTATAATCAAGAGAACTACAAAGACAACATTCATACAATATTGTACACCTATAATCAAGAGAACTACAAATACAACATTCATACAATATTGCACACCTTTAATCAAGAGAACTACAAAGACAACATTCATACAATATTGTACACCTATAATCAAGAGAACTACAAAGACAGCATTCATACAATATTGTACACCTATAATCAAGAGAACTACAAAGAAAACATTCATACAATATTGTACACCTATAATCAAGAGAACTACAAATACAACATTCAAACAATATTGTAGACCTTTAATCAAGAGAAATACAAAGACAACATTCATACAATATTGTACACCTATAATCAAGAGAACTACAAAGACAACATTCATACAATAGTGTACACCTTTAATCAAGAGAACTACAAAGACAACATTCATACAATATTGTACACCTTTAATCAAGAGAACTACAAAGACAACATTCATACAATATTGTACACCTATAATTAAGTGAACTACAAAGACAACATTCATACAATATTGTACACCTATAATCAAGAGAACTACAAAGACAACATTCATACAATATTGTACACCTTTAATCAAGAGAACTACAAAGACAACATTCATACAATATTGTATACCTATAATCAAGAGAACTACAAAGACAACATTCATACAATATTGTACACCTATAATCAAGAGAACTACAAAGACAACATTCATACAATATTGTACACCTATAATCAAGAGAACTACAAAGACAACATTCATACAATATTGTACACCTATAATCAAGAGAACTACAAAGACAACATTCATACAATATTGTACACCTATAATCAAGAGAACTACAAAGACAACATTCATACAATATTGTACACCTATAATCAAGAGAACTACAAAGACAAAATTCATACAATATTGTACACCTATAATCAAGAGAACTACAAATACAACATTCATACAATATTGTACACCTTTAATCAAGAGAACTACAAAGACAACATTCATACAATATTGTACACCTATAATCAAGAGAACTACAAAGACAACATTCATACACTATTGTACACCTATCATCAAGAGAACTACAAAGACAACATTCATACAATATTGTACACCTATAATCAAGAGAACTACAAAGAAAACATTCATACAATATTGTACACCTATAATCAAGAGAACTACAAAGACAACATTCATACAATATTATACACCTATAATCAAGAGAACTACAAAGACAGCATTCATACAATATTATACACCTATAATCAGGAGAACTACAAAGACAGCATTCATACAATAGTGTACACCTTTAATCAAGTGAACTACAAAGACAACATTCATACAATATTGTACACCTATAATCAAGTGAACTACAAAGACAACATTCATACAATATTGTACACCTATAATCAAGAGAACTACAAAGACAACATTCATACAATATTGTACACCTTTAATCAAGAAAACTACAAAGACAACATTCATACAATATTGTATACCTATAATCAAGAGAACTACAAGGACAAAATTCATACAATATTGTACACCTATAATCAAGAGAACTACAAAGACAACATTCATACAATATTGTACACCTATTATCAAGAGAACTACAAAGACAACATTCATACAATATTGTACACCTATAATCAAGAGAACTACAAAGACAACATTCATACAATATTGTACACCTATAATCAAGAGAACTACAAAGACAACATTCATGCAATATTGTACACCTATAATCAAGAGAACTACAAAGACAACATTCATACAATATTGTACACCTATAATCAAGAGAACTACAAATACAACATTCATCCAATATTGCACACCTTTAATCAAGAGAACTACAAAGACAACATTCATACAATATTGTACACCTATAATCAAGAAAACTACAAAGACAACATTCATACACTATTGTACACCTATAATCAAGAGAACTACAAAGAAAACATTCATACAATATTTTACACCTATAATCAAGAGAACTACAAATACAACATTCAAACAATATTGTACACCTTTAATCAAGAGAACTACAAAGACAACATTCATACAATATTGTACACCTATAATCAAGAGAACTACAAAGACAACATTCATACAATAGTGTACACCTTTAATCAAGAGAACTACAAAGACAACATTCATACAATATTGTACACCTATAATCAAGAGAACTACAAAGAAAACATTCATACAATATTGTACACCTATAATCAAGAGAACTACAAAGACAACATTCATACAATATTGTACACCTATAATCAAGAGAACTACAAAGACAACATTCATACAATATTGTACACCTATAATCAAGAGAACTACAAAGACAACATTCATGCAATATTGTACACCTATAATCAAGAGAACTACAAAGACAACATTCATACAATATTGTACACCTATAATCAAGAGAACTACAAATACAACATTCATCCAATATTGCACACCTTTAATCAAGAGAACTACAAAGACAACATTCATACAATATTGTACACCTATTATCAAGAAAACTACAAAGACAACATTCATACACTATTGTACACCTATAATCAAGAGAACTACAAAGAAAACATTCATACAATATTTTACACCTATAATCAAGAGAACTACAAATACAACATTCAAACAATATTGTACACCTTTAATCAAGAGAACTACAAAGACAACATTCATACAATATTGTACACCTATAATCAAGAGAACTACAAAGACAACATTCATACAATAGTGTACACCTTTAATCAAGAGAACTACAAAGACAACATTCATACAATATTGTACACCTATAATCAAGAGAACTACAAAGAAAACATTCATACAATATTGTACACCTATAATCAAGAGAACTACAAAGACAACATTCATACAATATTGTACACCTATAATCAAGAGAACTACAAAGACAGCATTCATACAATATTATACACCTATAATCAAGAGAACTACAAAGACAGCATTCATACAATATTGTACACCTTTAATCAAGAGAACTACAAAGACAACATTCATACAATATTGTACACCTATAATCAAGAGAATTACAAAGACAACATTCATACAATATTGTACACCTATAATCAAGAGAACTACAAAGACAACATTCATACAATATTGTACACCTTTAATCAAGAGAACTACAAAGACAACATTCATACAATATTGTACACCTATTATCAAGTGAACTACAAAGACAACATTCATACAATATTGTACACCTATAATCAAGAGAACTACAAAGACAACATTCATACAATATTGTACACCTATAATCAAGAGAACTACAAAGACAACATTCATACAATATTGTACACCTATAATCAAGAGAACTACAAAGACAACATTCATACAATATTGTACACCTATAATCAAGAGAACTACAAAGACAACATTCATACAATATTGTACACCTATAATCAAGAGAACTACAAAGACAACATTCATACAATATTGTACACCTATAATCAAGAGAACTACAAATACAACATTCATACAATATTGTACACCTTTAATCAAGAGAACTACAAAGACAACATTCATACAATATTGTACACCTATAATCAAGAGAACTACAAAGACAACATTCATACACTATTGTACACCTATCATCAAGAGAACTACAAAGACAACATTCATACAATATTGTACACCTATAATCAAGAGAACTACAAAGAAAACATTCATACAATATTGTACACCTATAATCAAGAGAACTACAAAGACAACATTCATACAATATTGTACACCTATAATCAAGAGAACTACAAAGACAACATTCATACAATATTATACACCTATAATCAGGAGAACTACAAAGACAGCATTCATACAATAGTGTACACCTTTAATCAAGTGAACTACAAAGACAACATTCATACAATATTGTACACCTATAATCAAGTGAACTACAAAGACAACATTCATACAATATTGTACACCTATAATCAAGAGAACTACAAAGACAACATTCATACAATATTGTACACCTTTAATCAAGAGAACTACAAAGACAACATTCATACAATATTGTATACCTATAATCAAGAGAACTACAAAGACAACATTCATACAATATTGTACACCTATAATCAAGAGAACTACAAAGACAACATTCATACAATATTGTACACCTATAATCAAGAGAACTACAAAGACAACATTCATACAATATTGTACACCTATAATCAAGAGAACTACAAAGACAACATTCATGCAATATTGTACACCTATAATCAAGAGAACTACAAAGACAACATTCATACAATATTGTACACCTATAATCAAGAGAACTACAAATACAACATTCATACAATATTGCACACCTTTAATCAAGAGAACTACAAAGACAACATTCATACAATATTGTACACCTATAATCAAGAAAACTACAAAGACAACATTCATACACTATTGTACACCTATTATCAAGAGAACTACAAAGAAAACATTCATACAATATTTTACACCTATAATCAAGAGAACTACAAATACAACATTCAAACAATATTGTACACCTTTAATCAAGAGAACTACAAAGACAACATTCATACAATATTGTACACCTATAATCAAGAGAACTACAAAGACAACATTCATACAATATTGTACACCTTTAATCAAGAGAACTACAAAGACAACATTCATACAATATTGTACACCTATTATCAAGTGAACTACAAAGACAACATTCATACAATATTGTACTCCTATAATCAAGTGAACTACAAAGACAACATTCATACAATATTGTACACCTATAATCAAGAGAACTACACAGACAACATTCATACAATATTTTACACCTTTAATCAAGAGAACTACAAAGACAACATTCATACAATATTGTGCACCTATAATCAAGAGAACTACACAGACAACATTCATACAATATTGTACACCTATTAACAAGTGAACTACAAAGACAACATTCATACAATATTGTACACCTATTAACAAGTGAACTACAAAGACAACATTCATACAATATTGTACACCTATAATCAAGAGAACAACAAAGACAACATTCATACAATATTGTACACCTATAATCAAGAGAACTACACAGACAACATTCATAAAATATTGTACACCTATAATCAAGAGAACTACAAAGACAACATTCATACAATATTGTACACCTATAATCAAGAGAACTACAAAGAAAACATTCATACAATATTGTACACCTTTAATCAAGAGAACTACAAAGACAACATTCATACAATATTGTACACCTATAATCAAGAGAACTACAAAGACAACATTCATACACTATTGTACACCTATCATCAAGAGAACTACAAAGACAACATTCATACAATATTGTACACCTATAATCAAGAGAACTACAAAGAAAACATTCATACAATATTGTACACCTATAATCAAGAGAACTACAAAGACAACATTCATACAATATTGTACACCTAAAATCAAGAGAACTACAAAGACAACATTCATACAATATTATACACCTATAATCAGGAGAACTACAAAGACAGCATTCATACAATAGTGTACACCTTTAATCAAGTGAACTACAAAGACAACATTCATACAATATTGTACACCTATAATCAAGTGAACTACAAAGACAACATTCATACAATATTGTACACCTATAATCAAGAGAACTACAAAGACAACATTCATACAATATTGTACACCTTTAATCAAGAGAACTACAAAGACAACATTCATACAATATTGTATACCTATAATCAAGAGAACTACAAGGACAACATTCATACAATATTGTACACCTATAATCAAGAGAACTACAAGGACAACATTCATACAATATTGTACACCTATAATCAAGAGAACTACAAAGACAACATTCATACAATATTGTACACCTATAATCAAGAGAACTACAAAGACAACATTCATACAATATTGTACACCTATAATCAAGAGAACTACAAAGACAACATTCATGCAATATTGTACACCTATAATCAAGAGAACTACAAAGACAACATTCATACAATATTGTACACCTATAATCAAGAGAACTACAAATACAACATTCATACAATATTGCACACCTTTAATCAAGAGAACTACAAAGACAACATTCATACAATATTGTACACCTATAATCAAGAAAACTACAAAGACAACATTCATACACTATTGTACACCTATAATCAAGAGAACTACAAAGAAAACATTCATACAATATTTTACACCTATAATCAAGAGAACTACAAATACAACATTCAAACAATATTGTACACCTTTAATCAAGAGAACTACAAAGACAACATTCATACAATATTGTACACCTATAATCAAGAGAACTACAAAGACAACATTCATACAATAGTGTACACCTTTAATCAAGAGAACTACAAAGACAACATTCATACAATATTGTACACCTATAATCAAGAGAACTACAAAGAAAACATTCATACAATATTGTACACCTATAATCAAGAGAACTACAAAGACAACATTCATACAATATTGTACACCTATTATCAAGAGAACTACAAAGACAGCATTCATACAATATTATACACCTATAATCAAGAGAACTACAAAGACAGCATTCATACAATATTGTACACCTTTAATCAAGAGAACTACAAAGACAACATTCATACAATATTGTACACCTATAATCAAGAGAACTACAAAGACAACATTCATACAATATTGTACACCTATAATCAAGAGAACTACAAAGACAACATTCATACAATATTGTACACCTTTAATCAAGAGAACTACAAAGACAACATTCATACAATATTGTACACCTATTATCAAGTGAACTACAAAGACAACATTCATACAATATTGTACTCCTATAATCAAGTGAACTACAAAGACAACATTCATACAATATTGTAAACCTATAATCAAGAGAACTACACAGACAACATTCATACAATATTTTACACCTTTAATCAAGAGAACTACAAAGACAACATTCAAACAATATTGTACACCTATAATCAAGAGAACTACACAGACAACATTCATACAATATTGTACACCTATTAACAAGTGAACTACAAAGACAACATTCATACAATATTGTACACCTATTAACAAGTGAACTACAAAGACAACATTCATACAATATTGTACACCTATAATCAAGAGAACAACAAAGACAACATTCATACAATATTGTACACCTATAATCAAGAGAACTACACAGACAACATTCATAAAATATTGTACACCTATAATCAAGAGAACTACAAATACAACATTCAAACAATATTGTACACCTTTAATCAAGAGAACTACAAAGACAACATTCATACAATATTGTACACCTATAATCAAGAGAACTACAAAGAAAACATTCATACAATAGTGTACACCTTTAATCAAGAGAACTACAAAGACAACATTCATACAATATTGTACACCTATAATCAAGAGAACTACAAAGACAACATTCATACAATATTGTACACCAATAATCAAGAGAACTACAAAGAAAACATTCATACAATATTGTACACCTATAATCAAGAGAACTACAAAGACAACATTCATACAATATTGTACACCTATAATCAAGTGAACTACAAAGGCAACATGCATACAATATTGTACACCTATAATCAAGAGAACTACAAAGACAACATTCATACAATATTGTACACCTATGATCAAGAGAACTACAAAGACAACATTCATACAATATTGTACACCTATAATCAAGAGAACTACAAAGAAAACATTCATACAATAGTGTACACCTATAATCAAGAGAACTACAAAGACAACATTCATACAATGTTGTACACCTATAATCAAGAGAACTACAAAGACAGCATTCATACAATATTATACACCTATAATCAAGAGAACTACAAAGACAGCATTCATACAATATTGTTCACCTTTAATCAAGAGAACTACAAAGACAACATTCATACAATATTGTACACCTATAATCAAGTGAACTACAAAGACAACATTCATACAATATTGTACACCTATAATCAAGAGAACTACAAAGACAACATTCATACAATATTGTACACCTTTAATCAAGAGAACTACAAAGACAACATTCATACAATATTGTACACCTATTATCAAGTGAACTACAAAGACAACATTCATACAATATTGTACACCTATAATCAAGTGAACTACAAAGACAACATTCATACAATATTGTACACCTATAATCAAGAGAACTACACAGACAACATTCATACAATATTGTACACCTTTAATCAAGAGAACTACAAAGACAACATTCATACAATATTGTACACCTATAATCAAGAGAACTACACAGACAACATTCATACAATATTGTACACCTATTAACAAGTGAACTACAAAGACAACATTCATACAATATTGTACACCTATAATCAAGTGAACTACAAAGACAACATTCATACAATATTGTACACCTATAATCAAGAGAACTACGCAGACAACATTCATACAATATTGTACACCTATTAACAAGTGAACTACAAAGACAACATTCATACAATATTGTACACCTATTATCAAGAGAACAACAAAGACAACATTCATACAATATTGTACACCTATAATCAAGAGAACTACACAGACAACATTCATACAATAGTGTACACCTTTAATCAAGAGAACTACAAAGACAACATTCATACAATATTGTACACCTATAATCAAGAGAACTACAAAGACAACATTCATACAATATTGTACACCTATAATCAAGAGAACTACAAAGAAAACATTCATACAATATTGTACACCTATAATCAAGTGAACTACAAAGGCAACATTCATACAATATTGTACACCTATAATCAAGAGAACTACAAAGACAACATTCATACAATATTGTACACCTTTAATCAAGAGAACTACAAAGACAACATTCATACAATATTGTATACCTATGATCAAGAGAACTACAAAGACAACATTCATACAATATTGTACACCTATAATCAAGAGAACTACAAAGACAACATTCATACAATATTGTACACCTATGATCAAGAGAACTACAAAGACAACATTCATACAATATTGTACACCTATAATCAAGAGAACTACAAAGACAACATTCATACAATATTATACACCTATAATCAAGAGAACTACAAAGACAACATTCATACAATATTGTACACCTATAATCAAGAGAACTACAAAGACAACATTCATACAATATTGTACACCTATAATCAAGAGAACTACACAGACAACATTCATACAATATTGTACACCTATTATCAAGTGAACTACAAAAACAACATTCATACAATATTGTACACCTATAATCAAGAGAACAACAAAGACAACATTCATACAATATTGTACACCTATAATCAAGAGAACTACACAGAAAACATTCATACAATATTGTACACCTATAATCAAGAGAACTAGATAGACAACATTCATACAATATTGTACACCTATAATCAAGAGAACTACAAAGACAACATTCATACAATATTGTACACCTTTAATCAAGAGAACTACAAAGACAACATTCATACAATATTGTATACCTATAATCAAGAGAACTACAAGGACAACATTCATACAATATTGTACACCTATAATCAAGAGAACTACAAGGACAACATTCATACAATATTGTACACCTATAATCAAGAGAACTACAAAGACAACATTCATACAATATTGTACACCTATAATCAAGAGAACTACAAAGACAACATTCATACAATATTGTACACCTATAATCAAGAGAACTACAAAGACAACATTCATGCAATATTGTACACCTATAATCAAGAGAACTACAAAGACAACATTCATACAATATTGTACACCTATAATCAAGAGAACTACAAATACAACATTCATACAATATTGCACACCTTTAATCAAGAGAACTACAAAGACAACATTCATACAATATTGTACACCTATAATCAAGAAAACTACAAAGACAACATTCATACACTATTGTACACCTATAATCAAGAGAACTACAAAGAAAACATTCATACAATATTTTACACCTATAATCAAGAGAACTACAAATACAACATTCAAACAATATTGTACACCTTTAATCAAGAGAACTACAAAGACAACATTCATACAATATTGTACACCTATAATCAAGAGAACTACAAAGACAACATTCATACAATAGTGTACACCTTTAATCAAGAGAACTACAAAGACAACATTCATACAATATTGTACACCTATAATCAAGAGAACTACAAAGAAAACATTCATACAATATTGTACACCTATAATCAAGAGAACTACAAAGACAACATTCATACAATATTGTACACCTATTATCAAGAGAACTACAAAGACAGCATTCATACAATATTATACACCTATAATCAAGAGAACTACAAAGACAGCATTCATACAATATTGTACACCTTTAATCAAGAGAACTACAAAGACAACATTCATACAATATTGTACACCTATAATCAAGAGAACTACAAAGACAACATTCATACAATATTGTACACCTATAATCAAGAGAACTACAAAGACAACATTCATACAATATTGTACACCTTTAATCAAGAGAACTACAAAGACAACATTCATACAATATTGTACACCTATTATCAAGTGAACTACAAAGACAACATTCATACAATATTGTACTCCTATAATCAAGTGAACTACAAAGACAACATTCATACAATATTGTAAACCTATAATCAAGAGAACTACACAGACAACATTCATACAATATTTTACACCTTTAATCAAGAGAACTACAAAGACAACATTCAAACAATATTGTACACCTATAATCAAGAGAACTACACAGACAACATTCATACAATATTGTACACCTATTAACAAGTGAACTACAAAGACAACATTCATACAATATTGTACACCTATTAACAAGTGAACTACAAAGACAACATTCATACAATATTGTACACCTATAATCAAGAGAACAACAAAGACAACATTCATACAATATTGTACACCTATAATCAAGAGAACTACACAGACAACATTCATAAAATATTGTACACCTATAATCAAGAGAACTACAAATACAACATTCAAACAATATTGTACACCTTTAATCAAGAGAACTACAAAGACAACATTCATACAATATTGTACACCTATAATCAAGAGAACTACAAAGAAAACATTCATACAATAGTGTACACCTTTAATCAAGAGAACTACAAAGACAACATTCATACAATATTGTACACCTATAATCAAGAGAACTACAAAGACAACATTCATACAATATTGTACACCAATAATCAAGAGAACTACAAAGAAAACATTCATACAATATTGTACACCTATAATCAAGAGAACTACAAAGACAACATTCATACAATATTGTACACCTATAATCAAGTGAACTACAAAGGCAACATGCATACAATATTGTACACCTATAATCAAGAGAACTACAAAGACAACATTCATACAATATTGTACACCTATGATCAAGAGAACTACAAAGACAACATTCATACAATATTGTACACCTATAATCAAGAGAACTACAAAGAAAACATTCATACAATAGTGTACACCTATAATCAAGAGAACTACAAAGACAACATTCATACAATGTTGTACACCTATAATCAAGAGAACTACAAAGACAGCATTCATACAATATTATACACCTATAATCAAGAGAACTACAAAGACAGCATTCATACAATATTGTTCACCTTTAATCAAGAGAACTACAAAGACAACATTCATACAATATTGTACACCTATAATCAAGTGAACTACAAAGACAACATTCATACAATATTGTACACCTATAATCAAGAGAACTACAAAGACAACATTCATACAATATTGTACACCTTTAATCAAGAGAACTACAAAGACAACATTCATACAATATTGTACACCTATTATCAAGTGAACTACAAAGACAACATTCATACAATATTGTACACCTATAATCAAGTGAACTACAAAGACAACATTCATACAATATTGTACACCTATAATCAAGAGAACTACACAGACAACATTCATACAATATTGTACACCTTTAATCAAGAGAACTACAAAGACAACATTCATACAATATTGTACACCTATAATCAAGAGAACTACACAGACAACATTCATACAATATTGTACACCTATTAACAAGTGAACTACAAAGACAACATTCATACAATATTGTACACCTATAATCAAGTGAACTACAAAGACAACATTCATACAATATTGTACACCTATAATCAAGAGAACTACGCAGACAACATTCATACAATATTGTACACCTATTAACAAGTGAACTACAAAGACAACATTCATACAATATTGTACACCTATTATCAAGAGAACAACAAAGACAACATTCATACAATATTGTACACCTATAATCAAGAGAACTACACAGACAACATTCATACAATAGTGTACACCTTTAATCAAGAGAACTACAAAGACAACATTCATACAATATTGTACACCTATAATCAAGAGAACTACAAAGACAACATTCATACAATATTGTACACCTATAATCAAGAGAACTACAAAGAAAACATTCATACAATATTGTACACCTATAATCAAGTGAACTACAAAGGCAACATTCATACAATATTGTACACCTATAATCAAGAGAACTACAAAGACAACATTCATACAATATTGTACACCTTTAATCAAGAGAACTACAAAGACAACATTCATACAATATTGTATACCTATGATCAAGAGAACTACAAAGACAACATTCATACAATATTGTACACCTATAATCAAGAGAACTACAAAGACAACATTCATACAATATTGTACACCTATGATCAAGAGAACTACAAAGACAACATTCATACAATATTGTACACCTATAATCAAGAGAACTACAAAGACAACATTCATACAATATTATACACCTATAATCAAGAGAACTACAAAGACAACATTCATACAATATTGTACACCTATAATCAAGAGAACTACAAAGACAACATTCATACAATATTGTACACCTATAATCAAGAGAACTACACAGACAACATTCATACAATATTGTACACCTATTATCAAGTGAACTACAAAAACAACATTCATACAATATTGTACACCTATAATCAAGAGAACAACAAAGACAACATTCATACAATATTGTACACCTATAATCAAGAGAACTACACAGAAAACATTCATACAATATTGTACACCTATAATCAAGAGAACTAGATAGACAACATTCATACAATATTATACACCTTTTATCAAGAGAACTACAAAGACAACATTCATACAATATTGTACACCTATAATCAAGAGAACTACAGACAACATTCATACAATATTGTACACCTATAATCAAGAGAACTACAAAGACAACATTCATACAATATTGTACACCTATAATCAAGAGAACTACAAATACAACATTCATACAATATTGTACACCTATAATCAAGAGAACAACAAAGACAAAATGCATACAATATTGTACACCTATAATCAAGAGAACTACAAAGACAACATTCATACAATATTATACACCTATAATCAAGAGAACTACAAAGACAACATTCATACAATATTATACACCTATAATCAAGAGAACTACAAATACAACATTCATACAATATTGTACACCTATAATCAAGAGAACTACAAAGACAACATTCATACAATATTGTACACCTATAATCAAGAGAACAACAAAGACAACATTCATACAATATTGTACACCTATAATCAAGAGAACTACACAGACAACATTCATAAAATATTGTACACCTATAATCAAGAGAACTACAAATACAACATTCAAACAATATTGTACACCTTTAATCAAGAGAACTACAAAGACAACATTCATACAATATTGTACACCTATAATCAAGAGAACTACAAAGAAAACATTCATACAATAGTGTACACCTTTAATCAAGAGAACTACAAAGACAACATTCATACAATATTGTACACCTATAATCAAGAGAACTACAAAGACAACATTCATACAATATTGTACACCTATAATCAAGAGAACTACAAAGAAAACATTCATACAATATTGTACACCTATAATCAAGAGAACTACAAAGACAACATTCATACAATATTGTACACCTATAATCAAGTGAACTACAAAGGCAACATGCATACAATATTGTACACCTATAATCAAGAGAACTACAAAGACAACATTCATACAATATTGTACACCTATGATCAAGAGAACTACAAAGACAACATTAATACAATATTGTACACCTATAATCAAGAGAACTACAAAGAAAATATTCATACAATATTGTACACCTATAATCAAGAGAACTACAAAGACAACATTCATACAATGTTGTACACCTATAATCAAGAGAACTACAAAGACAGCATTCATACAATATTATACACCTATAATCAAGAGAACTACAAAGACAGCATTCATACAATATTGTTCACCTTTAATCAAGAGAACTACAAAGACAACATTCATACAATATTGTACACCTATAATCAAGTGAACTACAAAGACAACATTCATACAATATTGTACACCTATAATCAAGAGAACTACAAAGACAACATTCATACAATATTGTACACCTTTAATCAAGAGAACTACAAAGACAACATTCATACAATATTGTACACCTATTATCAAGTGAACTACAAAGACAACATTCATACAATATTGTACACCTATAATCAAGTGAACTACAAAGACAACATTCATACAATATTGTACACCTATAATCAAGAGAACTACACAGACAACATTCATACAATATTGTACACCTTTAATCAAGAGAACTACAAAGACAACATTCATACAATATTGTACACCTATAATCAAGAGAACTACACAGACAACATTCATACAATATTGTACACCTATTAACAAGTGAACTACAAAGACAACATTCATACAATATTGTACACCTATAATCAAGTGAACTACAAAGACAACATTCATACAATATTGTACACCTATAATCAAGAGAACTACGCAGACAACATTCATACAATATTGTACACCTATTAACAAGTGAACTACAAAGACAACATTCATACAATATTGTACACCTATTATCAAGAGAACAACAAAGACAACATTCATACAATATTGTACACCTATAATCAAGAGAACTACACAGACAACATTCATACAATAGTGTACACCTTTAATCAAGAGAACTACAAAGACAACATTCATACAATATTGTACACCTATAATCAAGAGAACTACAAAGACAACATTCATACAATATTGTACACCTATAATCAAGAGAACTACAAAGAAAACATTCATACAATATTGTACACCTATAATCAAGTGAACTACAAAGGCAACATTCATACAATATTGTACACCTATAATCAAGAGAACTACAAAGACAACATTCATACAATATTGTACACCTTTAATCAAGAGAACTACAAAGACAACATTCATACAATATTGTATACCTATGATCAAGAGAACTACAAAGACAACATTCATACAATATTGTACACCTATAATCAAGAGAACTACAAAGACAACATTCATACAATATTGTACACCTATGATCAAGAGAACTACAAAGACAACATTCATACAATATTGTACACCTATAATCAAGAGAACTACAAAGACAACATTCATACAATATTATACACCTATAATCAAGAGAACTACAAAGACAACATTCATACAATATTGTACACCTATAATCAAGAGAACTACAAAGACAACATTCATACAATATTGTACACCTATAATCAAGAGAACTACACAGACAACATTCATACAATATTGTACACCTATTATCAAGTGAACTACAAAAACAACATTCATACAATATTGTACACCTATAATCAAGAGAACAACAAAGACAACATTCATACAATATTGTACACCTATAATCAAGAGAACTACACAGAAAACATTCATACAATATTGTACACCTATAATCAAGAGAACTAGATAGACAACATTCATACAATATTATACACCTTTTATCAAGAGAACTACAAAGACAACATTCATACAATATTGTACACCTATAATCAAGAGAACTACAGACAACATTCATACAATATTGTACACCTATAATCAAGAGAACTACAAAGACAACATTCATACAATATTGTACACCTATTATCAAGAGAACTACAAATACAACATTCATACAATATTGTACACCTATAATCAAGAGAACAACAAAGACAAAATGCATACAATATTGTACACCTATAATCAAGAGAACTACAAAGACAACATTCATACAATATTATACACCTATAATCAAGAGAACTACAAAGACAACATTCATACAATATTATACACCTATAATCAAGAGAACTACAAATACAACATTCATACAATATTGTACACCTATAATCAAGAGAACTACAAAGACAACATTCATACAATATTGTACACCTATAATCAAGAGAACAACAAAGACAACATTCATACAATATTGTACACCTATAATCAAGAGAACTACAAAGACAACATTCATACAATATTGTACACCTATAATCAAGAGAACAACAAAGACAACATTCATACAATATTATACACCTATAATCAAGAGAACTACAAAGACAACATTCATACAATATTATACACCTATAATCAAGAGAACTACAAAGACAACATTCATACAATATTATACACCTATAATCAAGAGAACTACAAAGACAACATTCATACAATATTGTACACCTATATTCAAGAGAACTACAAAGACAACGTTCATACAATATTGTACACCTATAATCAAGAGAACTACAAAGACAACATTCATACAATATTGTACACCTATAATCAAGAGAACAACAAAGACAACATTCATACAATATTGTACACCTATAATCAAGAGAACTACAAAGAAAACATTCATACAATATTGTACACCTATAATCAAGAGAACTACACAGACAACATTCATTCAATATTGTACACCTATTATCAAGTGAACTACAAAAACAACATTCATACAATATTGTACACCTATAATCAAGAGATCAACAAAGACAACATTCATACAATATTGTACACCTATAATCAAGAGAACTACACAGACAACATTCATACAATATTGTACACCTATAATCAAGAGAACTAGATAGACAACATTCATACAATATTATACACCTTTAATCAAGAGAACTACAAAGACAACATTCATACAATATTGTACACCTATAATCAAGAGAACTACAGACAACATTCATACAATATTGTACACCTATAATCAAGAGAACTACAAAGACAACATTCATACAATATTGTACACCTATAATCAAGAGAACTACAAATACAACATTCATACAATATTGTGTACACCTATAATCAAGAGAACAACAAAGACAAAATGCATACAATATTGTACACCTATAATCAAGAGAACTACAAAGACAACATTCATACAATATTATACACCTATAATCAAGAGAACTACAAAGACAACATTCATACAATATTATACACCTATAATCAAGAGAACTACAAAGAAAACATTCATACAATATTGTATACCTATGATCAAGAGAACTACAAAGACAACATTCATACAATATTGTACACCTATAATCAAGAGAACTACAAAGACAACATTCATACAATATTGTACACCTATGATCAAGAGAACTACAAAGACAACATTCATACAATATTGTACACCTATAATCAAGAGAACTACAAAGACAACATTCATACAATATTATACACCTATAATCAAGAGAACTACAAAGACAACATTCATACAATATTGTACACCTATAATCAAGAGAACTACAAAGACAACATTCATACAATATTGTACACCTATAATCAAGAGAACTACACAGACAACATTCATACAATATTGTACACCTATTATCAAGTGAACTACAAAAACAACATTCATACAATATTGTACACCTATAATCAAGAGAACAACAAAGACAACATTCATACAATATTGTACACCTATAATCAAGAGAACTACACAGACAACATTCATACAATATTGTACACCTATAATCAAGAGAACTAGATAGACAACATTCATACAATATTATACACCTTTAATCAAGAGAACTACAAAGACAACATTCATACAATATTGTACACCTTTAATCAAGAGAACTACAGACAACATTCATACAATATTGTACACCTATAATCAAGAGAACTACAAAGACAACATTCATACAATATTGTACACCTATAATCAAGAGAACTACAAATACAACATTCATACAATATTGTACACCTATAATCAAGAGAACAACAAAGACAAAATGCATACAATATTGTACACCTATAATCAAGAGAACTACAAAGACAACATTCATACAATATTATACACCTATAATCAAGAGAACTACAAAGACAACATTCATACAATATTATACACCTATAATCAAGAGAACTACAAATACAACATTCATACAATATTGTACACCTATAATCAAGAGAACTACAAAGACAACATTCATACAATATTGTACACCTATAATCAAGAGAACAACAAAGACAACATTCATACAATATTGTACACCTATAATCAAGAGAACTACAAAGACAACATTCATACAATATTGTACACCTATAATCAAGAGAACAACAAAGACAACATTCATACAATATTGTACATCTATAATCAAGAGAACTACAAAGACAACATTCATACAATATTATACACCTATAATCAAGAGAACTACAAAGACAACATTCATACAATATTATACACCTATAATCAAGAGAACTACAAAGACAACATTCATACAATATTATACACCTATAATCAAGAGAACTACAAATACAACATTCATACAATATTGTACACCTATAACCAAGAGAACTACAAAGACAACATTCATACAATATTGTACACCTATATTCAAGAGAACTACAAAGACAACGTTCATACAATATTGTACACCTATAATCAAGAGAACTACAAAGACAACATTCATACAATATTGTACACCTATAATCAAGAGAACAACAAAGACAGCATGCATACAATATTGTACACCTATAATCAAGAGAACTACAAAGAAAACATTCATACAATATTGTACACCTATAATCAAGAGAACTACACAGACAACATTCATTCAATATTGTACACCTATTATCAAGTGAACTACAAAAACAACATTCATACAATATTGTACACCTATGATCAAGAGAACAACAAAGACAACATTCATACAATATTGTACACCTATAATCAAGAGAACTACACAGACAACATTCATACAATATTGTACACCTATTATCAAGAGAACTAGATAGACAACATTCATACAATATTATACACCTTTAATCAAGAGAACTACAAAGACAACATTCATACAATATTGTACACCTATAATCAAGAGAACTACAGACAACATTCATACAATATTGTACACCTATAATCAAGAGAACTACAAAGACAACATTCATACAATATTGTACACCTATAATCAAGAGAACTACAAATACAACATTCATACAATATTGTGTACACCTATAATCAAGAGAACAACAAAGACAAAATGCATACAATATTGTACACCTATAATCAAGAGAACTACAAAGACAACATTCATACAATATTATACACCTATAATCAAGAGAACTACAAAGACAACATTCATACAATATTATACACCTATAATCAAGAGAACTACAAATACAACATTCATACAATATTGTACACCTATAATCAAGAGAACTACAAAGACAACATTCATACAATATTGTACACCTATAATCAAGAGAACAACAAAGACAACATTCATACAATATTGTACACCTATAATCAAGAGAACTACAAAGACAACATTCATACAATATTGTACACCTATAATCAAGAGAACAACAAAGACAACATTCATACAATATTGTACATCTATAATCAAGAGAACTACAAAGACAACATTCATACAATATTATACACCTATAATCAAGAGAACTACAAAGACAACATTCATACAATATTATACACCTATAATCAAGAGAACTACAAAGACAACATTCATACAATATTATACACCTATAATCAAGAGAACTACAAATACAACATTCATACAATATTGTACACCTATATTCAAGAGAACTACAAAGACAACGTTCATACAATATTGTACACCTATAATCAAGAGAACTACAAAGACAACATTCATACAATATTGTATACCTATAATCAAGAGAACAACAAAGACAACATTCATACAATATTGTACACCTATAATCAAGAGAACTACAAAGACAACATTCATACAATATTGTACACCTATAATCAAGAGAATTACAAAGACAACATTCATACAATATTATACACCTATAATCAAGAGAACTACAAATACAACATTCATACAATATTGTACACCTATAATCAAGAGAACTATAAAGACAACATTCATACAATATTGTATACCTTTAATCAAGAGAACTACAAAGACAACATTCATACAATATTGTACACCTATCATCAAGGGAACTACAAAGACAGCATTCATACAATATTGTACACCTATAATCAAGAGAACTACAAATACAACATTCATACAATATTGCACACCTTTAATCAAGAGAACTACAAAGACAACATTCATACAATATTGTACACCTATAATCAAGAGAACTACAAAGACAACATTCATACAATATTGTACACCTATGATCAAGAGAACTACACAGACAACATTCATACAATATTGTACACCTATAATCAAGTGAACTACAATGACAACATTCATACAATATTGTACACCTATAATCAAGAGAACTACAAAGACAACATTCAAACAATATTGTACACCTATAATCAAGAGAACTACAAAGACAACATTCATACAATAGTGTACACCTTTAATCAAGAGAACTACAAAGACAACATTCATACAATATTGTACACCTTTAATCAAGAGAACTACAAAGACAACATTCATACACTATTGTACACCTATAATTAAGTGAACTACAAAGACAACATTCATACAATATTGTACACCTATAATCAAGAGAACTACAAAGACAACATTCATACAATATTGTACACCTTTAATCAAGAGAACTACAAAGACAACATTCATACAATATTGTATACCTATAATCAAGAGAACTACAAAGACAACATGCATACAATATTGTACACCTATTATCAAGAGAACTACAAAGACAACATTCATACAATATTGTACACCTATAATCAAGAGAACTACAAAGACAACATTCATACAATATTGTACACCTATAATCAAGAGAACTACAAAGACAACATTCATACAATATTGTACACCTATAATCAAGAGAACTACAAAGACAACATTCATACAATATTGTACACCTTTAATCAAGAGAACTACAAAGACAACATTCATACAATATTGTACACCTATAATCAAGAGAACTACAAATACAACATTCATACAATATTGTACACCTTTAATCAAGAGAACTACAAAGACAACATTCATACAATATTGTACACCTATAATCAAGAGAACTACAAAGACAACATTCATACACTATTGTACACCTATCATCAAGAGAACTACAAAGACAACATTCATACAATATTGTACACCTATAATCAAGAGAACTACAAAGAAAACATTCATACAATATTGTACACCTATTATCAAGAGAACTACAAAGACAACATTCTTACAATATTGTACACCTATAATCAAGAGAACTACAAAGACAGCATTCATACAATATTATACACCTATAATCAAGAGAACTACAAAGACAGCATTCATACAATATTGTACACCTTTAATCAAGAGAACTACAAAGACAACATTCATACAATATTGTACACCTATAATCAAGTGAACTACAAAGACAACATTCATACAATATTGTACACCTATAATCAAGAGAACTACAAAGACAACATTCATACAATATTGTACACCTTTAATCAAGAGAACTACAAAGACAACATTCATACAATATTGTATACCTATGATCAAGAGAACTACAAAGACAACATTCATACAATATTGTACACCTATAATCAAGAGAACTACAAAGACAACATTCATACAATATTGTACACCTATAATCAAGAGAACTACAAAGACAACATTCATACAATATTGTACACCTATAATCAAGAGAACTACAAAGACAACATTCATACAATATTGTACACCTATAATCAAGAGAACTACAAAGACAACATTCATGCAATATTGTACACCTATAATCAAGAGAACTACAAAGACAACATTCATACAATATTGTACACCTATAATCAAGAGAACTACAAATACAACATTCATACAATATTGCACACCTTTAATCAAGAGAACTACAAAGACAACATTCATACAATATTGTACACCTATAATCAAGAAAACTACAAAGACAACATTCATACACTATTGTACACCTATAATCAAGAGAACTACAAAGAAAACATTCATACAATATTTTACACCTATATTCAAGAGAACTACAAATACAACATTCAAACAATATTGTACACCTTTAATCAAGAGAACTACAAAGACAACATTCATACAATATTGTACACCTATAATCAAGAGAACTACAAAGACAACATTCATACAATATTGTACACCTTTAATCAAGAGAACTACAAAGACAACATTCATACAATATTGTACACCTATAATCAAGAGAACTACAAAGAAAACATTCATACAATATTGTACACCTATAATCAAGAGAACAACAAAGACAACATTCATTCAATATTGTACACCTATAATCAAGAGAACTACAAAGACAGCATTCATACAATATTATACACCTATAATCAAGAGAACTACAAAGACAGCATTCATACAATATTGTACACCTTTAATCAAGAGAACTACAAAGACAACATTCATACAATATTGTACACCTATAATCAAGTGAACTACAAAGACAACATTCATACAATATTGTACACCTATAATCAAGTGAACTACAAAGACAACATTCATACAATATTGTACACCTATTATCAAGAGAACTACAAAGACAACATTCATACAATATTGTACACCTTTAATCAAGAGAACTACAAAGACAACATTCATACAATATTGTATACCTATTATCAAGAGAACTACAAAGACAACATTCATACAATATTGTACACCTATAATCAAGAGAACTACAAAGACAACATTCATACAATATTGTACACCTATAATCAAGAGAACTACAAAGACAACATTCATACAATATTGTACACCTATAATCAAGAGAACTACAAAGACAACATTCATACAATATTGTACACCTATAATCAAGAGAACTACAAAGACAACATTCATACAATATTGTACACCTATAATCAAGAGAACTACAAAGACAACATTCATACAATATTGTACACCTATAATCAAGAGAACTACAAATACAACATTCATACAATATTGTACACCTTTAATCAAGAGAACTACAAAGGCAACATTCATACAATATTGTACACCTATAATCAAGAGAACTACAAAGACAACATTCATACACTATTGTACACCTATCATCAAGAGAACTACAAAGACAACATTCATACAATATTGTACACCTATAATCAAGAGAACTACAAAGAAAACATTCATACAATATTGTACACCTATAATCAAGAGAACTACAAAGACAACATTCTTACAATATTGTACACCTATAATCAAGAGAACTACAAAGACAGCATTCATACAATATTATACACCTATAATCAAGAGAACTACAAAGACAGCATTCATACAATATTGTACACCTTTAATCAAGAGAACTACAAAGACAACATTCATACAATATTGTACACCTATAATCAAGTGAACTACAAAGACAACATTCATACAATATTGTACACCTATAATCAAGAGAACTACAAAGACAACATTCATACAATATTGTACACCTTTAATCAAGAGAACTACAAAGACAACATTCATACAATATTGTATACCTATAATCAAGAGAACTACAAAGACAACATTCATACAATATTGTACACCTATAATCAAGAGAACTACAAAGACAACATTCATACAATATTGTACACCTATAATCAAGAGAACTACAAAGATAACATTCATACAATATTGTACACCTATAATCAAGAGAACTACAAAGACAACATTCATACAATATTGTAAACCTATAATCAAGAGAACTACAAAGACAACATTCATGCAATATTGTACACCTATAATCAAGAGAACTACAAAGACAACATTCATACAATATTGTACACCTATAATCAAGAGAACTACAAATACAACATTCATACAATATTGCACACCTTTAATCAAGAGAACTACAAAGACAACATTCATACAATATTGTACACCTATAATCAAGAAAACTACAAAGACAACATTCATACACTATTGTACACCTATAATCAAGAGAACTACAAAGAAAACATTCATACAATATTTTACACCTATAATCAAGAGAACTACAAATACAACATTCAAACAATATTGTACATCTTTAATCAAGAGAACTACAAAGACAACATTCATACAATATTGTACACCTATAATCAAGAGAACTACAAAGACAACATTCATAAAATATTGTACACCTTTAATCAAGAGAACTACAAAGACAACATTCATACAATATTGTACACCTATAATCAAGAGAACTACAAAGAAAACATTCATACAATATTGTACACCTATAATCAAGAGAACTACAAAGACAACATTCATACAATATTGTACACCTATAATCAAGAGAACTACAAAGACAGCATTCATACAATATTATACACCTATAATCAAGAGAACTACAAAGACAGCATTCATACAATATTGTACACCTTTAATCAAGAGAACTACAAAGACAACATTCATACAATATTGTACACCTATAATCAAGTGAACTACAAAGACAACATTCATACAATATTGTACACCTATAATCAAGAGAACTACAAAGACAACATTCATAGAATATTGTACACCTTTAATCAAGAGAACTACAAAGACAACATTCATACAATATTGTACACCTATAATCAAGAGAACTACAAATACAACATTCATACAATATTGTACACCTTTAATCAAGAGAACTACAAAGACAACATTCATACAATATTGTACACCTATAATCAAGAGAACTACAAAGACAACATTCATACACTATTGTACACCTATCATCAAGAGAACTACAAAGACAACATTCATACAATATTGTACACCTATAATCAAGAGAACTACAAAGAAAACATTCATACAATATTGTACACCTATTATCAAGAGAACTACAAAGACAACATTCTTACAATATTGTACACCTATAATCAAGAGAACTACAAAGACAGCATTCATACAATATTATACACCTATAATCAAGAGAACTACAAAGACAGCATTCATACAATATTGTACACCTTTAATCAAGAGAACTACAAAGACAACATTCATACAATATTGTACACCTATAATCAAGTGAACTACAAAGACAACATTCATACAATATTGTACACCTATAATCAAGAGAACTACAAAGACAACATTCATACAATATTGTACACCTTTAATCAAGAGAACTACAAAGACAACATTCATACAATATTGTATACCTATGATCAAGAGAACTACAAAGACAACATTCATACAATATTGTACACCTATAATCAAGAGAACTACAAAGACAACATTCATACAATATTGTACACCTATAATCAAGAGAACTACAAAGACAACATTCATACAATATTGTACACCTATAATCAAGAGAACTACAAAGACAACATTCATACAATATTGTACACCTATAATCAAGAGAACTACAAAGACAACATTCATGCAATATTGTACACCTATAATCAAGAGAACTACAAAGACAACATTCATACAATATTGTACACCTATAATCAAGAGAACTACAAATACAACATTCATACAATATTGCACACCTTTAATCAAGAGAACTACAAAGACAACATTCATACAATATTGTACACCTATAATCAAGAGAACTACAAAGACAACATTCATACAATATTGTACACCTATAATCAAGAGAACTACAAAGACAACATTCATACAATATTGTACACCTATAATCAAGAGAACTACAAAGACAACATTCATACAATATTGTACACCTATAATCAAGAGAACTACAAAGACAACATTCATACAATATTGTACACCTATAATCAAGAGAACTACAAAGACAACATTCATGCAATATTGTACACCTATAATCAAGAGAACTACAAAGACAACATTCATACAATATTGTACACCTATAATCAAGAGAACTACAAATACAACATTCATACAATATTGCACACCTTTAATCAAGAGAACTACAAAGACAACATTCATACAATATTGTACACCTATAATCAAGAAAACTACAAAGACAACATTCATACACTATTGTACACCTATAATCAAGAGAACTACAAAGAAAACATTCATACAATATTTTACACCTATATTCAAGAGAACTACAAATACAACATTCAAACAATATTGTACACCTTTAATCAAGAGAACTACAAAGACAACATTCATACAATATTGTACACCTATAATCAAGAGAACTACAAAGACAACATTCATACAATATTGTACACCTTTAATCAAGAGAACTACAAAGACAACATTCATACAATATTGTACACCTATAATCAAGAGAACTACAAAGAAAACATTCATACAATATTGTACACCTATAATCAAGAGAACAACAAAGACAACATTCATTCAATATTGTACACCTATAATCAAGAGAACTACAAAGACAGCATTCATACAATATTATACACCTATAATCAAGAGAACTACAAAGACAGCATTCATACAATATTGTACACCTTTAATCAAGAGAACTACAAAGACAACATTCATACAATATTGTACACCTATAATCAAGTGAACTACAAAGACAACATTCATACAATATTGTACACCTATAATCAAGTGAACTACAAAGACAACATTCATACAATATTGTACACCTATTATCAAGAGAACTACAAAGACAACATTCATACAATATTGTACACCTTTAATCAAGAGAACTACAAAGACAACATTCATACAATATTGTATACCTATTATCAAGAGAACTACAAAGACAACATTCATACAATATTGTACACCTATAATCAAGAGAACTACAAAGACAACATTCATACAATATTGTACACCTATAATCAAGAGAACTACAAAGACAACATTCATACAATATTGTACACCTATAATCAAGAGAACTACAAAGACAACATTCATACAATATTGTACACCTATAATCAAGAGAACTACAAAGACAACATTCATACAATATTGTACACCTATAATCAAGAGAACTACAAAGACAACATTCATACAATATTGTACACCTATAATCAAGAGAACTACAAATACAACATTCATACAATATTGTACACCTTTAATCAAGAGAACTACAAAGGCAACATTCATACAATATTGTACACCTATAATCAAGAGAACTACAAAGACAACATTCATACACTATTGTACACCTATCATCAAGAGAACTACAAAGACAACATTCATACAATATTGTACACCTATAATCAAGAGAACTACAAAGAAAACATTCATACAATATTGTACACCTATAATCAAGAGAACTACAAAGACAACATTCTTACAATATTGTACACCTATAATCAAGAGAACTACAAAGACAGCATTCATACAATATTATACACCTATAATCAAGAGAACTACAAAGACAGCATTCATACAATATTGTACACCTTTAATCAAGAGAACTACAAAGACAACATTCATACAATATTGTACACCTATAATCAAGTGAACTACAAAGACAACATTCATACAATATTGTACACCTATAATCAAGAGAACTACAAAGACAACATTCATACAATATTGTACACCTTTAATCAAGAGAACTACAAAGACAACATTCATACAATATTGTATACCTATAATCAAGAGAACTACAAAGACAACATTCATACAATATTGTACACCTATAATCAAGAGAACTACAAAGACAACATTCATACAATATTGTACACCTATAATCAAGAGAACTACAAAGATAACATTCATACAATATTGTACACCTATAATCAAGAGAACTACAAAGACAACATTCATACAATATTGTAAACCTATAATCAAGAGAACTACAAAGACAACATTCATGCAATATTGTACACCTATAATCAAGAGAACTACAAAGACAACATTCATACAATATTGTACACCTATAATCAAGAGAACTACAAATACAACATTCATACAATATTGCACACCTTTAATCAAGAGAACTACAAAGACAACATTCATACAATATTGTACACCTATAATCAAGAAAACTACAAAGACAACATTCATACACTATTGTACACCTATAATCAAGAGAACTACAAAGAAAACATTCATACAATATTTTACACCTATAATCAAGAGAACTACAAATACAACATTCAAACAATATTGTACATCTTTAATCAAGAGAACTACAAAGACAACATTCATACAATATTGTACACCTATAATCAAGAGAACTACAAAGACAACATTCATAAAATATTGTACACCTTTAATCAAGAGAACTACAAAGACAACATTCATACAATATTGTACACCTATAATCAAGAGAACTACAAAGAAAACATTCATACAATATTGTACACCTATAATCAAGAGAACTACAAAGACAACATTCATACAATATTGTACACCTATAATCAAGAGAACTACAAAGACAGCATTCATACAATATTATACACCTATAATCAAGAGAACTACAAAGACAGCATTCATACAATATTGTACACCTTTAATCAAGAGAACTACAAAGACAACATTCATACAATATTGTACACCTATAATCAAGTGAACTACAAAGACAACATTCATACAATATTGTACACCTATAATCAAGAGAACTACAAAGACAACATTCATAGAATATTGTACACCTTTAATCAAGAGAACTACAAAGACAACATTCATACAATATTGTACACCTATAATCAAGAGAACTACAAATACAACATTCATACAATATTGTACACCTTTAATCAAGAGAACTACAAAGACAACATTCATACAATATTGTACACCTATAATCAAGAGAACTACAAAGACAACATTCATACACTATTGTACACCTATCATCAAGAGAACTACAAAGACAACATTCATACAATATTGTACACCTATAATCAAGAGAACTACAAAGAAAACATTCATACAATATTGTACACCTATTATCAAGAGAACTACAAAGACAACATTCTTACAATATTGTACACCTATAATCAAGAGAACTACAAAGACAGCATTCATACAATATTATACACCTATAATCAAGAGAACTACAAAGACAGCATTCATACAATATTGTACACCTTTAATCAAGAGAACTACAAAGACAACATTCATACAATATTGTACACCTATAATCAAGTGAACTACAAAGACAACATTCATACAATATTGTACACCTATAATCAAGAGAACTACAAAGACAACATTCATACAATATTGTACACCTTTAATCAAGAGAACTACAAAGACAACATTCATACAATATTGTATACCTATGATCAAGAGAACTACAAAGACAACATTCATACAATATTGTACACCTATAATCAAGAGAACTACAAAGACAACATTCATACAATATTGTACACCTATAATCAAGAGAACTACAAAGACAACATTCATACAATATTGTACACCTATAATCAAGAGAACTACAAAGACAACATTCATACAATATTGTACACCTATAATCAAGAGAACTACAAAGACAACATTCATGCAATATTGTACACCTATAATCAAGAGAACTACAAAGACAACATTCATACAATATTGTACACCTATAATCAAGAGAACTACAAATACAACATTCATACAATATTGCACACCTTTAATCAAGAGAACTACAAAGACAACATTCATACAATATTGTACACCTATAATCAAGAAAACTACAAAGACAACATTCATACACTATTGTACACCTATAATCAAGAGAACTACAAAGAAAACATTCATACAATATTTTACACCTATATTCAAGAGAACTACAAATACAACATTCAAACAATATTGTACACCTTTAATCAAGAGAACTACAAAGACAACATTCATACAATATTGTACACCTATAATCAAGAGAACTACAAAGACAACATTCATACAATATTGTACACCTTTAATCAAGAGAACTACAAAGACAACATTCATACAATATTGTACACCTATAATCAAGAGAACTACAAAGAAAACATTCATACAATATTGTACACCTATAATCAAGAGAACAACAAAGACAACATTCATTCAATATTGTACACCTATAATCAAGAGAACTACAAAGACAGCATTCATACAATATTATACACCTATAATCAAGAGAACTACAAAGACAGCATTCATACAATATTGTACACCTTTAATCAAGAGAACTACAAAGACAACATTCATACAATATTGTACACCTATAATCAAGTGAACTACAAAGACAACATTCATACAATATTGTACACCTATAATCAAGTGAACTACAAAGACAACATTCATACAATATTGTACACCTATTATCAAGAGAACTACAAAGACAACATTCATACAATATTGTACACCTTTAATCAAGAGAACTACAAAGACAACATTCATACAATATTGTATACCTATTATCAAGAGAACTACAAAGACAACATTCATACAATATTGTACACCTATAATCAAGAGAACTACAAAGACAACATTCATACAATATTGTACACCTATAATCAAGAGAACTACAAAGACAACATTCATACAATATTGTACACCTATAATCAAGAGAACTACAAAGACAACATTCATACAATATTGTACACCTATAATCAAGAGAACTACAAAGACAACATTCATACAATATTGTACACCTATAATCAAGAGAACTACAAAGACAACATTCATACAATATTGTACACCTATAATCAAGAGAACTACAAATACAACATTCATACAATATTGTACACCTTTAATCAAGAGAACTACAAAGGCAACATTCATACAATATTGTACACCTATAATCAAGAGAACTACAAAGACAACATTCATACACTATTGTACACCTATCATCAAGAGAACTACAAAGACAACATTCATACAATATTGTACACCTATAATCAAGAGAACTACAAAGAAAACATTCATACAATATTGTACACCTATAATCAAGAGAACTACAAAGACAACATTCTTACAATATTGTACACCTATAATCAAGAGAACTACAAAGACAGCATTCATACAATATTATACACCTATAATCAAGAGAACTACAAAGACAGCATTCATACAATATTGTACACCTTTAATCAAGAGAACTACAAAGACAACATTCATACAATATTGTACACCTATAATCAAGTGAACTACAAAGACAACATTCATACAATATTGTACACCTATAATCAAGAGAACTACAAAGACAACATTCATACAATATTGTACACCTTTAATCAAGAGAACTACAAAGACAACATTCATACAATATTGTATACCTATAATCAAGAGAACTACAAAGACAACATTCATACAATATTGTACACCTATAATCAAGAGAACTACAAAGACAACATTCATACAATATTGTACACCTATAATCAAGAGAACTACAAAGATAACATTCATACAATATTGTACACCTATAATCAAGAGAACTACAAAGACAACATTCATACAATATTGTAAACCTATAATCAAGAGAACTACAAAGACAACATTCATGCAATATTGTACACCTATAATCAAGAGAACTACAAAGACAACATTCATACAATATTGTACACCTATAATCAAGAGAACTACAAATACAACATTCATACAATATTGCACACCTTTAATCAAGAGAACTACAAAGACAACATTCATACAATATTGTACACCTATAATCAAGAAAACTACAAAGACAACATTCATACACTATTGTACACCTATAATCAAGAGAACTACAAAGAAAACATTCATACAATATTTTACACCTATAATCAAGAGAACTACAAATACAACATTCAAACAATATTGTACACCTTTAATCAAGAGAACTACAAAGACAACATTCATACAATATTGTACACCTATAATCAAGAGAACTACAAAGACAACATTCATAAAATATTGTACACCTTTAATCAAGAGAACTACAAAGACAACATTCATACAATATTGTACACCTATAATCAAGAGAACTACAAAGAAAACATTCATACAATATTGTACACCTATAATCAAGAGAACTACAAAGACAACATTCATACAATATTGTACACCTATAATCAAGAGAACTACAAAGACAGCATTCATACAATATTATACACCTATAATCAAGAGAACTACAAAGACAGCATTCATACAATATTGTACACCTTTAATCAAGAGAACTACAAAGACAACATTCATACAATATTGTACACCTATAATCAAGTGAACTACAAAGACAACATTCATACAATATTGTACACCTATAATCAAGAGAACTACAAAGACAACATTCATAGAATATTGTACACCTTTAATCAAGAGAACTACAAAGACAACATTCATACAATATTGTACACCTATAATCAAGAGAACTACAAAGACAACATTCATACAATATTGTACACCTATAATCAAGAGAACTACAAAGACAACATTCATACAATATTGTACACCTATAATCAAGAGAACTACAAAGACAACATTCATACAATATTGTACATCTATAATCAAGAGAACTACAAAGACAACATTCATGCAATATTGTACACCTATAATCAAGAGATCTACAAAGACAACATTCATACAATATTTTACACCTATAATCAAGAGAACTACAAATACAACATTCATACAATATTGCACACCTTTAATCAAGAGAACTACAAAGACAACATTCATACAATATTGTACACCTATAATCAAGAAAACTACAAAGACAACATTCATACACTATTGTACACCTATAATCAAGAGAACTACAAAGAAAACATTCATACAATATTTTACACCTATAATCAAGAGAACTACAAATACAACATTCAAACAATATTGTACACCTTTAATCAAGAGAACTACAAAGACAACATTCATACAATATTGTACACCTATAATCAAAAGAACTACAAAGACAACATTCATAAAATATTGTACACCTTTAATCAAGAGAACTACAAAGACAACATTCATACAATATTGTACACCTATAATCAAGAGAACTACAAAGAAAACATTTATACAATATTGTACACCTATAATCAAGAGAACTACAAAGACAACATTCATACAATATTGTACACCTATAATCAAGAGAACTACAAAGACAGCATTCATACAATATTATACACCTATAATCAAGAGAACTACAAAGACAGCATTCATACAATATTGTACACCTTTAATCAAGAGAACTACAAAGACAACATTCATACAATATTGTACACCTATAATCAAGTGAACTACAAAGACAACATTCATACAATATTGTACACCTATAATCAAGAGAACTACAAAGACAACATTCATACAATATTGTACACCTTTAATCAAGAGAACTACAAAGACAACATTCATACAATATTGTACACCTATTATCAAGTGAACTACAAAGACAACATTCATACAATATTGTACACCTATAATCAAGTGAACTACAAAGACAACATTCATACAATATTGTACACCTATAATCAAGAGAACTACACAGACAAAATTCATACAATATTGTACACCTTTAATCAAGAGAATTACAAAGACAACATTCATACAATATTGTACACCTATTAACAAGTGAACTACAAAGACAACATTCATACAATATTGTACACCTATAATCAAGAGAACTACAAAGACAACATTCATACAATATTGTATACCTATAATCAAGAGAACTACAAAGACAACATTCATACAATATTGTACACCTATAATCAAGAGAACTACACAGACAACATTCATACAATATTGTACACCTATTAACAAGTGAACTACAAAGACAACATTCATACAATATTGTACACCTATAATCAAGAGAACAACAAAGACAACATTCATACAATATTGTACACCTATAATCAAGAGAACTACACAGACAACATTCATACAATATTGTACACCTATAATCAAGAGAACTACAAATACAACATTCAAACAATATTGTACACCTTTAATCCAGAGAACTACAAAGACAACATTCATACAATATTGTACACCTATAATCAAGAGAACTACAAAGAAAACATTCATACAATAGTGTACACCTTTAATCAAGAGAACTACAAAGACAACATTCATACAATATTGTACACCTATAATCAAGCGAACTACAAAGACAACATTCATACAATATTGTACACCTATAATCAAGAGAACTACAAAGAAAACATTCATACAATATTGTACACCTATAATCAAGAGAACTACAAAGACAACATTCATACAATATTGTACACCTATAATCAAGAGAACTACAAAGACAACATTCATACAATATTGTACACCTATAATCAAGAGAACTACACAGACAACATTCATACAATATTGTACACCTTTAATCAAGAGAACTACAAAGACAACATTCATACAATATTGTACACCTATAATCAAGAGAACTACACAGACAACATTCATACAATATTGTACACCTATTAACAAGTGAACTACAAAGACAACATTCATACAATATTGTACACCTATTAACAAGTGAACTACAAAGACAACATTCATACAATATTGTACACCTATAATCAAGTGAACAACAAAGACAACATTCATACAATATTGTACACCTATAATCAAGAGAACTACACAGACAACATTCATACAATATTGTACACCTATAATCAAGAGAACTACAAATACAACATTCAAACAATATTGTACACCTTTAATCAAGAGAACTACAAAGACAACATTCATACAATATTGTACACCTATAATCAAGAGAACTACAAAGAAAACATTCATACAATAGTGTACACCTTTAATCAAGAGAACTACAAAGACAACATTCATACAATATTGTACACCTATAATCAAGAGAACTACAAAGACAACATTCATACAATATTGTACATCTATAATCAAGAGAACTACAAAGAAAACATTCATACAATATTGTACACCTATAATCAAGAGAACTACAAAGACAACATTCATACAATATTGTACACCTATAATCAAGAGAACTACAAAGACAACATTCATACAATATTGTATACCTATGATCAAGAGAACTACAAAGACAACATTCATACAATATTGTACACCTATAATCAAGAGAACTACAAAGAAAACATTCATACAATATTGTACACCTATAATCAAGAGAACTACAAAGACAACATTCATACAATATTATACACCTATAATCAAGAGAACTACAAAGACAGCATTCATACAATAGTGTACACCTTTAATCAAGAGAACTACAAAGACAACATTCATACAATATTGTACACCTATAATCAAGTGAACTACAAAGACAACATTCATACAATATTGTACACCTATAATCAAGAGAACTACAAAGACAACATTCATACAATATTGTACACCTTTAATCAAGAGAACTACAAAGACAACATTCATACAATATTGTATACCTATTATCAAGTGAACTACAAAGACAACATTCATACAATATTGTACACCTATAATCAAGTGAACTACAAAGACAACATTCATACAATATTGTACACCTATAATCAAGAGAACTACACAGACAACATTCATACAATATTGTACACCTTTAATCAAGAGAACTACAAAGACAACATTCATACAATATTGTACACCTATAATCAAGAGAACTACACAGACAACATTCATACAACATTGTACACCTATAATCAAGAGAACTACACAGACAAAATTCATACAATATTGTACACCTTTAATCAAGAGAATTACAAAGACAACATTCATACAATATTGTACACCTATTAACAAGTGAACTACAAAGACAACATTCATACAATATTGTACACCTATAATCAAGAGAACTACAAAGACAACATTCATACAATATTGTACACCTATAATCAAGAGAACTACAAAGACAACATTCATACAATATTGTACACCTATAATCAAGAGAACTACAAAGACAACATTCATACAATATTGTACATCTATAATCAAGAGAACTACAAAGACAACATTCATGCAATATTGTACACCTATAATCAAGAGATCTACAAAGACAACATTCATACAATATTTTACACCTATAATCAAGAGAACTACAAATACAACATTCATACAATATTGCACACCTTTAATCAAGAGAACTACAAAGACAACATTCATACAATATTGTACACCTATAATCAAGAAAACTACAAAGACAACATTCATACACTATTGTACACCTATAATCAAGAGAACTACAAAGAAAACATTCATACAATATTTTACACCTATAATCAAGAGAACTACAAATACAACATTCAAACAATATTGTACACCTTTAATCAAGAGAACTACAAAGACAACATTCATACAATATTGTACACCTATAATCAAAAGAACTACAAAGACAACATTCATAAAATATTGTACACCTTTAATCAAGAGAACTACAAAGACAACATTCATACAATATTGTACACCTATAATCAAGAGAACTACAAAGAAAACATTTATACAATATTGTACACCTATAATCAAGAGAACTACAAAGACAACATTCATACAATATTGTACACCTATAATCAAGAGAACTACAAAGACAGCATTCATACAATATTATACACCTATAATCAAGAGAACTACAAAGACAGCATTCATACAATATTGTACACCTTTAATCAAGAGAACTACAAAGACAACATTCATACAATATTGTACACCTATAATCAAGTGAACTACAAAGACAACATTCATACAATATTGTACACCTATAATCAAGAGAACTACAAAGACAACATTCATACAATATTGTACACCTTTAATCAAGAGAACTACAAAGACAACATTCATACAATATTGTACACCTATTATCAAGTGAACTACAAAGACAACATTCATACAATATTGTACACCTATAATCAAGTGAACTACAAAGACAACATTCATACAATATTGTACACCTATAATCAAGAGAACTACACAGACAAAATTCATACAATATTGTACACCTTTAATCAAGAGAATTACAAAGACAACATTCATACAATATTGTACACCTATTAACAAGTGAACTACAAAGACAACATTCATACAATATTGTACACCTATAATCAAGAGAACTACAAAGACAACATTCATACAATATTGTACACCTATAATCAAGAGAACTACAAAGACAACATTCATACAATATTGTACACCTATAATCAAGAGAACTACACAGACAACATTCATACAATATTGTACACCTATTAACAAGTGAACTACAAAGACAACATTCATACAATATTGTACACCTATAATCAAGAGAACAACAAAGACAACATTCATACAATATTGTACACCTATAATCAAGAGAACTACACAGACAACATTCATACAATATTGTACACCTATAATCAAGAGAACTACAAATACAACATTCAAACAATATTGTACACCTTTAATCCAGAGAACTACAAAGACAACATTCATACAATATTGTACACCTATAATCAAGAGAACTACAAAGAAAACATTCATACAATAGTGTACACCTTTAATCAAGAGAACTACAAAGACAACATTCATACAATATTGTACACCTATAATCAAGCGAACTACAAAGACAACATTCATACAATATTGTACACCTATAATCAAGAGAACTACAAAGAAAACATTCATACAATATTGTACACCTATAATCAAGAGAACTACAAAGACAACATTCATACAATATTGTACACCTATAATCAAGAGAACTACAAAGACAACATTCATACAATATTGTACACCTATAATCAAGAGAACTACACAGACAACATTCATACAATATTGTACACCTTTAATCAAGAGAACTACAAAGACAACATTCATACAATATTGTACACCTATAATCAAGAGAACTACACAGACAACATTCATACAATATTGTACACCTATTAACAAGTGAACTACAAAGACAACATTCATACAATATTGTACACCTATTAACAAGTGAACTACAAAGACAACATTCATACAATATTGTACACCTATAATCAAGTGAACAACAAAGACAACATTCATACAATATTGTACACCTATAATCAAGAGAACTACACAGACAACATTCATACAATATTGTACACCTATAATCAAGAGAACTACAAATACAACATTCAAACAATATTGTACACCTTTAATCAAGAGAACTACAAAGACAACATTCATACAATATTGTACACCTATAATCAAGAGAACTACAAAGAAAACATTCATACAATAGTGTACACCTTTAATCAAGAGAACTACAAAGACAACATTCATACAATATTGTACACCTATAATCAAGAGAACTACAAAGACAACATTCATACAATATTGTACATCTATAATCAAGAGAACTACAAAGAAAACATTCATACAATATTGTACACCTATAATCAAGAGAACTACAAAGACAACATTCATACAATATTGTACACCTATAATCAAGAGAACTACAAAGACAACATTCATACAATATTGTATACCTATGATCAAGAGAACTACAAAGACAACATTCATACAATATTGTACACCTATAATCAAGAGAACTACAAAGAAAACATTCATACAATATTGTACACCTATAATCAAGAGAACTACAAAGACAACATTCATACAATATTATACACCTATAATCAAGAGAACTACAAAGACAGCATTCATACAATAGTGTACACCTTTAATCAAGAGAACTACAAAGACAACATTCATACAATATTGTACACCTATAATCAAGTGAACTACAAAGACAACATTCATACAATATTGTACACCTATAATCAAGAGAACTACAAAGACAACATTCATACAATATTGTACACCTTTAATCAAGAGAACTACAAAGACAACATTCATACAATATTGTATACCTATTATCAAGTGAACTACAAAGACAACATTCATACAATATTGTACACCTATAATCAAGTGAACTACAAAGACAACATTCATACAATATTGTACACCTATAATCAAGAGAACTACACAGACAACATTCATACAATATTGTACACCTTTAATCAAGAGAACTACAAAGACAACATTCATACAATATTGTACACCTATAATCAAGAGAACTACACAGACAACATTCATACAACATTGTACACCTATAATCAAGAGAACTACACAGACAAAATTCATACAATATTGTACACCTTTAATCAAGAGAATTACAAAGACAACATTCATACAATATTGTACACCTATTAACAAGTGAACTACAAAGACAACATTCATACAATATTGTACACCTATAATCAAGAGAACTACAAAGACAACATTCATACAATATTGTACACCTATAATCAAGAGAACTACAAAGACAACATTCATACAATATTGTACACCTATAATCAAGAGAACTACACAGACAACATTCATACAATATTGTACACCTATTAACAAGTGAACTACAAAGACAACATTCATACAATATTGTACACCTATTATCAAGAGAACAACAAAGACAACATTCATACAATATTGTACACCTATAATCAAGAGAACTACACAGACAACATTCATACAATATTGTACACCTATAATCAAGAGAACTACAAATACAACATTCAAACAATATTGTACACCTTTAATCCAGAGAACTACAAAGACAACATTCATACAATATTGTACACCTATAATCAAGAGAACTACAAAGAAAACATTCATACAATAGTGTACACCTTTAATCAAGAGAACTACAAAGACAACATTCATACAATATTGTACACCTATAATCAAGCGAACTACAAAGACAACATTCATACAATATTGTACACCTATAATCAAGAGAACTACAAAGAAAACATTCATACAATATTGTACACCTATAATCAAGAGAACTACAAAGACAACATTCATACAATATTGTACACCTATAATCAAGAGAACTACAAAGACAACATTCATACAATATTGTACACCTATAATCAAGAGAACTACACAGACAACATTCATACAATATTGTACACCTTTAATCAAGAGAACTACAAAGACAACATTCATACAATATTGTACACCTATAATCAAGAGAACTACACAGACAACATTCATACAATATTGTACACCTATTAACAAGTGAACTACAAAGACAACATTCATACAATATTGTACACCTATTAACAAGTGAACTACAAAGACAACATTCATACAATATTGTACACCTATAATCAAGTGAACAACAAAGACAACATTCATACAATATTGTACACCTATAATCAAGAGAACTACACAGACAACATTCATACAATATTGTACACCTATAATCAAGAGAACTACAAATACAACATTCAAACAATATTGTACACCTTTAATCAAGAGAACTACAAAGACAACATTCATACAATATTGTACACCTATAATCAAGAGAACTACAAAGAAAACATTCATACAATAGTGTACCCCTTTAATCAAGAGAACTACAAAGACAACATTCATACAATATTGTACACCTATAATCAAGAGAACTACAAAGACAACATTCATACAATATTGTACATCTATAATCAAGAGAACTACAAAGAAAACATTCATACAATATTGTACACCTATAATCAAGAGAACTACAAAGACAACATTCATACAATATTGTACACCTATAATCAAGAGAACTACAAAGACAACATTCATACAATATTGTATACCTATGATCAAGAGAACTACAAAGACAACATTCATACAATATTGTACACCTATAATCAAGAGAACTACAAAGAAAACATTCATACAATATTGTACACCTATAATCAAGAGAACTACAAAGACAACATTCATACAATATTATACACCTATAATCAAGAGAACTACAAAGACAGCATTCATACAATAGTGTACACCTTTAATCAAGAGAACTACAAAGACAACATTCATACAATATTGTACACCTATAATCAAGTGAACTACAAAGACAACATTCATACAATATTGTACACCTATAATCAAGAGAACTACAAAGACAACATTCATACAATATTGTACACCTTTAATCAAGAGAACTACAAAGACAACATTCATACAATATTGTATACCTATTATCAAGTGAACTACAAAGACAACATTCATACAATATTGTACACCTATAATCAAGTGAACTACAAAGACAACATTCATACAATATTGTACACCTATAATCAAGAGAACTACACAGACAACATTCATACAATATTGTACACCTTTAATCAAGAGAACTACAAAGACAACATTCATACAATATTGTACACCTATAATCAAGAGAACTACACAGACAACATTCATACAACATTGTACACCTATTAGCAAGTGAACTACAAAGACAACATTCATACAATATTGTACACCTATAATCAAGAGAACTACAAAGACAACATTCATACAATATTGTACACCTATAATCAAGAGAACTACACAGACAACATTCATACAATATTGTACACCTATTAACAAGTGAACTACAAAGACAACATTCATACAATATTGTACACCTATAATCAAGAGAACAACAAAGACAACATTCATACAATATTGTACACCTATAATCAAGAGAACTACACAGACAACATTCATACAATATTGTACACCTATAATCAAGAGAACTACAAATACAACATTCAAACAATATTGGACACCTTTAATCAAGAGAACTACAAAGACAATATTCATACAATATTGTACACCTATAATCAAGAGAACTACAAAGAAAACATTCATACAATATTGTACACCTTTAATCAAGAGAACTACAAAGACAACATTCATACAATATTGTACACCTATAATCAAGAGAACTACAAAGACAACATTCAAACAATATTGTACACCTATAAGCAAGAGAACTACAAAGAAAACATTCATACAATATTGTACACCTATAATCAAGAGAACTACAAAGACAACATTCATACAATATTGTACACCTATAATCAAGTGAACTACAAAGGCAACATTCATACAATATTGTACACCTATAATCAAGAGAACTACAAAGACAACATTCATACAATATTGTACACCTTTAATCAAGAGAACTACAAAGACAACATTCATACAATATTGTATACCTATGATCAAGAGAACTACAAAGACAACATTCATACAATATTGTACACCTATAATCAAGAGAACTACAAAGACAACATTCATACAATATTGTACACCTATAATCAAGAGAACTACAAAGACAACATTCATACAATATTATACACCTATAATCAAGAGAACTACAAAGACAACATTCATACAATATTGTACACCTATAATCAAGAGAACTACAAAGACAACATTCATACAATATTGTACACCTATAATCAAGAGAACTACACAGACAACATTAATACAATATTGTACACCTATTATCAAGTGAACTACAAAAACAACATTCATACAATATTGTACACCTATAATCAAGAGAACAACAAAGACAACATTCATACAATATTGTACACCTATAATCAAGAGAACTACACAGACAACATTCATACAATATTGTACACCTATAATCAAGAGAACTAGATAGACAACATTCATACAATATTATACACCTTTAATCAAGAGAACTACAAAGACAACATTCATACAATATTGTACACCTATAATCAAGAGAACTACAGACAACATTCATACAATATTGTACACCTATAATCAAGAGAACTACAAAGACAACATTCATACAATATTGTACACCTATAATCAAGAGAACTACAAATACAACATTCATACAATATTGTACACCTATAATCAAGAGAACAACAAAGACAAAATGCATACAATATTGTACACCTATAATCAAGAGAACTACAAAGACAACATTCATACAATATTATACACCTATAATCAAGAGAACTACAAAGACAACATTCATACAATATTATACACCTATAATCAAGAGAACTACAAATACAACATTCATACAATATTGTACACCTATAATCAAGAGAACTACAAAGACAACATTCATACAATATTGTACACCTATAATCAAGAGAACTACAGACAACATTCATACAATATTGTACACCTATAATCAAGAGAACTACAAAGACAACATTCATACAATATTGTACACCTATAATCAAGAGAGCTACAAATACAACATTCATACAATATTGTACACCTATAATCAAGAGAACAACAAAGACAAAATGCATACAATATTGTACACCTATAATCAAGAGAACTACAAAGACAACATTCATACAATATTATACACCTATAATCAAGAGAACTACAAAGACAACATTCATACAATATTATACACCTATATTCAAGAGAACTACAAATACAACATTCATACAATATTGTACACCTATAATCAAGAGAACTACAAAGACAACATTCATACAATATTGTACACCTATAATCAAGAGAACAACAAAGACAACATTCATACAATATTGTAGACCTATAATCAAGAGAACTACAAAGACAACATTCATACAATATTGTACACCTATAATCAAGAGAACAACAAAGACAACATTCATACAATATTGTACATCTATAATCAAGAGAACTACAAAGACAACATTCATACAATATTATACACCTATAATCAAGAGAACTACAAAGACAACATTCATACAATATTATACACCTATAATCAAGAGAACTACAAAGACAACATTCATACAATATTATACACCTATAATCAAGAGAACTACAAAGAAAACATTCATACAATATTATACACCTATAATCAAGAGAACTACAAAGACAGCATTCATACAATATTGTACACCTTTAATCAAGAGAACTACAAGGACAACATTCATACAATATTGTACACCTATAATCAAGAGAACTACACAGACAACATTCATACAATATTGTACACCTATAATCAAGAGAACTACAAAGACAACATTCATACAATATTGTACACCTATAATCAAGAGAACAACAAAGACAACATTCATACAATATTGTACATCTATAATCAAGAGAACTACAAAGACAACATTCATACAATATTATACACCTATAATCAAGAGAACTACAAAGACAACATTCATACAATATTATACACCTATAATCAAGAGAACTACAAAGACAACATTCATACAATATTATACACCTATAATCAAGAGAACTACAAATACAACATTCATACAATATTGTACACCTATAACCAAGAGAACTACAAAGACAACATTCATACAATATTGTACACCTATATTCAAGAGAACTACAAAGACAACATTCATACAATATTGTACACCTATAATCAAGAGAACTACAAAGACAACATTCATACAATATTGTACACCTATAATCAAGAGAACTACACAGACAACATTCATACAATATTGTACACCTATAATCAAGAGAACTACAAAGACAACATTCATACAATATTATACACCTATAATCAAGAGAATTACAAAGACAACATTCATACAATATTATACACCTATAATCAAGAGAACTACAAATACAACATTCATACAATATTGTACACCTATAATCAAGAGAACTACAAAGACAACATTCATACAATATTGTATACCTTTAATTAAGAGAACTACAAAGACAACATTCATACAATATTGTACACCTATAATCAAGTGAACTATAAAGACAACATTCATACAATATTGTACACCTATAATCAAGAGAACTACAAATACAACATTCATACAATATTGCACACCTTTAATCAAGAGAACTACAAAGACAACATTCATACAATATTGTACACCTATAATCAAGAGAACTACAAAGACAACATTCATACAATATTTTACACCTATGATCAAGAGAACTACACAGACAACATTCATACAATATTGTACACCTATAATCAAGTGAACTACAATGACAACATTCATACAATATTGTACACCTATAATCAAGAGAACTACAAAGACAACATTCATACAATATTGTACACCTATAATCAAGAGAACTACAAAGACAACATTCATACAATAGTGTACACCTTTAATCAAGAGAACTACAAAGACAACATTCATACAATATTGTACACCTTTAATCAAGAGAACTACAAAGACAACATTCATACAATATTGTACACCTATAATTAAGTGAACTACAAAGACAACATTCATACAATATTGTAAACCTATAATCAAGAGAACTACAAAGACAACATTCATACAATATTGTACACCTTTAATCAAGAGAACTACAAAGACAACATTCATACAATATTGTATACCTATAATCAAGAGAACTACAAAGACAACATTCATACAATATTATACACCTATAATCAAGAGAACTACAAAGACAGCATTCATACAATATTGTACACCTTTAATCAAGAGAACTACAAAGACAACATTCATACAATATTGTACACCTATAATCAAGAGAACTACAAAGACAACATTCATACAATATTGTACACCTATTATCAAGAGAACTACAAAGACAACATTCATACAATATTATACACCTATAATCAAGAGAACTACAAAGACAGCATTCATACAATATTGTACACCTTTAATCAAGAGAACTACAAAGACAACATTCATACAATATTGTACACCTATAATCAAGAGAACTACAAAGACAACATTCATACAATATTGTACACCTATAATCAAGAGAACTACAAAGACAACATTCATACAATATTGTACACCTATAATCAAGAGAACTACAAAGACAACATTCATACAATATTGTACACCTATAATCAAGAGAACTACAAAGACAACATTAATACAATATTGTACACCTATGATCAAGAGAACTACAAAGACAACATTCATACAATATTGTACACCTATAATCAAGAGAACTACAAAGACAACATTCATACAATATTGTACACCTATAATCAAGAGAACTACAAATACAACATTCATACAATATTGTACACCTTTAATCAAGAGAACTACAAAGACAACATTCATACAATATTGTACACCTATAATCAAGAGAACTACAAAGACAACATTCATACACTATTGTACACCTATCATCAAGAGAACTACAAAGACAACATTCATACAATATTGTACACCTATAATCAAGAGAACTACAAAGAAAACATTCATACAATATTGTACACCTATAATCAAGAGAACTACAAAGACAACATTCATACAATATTGTACACCTATAATCAAGAGAACTACAAAGACAGCATTCATACAATATTATACACCTATAATCAAGAGAACTACAAAGACAGCATTCATACAATATTGTACACCTTTAATCAAGAGAACTACAAAGACAACATTCATACAATATTGTACACCTATAATCAAGTGAACTACAAAGACAACATTCATACAATATTGTACACCTATAATCAAGAGAACTACAAAGACAACATTCATACAATATTGTACACCTTTAATCAAGAGAACTACAAAGACAACATTCATACAATATTGTATACCTATAATCAAGAGAACTACAAAGACAACATTCATACAATATTGTACACCTATAATCAAGAGAACTACAAAGACAACATTCATACAATATTGTACATCTATAATCAAGAGAACTACAAAGACAACATTCATACAATAGTGTACACCTATAATCAAGAGAACTACAAAGACAACATTCATACAATATTGTACACCTATAATCAAGAGAACTACAAAGACAACATTCATGCAATATTGTACACCTATAATCAAGAGAACTACAAAGACAACATTCATACAATATTGTACACCTATAATCAAGAGAACTACAAATACAACATTCATAAAATATTGCAAACCTATAATCAAGAGAACTACAAAGACAACATTCATACAATATTGTACACCTATAATCAAGAGAACTACAAAGACAACATTCATACACTATTGTACACCTATAATCAAGAGAACTACAAAGAAAACATTCATACAATATTTTACACCTATAATCAAGAGAACTACAAATACAACATTCAAACAATATTGTACACCTTTAATCAAGAGAACTACAAAGACAACATTCATACAATATTGTACACCTATAATCAAGAGAACTACAAAGACAACATTCATACAATATTGTACACCTTTAATCAAGAGAACTACAAAGACAACATTCATACAATATTGTACACCTATAATCAAGAGAACTACAAAGAAAACATTCATACAATATTGTACACCTATAATCAAGAGAACTACAAAGACAACATTCATACAATATTGTACACCTATTATCAAGAGAACTACAAAGACAGCATTCATACAATATTATACACCTATAATCAAGAGAACTACAAAGACAGCATTCATACAATATTGTACACCTTTAATCAAGAGAACTACAAAGACAACATTCATACAATATTGTACACCTATAATCAAGAGAACTACACAGACAAAATTCATACAATATTGTACACCTTTAATAAAGAGAACTACAAAGACAACATTCATACAATATTGTACACCTATAATCAAGAGAACTACACAGACAACATTCATACAATATTGTACACCTATTAACAAGTGAACTACAAAGACAACATTCATACAATATTGTACACCTATAATCAAGAGAACTACAAAGACAACATTCATACAATATTGTACACCTATAATCAAGAGAACTACACAGACAACATTCATACAATATTATACACCTATAATCAAGAGAACTACAAAGACAACATTCATACAATATTGTACACTTATAATCAAGAGAACTACAAAGACAACATTCATACAATATTGTACACCTATAATCAAGTGAACTACAAAGACAACATTCCTACAATATTGTACACCTATAATCAAGAGAACTACAAAGACAACATTCATACAATATTGTACACCTTTAATCAAGAGAACTACAAAGACAACATTCATACAATATTGTACACCTATTATCAAGTGAACTACAAAGACAACATTCATACAATATTGTACACCTATAATCAAGTGAACTACAAAGACAACATTCATACAATATTGTACACCTATAATCAAGAGAACTACACAGACAACATTCATACAATACTGTACACCTTTAATCAAGAGAACTACAAAGACAACATTCATACAATATTGTGCACCTATAATCAAGAGAACTACACATACAACATTCATACAATATTGTACACCTATTAACAAGTGAACTACAAAGACAACATTCATACAATATTGTACACCTATAATCAAGAGAACTACAAAGACAACATTCATACAATATTGTACACCTATAATCAAGAGAACTACACAGACAACATTCATACAATATTGTACACCTATTAACAAGTGAACTACAAAGACAACATTCATACAATATTGTACACCTATAATCAAGAGAACAACAAAGACAACATTCATACAATATTGTACACCTATAATCAAGAGAACTACACAGACAACATTCATACAATATTGTACACCTATAATCAAGAGAACTACAAATACAACATTCAAACAATATTGTACACCTTTAATCAAGAGAACTACAAAGACAATATTCATACAATATTGTACACCTATAATCAAGAGAACTACAAAGAAAACATTCATACAATATTGTACACCTTTAATCAAGAGAACTACAAAGACAACATTCATACAATATTGTACACCTATAATCAAGAGAACTACAAAGACAACATTCAAACAATATTGTACACCTATAATCAAAAGAACTACAAAGAAAACATTCATACAATATTGTACACCTATAATCAAGAGAACTACAAAGACAACATTCATACAATATTGTACACCTATAATCAAGTGAACTACAAAGGCAACATTCATACAATATTGTACACCTATAATCAAGAGAACTACAAAGACAACATTCATACAATATTGTACACCTTTAATCAAGAGAAATACAAAGACAACATTCATACAATATTGTATACCTATAATCAAGAGAACTACAAAGACAACATTCATACAATATTGTACACCTATAATCAAGAGAACTACAAAGACAACATTCATACAATATTGTACACCTATGATCAAGAGAACTACAAAGACAACATTCATACAATATTGTACACCTATAATCAAGAGAACTACAAAGACAACATTCATACAATATTATACACCTATAATCAAGAGAACTACAAAGACAACATTCATACAATATTGTACACCTATTATCAAGAGAACTACAAAGACAACATTCATACAATATTGTACACCTATAATCAAGAGAACTACACAGACAACATTCATACAATATTGTACACCTATTATCAAGTGAACTACAAAAACAACATTCATACAATATTGTACACCTATAATCAAGAGAACAACAAAGACAACATTCATACAATATTGTACACCTATAATCAAGAGAACTACACAGACAACATTCATACAATATTGTACACCTATAATCAAGAGAACTAGATAGACAACATTCATACAATATTATACACCTTTAATCAAGAGAACTACAAAGACAACATTCATACAATATTGTACACCTATAATCAAGAGAACTACAGACAACATTCATACAATATTGTACACCTATAATCAAGAGAACTACAAAGACAACATTCATACAATATTGTACACCTATAATCAAGAGAACTACAAATACAACATTCATACAATATTGTACACCTATAATCAAGAGAACAACAAAGACAAAATGCATACAATATTGTACACCTATAATTAAGAGAACTACAAAGACAACATTCATACAATATTATACACCTATAATCAAGAGAACTACAAAGACAACATTCATACAATATTATACACCTATAATCAAGAGAACTACAAATACAACATTCATACAATATTGTACACCTATAATCAAGAGAACTACAAAGACAACATTCATACAATATTGTACACCTATAATCAAGAGAACAACAAAGACAACATTCATACAATATTGTACACCTATAATCAAGAGAACTACAAAGACAACATTCATACAATATTGTACACCTATAATCAAGAGAACTACAAAGACAACATTCATACAATATTGTACACCTATAATCAAGAGAACTACAGACAACATTCATACAATATTGTACACCTATAATCAAGAGAACTACAAAGACAACATTCATACAATATTGTACACCTATAATCAAGAGAACTACAAATACAACATTCATACAATATTGTACACCTATAATCAAGAGAACAACAAAGACAAAATGAATACAATATTGTACACCTATAATCAAGAGAACTACAAAGACAACATTCATACAATATTATACAACATTCATACAATATTGTACACCTATAGTCAAGAGAACTACAAAGACAACATTCATACAATATTGTACACCTATAATCAAGAGAACTACAGACAACATTCATACAATATTGTACACCTATAATCAAGAGAACTACAAAGACAACATTCATACAATATTGTACACCTATAATCAAGAGAACTACAAATACAACATTCATACAATATTGTACACCTATAATCAAGAGAACAACAAAGACAAAATGAATACAATATTGTACACCTATAATCAAGAGAACTACAAAGACAACATTCATACAATATTATACACCTATAATCAAGAGAACTACAAAGACAACATTCATACAATATTATACACCTATATTCAAGAGAACTACAAATACAACATTCATACAATATTGTACACCTATAATCAAGAGAACTACAAAGACAACATTCATACAATATTGTACACCTATAATCAAGAGAACAACAAAGACAACATTCATACAATATTGTACACCTATAATCAAGAGAACTACAAAGACAACATTCATACAATATTGTACACCTATAATCAAGAGAACAACAAAGACAACATTCATACAATATTGTACATCTATAATCAAGAGAACTACAAAGACAACATTCATACAATATTATACACCTATAATCAAGAGAACTACAAAGACAACATTCATACAATATTATACACCTATAATCAAGAGAACTACAAAGACAACATTCATACAATATTATACACCTATAATCAAGAGAACTACAAAGACAACATTCATACAATATTATACACCTATAATCAAGAGAACTACAAAGACAGCATTCATACAATATTGTACACCTTTAATCAAGAGAACTACAAAGACAACATTCATACAATATTGTACACCTATAATCAAGAGAACTACACAGACAACATTCATACAATATTGTACACCTATAATCAAGAGAACTACAAAGACAACATTCATACAATATTGTACACCTATAATCAAGAGAACAACAAAGAAAACATTCATACAATATTGTACATCTATAATCAAGAGAACTACAAAGACAACATTCATACAATATTATACACCTATAATCAAGAGAACTACAAAGACAACATTCATACAATATTATACACCTATAATCAAGAGAACTACAAAGACAACATTCATACAATATTATACACCTATAATCAAGAGAACTACAAATACAACATTCATACAATATTGTACACCTATAACCAAGAGAACTACAAAGACAACATTCATACAATATTGTACACCTATATTCAAGAGAACTACAAAGACAACATTCATACAATATTGTACACCTATAATCAAGAGAACTACAAAGACAACATTCATACAATATTGTACACCTATAATCAAGAGAACAACAAAGACAACATTCATACAATATTGTACACCTATAATCAAGAGAACTACAAAGACAACATTCATACAATATTATACACCTATAATCAAGAGAATTACAAAGACAACATTCATACAATATTATACACCTATAATCAAGAGAACTACAAATACAACATTCATACAATATTGTACACCTATAATCAAGAGAACTACAAAGACAACATTCATACAATATTGTATACCTTTAATCAAGAGAACTACAAAGACAACATTCATACAATATTGTACACCTATAATCAAGAGAACTACAAAGACAACATTCATACAATATTGTACACCTATAATCAAGAGAACTACAAATACAACATTCATACAATATTGAACACCTTTAATCAAGAGAACTACAAAGACAACATTCATACAATATTGTACACCTATAATCAAGAGAACTACAAAGACAACATTCATACAATATTTTACACCTATGATCAAGAGAACTACACAGACAACATTCATACAATATTGTACACCTATTATCAAGTGAACTACAATGACAACATTCATACAATATTGTACACCTATAATCAAGAGAACTACAAAGACAACATTCATACAATATTGTACACCTATTATCAAGAGAACTACAAAGACAACATTCATACAATAGTGTACACCTTTAATCAAGAGAACTACAAAGACAACATTCATACAATATTGTACACCTTTAATCAAGAGAACTACAAAGACAACATTCATACAATATTGTACACCTATAATTAAGTGAACTACAAAGACAACATTCATACAATATTGTAAACCTATAATCAAGAGAACTACAAAGACAACATTCATACAATATTGTACACCTTTAATCAAGAGAACTACAAAGACAACATTCATACAATATTGTATACCTATAATCAAGAGAACTACAAAGACAACATTCATACAATATTGTACACCTATAATCAAGAGAACTACAAAGACAACATTCATACAATATTGTACACCTATAATCAAGAGAACTACAAAGACAACATTCATACAATATTATACACCTATAATCAAGAGAACTACAAAGACAACATTCATACAATATTATACACCTATAATCAAGAGAACTACAAAGACAACATTCATACAATATTATACACCTATAATCAAGAGAACTACAAAGACAGCATTCATACAATATTGTACACCTTTAATCAAGAGAACTACAAAGACAACATTCATACAATATTGTACACCTATAATCAAGAGAACTACACAGACAACATTCATACAATATTGTACACCTATAATCAAGAGAACTACAAAGACAACATTCATACAATATTGTACACCTATAATCAAGAGAACAACAAAGAAAACATTCATACAATATTGTACATCTATAATCAAGAGAACTACAAAGACAACATTCATACAATATTATACACCTATAATCAAGAGAACTACAAAGACAACATTCATACAATATTATACACCTATAATCAAGAGAACTACAAAGACAACATTCATACAATATTATACACCTATAATCAAGAGAACTACAAATACAACATTCATACAATATTGTACACCTATAACCAAGAGAACTACAAAGACAACATTCATACAATATTGTACACCTATATTCAAGAGAACTACAAAGACAACATTCATACAATATTGTACACCTATAATCAAGAGAACTACAAAGACAACATTCATACAATATTGTACACCTATAATCAAGAGAACAACAAAGACAACATTCATACAATATTGTACACCTATAATCAAGAGAACTACAAAGACAACATTCATACAATATTATACACCTATAATCAAGAGAATTACAAAGACAACATTCATACAATATTATACTTCTATAATCAAGAGAACTACAAATACAACATTCATACAATATTGTACACCTATAATCAAGAGAACTACAAAGACAACATTCATACAATATTGTATACCTTTAATCAAGAGAACTACAAAGACAACATTCATACAATATTGTACACCTATAATCAAGAGAACTACAAAGACAACATTCATACAATATTGTACACCTATAATCAAGAGAACTACAAATACAACATTCATACAATATTGAACACCTTTAATCAAGAGAACTACAAAGACAACATTCATACAATATTGTACACCTATAATCAAGAGAACTACAAAGACAACATTCATACAATATTTTACACCTATGATCAAGAGAACTACACAGACAACATTCATACAATATTGTACACCTATAATCAAGTGAACTACAATGACAACATTCATACAATATTGTACACCTATAATCAAGAGAACTACAAAGACAACATTCATACAATATTGTACACCTATTATCAAGAGAACTACAAAGACAACATTCATACAATAGTGTACACCTTTAATCAAGAGAACTACAAAGACAACATTCATACAATATTGTACACCTTTAATCAAGAGAACTACAAAGACAACATTCATACAATATTGTACACCTATAATTAAGTGAACTACAAAGACAACATTCATACAATATTGTAAACCTATAATCAAGAGAACTACAAAGACAACATTCATACAATATTGTACACCTATAATCAAGAGAACTACAAAGACAACATTCATACAATATTGTCCACCTATGATCAAGAGAACTACAAAGACAACATTCATACAATATTGTACACCTATAATCAAGAGAACTACAAAGACAACATTCATACAATATTGTACACCTATAATCAAGAGAACTACAAATACAACATTCATACAATATTCTACACCTTTAATCAAGAGAACTACAAAGACAACATTCATACAATATTGTACACCTATAATCAAGAAAACTACAAAGACAACATTCATACACTATTGTACACCTATCATCAAGAGAACTACAAAGACAACATTCATACAATATTGTACACCTATAATCAAGAGAACTACAAAGAAAACATTCATACAATATTGTACACCTATAATCAAGAGAACTACAAAGACAACATTCATACAATATTGTACACCTATAATCAAGAGAACAACAAAGACAACATTCATACAATATTGTACATCTATAATCAAGAGAACTACAAAGACAACATTCATACAATATTATACACCTATAATCAAGAGAACTACAAAGACAACATTCATACAATATTATACACCTATAATCAAGAGAACTACAAAGACAACATTCATACAATATTATACACCTATAATCAAGAGAACTACAAAGACAACATTCATACAATATTATACACCTATAATCAAGAGAACTACAAAGACAACATTCATACAATATTATACACCTATAATCAAGAGAACTACAAAGACAACATTCATACAATATTATACACCTATTATCAAGAGAACTACAAATACAACATTCATACAATATTGTACACCTATAACCAAGAGAACTACAAAGACAACATTCATACAATATTGTACACCTATATTCAAGAGAACTACAAAGACAACATTCATACAATATTGTACACCTATAATCAAGAGAACTACAAGGACAACATTCATACAATATTGTACACCTATAATCAAGAGAACAACAAAGACAACATTCATACAATATTGTACACCTATAATCAAGAGAACTACAAAGACAACATTCATACAATATTATACACCTATAATCAAGAGAATTACAAAGACAACATTCATACAATATTATACACCTATAATCAAGAGAACTACAAATACAACATTCATACAATATTGTACACCTATAATCAAGAGAACTACAAAGACAACATTCATACAATATTGTATACCTTTAATCAAGAGAACTACAAAGACAACATTCATACAATATTGTACACCTATAATCAAGAGAACTACAAAGACAACATTCATACAATATTGTACACCTATCATCAAGAGAACTACAAATACAACATTCATACAATATTGCACACCTTTAATCAAGAGAACTACAAAGACAACATTCATACAATATTGTACACCTATAATCAAGAGAACTACAAAGACAACATTCATACAATATTTTACACCTATGATCAAGAGAACTACACAGACAACATTCATACAATATTGTACACCTATAATCAAGTGAACTACAATGACAACATTCATACAATATTGTACACCTATAATCAAGAGAACTACAAAGACAACATTCATACAATATTGTACACCTATTATCAAGATAACTACAAAGACAACATTCATACAATAGTGTACACCTTTAATCAAGAGAACTACAAAGACAACATTCATACAATATTGTACACCTTTAATCAAGAGAACTACAAAGACAACATTCATACAATATTGTACACCTATAAATAAGTGAACTACAAAGACAACATTCATACAATATTGTCCACCTAAGATCAAGAGAACTACAAAGACAACATTCATACAATATTGTACACCTTTAATCAAGAGAACTACAAAGACAACATTCATACAATATTGTATACCTATAATCAAGAGAACTACAAAGACAACATTCATACAATATTGTACACCTATAATCAAGAGAACTACAAAGACAACATTCATACAATATTGTACACCTATAATCAAGAGAACTACAAAGACAACATTCATACAATATTGTCCACCTATGATCAAGAGAACTACAAAGACAACATTCATACAATATTGTACACCTATAATCAAGAGAACTACAAAGACAACATTCATACAATATTGTACACCTATAATCAAGAGAACTACAAATACAACATTCATACAATATTCTACACCTTTAATCAAGAGAACTACAAAGACAACATTCATACAATATTGTACACCTATAATCAAGAGAACTACAAAGACAACATTCATACACTATTGTACACCTATCATCAAGAGAACTACAAAGACAACATTCATACAATATTGTACACCTATAATCAAGAGAACTACAAAGAAAACATTCATACAATATTGTACACCTATAATCAAGAGAACTACAAAGACAACATTCATACAATATTGTACACCTATAATCAAGAGAACTACAAAGACAGCATTCATACAATATTATACACCTATAATCAAGAGAACTACAAAGACAGCATTCATACAATATTGTACACCTTTAATCAAGAGAACTACAAAGACAACATTCATACAATATTGTACACCTATAATCAAGTGAACTACAAAGACAACATTCATACAATATTGTACACCTATAATCAAGAGAACTACAAAGACAACATTCATACAATATTGTACACCTTTAATCAAGAGAACTACAAAGACAACATTCATACAATATTGTATACCTATAATCAAGAGAACTACAAAGACAACATTCATACAATATTGTACACCTATAATCAAGAGAACTACAAAGACAACATTCATACAATATTGTACACCTATAATCAAGAGAACTACAAAGACAACATTCATACAATATTGTACACCTATAATCAAGAGAACTACAAAGACAACATTCATACAATATTATTCACCTATAATCAAGAGAACTACAAAGAAAACATTCATACAATATTATACACCTATAATCAAGAGAACTACAAAGACAACATTCATACAGTATTGTACACCTATAATCAAGAGAACTACAAAGACAGCATTCATACAATATTATACACCTATAATCAAGAGAACTACAAAGACAACATTCATACAATATTGTACACCTATTATCAAGAGAACTACAAATACAACATTCATACAATATTGCACACCTTTAATCAAGAGAACTACAAAGACAACATTCATACAATATTGTACTCCTATTATCAAGAAAACTACAAAGACAACATTCATACACTATTGTACACCTATAATCAAGAGAACTACAAAGAAAACATTCATACAATATTTTACACCTATAATCAAGAGAACTACAAATACAACATTCAAACAATATTGTACACCTTTAATCAAGAGAACTACAAAGACAACATTCATACAATATTGTACACCTATAATCAAGAGAATTACAAAGACAACATTCATACAATATTGTACACCTTTAATCAAGAGAACTACAAAGACAACATTCATACAATATTGTACACCTATAATCAAGAGAACAACAAAGACAACATTCATACAATATTGTACATCTATAATCAAGAGAACTACAAAGACAACATTCATACAATATTATACACCTATAATCAAGAGAACTACAAAGACAACATTCATACAATATTATACACCTATAATCAAGAGAACTACAAAGACAACATTCATACAATATTATACACCTATAATCAAGAGAACTACAAAGACAACATTCATACAATATTATACACCTATAATCAAGAGAACTACAAAGACAACATTCATACAATATTATACACCTATAATCAAGAGAACTACAAAGACAACATTCATACAATATTATACACCTATAATCAAGAGAACTACAAATACAACATTCATACAATATTGTACACCTATAACCAAGAGAACTACAAAGACAACATTCATACAATATTGTACACCTATATTCAAGAGAACTACAAAGACAACATTCATACAATATTGTACACCTATAATCAAGAGAACTACAAAGACAACATTCATACATTATTGTACACCTATAATCAAGAGAACAACAAAGACAACATTCATACAATATTGTACACCTATAATCAAGAGAACTACAAAGACAACATTCATACAATATTATACACCTATAATCAAGAGAATTACAAAGACAACATTCATACAATATTATACACCTATAATCAAGAGAACTACAAATACAACATTCATACAATATTGTACACCTATAATCAAGAGAACTACAAAGACAACATTCATACAATATTGTATACCTTTAATCAAGAGAACTACAAAGACAACATTCATACAATATTGTACACCTATAATCAAGAGAACTACAAAGACAACATTCATACAATATTGTACACCTATAATCAAGAGAACTACAAATACAACATTCATACAATATTGCACACCTTTAATCAAGAGAACTACAAAGACAACATTCATACAATATTGTACACCTATAATCAAGAGAACTACAAAGACAACATTCATACAATATTTTACACCTATGATCAAGAGAACTACACAGACAACATTCATACAATATTGTACACCTATAATCAAGTGAACTACAATGACAACATTCATACAATATTGTACACCTATAATCAAGAGAACTACAAAGACAACATTCATACAATATTGTACACCTATTATCAAGAGAACTACAAAGACAACATTCATACAATAGTGTACACCTTTAATCAAGAGAACTACAAAGACAACATTCATACAATATTGTACACCTTTAATCAAGAGAACTACAAAGACAACATTCATACAATATTGTACACCTATAATTAAGTGAACTACAAAGACAACATTCATACAATATTGTCCACCTAAGATCAAGAGAACTACAAAGACAACATTCATACAATATTGTACACCTTTAATCAAGAGAACTACAAAGACAACATTCATACAATATTGTATACCTATAATCAAGAGAACTACAAAGACAACATTCATACAATATTGTACACCTATAATCAAGAGAACTACAAAGACAACATTCATACAATATTGTACACCTATAATCAAGAGAACTACAAAGACAACATTCATACAATATTGTCCACCTATGATCAAGAGAACTACAAAGACAACATTCATACAATATTGTACACCTATAATCAAGAGAACTACAAAGACAACATTCATACAATATTGTACACCTATAATCAAGAGAACTACAAATACAACATTCATACAATATTCTACACCTTTAATCAAGAGAACTACAAAGACAACATTCATACAATATTGTACACCTATAATCAAGAGAACTACAAAGACAACATTCATACACTATTGTACACCTATCATCAAGAGAACTACAAAGACAACATTCATACAATATTGTACACCTATAATCAAGAGAACTACAAAGAAAACATTCATACAATATTGTACACCTATAATCAAGAGAACTACAAAGACAACATTCATACAATATTGTACACCTATAATCAAGAGAACTACAAAGACAGCATTCATACAATATTATACACCTATAATCAAGAGAACTACAAAGACAGCATTCATACAATATTGTACACCTTTAATCAAGAGAACTACAAAGACAACATTCATACAATATTGTACACCTATAATCAAGTGAACTACAAAGACAACATTCATACAATATTGTACACCTATAATCAAGAGAACTACAAAGACAACATTCATACAATATTGTACACCTTTAATCAAGAGAACTACAAAGACAACATTCATACAATATTGTATACCTATAATCAAGAGAACTACAAAGACAACATTCATACAATATTGTACACCTATAATCAAGAGAACTACAAAGACAACATTCATACAATATTGTACACCTATAATCAAGAGAACTACAAAGACAACATTCATACAATATTGTACACCTATAATCAAGAGAACTACAAAGACAACATTCATACAATATTATTCACCTATAATCAAGAGAACTACAAAGAAAACATTCATACAATATTATACACCTATAATCAAGAGAACTACAAAGACAACATTCATACAGTATTGTACACCTATAATCAAGAGAACTACAAAGACAGCATTCATACAATATTATACACCTATAATCAAGAGAACTACAAAGACAACATTCATACAATATTGTACACCTATTATCAAGAGAACTACAAATACAACATTCATACAATATTGCACACCTTTAATCAAGAGAACTACAAAGACAACATTCATACAATATTGTACTCCTATTATCAAGAAAAATACAAAGACAACATTCATACACTATTGTACACCTATAATCAAGAGAACTACAAAGAAAACATTCATACAATATTTTACACCTATAATCAAGAGAACTACAAATACAACATTCAAACAATATTGTACACCTTTAATCAAGAGAACTACAAAGACAACATTCATACAATATTGTACACCTATAATCAAGAGAACTACAAAGACAACATTCATACAATATTGTACACCTTTAATCAAGAGAACTACAAAGACAACATTCATACAATATTGTACACCTATAATCAAGAGAACTACAAAAAAAACATTCATACAATATTGTACACCTATAATCAAGAGAACTACAAAGACAACATTCATACAATATTGTACACCTATTATCAAGAGAACTACAAAGACAGCATTCATACAATATTATACACCTATAATCAAGAGAACTACAAAGACAGCATTCATACAATATTGTACACCTTTAATCAAGAGAACTACAAAGACAACATTCATACAATATTGTACACCTATAATCAAGAGAACTACAAAGAAAACATTCATACAATATTATACACCTATAATCAAGAGAACTACAAAGACAACATTCATACAGTATTGTACACCTATAATCAAGAGAACTACAAAGACAGCATTCATACAATATTATACACCTATAATCAAGAGAACTACAAAGACAACATTCATACAATATTGTACACCTATAATCAAGAGAACTACAAAGACAACATTCATACAATATTGCACACCTTTAATCAAGAGAACTACAAAGACAACATTCATACAATATTGTACTCCTATAATCAAGAAAACTACAAAGACAACATTCATACACTATTGTACACCTATAATCAAGAGAACTACAAAGAAAACATTCATACAATATTTTACACCTATAATCAAGAGAACTACAAATACAACATTCAAACAATATTGTACACCTTTAATCAAGAGAACTACAAAGACAACATTCATACAATATTGTACACCTATAATCAAGAGAACTACAAAGACAACATTCATACAATATTGTACACCTTTAATCAAGAGAACTACAAAGACAACATTCATACAATATTGTACACCTATAATCAAGAGAACTACAAAAAAAACATTCATACAATATTGTACACCTATAATCAAGATAACTACAAAGACAACATTCATACAATATTGTACACCTATTATCAAGAGAACTACAAAGACAGCATTCATACAATATTATACACCTATAATCAAGAGAACTACAAAGACAGCATTCATACAATATTGTACACCTTTAATCAAGAGAACTACAAAGACAACATTCATACAATATTGTACACCTATAATCAAGAGAACTACACAGACAAAATTCATACAATATTGTACACCTTTAATCAAGAGAACTACAAAGACAACATTCATACAATATTGTACACCTATAATCAAGAGAACTACACAGACAACATTCATACAATATTGTACACCTATTAACAAGTGAACTACAAAGACAACATTCATACAATATTGTACACCTATAATCAAGAGAACTACAAAGACAACATTCATACAATATTGTACACCTATAATCAAGAGAACTACACAGACAACATTCATACAATATTGTACACCTATTAACAAGTGAACTACAAAGACAACATTCATACAATATTGTACACCTATAATCAAGAGAACTACAAAGACAACATTCATACAATATTGTACACCTATAATCAAGAGAACTACACAGACAACATTCATACAATATTGTACACCTATAATCAAGAGAACTACAAATACAACATTCAAACAATATTGTACACCTATAATCAAGAGAACTACAAAGAAAACATTCATACAATATTGTACACCTATAATCAAGAGAACTACAAAGACAACATTCATACAATATTATACACCTATAATCAAGAGAACTACAAAGACAGCATTCATACAATATTGTACACCTTTAATCAAGAGAACTACAAAGACAACATTCATACAATATTGTACACCTATAATCAAGTGAACTACAAAGACAACATTCATACAATATTGTACACCTATAATCAAGAGAACTACAAAGACAACATTCATACAATATTGTACACCTTTAATCAAGAGAACTACAAAGACAACATTCATACAATATTGTACACCTATTATCAAGTGAACTACAAAGACAACATTCATACAATATTGTACACCTATAATCAAGTGAACTACAAAGACAACATTCATACAATATTGTACACCTATGATCAAGAGAACCACACAGACAACATTCATACAATACTGTACACCTTTAATCAAGAGAACTACAAAGACAACATTCATACAATATTGTACACCTATAATCAAGAGAACTACACAGACAACATTCATACAATATTGTACACCTATTAACAAGTGAACTACAAAGACAACATTCATACAATATTGTACACCTATAATCAAGAGAACTACAAAGACAACATTCATACAATATTGTACACCTATAATCAAGAGAACTACACAGACAACATTCATACAATATTGTACACCTATAATCAAGAGAACTACAAAGACAACATTCATACAATATTGTACACCTTTAATCAAGAGAACTACAAAGACAACATTCATACAATATTGTACACCTATAATCAAGAGAACTACAAAGAAAACATTCATACAATATTGTACACCTATAATCAAGAGAACTACAAAGACAACATTCATACAATATTGTACACCTATTATCAAGAGAACTACAAAGACAGCATTCATACAATATTATACACCTATAATCAAGAGAACTACAAAGACAGCATTCATACAATATTGTACACCTATAATCAAGAGAACTACACAGACAGCATTCATACAATATTGTACACCTTTAATCAAGAGAACTACAAAGACAACATTCATACAATATTGTACACCTATAATCAAGTGAACTACAAAGACAACATTCATACAATATTGTACACCTATAATCAAGAGAACTACAAAGACAACATTCATACAATATTGTACACCTTTAATCAAGAGAACTACAAAGACAACATTCATACAATATTGTACACCTATTATCAAGTGAACTACAAAGACAACATTCATACAATATTGTACACCTATTATCAAGTGAACTACAAAGACAACATTCATACAATATTGTACACCTATAATCAAGAGAACTACACAGACAACATTCATACAATACTGTACACCTTTAATCAAGAGAACTACAAAGACAACATTCATACAATATTGTACACCTATAATCAAGAGAACTACACAGACAACATTCATACAATATTGTACACCTATTAACAAGTGAACTACAAAGACAACATTCATACAATATTGTACACCTATAATCAAGAGAACTACAAAGACAGCATTCATACAATATTGTACACCTATAATCAAGAGAACTACAAAGACAACATTCATACAATATTGTACACCTTTAATCAAGAGAACTACAAAGACAACATTCATACAATATTGTATACCTATAATCAAGAGAACTACAAAGACAACATTCATACAATATTGTACACCTATAATCAAGAGAACTACAAAGACAACATTCATACAATATTGTACACCTATAATCAAGAGAACTACAAAGACAACATTCATACAATATTGTACACCTATAATCAAGAGAACTACAAAGACAACATTCATACAATATTATTCACCTATAATCAAGAGAACTACAAAGAAAACATTCATACAATATTATACACCTATAATCAAGAGAACTACAAAGACAACATTCATACAGTATTGTACACCTATAATCAAGAGAACTACAAAGACAGCATTCATACAATATTATACACCTATAATCAAGAGAACTACAAAGACAACATTCATACAATATTGTACACCTATTATCAAGAGAACTACAAATACAACATTCATACAATATTGCACACCTTTAATCAAGAGAACTACAAAGACAACATTCATACAATATTGTACTCCTATAATCAAGAAAACTACAAAGACAACATTCATACACTATTGTACACCTATAATCAAGAGAACTACAAAGAAAACATTCATACAATATTTTACACCTATAATCAAGAGAACTACAAATACAACATTCAAACAATATTGTACACCTTTAATCAAGAGAACTACAAAGACAACATTCATACAATATTGTACACCTATAATCAAGAGAACTACAAAGACAACATTCATACAATATTGTACACCTTTAATCAAGAGAACTACAAAGACAACATTCATACAATATTGTACACCTATAATCAAGAGAACTACAAAAAAAACATTCATACAATATTGTACACCTATAATCAAGAGAACTACAAAGACAACATTCATACAATATTGTACACCTATTATCAAGAGAACTACAAAGACAGCATTCATACAATATTATACACCTATAATCAAGAGAACTACAAAGACAGCATTCATACAATATTGTACACCTTTAATCAAGAGAACTACAAAGACAACATTCATACAATATTGTACACCTATAATCAAGAGAACTACAAAGAAAACATTCATACAATATTATACACCTATAATCAAGAGAACTACAAAGACAACATTCATACAGTATTGTACACCTATAATCAAGAGAACTACAAAGACAGCATTCATACAATATTATACACCTATAATCAAGAGAACTACAAAGACAACATTCATACAATATTGTACACCTATAATCAAGAGAACTACAAAGACAACATTCATACAATATTGCACACCTTTAATCAAGAGAACTACAAAGACAACATTCATACAATATTGTACTCCTATAATCAAGAAAACTACAAAGACAACATTCATACACTATTGTACACCTATAATCAAGAGAACTACAAAGAAAACATTCATACAATATTTTACACCTATAATCAAGAGAACTACAAATACAACATTCAAACAATATTGTACACCTTTAATCAAGAGAACTACAAAGACAACATTCATACAATATTGTACACCTATAATCAAGAGAACTACAAAGACAACATTCATACAATATTGTACACCTTTAATCAAGAGAACTACAAAGACAACATTCATACAATATTGTACACCTATAATCAAGAGAACTACAAAAAAAACATTCATACAATATTGTACACCTATAATCAAGATAACTACAAAGACAACATTCATACAATATTGTACACCTATTATCAAGAGAACTACAAAGACAGCATTCATACAATATTATACACCTATAATCAAGAGAACTACAAAGACAGCATTCATACAATATTGTACACCTTTAATCAAGAGAACTACAAAGACAACATTCATACAATATTGTACACCTATAATCAAGAGAACTACACAGACAAAATTCATACAATATTGTACACCTTTAATCAAGAGAACTACAAAGACAACATTCATACAATATTGTACACCTATAATCAAGAGAACTACACAGACAACATTCATACAATATTGTACACCTATTAACAAGTGAACTACAAAGACAACATTCATACAATATTGTACACCTATAATCAAGAGAACTACAAAGACAACATTCATACAATATTGTACACCTATAATCAAGAGAACTACACAGACAACATTCATACAATATTGTACACCTATTAACAAGTGAACTACAAAGACAACATTCATACAATATTGTACACCTATAATCAAGAGAACTACAAAGACAACATTCATACAATATTGTACACCTATAATCAAGAGAACTACACAGACAACATTCATACAATATTGTACACCTATAATCAAGAGAACTACAAATACAACATTCAAACAATATTGTACACCTTTAATCAAGAGAACAACAAAGACAACATTCATACAATATTGTACATCTATAATCAAGAGAACTACAAAGAAAACATTCATACAATATTGTACACCTATAATCAAGAGAACTACAAAGACAACATTCATACAATATTGTACACCTATAATCAAGAGAACTACAAAGACAACATTCATACAATATTGTACACCTATGATCAAGAGAACTACAAAGACAACATTCATACAATATTGTATACCTATAATCAAGAGAACTACAAAGAAAACATTCATACAATATTGTACACCTATAATCAAGAGAACTACAAAGACAACATTCATACAATATTATACACCTATAATCAAGAGAACTACAAAGACAGCATTCATACAATATTGTACACCTTTAATCAAGAGAACTACAAAGACAACATTCATACAATATTGTACACCTATAATCAAGTGAACTACAAAGACAACATTCATACAATATTGTACACCTATAATCAAGAGAACTACAAAGACAACATTCATACAATATTGTACACCTTTAATCAAGAGAACTACAAAGACAACATTCATACAATATTGTACACCTATTATCAAGTGAACTACAAAGACAACATTCATACAATATTGTACACCTATAATCAAGTGAACTATAAAGACAACATTCATACAATATTGTACACCTATGATCAAGAGAACTACACAGACAACATTCATACAATACTGTACACCTTTAATCAAGAGAACTACAAAGACAACATTCATACAATATTGTACACCTATAATCAAGAGAACTACACAGACAACATTCATACAATATTGTACACCTATTAACAAGTGAACTACAAAGACAACATTCATACAATATTGTACACCTATAATCAAGAGAACTACAAAGACAACATTCATACAATATTGTACACCTATAATCAAGAGAACTACACAGACAACATTCATACAATATTGTACACCTATAATCAAGAGAACTACAAAGACAACATTCATACAATATTGTACACCTTTAATCAAGAGAACTACAAAGACAACATTCATACAATATTGTACACCTATAATCAAGAGAACTACAAAGAAAACATTCATACAATATTGTACACCTATAATCAAGAGAACTACAAAGACAACATTCATACAATATTGTACACCTATTATCAAGAGAACTACAAAGACAGCATTCATACAATATTATACACCTATAATCAAGAGAACTACAAAGACAGCATTCATACAATATTGTACACCTATAATCAAGAGAACTACACAGACAGCATTCATACAATATTGTACACCTTTAATCAAGAGAACTACAAAGACAACATTCATACAATATTGTACACCTATAATCAAGTGAACTACAAAGACAACATTCATACAATATTGTACACCTATAATCAAGAGAACTACAAAGACAACATTCATACAATATTGTACACCTTTAATCAAGAGAACTACAAAGACAACATTCATACAATATTGTACACCTATTATCAAGTGAACTACAAAGACAACATTCATACAATATTGTACACCTATTATCAAGTGAACTACAAAGACAACATTCATACAATATTGTACACCTATAATCAAGAGAACTACACAGACAACATTCATACAATACTGTACACCTTTAATCAAGAGAACTACAAAGACAACATTCATACAATATTGTACACCTATAATCAAGAGAACTACACAGGCAACATTCATACAATATTGTACACCTATTAACAAGTGAACTACAAAGTCAACATTCATACAATATTGTACACCTATAATCAAGAGAACTACAAAGACAGCATTCATACAATATTGTACACCTATAATCAAGAGAACTACACAGACAACATTCATACAATACTGTACACCTTTAATCAAGAGAACTACAAAGACAACATTCATACAATATTATACACCTATAATCAAGAGAACTACAAAGACAGAATTCATACAATATTGTACACCTTTAATCAAGAGAACTACAAAGACAACATTCATACAATATTGTACACCTATAATCAAGTGAACTACAAAGACAACATTCATACAATATTGTACACCTATAATCAAGAGAACTACAAAGACAACATTCATACAATATTGTACACCTTTAATCAAGAGAACTACAAAGACAACATTCATACAATATTGTACACCTATTATCAAGTGAACTACAAAGACAACATTCATACAATATTGTACACCTATAATCAAGTGAACTACAAAGACAACATTCATACAATATTGTACACCTATAATCAAGAGAACTACACAGACAACATTCATACAATACTGTACACCTTTAATCAAGAGAACTACAAAGACAACATTCATACAATATTGTACACCTATAATCAAGAGAACTACACAGACAACATTCATACAATATTGTACACCTATTAACAAGTGAACTACAAAGACAACATTCATACAATATTGTACACCTATAATCAAGAGAACTACAAAGACAACATTCATACAATATTGTACACCTATAATCAAGAGAACTACACAGACAACATTCATACAATATTGTACACCTATAATCAAGAGAACTACAAAGACAACATTCATACAATATTGTACACCTTTAATCAAGAGAACTACAAAGACAACATTCATACAATATTGTACACCTATAATCAAGAGAACTACAAAGAAAACATTCATACAATATTGTACACCTATAATCAAGAGAACTACAAAGACAACATTCATACAATATTGTACACCTATTATCAAGAGAACTACAAAGACAGCATTCATACAATATTATACACCTATAATCAAGAGAACTACAAAGACAACATTCATACAATATTGTACACCTTTAATCAAGAGAACTACAAAGACAACATTCATACAATATTGTACACCTATAATCAAGAGAACTACACAGACAAAATTCATACAATATTGTACACCTTTAATCAAGAAAACTACAAAGACAACATTCATACAATATTGTACACCTATAATCAAGAGAACTACACAGACAACATTCATACAATATTGTACACCTATTAACAAGTGAACTACAAAGACAACATTCATACAATATTGTACACCTATAATCAAGAGAACTACAAAGACAATATTCATACAATATTGTACACCTATAATCAAGAGAACTACACAGACAACATTCATACAATATTGTACACCTATTAACAAGTGAACTACAAAGACAACATTCATACAATATTGTACACCTATAATCAAGAGAACTACAAAGACAACATTCATACAATATTGTACACCTATAATCAAGAGAACTACACAGACAACATTCATACAATATTGTACACCTATTATCAAGAGAACTACAAATACAACATTCAAACAATATTGTACACCTTTAATCAAGAGAACTACAAAGACAACATTCATACAATATTGTACATCTATAATCAAGAGAACTACAAAGAAAACATTCATACAATATTGTACACCTATAATCAAGAGAACTACAAAGACAACATTCATACAATATTGTACACCTATAATCAAGAGAACTACAAAGACAACATTCATACAATATTGTACACCTATGATCAAGAGAACTACAAAGACAACATTCATACAATATTGTACACCTATAATCAAGAGAACTACAAAGAAAACATTCATACAATATTGTACACCTATAATCAAGAGAACTACAAAGACAACATTCATACAATATTATACACCTATAATCAAGAGAACTACAAAGACAGCATTCATACAATATTGTACACCTTTAATCAAGAGAACTACAAAGACAACATTCATACAATATTGTACACCTATAATCAAGTGAACTACAAAGACAACATTCATACAATATTGTACACCTATAATCAAGAGAACTACAAAGACAACATTCATACAATATTGTACACCTTTAATCAAGAGAACTACAAAGACAACATTCATACAATATTGTACACCTATTATCAAGTGAACTACAAAGACAACATTCATACAATATTGTACACCTATTATCAAGTGAACTACAAAGACAACATTCATACAATATTGTACACCTATAATCAAGAGAACTACACAGACAACATTCATACAATATTGTACACCTATTAACAAGTGAACTACAAAGACAACATTCATACAATATTGTACACCTATAATCAAGAGAACTACAAAGACAGCATTCATACAATATTGTACACCTATAATCAAGAGAACTACACAGACAACATTCATACAATACTGTACACCTTTAATCAAGAGAACTACAAAGACAACATTCATACAATATTATACACCTATAATCAAGAGAACTACAAAGACAGAATTCATACAATATTGTACACCTTTAATCAAGAGAACTACAAAGACAACATTCATACAATATTGTACACCTATAATCAAGTGAACTACAAAGACAACATTCATACAATATTGTACACCTATAATCAAGAGAACTACAAAGACAACATTCATACAATATTGTACACCTTTAATCAAGAGAACTACAAAGACAACATTCATACAATATTGTACACCTATTATCAAGTGAACTACAAAGACAACATTCATACAATATTGTACACCTATAATCAAGTGAACTACAAAGACAACATTCATACAATATTGTACACCTATAATCAAGAGAACTACACAGACAACATTCATACAATACTGTACACCTTTAATCAAGAGAACTACAAAGACAACATTCATACAATATTGTACACCTATAATCAAGAGAACTACACAGACAACATTCATACAATATTGTACACCTATTAACAAGTGAACTACAAAGACAACATTCATACAATATTGTACACCTATAATCAAGAGAACTACAAAGACAACATTCATACAATATTGTACACCTATAATCAAGAGAACTACACAGACAACATTCATACAATATTGTACACCTATAATCAAGAGAACTACAAAGACAACATTCATACAATATTGTACACCTTTAATCAAGAGAACTACAAAGACAACATTCATACAATATTGTACACCTATAATCAAGAGAACTACAAAGAAAACATTCATACAATATTGTACACCTATAATCAAGAGAACTACAAAGACAACATTCATACAATATTGTACACCTATTATCAAGAGAACTACAAAGACAGCATTCATACAATATTATACACCTATAATCAAGAGAACTACAAAGACAACATTCATACAATATTGTACACCTTTAATCAAGAGAACTACAAAGACAACATTCATACAATATTGTACACCTATAATCAAGAGAACTACACAGACAAAATTCATACAATATTGTACACCTTTAATCAAGAAAACTACAAAGACAACATTCATACAATATTGTACACCTATAATCAAGAGAACTACACAGACAACATTCATACAATATTGTACACCTATTAACAAGTGAACTACAAAGACAACATTCATACAATATTGTACACCTATAATCAAGAGAACTACAAAGACAATATTCATACAATATTGTACACCTATAATCAAGAGAACTACACAGACAACATTCATACAATATTGTACACCTATTAACAAGTGAACTACAAAGACAACATTCATACAATATTGTACACCTATAATCAAGAGAACTACAAAGACAACATTCATACAATATTGTACACCTATAATCAAGAGAACTACACAGACAACATTCATACAATATTGTACACCTATTATCAAGAGAACTACAAATACAACATTCAAACAATATTGTACACCTTTAATCAAGAGAACTACAAAGACAACATTCATACAATATTGTACATCTATAATCAAGAGAACTACAAAGAAAACATTCATACAATATTGTACACCTATAATCAAGAGAACTACAAAGACAACATTCATACAATATTGTACACCTATAATCAAGAGAACTACAAAGACAACATTCATACAATATTGTACACCTATGATCAAGAGAACTACAAAGACAACATTCATACAATATTGTACACCTATAATCAAGAGAACTACAAAGAAAACATTCATACAATATTGTACACCTATAATCAAGAGAACTACAAAGACAACATTCATACAATATTATACACCTATAATCAAGAGAACTACAAAGACAGCATTCATACAATATTGTACACCTTTAATCAAGAGAACTACAAAGACAACATTCATACAATATTGTACACCTATAATCAAGTGAACTACAAAGACAACATTCATACAATATTGTACACCTATAATCAAGAGAACTACAAAGACAACATTCATACAATATTGTACACCTTTAATCAAGAGAACTACAAAGACAACATTCATACAATATTGTACACCTATTATCAAGTGAACTACAAAGACAACATTCATACAATATTGTACACCTATTATCAAGTGAACTACAAAGACAACATTCATACAATATTGTACACCTATAATCAAGAGAACTACACAGACAACATTCATACAATACTGTACACCTTTAATCAAGAGAACTACAAAGACAACATTCATACAATATTGTACACCTATAATCAAGAGAACTACACAGACAACATTCATACAATATTGTACACCTATTAACAAGTGAACTACAAAGACAACATTCATACAATATTGTACACCCATAATCAAGAGAACTACAAAGACAACATTCATACAATATTGTACACCTATAATCAAGAGAACTACACAGACAACATTCATACAATATTGTACACCTATTAGCAAGTGAACTACAAAGACAACATTCATACAATATTGTACACCTATAATCAAGAGAACAACAAAGACAACATTCATACAATATTGTACCCCTATAATCAAGAGAACTACACAGACAACATTCATACAATATTGTACACCTATAATCAAGAGAACTACAAATACAACATTCAAACAATATTGTACACCTTTAATCAAGAGAACTACAAAGACAATATTCATACAATATTGTACACCTATAATCAAGAGAACTACAAAGAAAACATTCATACAATATTGTACACCTTTAATCAAGAGAACTACAAAGACAACATTCATACAATATTGTACATCTATAATCAAGAGAACTACAAAGACAACATTCAAACAATATTGTACACCTATAATCAAAAGAACTACAAAGAAAACATTCATACAATATTGTACACCTATAATCAAGAGAACTACAAAGACAACATTCATACAATATTGTACACCTATAATCAAGTGAACTACAAAGGCAACATTCATACAATATTGTACACCTATAATCAAGAGAACTACAAAGACAACATTCATACAATATTGTACACCTTTAATCAAGAGAACTACAAAGACAACATTCATACAATATTGTATACCTATAATCAAGAGAACTACAAAGACAACATTCATACAATATTGTACACCTATAATCAAGTGAACTACAAAGACAACATTCATACAATATTGTACACCTATAATCAAGAGAACTACACAGACAACATTCATACAATACTGTACACCTTTAATCAAGAGAACTACAAAGACAACATTCATACAATATTGTACACCTATAATCAAGAGAACTACACAGACAACATTCATACAATATTGTACACCTATTAACAAGTGAACTACAAAGACAACATTCATACAATATTGTACACCTATAATCAAGAGAACTACAAAGACAACATTCATACAATATAGTACACCTATAATCAAGAGAACTACACAGACAACATTCATACAATATTGTACACCTATTAACAAGTGAACTACAAAGACAACATTCATACAATATTGTACACCTATAATCAAGAGAACAACAAAGACAACATTCATACAATATTGTACACCTATAATCAAGAGAACTACACAGACAACATTCATACAATATTGTACACCTATAATCAAGAGAACTACAAATACAACATTCAAACAATATTGTACACCTTTAATCAAGAGAACTACAAAGACAATATTCATACAATATTGTACACCTATAATCAAGAGAACTACAAAGAAAACATTCATACAATATTGTACACCTTTAATCAAGAGAACTACAAAGACAACATTCATACAATATTGTACACCTATAATCAAGAGAACTACAAAGACAACATTCAAACAATATTGTACACCTATAATCAAAAGAACTACAAAGAAAACATTCATACAATATTGTACACCTTTAATCAAGAGAACTACAAATACAACATTCATACAATATTGCACACCTTTAATCAAGAGAACTACAAAGACAACATTCATACAATATTGTACTCCTATAATCAAGAAAACTACAAAGACAACATTCATACACTATTGTACACCTATAATCAAGAGAACTACAAAGAAAACATTCATACAATATTTTACACCTATAATCAAGAGAACTACAAATACAACATTCAAACAATATTGTACACCTTTAATCAAGAGAACTACAAAGACAACATTCATACAATATTGTACACCTATAATCAAGAGAACTACAAAGACAACATTCATACAATATTGTACACCTTTAATCAAGAGAACTACAAAGACAACATTCATACAATATTGTACACCTATAATCAAGAGAACTACAAAAAAAACATTCATACAATATTGTACACCTATAATCAAGAGAACTACAAAGACAACATTCATACAATATTGTACACCTATTATCAAGAGAACTACAAAGACAGCATTCATACAATATTATACACCTATAATCAAGAGAACTACAAAGACAGCATTCATACAATATTGTACACCTTTAATCAAGAGAACTACAAAGACAACATTCATACAATATTGTACACCTATAATCAAGAGAACTACAAAGAAAACATTCATACAATATTATACACCTATAATCAAGAGAACTACAAAGACAACATTCATACAGTATTGTACACCTATAATCAAGAGAACTACAAAGACAGCATTCATACAATATTATACACCTATAATCAAGAGAACTACAAAGACAACATTCATACAATATTGTACACCTATAATCAAGAGAACTACAAAGACAACATTCATACAATATTGCACACCTTTAATCAAGAGAACTACAAAGACAACATTCATACAATATTGTACTCCTATAATCAAGAAAACTACAAAGACAACATTCATACACTATTGTACACCTATAATCAAGAGAACTACAAAGAAAACATTCATACAATATTTTACACCTATAATCAAGAGAACTACAAAGACAACATTCATACAATATTGTACACCTATAATCAAGAGAACTACAAAGACAACATTCATACAATATTGTACACCTTTAATCAAGAGAACTACAAAGACAACATTCATACAATATTGTACACCTATAATCAAGAGAACTACAAAAAAAACATTCATACAATATTGTACACCTATAATCAAGATAACTACAAAGACAACATTCATACAATATTGTACACCTATTATCAAGAGAACTACAAAGACAGCATTCATACAATATTATACACCTATAATCAAGAGAACTACAAAGACAGCATTCATACAATATTGTACACCTTTAATCAAGAGAACTACAAAGACAACATTCATACAATATTGTACACCTATAATCAAGAGAACTACACAGACAAAATTCATACAATATTGTACACCTTTAATCAAGAGAACTACAAAGACAACATTCATACAATATTGTACACCTATAATCAAGAGAACTACACAGACAACATTCATACAATATTGTACACCTATTAACAAGTGAACTACAAAGACAACATTCATACAATATTGTACACCTATAATCAAGAGAACTACAAAGACAACATTCATACAATATTGTACACCTATAATCAAGAGAACTACACAGACAACATTCATACAATATTGTACACCTATTAACAAGTGAACTACAAAGACAACATTCATACAATATTGTACACCTATAATCAAGAGAACTACAAAGACAACATTCATACAATATTGTACACCTATAATCAAGAGAACTACACAGACAACATTCATACAATATTGTACACCTATAATCAAGAGAACTACAAATACAACATTCAAACAATATTGTACACTTTTAATCAAGAGAACTACAAAGACAACATTCATACAATATTGTACATCTATAATCAAGAGAACTACAAAGAAAACATTCATACAATATTGTACACCTATAATCAAGAGAACTACAAAGACAACATTCATACAATATTGTACACCTATAATCAAGAGAACTACAAAGACAACATTCATACAATATTGTACACCTATGATCAAGAGAACTACAAAGACAACATTCATACAATATTGTATACCTATAATCAAGAGAACTACAAAGAAAACATTCATACAATATTGTACACCTATAATCAAGAGAACTACAAAGACAACATTCATACAATATTATACACCTATAATCAAGAGAACTACAAAGACAGCATTCATACAATATTGTACACCTTTAATCAAGAGAACTACAAAGACAACATTCATACAATATTGTACACCTATAATCAAGTGAACTACAAAGACAACATTCATACAATATTGTACACCTATAATCAAGAGAACTACAAAGACAACATTCATACAATATTGTACACCTTTAATCAAGAGAACTACAAAGACAATATTCATACAATATTGTACACCTATTATCAAGTGAACTACAAAGACAACATTCATACAATATTGTACACCTATAATCAAGTGAACTACAAAGACAACATTCATACAATATTGTACACCTATGATCAAGAGAACTACACAGACAACATTCATACAATACTGTACACCTTTAATCAAGAGAACTACAAAGACAACATTCATACAATATTGTACACCTATAATCAAGAGAACTACACAGACAACATTCATACAATATTGTACACCTATTAACAAGTGAACTACAAAGACAACATTCATACAATATTGTACACCTATAATCAAGAGAACTACACAGACAACATTCATACAATATTGTACACCTATAATCAAGAGAACTACACAGACAACATTCATACAATATTGTACACCTATAATCAAGAGAACTACAAAGACAACATTCATACAATATTGTACACCTTTAATCAAGAGAACTACAAAGACAACATTCATACAATATTGTACACCTATAATCAAGAGAACTACAAAGAAAACATTCATACAATATTGTACACCTATAATCAAGAGAACTACAAAGACAACATTCATACAATATTGTACACCTATTATCAAGAGAACTACAAAGACAGCATTCATACAATATTATACACCTATAATCAAGAGAACTACAAAGACAGCATTCATACAATATTGTACACCTATAATCAAGAGAACTACACAGACAGCATTCATACAATATTGTACACCTTTAATCAAGAGAACTACAAAGACAACATTCATACAATATTGTACACCTATAATCAAGTGAACTACAAAGACAACATTCATACAATATTGTACACCTATAATCAAGAGAACTACAAAGACAACATTCATACAATATTGTACACCTTTAATCAAGAGAACTACAAAGACAACATTCATACAATATTGTACACCTATTATCAAGTGAACTACAAAGACAACATTCATACAATATTGTACACCTATTATCAAGTGAACTACAAAGACAACATTCATACAATATTGTACACCTATAATCAAGAGAACTACACAGACAACATTCATACAATACTGTACACCTTTAATCAAGAGAACTACAAAGACAACATTCATACAATATTGTACACCTATAATCAAGAGAACTACACAGACAACATTCATACAATATTGTACACCTATTAACAAGTGAACTACAAAGACAACATTCATACAATATTGTACACCTATAATCAAGAGAACTACAAAGACAGCATTCATACAATATTGTACACCTATAATCAAGAGAACTACACAGACAACATTCATACAATACTGTACACCTTTAATCAAGAGAACTACAAAGACAACATTCATACAATATTATACACCTATAATCAAGAGAACTACAAAGACAGAATTCATACAATATTGTACACCTTTAATCAAGAGAACTACAAAGACAACATTCATACAATATTGTACACCTATAATCAAGTGAACTACAAAGACAACATTCATACAATATTGTACACCTATAATCAAGAGAACTACAAAGACAACATTCATACAATATTGTACACCTTTAATCAAGAGAACTACAAAGACAACATTCATACAATATTGTACACCTATTATCAAGTGAACTACAAAGACAACATTCATACAATATTGTACACCTATAATCAAGTGAACTACAAAGACAACATTCATACAATATTGTACACCTATAATCAAGAGAACTACACAGACAACATTCATACAATACTGTACACCTTTAATCAAGAGAACTACAAAGACAACATTCATACAATATTGTACACCTATAATCAAGAGAACTACACAGACAACATTCATACAATATTGTACACCTATTAACAAGTGAACTACAAAGACAACATTCATACAATATTGTACACCTATAATCAAGAGAACTACAAAGACAACATTCATACAATATTGTACACCTATAATCAAGAGAACTTCACAGACAACATTCATACAATATTGTACACCTATAATCAAGAGAACTACAAAGACAACATTCATACAATATTGTACACCTTTAATCAAGAGAACTACAAAGACAACATTCATACAATATTGTACACCTATAATCAAGAGAACTACAAAGAAAACATTCATACAATATTGTACACCTATAATCAAGAGAACTACAAAGACAACATTCATACAATATTGTACACCTATTATCAAGAGAACTACAAAGACAGCATTCATACAATATTATACACCTATAATCAAGAGAACTACAAAGACAACATTCATACAATATTGTACACCTTTAATCAAGAGAACTACAAAGACAACATTCATACAATATTGTACACCTATAATCAAGAGAACTACACAGACAAAATTCATACAATATTGTACACCTTTAATCAAGAAAACTACAAAGACAACATTCATACAATATTGTACACCTATAATCAAGAGAACTACACAGACAACATTCATACAATATTGTACACCTATTAACAAGTGAACTACAAAGACAACATTCATACAATATTGTACACCTATAATCAAGAGAACTACAAAGACAACATTCATACAATATTGTACACCTATAATCAAGAGAACTACACAGACAACATTCATACAATATTGTACACCTATTAACAAGTGAACTACAAAGACAACATTCATACAATATTGTACACCTATAATCAAGAGAACTACAAAGACAACATTCATACAATATTGTACACCTATAATCAAGAGAACTACACAGACAACATTCATACAATATTGTACACCTATAATCAAGAGAACTACAAATACAACATTCAAACAATATTGTACACCTTTAATCAAGAGAACTACAAAGACAACATTCATACAATATTGTACATCTATAATCAAGAGAACTACAAAGAAAACATTCATACAATATTGTACACCTATAATCAAGAGAACTACAAAGACAACATTCATACAATATTGTACACCTATAATCAAGAGAACTACAAAGACAACATTCATACAATATTGTACACCTATGATCAAGAGAACTACAAAGACAACATTCATACAATATTGTACACCTATAATCAAGAGAACTACAAAGAAAACATTCATACAATATTGTACACCTATAATCAAGAGAACTACAAAGACAACATTCATACAATATTATACACCTATAATCAAGAGAACTACAAAGACAGCATTCATACAATATTGTACACCTTTAATCAAGAGAACTACAAAGACAACATTCATACAATATTGTACACCTATAATCAAGTGAACTACAAAGACAACATTCATACAATATTGTACACCTATAATCAAGAGAACTACAAAGACAACATTCATACAATATTGTACACCTTTAATCAAGAGAACTACAAAGACAACATTCATACAATATTGTACACCTATTATCAAGTGAACTACAAAGACAACATTCATACAATATTGTACACCTATTATCAAGTGAACTACAAAGACAACATTCATACAATATTGTACACTTATAATCAAGAGAACTACACAGACAACATTCATACAATACTGTACACCTTTAATCAAGAGAACTACAAAGACAACATTCATACAATATTGTACACCTATAATCAAGAGAACTACACAGACAACATTCATACAATATTGTACACCTATTAACAAGTGAACTACAAAGACAACATTCATACAATATTATACACCCATAATCAAGAGAACTACAAAGACAACATTCATACAATATTGTACACCTATAATCAAGAGAACTACACAGACAACATTCATACAATATTGTACACCTATTAGCAAGTGAACTACAAAGACAACATTCATACAATATTGTACACCTATAATCAAGAGAACAACAAAGACAACATTCATACAATATTGTACCCCTATAATCAAGAGAACTACACAGACAACATTCATACAATATTGTACACCTATAATCAAGAGAACTACAAATACAACATTCAAACAATATTGTACACCTTTAATCAAGAGAACTACAAAGACAATATTCATACAATATTGTACACCTATAATCAAGAGAACTACAAAGAAAACATTCATACAATATTGTACACCTTTAATCAAGAGAACTACAAAGACAACATTCATACAATATTGTACATCTATAATCAAGAGAACTACAAAGACAACATTCAAACAATATTGTACACCTATAATCAAAAGAACTACAAAGAAAACATTCATACAATATTGTACACCTATAATCAAGAGAACTACAAAGACAACATTCATACAATATTGTACACCTATAATCAAGTGAACTACAAAGGCAACATTCATACAATATTGTACACCTATAATCAAGAGAACTACAAAGACAACATTCATACAATATTGTACACCTTTAATCAAGAGAACTACAAAGACAACATTCATACAATATTGTATACCTATAATCAAGAGAACTACAAAGACAACATTCATACAATATTGTACACCTATAATCAAGTGAACTACAAAGACAACATTCATACAATATTGTACACCTATAATCAAGAGAACTACACAGACAACATTCATACAATACTGTACACCTTTAATCAAGAGAACTACAAAGACAACATTCATACAATATTGTACACCTATAATCAAGAGAACTACACAGACAACATTCATACAATATTGTACACCTATTAACAAGTGAACTACAAAGACAACATTCATACAATATTGTACACCTATAATCAAGAGAACTACAAAGACAACATTCATACAATATTGTACACCTATAATCAAGAGAACTACACAGACAACATTCATACAATATTGTACACCTATTAACAAGTGAACTACAAAGACAACATTCATACAATATTGTACACCTATAATCAAGAGAACAACAAAGACAACATTCATACAATATTGTACACCTATAATCAAGAGAACTACACAGACAACATTCATACAATATTGTACACCTATAATCAAGAGAACTACAAATACAACATTCAAACAATATTGTACACCTTTAATCAAGAGAACTACAAAGACAATATTCATACAATATTGTACACCTATAATCAAGAGAACTACAAAGAAAACATTCATACAATATTGTACACCTTTAATCAAGAGAACTACAAAGACAACATTCATACAATATTGTACACCTATAATCAAGAGAACTACAAAGACAACATTCAAACAATATTGTACACCTATAATCAAAAGAACTACAAAGAAAACATTCATACAATATTGTACACCTATAATCAAGAGAACTACAAAGACAACATTCATACAATATTGTACACCTATAATCAAGTGAACTACAAAGGCAACATTCATACAATATTGTACACCTATAATCAAGAGAACTACAAAGACAACATTCATACAATATTGTACACCTTTAATCAAGAGAACTACAAAGACAACATTCATACAATATTGTATACCTATAATCAAGAGAACTACAAAGACAACATTCATACAATATTGTACACCTATAATCAAGAGAACTACAAAGACAACATTCATACAATATTGTACACCTATGATCAAGAGAACTACAAAGAAAACATTCATACAATATTGTACACCTATAATCAAGAGAACTACAAAGACAACATTCATACAATATTATACACCTATAATCAAGAGAACTACAAAGACAACATTCATACAATATTGTACACCTATAATCAAGAGAACTACAAAGACAACATTCATACAATATTGTACACCTATAATCAAGAGAACTACACAGACAACATTCATACAATATTGTACACCTATTATCAAGTGAACTACAAAAACAACATTCATACAATATTGTACACCTATTATCAAGAGAACAACAAAGACAACATCCATACAATATTGTACACCTATAATCAAGAGAACTACACAGACAACATTCATACAATATTGTACACCTATAATCAAGAGAACTAGATAGACAACATTCATACAATATTATACACCTTTAATCAAGAGAACTACAAAGACAACATTCATACAATATTGTACACCTATAATCAAGAGAACTACAGACAACATTCATACAATATTGTACACCTATAATCAAGAGAACTACAAAGACAACATTCATACAATATTGTACACCTATAATCAAGAGAACTACAAATACAACATTCATACAATATTGTACACCTATAATCAAGAGAACAACAAAGACAAAATGCATACAATATTGTACACCTATAATCAAGAGAACTACAAAGACAACATTCATACAATATTATACACCTATAATCAAGAGAACTACAAAGACAGAATTCATACAATATTGTACACCTTTAATAAAGAGAACTACAAAGACAACATTCATACAATATTGTACACCTATAATCAAGTGAACTACAAAGACAACATTCATACAATATTGTACACCTATAATCAAGAGAACTACAAAGACAACATTCATACAATATTGTACACCTTTAATCAAGAGAACTACAAAGACAACATTCATACAATATTGTACACCTATTATCAAGTGAACTACAAAGACAACATTCATACAATATTGTACACCTATAATCAAGTGAACTACAAAGACAACATTCATACAATATTGTACACCTATAATCAAGAGAACTACACAGACAACATTCATACAATACTGTACACCTTTAATCAAGAGAACTACAAAGACAACATTCATACAATATTGTACACCTATAATCAAGAGAACTACACAGACAACATTCATACAATATTGTACACCTATTAACAAGTGAACTACAAAGACAACATTCATACAATATTGTACACCTATAATCAAGAGAACTACAAAGACAACATTCATACAATATTGTACACCTATAATCAAGAGAACTTCACAGACAACATTCATACAATATTGTACACCTATAATCAAGAGAACTACAAAGACAACATTCATACAATATTGTACACCTTTAATCAAGAGAACTACAAAGACAACATTCATACAATATTGTACACCTATAATCAAGAGAACTACAAAGAAAACATTCATACAATATTGTACACCTATAATCAAGAGAACTACAAAGACAACATTCATACAATATTGTACACCTATTATCAAGAGAACTACAAAGACAGCATTCATACAATATTATACACCTATAATCAAGAGAACTACAAAGACAACATTCATACAATATTGTACACCTTTAATCAAGAGAACTACAAAGACAACATTCATACAATATTGTACACCTATAATCAAGAGAACTACACAGACAAAATTCATACAATATTGTACACCTTTAATCAAGAAAACTACAAAGACAACATTCATACAATATTGTACACCTATAATCAAGAGAACTACACAGACAACATTCATACAATATTGTACACCTATTAACAAGTGAACTACAAAGACAACATTCATACAATATTGTACACCTATAATCAAGAGAACTACAAAGACAACATTCATACAATATTGTACACCTATAATCAAGAGAACTACACAGACAACATTCATACAATATTGTACACCTATTAACAAGTGAACTACAAAGACAACATTCATACAATATTGTACACCTATAATCAAGAGAACTACAAAGACAACATTCATACAATATTGTACACCTATAATCAAGAGAACTACACAGACAACATTCATACAATATTGTACACCTATAATCAAGAGAACTACAAATACAACATTCAAACAATATTGTACACCTTTAATCAAGAGAACTACAAAGACAACATTCATACAATATTGTACATCTATAATCAAGAGAACTACAAAGAAAACATTCATACAATATTGTACACCTATAATCAAGAGAACTACAAAGACAACATTCATACAATATTGTACACCTATAATCAAGAGAACTACAAAGACAACATTCATACAATATTGTACACCTATGATCAAGAGAACTACAAAGACAACATTCATACAATATTGTACACCTATAATCAAGAGAACTACAAAGAAAACATTCATACAATATTGTACACCTATAATCAAGAGAACTACAAAGACAACATTCATACAATATTATACACCTATAATCAAGAGAACTACAAAGACAGCATTCATACAATATTGTACACCTTTAATCAAGAGAACTACAAAGACAACATTCATACAATATTGTACACCTATAATCAAGTGAACTACAAAGACAACATTCATACAATATTGTACACCTATAATCAAGAGAACTACAAAGACAACATTCATACAATATTGTACACCTTTAATCAAGAGAACTACAAAGACAACATTCATACAATATTGTACACCTATTATCAAGTGAACTACAAAGACAACATTCATACAATATTGTACACCTATTATCAAGTGAACTACAAAGACAACATTCATACAATATTGTACACCTATAATCAAGAGAACTACACAGACAACATTCATACAATACTGTACACCTTTAATCAAGAGAACTACAAAGACAACATTCATACAATATTGTACACCTATAATCAAGAGAACTACACAGACAACATTCATACAATATTGTACACCTATTAACAAGTGAACTACAAAGACAACATTCATACAATATTGTACACCCATAATCAAGAGAACTACAAAGACAACATTCATACAATATTGTACACCTATAATCAAGAGAACTACACAGACAACATTCATACAATATTGTACACCTATTAGCAAGTGAACTACAAAGACAACATTCATACAATATTGTACACCTATAATCAAGAGAACAACAAAGACAACATTCATACAATATTGTACCCCTATAATCAAGAGAACTACACAGACAACATTCATACAATATTGTACACCTATAATCAAGAGAACTACAAATACAACATTCAAACAATATTGTACACCTTTAATCAAGAGAACTACAAAGACAATATTCATACAATATTGTACACCTATAATCAAGAGAACTACAAAGAAAACATTCATACAATATTGTACACCTTTAATCAAGAGAACTACAAAGACAACATTCATACAATATTGTACATCTATAATCAAGAGAACTACAAAGACAACATTCAAACAATATTGTACACCTATAATCAAAAGAACTACAAAGAAAACATTCATACAATATTGTACACCTATAATCAAGAGAACTACAAAGACAACATTCATACAATATTGTACACCTATAATCAAGTGAACTACAAAGGCAACATTCATACAATATTGTACACCTATAATCAAGAGAACTACAAAGACAACATTCATACAATATTGTACACCTTTAATCAAGAGAACTACAAAGACAACATTCATACAATATTGTATACCTATAATCAAGAGAACTACAAAGACAACATTCATACAATATTGTACACCTATAATCAAGTGAACTACAAAGACAACATTCATACAATATTGTACACCTATAATCAAGAGAACTACACAGACAACATTCATACAATACTGTACACCTTTAATCAAGAGAACTACAAAGACAACATTCATACAATATTGTACACCTATAATCAAGAGAACTACACAGACAACATTCATACAATATTGTACACCTATTAACAAGTGAACTACAAAGACAACATTCATACAATATTGTACACCTATAATCAAGAGAACTACAAAGACAACATTCATACAATATTGTACACCTATAATCAAGAGAACTACACAGACAACATTCATACAATATTGTACACCTATTAACAAGTGAACTACAAAGACAACATTCATACAATATTGTACACCTATAATCAAGAGAACAACAAAGACAACATTCATACAATATTGTACACCTATAATCAAGAGAACTACACAGACAACATTCATACAATATTGTACACCTATAATCAAGAGAACTACAAATACAACATTCAAACAATATTGTACACCTTTAATCAAGAGAACTACAAAGACAATATTCATACAATATTGTACACCTATAATCAAGAGAACTACAAAGAAAACATTCATACAATATTGTACACCTTTAATCAAGAGAACTACAAAGACAACATTCATACAATATTGTACACCTATAATCAAGAGAACTACAAAGACAACATTCAAACAATATTGTACACCTATAATCAAAAGAACTACAAATAAAACATTCATACAATATTGTACACCTATAATCAAGAGAACTACAAAGACAACATTCATACAATATTGTACACCTATAATCAAGTGAACTACAAAGGCAACATTCATACAATATTGTACACCTATAATCAAGAGAACTACAAAGACAACATTCATACAATATTGTACACCTTTAATCAAGAGAACTACAAAGACAACATTCATACAATATTGTATACCTATAATCAAGAGAACTACAAAGACAACATTCATACAATATTGTACACCTATAATCAAGAGAACTACAAAGACAACATTCATACAATATTGTACACCTATGATCAAGAGAACTACAAAGAAAACATTCATACAATATTGTACACCTATAATCAAGAGAACTACAAAGACAACATTCATACAATATTATACACCTATAATCAAGAGAACTACAAAGACAACATTCATACAATATTGTACACCTATAATCAAGAGAACAACAAAGACAACATTCATACAATATTGTACACCTATAATCAAGAGAACTACACAGACAACATTCATACAATATTGTACACCTATAATCAAGAGAACTACAAATACAACATTCAAACAATATTGTACACCTTTAATCAAGAGAACTACAAAGACAATATTCATACAATATTGTACACCTATAATCAAGAGAACTACAAAGAAAACATTCATACAATATTGTACACCTTTAATCAAGAGAACTACAAAGACAACATTCATACAATATTGTACACCTATAATCAAGAGAACTACAAAGACAACATTCAAACAATATTGTACACCTATAATCAAAAGAACTACAAAGAAAACATTCATACAATATTGTACACCTATAATCAAGAGAACTACAAAGACAACATTCATACAATATTGTACACCTATAATCAAGTGAACTACAAAGGCAACATTCATACAATATTGTACACCTATAATCAAGAGAACTACAAAGACAACATTCATACAATATTGTACACCTTTAATCAAGAGAACTACAAAGACAACATTCATACAATATTGTATACCTATAATCAAGAGAACTACAAAGACAACATTCATACAATATTGTACACCTATAATCAAGAGAACTACAAAGACAACATTCATACAATATTGTACACCTATGATCAAGAGAACTACAAAGAAAACATTCATACAATATTGTACACCTATAATCAAGAGAACTACAAAGACAACATTCATACAATATTATACACCTATAATCAAGAGAACTACAAAGACAACATTCATACAATATTGTACACCTATAATCAAGAGAACTACAAAGACAACATTCATACAATATTGTACACCTATAATCAAGAGAACTACACAGACAACATTCATACAATATTGTACACCTATTATCAAGTGAACTACAAAAACAACATTCATACAATATTGTACACCTATAATCAAGAGAACAACAAAGACAACATCCATACAATATTGTACACCTATAATCAAGAGAACTACACAGACAACATTCATACAATATTGTACACCTATAATCAAGAGAACTAGATAGACAACATTCATACAATATTATACACCTTTAATCAAGAGAACTACAAAGACAACATTCATACAATATTGTACACCTATAATCAAGAGAACTACAGACAACATTCATACAATATTGTACACCTATAATCAAGAGAACTACAAAGACAACATTCATACAATATTGTACACCTATAATCAAGAGAACTACAAATACAACATTCATACAATATTGTACACCTATAATCAAGAGAACAACAAAGACAAAATGCATACAATATTGTACACCTATAATCAAGAGAACTACAAAGACAACATTCATACAATATTATACACCTATAATCAAGAGAACTACAAAGACAACATTCATACAATATTATACACCTATAATCAAGTGAACTACAAAGACAACATTCATACAATATTGTACACCTATAATCAAGAGAACTACAAAGACAACATTCATACAATATTGTACACCTATAATCAAGAGAACAACAAAGACAACATTCATACAATATTGTACACCTATAATCAAGAGAACTACAAAGACAACATTCATACAATATTGTACACCTATAATCAAGAGAACAACAAAGACAACATTCATACAATATTGTACATCTATAATCAAGAGAACTACAAAGACAACATTCATACAATATTATACACCTATAATCAAGAGAACTACAAAGACAACATTCATACAATATTATACACCTATAATCAAGAGAACTACAAAGACAACATTCATACAATATTATACACCTATAATCAAGAGAACTACAAATACAACATTCATACAATATTGTACACCTATAACCAAGAGAACTACAAAGACAACATTCATACAATATTGTACACCTATATTCAAGAGAACTACAAAGACAACATTCATACAATATTGTACACCTATAATCAAGAGAACTACAAAGACAACATTCATACAATATTGTACACCTATAATCAAGAGAACAACAAAGACAACATTCATACAATATTGTACACCTATAATCAAGAGAACTACAAAGACAACATTCATACAATATTATACACCTATAATCAAGAGAATTACAAAGACAACATTCATACAATATTATACACCTATAATCAAGAGAACTACAAATACAACATTCATACAATATTGTACACCTATAATCAAGAGAACTACAAAGACAACATTCATACAATATTGTATACCTTTAATCAAGAGAACTACAAAGACAACATTCATACAATATTGCACACCTTTAATCAAGAGAACTACAAAGACAACATTCATACAATATTGTACTCCTATAATCAAGAAAACTACAAAGACAACATTCATACACTATTGTACACCTATAATCAAGAGAACTACAAAGAAAACATTCATACAATATTTTACACCTATAATCAAGAGAACTACAAATACAACATTCAAACAATATTGTACACCTTTAATCAAGAGAACTACAAAGACAACATTCATACAATATTGTACACCTATAATCAAGAGAACTACAAAGACAACATTCATACAATATTGTACACCTTTAATCAAGAGAACTACAAAGACAACATTCATACAATATTGTACACCTATAATCAAGAGAACTACAAAAAAAACATTCATACAATATTGTACACCTATAATCAAGATAACTACAAAGACAACATTCATACAATATTGTACACCTATTATCAAGAGAACTACAAAGACAGCATTCATACAATATTATACACCTATAATCAAGAGAACTACAAAGACAGCATTCATACAATATTGTACACCTTTAATCAAGAGAACTACAAAGACAACATTCATACAATATTGTACACCTATAATCAAGAGAACTACACAGACAAAATTCATACAATATTGTACACCTTTAATCAAGAGAACTACAAAGACAACATTCATACAATATTGTACACCTATAATCAAGAGAACTACACAGACAACATTCATACAATATTGTACACCTATTAACAAGTGAACTACAAAGACAACATTCATACAATATTGTACACCTATAATCAAGAGAACTACAAAGACAACATTCATACAATATTGTACACCTATAATCAAGAGAACTACACAGACAACATTCATACAATATTGTACACCTATTAACAAGTGAACTACAAAGACAACATTCATACAATATTGTACACCTATAATCAAGAGAACTACAAAGACAACATTCATACAATATTGTACACCTATAATCAAGAGAACTACACAGACAACATTCATACAATATTGTACACCTATAATCAAGAGAACTACAAATACAACATTCAAACATTATTGTACACCTTTAATCAAGAGAACTACAAAGACAACATTCATACAATATTGTACATCTATAATCAAGAGAACTACAAAGAAAACATTCATACAATATTGTACACCTATAATCAAGAGAACTACAAAGACAACATTCATACAATATTGTACACCTATAATCAAGAGAACTACAAAGACAACATTCATACAATATTGTACACCTATGATCAAGAGAACTACAAAGACAACATTCATACAATATTGTATACCTATAATCAAGAGAACTACAAAGAAAACATTCATACAATATTGTACACCTATAATCAAGAGAACTACAAAGACAACATTCATACAATATTATACACCTATAATCAAGAGAACTACAAAGACAGCATTCATACAATATTGTACACCTTTAATCAAGAGAACTACAAAGACAACATTCATACAATATTGTACACCTATAATCAAGTGAACTACAAAGACAACATTCATACAATATTGTACACCTATAATCAAGAGAACTACAAAGACAACATTCATACAATATTGTACACCTTTAATCAAGAGAACTACAAAGACAATATTCATACAATATTGTACACCTATTATCAAGTGAACTACAAAGACAACATTCATACAATATTGTACACCTATAATCAAGTGAACTACAAAGACAACATTCATACAATATTGTACACCTATGATCAAGAGAACTACACAGACAACATTCATACAATACTGTACACCTTTAATCAAGAGAACTACAAAGACAACATTCATACAATATTGTACACCTATAATCAAGAGAACTACACAGACAACATTCATACAATATTGTACACCTATTAACAAGTGAACTACAAAGACAACATTCATACAATATTGTACACCTATAATCAAGAGAACTACACAGACAACATTCATACAATATTGTACACCTATAATCAAGAGAACTACACAGACAACATTCATACAATATTGTACACCTATAATCAAGAGAACTACAAAGACAACATTCATACAATATTGTACACCTTTAATCAAGAGAACTACAAAGACAACATTCATACAATATTGTACACCTATAATCAAGAGAACTACAAAGAAAACATTCATACAATATTGTACACCTATAATCAAGAGAACTACAAAGACAACATTCATACAATATTGTACACCTATTATCAAGAGAACTACAAAGACAGCATTCATACAATATTATACACCTATAATCAAGAGAACTACAAAGACAGCATTCATACAATATTGTACACCTATAATCAAGAGAACTACACAGACAGCATTCATACAATATTGTACACCTTTAATCAAGAGAACTACAAAGACAACATTCATACAATATTGTACACCTATAATCAAGTGAACTACAAAGACAACATTCATACAATATTGTACACCTATAATCAAGAGAACTACAAAGACAACATTCATACAATATTGTACACCTTTAATCAAGAGAACTACAAAGACAACATTCATACAATATTGTACACCTATTATCAAGTGAACTACAAAGACAACATTCATACAATATTGTACACCTATTATCAAGTGAACTACAAAGACAACATTCATACAATATTGTACACCTATAATCAAGAGAACTACACAGACAACATTCATACAATACTGTACACCTTTAATCAAGAGAACTACAAAGACAACATTCATACAATATTGTACACCTATAATCAAGAGAACTACACAGACAACATTCATACAATATTGTACACCTATTAACAAGTGAACTACAAAGACAACATTCATACAATATTGTACACCTATAATCAAGAGAACTACAAAGACAGCATTCATACAATATTGTACACCTATAATCAAGAGAACTACACAGACAACATTCATACAATACTGTACACCTTTAATCAAGAGAACTACAAAGACAACATTCATACAATATTATACACCTATAATCAAGAGAACTACAAAGACAGAATTCATACAATATTGTACACCTTTAATCAAGAGAACTACAAAGACAACATTCATACAATATTGTACACCTATAATCAAGTGAACTACAAAGACAACATTCATACAATATTGTACACCTATAATCAAGAGAACTACAAAGACAACATTCATACAATATTGTACACCTTTAATCAAGAGAACTACAAAGACAACATTCATACAATATTGTACACCTATTATCAAGTGAACTACAAAGACAACATTCATACAATATTGTACACCTATAATCAAGTGAACTACAAAGACAACATTCATACAATATTGTACACCTATAATCAAGAGAACTACACAGACAACATTCATACAATACTGTACACCTTTAATCAAGAGAACTACAAAGACAACATTCATACAATATTGTACACCTATAATCAAGAGAACTACACAGACAACATTCATACAATATTGTACACCTATTAACAAGTGAACTACAAAGACAACATTCATACAATATTGTACACCTATAATCAAGAGAACTACAAAGACAACATTCATACAATATTGTACACCTATAATCAAGAGAACTTCACAGACAACATTCATACAATATTGTACACCTATAATCAAGAGAACTACAAAGACAACATTCATACAATATTGTACACCTTTAATCAAGAGAACTACAAAGACAACATTCATACAATATTGTACACCTATAATCAAGAGAACTACAAAGAAAACATTCATACAATATTGTACACCTATAATCAAGAGAACTACAAAGACAACATTCATACAATATTGTACACCTATTATCAAGAGAACTACAAAGACAGCATTCATACAATATTATACACCTATAATCAAGAGAACTACAAAGACAACATTCATACAATATTGTACACCTTTAATCAAGAGAACTACAAAGACAACATTCATACAATATTGTACACCTATAATCAAGAGAACTACACAGACAAAATTCATACAATATTGTACACCTTTAATCAAGAAAACTACAAAGACAACATTCATACAATATTGTACACCTATAATCAAGAGAACTACACAGACAACATTCATACAATATTGTACACCTATTAACAAGTGAACTACAAAGACAACATTCATACAATATTGTACACCTATAATCAAGAGAACTACAAAGACAACATTCATACAATATTGTACACCTATAATCAAGAGAACTACACAGACAACATTCATACAATATTGTACACCTATTAACAAGTGAACTACAAAGACAACATTCATACAATATTGTACACCTATAATCAAGAGAACTACAAAGACAACATTCATACAATATTGTACACCTATAATCAAGAGAACTACACAGACAACATTCATACAATATTGTACACCTATAATCAAGAGAACTACAAATACAACATTCAAACAATATTGTACACCTTTAATCAAGAGAACTACAAAGACAACATTCATACAATATTGTACATCTATAATCAAGAGAACTACAAAGAAAACATTCATACAATATTGTACACCTATAATCAAGAGAACTACAAAGACAACATTCATACAATATTGTACACCTATAATCAAGAGAACTACAAAGACAACATTCATACAATATTGTACACCTATGATCAAGAGAACTACAAAGACAACATTCATACAATATTGTACACCTATAATCAAGAGAACTACAAAGAAAACATTCATACAATATTGTACACCTATAATCAAGAGAACTACAAAGACAACATTCATACAATATTATACACCTATAATCAAGAGAACTACAAAGACAGCATTCATACAATATTGTACACCTTTAATCAAGAGAACTACAAAGACAACATTCATACAATATTGTACACCTATAATCAAGTGAACTACAAAGACAACATTCATACAATATTGTACACCTATAATCAAGAGAACTACAAAGACAACATTCATACAATATTGTACACCTTTAATCAAGAGAACTACAAAGACAACATTCATACAATATTGTACACCTATTATCAAGTGAACTACAAAGACAACATTCATACAATATTGTACACCTATTATCAAGTGAACTACAAAGACAACATTCATACAATATTGTACACCTATAATCAAGAGAACTACACAGACAACATTCATACAATACTGTACACCTTTAATCAAGAGAACTACAAAGACAACATTCATACAATATTGTACACCTATAATCAAGAGAACTACACAGACAACATTCATACAATATTGTACACCTATTAACAAGTGAACTACAAAGACAACATTCATACAATATTGTACACCCATAATCAAGAGAACTACAAAGACAACATTCATACAATATTGTACACCTATAATCAAGAGAACTACACAGACAACATTCATACAATATTGTACACCTATTAGCAAGTGAACTACAAAGACAACATTCATACAATATTGTACACCTATAATCAAGAGAACAACAAAGACAACATTCATACAATATTGTACCCCTATAATCAAGAGAACTACACAGACAACATTCATACAATATTGTACACCTATAATCAAGAGAACTACAAATACAACATTCAAACAATATTGTACACCTTTAATCAAGAGAACTACAAAGACAATATTCATACAATATTGTACACCTATAATCAAGAGAACTACAAAGAAAACATTCATACAATATTGTACACCTTTAATCAAGAGAACTACAAAGACAACATTCATACAATATTGTACATCTATAATCAAGAGAACTACAAAGACAACATTCAAACAATATTGTACACCTATAATCAAAAGAACTACAAAGAAAACATTCATACAATATTGTACACCTATAATCAAGAGAACTACAAAGACAACATTCATACAATATTGTACACCTATAATCAAGTGAACTACAAAGGCAACATTCATACAATATTGTACACCTATAATCAAGAGAACTACAAAGACAACATTCATACAATATTGTACACCTTTAATCAAGAGAACTACAAAGACAACATTCATACAATATTGTATACCTATAATCAAGAGAACTACAAAGACAACATTCATACAATATTGTACACCTATAATCAAGTGAACTACAAAGACAACATTCATACAATATTGTACACCTATAATCAAGAGAACTACACAGACAACATTCATACAATACTGTACACCTTTAATCAAGAGAACTACAAAGACAACATTCATACAATATTGTACACCTATAATCAAGAGAACTACACAGACAACATTCATACAATATTGTACACCTATTAACAAGTGAACTACAAAGACAACATTCATACAATATTGTACACCTATAATCAAGAGAACTACAAAGACAACATTCATACAATATTGTACACCTATAATCAAGAGAACTACACAGACAACATTCATACAATATTGTACACCTATTAACAAGTGAACTACAAAGACAACATTCATACAATATTGTACACCTATAATCAAGAGAACAACAAAGACAACATTCATACAATATTGTACACCTATAATCAAGAGAACTACACAGACAACATTCATACAATATTGTACACCTATAATCAAGAGAACTACAAATACAACATTCAAACAATATTGTACACCTTTAATCAAGAGAACTACAAAGACAATATTCATACAATATTGTACACCTATAATCAAGAGAACTACAAAGAAAACATTCATACAATATTGTACACCTTTAATCAAGAGAACTACAAAGACAACATTCATACAATATTGTACACCTATAATCAAGAGAACTACAAAGACAACATTCAAACAATATTGTACACCTATAATCAAAAGAACTACAAAGAAAACATTCATACAATATTGTACACCTATAATCAAGAGAACTACAAAGACAACATTCATACAATATTGTACACCTATAATCAAGTGAACTACAAAGGCAACATTCATACAATATTGTACACCTATAATCAAGAGAACTACAAAGACAACATTCATACAATATTGTACACCTTTAATCAAGAGAACTACAAAGACAACATTCATACAATATTGTATACCTATAATCAAGAGAACTACAAAGACAACATTCATACAATATTGTACACCTATAATCAAGAGAACTACAAAGACAACATTCATACAATATTGTACACCTATGATCAAGAGAACTACAAAGAAAACATTCATACAATATTGTACACCTATAATCAAGAGAACTACAAAGACAACATTCATACAATATTATACACCTATAATCAAGAGAACTACAAAGACAACATTCATACAATATTGTACACCTATAATCAAGAGAACTACAAAGACAACATTCATACAATATTGTACACCTATAATCAAGAGAACTACACAGACAACATTCATACAATATTGTACACCTATTATCAAGTGAACTACAAAAACAACATTCATACAATATTGTACACCTATAATCAAGAGAACAACAAAGACAACATCCATACAATATTGTACACCTATAATCAAGAGAACTACACAGACAACATTCATACAATATTGTACACCTATAATCAAGAGAACTAGATAGACAACATTCATACAATATTATACACCTTTAATCAAGAGAACTACAAAGACAACATTCATACAATATTGTACACCTATAATCAAGAGAACTACAGACAACATTCATACAATATTGTACACCTATAATCAAGAGAACTACAAAGACAACATTCATACAATATTGTACACCTATAATCAAGAGAACTACAAATACAACATTCATACAATATTGTACACCTATAATCAAGAGAACAACAAAGACAAAATGCATACAATATTGTACACCTATAATCAAGAGAACTACAAAGACAACATTCATACAATATTATACACCTATAATCAAGAGAACTACAAAGACAGAATTCATACAATATTGTACACCTTTAATCAAGAGAACTACAAAGACAACATTCATACAATATTGTACACCTATAATCAAGTGAACTACAAAGACAACATTCATACAATATTGTACACCTATAATCAAGAGAACTACAAAGACAACATTCATACAATATTGTACACCTTTAATCAAGAGAACTACAAAGACAACATTCATACAATATTGTACACCTATTATCAAGTGAACTACAAAGACAACATTCATACAATATTGTACACCTATAATCAAGTGAACTACAAAGACAACATTCATACAATATTGTACACCTATAATCAAGAGAACTACACAGACAACATTCATACAATACTGTACACCTTTAATCAAGAGAACTACAAAGACAACATTCATACAATATTGTACACCTATAATCAAGAGAACTACACAGACAACATTCATACAATATTGTACACCTATTAACAAGTGAACTACAAAGACAACATTCATACAATATTGTACACCTATAATCAAGAGAACTACAAAGACAACATTCATACAATATTGTACACCTATAATCAAGAGAACTTCACAGACAACATTCATACAATATTGTACACCTATAATCAAGAGAACTACAAAGACAACATTCATACAATATTGTACACCTTTAATCAAGAGAACTACAAAGACAACATTCATACAATATTGTACACCTATAATCAAGAGAACTACAAAGAAAACATTCATACAATATTGTACACCTATAATCAAGAGAACTACAAAGACAACATTCATACAATATTGTACACCTATTATCAAGAGAACTACAAAGACAGCATTCATACAATATTATACACCTATAATCAAGAGAACTACAAAGACAACATTCATACAATATTGTACACCTTTAATCAAGAGAACTACAAAGACAACATTCATACAATATTGTACACCTATAATCAAGAGAACTACACAGACAAAATTCATACAATATTGTACACCTTTAATCAAGAAAACTACAAAGACAACATTCATACAATATTGTACACCTATAATCAAGAGAACTACACAGACAACATTCATACAATATTGTACACCTATTAACAAGTGAACTACAAAGACAACATTCATACAATATTGTACACCTATAATCAAGAGAACTACAAAGACAACATTCATACAATATTGTACACCTATAATCAAGAGAACTACACAGACAACATTCATACAATATTGTACACCTATTAACAAGTGAACTACAAAGACAACATTCATACAATATTGTACACCTATAATCAAGAGAACTACAAAGACAACATTCATACAATATTGTACACCTATAATCAAGAGAACTACACAGACAACATTCATACAATATTGTACACCTATAATCAAGAGAACTACAAATACAACATTCAAACAATATTGTACACCTTTAATCAAGAGAACTACAAAGACAACATTCATACAATATTGTACATCTATAATCAAGAGAACTACAAAGAAAACATTCATACAATATTGTACACCTATAATCAAGAGAACTACAAAGACAACATTCATACAATATTGTACACCTATAATCAAGAGAACTACAAAGACAACATTCATACAATATTGTACACCTATGATCAAGAGAACTACAAAGACAACATTCATACAATATTGTACACCTATAATCAAGAGAACTACAAAGAAAACATTCATACAATATTGTACACCTATAATCAAGAGAACTACAAAGACAACATTCATACAATATTATACACCTATAATCAAGAGAACTACAAAGACAGCATTCATACAATATTGTACACCTTTAATCAAGAGAACTACAAAGACAACATTCATACAATATTGTACACCTATAATCAAGTGAACTACAAAGACAACATTCATACAATATTGTACACCTATAATCAAGAGAACTACAAAGACAACATTCATACAATATTGTACACCTTTAATCAAGAGAACTACAAAGACAACATTCATACAATATTGTACACCTATTATCAAGTGAACTACAAAGACAACATTCATACAATATTGTACACCTATTATCAAGTGAACTACAAAGACAACATTCATACAATATTGTACACCTATAATCAAGAGAACTACACAGACAACATTCATACAATACTGTACACCTTTAATCAAGAGAACTACAAAGACAACATTCATACAATATTGTACACCTATAATCAAGAGAACTACACAGACAACATTCATACAATATTGTACACCTATTAACAAGTGAACTACAAAGACAACATTCATACAATATTGTACACCCATAATCAAGAGAACTACAAAGACAACATTCATACAATATTGTACACCTATAATCAAGAGAACTACACAGACAACATTCATACAATATTGTACACCTATTAGCAAGTGAACTACAAAGACAACATTCATACAATATTGTACACCTATAATCAAGAGAACAACAAAGACAACATTCATACAATATTGTACCCCTATAATCAAGAGAACTACACAGACAACATTCATACAATATTGTACACCTATAATCAAGAGAACTACAAATACAACATTCAAACAATATTGTACACCTTTAATCAAGTGAACTACAAAGACAATATTCATACAATATTGTACACCTATAATCAAGAGAACTACAAAGAAAACATTCATACAATATTGTACACCTTTAATCAAGAGAACTACAAAGACAACATTCATACAATATTGTACATCTATAATCAAGAGAACTACAAAGACAACATTCAAACAATATTGTACACCTATAATCAAAAGAACTACAAAGAAAACATTCATACAATATTGTACACCTATAATCAAGAGAACTACAAAGACAACATTCATACAATATTGTACACCTATAATCAAGTGAACTACAAAGGCAACATTCATACAATATTGTACACCTATAATCAAGAGAACTACAAAGACAACATTCATACAATATTGTACACCTTTAATCAAGAGAACTACAAAGACAACATTCATACAATATTGTATACCTATAATCAAGAGAACTACAAAGACAACATTCATACAATATTGTACACCTATAATCAAGTGAACTACAAAGACAACATTCATACAATATTGTACACCTATAATCAAGAGAACTACACAGACAACATTCATACAATACTGTACACCTTTAATCAAGAGAACTACAAAGACAACATTCATACAATATTGTACACCTATAATCAAGAGAACTACACAGACAACATTCATACAATATTGTACACCTATTAACAAGTGAACTACAAAGACAACATTCATACAATATTGTACACCTATAATCAAGAGAACTACAAAGACAACATTCATACAATATTGTACACCTATAATCAAGAGAACTACACAGACAACATTCATACAATATTGTACACCTATTAACAAGTGAACTACAAAGACAACATTCATACAATATTGTACACCTATAATCAAGAGAACAACAAAGACAACATTCATACAATATTGTACACCTATAATCAAGAGAACTACACAGACAACATTCATACAATATTGTACACCTATAATCAAGAGAACTACAAATACAACATTCAAACAATATTGTACACCTTTAATCAAGAGAACTACAAAGACAATATTCATACAATATTGTACACCTATAATCAAGAGAACTACAAAGAAAACATTCATACAATATTGTACACCTTTAATCAAGAGAACTACAAAGACAACATTCATACAATATTGTACACCTATAATCAAGAGAACTACAAAGACAACATTCAAACAATATTGTACACCTATAATCAAAAGAACTACAAAGAAAACATTCATACAATATTGTACACCTATAATCAAGAGAACTACAAAGACAACATTCATACAATATTGTACACCTATAATCAAGTGAACTACAAAGGCAACATTCATACAATATTGTACACCTATAATCAAGAGAACTACAAAGACAACATTCATACAATATTGTACACCTTTAATCAAGAGAACTACAAAGACAACATTCATACAATATTGTATACCTATAATCAAGAGAACTACAAAGACAACATTCATACAATATTGTACACCTATAATCAAGAGAACTACAAAGACAACATTCATACAATATTGTACACCTATGATCAAGAGAACTACAAAGAAAACATTCATACAATATTGTACACCTATAATCAAGAGAACTACAAAGACAACATTCATACAATATTATACACCTATAATCAAGAGAACTACAAAGACAACATTCATACAATATTGTACACCTATAATCAAGAGAACTACAAAGACAACATTCATACAATATTGTACACCTATAATCAAGAGAACTACACAGACAACATTCATACAATATTGTACACCTATTATCAAGTGAACTACAAAAACAACATTCATACAATATTGTACACCTATAATCAAGAGAACAACAAAGACAACATCCATACAATATTGTACACCTATAATCAAGAGAACTACACAGACAACATTCATACAATATTGTACACCTATAATCAAGAGAACTAGATAGACAACATTCATACAATATTATACACCTTTAATCAAGAGAACTACAAAGACAACATTCATACAATATTGTACACCTATAATCAAGAGAACTACAGACAACATTCATACAATATTGTACACCTATAATCAAGAGAACTACAAAGACAACATTCATACAATATTGTACACCTATAATCAAGAGAACTACAAATACAACATTCATACAATATTGTACACCTATAATCAAGAGAACAACAAAGACAAAATGCATACAATATTGTACACCTATAATCAAGAGAACTACAAAGACAACATTCATACAATATTATACACCTATAATCAAGAGAACTACAAAGACAACATTCATACAATATTATACACCTATAATCAAGTGAACTACAAAGACAACATTCATACAATATTGTACACCTATAATCAAGAGAACTACAAAGACAACATTCATACAATATTGTACACCTATAATCAAGAGAACAACAAAGACAACATTCATACAATATTGTACACCTATAATCAAGAGAACTACAAAGACAACATTCATACAATATTGTACACCTATAATCAAGAGAACAACAAAGACAACATTCATACAATATTGTACATCTATAATCAAGAGAACTACAAAGACAACATTCATACAATATTATACACCTATAATCAAGAGAACTACAAAGACAACATTCATACAATATTATACACCTATAATCAAGAGAACTACAAAGACAACATTCATACAATATTATACACCTATAATCAAGAGAACTACAAATACAACATTCATACAATATTGTACACCTATAACCAAGAGAACTACAAAGACAACATTCATACAATATTGTACACCTATATTCAAGAGAACTACAAAGACAACATTCATACAATATTGTACACCTATAATCAAGAGAACTACAAAGACAACATTCATACAATATTGTACACCTATAATCAAGAGAACAACAAAGACAACATTCATACAATATTGTACACCTATAATCAAGAGAACTACAAAGACAACATTCATACAATATTATACACCTATAATCAAGAGAATTACAAAGACAACATTCATACAATATTATACACCTATAATCAAGAGAACTACAAATACAACATTCATACAATATTGTACACCTATAATCAAGAGAACTACAAAGACAACATTCATACAATATTGTATACCTTTAATCAAGAGAACTACAAAGACAACATTCATACAATATTGTACACCTATAATCAAGAGAACTACAAAGACAACATTCATACAATATTGTACACCTATAATCAAGAGAACTACAAATACAACATTCATACAATATTGCACACCTTTAATCAAGAGAACTACAAAGACAACATTCATACAATATTGTACACCTATAATCAAGAGAACTACAAAGACAACATTCATACAATATTTTACACCTATAATCAAGAGAACTACACAGACAACATTCATACAATATTGTACACCTATAATCAAGTGAACTACAATGACAACATTCATACAATATTGTACACCTATAATCAAGAGAACTACAAAGACAACATTCATACAATATTGTACACCTATAATCAAGAGAACTACAAAGACAACATTCATACAATAGTGTACACCTATAATCAAGAGAACTACAAAGACAACATTCATACAATATTGTACACCTATAATCAAGAGAACAACAAAGACAACATTCATACAATATTGTACACCTATAATCAAGAGAACTACAAAGACAACATTCATACAATATTGTACACCTATAATCAAGAGAACTACAAATACAACATTCATACAATATTGCACACCTTTAATCAAGAGAACTACAAAGACAACATTCATACAATATTGTATACCTTTAATCAAGAGAACTACAAAGACAACATTCATACAATATTGTACACCTATAATCAAGAGAACTACAAAGACAACATTCATACAATATTGTACACCTATAATCAAGAGAACTACAAATACAACATTCATACAATATTGTACACCTATAATCAAGAGAACTACAAATACAACATTCATACAATATTGTACACCTATAATCAAGAGAACTACAAAGACAACATTCATACAATATTGTATACCTTTAATCAAGAGAACTACAAAGACAACATTCATACAATATTGTACACCTATAATCAAGAGAACTACAAAGACAACATTCATACAATATTGTACACCTATAATCAAGAGAACTACAAATACAACATTCATACAATATTGCACACCTTTAATCAAGAGAACTACAAAGACAACATTCATACAATATTGTACACCTATTATCAAGAGAACTACAAAGACAACATTCATACAATATTTTACACCTATAATCAAGAGAACTACACAGACAACATTCATACAATATTGTACACCTATAATCAAGTGAACTACAATGACAACATTCATACAATATTGTACACCTATAATCAAGAGAACTACAAAGACAACATTCATACAATATTGTACACCTATAATCAAGAGAACTACAAAGACAACATTCATACAATAGTGTACACCTTTAATCAAGAGAACTACAAAGACAACATTCATACAATATTGTACACCTTTAATCAAGAGAACTACAAAGACAACATTCATACAATATTGTACACCTATAATTAAGTGAACTACAAAGACAACATTCATACAATATTGTAAACCTATAATCAAGAGAACTACAAAGACAACATTCATACAATATTGTACACCTTTAATCAAGAGAACTACAAAGACAACATTCATACAATATTGTATACCTATAATCAAGAGAACTACAAAGACAACATTCATACAATATTGTACACCTATAATCAAGAGAACTACAAAGACAACATTCATACAATATTGTACACCTATAATCAAGAGAACTACAAAGACAACATTCATACAATATTGTACACCTATAATCAAGAGAACTACAAAGACAACATTCATACAATATTGTACACCTATGATCAAGAGAACTACAAAGACAACATTCATACAATATTGTACACCTATAATCAAGAGAACTACAAAGACAACATTCATACAATATTGTACACCTATAATCAAGAGAACTACAAATACAACATTCATACAATATTGTACACCTTTAATCAAGAGAACTACAAAGACAACATTCATACAATATTGTACACCTATAATCAAGAGAACTACAAAGACAACATTCATACACTATTGTACACCTATCATCAAGAGAACTACAAAGACAACATTCATACAATATTGTACACCTATAATCAAGAGAACTACAAAGAAAACATTCATACAATATTGTACACCTATAATCAAGAGAACTACAAAGACAACATTCATACAATATTGTACACCTATAATCAAGAGAACTACAAAGACAGCATTCATACAATATTATACACCTATAATCAAGAGAACTACAAAGACAGCATTCATACAATATTGTACACCTTTAATCAAGAGAACTACAAAGACAACATTCATACAATATTGTACACCTATAATCAAGTGAACTACAAAGACAACATTCATACAATATTGTACACCTATAATCAAGAGAACTACAAAGACAACATTCATACAATATTGTACACCTTTAATCAAGATAACTACAAAGACAACATTCATACAATATTGTATACCTATAATCAAGAGAACTACAAAGACAACATTCATACAATATTGTACACCTATAATCAAGAGAACTACAAAGACAACATTCATACAATATTGTACACCTATAATCAAGAGAACTACAAAGACAACATTCATACAATATTGTACACCTATAATCAAGAGAACAACAAAGACAACATTCATACAATATTGTACACCTATAATCAAGAGAACTACAAAGACAACATTCATACAATATTGTACACCTATAATCAAGAGAACTACAAAGACAACATTCATACAATATTATACACCTATAATCAAGAGAACTACAAAGACAACATTCATACAATATTGTACACCTATAATCAAGAGAACAACAAAGACAACATTCATACAATATTGTACACCTATAATCAAGAGAACTACAAAGACAACATTCATACAATATTATACACCTATAATCAAGAGAATTACAAAGACAACATTCATACAATATTATACACCTATAATCAAGAGAACTACAAATACAACATTCATACAATATTGTACACCTATAATCAAGAGAACTACAAAGACAACATTCATACAATATTGTATACCTTTAATCAAGAGAACTACAAAGACAACATTCATACAATATTGTACACCTATAATCAAGAGAACTACAAAGACAACATTCATACAATATTGTACACCTATAATCAAGAGAACTACAAATACAACATTCATACAATATTGCACACCTTTAATCAAGAGAACTACAAAGACAACATTCATACAATATTGTACACCTATAATCAAGAGAACTACAAAGACAACATTCATACAATATTTTACACCTATAATCAAGAGAACTACACAGACAACATTCATACAATATTGTACACCTATAATCAAGTGAACTACAATGACAACATTCATACAATATTGTACACCTATAATCAAGAGAACTACAAAGACAACATTCATACAATATTGTACACCTATCATCAAGAGAACTACAAAGACAACATTCATACAATAGTGTACACCTTTAATCAAGAGAACTACAAAGACAACATTCATACAATATTGTACACCTTTAATCAAGAGAACTACAAAGACAACATTCATACAATATTGTACACCTATAATTAAGTGAACTACAAAGACAACATTCATACAATATTGTAAACCTATAATCAAGAGAACTACAAAGACAACATTCATACAATATTGTACACCTTTAATCAAGAGAACTACAAAGACAACATTCATACAATATTGTATACCTATAATCAAGAGAACTACAAAGACAACATTCATACAATATTGTACACCTATAATCAAGAGAACTACAAAGACAACATTCATACAATATTGTACACCTATAATCAAGAGAACTACAAAGACAACATTCATACAATATTGTACACCTATAATCAAGAGAACTACAAAGACAACATTCATACAATATTGTACACCTATGATCAAGAGAACTACAAAGACAACATTCATACAATATTGTACACCTATAATCAAGAGAACTACAAAGACAACATTCATACAATATTGTACACCTATAATCAAGAGAACTACAAATACAACATTCATACAATATTGTACACCTTTAATCAAGAGAACTACAAAGACAACATTCATACAATATTGTACACCTATAATCAAGAGAACTACAAAGACAACATTCATACACTATTGTACACCTATCATCAAGAGAACTACAAAGACAACATTCATACAATATTGTACACCTAAAATCAAGAGAACTACAAAGAAAACATTCATACAATATTGTACACCTATAATCAAGAGAACTACAAAGACAACATTCATACAATATTGTACACCTATAATCAAGAGAACTACAAAGACAGCATTCATACAATATTATACACATATAATCAAGAGAACTACAAAGACAGCATTCATACAATATTGTACACCTTTAATCAAGAGAACTACAAAGACAACATTCATACAATATTGTACACCTATAATCAAGTGAACTACAAAGACAACATTCATACAATATTGTACACCTATAATCAAGAGAACTACAAAGACAACATTGATACAATATTGTACACCTTTAATCAAGATAACTACAAAGACAACATTCATACAATATTGTATACCTATAATCAAGAGAACTACAAAGACAACATTCATACAATATTGTACACCTATAATCAAGAGAACTACAAAGACAACATTCATACAATATTGTACACCTATAATCAAGAGAACTACAAAGACAACATTCATACAATAGTGTACACCTATAATCAAGAGAACTACAAAGACAACATTCATACAATATTGTACACCTATAATCAAGAGAACTACAATGACAATATTCATGCAATATTGTACACCTATAATCAAGAGAACTACAAATACAACATTCATACAATATTGCACACCTTTAATCAAGGGAACTACAAAGACAACATTCATACAATATTGTACACCTATAATCAAGAAAACTACAAAGAAAACATTCATACACTATTGTACACCTATAATCAAGAGAACTACAAAGAAAACATTCATACAATATTTTACACCTATAATCAAGAGAACTACAAATACAACATTCAAACAATATTGTACACCTTTAATCAAGAGAACTACAAAGACAACATTCATACAATATTGTACACCTATAATCAAGAGAACTACAAAGACAACATTCATACAATATTGTACACCTTTAATCAAGAGAACTACAAAGACAATATTCATACAATATTGTACACCTATAATCAAGAGAACTACAAAGAAAACATTCATACAATATTGTACACCTATAATCAAGAGAACTACAAAGACAACATTCATACAATATTGTACACCTATTATCAAGAGAACTACAAAGACAGCATTCATACAATATTATACACCTATGATCAAGAGAACTACAAAGACAGCATTCATACAATATTGTACACCTTTAATCAAGAGAACTACAAAGACAACATTCATACAATATTGTACACCTATAATCAAGTGAACTACAAAGACAACATTCATACAATATTGTACACCTATAATCAAGAGAACTACAAAGACAACATTCATACAATATTGTACACCTTTAATCAAGAGAACTACAAAGACAACATTCATACAATATTGTACACCTATAATCAAGAGAACTACACAGACAACATTCATACAATATTGTACACCTATTAACAAGTGAACAACAAAGACAACATTCATACAATATTGTACACCTATAATCAAGAGAACTACAAAGACAACATTCATACAATATTGTACACCTATAATCAAGAGAACTACACAGACAACATTCTTACAATATTGTACACCTATTAACAAGTGAACTACAAAGACAACATTCATACAATATTGTACACCTATAATCAAGAGAACAACAAAGACAACATTCATACAATATTGTACACCTATAATCAAGAGAACTACACAGACAACATTCATACAATATTGTACACCTATAATCAAGAGAACTACAAATACAACATTCAAACAATATTGTACACCTTTAATCAAGAGAACTACAAAGACAACATTCATACAATATTGTACACCTATAATCAAGAGAACTACAAAGAAAACATTCATACAATAGTGTACACCTTTAATCAAGAGAACTACAAAGACAACATTCATACAATATTGTACACCTATAATCAAGAGAACTACAAAGAAAACATTTATACAATATTGTACACCTATAATCAAGAGAACTACAAAGACAACATTCATACAATATTGTACACCTATAATCAAGTGAACTACAAAGGCAACATTCATACAATATTGTACACCTATAATCAAGAGAACTACAAAGACAACATTCATACAATATTGTACACCTTTAATCAAGAGAACTACAAAGACAACATTCATACAATATTGTATACCTATAATCAAGAGAACTACAAAGACAACATTCATACAATATTGTACACCTATAATAAAGAGAACTACAAAGACAACATTCATACAATATTGTACACCTATGATCAAGAGAACTACAAAGACAACATTCATACAATATTGTACACCTATAATCAAGAGAACTACAAAGACAACATTCATACAATATTATACACCTATAATCAAGAGAACTACAAAGACAACATTCATACAATATTGTACACCTATGATCAAGAGAACTACAAAGACAACATTCATACAATATTGTACACCTTTAATCAAGAGAACTACACAGACAACATTCATACAATATTGTACACCTATTATCAAGTGAACTACAAAAACAACATTCATACAATATTGTACACCTATAATCAAGAGAACAACAAAGACAACATTCATACAATATTGTACACCTATAATCAAGAGAACTACACAGACAACATTCATACAATATTGTACACCTATAATCAAGAGAACTAGATAGACAACATTCATACAATATAATACACCTTTAATCAAGAGAACTACAAAGACAACATTCATACAATATTGTACACCTATAATCAAGAGAACTACAGACAACATTCATACAATATTGTACACCTATAATCAAGAGAACTACAAAGACAACATTCATACAATATTGTACACCTATAATCAAGAGAACTACAAATACAACATTCATACAATATTGTACACCTATAATCAAGAGAACAACAAAGACAAAATGTATACAATATTGTACACCTATAATCAAGAGAACTACAAAGACAACATTCATACAATATTATACACCTATAATCAAGAGAACTACAAAGACAACATTCATACAATATTATACACCTATTATCAAGAGAACTACAAATACAACATTCATACAATATTGTACACCTATAATCAAGAGAACTACAAAGACAACATTCATACAATATTGTACACCTATAATCAAGAGAACAACAAAGACAAAATTCATACAATATTGTACACCTATAATCAAGAGAACTACAAAGACAACATTCATACAATATTGTACACCTATAATCAAGAGAACAACAAAGACAACATTCATACAATATTGTACACCTATAATCAAGAGAACTACAAAGACAACATTCATACAATATTATACACCTATAATCAAGAGAACTACAAAGACAACATTCATACAATATTATACACCTATAATCAAGAGAACTACAAATACAACATTCATACAATATTGTACACCTATAACCAAGAGAACTACAAAGACAACATTCATACAATATTGTACACCTATATTCAAGAGAACTACAAAGACAACATTCATACAATATTGTACACCTATAATCAAGAGAACTACAAAGACAACATTCATACAATATTGTACACCTATAATCAAGAGAACAACAAAGACAACATTCATACAATATTGTACACCTATAATCAAGAGAACTACAAAGACAACATTCATACAATATTATACACCTATAATCAAGAGAATTACAAAGACAACATTCATACAATATTATACACCTATAATCAAGAGAACTACAAATACAACATTCATACAATATTGTACACCTATAATCAAGAGAACTACAAATACAACATTCATACAATATTGTATACCTTTAATCAAGAGAACTACAAAGACAACATTCATACAATATTGTACACCTATAATCAAGAGAACTACAAAGACAACATTCATACAATATTGTACACCTATAATCAAGAGAACTACACAGACAACATTCATACAATATTGTACACCTATTAACAAGTGAACAACAAAGACAACATTCATACAATATTGTACACCTATAATCAAGAGAACTACAAAGACAACATTCATACAATATTGTACACCTATAATCAAGAGAACTACACAGACAACATTCTTACAATATTGTACACCTATTAACAAGTGAACTACAAAGACAACATTCATACAATATTGTACACCTATAATCAAGAGAACAACAAAGACAACATTCATACAATATTGTACACCTATAATCAAGAGAACTACACAGACAACATTCATACAATATTGTACACCTATAATCAAGAGAACTACAAATACAACATTCAAACAATATTGTACACCTTTAATCAAGAGAACTACAAAGACAACATTCATACAATATTGTACACCTATAATCAAGAGAACTACAAAGAAAACATTCATACAATAGTGTACACCTTTAATCAAGAGAACTACAAAGACAACATTCATACAATATTGTACACCTATAATCAAGAGAACTACAAAGAAAACATTCATACAATATTGTACACCTATAATCAAGAGAACTACAAAGACAACATTCATACAATATTGTACACCTATAATCAAGTGAACTACAAAGGCAACATTCATACAATATTGTACACCTATAATCAAGAGAACTACAAAGACAACATTCATACAATATTGTACACCTTTAATCAAGAGAACTACAAAGACAACATTCATACAATATTGTATACCTATAATCAAGAGAACTACAAAGACAACATTCATACAATATTGTACACCTATAATAAAGAGAACTACAAAGACAACATTCATACAATATTGTACACCTATGATCAAGAGAACTACAAAGACAACATTCATACAATATTGTACACCTATAATCAAGAGAACTACAAAGACAACATTCATACAATATTATACACCTATAATCAAGAGAACTACAAAGACAACATTCATACAATATTGTACACCTATGATCAAGAGAACTACAAAGACAACATTCATACAATATTGTACACCTTTAATCAAGAGAACTACACAGACAACATTCATACAATATTGTACACCTATTATCAAGTGAACTACAAAAACAACATTCATACAATATTGTACACCTATAATCAAGAGAACAACAAAGACAACATTCATACAATATTGTACACCTATAATCAAGAGAACTACACAGACAACATTCATACAATATTGTACACCTATAATCAAGAGAACTAGATAGACAACATTCATACAATATAATACACCTTTAATCAAGAGAACTACAAAGACAACATTCATACAATATTGTACACCTATAATCAAGAGAACTACAGACAACATTCATACAATATTGTACACCTATAATCAAGAGAACTACAAAGACAACATTCATACAATATTGTACACCTATAATCAAGAGAACTACAAATACAACATTCATACAATATTGTACACCTATAATCAAGAGAACAACAAAGACAAAATGTATACAATATTGTACACCTATAATCAAGAGAACTACAAAGACAACATTCATACAATATTATACACCTATAATCAAGAGAACTACAAAGACAACATTCATACAATATTATACACCTATTATCAAGAGAACTACAAATACAACATTCATACAATATTGTACACCTATAATCAAGAGAACTACAAAGACAACATTCATACAATATTGTACACCTATAATCAAGAGAACAACAAAGACAAAATTCATACAATATTGTACACCTATAATCAAGAGAACTACAAAGACAACATTCATACAATATTGTACACCTATAATCAAGAGAACAACAAAGACAACATTCATACAATATTGTACACCTATAATCAAGAGAACTACAAAGACAACATTCATACAATATTATACACCTATAATCAAGAGAACTACAAAGACAACATTCATACAATATTATACACCTATAATCAAGAGAACTACAAATACAACATTCATACAATATTGTACACCTATAATCAAGAGAACTACAAATACAACATTCATACAATATTGTACACCTATAATCAAGAGAACTACAAAGACAACATTCATACAATATTGTACACCTATAATCAAGAGAACTACAAAGACAACATTCATACAATATTGTACACCTATAATCAAGAGAACTACAAAGACAACATTCATACAATATTGTACACCTATAATCAAGAGAACTACAAAGACAACATTCATACAATATTGTACACCTATAATCAAGAGAACTAAAAAGACAACATTCATACAATAGTGTACACCTATAATCAAGAGAACTACAAATACAACATTCAAACAATATTGTACACCTTTAATCAAGAGAACTACAAAGACAACATTCATACAATATTGTACACCTATAATCAAGAGAACTACAAAGACAACATTCATACAATATTGTACACCTTTAATCAAGAGAACTACAAAGAAAACATTCATACAATATTGTACACCTATAATCAAGAGAACTACAAAGACAACATTCATACGATATTGTACACCTATAATCAAGTGAACTACAAAGACAACATTCATACAATATTGTACACCTATAATCAAGAGTACTACAACGACAACATTCATACAATATTATACACCTTTAATCAAGAGAACTACAAAGAAAACATTCATACAATATTTTACACCTATTATCAAGAGAACTACAATGACAAAATTCCTACAATATTGTACACCTTTAAATAAGAGAACTACAAAGACAACATTCATACAATATTGTACACCTATAATCAAGTGAACTACAAAGACAACATTCATACAATATTGTACACCTATAATCAAGAGAACTACAAAGACAACATTCATACAATATTGTACACCTATCATCAAGAGAACTACAAAGACAACATTCATACAATATTGTACACCTATAATCAAGAGAACTACAAAGACAACATTCATACAATAGTGTACACCTTTAATCAAGAGAACTACAAATACAACATTCATACAATATTGCACACCTTTAATCAAGAGAACTACAAAAACAACATTCATACAATATTGTACACCTATAATCAAGAAAACTACAAAGACAACATTCATACACTATTGTACACCTATAATCAAGAGAACTACAAAGAAAACATTCATACAATATTTTACACCTATAATCAAGAGAACTACAAATACAACATTCAAACAATATTGTACACCTTTAATAAAGAGAACTACAAAGACAACATTCATACAATATTGTACACCTATAATCAAGAGAACTACAAAGACAACATTCATACAATAGTGTACACCTTTAATCAAGAGAACTACAAAGAAAACATTCATACAATATTGTACACCTATTATCAAGAGAACTACAAAGACAAAATTCCTACAATATTGTACACCTTTAATCAAGAGAACTACAAAGACAACATTCATACAATATTGTACACCTATAATCAAGTGAACTACAAAGACAACATTCATACAATATTGTACACCTATAATCAAGAGAACTACAAAGACAACATTCATACAATATTGTACACCTATAATCAAGAGAACTACAAAGACAACATTCATACAATATTATTCACCTATAATCAAGAGAACTACAAAGACAACATTCATACAATATTATACACCTATAATCAAGAGAACTACAAAGACAACATTCATACAATATTGTACACCTATAATCAAGAGAACTACAAAGACAGATTTCATACAATACTATACACCTATAATCAAGAGAACTACAAAGACAGCATTCATACAATATTGTACACCTTTAATCAAGAGAACTACAAAGACAACATTCATACAATATTGTACACCTATAATCAAGTGAACTACAAAGACAACATTCATACAATATTGTATACCTATAATCAAGAGAACTACAAAGACAACATTCATACAATATTGTACACCTATAATCAAGAGAACTACAAAGACAACATTCATACAATATTGTACACCTATAATCAAGAGAACTACAAAGACAACATTCATACAATATTGTACACCTTTAATCAAGAGAACTACAAATACAACATTCATACAATATTGCACACCTTTAATCAAGAGAACTACAAAGACAACATTCATACAATATTGTACACCTATAATCAAGAAAACTACAAAGACAACATTCATACACTATTGTACACCTATAATCAAGAGAACTACAAAGAAAACATTCATACAATATTTTACACCTATAATCAAGAGAACTACAAATACAACATTCAAACAATATTGTACACCTTTAATAAAGAGAACTACAAATACAACATTCATACAATATTGTACACCTATAATCAAGAGAACTACAAAGACAACATTCATACAATAGTGTACACCTTTAATCAAGAGAACTACAAAGACAACATTCATACAATATTGTACACCTTTAATCAAGAGAACTACAAAGACAACATTCATACAATATTGTACACCTATAATCAAGTGAACTACAAAGACAACATTCATACAATATTGTACACCTATAATCAAGAGAACTACAAAGACAACATTCATACAATATTGTATACCTTTAATCAAGAGAACTACAAAGACAACATTCATACAATATTGTACACCTATAATCAAGAGAACTACAAAGACAACATTCATACAATATTGTACACCTATAATCAAGAGAACTACAAATACAACATTCATACAATATTGCACACCTTTAATCAAGAGAACTACAAAGACAACATTCATACAATATTGTACACCTATAATCAAGAGAACTACAAAGACAACATTCATACAATATTTTACACCTATAATCAAGAGAACTACACAGACAACATTCATACAATATTGTACACCTATTAACAAGTGAACTACAAAGACAACATTCATACAATATTGTACACCTATAATCAAGAGAACTACAAAGACAACATTCATACAATATTGTACACCTATAATCAAGAGAACTACACAGACAACATTCATACAATATTGTACACCTATTAACAAGTGAACTACAAAGACAACATTCATACAATATTGTACACCTATAATCAAGAGAACAACAAAGACAACATTCATACAATATTGTACACCTATAATCAAGAGAACTACACAGACAACATTCATACAATATTGTACACCTATAATCAAGAGAACTACAAATACAACATTCAAACAATATTGTACACCTTTAATCAAGAGAACTACAAAGACAATATTCATACAATATTGTACACCTATAATCAAGAGAACTACAAAGAAAACATTCATACAATATTGTACACCTTTAATCAAGAGAACTACAAAGACAACATTCATACATTATTGTACACCTATAATCAAGAGAACTACAAAGACAACATTCAAACAATATTGTACACCTATAATCAAAAGAACTACAAAGAAAACATTCATACAATATTGTACACCTATAATCAAGAGAACTACAAAGACAACATTCATACAATATTGTACACCTATAATCAAGTGAACTACAAAGGCAACATTCATACAATATTGTACACCTATAATCAAGAGAACTACAAAGACAACATTCATACAATATTGTACACCTTTAATCAAGAGAACTACAAAGACAACATTCATACAATATTGTATACCTATAATCAAGAGAACTACAAAGACAACATTCATACAATATTGTACACCTATAATCAAGAGAACTACAAAGACAACATTCATACAATATTGTACACCTATGATCAAGAGAACTACAAAGAAAACATTCATACAATATTGTACACCTATAATCAAGAGAACTACAAAGACAACATTCATACAATATTATACACCTATAATCAAGAGAACTACAAAGACAACATTCATACAATATTGTACACCTATAATCAAGAGAACTACAAAGACAACATTCATACAATATTGTACACCTTTAATCAAGAGAACTACAAAGAAAACATTCATACAATATTGTACACCTATAATCAAGAGAACTACAAAGACAACATTCATACGATATTGTACACCTATAATCAAGTGAACTACAAAGACAACATTCATACAATATTGTACACCTATAATCAAAAGAACTACAAAGAAAACATTCATACAATATTGTACACCTATAATCAAGAGAACTACAAAGACAACATTCATACAATATTGTACACCTATAATCAAGTGAACTACAAAGGCAACATTCATACAATATTGTACACCTATAATCAAGAGAACTACAAAGACAACATTCATACAATATTGTACACCTTTAATCAAGAGAACTACAAAGACAACATTCATACAATATTGTATACCTATAATCAAGAGAACTACAAAGACAACATTCATACAATATTGTACACCTATAATCAAGAGAACTACAAAGACAACATTCATACAATATTGTACACCTATGATCAAGAGAACTACAAAGAAAACATTCATACAATATTGTACACCTATAATCAAGAGAACTACAAAGACAACATTCATACAATATTATACACCTATAATCAAGAGAACTACAAAGACAACATTCATACAATATTGTACACCTATAATCAAGAGAACTACAAAGACAACATTCATACAATATTGTACACCTTTAATCAAGAGAACTACAAAGAAAACATTCATACAATATTGTACACCTATAATCAAGAGAACTACAAAGACAACATTCATACGATATTGTACACCTATAATCAAGTGAACTACAAAGACAACATTCATACAATATTGTACACCTATAATCAAGAGTACTACAACGACAACATTCATACAATATTATACACCTTTAATCAAGAGAACTACAAAGAAAACATTCATACAATATTTTACACCTATTATCAAGAGAACTACAATGACAAAATTCCTACAATATTGTACACCTTTAAATAAGAGAACTACAAAGACAACATTCATACAATATTGTACACCTATAATCAAGTGAACTACAAAGACAACATTCATACAATATTGTACACCTATAATCAAGAGAACTACAAAGACAACATTCATACAATATTGTACACCTATAATCAAGAGAACTACAAATACAACATTCATACAATATTGCACACCTTTAATCAAGAGAACTACAAAGACAACATTCATACAATATTGTACACCTATAATCAAGAGAACTACAAAGACAACATTCATACAATATTTTACACCTATAATCAAGAGAACTACACAGACAACATTCATACAATATTGTACACCTATTAACAAGTGAACTACAAAGACAACATTCATACAATATTGTACACCTATAATCAAGAGAACTACAAAGACAACATTCATACAATATTGTACACCTATAATCAAGAGAACTACACAGACAACATTCATACAATATTGTACACCTATTAACAAGTGAACTACAAAGACAACATTCATACAATATTGTACACCTATAATCAAGAGAACAACAAAGACAACATTCATACAATATTGTACACCTATAATCAAGAGAACTACACAGACAACATTCATACAATATTGTACACCTATAATCAAGAGAACTACAAATACAACATTCAAACAATATTGTACACCTTTAATCAAGAGAACTACAAAGACAATATTCATACAATATTGTACACCTATAATCAAGAGAACTACAAAGAAAACATTCATACAATATTGTACACCTTTAATCAAGAGAACTACAAAGACAACATTCATACAATATTGTACACCTATAATCAAGAGAACTACAAAGACAACATTCAAACAATATTGTACACCTATAATCAAAAGAACTACAAAGAAAACATTCATACAATATTGTACACCTATAATCAAGAGAACTACAAAGACAACATTCATACAATATTGTACACCTATAATCAAGTGAACTACAAAGGCAACATTCATACAATATTGTACACCTATAATCAAGAGAACTACAAAGACAACATTCATACAATATTGTACACCTTTAATCAAGAGAACTACAAAGACAACATTCATACAATATTGTATACCTATAATCAAGAGAACTACAAAGACAACATTCATACAATATTGTACACCTATAATCAAGAGAACTACAAAGACAACATTCATACAATATTGTACACCTATGATCAAGAGAACTACAAAGAAAACATTCATACAATATTGTACACCTATAATCAAGAGAACTACAAAGACAACATTCATACAATATTATACACCTATAATCAAGAGAACTACAAAGACAACATTCATACAATATTGTACACCTATAATCAAGAGAACTACAAAGACAACATTCATACAATATTGTACACCTTTAATCAAGAGAACTACAAAGAAAACATTCATACAATATTGTACACCTATAATCAAGAGAACTACAAAGACAACATTCATACGATATTGTACACCTATAATCAAGTGAACTACAAAGACAACATTCATACAATATTGTACACCTATAATCAAGAGTACTACAACGACAACATTCATACAATATTATACACCTTTAATCAAGAGAACTACAAAGAAAACATTCATACAATATTTTACACCTATTATCAAGAGAACTACAATGACAAAATTCCTACAATATTGTACACCTTTAAATAAGAGAACTACAAAGACAACATTCATACAATATTGTACACCTATAATCAAGTGAACTACAAAGACAACATTCATACAATATTGTACACCTATAATCAAGAGAACTACAAAGACAACATTCATACAATATTGTACACCTATCATCAAGAGAACTACAAAGACAACATTCATACAATATTGTACACCTATAATCAAGAGAACTACAAAGACAACATTCATACAATAGTGTACACCTTTAATCAAGAGAACTACAAATACAACATTCATACAATATTGCACACCTTTAATCAAGAGAACTACAAAAACAACATTCATACAATATTGTACACCTATAATCAAGAAAACTACAAAGACAACATTCATACACTATTGTACACCTATAATCAAGAGAACTACAAAGAAAACATTCATACAATATTTTACACCTATAATCAAGAGAACTACAAATACAACATTCAAACAATATTGTACACCTTTAATAAAGAGAACTACAAAGACAACATTCATACAATATTGTACACCTATAATCAAGAGAACTACAAAGACAACATTCATACAATAGTGTACACCTTTAATCAAGAGAACTACAAAGAAAACATTCATACAATATTGTACACCTATTATCAAGAGAACTACAAAGACAAAATTCCTACAATATTGTACACCTTTAATCAAGAGAACTACAAAGACAACATTCATACAATATTGTACACCTATAATCAAGTGAACTACAAAGACAACATTCATACAATATTGTACACCTATAATCAAGAGAACTACAAAGACAACATTCATACAATATTGTACACCTATAATCAAGAGAACTACAAAGACAACATTCATACAATATTATTCACCTATAATCAAGAGAACTACAAAGACAACATTCATACAATATTATACACCTATAATCAAGAGAACTACAAAGACAACATTCATACAATATTGTACACCTATAATCAAGAGAACTACAAAGACAGATTTCATACAATACTATACACCTATAATCAAGAGAACTACAAAGACAGCATTCATACAATATTGTACACCTTTAATCAAGAGAACTACAAAGACAACATTCATACAATATTGTACACCTATAATCAAGTGAACTACAAAGACAACATTCATACAATATTGTATACCTATAATCAAGAGAACTACAAAGACAACATTCATACAATATTGTACACCTATAATCAAGAGAACTACAAAGACAACATTCATACAATATTGTACACCTATAATCAAGAGAACTACAAAGACAACATTCATACAATATTGTACACCTTTAATCAAGAGAACTACAAATACAACATTCATACAATATTGCACACCTTTAATCAAGAGAACTACAAAGACAACATTCATACAATATTGTACACCTATAATCAAGAAAACTACAAAGACAACATTCATACACTATTGTACACCTATAATCAAGAGAACTACAAAGAAAACATTCATACAATATTTTACACCTATAATCAAGAGAACTACAAATACAACATTCAAACAATATTGTACACCTTTAATAAAGAGAACTACAAATACAACATTCATACAATATTGTACACCTATAATCAAGAGAACTACAAAGACAACATTCATACAATAGTGTACACCTTTAATCAAGAGAACTACAAAGACAACATTCATACAATATTGTACACCTTTAATCAAGAGAACTACAAAGACAACATTCATACAATATTGTACACCTATAATCAAGTGAACTACAAAGACAACATTCATACAATATTGTACACCTATAATCAAGAGAACTACAAAGACAACATTCATACAATATTGTATACCTTTAATCAAGAGAACTACAAAGACAACATTCATACAATATTGTACACCTATAATCAAGAGAACTACAAAGACAACATTCATACAATATTGTACACCTATAATCAAGAGAACTACAAATACAACATTCATACAATATTGCACACCTTTAATCAAGAGAACTACAAAGACAACATTCATACAATATTGTACACCTATAATCAAGAGAACTACAAAGACAACATTCATACAATATTTTACACCTATAATCAAGAGAACTACACAGACAACATTCATACAATATTGTACACCTATTAACAAGTGAACTACAAAGACAACATTCATACAATATTGTACACCTATAATCAAGAGAACTACAAAGACAACATTCATACAATATTGTACACCTATAATCAAGAGAACTACACAGACAACATTCATACAATATTGTACACCTATTAACAAGTGAACTACAAAGACAACATTCATACAATATTGTACACCTATAATCAAGAGAACAACAAAGACAACATTCATACAATATTGTACACCTATAATCAAGAGAACTACACAGACAACATTCATACAATATTGTACACCTATAATCAAGAGAACTACAAATACAACATTCAAACAATATTGTACACCTTTAATCAAGAGAACTACAAAGACAATATTCATACAATATTGTACACCTATAATCAAGAGAACTACAAAGAAAACATTCATACAATATTGTACACCTTTAATCAAGAGAACTACAAAGACAACATTCATACAATATTGTACACCTATAATCAAGAGAACTACAAAGACAACATTCAAACAATATTGTACACCTATAATCAAAAGAACTACAAAGAAAACATTCATACAATATTGTACACCTATAATCAAGAGAACTACAAAGACAACATTCATACAATATTGTACACCTATAATCAAGTGAACTACAAAGGCAACATTCATACAATATTGTACACCTATAATCAAGAGAACTACAAAGACAACATTCATACAATATTGTACACCTTTAATCAAGAGAACTACAAAGACAACATTCATACAATATTGTATACCTATAATCAAGAGAACTACAAAGACAACATTCATACAATATTGTACACCTATAATCAAGAGAACTACAAAGACAACATTCATACAATATTGTACACCTATGATCAAGAGAACTACAAAGAAAACATTCATACAATATTGTACACCTATAATCAAGAGAACTACAAAGACAACATTCATACAATATTATACACCTATAATCAAGAGAACTACAAAGACAACATTCATACAATATTGTACACCTATAATCAAGAGAACTACAAAGACAACATTCATACAATATTGTACACCTATAATCAAGAGAACTACACAGACAACATTCATACAATATTGTACACCTATTATCAAGTGAACTACAAAAACAACATTCATACAATATTGTACACCTATAATCAAGAGAACAACAAAGACAACATCCATACAATATTGTACACCTATAATCAAGAGAACTACACAGACAACATTCATACAATATTGTACACCTATAATCAAGAGAACTAGATAGACAACATTCATACAATATTATACACCTTTAATCAAGAGAACTACAAAGACAACATTCATACAATATTGTACACCTATAATCAAGAGAACTACAGACAACATTCATACAATATTGTACACCTATAATCAAGAGAACTACAAAGACAACATTCATACAATATTGTACACCTATAATCAAGAGAACTACAAATACAACATTCATACAATATTGTACACCTATAATCAAGAGAACAACAAAGACAAAATGCATACAATATTGTACACCTATAATCAAGAGAACTACAAAGACAACATTCATACAATATTATACACCTATAATCAAGAGAACTACAAAGACAACATTCATACAATATTATACACCTATAATCAAGTGAACTACAAAGACAACATTCATACAATATTGTACACCTATAATCAAGAGAACTACAAAGACAACATTCATACAATATTGTACACCTATAATCAAGAGAACAACAAAGACAACATTCATACAATATTGTACACCTATAATCAAGAGAACTACAAAGACAACATTCATACAATATTGTACACCTATAATCAAGAGAACAACAAAGACAACATTCATACAATATTGTACATCTATAATCAAGAGAACTACAAAGACAACATTCATACAATATTATACACCTATAATCAAGAGAACTACAAAGACAACATTCATACAATATTATACACCTATAATCAAGAGAACTACAAAGACAACATTCATACAATATTATACACCTATTATCAAGAGAACTACAAATACAACATTCATACAATATTGTACACCTATAACCAAGAGAGCTACAAAGACAACATTCATACAATATTGTACACCTATAATCAAGAGAACTACACAGACAACATTCATACAATATTGTACACCTATTAACAAGTGAACTACAAAGACAACATTCATACAATATTGTACACCTATAATCAAGAGAACAACAAAGACAACATTCATACAATATTGTACACCTATAATCAAGAGAACTACACAGACAACATTCATACAATATTGTACACCTATAATCAAGAGAACTACAAATACAACATTCAAACAATATTGTACACCTTTAATCAAGAGAACTACAAAGACAATATTCATACAATATTGTACACCTATAATCAAGAGAACTACAAAGAAAACATTCATACAATATTGTACACCTTTAATCAAGAGAACTACAAAGACAACATTCATACATTATTGTACACCTATAATCAAGAGAACTACAAAGACAACATTCAAACAATATTGTACACCTATAATCAAAAGAACTACAAAGAAAACATTCATACAATATTGTACACCTATAATCAAGAGAACTACAAAGACAACATTCATACAATATTGTACACCTATAATCAAGTGAACTACAAAGGCAACATTCATACAATATTGTACACCTATAATCAAGAGAACTACAAAGACAACATTCATACAATATTGTACACCTTTAATCAAGAGAACTACAAAGACAACATTCATACAATATTGTATACCTATAATCAAGAGAACTACAAAGACAACATTCATACAATATTGTACACCTATAATCAAGAGAACTACAAAGACAACATTCATACAATATTGTACACCTATGATCAAGAGAACTACAAAGAAAACATTCATACAATATTGTACACCTATAATCAAGAGAACTACAAAGACAACATTCATACAATATTATACACCTATAATCAAGAGAACTACAAAGACAACATTCATACAATATTGTACACCTATAATCAAGAGAACTACAAAGACAACATTCATACAATATTGTACACCTTTAATCAAGAGAACTACAAAGAAAACATTCATACAATATTGTACACCTATAATCAAGAGAACTACAAAGACAACATTCATACGATATTGTACACCTATAATCAAGTGAACTACAAAGACAACATTCATACAATATTGTACACCTATAATCAAAAGAACTACAAAGAAAACATTCATACAATATTGTACACCTATAATCAAGAGAACTACAAAGACAACATTCATACAATATTGTACACCTATAATCAAGTGAACTACAAAGGCAACATTCATACAATATTGTACACCTATAATCAAGAGAACTACAAAGACAACATTCATACAATATTGTACACCTTTAATCAAGAGAACTACAAAGACAACATTCATACAATATTGTATACCTATAATCAAGAGAACTACAAAGACAACATTCATACAATATTGTACACCTATAATCAAGAGAACTACAAAGACAACATTCATACAATATTGTACACCTATGATCAAGAGAACTACAAAGAAAACATTCATACAATATTGTACACCTATAATCAAGAGAACTACAAAGACAACATTCATACAATATTATACACCTATAATCAAGAGAACTACAAAGACAACATTCATACAATATTGTACACCTATAATCAAGAGAACTACAAAGACAACATTCATACAATATTGTACACCTTTAATCAAGAGAACTACAAAGAAAACATTCATACAATATTGTACACCTATAATCAAGAGAACTACAAAGACAACATTCATACGATATTGTACACCTATAATCAAGTGAACTACAAAGACAACATTCATACAATATTGTACACCTATAATCAAGAGTACTACAACGACAACATTCATACAATATTATACACCTTTAATCAAGAGAACTACAAAGAAAACATTCATACAATATTTTACACCTATTATCAAGAGAACTACAATGACAAAATTCCTACAATATTGTACACCTTTAAATAAGAGAACTACAAAGACAACATTCATACAATATTGTACACCTATAATCAAGTGAACTACAAAGACAACATTCATACAATATTGTACACCTATAATCAAGAGAACTACAAAGACAACATTCATACAATATTGTACACCTATAATCAAGAGAACTACAAATACAACATTCATACAATATTGCACACCTTTAATCAAGAGAACTACAAAGACAACATTCATACAATATTGTACACCTATAATCAAGAGAACTACAAAGACAACATTCATACAATATTTTACACCTATAATCAAGAGAACTACACAGACAACATTCATACAATATTGTACACCTATTAACAAGTGAACTACAAAGACAACATTCATACAATATTGTACACCTATAATCAAGAGAACTACAAAGACAACATTCATACAATATTGTACACCTATAATCAAGAGAACTACACAGACAACATTCATACAATATTGTACACCTATTAACAAGTGAACTACAAAGACAACATTCATACAATATTGTACACCTATAATCAAGAGAACAACAAAGACAACATTCATACAATATTGTACACCTATAATCAAGAGAACTACACAGACAACATTCATACAATATTGTACACCTATAATCAAGAGAACTACAAATACAACATTCAAACAATATTGTACACCTTTAATCAAGAGAACTACAAAGACAATATTCATACAATATTGTACACCTATAATCAAGAGAACTACAAAGAAAACATTCATACAATATTGTACACCTTTAATCAAGAGAACTACAAAGACAACATTCATACAATATTGTACACCTATAATCAAGAGAACTACAAAGACAACATTCAAACAATATTGTACACCTATAATCAAAAGAACTACAAAGAAAACATTCATACAATATTGTACACCTATAATCAAGAGAACTACAAAGACAACATTCATACAATATTGTACACCTATAATCAAGTGAACTACAAAGGCAACATTCATACAATATTGTACACCTATAATCAAGAGAACTACAAAGACAACATTCATACAATATTGTACACCTTTAATCAAGAGAACTACAAAGACAACATTCATACAATATTGTATACCTATAATCAAGAGAACTACAAAGACAACATTCATACAATATTGTACACCTATAATCAAGAGAACTACAAAGACAACATTCATACAATATTGTACACCTATGATCAAGAGAACTACAAAGAAAACATTCATACAATATTGTACACCTATAATCAAGAGAACTACAAAGACAACATTCATACAATATTATACACCTATAATCAAGAGAACTACAAAGACAACATTCATACAATATTGTACACCTATAATCAAGAGAACTACAAAGACAACATTCATACAATATTGTACACCTTTAATCAAGAGAACTACAAAGAAAACATTCATACAATATTGTACACCTATAATCAAGAGAACTACAAAGACAACATTCATACGATATTGTACACCTATAATCAAGTGAACTACAAAGACAACATTCATACAATATTGTACACCTATAATCAAGAGTACTACAACGACAACATTCATACAATATTATACACCTTTAATCAAGAGAACTACAAAGAAAACATTCATACAATATTTTACACCTATTATCAAGAGAACTACAATGACAAAATTCCTACAATATTGTACACCTTTAAATAAGAGAACTACAAAGACAACATTCATACAATATTGTACACCTATAATCAAGTGAACTACAAAGACAACATTCATACAATATTGTACACCTATAATCAAGAGAACTACAAAGACAACATTCATACAATATTGTACACCTATCATCAAGAGAACTACAAAGACAACATTCATACAATATTGTACACCTATAATCAAGAGAACTACAAAGACAACATTCATACAATAGTGTACACCTTTAATCAAGAGAACTACAAATACAACATTCATACAATATTGCACACCTTTAATCAAGAGAACTACAAAAACAACATTCATACAATATTGTACACCTATAATCAAGAAAACTACAAAGACAACATTCATACACTATTGTACACCTATAATCAAGAGAACTACAAAGAAAACATTCATACAATATTTTACACCTATAATCAAGAGAACTACAAATACAACATTCAAACAATATTGTACACCTTTAATAAAGAGAACTACAAAGACAACATTCATACAATATTGTACACCTATAATCAAGAGAACTACAAAGACAACATTCATACAATAGTGTACACCTTTAATCAAGAGAACTACAAAGAAAACATTCATACAATATTGTACACCTATTATCAAGAGAACTACAAAGACAAAATTCCTACAATATTGTACACCTTTAATCAAGAGAACTACAAAGACAACATTCATACAATATTGTACACCTATAATCAAGTGAACTACAAAGACAACATTCATACAATATTGTACACCTATAATCAAGAGAACTACAAAGACAACATTCATACAATATTGTACACCTATAATCAAGAGAACTACAAAGACAACATTCATACAATATTATTCACCTATAATCAAGAGAACTACAAAGACAACATTCATACAATATTATACACCTATAATCAAGAGAACTACAAAGACAACATTCATACAATATTGTACACCTATAATCAAGAGAACTACAAAGACAGATTTCATACAATACTATACACCTATAATCAAGAGAACTACAAAGACAGCATTCATACAATATTGTACACCTTTAATCAAGAGAACTACAAAGACAACATTCATACAATATTGTACACCTATAATCAAGTGAACTACAAAGACAACATTCATACAATATTGTATACCTATAATCAAGAGAACTACAAAGACAACATTCATACAATATTGTACACCTATAATCAAGAGAACTACAAAGACAACATTCATACAATATTGTACACCTATAATCAAGAGAACTACAAAGACAACATTCATACAATATTGTACACCTTTAATCAAGAGAACTACAAATACAACATTCATACAATATTGCACACCTTTAATCAAGAGAACTACAAAGACAACATTCATACAATATTGTACACCTATAATCAAGAAAACTACAAAGACAACATTCATACACTATTGTACACCTATAATCAAGAGAACTACAAAGAAAACATTCATACAATATTTTACACCTATAATCAAGAGAACTACAAATACAACATTCAAACAATATTGTACACCTTTAATAAAGAGAACTACAAATACAACATTCATACAATATTGTACACCTATAATCAAGAGAACTACAAAGACAACATTCATACAATAGTGTACACCTTTAATCAAGAGAACTACAAAGACAACATTCATACAATATTGTACACCTTTAATCAAGAGAACTACAAAGACAACATTCATACAATATTGTACACCTATAATCAAGTGAACTACAAAGACAACATTCATACAATATTGTACACCTATAATCAAGAGAACTACAAAGACAACATTCATACAATATTGTATACCTTTAATCAAGAGAACTACAAAGACAACATTCATACAATATTGTACACCTATAATCAAGAGAACTACAAAGACAACATTCATACAATATTGTACACCTATAATCAAGAGAACTACAAATACAACATTCATACAATATTGCACACCTTTAATCAAGAGAACTACAAAGACAACATTCATACAATATTGTACACCTATAATCAAGAGAACTACAAAGACAACATTCATACAATATTTTACACCTATAATCAAGAGAACTACACAGACAACATTCATACAATATTGTACACCTATTAACAAGTGAACTACAAAGACAACATTCATACAATATTGTACACCTATAATCAAGAGAACTACAAAGACAACATTCATACAATATTGTACACCTATAATCAAGAGAACTACACAGACAACATTCATACAATATTGTACACCTATTAACAAGTGAACTACAAAGACAACATTCATACAATATTGTACACCTATAATCAAGAGAACAACAAAGACAACATTCATACAATATTGTACACCTATAATCAAGAGAACTACACAGACAACATTCATACAATATTGTACACCTATAATCAAGAGAACTACAAATACAACATTCAAACAATATTGTACACCTTTAATCAAGAGAACTACAAAGACAATATTCATACAATATTGTACACCTATAATCAAGAGAACTACAAAGAAAACATTCATACAATATTGTACACCTTTAATCAAGAGAACTACAAAGACAACATTCATACAATATTGTACACCTATAATCAAGAGAACTACAAAGACAACATTCAAACAATATTGTACACCTATAATCAAAAGAACTACAAAGAAAACATTCATACAATATTGTACACCTATAATCAAGAGAACTACAAAGACAACATTCATACAATATTGTACACCTATAATCAAGTGAACTACAAAGGCAACATTCATACAATATTGTACACCTATAATCAAGAGAACTACAAAGACAACATTCATACAATATTGTACACCTTTAATCAAGAGAACTACAAAGACAACATTCATACAATATTGTATACCTATAATCAAGAGAACTACAAAGACAACATTCATACAATATTGTACACCTATAATCAAGAGAACTACAAAGACAACATTCATACAATATTGTACACCTATGATCAAGAGAACTACAAAGAAAACATTCATACAATATTGTACACCTATAATCAAGAGAACTACAAAGACAACATTCATACAATATTATACACCTATAATCAAGAGAACTACAAAGACAACATTCATACAATATTGTACACCTATAATCAAGAGAACTACAAAGACAACATTCATACAATATTGTACACCTATAATCAAGAGAACTACACAGACAACATTCATACAATATTGTACACCTATTATCAAGTGAACTACAAAAACAACATTCATACAATATTGTACACCTATAATCAAGAGAACAACAAAGACAACATCCATACAATATTGTACACCTATAATCAAGAGAACTACACAGACAACATTCATACAATATTGTACACCTATAATCAAGAGAACTAGATAGACAACATTCATACAATATTATACACCTTTAATCAAGAGAACTACAAAGACAACATTCATACAATATTGTACACCTATAATCAAGAGAACTACAGACAACATTCATACAATATTGTACACCTATAATCAAGAGAACTACAAAGACAACATTCATACAATATTGTACACCTATAATCAAGAGAACTACAAATACAACATTCATACAATATTGTACACCTATAATCAAGAGAACAACAAAGACAAAATGCATACAATATTGTACACCTATAATCAAGAGAACTACAAAGACAACATTCATACAATATTATACACCTATAATCAAGAGAACTACAAAGACAACATTCATACAATATTATACACCTATAATCAAGTGAACTACAAAGACAACATTCATACAATATTGTACACCTATAATCAAGAGAACTACAAAGACAACATTCATACAATATTGTACACCTATAATCAAGAGAACAACAAAGACAACATTCATACAATATTGTACACCTATAATCAAGAGAACTACAAAGACAACATTCATACAATATTGTACACCTATAATCAAGAGAACAACAAAGACAACATTCATACAATATTGTACATCTATAATCAAGAGAACTACAAAGACAACATTCATACAATATTATACACCTATAATCAAGAGAACTACAAAGACAACATTCATACAATATTATACACCTATAATCAAGAGAACTACAAAGACAACATTCATACAATATTATACACCTATTATCAAGAGAACTACAAATACAACATTCATACAATATTGTACACCTATAACCAAGAGAGCTACAAAGACAACATTCATACAATATTGTACACCTATATTCAAGAGAACTACAAAGACAACATTCATACAATATTGTACACCTATAATCAAGAGAACTACAAAGACAACATTCATACAATATTGTACACCTATAATCAAGAGAACAACAAAGACAACATTCATACAATATTGTACACCTATAATCAAGAGAACTACAAAGACAACATTCATACAATATTATACACCTATAATCAAGAGAATTACAAAGACAACATTCATACAATATTATACACCTATAATCAAGAGAACTACAAATACAACATTCATACAATATTGTACACCTATAATCAAGAGAACTACAAAGACAACATTCATACAATATTGTATACCTTTAATCAAGAGAACTACAAAGACAACATTCATACAATATTGTACACCTATAATCAAGAGAACTACAAAGACAACATTCATACAATATTGTACACCTATAATCAAGAGAACTACAAATACAACATTCATACAATATTGCACACCTTTAATCAAGAGAACTACAAAGACAACATTCATACAATATTGTACACCTATAATCAAGAGAACTACAAAGACAACATTCATACAATATTTTACACCTATAATCAAGAGAACTACACAGACAACATTCATACAATATTGTACACCTATAATCAAGTGAACTACAATGACAACATTCATACAATATTGTACACCTATAATCAAGAGAACTACAAAGACAACATTCATACAATATTGTACACCTATAATCAAGAGAACTACAAAGACAACATTCATACAATAGTGTACACCTATAATCAAGAGAACTACAAAGACAACATTCATACAATATTGTACACCTATAATCAAGAGAACAACAAAGACAACATTCATACAATATTGTACACCTATAATCAAGAGAACTACAAAGACAACATTCATACAATATTATACACCTATAATCAAGAGAATTACAAAGACAACATTCATACAATATTATACACCTATAATCAAGAGAACTACAAATACAACATTCATACAATATTGTACACCTATAATCAAGAGAACTACAAAGACAACATTCATACAATATTGTATACCTTTAATCAAGAGAACTACAAAGACAACATTCATACAATATTGTACACCTATAATCAAGAGAACTACAAAGACAACATTCATACAATATTGTACACCTATAATCAAGAGAACTACAAATACAACATTCATACAATATTGCACACCTTTAATCAAGAGAACTACAAAGACAACATTCATACAATATTGTACACCTATTATCAAGAGAACTACAAAGACAACATTCATACAATATTTTACACCTATAATCAAGAGAACTACACAGACAACATTCATACAATATTGTACACCTATAATCAAGTGAACTACAATGACAACATTCATACAATATTGTACACCTATAATCAAGAGAACTACAAAGACAACATTCATACAATATTGTACACCTATAATCAAGAGAACTACAAAGACAACATTCATACAATAGTGTACACCTTTAATCAAGAGAACTACAAAGACAACATTCATACAATATTGTACACCTTTAATCAAGAGAACTACAAAGACAACATTCATACAATATTGTACACCTATAATTAAGTGAACTACAAAGACAACATTCATACAATATTGTAAACCTATAATCAAGAGAACTACAAAGACAACATTCATACAATATTGTACACCTTTAATCAAGAGAACTACAAAGACAACATTCATACAATATTGTATACCTATAATCAAGAGAACTACAAAGACAACATTCATACAATATTGTACACCTATAATCAAGAGAACTACAAAGACAACATTCATACAATATTGTACACCTATAATCAAGAGAACTACAAAGACAACATTCATACAATATTGTACACCTATAATCAAGAGAACTACAAAGACAACATTCATACAATATTGTACACCTATGATCAAGAGAACTACAAAGACAACATTCATACAATATTGTACACCTATAATCAAGAGAACTACAAAGACAACATTCATACAATATTGTACACCTATAATCAAGAGAACTACAAATACAACATTCATACAATATTGTACACCTTTAATCAAGAGAACTACAAAGACAACATTCATACAATATTGTACACCTATAATCAAGAGAACTACAAAGACAACATTCATACACTATTGTACACCTATCATCAAGAGAACTACAAAGACAACATTCATACAATATTGTACACCTATAATCAAGAGAACTACAAAGAAAACATTCATACAATATTGTACACCTATAATCAAGAGAACTACAAAGACAACATTCATACAATATTGTACACCTATAATCAAGAGAACTACAAAGACAGCATTCATACAATATTATACACCTATAATCAAGAGAACTACAAAGACAGCATTCATACAATATTGTACACCTTTAATCAAGAGAACTACAAAGACAACATTCATACAATATTGTACACCTATAATCAAGTGAACTACAAAGACAACATTCATACAATATTGTACACCTATAATCAAGAGAACTACAAAGACAACATTCATACAATATTGTACACCTTTAATCAAGATAACTACAAAGACAACATTCATACAATATTGTATACCTATAATCAAGAGAACTACAAAGACAACATTCATACAATATTGTACACCTATAATCAAGAGAACTACAAAGACAACATTCATACAATATTGTACACCTATAATCAAGAGAACTACAAAGACAACATTCATACAATATTATACACCTATAATCAAGAGAACTACAAAGACAACATTCATACAATATTGTACACCTATAATCAAGAGAACAACAAAGACAACATTCATACAATATTGTACACCTATAATCAAGAGAACTACAAAGACAACATTCATACAATATTGTATACCTTTAATCAAGAGAACTACAAAGACAACATTCATACAATATTGTACACCTATAATCAAGAGAACTACAAAGACAACATTCATACAATATTGTACACCTATAATCAAGAGAACTACAAATACAACATTCATACAATATTGCACACCTTTAATCAAGAGAACTACAAAGACAACATTCATACAATATTGTACACCTATAATCAAGAGAACTACAAAGACAACATTCATACAATATTTTACACCTATAATCAAGAGAACTACACAGACAACATTCATACAATATTGTACACCTATAATCAAGTGAACTACAATGACAACATTCATACAATATTGTACACCTATAATCAAGAGAACTACAAAGACAAATTTCATACAATATTGTACACCTATCATCAAGAGAACTACAAAGACAACATTCATACAATAGTGTACACCTTTAATCAAGAGAACTACAAAGACAACATTCATACAATATTGTACACCTTTAATCAAGAGAACTACAAAGACAACATTCATACAATATTGTACACCTATAATTAAGTGAACTACAAAGACAACATTCATACAATATTGTAAACCTATAATCAAGAGAACTACAAAGACAACATTCATACAATATTGTACACCTTTAATCAAGAGAACTACAAAGACAACATTCATACAATATTGTATACCTATAATCAAGAGAACTACAAAGACAACATTCATACAATATTGTACACCTATAATCAAGAGAACTACAAAGACAACATTCATACAATATTGTACACCTATAATCAAGAGAACTACAAAGACAACATTCATACAATATTGTACACCTATAATCAAGAGAACTACAAAGACAACATTCATACAATATTGTACACCTATGATCAAGAGAACTACAAAGACAACATTCATACAATATTGTACACCTATAATCAAGAGAACTACAAAGACAACATTCATACAATATTGTACACCTATAATCAAGAGAACTACAAATACAACATTCATACAATATTGTACACCTTTAATCAAGAGAACTACAAAGACAACATTCATACAATATTGTACACCTATAATCAAGAGAACTACAAAGACAACATTCATACACTATTGTACACCTATCATCAAGAGAACTACAAAGACAACATTCATACAATATTGTACACCTATAATCAAGTGAACTACAAAGGCAACATTCATACAATATTGTACACCTATAATCAAGAGAACTACAAAGACAACATTCATACAATATTGTACACCTTTAATCAAGAGAACTACAAAGACAACATTCATACAATATTGTATACCTATAATCAAGAGAACTACAAAGACAACATTCATACAATATTGTACACCTATAATAAAGAGAACTACAAAGACAACATTCATACAATATTGTACACCTATGATCAAGAGAACTACAAAGACAACATTCATACAATATTGTACACCTATAATCAAGAGAACTACAAAGACAACATTCATACAATATTATACACCTATAATCAAGAGAACTACAAAGACAACATTCATACAATATTGTACACCTATGATCAAGAGAACTACAAAGACAACATTCATACAATATTGTACACCTTTAATCAAGAGAACTACACAGACAACATTCATACAATATTGTACACCTATTATCAAGTGAACTACAAAAACAACATTCATACAATATTGTACACCTATAATCAAGAGAACAACAAAGACAACATTCATACAATATTGTACACCTATAATCAAGAGAACTACACAGACAACATTCATACAATATTGTACACCTATAATCAAGAGAACTAGATAGACAACATTCATACAATATAATACACCTTTAATCAAGAGAACTACAAAGACAACATTCATACAATATTGTACACCTATAATCAAGAGAACTACAGACAACATTCATACAATATTGTACACCTATAATCAAGAGAACTACAAAGACAACATTCATACAATATTGTACACCTATAATCAAGAGAACTACAAATACAACATTCATACAATATTGTACACCTATAATCAAGAGAACAACAAAGACAAAATGTATACAATATTGTACACCTATAATCAAGAGAACTACAAAGACAACATTCATACAATATTATACACCTATAATCAAGAGAACTACAAAGACAACATTCATACAATATTATACACCTATTATCAAGAGAACTACAAATACAACATTCATACAATATTGTACACCTATAATCAAGAGAACTACAAAGACAACATTCATACAATATTGTACACCTATAATCAAGAGAACAACAAAGACAAAATTCATACAATATTGTACACCTATAATCAAGAGAACTACAAAGACAACATTCATACAATATTGTACACCTATAATCAAGAGAACAACAAAGACAACATTCATACAATATTGTACACCTATAATCAAGAGAACTACAAAGACAACATTCATACAATATTATACACCTATAATCAAGAGAACTACAAAGACAACATTCATACAATATTATACACCTATAATCAAGAGAACTACAAATACAACATTCATACAATATTGTACACCTATAACCAAGAGAACTACAAAGACAACATTCATACAATATTGTACACCTATATTCAAGAGAACTACAAAGACAACATTCATACAATATTGTACACCTATAATCAAGAGAACTACAAAGACAACATTCATACAATATTGTACACCTATAATCAAGAGAACAACAAAGACAACATTCATACAATATTGTACACCTATAATCAAGAGAACTACAAAGACAACATTCATACAATATTATACACCTATAATCAAGAGAATTACAAAGACAACATTCATACAATATTATACACCTATAATCAAGAGAACTACAAATACAACATTCATACAATATTGTACACCTATAATCAAGAGAACTACAAATACAACATTCATACAATATTGTATACCTTTAATCAAGAGAACTACAAAGACAACATTCATACAATATTGTACACCTATAATCAAGAAAACTACAAAGACAACATTCATACAATATTGTACACCTATGATCAAGAGAACTACAAATACAACATTCATACAATATTGCACACCTTTAATCAAGAGAACTACAATGACAACATTCATACAATATTGTACACCTATAATCAAGAGAACTACAAAGACAACATTCACACAATATTGTACACCTATAATCAAGAGAACTACAAAGACAACATTCATACAATATTGTACACCTATAATCAAGAGAACTACAAAGACAACATTCATACAATATTGTACACCTATAATCAAGAGAACTACAAATACAACATTCATACAATATTGTACACCTATAATCAAGAGAACTACAAAGACAACATTCATACAATATTGTACACCTATAATCAAGAGAACTACAAAGACAACATTCATACAATATTGTACACCTATAATCAAGAGAACTACAAAGACAACATTCATACAATATTGTACACCTATAATCAAGAGAACTACAAAGACAACATTCATACAATATTGTACACCTATAATCAAGAGAACTAAAAAGACAACATTCATACAATAGTGTACACCTATAATCAAGAGAACTACAAATACAACATTCAAACAATATTGTACACCTTTAATCAAGAGAACTACAAAGACAACATTCATACAATATTGTACACCTATAATCAAGAGAACTACAAAGACAACATTCATACAATATTGTACACCTTTAATCAAGAGAACTACAAAGAAAACATTCATACAATATTGTACACCTATAATCAAGAGAACTACAAAGACAACATTCATACGATATTGTACACCTATAATCAAGTGAACTACAAAGACAACATTCATACAATATTGTACACCTATAATCAAGAGTACTACAACGACAACATTCATACAATATTATACACCTTTAATCAAGAGAACTACAAAGAAAACATTCATACAATATTTTACACCTATTATCAAGAGAACTACAATGACAAAATTCCTACAATATTGTACACCTTTAAATAAGAGAACTACAAAGACAACATTCATACAATATTGTACACCTATAATCAAGTGAACTACAAAGACAACATTCATACAATATTGTACACCTATAATCAAGAGAACTACAAAGACAACATTCATACAATATTGTACACCTATCATCAAGAGAACTACAAAGACAACATTCATACAATATTGTACACCTATAATCAAGAGAACTACAAAGACAACATTCATACAATAGTGTACACCTTTAATCAAGAGAACTACAAATACAACATTCATACAATATTGCACACCTTTAATCAAGAGAACTACAAAAACAACATTCATACAATATTGTACACCTATAATCAAGAAAACTACAAAGACAACATTCATACACTATTGTACACCTATAATCAAGAGAACTACAAAGAAAACATTCATACAATATTTTACACCTATAATCAAGAGAACTACAAATACAACATTCAAACAATATTGTACACCTTTAATAAAGAGAACTACAAAGACAACATTCATACAATATTGTACACCTATAATCAAGAGAACTACAAAGACAACATTCATACAATAGTGTACACCTTTAATCAAGAGAACTACAAAGAAAACATTCATACAATATTGTACACCTATTATCAAGAGAACTACAAAGACAAAATTCCTACAATATTGTACACCTTTAATCAAGAGAACTACAAAGACAACATTCATACAATATTGTACACCTATAATCAAGTGAACTACAAAGACAACATTCATACAATATTGTACACCTATAATCAAGAGAACTACAAAGACAACATTCATACAATATTGTACACCTATAATCAAGAGAACTACAAAGACAACATTCATACAATATTATTCACCTATAATCAAGAGAACTACAAAGACAACATTCATACAATATTATACACCTATAATCAAGAGAACTACAAAGACAACATTCATACAATATTGTACACCTATAATCAAGAGAACTACAAAGACAGATTTCATACAATACTATACACCTATAATCAAGAGAACTACAAAGACAGCATTCATACAATATTGTACACCTTTAATCAAGAGAACTACAAAGACAACATTCATACAATATTGTACACCTATAATCAAGTGAACTACAAAGACAACATTCATACAATATTGTATACCTATAATCAAGAGAACTACAAAGACAACATTCATACAATATTGTACACCTATAATCAAGAGAACTACAAAGACAACATTCATACAATATTGTACACCTATAATCAAGAGAACTACAAAGACAACATTCATACAATATTGTACACCTTTAATCAAGAGAACTACAAATACAACATTCATACAATATTGCACACCTTTAATCAAGAGAACTACAAAGACAACATTCATACAATATTGTACACCTATAATCAAGAAAACTACAAAGACAACATTCATACACTATTGTACACCTATAATCAAGAGAACTACAAAGAAAACATTCATACAATATTTTACACCTATAATCAAGAGAACTACAAATACAACATTCAAACAATATTGTACACCTTTAATAAAGAGAACTACAAATACAACATTCATACAATATTGTACACCTATAATCAAGAGAACTACAAAGACAACATTCATACAATAGTGTACACCTTTAATCAAGAGAACTACAAAGACAACATTCATACAATATTGTACACCTATAATCAAGAGAACTACAAAGAAAACATTCATACAATATTGTACACCTATAATCAAGAGAACTACAAAGACAACATTCATACAATATTGTACACCTATAATCAAGAGAACTACAAAGACAGCATTCATACAATATTATACACCTATAATCAAGAGAACTACAAAGACAGCATTCATACAATATTGTACACCTTTAATCAAGAGAACTACAAAGACAACATTCATACAATATTGTACACCTATAATCAAGTGAACTACAAAGACAACATTCATACAATATTGAACACCTATAATCAAGAGAACTACAAAGACAACATTCATACAATATTGTACACCTATAATCAAGAGAACTACAAAGACAACATTCATACAATATTGTACACCTATAATCAAGAGAACTACAAAGAAAACATTCATACAATATTATACACCTATAATCAAGAGAACTACAAAGACAACATTCATACAGTATTGTACACCTATAATCAAGAGAACTACAAAGACAGCATTCATACAATATTATACACCTATAATCAAGAGAACTACAAAGACAGCATTCATACAATATTGTACACCTTTAATCAAGAGAACTACAAAGACAACATTCATACAATATTGTACACCTATAATCAAGTGAACTACAAAGACAACATTCATACAATATTGTACACCTATAATCAAGAGAACTACAAAGACAACATTCATACAATAGTGTACACCTATTATCAAGAGAACTACAAAGAAAAAATTCCTACAATATTGTACACCTTTAATAAAGAGAACTACAAAGACAACATTCATACAATATTGTACACCTATAATCAAGAGAACTACAAAGACAACATTCATACAATAGTGTACACCTATTATCAAGAGAACTACAAAGACAAAATTCCTACAATATTGTACACCTTTAATCAAGAGAACTACAAAGACAACATTCATACAATATTGTACACCTATAATCAAGTGAACTACAAAGACAACATTCATACAATATTGTACACCTATAATCAAGAGAACTACAAAGACAACATTCATACAATATTGTACACCTATAATCAAGAGAACTACAAAGACAACATTCATACAATATTATTCACCTATAATCAAGAGAACTACAAAGAAAACATTCATACAATATTATACACCTATAATCAAGAGAACTACAAAGACAACATTCATACAGTATTGTACACCTATAATCAAGAGAACTACAAAGACAGCATTCATACAATATTATACACCTATAATCATGAAAACTACAAAGACAGCATTCATACAATATTGTACACCTTTAATCAAGAGAACTACAAAGACAACATTCATACAATATTGTACACCTATAATCAAGTGAACTACAAAGACAACATTCATACAATATTGTACACCTATAATCAAGAGAACTACAAAGACAACATTCATACAATATTGTACACCTTTAATCAAGAGAACTACAAAGACAACATTCATACAATATTGTATACCTATAATCAAGAGAACTACAAAGACAGCATTCATACAATATTGTACACCTATAATCAAGAGAACTACAAAGACAACATTCATACAATATTGTACACCTATAATCAAGAGAACTACAAAGACAACATTCATACAATATTGTACACCTTTAATCAAGAGAACTACAAATACAACATTCATACAATATTGCACACCTTTAATCAAGAGAACTACAAAGACAACATTCATACAATATTGTACACCTATAATCAAGAAAACTACAAAGACAACATTCATACACTATTGTACACCTATAATCAAGAGAACTACAAAGAAAACATGCATACAATATTTTACACCTATAATCAAGAGAACTACAAATACAACATTCAAACAATATTGTACACCTTTAATAAAGAGAACTACAAAGACAATATTCATACAATATTATACACCTATAATCAAGAGAACTACAAAGACAACATTCATACAATATTGTACACCTTTAATCAAGAGAACTACAAATACAACATTCATACAATATTGCACACCTTTAATCAAGAGAACTACAAAGACAACATTCATACACTATTGTACACCTATAATCAAGAGAACTACAAAGAAAACATTCATACAATATTTTACACCTATAATCAAGAGAACTACAAATACAACATTCAAACAATATTGTACACCTTTAATAAAGAGAACTACAAATACAACATTCATACAATATTGTACACCTATAATCAAGAGAACTACAAAGACAACATTCATACAATAGTGTACACCTTTAATCAAGAGAACTACAAAGACAACATTCATACAATATTGTACACCTATAATCAAGAGAACTACAAAGAAAACATTCATACAATATTGTACACCTATAATCAAGAGAACTACAAAGACAACATTCATACAATATTGTACACCTATAATCAAGAGAACTACAAAGACAGCATTCATACAATATTATACACCTATAATCAAGAGAACTACAAAGACAGCATTCATACAATATTGTACACCTTTAATCAAGAGAACTACAAAGACAACATTCATACAATATTGTACACCTATAATCAAGTGAACTACAAAGACAACATTCATACAATATTGAACACCTATAATCAAGAGAACTACAAAGACAACATTCATACAATATTGTACACCTATAATCAAGAGAACTACAAAGACAACATTCATACAATATTGTACACCTATAATCAAGAGAACTACAAAGAAAACATTCATACAATATTATACACCTATAATCAAGAGAACTACAAAGACAACATTCATACAGTATTGTACACCTATAATCAAGAGAACTACAAAGACAGCATTCATACAATATTATACACCTATAATCAAGAGAACTACAAAGACAGCATTCATACAATATTGTACACCTTTAATCAAGAGAACTACAAAGACAACATTCATACAATATTGTACACCTATAATCAAGTGAACTACAAAGACAACATTCATACAATATTGTACACCTATAATCAAGAGAACTACAAAGACAACATTCATACAATAGTGTACACCTATTATCAAGAGAACTACAAAGACAAAATTCCTACAATATTGTACACCTTTAATAAAGAGAACTACAAAGACAACATTCATACAATATTGTACACCTATAATCAAGAGAACTACAAAGACAACATTCATACAATAGTGTACACCTATTATCAAGAGAACTACAAAGACAAAATTCCTACAATATTGTACACCTTTAATCAAGAGAACTACAAAGACAACATTCATACAATATTGTACACCTATAATCAAGTGAACTACAAAGACAACATTCATACAATATTGTACACCTATTATCAAGAGAACTACAAAGACAACATTCATACAATATTGTACACCTATAATCAAGAGAACTACAAAGACAACATTCATACAATATTATTCACCTATAATCAAGAGAACTACAAAGAAAACATTCATACAATATTATACACCTATAATCAAGAGAACTACAAAGACAACATTCATACAGTATTGTACACCTATAATCAAGAGAACTACAAAGACAGCATTCATACAATATTATACACCTATAATCAAGAGAACTACAAAGACAGCATTCATACAATATTGTACACCTTTAATCAAGAGAACTACAAAGACAACATTCATACAATATTGTACACCTATAATCAAGTGAACTACAAAGACAACATTCATACAATATTGTACACCTATAATCAAGAGAACTACAAAGACAACATTCATACAATATTGTACACCTTTAATCAAGAGAACTACAAAGACAACATTCATACAATATTGTATACCTATAATCAAGAGAACTACAAAGACAGCATTCATACAATATTGTACACCTATAATCAAGAGAACTACAAAGACAACATTCATACAATATTGTACACCTATAATCAAGAGAACTACAAAGACAACATTCATACAATATTGTACACCTTTAATCAAGAGAACTACAAATACAACATTCATACAATATTGCACACCTTTAATCAAGAGAACTACAAAGACAACATTCATACAATATTGTACACCTATAATCAAGAAAACTACAAAGACAACATTCATACACTATTGTACACCTATAATCAAGAGAACTACAAAGAAAACATGCATACAATATTTTACACCTATAATCAAGAGAACTACAAATACAACATTCAAACAATATTGTACACCTTTAATAAAGAGAACTACAAAGACAATATTCATACAATATTATACACCTATAATCAAGAGAACTACAAAGACAACATTCATACAATATTGTACACCTTTAATCAAGAGAACTACAAATACAACATTCATACAATATTGCACACCTTTAATCAAGAGAACTACAAAGACAACATTCATACAATATTGTACACCTATAATCAAGAAAACTACAAAGAAAACATTCATACACTATTGTACACCTATAATCAAGAGAACTACAAAGAAAACATTCATACAATATTTTACACCTATAATCAAGAGAACTACAAATACAACATTCAAACAATAGTGTACACCTTTAATAAAGAGAACTACAAAGACAACATTCATACAATATTGTACACCTATAATCAAGAGAACTACAAAGACAACATTCATACAATAGTGTACACCTTTAATCAAGAGAACTACAAAGACAACATTCATACAATATTGTACACCTATTATCAAGAGAACTACAAAGACAAAATTCCTACAATATTGTACACCTTTAATCAAGAGAACTACAAAGACAACATTCATACAATATTGTACACCTATAATCAAGTGAACTACAAAGACAACATTCATACAATATTGTACACCTATAATCAAGAGAACTACAAAGACAACATTCATACAATATTGTACACCTATAATCAAGAGAACTACAAAGACAACATTCATACAATATTATTCACCTATAATCAAGAGAACTACAAAGAAAACATTCATACAATATTATACACCTATAATCAAGAGAACTACAAAGACAACATTCATACAGTATTGTACACCTATAATCAAGAGAACTACAAAGACAGCATTCATACAATATTATACACCTATAATCAAGAGAACTACAAAGACAGCATTCATACAATATTGTACACCTTTAATCAAGAGAACTACAAAGACAACATTCATACAATATTGTACACCTATTATCAAGTGAACTACAAAGACAACATTCATACAATATTGTACACCTATAATCAAGAGAACTACAAAGACAACATTCATACAATATTGTACACCTTTAATCAAGAGAACTACAAAGACAACATTCATACAATATTGTACACCTATAATCAAGAGAACTACAAAGACAACATTCATACAATATTGTACACCTATAATCAAGAGAACTACAAAGACAACATTCATACAATATTGTACATCTTTAATCAAGAGAACTACAAATACAACATTCATACAATATTGCACACCTTTAATCAAGAGAACTACAAAGACAACATTCATACAATATTGTACACCTATAATCAAGAAAACTACAAAGACAACATTCATACAATATTGTACACCTATAATCAAGAGAACTACAAAGAAAACATGCATACAATATTTTACACCTATAATCAAGAGAACTACAAATACAACATTCAAACAATATTGTACACCTTTAATAAAGAGAACTAAAAAGACAACATTCATACAATATTGTACACCTATTATCAAGAGAACTACAAAGACAACATTCATACAATAGTGTACACCTTTAATCAAGAGAACTACAAAGAAAACATTCATACAATATTGTACACCTATAATCAAGAGAACTACAAAGACAACATTCATACAATATTGTACACCTATAATCAAGAGAACTACAAAGACAGCATTCATACAATATTATACACCTATAATCAAGAGAACTACAAAGACAGCATTCATACAATATTGTACACCTTTAATCAAGAGAACTACAAAGACAACATTCATACAATATTGTACACCTATAATCAAGTGAACTACAAAGACAACATTCATACAATATTGTACACCTATAATCAAGAGAACTACAAAGACAACATTCATACAATATTGTACACCTTTAATCAAGAGAACTACAAAGACAACATTCATACAATATTGTACACCTATAATCAAGAGAACTACAAATACAACATTCATACAATATTGTACACCTATAATCAAGAGAACTACAAAGACAACATTCATACAATACTGTACACCTATGATCAAGAGAACTACAAAGACAACATTCATACAATATTGTACACCTATAATCAAGAGAACTACAAAGACAACATTCATACAATATTGTACACCTATAATCAAGAGAACTACAAAGACAACATTCATACAATAGTGTACACCTATAATCAAGAGAACTACAAAGACAACATTCATACAATAGTGTACACCTATAATCAAGAGAACTACAAAGACAACATTCATACAATATTGTACACCTATAATCAAGAGAACTACAAATACAACATTCATACAATAGTGTACACCTATAATCAAGAGAACTACAAATACAACATTCAAACAATATTGTACACCTTTAATCAAGAGAACTACAAAGACAACATTCATACAATATTGTACACCTATAATCAAGAGAACTACAAAGACAACATTCATACAATATTGTACACCTTTAATCAAGAGAACTACAAAGAAAACATTCATACAATATTGTACACCTATAATCAAGAGAACTACAAAGACAACATTCATACGATAGTGTACACCTATAATCAAGTGAACTACAAAGACAACATTCATACAATATTGTACACCTATAATCAAGAGAGAACTACAAGGACAACATTCATACAATATTATACACCTTTAATCAAGAGAACTACAAAGACAACATTCATACAATATTATTCACCTATAATCAAGAGAACTACAAAGACAACATTCATACAATATTATACACCTATAATCAAGAGAACTACAAAGACAACATTCATACAATATTGTACACCTATAATCAAGAGAACTACAAAGACAGCATTCATACAATATTATACACCTATAATCAAGAGAACTACAAAGACAGCATTCATACAATATTGTACACCTTTAATCAAGAGAACTACAAAGACAACATTCATACAATATTGTACACCTATAATCAAGTGAACTACAAAGACAACATTCATACAATATTGTACACCTATAATCAAGAGAACTACAAAGACAACATTCATACAATAGTGTACACCTATTATCAAGAGAACTACAAAGAAAAAATTCCTACAATATTGTACACCTTTAATAAAGAGAACTACAAAGACAACATTCATACAATAGTGTACACCTATAATCAAGAGAACTACAAAGACAACATTCATACAATAGTGTACACCTATTATCAAGAGAACTACAAAGACAAAATTCCTACAATATTGTACACCTTTAATCAAGAGAACTACAAAGACAACATTCATACAATATTGTACACCTATAATCAAGTGAACTACAAAGACAACATTCATACAATATTGTACACCTATAATCAAGAGAACTACAAAGACAACATTCATACAATATTGTACACCTATAATCAAGAGAACTACAAAGACAACATTCATACAATATTATTCACCTATAATCAAGAGAACTACAAAGAAAACATTCATACAATATTATACACCTATAATCAAGAGAACTACAAAGACAACATTCATACAGTATTGTACACCTATAATCAAGAGAACTACAAAGACAGCATTCATACAATATTATACACCTATAATCAAGAGAACTACAAAGACAGCATTCATACAATATTGTACACCTTTAATCAAGAGAACTACAAAGACAACATTCATACAATATTGTACACCTATAATCAAGTGAACTACAAAGACAACATTCATACAATATTGTACACCTATAATCAAGAGAACTACAAAGACAACATTCATACAATATTGTACACCTTTAATCAAGAGAACTACAAAGACAACATTCATACAATATTGTATACCTATAATCAAGAGAACTACAAAGACAGCATTCATACAATATTGTACACCTATAATCAAGAGAACTACAAAGACAACATTCATACAATATTGTACACCTATAATCAAGAGAACTACAAAGACAACATTCATACAATATTGTACACCTTTAATCAAGAGAACTACAAATACAACATTCATACAATATTGCACACCTTTAATCAAGAGAACTACAAAGACAACATTCATACAATATTGTACACCTATAATCAAGAAAACTACAAAGACAACATTCATACACTATTGTACACCTATAATCAAGAGAACTACAAAGAAAACATGCATACAATATTTTACACCTATAATCAAGAGAACTACAAATACAACATTCAAACAATATTGTACACCTTTAATAAAGAGAACTACAAAGACAATATTCATACAATATTATACACCTATAATCAAGAGAACTACAAAGACAACATTCATACAATATTGTACACCTTTAATCAAGAGAACTACAAATACAACATTCATACAATATTGCACACCTTTAATCAAGAGAACTACAAAGACAACATTCATACACTATTGTACACCTATAATCAAGAGAACTACAAAGAAAACATTCATACAATATTTTACACCTATAATCAAGAGAACTACAAATACAACATTCAAACAATATTGTACACCTTTAATAAAGAGAACTACAAATACAACATTCATACAATATTGTACACCTATAATCAAGAGAACTACAAAGACAACATTCATACAATAGTGTACACCTTTAATCAAGAGAACTACAAAGACAACATTCATACAATATTGTACACCTATAATCAAGAGAACTACAAAGAAAACATTCATACAATATTGTACACCTATAATCAAGAGAACTACAAAGACAACATTCATACAATATTGTACACCTATAATCAAGAGAACTACAAAGACAGCATTCATACAATATTATACACCTATAATCAAGAGAACTACAAAGACAGCATTCATACAATATTGTACACCTTTAATCAAGAGAACTACAAAGACAACATTCATACAATATTGTACACCTATAATCAAGTGAACTACAAAGACAACATTCATACAATATTGAACACCTATAATCAAGAGAACTACAAAGACAACATTCATACAATATTGTACACCTATAATCAAGAGAACTACAAAGACAACATTCATACAATATTGTACACCTATAATCAAGAGAACTACAAAGAAAACATTCATACAATATTATACACCTATAATCAAGAGAACTACAAAGACAACATTCATACAGTATTGTACACCTATAATCAAGAGAACTACAAAGACAGCATTCATACAATATTATACACCTATAATCAAGAGAACTACAAAGACAGCATTCATACAATATTGTACACCTTTAATCAAGAGAACTACAAAGACAACATTCATACAATATTGTACACCTATAATCAAGTGAACTACAAAGACAACATTCATACAATATTGTACACCTATAATCAAGAGAACTACAAAGACAACATTCATACAATAGTGTACACCTATTATCAAGAGAACTACAAAGACAAAATTCCTACAATATTGTACACCTTTAATAAAGAGAACTACAAAGACAACATTCATACAATATTGTACACCTATAATCAAGAGAACTACAAAGACAACATTCATACAATAGTGTACACCTATTATCAAGAGAACTACAAAGACAAAATTCCTACAATATTGTACACCTTTAATCAAGAGAACTACAAAGACAACATTCATACAATATTGTACACCTATAATCAAGTGAACTACAAAGACAACATTCATACAATATTGTACACCTATTATCAAGAGAACTACAAAGACAACATTCATACAATATTGTACACCTATAATCAAGAGAACTACAAAGACAACATTCATACAATATTATTCACCTATAATCAAGAGAACTACAAAGAAAACATTCATACAATATTATACACCTATAATCAAGAGAACTACAAAGACAACATTCATACAGTATTGTACACCTATAATCAAGAGAACTACAAAGACAGCATTCATACAATATTATACACCTATAATCAAGAGAACTACAAAGACAGCATTCATACAATATTGTACACCTTTAATCAAGAGAACTACAAAGACAACATTCATACAATATTGTACACCTATAATCAAGTGAACTACAAAGACAACATTCATACAATATTGTACACCTATAATCAAGAGAACTACAAAGACAACATTCATACAATATTGTACACCTTTAATCAAGAGAACTACAAAGACAACATTCATACAATATTGTATACCTATAATCAAGAGAACTACAAAGACAGCATTCATACAATATTGTACACCTATAATCAAGAGAACTACAAAGACAACATTCATAAAATATTGTACACCTATAATCAAGAGAACTACAAAGACAACATTCATACAATATTGTACACCTTTAATCAAGAGAACTACAAATACAACATTCATACAATATTGCACACCTTTAATCAAGAGAACTACAAAGACAACATTCATACAATATTGTACACCTATAATCAAGAAAACTACAAAGACAACATTCATACACTATTGTACACCTATAATCAAGAGAACTACAAAGAAAACATGCATACAATATTTTACACCTATAATCAAGAGAACTACAAATACAACATTCAAACAATATTGTACACCTTTAATAAAGAGAACTACAAAGACAATATTCATACAATATTATACACCTATAATCAAGAGAACTACAAAGACAACATTCATACAATATTGTACACCTTTAATCAAGAGAACTACAAATACAACATTCATACAATATTGCACACCTTTAATCAAGAGAACTACAAAGACAACATTCATACAATATTGTACACCTATAATCAAGAAAACTACAAAGAAAACATTCATACACTATTGTACACCTATAATCAAGAGAACTACAAAGAAAACATTCATACAATATTTTACACCTATAATCAAGAGAACTACAAATACAACATTCAAACAATAGTGTACACCTTTAATAAAGAGAACTACAAAGACAACATTCATACAATATTGTACACCTATAATCAAGAGAACTACAAAGACAACATTCATACAATAGTGTACACCTTTAATCAAGAGAACTACAAAGACAACATTCATACAATATTGTACACCTATAATCAAGTGAACTACAAAGACAACATTCATACAATATTGTACACCTATAATCAAGAGAACTACAAAGACAACATTCATACAATATTGTACACCTATAATCAAGAGAACTACAAAGACAACATTCATACAATATTATTCACCTATAATCAAGAGAACTACAAAGAAAACATTCATACAATATTATACACCTATAATCAAGAGAACTACAAAGACAACATTCATACAGTATTGTACACCTATAATCAAGAGAACTACAAAGACAGCATTCATACAATATTATACACCTATAATCAAGAGAACTACAAAGACAGCATTCATACAATATTGTACACCTTTAATCAAGAGAACTACAAAGACAACATTCATACAATATTGTACACCTATTATCAAGTGAACTACAAAGACAACATTCATACAATATTGTACACCTATAATCAAGAGAACTACAAAGACAACATTCATACAATATTGTACACCTTTAATCAAGAGAACTACAAAGACAACATTCATACAATATTGTATACCTATAATCAAGAGAACTACAAAGACAACATTCATACAATATTGTACACCTATAATCAAGAGAACTACAAAGACAACATTCATACAATATTGTACACCTATAATCAAGAGAACTACAAAGACAACATTCATACAATATTGTACATCTTTAATCAAGAGAACTACAAATACAACATTCATACAATATTGCACACCTTTAATCAAGAGAACTACAAAGACAACATTCATACAATATTGTACACCTATAATCAAGAAAACTACAAAGACAACATTCATACACTATTGTACACCTATAATCAAGAGAACTACAAAGAAAACATGCATACAATATTTTACACCTATAATCAAGAGAACTACAAATACAACATTCAAACAATATTGTACACCTTTAATAAAGAGAACTAAAAAGACAACATTCATACAATATTGTACACCTATTATCAAGAGAACTACAAAGACAACATTCATACAATAGTGTACACCTTTAATCAAGAGAACTACAAAGAAAACATTCATACAATATTGTACACCTATAATCAAGAGAACTACAAAGACAACATTCATACAATATTGTACACCTATAATCAAGAGAACTACAAAGACAGCATTCATACAATATTATACACCTATAATCAAGAGAACTACAAAGACAGCATTCATACAATATTGTACACCTTTAATCAAGAGAACTACAAAGACAACATTCATACAATATTGTACACCTATAATCAAGTGAACTACAAAGACAACATTCATACAATATTGTACACCTATAATCAAGAGAACTACAAAGACAACATTCATACAATATTGTACACCTTTAATCAAGAGAACTACAAAGACAACATTCATACAATATTGTACACCTATAATCAAGAGAACTACAAATACAACATTCATACAATATTGTACACCTATAATCAAGAGAACTACAAAGACAACATTCATACAATACTGTACACCTATGATCAAGAGAACTACAAAGACAACATTCATACAATATTGTACACCTATAATCAAGAGAACTACAAAGACAACATTCATACAATATTGTACACCTATAATCAAGAGAACTACAAAGACAACATTCATACAATAGTGTACACCTATAATCAAGAGAACTACAAAGACAACATTCATACAATAGTGTACACCTATAATCAAGAGAACTACAAAGACAACATTCATACAATATTGTACACCTATAATCAAGAGAACTACAAATACAACATTCATACAATAGTGTACACCTATAATCAAGAGAACTACAAATACAACATTCAAACAATATTGTACACCTTTAATCAAGAGAACTACAAAGACAACATTCATACAATATTGTACACCTATAATCAAGAGAACTACAAAGACAACATTCATACAATATTGTACACCTTTAATCAAGAGAACTACAAAGAAAACATTCATACAATATTGTACACCTATAATCAAGAGAACTACAAAGACAACATTCATACGATAGTGTACACCTATAATCAAGTGAACTACAAAGACAACATTCATACAATATTGTACACCTATAATCAAGAGAGAACTACAAGGACAACATTCATACAATATTATACACCTTTAATCAAGAGAACTACAAAGACAACATTCATACAATATTATTCACCTATAATCAAGAGAACTACAAAGACAACATTCATACAATATTATACACCTATAATCAAGAGAACTACAAAGACAACATTCATACAATATTGTACACCTATAATCAAGAGAACTACAAAGACAGCATTCATACAATATTATACACCTATAATCAAGAGAACTACAAAGACAGCATTCATACAATATTGTACACCTTTAATCAAGAGAACTACAAAGACAACATTCATACAATATTGTACACCTATAATCAAGTGAACTACAAAGACAACATTCATACAATATTGTACACCTATAATCAAGAGAACTACAAAGACAACATTCATACAATATTGAACACCTTTAATCAAGAGAACAACAAAGACAACATTCATACAATATTGTATACCTATAATCAAGAGAACTACAAAGACAACATTCATACAATATTGTACACCTTTAATCAAGAGAACTACAAAGACAACATTCATACAATATTGTACACCTATAATCAAGTGAACTACAAAGACAACATTCATACAATATTGTACACCTATAATCAAGAGAACTACAAAGACAACATTCATACAATATTGTACACCTATAATCAAGAGAACTACAAAGACAACATTCATACAATATTATTCACCTATAATCAAGAGAACTACAAAGAAAACATTCATACAATATTATACACCTATAATCAAGAGAACTACAAAGACAACATTCATACAGTATTGTACACCTATAATCAAGAGAACTACAAAGACAGCATTCATACAATATTATACACCTATAATCAAGAGAACTACAAAGACAGCATTCATACAATATTGTACACCTTTAATCAAGAGAACTACAAAGACAACATTCATACAATATTGTACACCTATAATCAAGTGAACTACAAAGACAACATTCATACAATATTGTACACATATAATCAAGAGAACTACAAAGACAACATTCATACAATATTGTACACCTTTAATCAAGAGAACTACAAAGACAACATTCATACAATATTGTATACCTATAATCAAGAGAACTACAAAGACAGCATTCATACAATATTGTACACCTATAATCAAGAGAACTACAAAGACAACATTCATACAATATTGTACACCTATAATCAAGAGAACTACAAAGACAACATTCATACAATATTGTACACCTTTAATCAAGAGAACTACAAATACAACATTCATACAATATTGCACACCTTTAATCAAGAGAACTACAAAGACAACATTCATACAATATTGTACACCTATAATCAAGAAAACTACAAAGACAACATTCATACACTATTGTACACCTATAATCAAGAGAACTACAAAGAAAACATGCATACAATATTTTACACCTATAATCAAGAGAACAACAAATACAACATTCAAACAATATTGTACACCTTTAATAAAGAGAACTACAAAGACAATATTCATACAATATTATACACCTATAATCAAGAGAACTACAAAGACAACATTCATACAATATTGTACACCTTTAATCAAGAGAACTACAAATACAACATTCATACAATATTGCACACCTTTAATCAAGAGAACTACAAAGACAACATTCATACAATATTGTACACCTATAATCAAGAAAACTACAAAGAAAACATTCATACACTATTGTACACCTATAATCAAGAGAACTACAAAGAAAACATTCATACAATATTTTACACCTATAATCAAGAGAACTACAAATACAACATTCAAACAATAGTGTACACCTTTAATAAAGAGAACTACAAAGACAACATTCATACAATATTGTACACCTATAATCAAGAGAACTACAAAGACAACATTCATACAATAGTGTACACCTTTAATCAAGAGAACTACAAAGACAACATTCATACAATATTGTACACCTATAATCAAGAGAACTACAAAGACAACATTCATACAATATTATTCACCTATAATCAAGAGAACTACAAAGAAAACATTCATACAATATTATACACCTATAATCAAGAGAACTACAAAGACAACATTCATACAGTATTGTACACCTATAATCAAGAGAACTACAAAGACAGCATTCATACAATATTATACACCTATAATCAAGAGAACTACAAAGACAGCATTCATACAATATTTTACACCTTTAATCAAGAGAACTACAAAGACAACATTCATACAATATTGTACACCTATAATCAAGTGAACTACAAAGACAACATTCATACAATATTGTACACCTATAATCAAGAGAACTACAAAGACAACATTCATACAATATTGTACACCTTTAATCAAGAGAACTACAAAGACAACATTCATACAATATTGTACACCTATAATCAAGAGAACTACAAAGACAACATTCATACAATATTGTACACCTATAATCAAGAGAACTACAAAGACAACATTCATACAATATTGTACACCTATAATCAAGAGAACTACAAAGACAACATTCATACAATATTGTACATCTTTAATCAAGAGAACTACAAATACAACATTCATACAATATTGCACACCTTTAATCAAGAGAACTACAAAGACAACATTCATACAATATTGTACACCTATAATCAAGAAAACTACAAAGACAACATTCATACACTATTGTACACCTATAATCAAGAGAACTACAAAGAAAACATGCATACAATATTTTACACCTATAATCAAGAGAACTACAAATACAACATTCAAACAATATTGTACACCTTTAATAAAGAGAACTAAAAAGACAACATTCATACAATATTGTACACCTATAATCAAGAGAACTACAAAGACAACATTCATACAATAGTGTACACCTTTAATCAAGAGAACTACAAAGAAAACATTCATACAATATTGTACACCTATAATCAAGAGAACTACAAAGACAACATTCATACAATATTGTACACCTATAATCAAGAGAACTACAAAGACAACATTCATACAATATTGTACACCTATAATCAAGTGAACTACAAAGACAACATTCATACAATATTGTACACCTATAATCAAGAGAACTACAAAGACAACATTCATACAATATTGTACACCTATAATCAAGAGAACTACAAAGACAACATTCATACAATATTATTCACCTATAATCAAGAGAACTACAAAGAAAACATTCATACAATATTATACACCTATAATCAAGAGAACTACAAAGACAACATTCATACAGTATTGTACACCTATAATCAAGAGAACTACAAAGACAGCATTCATACAATATTATACACCTATAATCAAGAGAACTACAAAGACAGCATTCATACAATATTGTACACCTTTAATCAAGAGAACTACAAAGACAACATTCATACAATATTGTACACCTATAATCAAGTGAACTACAAAGACAACATTCATACAATATTGTACACCTATAATCAAGAGAACTACAAAGACAACATTCATACAATATTGTACACCTTTAATCAAGAGAACTACAAAGACAACATTCATACAATATTGTATACCTATAATCAAGAGAACTACAAAGACAACATTCATACAATATTGTACACCTATAATCAAGAGAACTACAAAGACAACATTCATACAATATTGTACACCTATAATCAAGAGAACTACAAAGACAACATTCATACAATATTGTACATCTTTAATCAAGAGAACTACAAATACAACATTCATACAATATTGCACACCTTTAATCAAGAGAACTACAAAGACAACATTCATACAATATTGTACACCTATAATCAAGAAAACTACAAAGACAACATTCATACACTATTGTACACCTATAATCAAGAGAACTACAAAGAAAACATGCATACAATATTTTACACCTATAATCAAGAGAACTACAAATACAACATTCAAACAATATTGTACACCTTTAATAAAGAGAACTAAAAAGACAACATTCATACAATATTGTACACCTATAATCAAGAGAACTACAAAGACAACATTCATACAATAGTGTACACCTTTAATCAAGAGAACTACAAAGAAAACATTCATACAATATTGTACACCTATAATCAAGAGAACTACAAAGACAACATTCATACAATATTGTACACCTATAATCAAGAGAACTACAAAGACAGCATTCATACAATATTATACACCTATAATCAAGAGAACTACAAAGACAGCATTCATACAATATTGTACACCTTTAATCAAGAGAACTACAAAGACAACATTCATACAATATTGTACACCTATAATCAAGTGAACTACAAAGACAACATTCATACAATATTGTACACCTATAATCAAGAGAACTACAAAGACAACATTCATACAATATTGTACACCTTTAATCAAGAGAACTACAAAGACAACATTCATACAATATTGTACACCTATTATCAAGAGAACTACAAATACAACATTCATACAATATTGTACACCTATAATCAAGAGAACTACAAAGACAACATTCATACAATACTGTACACCTATAATCAAGAGAACTACAAAGACAACATTCATACAATATTGTACACCTATAATCAAGAGAACTACAAAGACAACATTCATACAATATTGTACACCTATAATCAAGAGAACTACAAAGACAACATTCATACAATAGTGTACACCTATAATCAAGAGAACTACAAAGACAACATTCATACAATAGTGTACACCTATAATCAAGAGAACTACAAAGACAACATTCATACAATATTGTACACCTATAATCAAGAGAACTACAAATACAACATTCATACAATAGTGTACACCTATAATCAAGAGAACTACAAATACAACATTCAAACAATATTGTACACCTTTAATCAAGAGAACTACAAAGACAACATTCATACAATATTGTACACCTATAATCAAGAGAACTACAAAGACAACATTCATACAATATTGTACACCTTTAATCAAGAGAACTACAAAGAAAACATTCATACAATATTGTACACCTATAATCAAGAGAACTACAAAGACAACATTCATACGATAGTGTACACCTATAATCAAGTGAACTACAAAGACAACATTCATACAATATTGTACACCTATAATCAAGAGAGAACTACAAGGACAACATTCATACAATATTATACACCTTTAATCAAGAGAACTACAAAGACAACATTCATACAATATTATTCACCTATTATCAAGAGAACTACAAAGACAACATTCATACAATATTATACACCTATAATCAAGAGAACTACAAAGACAACATTCATACAATATTGTACACCTATAATCAAGAGAACTACAAAGACAGCATTCATACAATATTATACACCTATAATCAAGAGAACTACAAAGACAGCATTCATACAATATTGTACACCTTTAATCAAGAGAACTACAAAGACAACATTCATACAATATTGTACACCTATAATCAAGTGAACTACAAAGACAACATTCATACAATATTGTACACCTATAATCAAGAGAACTACAAAGACAACATTCATACAATATTGTACACCTTTAATCAAGAGAACAACAAAGACAACATTCATACAATATTGTATACCTATAATCAAGAGAACTACAAAGACAACATTCATACAATATTGTACACCTATAATCAAGAGAACTACAAAGACAACATTCATACAATATTGTACACCTATAATCAAGAGAACTACAAAGACAACATTCATACAATATTGTACACCTATAATCAAGAGAACTACAAAGACAACATTCATACAATATTGTACACCTATAATCAAGAGAACTACAAAGACAACATTCATGCAATATTGTACACCTATAATCAAGAGAACTACAAAGACAACATTCATACAATATTGTACACCTTTGATCAAGAGAACTACAAATACAACATTCATACAATATTGCACACCTTTAATCAAGAGAACTACAAAGACAACATTCATACAATATTGTACACCTATAATCAAGAAAACTACAAAGACAACATTCATACACTATTGTACACCTATAATCAAGAGAACTACAAAGACAACATTCATACAATATTTTACACCTATAATCAAGAGAACTACAAATACAACATTCAAACAATAGTGTACACCTATAATCAAGAGAACTACAAAGACAGCATTCATACAATATTATACACCTATAATCAAGAGAACTACAAAGACAGCATTCATACAATATTGTACACCTTTAATCAAGAGAAGTACAAAGACAACATTCATACAATATTGTACACCTATAATCAAGTGAACTACAAAGACAACATTCATACAATATTGTACACCTATAATCAAGTGAACTACAAAGACAACATTCATACAATATTGTACACCTATTATCAAGAGAACTACAAAGACAACATTCATACAATATTGTACACCTATAATCAAGAGAACTACAAAGACAGCATTCATACAATATTGTACACCTTTAATCAAGAGAACTACAAAGACAACATTCATACAATATTGTACACCTATAATCAAGTGAACTACAAAGACAACATTCATACAATATTGTACACCTATAATCAAGAGAACTACAAAGACAACATTCATACAATATTGTACACCTTTAATCAAGAGAACTACAAAGACAACATTCATACAATATTGTATACCTATAATCAAGAGAACTACAAAGACAACATTCATACAATATTGTACACCTATAATCAAGAGAACTACAAAGACAACATTCATACAATATTGTACACCTATAATCAAGAGAACTACAAAGACAACATTCATACAATATTGTACATCTTTAATCAAGAGAACTACAAATACAACATTCATACAATATTGCACACCTTTAATCAAGAGAACTACAAAGACAACATTCATACAATATTGTACACCTATAATCAAGAAAACTACAAAGACAACATTCATACACTATTGTACACCTATAATCAAGAGAACTACAAAGAAAACATGCATACAATATTTTACACCTATAATCAAGAGAACTACAAATACAACATTCAAACAATATTGTACACCTTTAATAAAGAGAACTACAAAGACAACATTCATACAATATTGTACACCTATAATCAAGAGAACTACAAAGACAACATTCATACAATAGTGTACACCTTTAATCAAGAGAACTACAAAGACAACATTCATACAATATTGTACACCTAAAATCAAGAGAACTACAAAGAAAACATTCATACAATATTGTACACCTATAATCAAGAGAACTACAAAGACAACATTCATACAATATTGTACACCTATAATCAAGAGAACTACAAAGACAGCATTCATACAATATTATACACCTATAATCAAGAGAACTACAAAGACAGCATTCATACAATATTGTACACCTTTAATCAAGAGAACTACAAAGACAACATTCATACAATATTGTACACCTATAATCAAGTGAACTACAAAGACAACATTCATACAATATTGTACACCTATAATCAAGTGAACTACAAAGACAACATTCAAACAATATTGTACACCTATAATCAAGAGAACTACAAAGACAACATTCATACAATATTGTACACCTTTAATCAAGAGAACTACAAAGACAACATTCATACAATATTGTACACCTATAATCAAGAGAACTACAAAGACAACATTCATACAATATTGTACACCTATAATGAAGAGAACTACAAATACAACTTTCATACAATATTGTACACCTATAATCAAGAGAACTACAAAGACAACATTCATACAATATTGTACACCTATAATCAAGAGAACTACAAAGACAACATTCATACAATATTGTACACCTATAATCAAGAGAACTACAAAGACAACATTCATACAATAGTGTACACCTATAATCAAGAGAACTACAAAGACAACATTCATACAATATTGTACACCTATAATCAAGAGAACTAAAAAGACAACATTCATACAATAGTGTACACCTATAATCAAGAGAACTACAAATACAACATTCAAACAATATTGTACACCTTTAATCAAGAGAACTACAAAGACAACATTCATACAATATTGTACACCTATGATCAAGAGAACTACAAAGACAACATTCATACAATATTGTACACCTTTAATCAAGAGAACTACAAAGAAAACATTCATACAATATTATACACCTTTAATCAAGAGAACTACAAAGACAACATTCATACAATATTATTCACCTATAATCAAGAGAACTACAAAGACAACATTCATACGATAGTGTACACCTATAATCAAGTGAACTACAAAGACAACATTCATACAATATTGTACACCTATAATCAAGAGAGAACTACAAGGACAACATTCATACAATATTATACACCTTTAATCAAGAGAACTACAAAGACAACATTCATACAATATTATACACCTTTAATCAAGAGAACTACAAAGACAACATTCATACAATATTATTCACCTATAATCAAGAGAACTACAAAGACAACATTCATACAATATTATACACCTATAATCAAGAGAACTACAAAGACAACATTCATACAATATTGTACACCTATAATCAAGAGAACTACAAAGACAGCATTCATACAATATTATACACCTATAATCAAGAGAACTACAAAGACAGCATTCATACAATATTGTACACCTTTAATCAAGAGAACTACAAAGACAACATTCATACAATATTGTACACCTATAATCAAGTGTACTACAAAGACAACATTCATACAATATTGTACACCTATAATCAAGAGAACTACAAAGACAACATTCATACAATATTGTACACCTTTAATCAAGAGAACAACAAAGACAACATTCATACAATATTGTATACCTATAATCAAGAGAACTACAAAGACAACATTCATACAATATTGCACACCTATAATCAAGAGAACTACAAAGACAACATTCATACAATATTGTACACCTATAATCAAGAGAACTACAAAGACAACATTCATACAATATTGTACACCTATAATCAAGAGAACTACAAAGACAACATTCATACAATATTGTACACCTATAATCAAGAGAACTACAAAGACAACATTCATGCAATATTGTACACCTATAATCAAGAGAACTACAAAGACAACATTCATACAATATTGTACACCTTTGATCAAGAGAACTACAAATACAACATTCATACAATATTGCACACCTTTAATCAAGAGAACTACAAAGACAACATTCATACAATATTGTACACCTATAATCAAGAAAACTACAAAGACAACATTCATACACTATTGTACACCTATAATCAAGAGAACTACAAAGACAACATTCATACAATATTTTACACCTATAATCAAGAGAACTACAAATACAACATTCAAACAATAGTGTACACCTATAATCAAGAGAACTACAAAGACAGCATTCATACAATATTATACACCTATAATCAAGAGAACTACAAAGACAGCATTCATACAATATTGTACACCTTTAATCAAGAGAACTACAAAGACAACATTCATACAATATTGTACACCTATAATCAAGTGAACTACAAAGACAACATTCATACAATATTGTACACCTATAATCAAGTGAACTACAAAGACAACATTCATACAATATTGTACACCTATAATCAAGAGAACTACAAAGACAACATTCATACAATATTGTACACCTATAATCAAGAGAACTACAAAGACAACATTCATACAATATTGTACACCTATAATCAAGAGAACTACAAAGACAACATTCATACAATATTGTACACCTATAATCAAGAGAACTACAAATACAACATTCATACAATATTGTACACCTATAATCAAGAGAACTACAAAGACAACATTCATACAATATTGTACACCTATAATCAAGAGAACTACAAAGACAACATTCATACAATATTATTCACCTATAATCAAGAGAACTACAAAGACAATATTCATACAATATTGTACACCTATAATCAAGAGAACTACAAAGACAACATTCATACAATAGTGTACACCTTTAATCAAGAGAACTACAAAGACAACATTCATACAATATTGTACACCTATTATCAAGAGAACTACAAAGACAAAATTCCTACAATATTGTACACCTTTAATCAAGAGAACTACAAAGACAACATTCATACAATATTGTACACCTATTATCAAGTGAACTACAAAGACAACATTCATACAATATTGTACACCTATAATCAAGAGAACTACAAAGACAACATTCATACAATATTGTACACCTATAATCAAGAGAACTACAAAGACAACATTCATACAATATTATTCACCTATAATCAAGAGAACTACAAAGAAAACATTCATACAATATTATACACCTATAATCAAGAGAACTACAAAGACAACATTCATACAATATTGTACACCTATAATCAAGAGAACTACAAAGACAACATTCATACAATATTATACACCTATAATCAAGAGAACTACAAAGACAACATTCATACAATATTGTACACCTATAATCAAGTGAACTACAAAGACAACATTCATACAATATTGTACACCTATAATCAAGAGAACTACAAAGACAACATTCATACAATATTGTACACCTTTAATCAAGAGAACTACAAAGACAACATTCATACAATATTTAATACCTATAATCAAGAGAACTACAAAGACATCATTCATACAATATTGTACACCTATAATCAAGAGAACTACAAAGACAACATTCATACAATATTGTACACCTATAATCAAGAGAACTACAAAGACAACATTCATACAATATTGTACACCTTTAATCAAGAGAACTACAAATACAACATTCATACAATATTGCACACCTTTAATCAAGAGAACTACAAAGACAACATTCATACAATATTGTACACCTATAATCAAGAAAACTACAAAGACAACATTCATACACTATTGTACACCTATAATCAAGAGAACTACAAAGAAAACATTCATACAATATTTTACACCTATAATCAAGAGAACTACAAATACAACATTCAAACAATATTGTACACCTTTAATAAAGAGAACTACAAAGACAACATTCATACAATATTGTACACCTATAATCAAGAGAACTACAAAGACAACATTCATACAATAGTGTACACCTATGATCAAGAGAACTACAAAGACAGCATTCATACAATATTTTACACCTATAATCAAGAGAACTACAAATACAACATTCAAACAATAGTGTACACCTATAATCAAGAGAACTACAAAGACAGCATTCATACAATATTATACACCTATAATCAAGAGAACTACAAAGACAGCATTCATACAATATTGTACACCTTTAATCAAGAGAACTACAAAGACAACATTCATACAATATTGTACACCTATAATCAAGTGAACTACAAAGACAACATTCATACAATATTGTACACCTATAATCAAGTGAACTACAAAGACAACATTCATACAATATTGTACACCTATAATCAAGAGAACTACAAAGACAACATTCATACAATATTGTACACCTATAATCAAGAGAACTACAAAGACAACATTCATACAATATTGTACACCTATAATCAAGAGAACTACAAAGACAACATTCATACAATATTGTACACCTATAATCAAGAGAACTACAAATACAACATTCATACAATATTGTACACCTATAATCAAGAGAACTACAAAGACAACATTCATACAATATTATTCACCTATAATCAAGAGAACTACAAAGACAATATTCATACAATATTGTACACCTATAATCAAGAGAACTACAAAGACAACATTCATACAATAGTGTACACCTTTAATCAAGAGAACTACAAAGACAACATTCATACAATATTGTACACCTATTATCAAGAGAACTACAAAGACAAAATTCCTACAATATTGTACACCTTTAATCAAGAGAACTACAAAGACAACATTCATACAATATTGTACACCTATTATCAAGTGAACTACAAAGACAACATTCATACAATATTGTACACCTATAATCAAGAGAACTACAAAGACAACATTCATACAATATTGTACACCTATAATCAAGAGAACTACAAAGACAACATTCATACAATATTATTCACCTATAATCAAGAGAACTACAAAGAAAACATTCATACAATATTATACACCTATAATCAAGAGAACTACAAAGACAACATTCATACAATATTGTACACCTATAATCAAGAGAACTACAAAGACAACATTCATACAATATTATACACCTATAATCAAGAGAACTACAAAGACAACATTCATACAATATTGTACACCTATAATCAAGTGAACTACAAAGACAACATTCATACAATATTGTACACCTATAATCAAGAGAACTACAAAGACAACATTCATACAATATTGTACACCTTTAATCAAGAGAACTACAAAGACAACATTCATACAATATTTAATACCTATAATCAAGAGAACTACAAAGACATCATTCATACAATATTGTACACCTATAATCAAGAGAACTACAAAGACAACATTCATACAATATTGTACACCTATAATCAAGAGAACTACAAAGACAACATTCATACAATATTGTACACCTTTAATCAAGAGAACTACAAATACAACATTCATACAATATTGCACACCTTTAATCAAGAGAACTACAAAGACAACATTCATACAATATTGTACACCTATAATCAAGAAAACTACAAAGACAACATTCATACACTATTGTACACCTATAATCAAGAGAACTACAAAGAAAACATTCATACAATATTTTACACCTATAATCAAGAGAACTACAAATACAACATTCAAACAATATTGTACACCTTTAATAAAGAGAACTACAAAGACAACATTCATACAATATTGTACACCTATAATCAAGAGAACTACAAAGACAACATTCATACAATAGTGTACACCTATGATCAAGAGAACTACAAAGACAGCATTCATACAATATTATACACCTATAATCAAGAGAACTACAAAGACAGCATTCATACAATATTGTACACCTTTAATCAAGAGAACTACAAAGACAACATTCATACAATATTGTACACCTATAATCAAGTGAACTACAAAGACAACATTCATACAATATTGTACACCTATAATCAAGTGAACTACAAAGACAACATTCATACAATATTGTACACCTATAATCAAGAGAACTACAAAGACAACATTCATACAATATTGTACACCTTTAATCAAGAGAACTACAAAGACAACATTCATACAATATTGTACACCTATAATCAAGAGAACTACAAAGACAACATTCATACAATATTGTACACCTATAATCAAGAGAACTACAAATACAACATTCATACAATATTGTATACCTATAATCAAGAGAACTACAAAGACAACATTCATACAATATTGTACACCTATAATCAAGAGAACTACAAAGACAACATTCATACAATATTGTACACCTATAATCAAGAGAACTACAAAGACAACATTCATACAATAGTGTACACCTATAATCAAGAGAACTACAAAGACAACATTCATACAATATTGTACACCTATAATCAAGAGAACTAAAAAGACAACATTCATACAATAGTGTACACCTATAATCAAGAGAACTACAAATACAACATTCAAACAATATTGTACACCTTTAATCAAGAGAACTACAAAGACAACATTCATACAATATTGTACACCTATAATCAAGAGAACTACAAAGACAACATTCATACAATATTGTACACCTTTAATCAAGAGAACTACAAAGAAAACATTCATACAATATTGTACACCTATAATCAAGAGAACTACAAAGACAACATTCATACGATAGTGTACACCTATAATCAAGTGAACTACAAAGACAACATTCATACAATATTGTGCACCTATAATCAAGAGAACTACAACGACAACATTCATACAATATTATACACCTTTAATCAAGAGAACTACAAAGACAACATTCATACAATATTATTCACCTATAATCAAGAAAACTACAAAGACAGCATTCATACAATATTGTACACCTATAATCAAGTGAACTACAAAGACAACATTCATACAATATTGTACACCTATAATCAAGAGAACTACAAAAACATCATTCATACAATATTGTACACCTTTAATCAAGAGAACAACAAAGACAACATTCATACAATATTGTATACCTATAATCAAGAGAACTACAAAGACAACATTCATACAATATTGTACACCTATAATCAAGAGAACTACAAAGACAACATTCATACAATATTGTACACCTATAATCAAGAGAACTACAAAGACAACATTCATACAATATTGTACACCTATAATCAAGAGAACTACAAAGACAACATTCATACAATATTGTACACCTATAATCAAGAGAACTACAAAGACAACATTCATACAATATTGTACACCTATAATCAAGAGAACTACAAAGACAACATTCATACAATATTGTACACCTATAATCAAGAGAACTACAAAGACAACATTCATACAATATTGTACACCTATAATCAAGAGAACTACAAAGACAACATTCATACAATATTGTACACCTATAATCAAGAGAACTACAAAGACAACATTCATGCAATATTGTACACCTATAATCAAGAGAACTACAAAGACAACAGTCATACAATAGTAATAGTGTACACCTTTAATCAAGAGAACTACAAATACAACATTCAAACAATATTGTACACCTTTAATAAAGAGAACTACAAAGACAACATTCATACAATATTGTACACCTATAATCAAGAGAACTACAAAGACAACATTCATACAATAGTGTACACCTATGATCAAGAGAACTACAAAGACAGCATTCATACAATATTATACACCTATAATCAAGAGAACTACAAAGACAGCATTCATACAATATTGTACACCTTTAATCAAGAGAACTACAAAGACAACATTCATACAATATTGTACACCTATAATCAAGTGAACTACAAAGACAACATTCATACAATATTGTACACCTATAATCAAGTGAACTACAAAGACAACATTCATACAATATTGTACACCTATAATCAAGAGAACTACAAAGACAACATTCATACAATATTGTACACCTTTAATCAAGAGAACTACAAAGACAACATTCATACAATATTGTACACCTATAATCAAGAGAACTACAAAGACAACATTCATACAATATTGTACACCTATAATCAAGAGAACTACAAATACAACATTCATACAATATTGTATACCTATAATCAAGAGAACTACAAAGACAACATTCATACAATATTGTACACCTATAATCAAGAGAACTACAAAGACAACATTCATACAATATTGTACACCTATAATCAAGAGAACTACAAAGACAACATTCATACAATAGTGTACACCTATAATCAAGAGAACTACAAAGACAACATTCATACAATATTGTACACCTATAATCAAGAGAACTAAAAAGACAACATTCATACAATAGTGTACACCTATAATCAAGAGAACTACAAATACAACATTCAAACAATATTGTACACCTTTAATCAAGAGAACTACAAAGACAACATTCATACAATATTGTACACCTATAATCAAGAGAACTACAAAGACAACATTCATACAATATTGTACACCTTTAATCAAGAGAACTACAAAGAAAACATTCATACAATATTGTACACCTATAATCAAGAGAACTACAAAGACAACATTCATACGATAGTGTACACCTATAATCAAGTGAACTACAAAGACAACATTCATACAATATTGTGCACCTATAATCAAGAGAACTACAACGACAACATTCATACAATATTATACACCTTTAATCAAGAGAACTACAAAGACAACATTCATACAATATTATTCACCTATAATCAAGAAAACTACAAAGACAGCATTCATACAATATTGTACACCTATAATCAAGTGAACTACAAAGACAACATTCATACAATATTGTACACCTATAATCAAGAGAACTACAAAAACATCATTCATACAATATTGTACACCTTTAATCAAGAGAACAACAAAGACAACATTCATACAATATTGTATACCTATAATCAAGAGAACTACAAAGACAACATTCATACAATATTGTACACCTATAATCAAGAGAACTACAAAGACAACATTCATACAATATTGTACACCTATAATCAAGAGAACTACAAAGACAACATTCATACAATATTGTACACCTATAATCAAGAGAACTACAAAGACAACATTCATACAATATTGTACACCTATAATCAAGAGAACTACAAAGACAACATTCATACAATATTGTACACCTATAATCAAGAGAACTACAAAGACAACATTCATACAATATTGTACACCTATAATCAAGAGAACTACAAAGACAACATTCATACAATATTGTACACCTATAATCAAGAGAACTACAAAGACAACATTCATACAATATTGTACACCTATAATCAAGAGAACTACAAAGACAACATTCATGCAATATTGTACACCTATAATCAAGAGAACTACAAAGACAACAGTCATACAATAGTAATAGTGTACACCTTTAATCAAGAGAACTACAAATACAACATTCAAACAATATTGTACACCTTTAATAAAGAGAACTACAAAGACAACATTCATACAATATTGTACACCTATAATCAAGAGAACTACAAAGACAACATTCATACAATAGTGTACACCTTTAATCAAGAGAACTACAAAGACAACATTCATACAATATTGTACACCTATTATCAAGAGAACTACAAAGACAAAATTCCTACAATATTGTACACCTTTAATCAAGAGAACTACAAAGACAACATTCATACAATATTGTACACCTATAATCAAGTGAACTACAAAGACAACATTCATACAATATTGTACACCTATAATCAAGAGAACTACAAAGACAACATTCATACAATATTGTACACCTATAATCAAAAGAACTACAAAGACAACATTCATACAATATTATTCACCTATAATCAAGAGAACTACAAAGAAAACATTCATACAATATTATACACCTATAATCAAGAGAACTACAAAGACAACATTCATACAGTATTGTACACCTATTATCAAGACAACTACAAAGACAGCATTCATACAATATTATACACCTATAATCAAGAAAACTACAAAGACAGCATTCATACAATATTGTACACCTTTAATCAAGAGAACTACAAAGACAACATTCATACAATATTGTACACCTATAATCAAGTGAACTACAAAGACAACATTCATACAATATTGTACACCTATAATCAAGAGAACTACAAAGACAACATTCATACAATATTGTACACCTTTAATCAAGAGAACTACAAAGACAACATTCATACAATATTGTATACCTATTATCAAGAGAACTACAAAGACAACATTCATACAATATTGTACACCTATAATCAAGAGAACTACAAAGGCAACATTCATACAATATTGTACACCTATAATCAAGAGAACTACAAAGACAACATTCATACAATATTGTACACCTTTAATCAAGAGAACTACAAATACAACATTCATACAATATTGCACACCTTTAATCAAGAGAACTACAAAGACAACATTCATACAATATTGTACACCTATAATCAAGAAAACTACAAAGACAACATTCATACACTATTGTACACCTATAATCAAGAGAACTACAAAGAAAACATTCATACAATATTTTACACCTATAATCAAGAGAACTACAAATACAACATTCAAACAATATTGTACACCTTTAATAAAGAGAACTACAAAGACAACATTCATACAATAGTGTACACCTTTAATCAAGAGAATTACAAAGACAACATTCATACAATATTGTACACCTATAATCAAGAGAACTACAAAGACAACATTCATACAATATTGTACACCTATAATCAAGAGAACTACAAAGACAGCATTCATACAATATTATACACCTATAATCAAGAGAACTACAAAGACAGCATTCATACAATATTGTACACCTTTAATCAAGAGAACTACAAAGACAACATTCATACAATATTGTACACCTATAATCAAGTGAACTACAAAGACAACATTCATACAATATTGTACACCTATAATCAAGTGAACTACAAAGACAACATTCATACAATATTGTACACCTATGATCAAGAGAACTACAAAGACAACATTCATACAATATTGTACACCTTTAATCAAGAGAACTACAAAGACAACATTCATACAATATTGTACACCTATAATCAAGAGAACTACAAAGACAACATTCATACAATATTGTACACCTATAATCAAGAGAACTACAAATACAACATTCATACAATATTGTACACCTATAATCAAGAGAACTACAAAGACAACATTCATACAATAGTGTACACCTATTATCAAGAGAACTACAAAGACAACATTCATACAATATTGTACACCTATAATCAAGAGAACTAAAAAGACAACATTCATACAATAGTGTACACCTATAATCAAGAGAACTACAAATACAACATTCAAACAATATTGTACACCTTTAATCAAGAGAACTACAAAGACAACATTCATACAATATTGTACACCTATAATCAAGAGAACTACAAAGACAACATTCATACAATATTGTACACCTTTAATCAAGAGAACTACAAAGAAAACATTCATACAATATTGTACACCTATAATCAAGAGAACTACAAAGACAACATTCATACGATAGTGTACACCTATAATCAAGAGAACTACAAAGGCAACATTCATACAATATTGTACACCTATAATCAAGAGAACTACAAAGACAACATTCATACAATATTGTACACCTTTAATCAAGAGAACTACAAATACAACATTCATACAATATTGCACACCTTTAATCAAGAGAACTACAAAGACAACATTCATACAATATTGTACACCTATAATCAAGAAAACTACAAAGACAACATTCATACACTATTGTACACCTATAATCAAGAGAACTACAAAGAAAACATTCATACAATATTTTACACCTATAATCAAGAGAACTACAAATACAACATTCAAACAATATTGTACACCTTTAATAAAGAGAACTACAAAGACAACATTCATACAATAGTGTACACCTTTAATCAAGAGAATTACAAAGACAACATTCATACAATATTGTACACCTATAATCAAGAGAACTACAAAGACAACATTCATACAATATTGTACACCTATAATCAAGAGAACTACAAAGACAGCATTCATACAATATTATACACCTATAATCAAGAGAACTACAAAGACAGCATTCATACAATATTGTACACCTTTAATCAAGAGAACTACAAAGACAACATTCATACAATATTGTACACCTATAATCAAGTGAACTACAAAGACAACATTCATACAATATTGTACACCTATAATCAAGTGAACTACAAAGACAACATTCATACAATATTGTACACCTATGATCAAGAGAACTACAAAGACAACATTCATACAATATTGTACACCTTTAATCAAGAGAACTACAAAGACAACATTCATACAATATTGTACACCTATAATCAAGAGAACTACAAAGACAACATTCATACAATATTGTACACCTATAATCAAGAGAACTACAAATACAACATTCATACAATATTGTACACCTATAATCAAGTGAACTACAAAGACAACATTCATACAATATTGTACACCTATAATCAAGAGAACTACAAAGACAACATTCATACAATATTGTACACCTTTAATCAAGAGAACTACAAAGACAACATTCATACAATATTGTATACCTATTATCAAGAGAACTACAAAGACAACATTCATACAATATTGTACACCTATAATCAAGAGAACTACAAAGGCAACATTCATACAATATTGTACACCTATAATCAAGAGAACTACAAAGACAACATTCATACAATATTGTACACCTTTAATCAAGAGAACTACAAATACAACATTCATACAATATTGCACACCTTTAATCAAGAGAACTACAAAGACAACATTCATACAATATTGTACACCTATAATCAAGAAAACTACAAAGACAACATTCATACACTATTGTACACCTATAATCAAGAGAACTACAAAGAAAACATTCATACAATATTTTACACCTATAATCAAGAGAACTACAAATACAACATTCAAACAATATTGTACACCTTTAATAAAGAGAACTACAAAGACAACATTCATACAATAGTGTACACCTTTAATCAAGAGAATTACAAAGACAACATTCATACAATATTGTACACCTATAATCAAGAGAACTACAAAGACAACATTCATACAATATTGTACACCTATAATCAAGAGAACTACAAAGACAGCATTCATACAATATTATACACCTATAATCAAGAGAACTACAAAGACAGCATTCATACAATATTGTACACCTTTAATCAAGAGAACTACAAAGACAACATTCATACAATATTGTACACCTATAATCAAGTGAACTACAAAGACAACATTCATACAATATTGTACACCTATAATCAAGTGAACTACAAAGACAACATTCATACAATATTGTACACCTATGATCAAGAGAACTACAAAGACAACATTCATACAATACTGTACACCTTTAATCAAGAGAACTACAAAGACAACATTCATACAATATTGTACACCTATAATCAAGAGAACTACAAAGACAACATTCATACAATATTGTACACCTATAATCAAGAGAACTACAAATACAACATTCATACAATATTGTACACCTATAATCAAGAGAACTACAAAGACAACATTCATACAATAGTGTACACCTATTATCAAGAGAACTACAAAGACAACATTCATACAATATTGTACACCTATAATCAAGAGAACTAAAAAGACAACATTCATACAATAGTAATAGTGTACACCTTTAATCAAGAGAACTACAAATACAACATTCAAACAATATTGTACACCTTTAATAAAGAGAACTACAAAGACAACATTCATACAATATTGTACACCTATAATCAAGAGAACTACAAAGACAACATTCATACAATAGTGTACACCTTTAATCAAGAGAACTACAAAGACAACATTCATACAATATTGTACACCTATTATCAAGAGAACTACAAAGACAAAATTCCTACAATATTGTACACCTTTAATCAAGAGAACTACAAAGACAACATTCATACAATATTGTACACCTATAATCAAGTGAACTACAAAGACAACATTCATACAATATTGTACACCTATAATCAAGAGAACTACAAAGACAACATTCATACAATATTGTACACCTATAATCAAAAGAACTACAAAGACAACATTCATACAATATTATTCACCTATAATCAAGAGAACTACAAAGAAAACATTCATACAATATTATACACCTATAATCAAGAGAACTACAAAGACAACATTCATACAGTATTGTACACCTATTATCAAGACAACTACAAAGACAGCATTCATACAATATTATACACCTATAATCAAGAAAACTACAAAGACAGCATTCATACAATATTGTACACCTTTAATCAAGAGAACTACAAAGACAACATTCATACAATATTGTACACCTATAATCAAGTGAACTACAAAGACAACATTCATACAATATTGTACACCTATAATCAAGAGAACTACAAAGACAACATTCATACAATATTGTACACCTTTAATCAAGAGAACTACAAAGACAACATTCATACAATATTGTATACCTATTATCAAGAGAACTACAAAGACAACATTCATACAATATTGTACACCTATAATCAAGAGAACTACAAAGGCAACATTCATACAATATTGTACACCTATAATCAAGAGAACTACAAAGACAACATTCATACAATATTGTACACCTTTAATCAAGAGAACTACAAATACAACATTCATACAATATTGCACACCTTTAATCAAGAGAACTACAAAGACAACATTCATACAATATTGTACACCTATAATCAAGAAAACTACAAAGACAACATTCATACACTATTGTACACCTATAATCAAGAGAACTACAAAGAAAACATTCATACAATATTTTACACCTATAATCAAGAGAACTACAAATACAACATTCAAACAATATTGTACACCTTTAATAAAGAGAACTACAAAGACAACATTCATACAATAGTGTACACCTTTAATCAAGAGAATTACAAAGACAACATTCATACAATATTGTACACCTATAATCAAGAGAACTACAAAGACAACATTCATACAATATTGTACACCTATAATCAAGAGAACTACAAAGACAGCATTCATACAATATTATACACCTATAATCAAGAGAACTACAAAGACAGCATTCATACAATATTGTACACCTTTAATCAAGAGAACTACAAAGACAACATTCATACAATATTGTACACCTATAATCAAGTGAACTACAAAGACAACATTCATACAATATTGTACACCTATAATCAAGTGAACTACAAAGACAACATTCATACAATATTGTACACCTATGATCAAGAGAACTACAAAGACAACATTCATACAATATTGTACACCTTTAATCAAGAGAACTACAAAGACAACATTCATACAATATTGTACACCTATAATCAAGAGAACTACAAAGACAACATTCATACAATATTGTACACCTATAATCAAGAGAACTACAAATACAACATTCATACAATATTGTACACCTATAATCAAGAGAACTACAAAGACAACATTCATACAATAGTGTACACCTATTATCAAGAGAACTACAAAGACAACATTCATACAATATTGTACACCTATAATCAAGAGAACTAAAAAGACAACATTCATACAATAGTGTACACCTATAATCAAGAGAACTACAAATACAACATTCAAACAATATTGTACACCTTTAATCAAGAGAACTACAAAGACAACATTCATACAATATTGTACACCTATAATCAAGAGAACTACAAAGACAACATTCATACAATATTGTACACCTTTAATCAAGAGAACTACAAAGAAAACATTCATACAATATTGTACACCTATAATCAAGAGAACTACAAAGACAACATTCATACGATAGTGTACACCTATAATCAAGAGAACTACAAAGGCAACATTCATACAATATTGTACACCTATAATCAAGAGAACTACAAAGACAACATTCATACAATATTGTACACCTTTAATCAAGAGAACTACAAATACAACATTCATACAATATTGCACACCTTTAATCAAGAGAACTACAAAGACAACATTCATACAATATTGTACACCTATAATCAAGAAAACTACAAAGACAACATTCATACACTATTGTACACCTATAATCAAGAGAACTACAAAGAAAACATTCATACAATATTTTACACCTATAATCAAGAGAACTACAAATACAACATTCAAACAATATTGTACACCTTTAATAAAGAGAACTACAAAGACAACATTCATACAATAGTGTACACCTTTAATCAAGAGAATTACAAAGACAACATTCATACAATATTGTACACCTATAATCAAGAGAACTACAAAGACAACATTCATACAATATTGTACACCTATAATCAAGAGAACTACAAAGACAGCATTCATACAATATTATACACCTATAATCAAGAGAACTACAAAGACAGCATTCATACAATATTGTACACCTTTAATCAAGAGAACTACAAAGACAACATTCATACAATATTGTACACCTATAATCAAGTGAACTACAAAGACAACATTCATACAATATTGTACACCTATAATCAAGTGAACTACAAAGACAACATTCATACAATATTGTACACCTATGATCAAGAGAACTACAAAGACAACATTCATACAATATTGTACACCTTTAATCAAGAGAACTACAAAGACAACATTCATACAATATTGTACACCTATAATCAAGAGAACTACAAAGACAACATTCATACAATATTGTACACCTATAATCAAGAGAACTACAAATACAACATTCATACAATATTGTACACCTATAATCAAGTGAACTACAAAGACAACATTCATACAATATTGTACACCTATAATCAAGAGAACTACAAAGACAACATTCATACAATATTGTACACCTTTAATCAAGAGAACTACAAAGACAACATTCATACAATATTGTATACCTATTATCAAGAGAACTACAAAGACAACATTCATACAATATTGTACACCTATAATCAAGAGAACTACAAAGGCAACATTCATACAATATTGTACACCTATAATCAAGAGAACTACAAAGACAACATTCATACAATATTGTACACCTTTAATCAAGAGAACTACAAATACAACATTCATACAATATTGCACACCTTTAATCAAGAGAACTACAAAGACAACATTCATACAATATTGTACACCTATAATCAAGAAAACTACAAAGACAACATTCATACACTATTGTACACCTATAATCAAGAGAACTACAAAGAAAACATTCATACAATATTTTACACCTATAATCAAGAGAACTACAAATACAACATTCAAACAATATTGTACACCTTTAATAAAGAGAACTACAAAGACAACATTCATACAATAGTGTACACCTTTAATCAAGAGAATTACAAAGACAACATTCATACAATATTGTACACCTATAATCAAGAGAACTACAAAGACAACATTCATACAATATTGTACACCTATAATCAAGTGAACTACAAAGACAGCATTCATACAATATTATACACCTATAATCAAGAGAACTACAAAGACAGCATTCATACAATATTGTACACCTTTAATCAAGAGAACTACAAAGACAACATTCATACAATATTGTACACCTATAATCAAGTGAACTACAAAGACAACATTCATACAATATTGTACACCTATAATCAAGTGAACTACAAAGACAACATTCATACAATATTGTACACCTATGATCAAGAGAACTACAAAGACAACATTCATACAATATTGTACACCTTTAATCAAGAGAACTACAAAGACAACATTCATACAATATTGTACACCTATAATCAAGAGAACTACAAAGACAACATTCATACAATATTGTACACCTATAATCAAGAGAACTACAAATACAACATTCATACAATATTGTACACCTATAATCAAGAGAACTACAAAGACAACATTCATACAATAGTGTACACCTATTATCAAGAGAACTACAAAGACAACATTCATACAATATTGTACACCTATAATCAAGAGAACTAAAAAGACAACATTCATACAATAGTGTACACCTATAATCAAGAGAACTACAAATACAACATTCAAACAATATTGTACACCTTTAATCAAGAGAACTACAAAGACAACATTCATACAATATTGTACACCTATAATCAAGAGAACTACAAAGACAACATTCATACAATATTGTACACCTTTAATCAAGAGAACTACAAAGAAAACATTCATACAATATTGTACACCTATAATCAAGAGAACTACAAAGACAACATTCATACGATAGTGTACACCTATAATCAAGAGAACTACAAAGGCAACATTCATACAATATTGTACACCTATAATCAAGAGAACTACAAAGACAACATTCATACAATATTGTACACCTTTAATCAAGAGAACTACAAATACAACATTCATACAATATTGCACACCTTTAATCAAGAGAACTACAAAGACAACATTCATACAATATTGTACACCTATAATCAAGAAAACTACAAAGACAACATTCATACACTATTGTACACCTATAATCAAGAGAACTACAAAGAAAACATTCATACAATATTTTACACCTATAATCAAGAGAACTACAAATACAACATTCAAACAATATTGTACACCTTTAATAAAGAGAACTACAAAGACAACATTCATACAATAGTGTACACCTTTAATCAAGAGAATTACAAAGACAACATTCATACAATATTGTACACCTATAATCAAGAGAACTACAAAGACAACATTCATACAATATTGTACACCTATAATCAAGAGAACTACAAAGACAGCATTCATACAATATTATACACCTATAATCAAGAGAACTACAAAGACAGCATTCATACAATATTGTACACCTTTAATCAAGAGAACTACAAAGACAACATTCATACAATATTGTACACCTATAATCAAGTGAACTACAAAGACAACATTCATACAATATTGTACACCTATAATCAAGTGAACTACAAAGACAACATTCATACAATATTGTACACCTATGATCAAGAGAACTACAAAGACAACATTCATACAATATTGTACACCTTTAATCAAGAGAACTACAAAGACAACATTCATACAATATTGTACACCTATAATCAAGAGAACTACAAAGACAACATTCATACAATATTGTACACCTATAATCAAGAGAACTACAAATACAACATTCATACAATATTGTACACCTATAATCAAGAGAACTACAAAGACAACATTCATACAATAGTGTACACCTATTATCAAGAGAACTACAAAGACAACATTCATACAATATTGTACACCTATAATCAAGAGAACTAAAAAGACAACATTCATACAATAGTGTACACCTATAATCAAGAGAACTACAAATACAACATTCAAACAATATTGTACACCTTTAATCAAGAGAACTACAAAGACAACATTCATACAATATTGTACACCTATAATCAAGAGAACTACAAAGACAACATTCATACAATATTGTACACCTATAATCAAGAGAACTACAAAGACAACATTCATACAATATTGTACACCTTTAATCAAGAGAACTACAAAGAAAACATTCATACAATATTGTACACCTATAATCAAGAGAACTACAAAGACAACATTCATACGATAGTGTACACCTATAATCAAGTGAACTACAAAGACAACATTCATACAATATTGTACACCTATAATCAAGAGAACTACAACGACAACATTCATACAATATTATACACCTTTAATCAAGAGAACTACAAAGACAACATTCATACAATATTATTCACCTATAATCAAGAGAACTACAAAGACAACATTCATACAATATTATACACCTATAATCAAGAGAACTACAAAGACAACATTCATACAATATTGTACACCTATAATCAAGAGAACTACAAAGACAACATTCATACAATATTGTACACCTTTAATCAAGAGAACTACAAATACAACATTCATACAATATTGCACACCTTTAATCAAGAGAACTACAAAGACAACATTCATACAATATTGTACACCTATAATCAAGAAAACTACAAAGACAACATTCATACACTATTGTACACCTTTAATCAAGAGAACTACAAAGAAAACATTCATACAATATTGTACACCTATAATCAAGAGAACTACAAAGACAACATTCATACGATAGTGTACACCTATAATCAAGTGAACTACAAAGACAACATTCATACAATATTGTACACCTATAATCAAGAGAACTACAACGACAACATTCATACAATATTATACACCTTTAATCAAGAGAACTACAAAGACAACATTCATACAATATTATTCACCTATAATCAAGAGAACTACAAAGACAACATTCATACAATATTATACACCTATAATCAAGAGAACTACAAAGACAACATTCATACAATATTGTACACCTATAATCAAGAGAACTACAAAGACAGCATTCATACAATATTATACACCTATAATCAAGAGAACTACAAAGACAGCATTCATACAATATTGTACACCTTTAATCAAGAGAACTACAAAGACAACATTCATACAATATTGTACACCTATAATCAAGTGAACTACAAAGACAACATTCATACAATATTGTACACCTATAATCAAGAGAACTACAAAGACAACATTCATACAATATTGTACACCTTTAATCAAGAGAACAACAAAGACAACATTCATACAATATTGTACACCTATAATCAAGAGAACTACAAAGACAACATTCATACAATATTGTACACCTATAATCAAGAGAACTACAAAGACAACATTCATACAATATTGTACACCTATAATCAAGAGAACTACAAAGACAACATTCATGCAATATTGTACACCTATAATCAAGAGAACTACAAAGACAACATTCATACAATATTGTACACCTTTAATCAAGAGAACTACAAATACAACATTCATACAATATTGCACACCTTTAATCAAGAGAACTACAAAGACAACATTCATACAATATTGTACACCTATAATCAAGAAAACTACAAAGACAACATTCATACACTATTGTACACCTATAATCAAGAGAACTACAAAGAAAACATTCATACAATATTTTACACCTATAATCAAGAGAACTACAAATACAACATTCAAACAATATTGTACACCTTTAATAAAGAGAACTACAAAGACAACATTCATACAATATTGTACACCTATAATCAAGAGAACTACAAAGAAAACATTCATACAATAGTATACACTTTTAATCAAGAGAACTACAAAGACAACATTCATACAATATTGTACACCTATAATCAAGAGAACCACAAAGAAAACATTCATACAATATTGTACACCTATAATCAAGAGAACTACAAAGACAACATTCATACAATATTGTACACCTATAATCAAGAGAACTACAAAGACAGCATTCATACAATATTATACACCTATAATCAAGAGAACTACAAAGACAGCATTCATACAATATTGTACACCTTTAATCAAGAGAACTACAAAGACAACATTCATACAATATTGTACACCTATAATCAAGTGAACTACAAAGACAACATTCATACAATATTGTAAACCTATAATCAAGAGAACTACAAAGACAACATTCATACAATATTGTACACCTATAATCAAGAGAACTACAAAGACAGCATTCATACAATATTGTACACCTTTAATCAAGAGAACTACAAAGACAACATTCATACAATATTGTACACCTATAATCAAGTGAACTACAAAGACAACATTCATACAATATTGTACACCTATAATCAAGTGAACTACAAAGACAACATTCATACAATATTGTACACCTATGATCAAGAGAACTACAAAGACAACATTCATACAATATTGTACACCTTTAATCAAGAGAACTACAAAGACAACATTCATACAATATTGTACACCTATAATCAAGAGAACTACAAAGACAACATTCATACAATATTGTACACCTATAATCAAGAGAACTACAAATACAACATTCATACAATATTGTACACCTATAATCAAGAGAACTACAAAGACAACATTCATACAATAGTGTACACCTATTATCAAGAGAACTACAAAGACAACATTCATACAATATTGTACACCTATAATCAAGAGAACTAAAAAGACAACATTCATACAATAGTGTACACCTATAATCAAGAGAACTACAAATACAACATTCAAACAATATTGTACACCTTTAATCAAGAGAACTACAAAGACAACATTCATACAATATTGTACACCTATAATCAAGAGAACTACAAAGACAACATTCATACAATATTGTACACCTTTAATCAAGAGAACTACAAAGAAAACATTCATACAATATTGTACACCTATAATCAAGAGAACTACAAAGACAACATTCATACGATAGTGTACACCTATAATCAAGAGAACTACAAAGGCAACATTCATACAATATTGTACACCTATAATCAAGAGAACTACAAAGACAACATTCATACAATATTGTACACCTTTAATCAAGAGAACTACAAATACAACATTCATACAATATTGCACACCTTTAATCAAGAGAACTACAAAGACAACATTCATACAATATTGTACACCTATAATCAAGAAAACTACAAAGACAACATTCATACACTATTGTACACCTATAATCAAGAGAACTACAAAGAAAACATTCATACAATATTTTACACCTATAATCAAGAGAACTACAAATACAACATTCAAACAATATTGTACACCTTTAATAAAGAGAACTACAAAGACAACATTCATACAATAGTGTACACCTTTAATCAAGAGAATTACAAAGACAACATTCATACAATATTGTACACCTATAATCAAGAGAACTACAAAGACAACATTCATACAATATTGTACACCTATAATCAAGAGAACTACAAAGACAGCATTCATACAATATTATACACCTATAATCAAGAGAACTACAAAGACAGCATTCATACAATATTGTACACCTTTAATCAAGAGAACTACAAAGACAACATTCATACAATATTGTACACCTATAATCAAGTGAACTACAAAGACAACATTCATACAATATTGTACACCTATAATCAAGTGAACTACAAAGACAACATTCATACAATATTGTACACCTATGATCAAGAGAACTACAAAGACAACATTCATACAATATTGTACACCTTTAATCAAGAGAACTACAAAGACAACATTCATACAATATTGTACACCTATAATCAAGAGAACTACAAAGACAACATTCATACAATATTGTACACCTATAATCAAGAGAACTACAAATACAACATTCATACAATATTGTACACCTATAATCAAGTGAACTACAAAGACAACATTCATACAATATTGTACACCTATAATCAAGAGAACTACAAAGACAACATTCATACAATATTGTACACCTTTAATCAAGAGAACTACAAAGACAACATTCATACAATATTGTATACCTATTATCAAGAGAACTACAAAGACAACATTCATACAATATTGTACACCTATAATCAAGAGAACTACAAAGGCAACATTCATACAATATTGTACACCTATAATCAAGAGAACTACAAAGACAACATTCATACAATATTGTACACCTATAATCAAGAGAACTAAAAAGACAACATTCATACAATAGTGTACACCTATAATCAAGAGAACTACAAATACAACATTCAAACAATATTGTACACCTTTAATCAAGAGAACTACAAAGACAACATTCATACAATATTGTACACCTATAATCAAGAGAACTACAAAGACAACATTCATACAATATTGTACACCTTTAATCAAGAGAACTACAAAGAAAACATTCATACAATATTGTACACCTATAATCAAGAGAACTACAAAGACAACATTCATACGATAGTGTACACCTATAATCAAGTGAACTACAAAGACAACATTCATACAATATTGTACACCTATAATCAAGAGAACTACAACGACAACATTCATACAATATTATACACCTTTAATCAAGAGAACTACAAAGACAACATTCATACAATATTATTCACCTATAATCAAGAGAACTACAAAGACAACATTCATACAATATTATACACCTATAATCAAGAGAACTACAAAGACAACATTCATACAATATTGTACACCTATAATCAAGAGAACTACAAAGACAACATTCATACAATATTGTACACCTTTAATCAAGAGAACTACAAATACAACATTCATACAATATTGCACACCTTTAATCAAGAGAACTACAAAGACAACATTCATACAATATTGTACACCTATAATCAAGAAAACTACAAAGACAACATTCATACACTATTGTACACCTTTAATCAAGAGAACTACAAAGAAAACATTCATACAATATTGTACACCTATAATCAAGAGAACTACAAAGACAACATTCATACGATAGTGTACACCTATAATCAAGTGAACTACAAAGACAACATTCATACAATATTGTACACCTATAATCAAGAGAACTACAACGACAACATTCATACAATATTATACACCTTTAATCAAGAGAACTACAAAGACAACATTCATACAATATTATTCACCTATAATCAAGAGAACTACAAAGACAACATTCATACAATATTATACACCTATAATCAAGAGAACTACAAAGACAACATTCATACAATATTGTACACCTATAATCAAGAGAACTACAAAGACAGCATTCATACAATATTATACACCTATAATCAAGAGAACTACAAAGACAGCATTCATACAATATTGTACACCTTTAATCAAGAGAACTACAAAGACAACATTCATACAATATTGTACACCTATAATCAAGTGAACTACAAAGACAACATTCATACAATATTGTACACCTATAATCAAGAGAACTACAAAGACAACATTCATACAATATTGTACACCTTTAATCAAGAGAACAACAAAGACAACATTCATACAATATTGTACACCTATAATCAAGAGAACTACAAAGACAACATTCATACAATATTGTACACCTATAATCAAGAGAACTACAAAGACAACATTCATACAATATTGTACACCTATAATCAAGAGAACTACAAAGACAACATTCATGCAATATTGTACACCTATAATCAAGAGAACTACAAAGACAACATTCATACAATATTGTACACCTTTAATCAAGAGAACTACAAATACAACATTCATACAATATTGCACACCTTTAATCAAGAGAACTACAAAGACAACATTCATACAATATTGTACACCTATAATCAAGAAAACTACAAAGACAACATTCATACACTATTGTACACCTATAATCAAGAGAACTACAAAGAAAACATTCATACAATATTTTACACCTATAATCAAGAGAACTACAAATACAACATTCAAACAATATTGTACACCTTTAATAAAGAGAACTACAAAGACAACATTCATACAATATTGTACACCTATAATCAAGAGAACTACAAAGAAAACATTCATACAATAGTGTACACTTTTAATCAAGAGAACTACAAAGACAACATTCATACAATATTGTACACCTATAATCAAGAGAACCACAAAGAAAACATTCATACAATATTGTACACCTATAATCAAGAGAACTACAAAGACAACATTCATACAATATTGTACACCTATAATCAAGAGAACTACAAAGACAGCATTCATACAATATTATACACCTATAATCAAGAGAACTACAAAGACAGCATTCATACAATATTGTACACCTTTAATCAAGAGAACTACAAAGACAACATTCATACAATATTGTACACCTATAATCAAGTGAACTACAAAGACAACATTCATACAATATTGTAAACCTATAATCAAGAGAACTACAAAGACAACATTCATACAATATTGTACACCTATAATCAAGAGAACTACAAAGACAGCATTCATACAATATTGTACACCTTTAATCAAGAGAACTACAAAGACAACATTCATACAATATTGTACACCTATAATCAAGTGAACTACAAAGACAACATTCATACAATATTGTACACCTATAATCAAGTGAACTACAAAGACAACATTCATACAATATTGTACACCTATGATCAAGAGAACTACAAAGACAACATTCATACAATATTGTACACCTTTAATCAAGAGAACTACAAAGACAACATTCATACAATATTGTACACCTATAATCAAGAGAACTACAAAGACAACATTCATACAATATTGTACACCTATAATCAAGAGAACTACAAATACAACATTCATACAATATTGTACACCTATAATCAAGAGAACTACAAAGACAACATTCATACAATAGTGTACACCTATTATCAAGAGAACTACAAAGACAACATTCATACAATATTGTACACCTATAATCAAGAGAACTAAAAAGACAACATTCATACAATAGTGTACACCTATAATCAAGAGAACTACAAATACAACATTCAAACAATATTGTACACCTTTAATCAAGAGAACTACAAAGACAACATTCATACAATATTGTACACCTATAATCAAGAGAACTACAAAGACAACATTCATACAATATTGTACACCTTTAATCAAGAGAACTACAAAGAAAACATTCATACAATATTGTACACCTATAATCAAGAGAACTACAAAGACAACATTCATACGATAGTGTACACCTATAATCAAGAGAACTACAAAGGCAACATTCATACAATATTGTACACCTATAATCAAGAGAACTACAAAGACAACATTCATACAATATTGTACACCTTTAATCAAGAGAACTACAAATACAACATTCATACAATATTGCACACCTTTAATCAAGAGAACTACAAAGACAACATTCATACAATATTGTACACCTATAATCAAGAAAACTACAAAGACAACATTCATACACTATTGTACACCTATAATCAAGAGAACTACAAAGAAAACATTCATACAATATTTTACACCTATAATCAAGAGAACTACAAATACAACATTCAAACAATATTGTACACCTTTAATAAAGAGAACTACAAAGACAACATTCATACAATAGTGTACACCTTTAATCAAGAGAATTACAAAGACAACATTCATACAATATTGTACACCTATAATCAAGAGAACTACAAAGACAACATTCATACAATATTGTACACCTATAATCAAGAGAACTACAAAGACAGCATTCATACAATATTATACACCTATAATCAAGAGAACTACAAAGACAGCATTCATACAATATTGTACACCTTTAATCAAGAGAACTACAAAGACAACATTCATACAATATTGTACACCTATAATCAAGTGAACTACAAAGACAACATTCATACAATATTGTACACCTATAATCAAGTGAACTACAAAGACAACATTCATACAATATTGTACACCTATGATCAAGAGAACTACAAAGACAACATTCATACAATATTGTACACCTTTAATCAAGAGAACTACAAAGACAACATTCATACAATATTGTACACCTATAATCAAGAGAACTACAAAGACAACATTCATACAATATTGTACACCTATAATCAAGAGAACTACAAATACAACATTCATACAATATTGTACACCTATAATCAAGTGAACTACAAAGACAACATTCATACAATATTGTACACCTATAATCAAGAGAACTACAAAGACAACATTCATACAATATTGTACACCTTTAATCAAGAGAACTACAAAGACAACATTCATACAATATTGTATACCTATTATCAAGAGAACTACAAAGACAACATTCATACAATATTGTACACCTATAATCAAGAGAACTACAAAGGCAACATTCATACAATATTGTACACCTATAATCAAGAGAACTACAAAGACAACATTCATACAATATTGTACACCTTTAATCAAGAGAACTACAAATACAACATTCATACAATATTGCACACCTTTAATCAAGAGAACTACAAAGACAACATTCATACAATATTGTACACCTATAATCAAGAAAACTACAAAGACAACATTCATACACTATTGTACACCTATAATCAAGAGAACTACAAAGAAAACATTCATACAATATTTTACACCTATAATCAAGAGAACTACAAATACAACATTCAAACAATATTGTACACCTTTAATAAAGAGAACTACAAAGACAACATTCATACAATAGTGTACACCTTTAATCAAGAGAATTACAAAGACAACATTCATACAATATTGTACACCTATAATCAAGAGAACTACAAAGACAACATTCATACAATATTGTACACCTATAATCAAGAGAACTACAAAGACAGCATTCATACAATATTATACACCTATAATCAAGAGAACTACAAAGACAGCATTCATACAATATTGTACACCTTTAATCAAGAGAACTACAAAGACAACATTCATACAATATTGTACACCTATAATCAAGTGAACTACAAAGACAACATTCATACAATATTGTACACCTATAATCAAGTGAACTACAAAGACAACATTCATACAATATTGTACACCTATGATCAAGAGAACTACAAAGACAACATTCATACAATATTGTACACCTTTAATCAAGAGAACTACAAAGACAACATTCATACAATATTGTACACCTATAATCAAGAGAACTACAAAGACAACATTCATACAATATTGTACACCTATAATCAAGAGAACTACAAATACAACATTCATACAATATTGTACACCTATAATCAAGAGAACTACAAAGACAACATTCATACAATAGTGTACACCTATTATCAAGAGAACTACAAAGACAACATTCATACAATATTGTACACCTATAATCAAGAGAACTAAAAAGACAACATTCATACAATAGTGTACACCTATAATCAAGAGAACTACAAATACAACATTCAAACAATATTGTACACCTTTAATCAAGAGAACTACAAAGACAACATTCATACAATATTGTACACCTATAATCAAGAGAACTACAAAGACAACATTCATACAATATTGTACACCTTTAATCAAGAGAACTACAAAGAAAACATTCATACAATATTGTACACCTATAATCAAGAGAACTACAAAGACAACATTCATACGATAGTGTACACCTATAATCAAGAGAACTACAAAGGCAACATTCATACAATATTGTACACCTATAATCAAGAGAACTACAAAGACAACATTCATACAATATTGTACACCTATAATCAAGAGAACTACAAAGAAAACATTCATACAATATTTTACACCTATAATCAAGAGAACTACAAATACAACATTCAAACAATATTGTACACCTTTAATAAAGAGAACTACAAAGACAACATTCATACAATAGTGTACACCTTTAATCAAGAGAATTACAAAGACAACATTCATACAATATTGTACACCTATAATCAAGAGAACTACAAAGACAACATTCATACAATATTGTACACCTATAATCAAGAGAACTACAAAGACAGCATTCATACAATATTATACACCTATAATCAAGAGAACTACAAAGACAGCATTCATACAATATTGTACACCTTTAATCAAGAGAACTACAAAGACAACATTCATACAATATTGTACACCTATAATCAAGTGAACTACAAAGACAACATTCATACAATATTGTACACCTATAATCAAGTGAACTACAAAGACAACATTCATACAATATTGTACACCTATGATCAAGAGAACTACAAAGACAACATTCATACAATATTGTACACCTTTAATCAAGAGAACTACAAAGACAACATTCATACAATATTGTACACCTATAATCAAGAGAACTACAAAGACAACATTCATACAATATTGTACACCTATAATCAAGAGAACTACAAATACAACATTCATACAATATTGTACACCTATAATCAAGAGAACTACAAAGACAACATTCATACAATAGTGTACACCTATTATCAAGAGAACTACAAAGACAACATTCATACAATATTGTACACCTATAATCAAGAGAACTAAAAAGACAACATTCATACAATAGTGTACACCTATAATCAAGAGAACTACAAATACAACATTCAAACAATATTGTACACCTTTAATCAAGAGAACTACAAAGACAACATTCATACAATATTGTACACCTATAATCAAGAGAACTACAAAGACAACATTCATACAATATTGTACACCTTTAATCAAGAGAACTACAAAGAAAACATTCATACAATATTGTACACCTATAATCAAGAGAACTACAAAGACAACATTCATACGATAGTGTACACCTATAATCAAGTGAACTACAAAGACAACATTCATACAATATTGTACACCTATAATCAAGAGAACTACAACGACAACATTCATACAATATTATACACCTTTAATCAAGAGAACTACAAAGACAACATTCATACAATATTATTCACCTATAATCAAGAGAACTACAAAGACAACATTCATACAATATTATACACCTATAATCAAGAGAACTACAAAGACAACATTCATACAATATTGTACACCTATAATCAAGAGAACTACAAAGACAACATTCATACAATATTGTACACCTTTAATCAAGAGAACTACAAATACAACATTCATACAATATTGCACACCTTTAATCAAGAGAACTACAAAGACAACATTCATACAATATTGTACACCTATAATCAAGAAAACTACAAAGACAACATTCATACACTATTGTACACCTTTAATCAAGAGAACTACAAAGAAAACATTCATACAATATTGTACACCTATAATCAAGAGAACTACAAAGACAACATTCATACGATAGTGTACACCTATAATCAAGTGAACTACAAAGACAACATTCATACAATATTGTACACCTATAATCAAGAGAACTACAACGACAACATTCATACAATATTATACACCTTTAATCAAGAGAACTACAAAGACAACATTCATACAATATTATTCACCTATAATCAAGAGAACTACAAAGACAACATTCATACAATATTATACACCTATAATCAAGAGAACTACAAAGACAACATTCATACAATATTGTACACCTATAATCAAGAGAACTACAAAGACAGCATTCATACAATATTATACACCTATAATCAAGAGAACTACAAAGACAGCATTCATACAATATTGTACACCTTTAATCAAGAGAACTACAAAGACAACATTCATACAATATTGTACACCTATAATCAAGTGAACTACAAAGACAACATTCATACAATATTGTACACCTATAATCAAGAGAACTACAAAGACAACATTCATACAATATTGTACACCTTTAATCAAGAGAACAACAAAGACAACATTCATACAATATTGTACACCTATAATCAAGAGAACTACAAAGACAACATTCATACAATATTGTACACCTATAATCAAGAGAACTACAAAGACAACATTCATACAATATTGTACACCTATAATCAAGAGAACTACAAAGACAACATTCATGCAATATTGTACACCTATAATCAAGAGAACTACAAAGACAACATTCATACAATATTGTACACCTTTAATCAAGAGAACTACAAATACAACATTCATACAATATTGCACACCTTTAATCAAGAGAACTACAAAGACAACATTCATACAATATTGTACACCTATAATCAAGAAAACTACAAAGACAACATTCATACACTATTGTACACCTATAATCAAGAGAACTACAAAGAAAACATTCATACAATATTTTACACCTATAATCAAGAGAACTACAAATACAACATTCAAACAATATTGTACACCTTTAATAAAGAGAACTACAAAGACAACATTCATACAATATTGTACACCTATAATCAAGAGAACTACAAAGAAAACATTCATACAATAGTGTACACTTTTAATCAAGAGAACTACAAAGACAACATTCATACAATATTGTACACCTATAATCAAGAGAACCACAAAGAAAACATTCATACAATATTGTACACCTATAATCAAGAGAACTACAAAGACAACATTCATACAATATTGTACACCTATAATCAAGAGAACTACAAAGACAGCATTCATACAATATTATACACCTATAATCAAGAGAACTACAAAGACAGCATTCATACAATATTGTACACCTTTAATCAAGAGAACTACAAAGACAACATTCATACAATATTGTACACCTATAATCAAGTGAACTACAAAGACAACATTCATACAATATTGTAAACCTATAATCAAGAGAACTACAAAGACAACATTCATACAATATTGTACACCTTTAATCAAGAGAACTACAAAGACAACATTCATACAATATTGTACACCTATTATCAAGTGAACTACAAAGACAACATTCATACAATATTGTACACCTATAATCAAGTGAACTACAAAGACAACATTCATACAATATTGTACACCTATAATCAAGAGAACTACACAGACAACATTCATACAATATTGTACACCTTTAATCAAGAGAACTACAAAGACAACATTCATACAATATTGTACACCTATAATCAAGAGAACTACACACACAACATTCATACAATATTGTACACCTATTAACAAGTGAACTACAAAGACAACATTCATACAATATTGTACACCTATAATCAAGAGAACAACAAAGACAACATTCATACAATATTGTACACCTATAATCAAGAGAACTACACAGACAACATTCATACAATATTGTACACCTATAATCAAGAGAACTACAAATACAACATTCAAACAATATTGTACACCTTTAATCAAGAGAACTACAAAGACAACATTCATACAATATTGTACACCTATAATCAAGAGAACTACAAAGACAACATTCATACAATAGTGTACACCTTTAATCAAGAGAACTACAAAGACAACATTCATACAATATTGTACACCTATAATCAAGAGAACTACAAAGACAACATTCATACAATATTGTACACCTATAATCAAGAGAACTACAAAGAAAACATTCATACAATATTGTACACCTATAATCAAGAGAACTACAAAGACAACATTCATACAATATTGTACACCTATTATCAAGTGAACTACAAAGACAACATTCATACAATATTGGACACCTATAATCAAGAAAACTACAAAGACAACATTCATACAATATTGTACACCTATAATCAAGAGAACTACAAAGACAACATTCATACAATATTGTATACCTATAATCAAGAGAACTACAAAGACAACATTCATACAATATTGTACACCTATAATCAAGAGAACTACAAAGACAACATTCATACAATATTGTACACCTAAGATCAAGAGAACTACAAAGACAACATTCATACAATAGTGTACACCTATAATCAAGAGAACTACAAAGACAACATTCATACAATATTATACACCTATAATCAAGAGAACTACAAAGACAACATTCATACAATATTGTACACCTATAATCAAGAGAACTACAAAGACAACATTCATACAATATTGTACACCTATAATCAAGAGAACTACACAGACAACATTCATACAATATTGTACACCTATAATCAAGAGAACTACAAAGAAAACATTCATACAATATTGTACACCTATTATCAAGAGAACTACAAAGACAACATTCATACAATATTGTACACCTATAATCAAGAGAACTACAAAGACAGCATTCATACAATATTATACACCTATAATCAAGAGAACTACAAAGACAGCATTCATACAATATTGTACACCTTTAATCAAGAGAACTACAAAGACAACATTCATACAATATTGTACACCTATAATCAAGTGAACTACAAAGACAACATTCATACAATATTGTACACCTATAATCAAGTGAACTACAAAGACAACATTCATACAATATTGTACACCTATAATCAAGAGAACTACAAAGACAACATTCATACAATATTGTACACCTTTAATCAAGAGAACTACAAAGACAACATTCATACAATATTGTACACCTATAATCAAGAGAACTACAAAGACAACATTCATACAATATTGTACACCTATAATCAAGAGAACTACAAATACAACATTCATACAATATTGTACACCTATAATCAAGAGAACTACAAAGACAACATTCATACAATATTGTACACCTATAATCAAGAGAACTACAAAGACAACATTCATACAATATTGTACACCTATAATCAAGAGAACTACAAAGACAACATTCATACAATAGTTTACACCTATAATCAAGAGAACTACAAAGACAACATTCATACAATATTGTACACCTATAATCAAGAGAACTAAAAAGACAACATTCATACAATAGTGTACACCTATAATCAAGAGAACTACAAATACAACATTCAAACAATATTGTACACCTTTAATCAAGAGAACTACAAAGACAACATTCATACAATATTGTACACCTATAATCAAGAGAACTACAAAGACAACATTCATACAATATTGTACACCTTTAATCAAGAGAACTACAAAGACAACATTCATACAATATTGTACACCTATAATCAAGAGAACTACAAAGACAACATTCATACGATAGTGTACACCTATAATCAAGTGAACTACAAAGACAACATTCATACAATATTGTACACCTATAATCAAGAGAACTACAACGACAACATTCATACAATATTATACACCTTTAATCAAGAGAACTACAAAGACAACATTCATACAATATTATTCACCTATAATCAAGAGAACTACAAAGACAACATTCATACAATATTATACACCTATAATCAAGAGAACTACAAAGACAACATTCATACAATATTGTACACCTATAATCAAGAGAACTACAAAGACAGCATTCATACAATATTATACACCTATAATCAAGAGAACTACAAAGACAGCATTCATACAATATTGTACACCTTTAATCAAGTGAACTACAAAGACAACATTCATACAATATTGTACACCTATAATCAAGAGAACTACAAAGACAACATTCATACAATATTGTACACCTTTAATCAAGAGAACAACAAAGACAACATTCATACAATATTGTACACCTATAATCAAGAGAACTACAAAGACAACATTCATACAATATTGTACACCTATAATCAAGAGAACTACAAAGACAACATTCATACAATATTGTACACCTATAATCAAGAGAACTACAAAGACAACATTCATGCAATATTGTACACCTATAATCAAGAGAACTACAAAGACAACATTCATACAATATTGTACACCTTTAATCAAGAGAACTACAAATACAACATTCATACAATATTGCACACCTTTAATCAAGAGAACTACAAAGACAACATTCATACAATATTGTACACCTATAATCAAGAAAACTACAAAGACAACATTCATACACTATTGTACACCTATAATCAAGAGAACTACAAAGAAAACATTCATACAATATTTTACACCTATAATCAAGAGAACTACAAATACAACATTCAAACAATATTGTACACCTTTAATAAAGAGAACTACAAAGACAACATTCATACAATATTGTACACCTATAATCAAGAGAACTACAAAGAAAACATTCATACAATAGTGTACACTTTTAATCAAGAGAACTACAAAGACAACATTCATACAATATTGTACACCTATAATCAAGAGAACCACAAAGAAAACATTCATACAATATTGTACACCTATAATCAAGAGAACTACAAAGACAACATTCATACAATATTGTACACCTATAATCAAGAGAACTACAAAGACAGCATTCATACAATATTATACACCTATTATCAAGAGAACTACAAAGACAGCATTCATACAATATTGTACACCTTTAATCAAGAGAACTACAAAGACAACATTCATACAATATTGTACACCTATAATCAAGTGAACTACAAAGACAACATTCATACAATATTGTACACCTATAATCAAGAGAACTACAAAGACAACATTCATACAATATTGTACACCTTTAATCAAGAGAACTACAAAGACAACATTCATACAATATTGTACACCTATTATCAAGTGAAATACAAAGACAACATTCATACAATATTGTACACCTATAATCAAGTGAACTACAAAGACAACATTCATACAATATTGTACACCTATAATCAAGAGAACTACACAGACAACATTCATACAATATTGTACACCTTTAATCAAGAGAACTACAAAGACAACATTCATACAATATTGTACACCTATAATCAAGAGAACTACACAGACAACATTCATACAATATTGTACACCTATTAACAAGTGAACTACAAAGACAACATTCATACAATATTGTACACCTATAATCAAGAGAACAACAAAGACAACATTCATACAATATTGTACACCTATAATCAAGAGAACTACACAGACAACATTCATACAATATTGTACACCTATAATCAAGAGAACTACAAATATAACATTCAAACAATATTGTACACCTTTAATCATGAGAACTACAAAGACAACATTCATACAATATTGTACACCTATAATCAAGAGAACTACAAAGACAACATTCATACAATAGTGTACACCTTTAATCAAGAGAACTACAAAGACAACATTCATACAATATTGTACACCTATAATCAAGAGAACTACAAAGACAACATTCATACAATATTGTACACCTATAATCAAGAGAACTACAAAGAAAACATTCATACAATATTGTACACCTATAATCAAGAGAACTACAAAGACAACGTTCATACAATATTGTACACCTATTATCAAGTGAACTACAAAGACAACATTCATACAATATTGGACACCTATAATCAAGAAAACTACAAAGACAACATTCATACAATATTGTACACCTATAATCAAGAGAACTACAAAGACAACATTCATACAATATTGTATACCTATAATCAAGAGAACTACAAAGACAACATTCATACAATATTGTACACCTATAATCAAGAGAACTACAAAGACAACATTCATACAATATTGTACACCTAAGATCAAGAGAACTACAAAGACAACATTCATACAATATTGTACACCTATAATCAAGAGAACTACAAAGACAACATTCATACAATATTATACACCTATAATCAAGAGAACTACAAAGACAACATTCATACAATATTGTACACCTATAATCAAGAGAACTACAAAGACAACATTCATACAATATTGTACACCTATAATCAAGAGAACTACACAGACAACATTCATACAATATTGTACACCTATTATCAAGTGAACTACAAAAACAACATTCATACAATATTGTACACCTATAATCAAGAGAACAACAAAGACAACATTCATACAATATTGTACACCTATAATCAACAGAACTACACAGACAACATTCATACAATATTGTACACCTATAATCAAGAGAACTAGATAGACAACATTCATACAATATTATACACCTTTAATCAAGAGAACTACAAAGACAACATTCATACAATATTGTACACCTATAATCAAGAGAACTACAGACAACATTCATACAATATTGTACACCTATAATCAAGAGAACTACAAAGACAACATTCATACAATATTGTACACCTATAATCAAGAGAACTACAAAGACAACATTCATACAATATTATTCACCTATAATCAAGAGAACTACAAAGACAACATTCATACAATATTATACACCTATAATCAAGAGAACTACAAAGACAACATTCATACAATATTGTACACCTATAATCAAGAGAACTACAAAGACAACATTCATACAATATTGTACACCTATAATCAAGTGAACTACAAAAACAACATTCATACAATATTGTACACCTATAATCAAGAGAACTACAAAGACAACATTCATACAATATTGTACACCTTTAATCAAGAGAACTACAAAGACAACATTCATACAATATTGTATACCTATAATCAAGAGAACTACAAAGACAACATTCATACAATATTGTACACCTATAATCAAGAGAACTACAAAGACAACATTCATACAATATTGTACACCTATAATCAAGAGAACTACAAAGACAACATTCATACAATATTGTACACCTATAATCAAGAGAATTACAAAGACAACATTCATACAATATTGTACACCTATAATCAAGAGAACTACAAAGACAACATTCATGCAATATTGTACACCTATAATCAAGAGAACTACAAAGACAACATTCATACAATATTGTACACCTTTAATCAAGAGAACTACAAATACAACATTCATACAATATTGCACACCTTTAATCAAGAGAGCTACAAAGACAACATTCATACAATATTGTACACCTATAATCAAGAAAACTACAAAGACAACATTCATACACTATTGTACACCTATAATCAAGAGAACTACAAAGAAAACATTCATACAATATTTTACACCTATAATCAAGAGAACTACAAATACAACATTCAAACAATATTGTACACCTTTAATAAAGAGAACTACAAAGACAACATTCATACAATATTGTACACCTATAATCAAGAGAACTACAAAGACAACATTCATACAATATTGTACACCTTTAATCAAGAGAACTACAAAGACAACATTCATACAATATTGTACACCTATAATCAAGAGAACTAAAAAGACAACATTCATACAATAGTGTACACCTATAATCAAGAGAACTACAAATACAACATTCATACAATATTGTACACCTTTAATCAAGAGAACTACAAAGACAACATTCATACAATATTGTACACCTATAATCAAGAGAACTACAAAGACAACATTCATACAATATTGTACACCTATTATCAAGAAAACTACAAAGACAACATTCATACACTATTGTACACCTATAATCAAGAGAACTACAAAGAAAACATTCATACAATATTTTACACCTATAATCAAGAGAACTACAAATACAACATTCAAACAATATTGTACACCTTTAATAAAGAGAACTACAAAGACAACATTCATACAATATTGTACACCTATAATCAAGAGAACTACAAAGACAACATTCATACAATATTGTACACCTTTAATCAAGAGAACTACAAAGACAACATTCATACAATATTGTACACCTATAATCAAGTGAACTACAAAGACAACATTCATACAATATTGTACACCTATAATCAAGAGAACTACAAAGACAACATTCATACAATATTGTACACCTATAATCAAGAGAACTACAAAGACAACATTCATACAATATTGTACACCTTTAATCAAGAGAACTACAAAGACAACATTCATACAATATTGTACACCTATAATCAAGAGAACTACAAAGACAACATTCATACAATATTGTACACCTATAATCAAGAGAACTACAAATACAACATTCATACAATATTGTACACCTATAATCAAGAGAACTACAAAGACAACATTCATACAATATTGTACACCTATAATCAAGAGAACTACAAAGACAACATTCATACAATATTGTACACCTATAATCAAGAGAACTACAAAGACAACATTCATACAATAGTGTACACCTATAATCAAGAGAACTACAAAGACAACATTCATACAATATTGTACACCTATAATCAAGAGAACTAAAAAGACAACATTCATACAATAGTGTACACCTATAATCAAGAGAACTACAAAGACAACATTCATACAATATTGTACACCTATAATCAAGAGAACTACAAAGACAACATTCATACAATATTGTACACCTATAATCAAGAGAACTACAAAGACAACATTCATACAATATTGTACACCTATAATCAAGAGAATTACAAAGACAACATTCATACAATATTGTACACCTATAATCAAGAGAACTACAAAGACAACATTCATGCAATATTGTACACCTATAATCAAGAGAACTACAAAGACAACATTCATACAATATTGTACACCTTTAATCAAGAGAACTACAAATACAACATTCATACAATATTGCACACCTTTAATCAAGAGAGCTACAAAGACAACATTCATACAATATTGTACACCTATAATCAAGAAAACTACAAAGACAACATTCATACACTATTGTACACCTATAATCAAGAGAACTACAAAGAAAACATTCATACAATATTTTACACCTATAATCAAGAGAACTACAAATACAACATTCAAACAATATTGTACACCTTTAATAAAGAGAACTACAAAGACAACATTCATACAATATTGTACACCTATAATCAAGAGAACTACAAAGACAACATTCATACAATATTGTACACCTTTAATCAAGAGAACTACAAAGACAACATTCATACAATATTGTACACCTATAATCAAGTGAACTACAAAGACAACATTCATACAATATTGTACACCTATAATCAAGTGAACTACAAAGACAACATTCATACAATATTGTACACCTATAATCAAGAGAACTACAAAGACAACATTCATACAATATTGTACACCTTTAATCAAGAGAACTACAAAGACAACATTCATACAATATTGTACACCTATAATCAAGAGAACTACAAAGACAACATTCATACAATATTGTACACCTATAATCAAGAGAACTACAAATACAACATTCATACAATATTGTACACCTATAATCAAGAGAACTACAAAGACAACATTCATACAATATTGTACACCTATAATCAAGAGAACTACAAAGACAACATTCATACAATATTGTACACCTATAATCAAGAGAACTACAAAGACAACATTCATACAATAGTGTACACCTATAATCAAGAGAACTACAAAGACAACATTCATACAATATTGTACACCTATAATCAAGAGAACTAAAAAGACAACATTCATACAATAGTGTACACCTATAATCAAGAGAACTACAAATACAACATTCATACAATATTGTACACCTTTAATCAAGAGAACTACAAAGACAACATTCATACAATATTGTACACCTATAATCAAGAGAACTACAAAGACAACATTCATACAATATTGTACACCTATAATCAAGAAAACTACAAAGACAACATTCATACACTATTGTACACCTATAATCAAGAGAACTACAAAGAAAACATTCATACAATATTTTACACCTATAATCAAGAGAACTACAAATACAACATTCAAACAATATTGTACACCTTTAATAAAGAGAACTACAAAGACAACATTCATACAATATTGTACACCTATAATCAAGAGAACTACAAAGACAACATTCATACAATATTGTACACCTTTAATCAAGAGAACTACAAAGACAACATTCATACAATATTGTACACCTATAATCAAGAGAACTACAAAGACAACATTCATACAATATTGTACACCTATAATCAAGTGAACTACAAAGACAACATTCATACAATATTGTACACCTATAATCAAGAGAACTACAAAGACAACATTCATACAATATTGTACACCTTTAATCAAGAGAACTACAAAGACAACATTCATACAATATTGTACACCTATAATCAAGAGAACTACAAAGACAACATTCATACAATATTGTACACCTATAATCAAGAGAACTACAAATACAACATTCATACAATATTGTACACCTATAATCAAGAGAACTACAAAGACAACATTCATACAATATTGTACACCTATAATCAAGAGAACTACAAAGACAACATTCATACAATATTGTACACCTATAATCAAGAGAACTACAAAGACAACATTCATACAATAGTGTACACCTATAATCAAGAGAACTACAAAGACAACATTCATACAATATTGTACACCTATAATCAAGAGAACTAAAAAGACAACATTCATACAATAGTGTACACCTATAATCAAGAGAACTACAAATACAACATTCATACAATATTGTACACCTTTAATCAAGAGAACTACAAAGACAACATTCATACAATATTGTACACCTATAATCAAGAGAACTACAAAGACAACATTCATACAATATTGTACACCTTTAATCAAGAGAACTACAAAGAAAACATTCATACAATATTGTACACCTATAATCAAGAGAACTACAAAGACAACATTCATACGATAGTGTACACCTATAATCAAGTGAACTACAAAGACAACATTCATACAATATTGTACACCTATAATCAAGAGAACTACAACGACAACATTCATACAATATTATACACCTTTAATCAAGAGAACTACAAAGACAACATTCATACAATATTATTCACCTATAATCAAGAGAACTACAAAGACAACATTCATACAATATTATACACCTATAATCAAGAGAACTACAAAGACAACATTCATACAATATTGTACACCTATAATCAAGAGAACTACAAAGACAGCATTCATACAATATTATACACCTATAATCAAGAGAACTACAAAGACAGCATTCATACAATATTGTACACCTTTAATCAAGAGAACTACAAAGACAACATTCATACAATATTGTACACCTATAATCAAGTGAACTACAAAGACAACATTCATACAATATTGTACACCTATAATCAAGAGAACTACAAAGACAACATTCATACAATATTGTACACCTTTAATCAAGAGAACAACAAAGACAACATTCATACAATATTGTATACCTATAATCAAGAGAACTACAAAGACAACATTCATACAATATTGTACACCTATAATCAAGAGAACTACAAAGACAACATTCATACAATATTGTACACCTATAATCAAGAGAACTACAAAGACAACATTCATACAATATTGTACACCTATAATCAAGAGAACTACAAAGACAACATTCATACAATATTGTACACCTATAATCAAGAGAACTACAAAGACAACATTCATGCAATATTGTACACCTATAATCAAGAGAACTACAAAGACAACATTCATACAATATTGTACACCTTTAATCAAGAGAACTACAAATACAACATTCATACAATATTGCACACCTTTAATCAAGAGAACTACAAAGACAACATTCATACAATATTGTACACCTATAATCAAGAAAACTACAAAGACAACATTCATACACTATTGTACACCTATAATCAAGAGAACTACAAAGAAAACATTCATACAATATTTTACACCTATAATCAAGAGAACTACAAATACAACATTCAAACAATATTGTACACCTTTAATAAAGAGAACTACAAAGACAACATTCATACAATATTGTACACCTATAATCAAGAGAACTACAAAGAAAACATTCATACAATAGTGTACACTTTTAATCAAGAGAACTACAAAGACAACATTCATACAATATTGTACACCTATAATCAAGAGAACCACAAAGAAAACATTCATACAATATTGTACACCTATAATCAAGAGAACTACAAAGACAACATTCATACAATATTGTACACCTATAATCAAGAGAACTACAAAGACAGCATTCATACAATATTATACACCTATAATCAAGAGAACTACAAAGACAGCATTCATACAATATTGTACACCTTTAATCAAGAGAACTACAAAGACAACATTCATACAATATTGTACACCTATAATCAAGTGAACTACAAAGACAACATTCATACAATATTGTACACCTATAATCAAGAGAACTACAAAGACAACATTCATACAATATTGTACACCTTTAATCAAGAGAACTACAAAGACAACATTCATACAATATTGTACACCTATTATCAAGTGAACTACAAAGACAACATTCATACAATATTGTACACCTATAATCAAGTGAACTACAAAGACAACATTCATACAATATTGTACACCTATAATCAAGAGAACTACACAGACAACATTCATACAATATTGTACACCTTTAATCAAGAGAACTACAAAGACAACATTCATACAATATTGTACACCTATAATCAAGAGAACTACACAGACAACATTCATACAATATTGTACACCTATTAACAAGTGAACTACAAAGACAACATTCATACAATATTGTACACCTATAATCAAGAGAACAACAAAGACAACATTCATACAATATTGTACACCTATAATCAAGAGAACTACACAGACAACATTCATACAATATTGTACACCTATAATCAAGAGAACTACAAATACAACATTCAAACAATATTGTACACCTTTAATCAAGAGAACTACAAAGACAACATTCATACAATATTGTACACCTATAATCAAGAGAACTACAAAGACAACATTCATACAATAGTGTACACCTTTAATCAAGAGAACTACAAAGACAACATTCATACAATATTGTACACCTATAATCAAGAGAACTACAAAGACAACATTCATACAATATTGTACACCTATAATCAAGAGAACTACAAAGAAAACATTCATACAATATTGTACACCTATAATCAAGAGAACTACAAAGACAACATTCATACAATATTGTACACCTATTATCAAGTGAACTACAAAGACAACATTCATACAATATTGTACACCTATAATCAAGAAAACTACAAAGACAACATTCATACAATATTGTACACCTATAATCAAGAGAACTACAAAGACAACATTCATACAATATTGTATACCTATAATCAAGAGAACTACAAAGACAACATTCATAAAATATTGTACACCTATAATCAAGAGAACTACAAAGACAACATTCATACAATATTGTACACCTAAGATCAAGAGAACTACAAAGACAACATTCATACAATAGTGTACACCTATAATCAAGAGAACTACAAAGACAACATTCATACAATATTATACACCTATAATCAAGAGAACTACAAAGACAACATTCATACCATATTGTACACCTATAATCAAGAGAACTACAAAGACAACATTCATACAATATTGTACACCTATAATCAAGAGAACTACACAGACAACATTCATACAATATTGTACACCTATTATCAAGTGAACTACAAAAACAACATTCATACAATATTGTACACCTATAATCAAGAGAACAACAAAGACAACATTCATACAATATTGTACACCTATAATCAACAGAACTACACAAACAACATTCATACAATATTGTACACCTATAATCAAGAGAACTAGATAGACAACATTCATACAATATTATACACCTTTAATCAAGAGAACTACAAAGACAACATTCATACAATATTGTACACCTATAATCAAGAGAACTACAGACAACATTCATACAATATTGTACACCTATAATCAAGAGAACTACAAAGACAAACTTCCTACAATATTGTACACCTTTAATCAAGAGAACTACAAAGACAACATTCATACATTATTGTACACCTATAATCAAGTGAACTACAAAGACAACATTCATGCAATATTGTACACCTATAATCAAGAGAACTACAAAGACAACATTCATACAATATTGTACACCTATAATCAAGAGAACTACAAAGACAACATTCATACAATATTATTCACCTATAATCAAGAGAACTACAAAGACAAAATTCATACAATATTATACACCTATAATCAAGAGAACTACAAAGACAACATTCATACAATATTGTACACCTATAATCAAGAGAACTACAAAGACAGCAGTCATACAATATTATACACCTATAATCAAGAGAACTACAAAGACAGCATTCATACAATATTGTACACCTTTAATCAAGAGAACTACAAAGACAACATTCATACAATATTGTACACCTATAATCAAGTGAACTACAAAAACAACATTCATACAATATTGTACACCTATAATCAAGAGAACTACAAAGACAACATTCATACAATATTGTACACCTTTAATCAAGAGAACTACAAAGACAACATTCATACAATATTGTATACCTATAATCAAGAGAACTACAAAGACAACATTCATACAATATTGTACACCTATAATCAAGAGAACTACAAAGACAACATTCATACAATATTGTACACCTATAATCAAGAGAACTACAAAGACAACATTCATACAATATTGTACACCTATAATCAAGAGAATTACAAAGACAACATTCATACAATATTGTACACCTATAATCAAGAGAACTACAAAGACAACATTCATGCAATATTGTACACCTATAATCAAGAGAACTACAAAGACAACATTCATACAATATTGTACACCTTTAATCAAGAGAACTACAAATACAACATTCATACAATATTGCACACCTTTAATCAAGAGAACTACAAAGACAACATTCATACACTATTCTACACCTATAATCAAGAGAACTACAAAGAAAACATTCATACAATATTTTACACCTATAATCAAGAGAACTACAAATACAACATTCAAACAATATTGTACACCTTTAATAAAGAGAACTACAAAGACAACATTCATACAATATTGTACACCTATAATCAAGAGAACTACAAAGACAACATTCATACAATATTGTACACCTTTAATCAAGAGAACTACAAAGACAACATTCATACAATATTGTACACCTATAATCAAGAGAACTACAAAGAAAACATTCATACAATATTGTACACCTATAATCAAGAGAACTACAAAGACAACATTGATACAATATTGTACACCTATAATCAAGAGAACTACAAAGACAGCATTCATACAATATTATACACCTATAATCAAGAGAACTACAAAGACAGCATTCATACAATATTGTACACCTTTAATCAAGAGAACTACAAAGACAACATTCATACAATATTGTACACCTATAATCAAGTGAACTACAAAGACAACATTCATACAATATTGTACACCTATAATCAAGAGAACTACAAAGACAACATTCATACAATATTGTACACCTTTAATCAAGAGAACTACAAAGACAACATTCATACAATATTGTACACCTATTATCAAGTGAACTACAAAGACAACATTCATACAATATTGTACACCTATAATCAAGTGAACTACAAAGACAACATTCATACAATATTGTACACCTATAATCAAGAGAACTACACAGACAACATTCATACAATATTGTACACCTTTAATCAAGAGAACTACAAAGACAACATTCATACAATATTGTACACCTATAATCAAGAGAACTACACAGACAACATTCATACAATATTGTACACCTATTAACAAGTGAACTACAAAGACAACATTCATACAATATTGTACACCTATAATCAAGAGAACTACAAAGACAACATTCATACAATATTGTACACCTATAATCAAGAGAACTACAAATACAACATTCAAACAATATTGTACACCTTTAATCAAGAGAACTACAAAGACAACATTCATACAATATTGTACACCTATAATCAAGAGAACTACAAAGACAACATTCATACAATAGTGTACACTTTTAATCAAGAGAACTACAAAGACAACATTCATACAATATTGTACACCTATAATCAAGAGAACTACAAAGACAACATTCATACAATATTGTACACCTATAATCAAGAGAACTACAAAGAAAACATTCATACAATATTGTACACCTATAATCAAGAGAACTACAAAGACAACATTCATACAATATTGTACACCTATAATCAAGAGAACTACAAAGACAACATTCATACAATATTGTATACCTATAATCAAGAGAACTACAAAGACAACATTCATACAATATTGTACACCTATAATCAAGAGAACTACAAAGACAACATTCATACAATATTGTACACCTATGATCAAGAGAACTACAAAGACAACATTCATACAATATTGTACACCTATAATCAAGAGAACTACAAAGACAACATTCATACAATATTATACACCTATAATCAAGAGAACTACAAAGACAACATTCATACAATATTGTACACCTATAATCAAGAGAACTACAAAGACAACATTCATACAATATTGTACACCTATAATCAAGAGAACTACACAGACAACATTCATACAATATTGTACACCTATTACCAAGTGAACTACAAAAAGAACATTCATACAATATTGTACACCTATAATCAAGAGAACTACAAAGACAACATTCATACAATATTATACACCTATAATCAAGAGAACTACAAAGACAACATTCATACAATATTGTACACCTATAATCAAGAGAACTACAGACAACATTCATACAATATTGTACACCTATAATCAAGAGAACTACAAAGACAACATTCATACAATATTGTACACCTATAATCAAGAGAACTACAAAGACAACATTCATACAATATTATACACCTATAATCAAGAGAACTACAAAGACAACATTCATACAATATTATACACCTATAATCAAGAGAACTACAAATACAACATTCATACAATATTGTACACCTATAATCAAGAGAACTACAAAGACAACATTCATACAATATTGTACACCTATAATCAAGAGAACAACAAAGACAACATTCATACAATATTGTACACCTATAATCAAGAGAACTACAAAGACAACATTCATACAATATTGTACACCTATAATCAAGAGAACAACAAAGACAACATTCATACAATATTGTACACCTATAATCAAGAGAACTACAAAGACAACATTCATACAATATTATACACCTATAATCAAGAGAACTACAAAGACAACATTCATACAATATTATACACCTATAATCAAGAGAACTACAAAGACAACATTCATACAATATTATACACCTATAATCAAGAGAACTACAAATACAACATTCATACAATATTGTACACCTATAACCAAGAGAACTACAAAGACAACATTCATACAATATTGTACACCTATATTCAAGAGAACTACAAAGACAACATTCATACAATATTGTACACCTATAATCAAGAGAACTACAAAGACAACATTCATACAATATTGTACACCTATAATCAAGAGAACAACAAAGACAACATTCATACAATATTGTACACCTATAATCAAGAGAACTACAAAGACAACATTCATACAATATTATACACCTATAATCAAGAGAACTACAAATACAACATTCATACAATATTGTACACCTATTATCAAGAGAACTACAAAGACAACATTCATACAATATTGTATACCTTTAATCAAGAGAACTACAAAGACAACATTCATACAATATTGTACACCTATAATCAAGAGAACTACAAAGACAACATTCATACAATATTGTACACCTATAATCAAGAGAACTACAAATACAACATTCATACAATATTGCACACCTTTAATCAAGAGAACTACAAAGACAACATTCATACAATATTGTACACCTATAATCAAGAGAATTACAAAGACAACATTCATACAATATTGTACACCTATAATCAAGAGAACTACACAGACAACATCCATACAATATTGTACACCTATAATCAAGTGAACTACAATGACAACATTCATACAATATTGTACACCTATAATCAAGAGAACTACAAAGACAACATTCATACAATATTGTACACCTATAATCAAGAGAACTACAAAGACAACATTCATACAATATTGTACACCTATAATCAAGAGAACTACAAAGACAACATTCATACAATATTGTACACCTATAATCAAGAGAACTACAAATACAACATTCATACAATATTGTACACCTATAATCAAGAGAACTACAAAGACAACATTCATACAATATTGTACACCTATAATCAAGAGAACTACAAAGACAACATGCATACAATATTGTACACCTATAATCAAGAGAACTACAAAGACAACATTCATACAATATTGTACACCTATAATCAAGAGAACTACAAAGACAACATTCATACAATATTGTACACCTATAATCAAGAGAACTAAAAAGACAACATTCATACAATAGTGTACACCTATAATCAAGAGAACTACAAATACAACATTCAAACAATATTGTACACCTTTAATCAAGAGAACTACAAAGACAACATTCATACAATATTGTACACCTATAATCAAGAGAACTACAAAGACAACATTCATACAATATTGTACACCTATAATCAAGAGAACTACAAAGACAACATTCATACAATATTATACACCTTTAATCAAGAGAACTACAAAGAAAACATTCATACAATATTTTACACCTATTATCAAGAGAACTACAAAGACAACATTCCTACAATATTGTACACCATTAATCAAGAGAACTACAAAGACAACATTCATACAATATTGTAAACCTATAATCAAGTGAACTACAAAGACAACATTCATACAATATTGTACACCTATAATCAAGAGAACTACAAAGACAACATTCATACAATATTGTACACCTATAATCAAGAGAACTACAAAGACAACATTCATACAATATTATTCACCTATAATCAAGAGAACTACAAAGACAACATTCATACAATATTATACACCTATAATCAAGAGAACTACAAAGACAACATTCATACAATATTATACACCTATAATCAAGAGAACTACAAATACAACATTCATACAATATTGTACACCTATAATCAAGAGAATTACAAAGACAACATTCATACAATATTGTACACCTATAATCAAGAGAACTACACAGACAACATCCATACAATATTGTACACCTATAATCAAGTGAACTACAATGACAACATTCATACAATATTGTACACCTATAATCAAGAGAACTACAAAGACAACATTCATACAATATTGTACACCTATAATCAAGAGAACTACAAAGACAACATTCATACAATATTGTACACCTATAATCAAGAGAACTACAAAGACAACATTCATACAATATTGTACACCTATAATCAAGAGAACTACAAATACAACATTCATACAATATTGTACACCTATAATCAAGAGAACTACAAAGACAACATTCATACAATATTGTACACCTATAATCAAGAGAACTACAAAGACAACATTCATACAATATTGTACACCTATAATCAAGAGAACTACAAAGACAACATTCATACAATATTGTACACCTATAATCAAGAGAACTACAAAGACAACATTCATACAATATTGTACACCTATAATCAAGAGAACTAAAAAGACAACATTCATACAATAGTGTACACCTATAATCAAGAGAACTACAAATACAACATTCAAACAATATTGTACACCTTTAATCAAGAGAACTACAAAGACAACATTCATACAATATTGTACACCTATAATCAAGAGAACTACAAAGACAACATTCATACAATATTGTACACCTATAATCAAGAGAACTACAAAGACAACATTCATACAATATTATACACCTTTAATCAAGAGAACTACAAAGAAAACATTCATACAATATTTTACACCTATTATCAAGAGAACTACAAAGACAACATTCCTACAATATTGTACACCTTTAATCAAGAGAACTACAAAGACAACATTCATACAATATTGTAAACCTATAATCAAGAGAACTACAAAGACAACATTCATACAATATTGTAAACCTATAATCAAGTGAACTACAAAGACAACATTCATACAATATTGTACACCTATAATCAAGAGAACTACAAAGACAACATTCATACAATATTGTACACCTATAATCAAGAGAACTACAAAGACAACATTCATACAATATTATTCACCTATAATCAAGAGAACTACAAAGACAACATTCATACAATATTATACACCTATAATCAAGAGAACTACAAAGACAACATTCATACAATATTATACACCTATAATCAAGAGAACTACAAATACAACATTCATACAATATTGTACACCTATAATCAAGAGAACTACAAAGACAACATTCATACAATATTGTACACCTATGATCAAGAGAACTACAAAGACAACATTCATACAATATTGTAAACCTATAATCAAGAGAACAACAAAGACAACATTCATACAATATTATACACCTATAATCAAGAGAACTACAAAGTCAACATTCATACAATATTATACACCTATAATCAAGAGAACTACAAAGACAGCATTCATACAATAGTATACACCTATAATGAAGAGAACTACAAATACAACATTCATACAATATTGTACACCTATAATCAAGAGAACTACAAAGACAACATTCATACAATATTGTACACCTATAATCAAGAGAACTACAAAGACAACATTCATACAATATTGTACACCTATAATCAGGAGAACTACAAAGACAACATTCATACAATATTGTACACCTATAATCAAGAGAATTACAAAGACAACATTCATACAATATTATACACCTATGATCAAGAGAACTACAAAGACAACATTCATACAATATTGTACACCTATTATCAAGTGAACTACAAAGACAACATTCATACAATATTGTACACCTATAATCAAGAGAACTACAAAGACAACATTCATACAATATTGTACACCTTTAATCAAGAGAACTACAAAGACAACATTCATACAATATTGTACACCTATTATCAAGAGAACTACAAAGACAACATTCATACAATATTGTACACCTATAATCAAGAGAACTACAAAGACAACATTCATACAATATTGTACACCTATAATCAAGAGAACTACAAAGACAACATTCATACAATATTATACACCTATAATCAAGAGAACTACAAAGACAACATTCATACAATATTGTACACCTATAATCAAGAGAACTACACAGACAACATTCATACAATATTGTACACCTATTATCAAGTGAACTACAAAGACAACATTCATACAATATTGTACACCTATAATCAAGAGAACAACAAAGACAACATTCATACAATATTGTACACCTATAATCAAGAGAACTACACAGACAACATTCATACAATATTGTACACCTATAATTAAGAGAACTACATAGACAACATTAATACAATATTATACATCTTTATTCAAGAGAATTACAAAGACAACATTCATACAATATTATACACCTATAATCAAGAGAACTACAAAGACAACATTCATACAATATTGTACACCTATAATCAAGAGAACTATAAAGACAACATTCATACAATATTGTACACCTATAATCAAGAGAACTACAAATACAACATTCATAAAATATTGTACACCTATAATCAAGAGAACAACAAAGACAACATTCATACAATATTGTACACCTATAATCAAGAGAACTACAAAGACAACATTCATACAATATTATACACCTATAATCAAGAGAACTACAAAGACAACATTCATACAATATTGTACACCTATAATCAAGAGAACTACAAAGACAACATTCATACAATATTGTACACCTATAATCAAGAGAACTACAAAGACAACATTCATACAATATTGTACACCTATAATCAAGAGAACAACAAAGCCAACATTCATACAATATTGTACACCTATAATCAAGAGAACTACAAAGACAACATTCATACAATATTATACACCTATAATCAAGAGAACTACAAAGACAACATTCATACAATATTGTACACCTATTATCAAGAGAACTACAAAGACAACATTCATACAATATTGTACACCTATAATCAAGAGAACTACAAAGACAACATTCATACAATATTGTACACCTATTATCAAGAGAACTACAAAGACAACATTCATACAATATTATACACCTATAATCAAGAGAACTACAAAGACAACATTCATACAATATTGTACACCTATAATCAAGAGAACTACACAGACAACATTCATACAATATTGTACACCTATTATCAAGTGAACTACAAAGACAACATTCATACAATATTGTACACCTATAATCAAGAGAACAACAAAGACAACATTCATACAATATTGTACACCTATAATCAAGAGAACTACACAGACAACATTCATACAATATTGTACACCTATAATTAAGAGAACTACATAGACAACATTAATACAATATTATACATCTTTAATCAAGAGAATTACAAAGACAACATTCATACAATATTATACACCTATAATCAAGAGAACTACAAAGACAACATTCATACAATATTGTACACCTATAATCAAGAGAACTATAAAGACAACATTCATACAATATTGTACACCTATAATCAAGAGAACTACAAATACAACATTCATAAAATATTGTACACCTATAATCAAGAGAACAACAAAGACAACATTCATACAATATTGTACACCTATAATCAAGAGAACTACAAAGACAACATTCATACAATATTATACACCTATAATCAAGAGAACTACAAAGACAACATTCATACAATATTGTACACCTATAATCAAGAGAACTACAAAGACAACATTCATACAATATTGTACACCTATAATCAAGAGAACTACAAAGACAACATTCATACAATATTGTACACCTATAATCAAGAGAACAACAAAGACAACATTCATACAATATTGTACACCTATAATCAAGAGAACTACAAAGACAACATTCATACAATATTATACACCTATAATCAAGAGAACTACAAAGACAACATTCATACAATATTATACACCTATAATCAAGAGAACTACAAAGACAACATTCATACAATATTATTCACCTATAATCAAGAAAACTACAAATACAACATTCATACAATATTGTACACCTATAATCAAGAGAACTACAAAGACAACATTCATACAATATTGTACACCTATAATCAAGAGAACTACAAAGACAACATTCATACAATATTATACACCTATAATCAAGAGAACTACAAAGACAACATTCATACAATATTATACACCTATTATCAAGAGAACTACAAAGACAACATTCATACAATATTGTACACCTATAATCAAGAGAACTACAAAGACAACATTCATACAATATTGTACACCTATAATCAAGAGAACTACAAAGACAACATTCATACAATATTGTACACCTATAATCAAGAGAACTACAAAGACAACATTCATACAATATTGTACACCTATAATCAAGAGAACAACAAAGACAACATTCATACAAAATTGTACACCTATAATCAAGAGAACTACAAAGACAACATTCATACAATATTATACACCTATAATCAAGAGAACTACAAAGACAACATTCATACAATATTATACACCTATAATCAAGAGAACTACAAAGACAACATTCATGCAATATTGTACACCTATAATCAAGAGAACTACAAAGACAACATTCATACAATATTGTACACCTATAATCAAGAGAACTACAAATACAACATTCATACAATAGTGTACACCTATAATCAAGAGAACTACAAATACAACATTCAAACAATATTGTACACCTTTAATCAAGAGAACTACAAAGACAACATTCATACAATATTGTACACCTATAATCAAGAGAACTACAAAGACAACATTCATACAATATTGTACACCTTTAATCAAGAGAACTACAAAGAAAACATTCATACAATATTGTACACCTATAATCAAGAGAACTACAAAGACAACATTCATACGATAGTGTACACCTATAATCAAGTGAACTACAAAGACAACATTCATACAATATTGTACACCTATAATCAAGAGAACTACAACGACAACATTCATACAATATTATACACCTTTAATCAAGAGAACTACAAAGACAACATTCATACAATATTATTCACCTATAATCAAGAGAACTACAAAGACAACATTCATACAATATTATACACCTATAATCAAGAGAACTACAAAGACAACATTCATACAATATTGTACACCTATAATCAAGAGAACTACAAAGACAGCATTCATACAATATTATACACCTATAATCAAGAGAACTACAAAGACAGCATTCATACAATATTGTACACCTTTAATCAAGAGAACTACAAAGACAACATTCATACAATATTGTACACCTATAATCAAGAGAACTACAAAGACAACATTCATACAATATTGTACACCTATAATCAAGAGAACAACAAAGCCAACATTCATACAATATTGTACACCTATAATCAAGAGAACTACAAAGACAACATTCATACAATATTATACACCTATAATCAAGAGAACTACAAAGACAACATTCATACAATATTATACACCTATAATCAAGAGAACTACAAAGACAACATTCATACAATATTATTCACCTATAATCAAGAGAACTACAAATACAACATTCATACAATATTGTACACCTATAATCAAGAGAACTACAAAGACAACATTCATACAATATTGTACACCTATAATCAAGAGAACTACAAAGACAACATTCATACAATAGTGTACACCTATAATCAAGAGAACTACAAAGACAACATTCATACAATATTATACACCTATAATCAAGAGAACTACAAAGACAACATTCATACAATATTGTACACCTATAATCAAGAGAACTACAAAGACAACATTCATACAATATTGTACACCTATAATCAAGAGAACTACAAAGACAACATTCATACAATATTGTACACCTATTATCAAGAGAACTACAAAGACAACATTCATACAATATTATACACCTATAATCAAGAGAACTACAAAGACAACATTCATACAATATTGTACACCTATAATCAAGAGAACTACACAGACAACATTCATACAATATTGTACACCTATTATCAAGTGAACTACAAAGACAACATTCATACAATATTGTACACCTATAATCAAGAGAACAACAAAGACAACATTCATACAATATTGTACACCTATAATCAAGAGAACTACACAGACAACATTCATACAATATTGTACACCTATAATTAAGAGAACTACATAGACAACATTAATACAATATTATACATCTTTAATCAAGAGAATTACAAAGACAACATTCATACAATATTATACACCTATAATCAAGAGAACTACAAAGACAACATTCATACAATATTGTACACCTATAATCAAGAGAACTATAAAGACAACATTCATACAATATTGTACACCTATAATCAAGAGAACTACAAATACAACATTCATAAAATATTGTACACCTATAATCAAGAGAACAACAAAGACAACATTCATACAATATTGTACACCTATAATCAAGAGAACTACAAAGACAACATTCATACAATATTATACACCTATAATCAAGAAAACTACAAAGACAACATTCATACAATATTGTACACCTATTATCAAGAGAACTACAAAGACAACATTCATACAATATTGTACTCCTATAATCAAGAGAACTACAAAGACAACATTCATACAATATTGTACACCTATAATCAAGAGAACAACAAAGACAACATTCATACAATATTGTACACCTATAATCAAGAGAACTACAAAGACAACATTCATACAATATTATACACCTATAATCAAGAGAACTACAAAGACAACATTCATACAATATTATACACCTATAATCTAGAGAACTACAAAGACAACATTCATACAATATTATTCACCTATAATCAAGAGAACTACAAATACAACATTCATACAATATTGTACACCTATAATCAAGAGAACTACAAAGACAACATTCATACAATATTATACACCTATAATCAAGAGAACTACAAATACAACATTCATACAATATTATACACCTATAATCAAGAGAACTACAAAGACAACATTCATACAATATTATACACCTATAATCAAGAGAACTACAAAGACAACATTCATACAATATTGTACACCTATAATCAAGAGAACTACAAAGACAACATTCATACAATATTGTACACCTATAATCAAGAGAACTACAAAGACAACATTCATACAATATTGTACACCTATAATCAAGAGAACAACAAAGACAACATTCATACAAAATTGTACACCTATAATCAAGAGAACTACAAAGACAACATTCATACAATATTATACACCTATAATCAAGAGAACTACAAAGACAACATTCATACAATATTATACACCAATAATCAAGAGAACTACAAAGACAACATTCATGCAATATTGTACACCTATAATCAAGAGAACTACAAAGACAACATTCATACAATATTGTACACCTATAATCAAGAGAACTACAAATACAACATTCATACAATAGTGTACACCTATAATCAAGAGAACTACAAATACAACATTCAAACAATATTGTACACCTTTAATCAAGAGAACTACAAAGACAACATTCATACAATATTGTACACCTATAATCAAGAGAACTACAAAGACAACATTCATACAATATTGTACACCTTTAATCAAGAGAACTACAAAGAAAACATTCATACAATATTGTACACCTATAATCAAGAGAACTACAAAGACAACATTCATACGATAGTGTACACCTATAATCAAGTGAACTACAAAGACAACATTCATACAATATTGTACACCTATAATCAAGAGAACTACAACGACAACATTCATACAATATTATACACCTTTAATCAAGAGAACTACAAAGACAACATTCATACAATATTATTCACCTATAATCAAGAGAACTACAAAGACAACATTCATACAATATTATACACCTATAATCAAGAGAACTACAAAGACAACATTCATACAATATTGTACACCTATAATCAAGAGAACTACAAAGACAGCATTCATACAATATTATACACCTATAATCAAGAGAACTACAAAGACAGCATTCATACAATATTGTACACCTTTAATCAAGAGAACTACAAAGAAAACATTCATACAATATTGTACACCTATAATCAAGAGAACTACAAAGACAACATTCATACGATAGTGTACACCTATAATCAAGTGAACTACAAAGACAACATTCATACAATATTGTACACCTATAATCAAGAGAACTACAACGACAACATTCATACAATATTATACACCTTTAATCAAGAGAACTACAAAGACAACATTCATACAATATTATTCACCTATAATCAAGAGAACTACAAAGACAACATTCATACAATATTATTCACCTATAATCAAGAGAACTACAAAGACAACATTCATACAATATTGTACACCTTTAATCAAGAGAACTACAAAGAAAACATTCATACAATATTGTACACCTATAATCAAGAGAACTACAAAGACAACATTCATACGATAGTGTACACCTATAATCAAGTGAACTACAAAGACAACATTCATACAATATTGTACACCTATAATCAAGAGAACTACAACGACAACATTCATACAATATTATACACCTTTAATCAAGAGAACTACAAAGACAACATTCATACAATATTATTCACCTATAATCAAGAGAACTACAAAGACAACATTCATACAATATTATACACCTATAATCAAGAGAACTACAAAGACAACATTCATACAATATTGTACACCTATAATCAAGAGAACTACAAAGACAGCATTCATACAATATTATACACCTATAATCAAGAGAACTACAAAGACAACATTCATACAATATTGTACACCTATAATCAAGAGAACTACAAAGACAACATTCATACAATATTGTACACCTATAATCAAGAGAACTACAAAGACAACATTCATACAATATTGTACACCTTTAATCAAGAGAACAACAAAGACAACATTCATACAATATTGTATACCTATAATCAAGAGAACTACAAAGACAACATTCATACAATATTGTACACCTATAATCAAGAGAACTACAAAGACAACATTCATACAATATTGTACACCTATAATCAAGAGAACTACAAAGACAACATTCATACAATATTGTACACCTATAATCAAGAGAACTACAAAGACAACATTCATACAATATTGTACACCTATAATCAAGAGAACTACAAAGACAACATTCATGCAATATTGTACACCTATAATCAAGAGAACTACAAAGACAACATTCATACAATATTGTACACCTTTAATCAAGAGAACTACAAATACAACATTCATACAATATTGCACACCTTTAATCAAGAGAACTACAAAGACAACATTCATACAATATTGTACACCTATAATCAAGAGAACTACAAAGACAACATTCATACACTATTGTACACCTATAATCAAGAGAACTACAAAGAAAACATTCATACAATATTTTACACCTATAATCAAGAGAACTACAAATACAACATTCAAACAATATTGTACACCTTTAATAAAGAGAACTACAAAGACAACATTCATACAATATTGTACACCTATAATCAAGAGAACTACAAAGAAAACATTCATACAATAGTGTACACTTTTAATCAAGAGAACTACAAAGACAACATTCATACAATATTGTACACCTATAATCAAGAGAACCACAAAGAAAACATTCATACAATATTGTACACCTATAATCAAGAGAACTACAAAGACAACATTCATACAATATTGTACACCTATAATCAAGAGAACTACAAAGACAGCATTCATACAATATTATACACCTATAATCAAGAGAACTACAAAGACAGCATTCATACAATATTGTACACCTTTAATCAAGAGAACTACAAAGACAACATTCATACAATATTGTACACCTATAATCAAGTGAACTACAAAGACAACATTCATACAATATTGTACACCTATAATCAAGAGAACTACAAAGACAACATTCATACAATATTGTACACCTTTAATCAAGAGAACTACAAAGACAACATTCATACAATATTGTACACCTATTATCAAGTGAACTACAAAGACAACATTCATACAATATTGTACACCTATAATCAAGTGAACTACAAAGACAACATTCATACAATATTGTACACCTATAATCAAGAGAACTACACAGACAACATTCATATAATATTGTACACCTTTAATCAAGAGAACTACAAAGACAACATTCATACAATATTGTACACCTATAATCAAGAGAACTACACAGACAACATTCATACAATATTGTACACCTATTAACAAGTGAACTACAAAGACAACATTCATACAATATTGTACACCTATAATCAAGAGAACAACAAAGACAACATTCATACAATATTATACACCTATAATCAAGAGAACTACAAAGACAACATTCATACAATATTGTACACCTATAATCAAGAGAACTATAAAGACAACATTCATACAATATTGTACACCTATAATCAAGAGAACTACAAATACAACATTCATAAAATATTGTACACCTATAATCAAGAGAACAACAAAGACAACATTCATACAATATTGTACACCTATAATCAAGAGAACTACAAAGACAACATTCATACAATATTATACACCTATAATCAAGAAAACTACAAAGACAACATTCATACAATATTGTACACCTATTATCAAGAGAACTACAAAGACAACATTCATACAATATTGTACTCCTATAATCAAGAGAACTACAAAGACAACATTCATACAATATTGTACACCTATAATCAAGAGAACAACAAAGACAACATTCATACAATATTGTACACCTATAATCAAGAGAACTACAAAGACAACATTCATACAATATTATACACCTATAATCAAGAGAACTACAAAGACAACATTCATACAATATTATACACCTATAATCAAGAGAACTACAAAGACAACATTCATACAATATTATTCACCTATAATCAAGAGAACTACAAATACAACATTCATACAATATTGTACACCTATAATCAAGAGAACTACAAAGACAACATTCATACAATATTATACACCTATAATCAAGAGAACTACAAATACAACATTCATACAATATTATACACCTATAATCAAGAGAACTACAAAGACAACATTCATACAATATTATACACCTATAATCAAGAGAACTACAAAGACAACATTCATACAATATTGTACACCTATAATCAAGAGAACTACAAAGACAACATTCATACAATATTGTACACCTATAATCAAGAGAACTACAAAGACAACATTCATACAATATTGTACACCTATAATCAAGAGAACAACAAAGACAACATTCATACAAAATTGTACACCTATAATCAAGAGAACTACAAAGACAACATTCATACAATATTATACACCTATAATCAAGAGAACTACAAAGACAACATTCATACAATATTATACACCAATAATCAAGAGAACTACAAAGACAACATTCATGCAATATTGTACACCTATAATCAAGAGAACTACAAAGACAACATTCATACAATATTGTACACCTATAATCAAGAGAACTACAAATACAACATTCATACAATAGTGTACACCTATAATCAAGAGAACTACAAATACAACATTCAAACAATATTGTACACCTTTAATCAAGAGAACTACAAAGACAACATTCATACAATATTGTACACCTATAATCAAGAGAACTACAAAGACAACATTCATACAATATTGTACACCTTTAATCAAGAGAACTACAAAGAAAACATTCATACAATAGTGTACACCTATAATCAAGAGAACTACAAAGACAACATTCATACGATAGTGTACACCTATAATCAAGTGAACTACAAAGACAACATTCATACAATATTGTACACCTATAATCAAGAGAACTACAACGACAACATTCATACAATATTATACACCTTTAATCAAGAGAACTACAAAGACAACATTCATACAATATTATTCACCTATAATCAAGAGAACTACAAAGACAACATTCATACAATATTATACACCTATAATCAAGAGAACTACAAAGACAACATTCATACAATATTGTACACCTATAATCAAGAGAACTACAAAGACAGCATTCATACAATATTATACACCTATAATCAAGAGAACTACAAAGACAGCATTCATACAATATTTTACACCTTTAATCAAGAGAACTACAAAGACAACATTCATACAATATTGTACACCTATAATCAAGTGAACTACAAAGACAACATTCATACAATATTGTACACCTATAATCAAGAGAACTACAAAGACAACATTCATACAATATTGTACACCTTTAATCAAGAGAACAACAAAGACAACATTCATACAATATTGTATACCTATAATCAAGAGAACTACAAAGACAACATTCATACAATATTGTACACCTATAATCAAGAGAACTACAAAGACAACATTCATACAATATTGTACACCTATAATCAAGAGAACTACAAAGACAACATTCATACAATATTGTACACCTATAATCAAGAGAACTACAAAGACAACATTCATACAATATTGTACACCTATAATCAAGAGAACTACAAAGACAACATTCATGCAATATTGTACACCTATAATCAAGAGAACTACAAAGACAACATTCATACAATATTGTACACCTTTAATCAAGAGAACTACAAATACAACATTCATACAATATTGCACACCTTTAATCAAGAGAACTACAAAGACAACATTCATACAATATTGTACACCTATAATCAAGAAAACTACAAAGACAACATTCATACACTATTGTACACCTATAATCAAGAGAACTACAAAGAAAACATTCATACAATATTTTACACCTATAATCAAGAGAACTACAAATACAACATTCAAACAATATTGTACACCTTTAATAAAGAGAACTACAAAGACAACATTCATACAATATTGTACACCTATAATCAAGAGAACTACAAAGAAAACATTCATACAATAGTGTACACTTTTAATCAAGAGAACTACAAAGACAACATTCATACAATATTGTACACCTATAATCAAGAGAACCACAAAGAAAACATTCATACAATATTGTACACCTATAATCAAGAGAACTACAAAGACAACATTCATACAATATTGTACACCTATAATCAAGAGAACTACAAAGACAGCATTCATACAATATTATACACCTATAATCAAGAGAACTACAAAGACAGCATTCATACAATATTGTACACCTTTAATCAAGAGAACTACAAAGACAACATTCATACAATATTGTACACCTATAATCAAGTGAACTACAAAGACAACATTCATACAATATTGTACACCTATAATCAAGAGAACTACAAAGACAACATTCATACAATATTGTACACCTTTAATCAAGAGAACTACAAAGACAACATTCATACAATATTGTACACCTATTATCAAGTGAACTACAAAGACAACATTCATACAATATTATTCACCTATAATCAAGAGAACTACAAAGACAACATTCATACAATATTATACACCTATAATCAAGAGAACTACAAAGACAACATTCATACAATATTGTACACCTATAATCAAGAGAACTACAAAGACAGCATTCATACAATATTATACACCTATAATCAAGAGAACTACAAAGACAGCATTCATACAATATTGTACACCTTTAATCAAGAGAACTACAAAGAAAACATTCATACAATATTGTACACCTATAATCAAGAGAACTACAAAGACAACATTCATACGATAGTGTACACCTATAATCAAGTGAACTACAAAGACAACATTCATACAATATTGTACACCTATAATCAAGAGAACTACAACGACAACATTCATACAATATTATACACCTTTAATCAAGAGAACTACAAAGACAACATTCATACAATATTATTCACCTATAATCAAGAGAACTACAAAGACAACATTCATACAATATTATTCACCTATAATCAAGAGAACTACAAAGACAACATTCATACAATATTGTACACCTTTAATCAAGAGAACTACAAAGAAAACATTCATACAATATTGTACACCTATAATCAAGAGAACTACAAAGACAACATTCATACGATAGTGTACACCTATAATCAAGTGAACTACAAAGACAACATTCATACAATATTGTACACCTATAATCAAGAGAACTACAACGACAACATTCATACAATATTATACACCTTTAATCAAGAGAACTACAAAGACAACATTCATACAATATTATTCACCTATAATCAAGAGAACTACAAAGACAACATTCATACAATATTATACACCTATAATCAAGAGAACTACAAAGACAACATTCATACAATATTGTACACCTATAATCAAGAGAACTACAAAGACAGCATTCATACAATATTATACACCTATAATCAAGAGAACTACAAAGACAACATTCATACAATATTGTACACCTATAATCAAGAGAACTACAAAGACAACATTCATACAATATTGTACACCTATAATCAAGAGAACTACAAAGACAACATTCATACAATATTGTACACCTTTAATCAAGAGAACAACAAAGACAACATTCATACAATATTGTATACCTATAATCAAGAGAACTACAAAGACAACATTCATACAATATTGTACACCTATAATCAAGAGAACTACAAAGACAACATTCATACAATATTGTACACCTATAATCAAGAGAACTACAAAGACAACATTCATACAATATTGTACACCTATAATCAAGAGAACTACAAAGACAACATTCATACAATATTGTACACCTATAATCAAGAGAACTACAAAGACAACATTCATGCAATATTGTACACCTATAATCAAGAGAACTACAAAGACAACATTCATACAATATTGTACACCTTTAATCAAGAGAACTACAAATACAACATTCATACAATATTGCACACCTTTAATCAAGAGAACTACAAAGACAACATTCATACAATATTGTACACCTATAATCAAGAGAACTACAAAGACAACATTCATACACTATTGTACACCTATAATCAAGAGAACTACAAAGAAAACATTCATACAATATTTTACACCTATAATCAAGAGAACTACAAATACAACATTCAAACAATATTGTACACCTTTAATAAAGAGAACTACAAAGACAACATTCATACAATATTGTACACCTATAATCAAGAGAACTACAAAGAAAACATTCATACAATAGTGTACACTTTTAATCAAGAGAACTACAAAGACAACATTCATACAATATTGTACACCTATAATCAAGAGAACCACAAAGAAAACATTCATACAATATTGTACACCTATAATCAAGAGAACTACAAAGACAACATTCATACAATATTGTACACCTATAATCAAGAGAACTACAAAGACAGCATTCATACAATATTATACACCTATAATCAAGAGAACTACAAAGACAGCATTCATACAATATTGTACACCTTTAATCAAGAGAACTACAAAGACAACATTCATACAATATTGTACACCTATAATCAAGTGAACTACAAAGACAACATTCATACAATATTGTACACCTATAATCAAGAGAACTACAAAGACAACATTCATACAATATTGTACACCTTTAATCAAGAGAACTACAAAGACAACATTCATACAATATTGTACACCTATTATCAAGTGAACTACAAAGACAACATTCATACAATATTGTACACCTATAATCAAGTGAACTACAAAGACAACATTCATACAATATTGTACACCTATAATCAAGAGAACTACACAGACAACATTCATATAATATTGTACACCTTTAATCAAGAGAACTACAAAGACAACATTCATACAATATTGTACACCTATAATCAAGAGAACTACACAGACAACATTCATACAATATTGTACACCTATTAACAAGTGAACTACAAAGACAACATTCATACAATATTGTACACCTATAATCAAGAGAACAACAAAGACAACATTCATACAATATTATACACCTATAATCAAGAGAACTACAAAGACAACATTCATACAATATTGTACACCTATAATCAAGAGAACTATAAAGACAACATTCATACAATATTGTACACCTATAATCAAGAGAACTACAAATACAACATTCATAAAATATTGTACACCTATAATCAAGAGAACAACAAAGACAACATTCATACAATATTGTACACCTATAATCAAGAGAACTACAAAGACAACATTCATACAATATTATACACCTATAATCAAGAAAACTACAAAGACAACATTCATACAATATTGTACACCTATTATCAAGAGAACTACAAAGACAACATTCATACAATATTGTACTCCTATAATCAAGAGAACTACAAAGACAACATTCATACAATATTGTACACCTATAATCAAGAGAACAACAAAGACAACATTCATACAATATTGTACACCTATAATCAAGAGAACTACAAAGACAACATTCATACAATATTATACACCTATAATCAAGAGAACTACAAAGACAACATTCATACAATATTATACACCTATAATCAAGAGAACTACAAAGACAACATTCATACAATATTATTCACCTATAATCAAGAGAACTACAAATACAACATTCATACAATATTGTACACCTATAATCAAGAGAACTACAAAGACAACATTCATACAATATTATACACCTATAATCAAGAGAACTACAAATACAACATTCATACAATATTATACACCTATAATCAAGAGAACTACAAAGACAACATTCATACAATATTATACACCTATAATCAAGAGAACTACAAAGACAACATTCATACAATATTGTACACCTATAATCAAGAGAACTACAAAGACAACATTCATACAATATTGTACACCTATAATCAAGAGAACTACAAAGACAACATTCATACAATATTGTACACCTATAATCAAGAGAACAACAAAGACAACATTCATACAAAATTGTACACCTATAATCAAGAGAACTACAAAGACAACATTCATACAATATTATACACCTATAATCAAGAGAACTACAAAGACAACATTCATACAATATTATACACCAATAATCAAGAGAACTACAAAGACAACATTCATGCAATATTGTACACCTATAATCAAGAGAACTACAAAGACAACATTCATACAATATTGTACACCTATAATCAAGAGAACTACAAATACAACATTCATACAATAGTGTACACCTATAATCAAGAGAACTACAAATACAACATTCAAACAATATTGTACACCTTTAATCAAGAGAACTACAAAGACAACATTCATACAATATTGTACACCTATAATCAAGAGAACTACAAAGACAACATTCATACAATATTGTACACCTTTAATCAAGAGAACTACAAAGAAAACATTCATACAATAGTGTACACCTATAATCAAGAGAACTACAAAGACAACATTCATACGATAGTGTACACCTTTAATCAAGTGAACTACAAAGACAACATTCATACAATATTGTACACCTATAATCAAGAGAACTACAACGACAACATTCATACAATATTATACACCTTTAATCAAGAGAACTACAAAGACAACATTCATACAATATTATTCACCTATAATCAAGAGAACTACAAAGACAACATTCATACAATATTATACACCTATAATCAAGAGAACTACAAAGACAACATTCATACAATATTGTACACCTATAATCAAGAGAACTACAAAGACAGCATTCATACAATATTATACACCTATAATCAAGAGAACTACAAAGACAGCATTCATACAATATTTTACACCTTTAATCAAGAGAACTACAAAGACAACATTCATACAATATTGTACACCTATAATCAAGTGAACTACAAAGACAACATTCATACAATATTGTACACCTATAATCAAGAGAACTACAAAGACAACATTCATACAATATTGTACACCTTTAATCAAGAGAACAACAAAGACAACATTCATACAATATTGTATACCTATAATCAAGAGAACTACAAAGACAACATTCATACAATATTGTACACCTATAATCAAGAGAACTACAAAGACAACATTCATACAATATTGTACACCTATAATCAAGAGAACTACAAAGACAACATTCATACAATATTGTACACCTATAATCAAGAGAACTACAAAGACAACATTCATACAATATTGTACACCTATAATCAAGAGAACTACAAAGACAACATTCATGCAATATTGTACACCTATAATCAAGAGAACTACAAAGACAACATTCATACAATATTGTACACCTTTAATCAAGAGAACTACAAATACAACATTCATACAATATTGCACACCTTTAATCAAGAGAACTACAAAGACAACATTCATACAATATTGTACACCTATAATCAAGAAAACTACAAAGACAACATTCATACACTATTGTACACCTATAATCAAGAGAACTACAAAGAAAACATTCATACAATATTTTACACCTATAATCAAGAGAACTACAAATACAACATTCAAACAATATTGTACACCTTTAATAAAGAGAACTACAAAGACAACATTCATACAATATTGTACACCTATAATCAAGAGAACTACAAAGAAAACATTCATACAATAGTGTACACTTTTAATCAAGAGAACTACAAAGACAACATTCATACAATATTGTACACCTATAATCAAGAGAACCACAAAGAAAACATTCATACAATATTGTACACCTATAATCAAGAGAACTACAAAGACAACATTCATACAATATTGTACACCTATAATCAAGAGAACTACAAAGACAGCATTCATACAATATTATACACCTATAATCAAGAGAACTACAAAGACAGCATTCATACAATATTGTACACCTTTAATCAAGAGAACTACAAAGACAACATTCATACAATATTGTACACCTATAATCAAGTGAACTACAAAGACAACATTCATACAATATTGTACACCTATAATCAAGAGAACTACAAAGACAACATTCATACAATATTGTACACCTTTAATCAAGAGAACTACAAAGACAACATTCATACAATATTGTACACCTATTATCAAGTGAACTACAAAGACAACATTCATACAATATTGTACACCTATAATCAAGTGAACTACAAAGACAACATTCATACAATATTGTACACCTATAATCAAGAGAACTACACAGACAACATTCATATAATATTGTACACCTTTAATCAAGAGAACTACAAAGACAACATTCATACAATATTGTACACCTATAATCAAGAGAACTACACAGACAACATTCATACAATATTGTACACCTATTAACAAGTGAACTACAAAGACAACATTCATACAATATTGTACACCTATAATCAAGAGAACAACAAAGACAACATTCATACAATATTGTACACCTATAATCAAGAGAACTACACAGACAACATTCATACAATATTGTACACCTATAATCAAGAGAACTACAAATACAACATTCAAACAATATTGTACACCTTTAATCAAGAGAACTACAAAGACAACATTCATACAATATTGTACACCTATAATCAAGAGAACTACAAAGACAACATTCATACAATAGTGTACACCTTTAATCAAGAGAACTACAAAGACAACATTCATACAATATTGTACACCTATAATCAAGAGAACTACAAAGACAACATTCATACAATATTGTACACCTATAATCAAGAGAACTACAAAGAAAACATTCATACAATATTGTACACCTATAATCAAGAGAACTACAAAGACAACATTCATACAATATTGTACACCTATTATCAAGTGAACTACAAAGACAACATTCATACAATATTGGACAACTATAATCAAGAAAACTACAAAGACAACATTCATACAATATTGTACACCTATAATCAAGAGAACTACAAAGACAACATTCATACAATATTGTATACCTATAATCAAGAGAACTACAAAGACAACATTCATACAATATTGTACACCTATAATCAAGAGAACTACAAAGACAACATTCATACAATATTGTACACCTAAGATCAAGAGAACTACAAAGACAACATTCATACAATAGTGTACACCTATAAGCAAGAGAACTACAAAGACAACATTCATACAATATTATACACCTATAATCAAGAGAACTACAAAGACAACATTCATACAATATTGTACACCTATAATCAAGAGAACTACAAAGACAACATTCATACAATATTGTACACCTATAATCAAGAGAACTACACAGACAACATTCATACAATATTGTACACCTATTATCAAGTGAACTACAAAAACAACATTCATACAATATTGTACACCTATAATCAAGAGAACAACAAAGACAACATTCATACAATATTGTACACCTATAATCAACAGAACTACACAGACAACATTCATACAATATTGTACACCTATAATCAAGAGAACTAGATAGACAACATTCATACAATATTATACACCTTTAATCAAGAGAACTACAAAGACAACATTCATACAATATTGTACACCTATAATCATGAGAACTACAGACAACATTCATACAATATTGTACACCTATAATCAAGAGAACTACAAAGACAAAATTCCTACAATATTGTACACCTTTAATCAAGAGAACTACAAAGACAACATTCATACAATATTGTACACCTATAATCAAGTGAACTACAAAGACAACATTCATGCAATATTGTACACCTATAATCAAGAGAACTACAAAGACAACATTCATACAATATTGTACACCTATAATCAAGAGAACTACAAAGACAACATTCATACAATATTATTCACCTATTATCAAGAGAACTACAAAGACAACATTCATACAATATTATACACCTATAATCAAGAGAACTACAAAGACAACATTCATACAATATTGTACACCTATAATCAAGAGAACTACAAAGACAGCATTCATACAATATTATACACCTATAATCAAGAGAACTACAAAGACAGCATTCATACAATATTGTACACCTTTAATCAAGAGAACTACAAAGACAACATTCATACAATATTGTACACCTATAATCAAGTGAACTACAAAAACAACATTCATACAATATTGTACACCTATAATCAAGAGAACTACAAAGACAACATTCATACAATATTGTACACCTTTAATCAAGAGAACTACAAAGACAACATTCATACAATATTGTATACCTATAATCAAGAGAACTACAAAGACAACATTCATACAATATTGTACACCTATAATCAAGAGAACTACAAAGACAACATTCATACAATATTGTACACCTATAATCAAGAGAACTACAAAGACAACATTCATACAATATTGTACACCTATAATCAAGAGAATTACAAAGACAACATTCATACAATATTGTACACCTATAATCAAGAGAACTACAAAGACAACATTCATGCAATATTGTACACCTATAATCAAGAGAACTACAAAGACAACATTCATACAATATTGTACACCTTTAATCAAGAGAACTACAAATACAACATTCATACAATATTGCACACCTTTAATCAAGAGAACTACAAAGACAACATTCATACAATATTGTACACCTATAATCAAGAAAACTACAAAGACAACATTCATACACTATTGTACACCTATAATCAAGAGAACTACAAAGAAAACATTCATACAATATTTTACACCTATAATCAAGAGAACTACAAATACAACATTCAAACAATATTGTACACCTTTAATAAAGAGAACTACAAAGACAACATTCATACAATATTGTACACCTATAATCAAGAGAACTACAAAGACAACATTCATACAATATTGTACACCTTTAATCAAGAGAACTACAAAGACAACATTCATACAATATTGTACACCTATAATCAAGTGAACTACAAAGACAACATTCATACAATATTGTACACCTATAATCAAGTGAACTACAAAGACAACATTCATACAATATTGTACATCTATAATCAAGAGAACTACAAAGACAACATTCATACAATATTGTACACCTTTAATCAAGAGAACTACAAAGACAACATTCATACAATATTGTACACCTATAATCAAGAGAACTACAAAGACAACATTCATACAATATTGTACACCTATAATCAAGAGAACTACAAATACAACATTCATACAATATTGTACACCTATAATCAAGAGAACTACAAAGACAACATTCATACAATATTGTACACCTATAATCAAGAGAACTACAAAGACAACATTCATACAATATTGTACACCTATAATCAAGAGAACTACAAAGACAACATTCATACAATATTGTACACCTATAATCAAGAGAACTACAAAGACAACATTCATACAATATTGTACACCTATAATCAAGAGAACTACAAAGACAACATTCATGCAATATTGTACACCTATAATCAAGAGAACTACAAAGACAACATTCATACAATATTGTACACCTTTAATCAAGAGAACTACAAATACAACATTCATACAATATTGCACACCTTTAATCAAGAGAACTACAAAGACAACATTCATACAATATTGTACACCTATAATCAAGAAAACTACAAAGACAACATTCATACACTATTGTACACCTATAATCAAGAGAACTACAAAGAAAACATTCATACAATATTTTACACCTATAATCAAGAGAACTACAAATACAACATTCAAACAATATTGTACACCTTTAATAAAGAGAACTACAAAGACAACATTCATACAATATTGTACACCTATAATCAAGAGAACTACAAAGAAAACATTCATACAATAGTGTACACTTTTAATCAAGAGAACTACAAAGACAACATTCATACAATATTGTACACCTATAATCAAGAGAACCACAAAGAAAACATTCATACAATATTGTACACCTATAATCAAGAGAACTACAAAGACAACATTCATACAATATTGTACACCTATAATCAAGAGAACTACAAAGACAGCATTCATACAATATTATACACCTATAATCAAGAGAACTACAAAGACAGCATTCATACAATATTGTACACCTTTAATCAAGAGAACTACAAAGACAACATTCATACAATATTGTACACCTATAATCAAGTGAACTACAAAGACAACATTCATACAATATTGTACACCTATAATCAAGAGAACTACAAAGACAACATTCATACAATATTGTACACCTTTAATCAAGAGAACTACAAAGACAACATTCATACAATATTGTACACCTATTATCAAGTGAACTACAAAGACAACATTCATACAATATTGTACACCTATAATCAAGTGAACTACAAAGACAACATTCATACAATATTGTACACCTATAATCAAGAGAACTACACAGACAACATTCATATAATATTGTACACCTTTAATCAAGAGAACTACAAAGACAACATTCATACAATATTGTACACCTATAATCAAGAGAACTACACAGACAACATTCATACAATATTGTACACCTATTAACAAGTGAACTACAAAGACAACATTCATACAATATTGTACACCTATAATCAAGAGAACAACAAAGACAACATTCATACAATATTGTACACCTATAATCAAGAGAACTACACAGACAACATTCATACAATATTGTACACCTATAATCAAGAGAACTACAAATACAACATTCAAACAATATTGTACACCTTTAATCAAGAGAACTACAAAGACAACATTCATACAATATTGTACACCTATAATCAAGAGAACTACAAAGACAACATTCATACAATAGTGTACACCTTTAATCAAGAGAACTACAAAGACAACATTCATACAATATTGTACACCTATAATCAAGAGAACTACAAAGACAACATTCATACAATATTGTACACCTATAATCAAGAGAACTACAAAGAAAACATTCATACAATATTGTACACCTATAATCAAGAGAACTACAAAGACAACATTCATACAATATTGTACACCTATTATCAAGTGAACTACAAAGACAACATTCATACAATATTGGACAACTATAATCAAGAAAACTACAAAGACAACATTCATACAATATTGTACACCTATAATCAAGAGAACTACAAAGACAACATTCATACAATATTGTATACCTATAATCAAGAGAACTACAAAGACAACATTCATACAATATTGTACACCTATAATCAAGAGAACTACAAAGACAACATTCATACAATATTGTACACCTAAGATCAAGAGAACTACAAAGACAACATTCATACAATAGTGTACACCTATAAGCAAGAGAACTACAAAGACAACATTCATACAATATTATACACCTATAATCAAGAGAACTACAAAGACAACATTCATACAATATTGTACACCTATAATCAAGAGAACTACAAAGACAACATTCATACAATAGTGTACACCTATAATCAAGAGAACTACACAGACAACATTCATACAATATTGTACACCTATTATCAAGTGAACTACAAAAACAACATTCATACAATATTGTACACCTATAATCAAGAGAACAACAAAGACAACATTCATACAATATTGTACACCTATAATCAACAGAACTACACAGACAACATTCATACAATATTGTACACCTATAATCAAGAGAACTAGATAGACAACATTCATACAATATTATACACCTTTAATCAAGAGAACTACAAAGACAACATTCATACAATATTGTACACCTATAATCATGAGAACTACAGACAACATTCATACAATATTGTACACCTATAATCAAGAGAACTACAAAGACAAAATTCCTACAATATTGTACACCTTTAATCAAGAGAACTACAAAGACAACATTCATACAATATTGTACACCTATAATCAAGTGAACTACAAAGACAACATTCATGCAATATTGTACACCTATAATCAAGAGAACTACAAAGACAACATTCATACAATATTGTACACTTATAATCAAGAGAACTACAAAGACAACATTCATACAATATTATTCACCTATTATCAAGAGAACTACAAAGACAACATTCATACAATATTATACACCTATAATCAAGAGAACTACAAAGACAACATTCATACAATATTGTACACCTATAATCAAGAGAACTACAAAGACAGCATTCATACAATATTATACACCTATAATCAAGAGAACTACAAAGACAGCATTCATACAATATTGTACACCTTTAATCAAGAGAACTACAAAGACAACATTCATACAATATTGTACACCTATAATCAAGTGAACTACAAAAACAACATTCATACAATATTGTACACCTATAATCAAGAGAACTACAAAGACAACATTCATACAATATTGTACACCTTTAATCAAGAGAACTACAAAGACAACATTCATACAATATTGTATACCTATAATCAAGAGAACTACAAAGACAACATTCATACAATATTGTACACCTATAATCAAGAGAACTACAAAGACAACATTCATACAATATTGTACACCTATAATCAAGAGAACTACAAAGACAACATTCATACAATATTGTACACCTATAATCAAGAGAATTACAAAGACAACATTCATACAATATTGTACACCTATAATCAAGAGAACTACAAAGACAACATTCATACAATATTGTACACCTATAATCAAGAGAACTACAAAGACAACATTCATACAATATTGTACACCTTTAATCAAGAGAACTACAAATACAACATTCATACAATATTGCACACCTTTAATCAAGAGAACTACAAAGACAACATTCATACAATATTGTACACCTATAATCAAGAAAACTACAAAGACAACATTCATACACTATTGTACACCTATAATCAAGAGAACTACAAAGAAAACATTCATACAATATTTTACACCTATAATCAAGAGAACTACAAATACAACATTCAAACAATATTGTACACCTTTAATAAAGAGAACTACAAAGACAACATTCATACAATATTGTACACCTATAATCAAGAGAACTACAAAGACAACATTCATACAATATTGTACACCTTTAATCAAGAGAACTACAAAGACAACATTCATACAATATTGTACACCTATAATCAAGTGAACTACAAAGACAACATTCATACAATATTGTACACCTATAATCAAGTGAACTACAAAGACAACATTCATACAATATTGTACATCTATAATCAAGAGAACTACAAAGACAACATTCATACAATATTGTACACCTTTAATCAAGAGAACTACAAAGACAACATTCATACAATATTGTACACCTATAATCAAGAGAACTACAAAGACAACATTCATACAATATTGTACACCTATAATCAAGAGAACTACAAATACAACATTCATACAATATTGTACACCTATAATCAAGAGAACTACAAAGACAACATTCATACAATATTGTACACCTATAATCAAGAGAACTACAAAGACAACATTCATACAATATTGTACACCTATAATCAAGAGAACTACAAAGACAACATTCATACAATAGTGTACACCTATAATCAAGAGAACTACAAAGACAACATTCATACAATATTGTACACCTATAATCAAGAGAACTAAAAAGACAACATCCATACAATAGTGTACACCTATAATCAAGAGAACTACAAATACAACATTCAAACAATATTGTACACCTTTAATCAAGAGAACTACAAAGACAACATTCATACAATATTGTACACCTTTAATAAAGAGAACTACAAAGACAACATTCATACAATATTGTACACCTATAATCAAGAGAACTACAAAGACAACATTCATACAATATTGTACACCTTTAATCAAGAGAACTACAAAGACAACATTCATACAATATTGTACACCTATAATCAAGTGAACTACAAAGACAACATTCATACAATATTGTACACCTATAATCAAGTGAACTACAAAGACAACATTCATACAATATTGTACATCTATAATCAAGAGAACTACAAAGACAACATTCATACAATATTGTACACCTTTAATCAAGAGAACTACAAAGACAACATTCATACAATATTGTACACCTATAATCAAGAGAACTACAAAGACAACATTCATACAATATTGTACACCTATAATCAAGAGAACTACAAATACAACATTCATACAATATTGTACACCTATAATCAAGAGAACTACAAAGACAACATTCATACAATATTGTACACCTATAATCAAGAGAACTACAAAGACAACATTCATACAATATTGTACACCTATAATCAAGAGAACTACAAAGACAACATTCATACAATAGTGTACACCTATAATCAAGAGAACTACAAAGACAACATTCATACAATATTGTACACCTATAATCAAGAGAACTAAAAAGACAACATCCATACAATAGTGTACACCTATAATCAAGAGAACTACAAATACAACATTCAAACAATATTGTACACCTTTAATCAAGAGAACTACAAAGACAACATTCATACAATATTGTACACCTATAATCAAGAGAACTACAAAGACAACATTCATACAATATTGTACACCTTTAATCAAGAGAACTACAAAGAAAACATTCATACAATATTGTACACCTATAATCAAGAGAACTACAAAGACAACATTCATACGATAGTGTACACCTATAATCAAGTGAACTACAAAGACAACATTCATACAATATTGTACACCTATTATCAAGAGAACTACAACGACAACATTCATACAATATTATACACCTTTAATCAAGAGAACTACAAAGACAACATTCATACAATATTATTCACCTATAATCAAGAGAACTACAAAGACAACATTCATACAATATTATACACCTATAATCAAGAGAACTACAAAGACAACATTCATACAATATTGTACACCTATAATCAAGAGAACTACAAAGACAGCATTCATACAATATTGTACACCTATAATCAAGAGAACTACAAAGACAACATTCATACAATATTGTACACCTATAATCAAGAGAACTACAAAGACAACATTCATACAATATTGTACACCTATAATCAAGAGAACTACAAAGACAACATTCATGCAATATTGTACACCTATAATCAAGAGAACTACAAAGACAACATTCATACAATATTGTACACCTTTAATCAAGAGAACTACAAATACAACATTCATACAATATTGCACACCTTTAATCAAGAGAACTACAAAGACAACATTCATACAATATTGTACACCTATAATCAAGAGAACTACAAAGACAACATTCATACACTATTGTACACCTATAATCAAGAGAACTACAAAGAAAACATTCATACAATATTTTACACCTATAATCAAGAGAACTACAAATACAACATTCAAACAATATTGTACACCTTTAATAAAGAGAACTACAAAGACAACATTCATACAATATTGTACACCTATAATCAAGAGAACTACAAAGAAAACATTCATACAATAGTGTACACTTTTAATCAAGAGAACTACAAAGACAACATTCATACAATATTGTACACCTATAATCAAGAGAACCACAAAGAAAACATTCATACAATATTGTACACCTATAATCAAGAGAACTACAAAGACAACATTCATACAATATTGTACACCTATAATCAAGAGAACTACAAAGACAGCATTCATACAATATTATACACCTATAATCAAGAGAACTACAAAGACAGCATTCATACAATATTGTACACCTTTAATCAAGAGAACTACAAAGACAACATTCATACAATATTGTACACCTATAATCAAGTGAACTACAAAGACAACATTCATACAATATTGTACACCTATAATCAAGAGAACTACAAAGACAACATTCATACAATATTGTACACCTTTAATCAAGAGAACTACAAAGACAACATTCATACAATATTGTACACCTATTATCAAGTGAACTACAAAGACAACATTCATACAATATTGTACACCTATTATCAAGTGAACTACAAAGACAACATTCATACAATATTGTACACCTATAATCAAGAGAACTACACAGACAACATTCATACAATATTGTACACCTTTAATCAAGAGAACTACAAAGACAACATTCATACAATATTGTACACCTATAATCAAGAGAACTACACAGACAACATTCATACAATATTGTACACCTATTAACAAGTGAACTACAAAGACAACATTCATACAATATTGTACACCTATAATCAAGAGAACAACAAAGACAACATTCATACAATATTGTACACCTATAATCAAGAGAACTACACAGACAACATTCATACAATATTGTACACCTATAATCAAGAGAACTACAAATACAACATTCAAACAATATTGTACACCTTTAATCAAGAGAACTACAAAGACAACATTCATACAATATTGTACACCTATAATCAAGAGAACTACAAAGACAACATTCATACAATAGTGTACACCTTTAATCAAGAGAACTACAAAGACAACATTCATACAATATTGTACACCTATAATCAAGAGAACTACAAAGACAACATTCATACAATATTGTACACCTATAATCAAGAGAACTACAAAGAAAACATTCATACAATATTGTACACCTATAATCAAGAGAACTACAAAGACAACATTCATACAATATTGTACACCTATTACCAAGTGAACTACAAAGACAACATTCATACAATATTGTACACCTATAATCAAGAAAACTACAAAGACAACATTCATACAATATTGTACACCTATAATCAAGAGAACTACAAAGACAACATTCATACAATATTGTATACCTATAATCAAGAGAACTACAAAGACAACATTCATACAATATTGTACACCTATAATCAAGAGAACTACAAAGACAACATTCATACAATATTGTACACCTAAGATCAAGAGAACTACAAAGACAACATTCATACAATAGTGTACACCTATAATCAAGAGAACTACAAAGACAACATTCATACAATATTATACACCTATAATCAAGAGAACTACAAAGACAACATTCATACAATATTGTACACCTATAATCAAGAGAACTACAAAGACAACATTCATACAATATTGTACACCTATATCAAGAGAACTACACAGACAACATTCATACAATATTGTACACCTATTATCAAGTGAACTACAAAAACAACATTCATACAATATTGTACACCTATAATCAAGAGAACAACAAAGACAACATTCATACAATATTGTACACCTATAATCAACAGAACTACACAGACAACATTCATGCAATATTGTACACCTATAATCAAGAGAACTAGATAGACAACATTCATACAATATTATACACCTTTAGTCAAGAGAACTACAAAGACAACATTCATACAATATTGTACACCTATAATCAAGAGAACTACAGACAACATTCATACAATATTGTACACCTATAATCAAGAGAACTACAAAGACAAAATTCCTACAATATTGTACACCTTTAATCAAGAGAACTACAAAGACAACATTCATACAATATTGTACACCTATAATCAAGTGAACTACAAAGACAACATTCATGCAATATTGTACACCTATAATCAAGAGAACTACAAAGACAACATTCATACAGTATTGTACACCTATAATCAAGAGAACTACAAAGACAACATTCATACAATATTATTCACCTATAATCAAGAGAACTACAAAGACAACATTCATACAATATTATACACCTATAATCAAGAGAACTACAAAGACAACATTCATACAATATTGTACACCTATAATCAAGAGAACTACAAAGACAGCATTCATACAATATTATACACCTATAATCAAGAGAACTACAAAGACAGCATTCATACAATATTGTACACCTTTAATCAAGAGAACTACAAAAACAACATTCATACAATATTGTACACCTATAATCAAGTGAACTACAAAAACAACATTCATACAATATTGTACACCTATAATCAAGAGAACTACAAAGACAACATTCATACAATATTGTACACCTATAATCAAGAGAACTACAAAGACAACATTCATACAATATTGTACACCTATAATCAAGAGAACTACAAAGACAACATTCATACAATATTGTACACCTATAATCAAGAGAATTACAAAGACAACATTCATACAATATTGTACACCTATAATCAAGAGAACTACAAAGACAACATTCATGCAATATTGTACACCTATAATCAAGAGAACTACAAAGACAACATTCATACAATATTGTACACCTTTAATCAAGAGAACTACAAATACAACATTCATACAATATTGCACACCTTTAATCAAGAGAACTACAAAGACAACATTCATACAATATTGTACACCTATAATCAAGAAAACTACAAAGACAACATTCATACACTATTGTACACCTATAATCAAGAGAACTACAAAGAAAACATTCATACAATATTTTACACCTATAATCAAGAGAACTACAAATACAACATTCAAACAATATTGTACACCTTTAATAAAGAGAACTACAAAGACAACATTCATACAATATTGTACACCTATAATCAAGAGAACTACAAAGACAACATTCATACAATATTGTACACCTTTAATCAAGAGAACTACAAAGACAACATTCATACAATATTGTACACCTATAATCAAGTGAACTACAAAGACAACATTCATACAATATTGTACACCTATAATCAAGAGAACTACAAAGACCACATTCATACAATATTGTACACCTTTAATCAAGAGAACTACAAAGACAACATTCATACAATATTGTACACCTATTATCAAGTGAACTACAAAGACAACATTCATACAATATTGTACACCTATAATCAAGTGAACTACAAAGACAACATTCATACAATATTGTACACCTATAATCAAGAGAACTACACAGACAACATTCATACAATATTGTACACCTTTAATCAAGAGAACTACAAAGACAACATTCATACAATATTGTACACCTATAATCAAGAGAACTACACAGACAACATTCATACAATATTGTACACCTATTAACAAGTGAACTACAAAGACAACATTCATACAATATTGTACACCTATAATCAAGAGAACTACAAAGACAACATTCATACAATATTGTACACCTATAATCAAGAGAACTACACAGACAACATTCATACAATATTGTACACCTATTAACAAGTGAACTACAAAGACAACATTCATACAATATTGTACACCTATAATCAAGAGAACAACAAAGACAACATTCATACAATATTGTACACCTATAATCAAGAGAACTACACAGACAACATTCATACAATATTGTACACCTATAATCAAGAGAACTACAAATACAACATTCAAACAATATTGTACACCTTTAATCAAGAGAACTACAAAGACAACATTCATACAATATTGTACACCTATAATCAAGAGAACTACAAAGACAACATTCATACAATAGTGTACACTTTTAATCAAGAGAACTACAAAGACAACATTCATACAATATTGTACACCTATAATCAAGAGAACTACAAAGACAACATTCATACAATATTGTACACCAATAATCAAGAGAACTACAAAGAAAACATTCATACAATATTGTACACCTATAATCAAGAGAACTACAAAGACAACATTCATACAATATTGTACACCTATAATCAAGTGAACTACAAAGGCAACATGCATACAATATTGTACACCTATAATCAAGAGAACTACAAAGACAACATTCATACAATATTGTACACCTATGATCAAGAGAACTACAAAGACAAAATTCCTACAATATTGTACACCTTTAATCAAGAGAACTACAAAGACAACATTCATACAATATTGTACACCTATAATCAAGTGAACTACAAAGACAACATTCATGCAATATTGTACACCTATAATCAAGAGAACTACAAAGACAACATTCATACAATATTGTACACCTATAATCAAGAGAACTACAAAGACAACATTCATACAATATTATTCACCTATAATCAAGAGAACTACAAAGACAACATTCATACAATATTATACACCTATAATCAAGAGAACTACAAAGACAACATTCATACAATATTGTACACCTATAATCAAGAGAACTACAAAGACAGCATTCATACAATATTATACACCTATAATCAAGAGAACTACAAAGACAGCATTCATACAATATTGTACACCTTTAATCAAGAGAACTACAAAAACAACATTCATACAATATTGTACACCTATAATCAAGTGAACTACAAAAACAACATTCATACAATATTGTACACCTATAATCAAGAGAACTACAAAGACAACATTCATACAATATTGTACACCTATAATCAAGAGAACTACAAAGACAACATTCATACAATATTGTACACCTATAATCAAGAGAACTACAAAGACAACATTCATACAATATTGTACACCTATAATCAAGAGAATTACAAAGACAACATTCATACAATATTGTACACCTATAATCAAGAGAACTACAAAGACAACATTCATGCAATATTGTACACCTATAATCAAGAGAACTACAAAGACAACATTCATACAATATTGTACACCTTTAATCAAGAGAACTACAAATACAACATTCATACAATATTGCACACCTTTAATCAAGAGAACTACAAAGACAACATTCATACAATATTGTACACCTATAATCAAGAAAACTACAAAGACAACATTCATACAATATTGTACACCTATAATCAAGAGAACTACAAAGAAAACATTCATACAATATTTTACACCTATAATCAAGAGAACTACAAATACAACATTCAAACAATATTGTACACCTTTAATAAAGAGAACTACAAAGACAACATTCATACAATATTGTACACCTATAATCAAGAGAACTACAAAGACAACATTCATACAATATTGTACACCTTTAATCAAGAGAACTACAAAGACAACATTCATACAATATTGTACACCTATAATCAAGAGAACTACAAAGAAAACATTCATACAATATTGTACACCTATAATCAAGAGAACTACAAAGACAACATTGATACAATATTGTACACCTATAATCAAGAGAACTACAAAGACAGCATTCATACAATATTATACACCTATAATCAAGAGAACTACAAAGACAGCATTCATACAATATTGTACACCTTTAATCAAGAGAACTACAAAGACAACATTCATACAATATTGTACACCTATAATCAAGTGAACTACAAAGACAACATTCATACAATATTGTACACCTATAATCAAGAGAACTACAAAGACAACATTCATACAATATTGTACACCTTTAATCAAGAGAACTACAAAGACAACATTCATACAATATTGTACACCTATTATCAAGTGAACTACAAAGACAACATTCATACAATATTGTACACCTATAATCAAGTGAACTACAAAGACAACATTCATACAATATTGTACACCTATAATCAAGAGAACTACACAGACAACAGTCATACAATATTGTACACCTTTAATCAAGAGAACTACAAAGACAACATTCATACAATATTGTACACCTATAATTAAGAGAACTACACAGACAACATTCATACAATATTGTACACCTATTAACAAGTGAACTACAAAGACAACATTCATACAATATTGTACACCTATAATCAAGAGAACTACAAAGACAACATTCATACAATATTGTACACCTATAATCAAGAGAACTACACAGACAACATTCATACAATATTGTACACCTATTAACAAGTGAACTACAAAGACAACATTCATACAATATTGTACACCTATAATCAAGAGAACAACAAAGACAACATTCATACAATATTGTACACCTATAATCAAGAGAACTACACAGACAACATTCATACAATATTGTACACCTATAATCAAGAGAACTACAAATACAACATTCAAACAATATTGTACACCTTTAATCAAGAGAACTACAAAGACAACATTCATACAATATTGTACACCTATAATCAAGAGAACTACAAAGACAACATTCATACAATAGTGTACACTTTTAATCAAGAGAACTACAAAGACAACATTCATACAATATTGTACACCTATAATCAAGAGAACTACAAAGACAACATTCATACAATATTGTACACCAATAATCAAGAGAACTACAAAGAAAACATTCATACAATATTGTACACCTATAATCAAGAGAACTACAAAGACAACATTCATACAATATTGTACACCTATAATCAAGAGAATTACAAAGACAACATTCATACAATATTGTATACCTATAATCAAGAGAACTACAAAGACAACATTCATACAATATTGTACACCTATAATCAAGAGAACTACAAAGACAACATTCATACAATATTGTACACCTATGATCAAGAGAACTACAAAGACAACATTCATACAATATTGTACACCTATAATCAAGAGAACTACAAAGACAACATTCATACAATATTATACACCTATAATCAAGAGAACTACAAAGACAACATTCATACAATATTGTACACCTATAATCAAGAGAACTACAAAGACAACATTCATACAATATTGTACACCTATAATCAAGAGAACTACACAGACAACATTCATACAATATTGTACACCTATTACCAAGTGAACTACAAAAAGAACATTCATACAATATTGTACACCTATAATCAAGAGAACTACAAATACAACATTCAAACAATATTGTACACCTTTAATCAAGAGAACTACAAAGACAACATTCATACAATATTGTACACCTATAATCAAGAGAACTACAAAGACAACATTCATACAATAGTGTACACCTTTAATCAAGAGAACTACAAAGACAACATTCATACAATATTGTACACCTATAATCAAGAGAACTACAAAGACAACATTCATACAATATTGTACACCTATAATCAAGAGAACTACAAAGAAAACATTCATACAATATTGTACACCTATAATCAAGAGAACTACAAAGACAACATTCATACAATATTGTACACCTATTATCAAGTGAACTACAAAGACAACATTCATACAATATTGTACACCTATAATCAAGAAAACTACAAAGACAACATTCATACAATATTGTACACCTATAATCAAGAGAACTACAAAGACAACATTCATACAATAGTGTACACCTATAATCAAGAGAACTACAAAGACAACATTCATACAATATTATACACCTATAATCAAGAGAACTACAAAGACAACATTCATACAATATTGTACACCTATAATCAAGAGAACTACAAAGACAACATTCATACAATATTGTACACCTATAATCAAGAGAACTACACAGACAACATTCATACAATATTGTACACCTATTATCAAGTGAACTACAAAAACAACATTCATACAATATTGTACACCTATAATCAAGAGAACAACAAAGACAACATTCATACAATATTGTACACCTATAATCAACAGAACTACACAGACAACATTCATGCAATATTGTACACCTATAATCAAGAGAACTAGATAGACAACATTCATACAATATTATACACCTTTAATCAAGAGAACTACAAAGACAACATTCATACAATATTGTACACCTATAATCAACAGAACTACAGACAACATTCATACAATATTGTACACCTATAATCAAGAGAACTACAAAGACAAAATTCCTACAATATTGTACACCTTTAATCAAGAGAACTACAAAGACAACATTCATACAATATTGTACACCTATAATCAAGTAAACTACAAAGACAACATTCATGCAATATTGTACACCTATAATCAAGAGAACTACAAAGACAACATTCATACAATATTGTACACCTATAATCAAGAGAACTACAAAGACAACATTCATACAATATTGTTCACCTATAATCAAGAGAACTACAAAGACAACATTCATACAATATTATACACCTATAATCAAGAGAACTACAAAGACAACATTCATACAATATTGTACACCTATAATCAAGAGAACTACAAAGACAGCATTCATACAATATTATACACCTATAATCAAGAGAACTACAAAGACAGCATTCATACAATATTGTACACCTTTAATCAAGAGAACTACAAAAACAACATTCATACAATATTGTACACCTATAATCAAGTGAACTACAAAAACAACATTCATACAATATTGTACACCTATTATCAAGAGAACTACAAAGACAACATTCATACAATATTGTACACCTTTAATCAAGAGAACTACAAAGACAACATTCATACAATATTGTATACCTATAATCAAGAGAACTACAAAGACAACATTCATACAATATTGTACACCTATAATCAAGAGAACTACAAAGACAACATTCATACAATATTGTACACCTATAATCAAGAGAACTACAAAGACAACATTCATACAATATTGTACACCTATAATCAAGAGAATTACAAAGACAACATTCATACAATATTGTACACCTATAATCAAGAGAACTACAAAGACAACATTCATGCAATATTGTACACCTATAATCAAGAGAACTACAAAGACAACATTCATACAATATTGTACACCTTTAATCAAGAGAACTACAAATACAACATTCATACAATATTGCACACCTTTAATCAAGAGAACTACAAAGACAACATTCATACAATATTGTACACCTATAATCAAGAAAACTACAAAGACAACATTCATACACTATTGTACACCTATAATCAAGAGAACTACAAAGAAAACATTCATACAATATTTTACACCTATAATCAAGAGAACTACAAATACAACATTCAAACAATATTGTACACCTTTAATAAAGAGAACTACAAAGAAAACATTCATACAATATTGTACACCTATAATCAAGAGAACTACAAAGACAACATTCATACAATAGTGTACACCTTTAATCAAGAGAACTACAAAGACAACATTCATACAATATTGTACACCTATAATCAAGAGAACTACAAAGAAAACATTCATACAATATTGTACACCTATAATCAAGAGAACTACAAAGACAACATTGATACAATATTGTACACCTATAATCAAGAGAACTACAAAGACAGCATTCATACAATATTATACACCTATAATCAAGAGAACTACAAAGACAGCATTCATACAATATTGTACACCTATAATCAAGAGAACTACAAAGACAACATTCATACAATATTGTACACCTATAATCAAGTGAACTACAAAGACAACATTCATACAATATTGTACACCTATAATCAAGAGAACTACAAAGACAACATTCATACAATATTGTACACCTTTAATCAAGAGAACTACAAAGACAACATTCATACAATATTGTACACCTATTATCAAGTGAACTACAAAGACAACATTCATACAATATTGTACACCTATAATCAAGTGAACTACACAGACAACATTCATACAATATTGAACACCTTTAATCAAGAGAACTACAAAGACAACATTCATACAATATTGTACACCTATAATCAAGAGAACTACACAGACAACATTCATACAATATTGTACACCTATTAACAAGTGAACTACAAAGACAACATTCATACAATATTGTACACCTATAATCAAGAGAACTACAAAGACAACATTCATACAATATTGTACACCTATAATCAAGAGAACTACACAGACAACATTCATACAATATTGTACACCTATTAACAAGTGAACTACAAAGACAACATTCATACAATATTGTACACCTATAATCAAGAGAACAACAAAGACAACATTCATACAATATTGTACACCTATAATCAAGAGAACTACACAGACAACATTCATACAATATTGTACACCTATAATCAAGAGAACTACAAATACAACATTCAAACAATATTGTACACCTTTAATCAAGAGAACTACAAAGACAACATTCATACAATATTGTACACCTATAATCAAGAGAACTACAAAGACAACATTCATACAATAGTGTACACTTTTAATCAAGAGAACTACAAAGACAACATTCATACAATATTGTACACCTATAATCAAGAGAACTACAAAGACAACATTCATACAATATTGTACACCAATAATCAAGAGAACTACAAAGAAAACATTCATACAATATTGTACACCTATAATCAAGAGAACTACAAAGACAACATTCATACAATATTGTACACCTATAATCAAGAGAACTACAAAGACAACATTCATACAATATTGTATACCTATAATCAAGAGAACTACAAAGACAACATTCATACAATATTGTACACCTATAATCAAGAGAACTACAAAGACAACATTCATACAATATTGTACACCTATGATCAAGAGAACTACAAAGACAACATTCATACAATATTGTACACCTATAATCAAGAGAACTACAAAGACAACATTCATACAATATTATACACCTATAATCAAGAGAACTACAAAGACAACATTCATACAATATTGTACACCTATAATCAAGAGAACTACAAAGACAACATTCATACAATATTGTACACCTATAATCAAGAGAACTACACAGACAACATTCATACAATATTGTACACCTATTACCAAGTGAACTACAAAAAGAACATTCATACAATATTGTACACCTATAATCAAGAGAACTACAAAGACAACATTCATACAATATTATACACCTATAATCAAGAGAACTACAAAGACAACATTCATACAATATTGTACACCTATAATCAAGAGAACTACAGACAACATTCATACAATATTGTACACCTATAATCAAGAGAACTACAAAGACAACATTCATACAATATTGTACACCTATAATCAAGAGAACTACAAAGACAACATTCATACAATATTATACACCTATAATCAAGAGAACTACAAAGACAACATTCATACAATATTATACACCTATAATCAAGAGAACTACAAATACAACATTCATACAATATTGTACACCTATAATCAAGAGAACTACAAAGACAACATTCATACAATATTGTACACCTATAATCAAGAGAACAACAAAGACAACATTTATACAATATTGTACACCTATAATCAAGAGAACTACAAAGACAACATTCATACAATATTGTACACCTATAATCAAGAGAACAACAAAGACAACATTCATACAATATTGTACACCTATAATCAAGAGAACTACAAAGACAACATTCATACAATATTATACACCTATAATCAAGAGAACTACAAAGACAACATTCATACAATATTATACACCTATAATCAAGAGAACTACAAAGACAACATTCATACAATATTATACACCTATAATCAAGAGAACTACAAATACAACATTCATACAATATTGTACACCTATAACCAAGAGAACTACAAAGGCAACATTCATACAATATTGTACACCTATATTCAAGAGAACTACAAAGACAACATTCATACAATATTGTACACCTATAATCAAGAGAACTACAAAGACAACATTCATACAATATTGTACACCTATAATCAAGAGAACAACAAAGACAACATTCATACAATATTGTACACCTATAATCAAGAGAACTACACAGACAACATTCATACAATATTGTACACCTATTAACAAGTGAACTACAAAGACAACATTCATACAATATTGTACACCTATAATCAAGAGAACAACAAAGACAACATTCATACAATATTGTACACCTATAATCAAGAGAACTACACAGACAACATTCATACAATATTGTACACCTATAATCAAGAGAACTACAAATACAACATTCAAACAATATTGTACACCTTTAATCAAGAGAACTACAAAGACAACATTCATACAATATTGTACACCTATAATCAAGAGAACTACAAAGACAACATTCATACAATAGTGTACACTTTTAATCAAGAGAACTACAAAGACAACATTCATACAATATTGTACACCTATAATCAAGAGAACTACAAAGACAACATTCATACAATATTGTACACCAATAATCAAGAGAACTACAAAGAAAACATTCATACAATATTGTACACCTATAATCAAGAGAACTACAAAGACAACATTCATACAATATTGTACACCTATAATCAAGAGAACTACAAAGACAACATTCATACAATATTGTATACCTATAATCAAGAGAACTACAAAGACAACATTCATACAATATTGTACACCTATAATCAAGAGAACTACAAAGACAACATTCATACAATATTGTACACCTATGATCAAGAGAACTACAAAGACAACATTCATACAATATTGTACACCTATAATCAAGAGAACTACAAAGACAACATTCATACAATATTATACACCTATAATCAAGAGAACTACAAAGACAACATTCATACAATATTGTACACCTATAATCAAGAGAACTACAAAGACAACATTCATACAATATTGTACACCTATAATCAAGAGAACTACACAGACAACATTCATACAATATTGTACACCTATTACCAAGTGAACTACAAAAAGAACATTCATACAATATTGTACACCTATAATCAAGAGAACTACAAAGACAACATTCATACAATATTATACACCTATAATCAAGAGAACTACAAAGACAACATTCATACAATATTGTACACCTATAATCAAGAGAACTACAGACAACATTCATACAATATTGTACACCTATAATCAAGAGAACTACAAAGACAACATTCATACAATATTGTACACCTATAATCAAGAGAACTACAAAGACAACATTCATACAATATTATACACCTATAATCAAGAGAACTACAAAGACAACATTCATACAATATTATACACCTATAATCAAGAGAACTACAAATACAACATTCATACAATATTGTACACCTATAATCAAGAGAACTACAAAGACAACATTCATACAATATTGTACACCTATAATCAAGAGAACAACAAAGACAACATTTATACAATATTGTACACCTATAATCAAGAGAACTACAAAGACAACATTCATACAATATTGTACACCTATAATCAAGAGAACAACAAAGACAACATTCATACAATATTGTACACCTATAATCAAGAGAACTACAAAGACAACATTCATACAATATTATACACCTATAATCAAGAGAACTACAAAGACAACATTCATACAATATTATACACCTATAATCAAGAGAACTACAAAGACAACATTCATACAATATTATACACCTATAATCAAGAGAACTACAAATACAACATTCATACAATATTGTACACCTATAACCAAGAGAACTACAAAGGCAACATTCATACAATATTGTACACCTATATTCAAGAGAACTACAAAGACAACATTCATACAATATTGTACACCTATAATCAAGAGAACTACAAAGACAACATTCATACAATATTGTACACCTATAATCAAGAGAACAACAAAGACAACATTCATACAATATTGTACACCTATAATCAAGAGAACTACAAAGACAACATTCATACAATATTATACACCTATAATCAAGAGAACTACAAATACAACATTCATACAATATTGTACACCTATTATCAAGAGAACTACAAAGACAACATTCATACAATATTGTATACCTTTAATCAAGAGAACTACAAAGACAACATTCATACAATATTGTACACCTATAATCAAGAGAACTACAAAGACAACATTCATACAATATTGTACACCTATAATCAAGAGAACTACAAATACAACATTCATACAATATTGCACACCTTTAATCAAGAGAACTACAAAGACAACATTCATACAATATTGTACACCTATAATCAAGAGAATTACAAAGACAACATTCATACAATATTGTACACCTATAATCAAGAGAACTACACAGACAACATCCATACAATATTGTACACCTATAATCAAGTGAACTACAATGACAACATTCATACAATATTGTACACCTATAATCAAGAGAACTACAAAGACAACATTCATACAATATTGTACACCTATAATCAAGAGAACTACAAAGACAACATTCATACAATATTGTACACCTATAATCAAGAGAACTACAAAGACAACATTCATACAATATTGTACACCTATAATCAAGAGAACTACAAATACAACATTCATACAATATTGTACACCTATAATCAAGAGAACTACAAAGACAACATTCATACAATATTGTACACCTATAATCAAGAGAACTACAAAGACAACATTCATACAATATTGTACACCTATAATCAAGAGAACTACAAAGACAACATTCATACAATATTGTACACCTATAATCAAGAGAACTACAAAGACAACATTCATACAATATTGTACACCTATAATCAAGAGAACTAAAAAGACAACATTCATACAATAGTGTACACCTATAATCAAGAGAACTACAAATACAACATTCAAACAATATTGTACACCTTTAATCAAGAGAACTACAAAGACAACATTCATACAATATTGTACACCTATAATCAAGAGAACTACAAAGACAACATTCATACAATATTGTACACCTATAATCAAGAGAACTACAAAGACAACATTCATACAATATTATACACCTTTAATCAAGAGAACTACAAAGAAAACATTCATACAATATTTTACACCTATTATCAAGAGAACTACAAAGACAACATTCCTACAATATTGTACACCTTTAATCAAGAGAACTACAAAGACAACATTCATACAATATTGTAAACCTATAATCAAGTGAACTACAAAGACAACATTCATACAATATTGTACACCTATAATCAAGAGAACTACAAAGACAACATTCATACAATATTGTACACCTATAATCAAGAGAACTACAAAGACAACATTCATACAATATTATTCACCTATAATCAAGAGAACTACAAAGACAACATTCATACAATATTATACACCTATAATCAAGAGAACTACAAAGACAACATTCATACAATATTATACACCTATAATCAAGAGAACTACAAATACAACATTCATACAATATTGTACACCTATAATCAAGAGAACTACAAAGACAACATTCATACAATATTGTACACCTATGATCAAGAGAACTACAAAGACAACATTCATACAATATTGTACACCTATAATCAAGAGAACAACAAAGACAACATTCATACAATATTATACACCTATAATCAAGAGAACTACAAAGTCAACATTCATACAATATTATACACCTATTATCAAGAGAACTACAAAGACAGCATTCATACAATAGTATACACCTATAATGAAGAGAACTACAAATACAACATTCATGCAATATTGTACACCTATAATCAAGAGAACTACAAAGACAACATTCATACAATATTGTACACCTATAATCAAGAGAACTACAAAGACAACATTCATACAATATTGTACACCTATAATCAGGAGAACTACAAAGACAACATTCATACAATATTGTACACCTATAATCAAGAGAACTACACAGACAACATTCATACAATATTGTACACCTATTACCAAGTGAACTACAAAAAGAACATTCATACAATATTGTACACCTATAATCAAGAGAACTACAAAGACAACATTCATACAATATTATACACCTATAATCAAGAGAACTACAAAGACAACATTCATACAATATTGTACACCTATAATCAAGAGAACTACAGACAACATTCATACAATATTGTACACCTATAATCAAGAGAACTACAAAGACAACATTCATACAATATTGTACACCTATAATCAAGAGAACTACAAAGACAACATTCATACAATATTATACACCTATAATCAAGAGAACTACAAAGACAACATTCATACAATATTATACACCTATAATCAAGAGAACTACAAATACAACATTCATACAATATTGTACACCTATAATCAAGAGAACTACAAAGACAACATTCATACAATATTGTACACCTATAATCAAGAGAACAACAAAGACAACATTCATACAATATTGTACACCTATAATCAAGAGAACTACAAAGACAACATTCATACAATATTGTACACCTATAATCAAGAGAACAACAAAGACAACATTCATACAATATTGTACACCTATAATCAAGAGAACTACAAAGACAACATTCATACAATATTATACACCTATAATCAAGAGAACTACAAAGACAACATTCATACAATATTATACACCTATAATCAAGAGAACTACAAAGACAACATTCATACAATATTATACACCTATAATCAAGAGAACTACAAATACAACATTCATACAATATTGTACACCTATAACCAAGAGAACTACAAAGACAACATTCATACAATATTGTACACCTATATTCAAGAGAACTACAAAGACAACATTCATACAATATTGTACACCTATAATCAAGAGAACTACAAAGACAACATTCATACAATATTGTACACCTATAATCAAGAGAACAACAAAGACAACATTCATACAATATTGTACACCTATAATCAAGAGAACTACAAAGACAACATTCATACAATATTATACACCTATAATCAAGAGAACTACAAATACAACATTCATACAATATTGTACACCTATTATCAAGAGAACTACAAAGACAACATTCATACAATATTGTATACCTTTAATCAAGTGAACTACAAAGACAACATTCATACAATATTGTACACCTATAATCAAGAGAACTACAAAGACAACATTCATACAATATTGTACAACTATAATCAAGAGAACTACAAATACAACATTCATACAATATTGCACACCTTTAATCAAGAGAACTACAAAGACAACATTCATACAATATTGTACACCTATAATCAAGAGAATTACAAAGACAACATTCATACAATATTGTACACCTATAATCAAGAGAACTACACAGACAACATCCATACAATATTGTACACCTATAATCAAGTGAACTACAATGACAACATTCATACAATATTGTACACCTATAATCAAGAGAACTACAAAGACAACATTCATACAATATTGTACACCTATAATCAAGAGAACTACAAAGACAACATTCATACAATATTGTACACCTATAATCAAGAGAACTACAAATACAACATTCATACAATATTGTACACCTATAATCAAGAGAACTACAAAGACAACATTCATACAATATTGTACACCTATAATCAAGAGAACTACAAAGACAACATTCATACAATATTGTACACCTATAATCAAGAGAACTACAAAGACAACATTCATACAATATTGTACACCTATAATCAAGAGAACTACAAAGACAACATTCATACAATATTGTACACCTATAATCAAGAGAACTAAAAAGACAACATTCATACAATAGTGTACACCTATAATCAAGAGAACTACAAATACAACATTCAAACAATATTGTACACCTTTAATCAAGAGAACTACAAAGACAACATTCATACAATATTGTACACCTTTAATCAAGAGAACTACAAAGACAACATTCATACAATATTGTACACCTATAATCAAGAGAACTACAAAGACAACATTCATACAATATTGTACACCTATAATCAAGAGAACTACAAAGACAACATTCATACAATATTATACACCTTTCATCAAGAGAACTACAAAGAAAACATTCATACAATATTTTACACCTATTATCAAGAGAACTACAAAGACAACATTCCTACAATATTGTACACCTTTAATCAAGAGAACTACAAAGACAACATTCATACAATATTGTAAACCTATAATCAAGTGAACTACAAAGACAACATTCATACAATATTGTACACCTATAATCAAGAGAACTACAAAGACAACATTCATACAATATTGTACACCTATAATCAAGAGAACTACAAAGACAACATTCATACAATATTATTCACCTATAATCAAGAGAACTACAAAGACAACATTCATACAATATTATACACCTATAATCAAGAGAACTACAAAGACAACATTCATACAATATTATACACCTATAATCAAGAGAACTACAAATACAACATTCATACAATATTGTAAACCTATAATCAAGAGAACTACAAAGACAACATTCATACAATATTGTACACCTATGATCAAGAGAACTACAAAGACAACATTCATACAATATTGTACACCTATAATCAAGAGAACAACAAAGACAACATTCATACAATATTATACACCTATAATCAAGAGAACTACAAAGTCAACATTCATACAATATTATACACCTATAATCAAGAGAACTACAAAGACAGCATTCATACAATAGTATACACCTATAATGAAGAGAACTACAAATACAACATTCATACAATATTGTACACCTATAATCAAGAGAACTACAAAGACAACATTCATACAATATTGTACACCTATAATCAAGAGAACTACAAAGACAACATTCATACAATATTGTACACCTATAATCAGGAGAACTACAAAGACAACATTCATACAATATTGTACACCTATAATCAAGAGAATTACAAAGACAACATTCATACAATATTATACACCTATAATCAAGAGAACTACAAAGACAACATTCATACAATATTGTACACCTATTATCAAGTGAACTACAAAGACAACATTCATACAATATTGTACACCTATAATCAAGAGAACTACAAAGACAACATTCATACAATATTGTACACCTTTAATCAAGAGAACTACAAAGACAACATTCATACAATATTGTACACCTATAATCAAGAGAACTACAAATACAACATTCAAACAATATTGTACACCTTTAATCAAGAGAACTACAAAGAAAACATTCATACAATATTTTACACCTATTATCAAGAGAACTACAAAGACAACATTCCTACAATATTGTACACCTTTAATCAAGAGAACTACAGAGACAACATTCATACAATATTGTAAACCTATAATCAAGTGAACTACAAAGACAACATTCATACAATATTGTACACCTATAATCAAGAGAACTACAAAGACAACATTCATACAATATTGTACACCTATAATCAAGAGAACTACAAAGACAACATTCATACAATATTATTCACCTATAATCAAGAGAACTACAAAGACAACATTCATACAATATTATACACCTATAATCAAGAGAACTACAAAGACAACATTCATACAATATTATACACCTATAATCAAGAGAACTACAAATACAACATTCATACAATATTGTACACCTATAATCAAGAGAACTACAAAGACAACATTCATACAATATTGTACACCTATGATCAAGAGAACTACAAAGACAACATTCATACAATATTGTACACCTATAATCAAGAGAACTACAAAGTCAACATTCATACAATATTATACACCTATAATCAAGAGAACTACAAAGACAGCATTCATACAATAGTATACACCTATAATGAAGAGAACTACAAATACAACATTCATACAATATTGTACACCTATAATCAAGAGAACTACAAAGACAACATTCATACAATATTGTACACCTATAATCAAGAGAACTACAAAGACAACATTCATACAATATTGTACACCTATAATCAGGAGAACTACAAAGACAACATTCATACAATATTGTACACCTATAATCAAGAGAATTACAAAGACAACATTCATACAATATTATACACCTATAATCAAGAGAACTACAAAGACAACATTCATACAATATTGTACACCTATTATCAAGTGAACTACAAAGACAACATTCATACAATATTGTACACCTATAATCAAGAGAACTACAAAGACAACATTCATACAATATTGTACACCTATAATCAAGAGAACTACACAGACAACATTCTTACAATATTGTACACCTATAATCAAGAGAACTACAAAGACAACATTCATACAATATTATACACCTATAATCAAGAGAACTACAAAGACAACATGCATACAATATTGTACACCTATAATCAAGAGAACTACAAAGACAACATTCATACAATATTATACACCTATAATCAAAAGAACTACAAAGACAACATTCATACAATATTGTACACCTATAATCAAGAAAACTACAAAGACAACATTCATACAATATTATACACCTATAATCAAGAGAACTACAAAGACAACATTCATACAATATTGTACACCTATAATCAAGAGAACTACAAAGACAACATTCATGCAATATTGTACACCTATAATCAAGAGAACTACACAGACAACATTCATACAATATTATACACCTATAATCAAGAGAACTACAAATACAACATTCATACAATATTGTACACATATAATCAAGAGAACTACAAAGACAACATTCATACAATATTTTACACCTATAATCAAGAGAACTACAAAGACAACATTCATACAATATTGTACACCTATAATCAAGAGAACAACAAAGACAACATTCATACAATATTGAACACCAATAATGAAGTGAACTACAAATACAACAGTCATACAATATTGTACACCTATAATCAAGAGAACTACAAATACAACATTCATACAATATTGTACACCTATAATCAAGAGAACTACAAAGACAACATTCATACAATATTGTACACCTATAATCAAGAGAACTACACAGACAACATTCTTACAATATTGTACACCTATAATCAAGAGAACTACAAAGACAACATTCATACAATATTATACACCTATAATCAAGAGAACTACAAAGACAACATGCATACAATATTATACACCTATTATCAAGAGAACTACAAAGACAACATTCATACAATATTATACACCTTTAATCAAGAGAACTACAAAGACAACATTCATACAATATTGTACACCTATAATCAAGAGAACTACAAAGACAACATTCATACAATATTATACACCTATAATCAAGAGAACTACAAAGACAACATTCATACAATATTGTACACCTGTAATCAAGAGAACTACAAAGACAACATTCATGCAATATTGTACACCTATTATCAAGAGAACTACACAGACAACATTCATACAATATTATACACCTTTAATCAAGAGAACTACAAAGACAACATTCATACAATATTGTACACCTATAATCAAGAGAACTACAGACAACATTCATACAATATTGTACACCTATAATCAAGAGAACTACAAAGACAACATTCTTACAATATTGTACACCTATGATCAAGAGAACTACAAAGACAACATTCATACAATATTTTACACCTATAATCAAGAGAACTACAAAGACAACATTCATACAATATTGTACACCTATAATCAAGAGAACAACAAAGACAACATTCATACAATATTGAACACCAATAATGAAGTGAACTACAAATACAACAGTCATACAATATTGTACACCTATAATCAAGAGAACTACAAAGACAACATTCATACAATATTGTACACCTATAATCAAGAGAACTACAAAGACAACATTCATACAATATTGTACACCTATAATCAAGAGAACTACACAGACAACATTCTTACAATATTGTACACCTATAATCAAGAGAATTACAAAGACAACATTCATACAATATTATACACCTATAATCAAGAGAACTACAAAGACAACATGCATACAATATTGTACACCTATAATCAAGAGAACTACAAAGACAACATTCATACAATATTATACACCTATAATCAAAAGAACTACAAAGACAACATTCATACAATATTGTACACCTATAATCAAGAGAACTACAAAGACAACATTCATACAATATTATACACCTATAATCAAGAGAACTACAAAGACAACATTCATACAATATTGTACACCTATAATCAAGAGAACTACAAAGACAACATTCATGCAATATTGTACACCTATAATCAAGAGAACTACACAGACAACATTCATACAATATTATACACCTTTAATCAAGAGAACTACAAAGACAACATTCATACAATATTGTACACCTATAATCAAGAGAACTACAGACAACATTCATACAATATTGTACACCTATAATCAAGAGAACTACAAAGACAACATTCATACAATATTGTACACCTATGATCAAGAGAACTACAAAGACAACATTCATACAATATTGTACACCTATAATCAAGAGAACAACAAAGACAACTTTCATACAATATTGTACACCTATAATCAAGAGAACTACAAATACAACATTCATACAATATTGTACACCTATAATCAAGAGAACAACAAAGACAACATTCATACAATATTGTACACCTATAATCAAGAGAACTACAAAGACAACATTCATACAATATTATACACCTATAATCAAGAGAACTACAAAGACAACATTCATACAATATTATACACCTATATTCAAGAGAACTACAAATACAACATTCATACAATAGTGTACACCTATAATCAAGAGAACTACAAAGGTAACATTCATACAATATTGTACACCTATAATCAAGAGAACTACAAAGACAACATTCATACAATATTGTACACCTATAATCAAGAGAACAACAAAGAAAACATTCATACAATATTGAACACCTATAATGAAGTGAACTACAAATACAACAGTCATACAATATTGTACACCTATAATCAAGAGAACTACAAAGACAACATTCATACAATATTGTACACCTATAATCAAGAGAACTACAAAGACAACATTCATACAATATTGTACACCTATAATCAAGAGAACTACACAGACAACATTCTTACAATATTGTACACCTATAATCAAGAGAACTACAAAGAAAACATTCATACAATATTATATACCTATAATCAAGAGAACTACAAAGACAACATGCATACAATATTGTACACCTATAATCAAGAGAACTACAAAGACAACATTCATACAATATTATACACCTATAATCAAGAGAACTACAAAGACAACATTCATACAATATTGTACACCTATAATCAAGAGAACTACAAAGACAACATTCATACAATATTATACACCTATAATCAAGGGAACTACAAAGACAACATTCATACAATATTGTACACCTATAATCAAGAGAACTACAAAGACAACATTCATACAATATTATACACCTATAATCAAGAGAACTACAAAGACAACATTCATACAATATTATACACCTTTAATCAAGAGAACTACAAAGACAACATTCATACAATATTGTACACCTATAATCAAGAGAACTACAAAGACAACATTCATACAATATTGTACACCTATAATCAAGAGAACTACAAAGACAACATTCATACAATATTGTACACCTATAATCAAGAGAACTCCAAAGACAACATTCATACAATATTATACACTTATTATCAAGAGAACTACAAAGACAGCATTCATACAATATTATACACCTATAATCAAGAGAACTACAAATACAACATTCATACAATATTGTACACATATAATCAAGAGAACTACAAAGACAACATTCATACAATATTTTACACCTATAATCAAGAGAACTACAAAGACAACATTCATACAATATTGTACACCTATAATCAAGAGAACAACAAAGACAACATTCATACAATATTGAACACCAATAATGAAGTGAACTACAAATACAACAGTCATACATTATTGTACACCTATAATCAAGAGAACTACAAATACAACATTCATACAATATTGTACACCTATAATCAAGAGAACTACACAGACAACATTCATACAATATTATACACCTTTAATCAAGAGAACTACAAAGACAACATTCATACAATATTGTACACCTATAATCAAGAGAACTACAGACAACATTCATACAATATTGTACACCTATAATCAAGAGAACTACAAAGACAACATTCATACAATATTGTACACCTATGATCAAGAGAACTACAAAGGCAACATTCATACAATATTTTACACCTATAATCAAGAGAACTACAAAGACAACATTCATACAATATTGTACACCTATAATCAAGAGAACAACAAAGACAACATTCATACAATATTGAACACCAATAATGAAGTGAACTACAAATACAACAGTCATACAATATTGTACACCTATAATCAAGAGAACTACAAAGACAACATTCATACAATATTGTACACCTATAATCAAGAGAACTACAAAGACAACATTCATACAATATTGTACACCTATAATCAAGAGAACTACACAGACAACATTCTTACAATATTGTACACCTATAATCAAGAGAACTACAAAGACAACATTCATACAATATTATACACCTATAATCAAGAGAACTACAAAGACAACATGCATACAATATTGTACACCTATAATCAAGAGAACTACAAAGACAACATTCATACAATATTATACACCTATAATCAAGAGAACTACAAAGACAACATTCATACAATATTGTACACCTATAATCAAGAGAACTACAAAGACAACATTCATGCAATATTGTACACCTATAATCAAGAGAACTACACAGACAACATTCATACAATATTATACACCTATAATCAAGAGAACTACAAATACAACATTCATACAATATTGTACACATATAATCAAGAGAACTACAAAGACAACATTCATACAATATTTTACACCTATAATCAAGAGAACTACAAAGACAACATTCATACAATATTGTACACCTATAATCAAGAGAACAACAAAGACAACATTCATACAATATTGAACACCAATAATGAAGTGAACTACAAATACAACAGTCATACAATATTGTACACCTATAATCAAGAGAACTACAAATACAACATTCATACAATATTGTACACCTATAATCAAGAGAACTACAAAGACAACATTCATACAATATTGTACACCTATAATCAAGAGAACTACACAGACAACATTCTTACAATATTGTACACCTATAATCAAGAGAACTACAAAGACAACATTCATACAATATTATACACCTATAATCAAGAGAACTACAAAGACAACATGCATACAATATTATACACCTATTATCAAGAGAACTACAAAGACAACATTCATACAATATTATACACCTTTAATCAAGAGAACTACAAAGACAACATTCATACAATATTGTACACCTATAATCAAGAGAACTACAAAGACAACATTCATACAATATTATACACCTATAATCAAGAGAACTACAAAGACAACATTCATACAATATTGTACACCTATAATCAAGAGAACTACAAAGACAACATTCATGCAATATTGTACACCTATAATCAAGAGAACTACACAGACAACATTCATACAATATTATACACCTTTAATCAAGAGAACTACAAAGACAACATTCATACAATATTGTACACCTATAATCAAGAGAACTACAGACAACATTCATACAATATTGTACACCTATAATCAAGAGAACTACAAAGACAACATTCATACAATATTGTACACCTATGATCAAGAGAACTACAAAGACAACATTCATACAATATTTTACACCTATAATCAAGAGAACAACAAAGACAACATTCATACAATATTGAACACCAATAATGAAGTGAACTACAAATACAACAGTCATACAATATTGTACACCTATAATCAAGAGAACTACAAAGACAACATTCATACAATATTGTACACCTATAATCAAGAGAACTACAAAGACAACATTCATACAATATTGTACACCTATAATCAAGAGAACTACACAGACAACATTCTTACAATATTGTACACCTATAATCAAGAGAACTACAAAGACAACATTCATACAATATTATACACCTATAATCAAGAGAACTACAAAGACAACATGCATACAATATTGTACACCTATAATCAAGAGAACTACAAAGACAACATTCATACAATATTATACACCTATAATCAAAAGAACTACAAAGACAACATTCATACAATATTGTACACCTATAATCAAGAGAACTACAAAGACAACATTCATACAATATTATACACCTATAATCAAGAGAACTACAAAGACAACATTCATACAATATTGTACACCTATAATCAAGAGAACTACAAAGACAACATTCATGCAATATTGTACACCTATAATCAAGAGAACTACACAGACAACATTCATACAATATTATACACCTTTAATCAAGAGAACTACAAAGACAACATTCATACAATATTGTACACCTATAATCAAGAGAACTACAGACAACATTCATACAATATTGTACACCTATAATCAAGAGAACTACAAAGACAACATTCATACAATATTGTACACCTATGATCAAGAGAACTACAAAGACAACATTCATACAATATTGTACACCTATAATCAAGAGAACAACAAAGACAACTTTCATACAATATTGTACACCTATAATCAAGAGAACTACAAATACAACATTCATACAATATTGTACACCTATAATCAAGAGAACAACAAAGACAACATTCATACAATATTGTACACCTATAATCAAGAGAACTACAAAGACAACATTCATACAATATTATACACCTATAATCAAGAGAACTACAAAGACAACATTCATACAATATTATACACCTATATTCAAGAGAACTACAAATACAACATTCATACAATAGTGTACACCTATAATCAAGAGAACTACAAAGGTAACATTCATACAATATTGTACACCTATAATCAAGAGAACTACAAAGACAACATTCATACAATATTGTACACCTATAATCAAGAGAACAACAAAGAAAACATTCATACAATATTGAACACCTATAATGAAGTGAACTACAAATACAACAGTCATACAATATTGTACACCTATAATCAAGAGAACTACAAAGACAACATTCATACAATATTGTACACCTATAATCAAGAGAACTACAAAGACAACATTCATACAATATTGTACACCTATAATCAAGAGAACTACACAGACAACATTCTTACAATATTGTACACCTATAATCAAGAGAACTACAAAGAAAACATTCATACAATATTATATACCTATAATCAAGAGAACTACAAAGACAACATGCATACAATATTGTACACCTATTATCAAGAGAACTACAAAGACAACATTCATACAATATTATACACCTATAATCAAGAGAACTACAAAGACAACATTCATACAATATTGTACACCTATAATCAAGAGAACTACAAAGACAACATTCATACAATATTATACACCTATAATCAAGGGAACTACAAAGACAACATTCATACAATATTGTACACCTATAATCAAGAGAACTACAAAGACAACATTCATACAATATTATACACCTATAATCAAGAGAACTACAAAGACAACATTCATACAATATTATACACCTTTAATCAAGAGAACTACAAAGACAACATTCATACAATATTGTACACCTATAATCAAGAGAACTACAAAGACAACATTCATACAATATTGTACACCTATAATCAAGAGAACTACAAAGACAACATTCATACAATATTGTACACCTATAATCAAGAGAACTCCAAAGACAACATTCATACAATATTATACACTTATTATCAAGAGAACTACAAAGACAGCATTCATACAATATTATACACCTATAATCAAGAGAACTACAAATACAACATTCATACAATATTGTACACATATAATCAAGAGAACTACAAAGACAACATTCATACAATATTTTACACCTATAATCAAGAGAACTACGAAGACAACATTCATACAATATTGTACACCTATAATCAAGAGAACAACAAAGACAACATTCATACAATATTGAACACCAATAATGAAGTGAACTACAAATACAACAGTCATACAATATTGTACACCTATAATCAAGAGAACTACAAATACAACATTCATACAATATTGTACACCTATAATCAAGAGAACTACAAAGACAACATTCATACAATATTGTACACCTATAATCACGAGAAAAACACACATACAACATTCTTACAATATTGTACACCTATAATCAAGAGAACTACAAAGACAACATTCATACAATATTATACACCTATAATCAAGAGAACTACAAAGACAACATGCATACAATATTATACACCTATAATCAAGAGAACTACAAAGACAACATTCATACAATATTATACACCTTTAATCAAGAGAACTACAAAGACAACATTCATACAATATTGTACACCTATAATCAAGAGAACTACAAAGACAACATTCATACAATATTATACACCTATAATCAAGAGAACTACAAAGACAACATTCATACAATATTGTACACCTATAATCAAGAGAACTACAAAGACAACATTCATACAATATTGTACACCTATGATCAAGAGAACTACAAAGACAACATTCATACAATATTGTACACCTATAATCAAGAGAACAACAAAGACAACTTTCATACAATATTGTACACCTATAATCAAGAGAACTACAAATACAACATTCATACAATATTGTACACCTATAATCAAGAGAACAACAAAGACAACATTCATACAATATTGTACACCTATAATCAAGAGAACTACAAAGACAACATTCATACAATATTATATACCTATAATCAAGAGAACTACAAAGACAACATTCATACAATATTATACACCTATATTCAAGAGAACTACAAATACAACATTCATACAATAGTGTACACCTATAATCAAGAGAACTACAAAGACAACATTCATACAATATTGTACACCTATAATCAAGTGAACTACAAAGACAACATTCATACAATATTGTACACCTATAATCAAGAGAACAACAAAGACAACATTCATACAATATTGAACACCTATAATGAAGTGAACTACAAATACAACAGTCATACAATATTGTACACCTATAATCAAGAGAACTACAAAGACAACATTCATACAATATTGTACACCTATAATCAAGAGAACTACAAAGACAACATTCATACAATATTGTACACCTATAATCAAGAGAACTACACAGACAACATTCTTACAATATTGTACACCTATAATCAAGAGAACTACAAAGAAAACATTCATACAATATTATATACCTATAATCAAGAGAACTACAAAGACAACATGCATACAATATTGTACACCTATAATCAAGAGAACTACAAAGACAACATTCATACAATATTATACACCTATAATCAAGAGAACTACAAAGACAACATTCATACAATATTGTACACCTATAATCAAGAGAACTACAAAGACAACATTCATACAATATTATACACCTATAATCAAGAGAACTACAAAGACAACATTCATACAATATTGTACACCTATAATCAAGAGAACTACAAAGACAACATTCATACAATATTATACACCTATAATCAAGAGAACTACAAAGACAACATTCATACAATATTATACACCTTTAATCAAGAGAACTACAAAGACAACATTCATACAATATTGTACACCTATAATCAAGAGAACTACACAGACAGCATTCATACAATATTATACACATTTAATCAAGAGAACTACAAAGACAACATTCATACAATATTATACACCTATAATCAAGAGAACTACAAAGACAACATTCATACAATATTATACACCTTTAATCAAGAGAACTACAAAGACAACATTCATACAATATTGTACACCTATAATCAAGAGAACTACAAAGTCAACATTCATACAATATTGTACACCTATAATCAAGAGAACTACAAAGACAGCATTCATACAATATTGTACACCTATAATCAAGAGAACTACACAGACAACATTCATACACTATTATACACATTTAATCAAGAGAACTACAAAGACAACATTCATACAATATTATACACCTATAATCAAGAGAACTACAAAGACAACATTCATACAATATTATACACCTTTAATCAAGAGAACTACAAAGACAACATTCATACAATATTGTACACCTTTAATCAAGAGAACTACAAAGACAACATTGATACAATATTGTACACCTATAATCAAGAGAACTACAAAGACAACATTCATACAATATTGTACACCTATAATCAAGAGAACTACAAAGACAACATTCATACAATATTGTATACCTATAATCAAGAGAACTACAAAGACAACATTCATACAATATTGTACACCTATAATCAAGAGAACTACAAAGACAACATTCAAACAATATTGTACACCTATAATCAAGAGAACTACAAATACAACATTCATACAATATTGTACACCTATAATCAAGAGAACTACAAAGACAACATTCATACAATATTGTACACCTATAATCAAGAGAACTACAAAGACAACATTCATACAATATTGTACACCTATAATCAAGAGAACTACAAAGACAACATTCATACAATATTGTACACCTATAATCAAGAGAACAACAAAGACAACATTCATACAATATTGTACACCTATAATCAAGAGAACTACAAAGACAACATTCATACAATATTATACACCTATAATCAAGAGAACTACAAAGACAACATTCATACAATATTATACACCAATAATCAAGAGAACTACAAATACAACATTCATACAATATTGTACACCTATAATCAAGAGAACTACAAAGACAACATTCATACAATATTGTACACCTATAATCAAGAGAACTACAAAGACAACATTCATACAATATTATACACCTATAATGAAGAGAACTACAAATACAACATTCATACAATATTGTACACCTATAATCAAGAGAACTACAAAGACAACATTCGTACAATATTGTACACCTATAATCAAGAGAACTACAAAGACAACATTCATACAATATTGTACACCTATAATCAAGAGAACAACAAATACAACATTCATACAATATTGTACACCTATAATCAAGAGAACTACAAAGACAACATTCATACAATATTGTACACCTATAATCAAGAGAACTACAAAGACAACATTCATACAATATTGTACACCTATAATCAAGAGAACAACAAAGACAACATTCATACAATATTGTACACCTATAATCAAGAGAACTACAAAGACAACATTCATACAATATTGTACACCTATAATCAAGAGAAATACAAATACAACATTCATACAATATTATACACCTATAATCAAGAGAACTACAAAGACAACATTCATACAATATTATACACCTTTAATCAAGAGAACTACAAAGACAACATTCATACAACATTGTACACCTATAATCAAGAGAACTACAAAGACAACATTCATACAATATTGTACACCTATAATCAAGTGAACTACAAAGACAACATTCAAACAATAGTGTACACCTATAATCAAGAGAACTACAAAGACAACATTCATACAATATTGTACACTTATAATCAAGAGAACTACACAGACAACATTCATACAATATTGTACACCTATAATCAAGTGAACTACACAGACAACATTCATACAATATTGTACACCTATAATCAAGTGAACTACACAGACAACATTCATACAATATTGTACACCTAAAATCAAGAGAACTACAAAGACAACATTCATACAATATTGTACACCTATAATCAAGAGAACTACAAAGACAACATTCATACAATATTGTACACCTATAATCAAGAGAACTACACAGACAACATTCATACAATATTGTACACCTATAATCAAGTGATCTACACAGACAACATTCATACAATATTGTACACCTATAATCAAGTGAACTACACAGACAACATTCATACAATATTGTACACCTATAATCAAGAGAACTACAAAGACAACATTCATACAATATTGTACACCTATAATCAAGAGAACTACAAAGACAACATTCATACAATATTGTACACCTATAATCAAGTGAACTACAAAGACAACATTCATACAATATTGTACAACTATAATCAAGAGAACTACAGCCAACATTCATACAATATTGTACACCTATAATCAAGAGAACTACACAGACAACATTCATACAATATTGTACACCTATAATCAAGAGAACTACAAAGACAACATTCATACAATATTGTACACCTATAATCAAGAGAACTACAAAGACAACATTCATACAATATTGTACACCTATAATCAAGAGAACTACAAAGACAACATTCATACAATATTGTACACCTATAATCAAGAGAACTACAGACAACATTCATACAATATTGTACACCTATAATCAAGAGAACTACAGACAACATTCATACAATATTGTACACCTATAATCAAGAGAACTACAGACAACATTCATACAATATTGTACACCTATAATCAAGAGAACTACAGACAACATTCATACAATATTGTACACCTATAATCAAGAGAACTATAGACAACATTCATACAATATTGTACACCTATAATCAAGAGAACTACAGACAAAATTTATACAATATTGTACACCTAATAAAACAAATCTGTGCAGGTATTTTTTTTTTGGGGGGTTGGGTTATATCTGTATAATTGTTTGACATCAATAATATGAGGAGGGAGGAATGGGACCATATTAACAGGTCTAAGACCATGCCACATTTGTGTGCCTATCTAAATCCAGGCCCTGGATTATCAACGCATATGTCGTGTTTTATTTGTGTTCAATGGGTTGAAGTGAGAGGTGATTGTTCAGTTTTGTTGATATTGGTGGAATTGTTGATCATCACTGTTTAGAGGTGATCATTCAGTTTTGTTGATATTGGTGGAATTGTTGATCATCAGTGTTTAGAGGTGATTGTTCAGTTTTGTTGATATTGGTGGAATTGTTGATCATCACTGTTTAGAGGTGACTGTTCAGTTTTGTTGATATTGGTGGAATTGTTGATCATCAGTGTTTAGAGGTGATTGTTCAGTTTTGTTGATATTGGTGGAATTGTTGATCATCAGTGTTTAGAGGTGATTGTTCAGTTTTGTTGATATTGGTGGAATTGTTGATCATCAGTGTTTAGAGGTGATTGTTCAGTTTTGTTGATATTGGTGGAATTGTTGATCATCAGTGTTTAGAGGTGATTGTTCAGTTTTGTTGATATTGGTGGAATTGTTGATCATCAGTGTTTAGAGGTGATTGTTCAGTTTTGTTGATATTGGTGGAATTGTTGATCATCAGTGTTTAGAGGTGATTGTTCAGTTTTGTTGATATTGGTGGAATTGTTGATCATCAGTGTTTAGAGGTGATTGTTCAGTTTTGTTGATATTGGTGGAATTGTTGATCATCAGTGTTTAGAGGTGATTGTTCAGTTTTGTTGATATTGGTGGAATTGTTGATCATCAGTGTTTAGAGGTGATTGTTCAGTTTTGTTGATATTGGTGGAATTGTTGATCATCAGTGTTTAGAGGTGATTGTTCAGTTTTGTTGATATTGGTGGAATTGTTGATCATCAGTGTTTAGAGGTGATTGTTCAGTTTTGTTGATATTGGTGGAATTGTTGATCATCAGTGTTTAGAGGTGATTGTTCAGTTTTGTTGATATTGGTGGAATTGTTGATCATCAGTGTTTAGAGGTGATTGTTCAGTTTTGTTGATATTGGTGGAATTGTTGATCATCAGTGTTTAGAGGTGATTGTTCAGTTTTGTTGATATTGGTGGAATTGTTGATCATCAGTGTTTAGAGGTGATTGTTCAGTTTTGTTGATATTGGTGGAATTGTTGATCATCACTGTTTAAACGTTCTTTTCAAAATGTCTTTTAAGCCATTGCCTATCATATGCCAAAAAAAACCAAGAAAAGTCTAAAGATACCGAAGGAGTAATCAGAAGCCGCAAATCGATGGACAGACTATACAATGGTCAAAAGAAAAAGGACAAACCATGATCTATAAAACACTACACAGAAAACTAAAGATTTAGCAACATGAATTCCCCAAAAAAGTACCTGGGGTGAACTGAGGAGCTCTGGTATGGTAAGCATCACTTAATGGCATATTTTAAATTAGGATCTGCCAGGACTTGAACACAATATACCTTCTATTTGCAGATTCATTGGTACAAAGATGAATCTTCTTATTGCAATAATGATTCAAGCCAAATATTACTGCATTTTTAACTTTGGCTTCTTAAGAAAAAAACAAAGTGTTTCCAATTGCAGTCCATTTTAGATATTCAGATTTGTACAATATTGTTTATGTAGTGTGGTCCTGATATACAAAGTTTTACATAGGATGCAAAGAGGTAAATTGTAGAAATAATGTTAACTTCTTAAGAACCAAGTATGTAAATGTAGACGCATTATCCCAGAACCGTGACAATTACAATCGTCGATAATAAAGGGCATCCAAGTATCAACTAGTTTACTGCACTGGATATTTTTTATTTTTTCTACATGGTATATAACAATTTTCTCCCAAATACCAACTTCCTAGAGACCAGAAACAACTATATTAATAGAAGTTAGACACGTTTTTGTACAGGGGCTGCAAAATGTCTATATCGTCAATAAAAACAGCTTTATGTTCATATAAATAAATATAATATTTACCACTTTAATGGGCAATGCACGTCGTTTTAAAAAGCACTGACCCTGATTTTTTTTCATTAAAAAAATTACGACCATTACCACTAGACAACATTTTTGTTTTGCAAATTTTCCCTCGTCTCCAAAACTGTAAATTCTACGAGTCCAAAATATTGTTGTTATACGTCAGAGCCTGGTGGATGAAGACAAATGTCCCGGAAAACATCTACATCCAGGGGCGTAGCCAGAAAAAAAAGAACCTGTAAACAGGGGATCTGGGGAACCCCCCGAAGCTGGAGATGTTTTCTTGCAGAGGATGGCCAAAATCATGTCTGGTAACTGCTCCTTCGTGTTTTCGATGCACAATAACTGGTGAATGAAAACGATTAAAAATATTACAGCCAGCTTTGATTTGTTTTTTTTATATACATTGATATAACGATCCAATTGAGTTGAGATTGCATGGAACACGAAAAGACTATAAAACGCGAGGAATAAACAGGAAATGTAAATCAAACAACCTAGACAAGATTCGGATCAATAACACAAATAATGAAACAAACAAGGGATTGAAACAAATATGGGTAGAACGGCCCCCAACAACAAACGAGGTATATCCAGGCCATTGCATGTTAATAAGTGCTTAGTACGGAAATATCAGCTGGATTCTCCTGTTTCCATCTGCTGCAAAGGTGTGTATAGCCTGGTCAAAGTTCAGGGGAATCTCTGGATGGACAATGCATTAAGGACAAACCATTAAATCTATCCTCAACCATCGTAGATCGCAGATAGGTTTTGATTCTTTTGAGAGCGCTAAAAGACCTTTCTGTGGTAGCTGAGGTTACAGGCATAGTCAAAAGAACCGTTACAGCTCTGTAGATGTTAGGATATCACTCGGGTTTAGCATGCTTGAGTGTGTCAATAAGTGTGCTCGGCTTCTCAGTAACATTTTGCCATTTACATTTCCATCTTACCATTTCTGCTCTATTGGCTGCAAAATTGTTATCGGGCAGGTCGCCTGCAAATGGCATAAAAACCTGAAGTTCTCTTTCGGTTGTAAGGGAGGCAAGTTTTGAAGGGATGAGGTATTGAGCCAGAAACCGGTCTTTGGGAACTATAAGTCTTGTCTCAAGTTCATTGGCAATGTGATCGATTAACGGATAGTATACTGATCGTCGCCAGTATTCTTCTGGTGTATCAGCAGGCACATTGTCTCTGTGCTGTTGCCTACCAGCTGTCCTCGGTTTGCTCGGTAATACATTCTGCTTTTCGGCAAGTTGTGTTATGTCCTGGTACAACTCTTGCCAGACCATTGTCATCCTGTCTAATTTTTCGAAGGCTTGAAATAACAGTTTCAGCCTCAGATGCAGCCTTTACCAAGTCAATTGAAGGTCTTTGTAAAAGGTTGGATAATGCCAAACTGTATTGAAGCACACATTCAGTAACAACAAGAACAACCATGAAGCCGAAATCCTGAAGGACAAGTTTTAATTGCTTAGCATTTCGATCACCACCAGTCCCTAGGTCATCTAGAGTATCAATTATTATTGCACGAGCAGATTTGAATATGTGAAGTGCGTCTGCCCTACTTGACCATCGTGTCTCGCACAAACCTTTTATTTTTCTTCGTCCATCTAATTGCTCTTCATCTGCCTGTACATGTTGTAAAATGGTTTTAAACCTACCTGTTCTTTTCGAAGAATAATGAAAGACATATGAAACATCTTTTACAGTATCAATTGTATTGCGGACAATTGGGAGCGGACAAGATTTGACAACAGCCAAATTCAGGCAATGTGCATAGCAGTGGACATAATAGGCTTCAGGAATTTCGGCTTGAATACGTGTGCGAACGCCAGAAAATTTACCGGCCATATTTGCAGCCCAATCATAACCTTGGCCTCTCATTGCTTGTGTTACAATTCCGTATTCTCTTAATTTTGTTGCCAGTTCTTCACCAGTTGTTGAGCTTGCCTCTGCAAACCCAAGAAATGACTCCTTGACGCACATCTCCTCACCGCTATCTACACCCACGTAACGAACACACCAATAAATTTGCTCTGTGGTAGAAACATCAGTGGTCTCATCTGCAATTACACTGAAGCAATTAGCTGAATTACACTCTGTAACAATAACTTGTAACTGTCTACCACAAACATCAATCAGTTCATTTTGTATGGTGGGTGATAGATACCTTGCATTTGGATGACTATTTTGCAAATGAGTAGCCAAAATTTGATCAGTTTCAGCCCTGTAGTTAATAAGAGCTATGAAATTGCTTTTCTCTTCGGTGTGACCGCGTAAGGGAATATTTTGTTTTCCCACATAGATAAATGGTTTTAAGGATACTGTGACGAATTGACCTGTTTCTTGTGATTTTATCCTGAAAAGCACTGCTTAACATTGACATTACATCGTCCTTTTGACCCTCTGCGATAGACATAAAGTTTTCATTTTTATTTGGCTGAATTGATTTAGATCTAGAAGTACTGGCTGCGTCATCATTTGTCTCTGCTTTGGAGCCGCTGAGTGTACCGATACCTTTGCTTTCTTGTGGCAAACATGTACAAGAACCATGTGAAAGCTCCACACTTGGGTCTTCTATCGACTCTTTTTGCCGTTTAGAAAAAAAAACTATGACAATTTACTTTGTCCGGGACCCCTACTTTGTTCCCCCGATGATTATAAATCGTAGTTTACTAATTAATCAAGTTCTATGAATTTTCAGGAAAGTGATGTGTATAAAGACTGTATGATCTTCAAGTAGCACGTGCGTTACTGAGATTTGAATTAATTTAGATGTAAATATAAAGTTCAAGGATTAGTATTTAATACAATGCAAATGAACGCTGGACTAATATGCAATCATTATAAATTAAGTAATTGTCGGAATTGACCAGATATACTTCCGGGGAAAATTAGCGGGGTGGATATAAACAAAAACACGACCAAATGAGGAAGTTCAGTCTGGATTTGGACAAAATAACCACAAAACAATTTTTTTTGTAAGAAAGTATTTGTAAGCACTTGCTTACACTGCTTTAATGCAGCTACGCCACTGATTGTCATCATCCAGGAAAATAGCACTTAGCTGAAAATATATTTAGTAAAACGACGGAAACAATTATGAAAAATATATTTATAATCAACTTGACTTTTGGTTACATGTATATGCTTATTCAAGTCTAAAGTAGTATTACATTGTTACACAAGATGCAAAATAACACATAAGAGGTTCAAAGGTGTACTTTTTAAACCCATAAATTATTTAGTGACAATTTAAATAACTTCACATTCACCTATATAGTTAAATATAAAAAAATAAATTACGGGACCTAATTTAAGTGATAAAATATAAAAAAAATTGCAGTAATCATTAAATATTACGACACATCTTTGATGCCAATAACTGTTTATGTATTTAGAGCTTAGAACAAAAGTAGTCCCTTTTAAAGAAAAAAAGTTCCTTTCACCTTGTAGTATTGTGAAAACTACAGAATGAAATGGAATAATTGAAATTGATAATTGAAGTTAAATATATAGGGATTATTTTGAACCCAAATTTGATGGATTTAGATCGTACCATAATTTATGCTGTCAGAATTGAATTTTTGTTATATTAAAAGTTGCCAATATTCGATGTTTTATACTACATGTGTAATTGCAGTTGAAATTTTTCATAATATCATACGTAAATAGCCTAGAACGAAGGAAATACGTCGCTGTTTTATTTTCTTCCATCCAGTCAAGACTCCACTGTTTACCCGCGCAATATTCATACATTCATACGACCTACACAGTGAACTCATTCGGTAAAGCGTTTGCACATGTGCGAAATTGTTTGTTGAAGAAAAAGCATATGGCACAAACACAAACATTGACGGATTCTACACGAAAACGACACAAAAAGGAGGATTCAGCAAGCTTTGTGTAAAAATTAAAAAAAGATGTTATACCGACCTACTCCATTTTTCAACACGTAAGCATAATTTAGTATCTTTTTTCGGCCGAATCGTATTTTGACAGTAGAATTGCATCGTAGTTTTTTATATATTCTTTTTTTTTCAGGAGAAAACACTTGAGGTGATATCTCTTTTAAATTAGAGACTAAAATAATGAACATCATGTCTGTTTTTTTCAAAAAAAAAATATAATCAAGAAAAACTCAAGTGTTGTTAATAATATGCAATACAATTTGTTTACAATTTTCCCTTTATCGGGCCCCTTTGTAGAGTTTGGGTTTGTTTTTATTGATTTTATCACGTATTTCCGATTTTAAGTGTCATTCTTACTAAATACCATCATATAATATTAACTGATTACCCCGGGATCCAATTTCATAGAAATATTTCTTAAATTATATTAATTCTAACGAATTTACCATAGGTACCCGATTTGTGGACCACCCCCCTCTTTTTTTTTTCTTTTTTTTTTAATTCATCACTTTTGTGGGACGTTTTCATTATAAACAGTGTTGAACAACTTCAAACATTACCCAAAACTCAATCCGAGATCGATATAAGCCCATTTCTAAAAACACAAAAACCCTCCTCTAGTCTATGGAATTTACATGCAACATGCTTCCTGATTATTTATAGCAGTTATCAGTATTCGGCAAACTTCGGAAATGAAGCCGACTTATAATTAGGTGTGTTAATGGCGATTCCACCGACAGACATTCGAATTCTTTTCACTAATTACGACATTATAACATATTTTTTAAACCGCATTGCATTATAAACAAGAGCACCGCCCATGGGTGGTAAACAAGACAGTTCAGCACCAAGACATTTCGGAACCCGTTGAAAAAGACAGTTCGGCACCAAGACATTTCGGCACCGTAGAAGAAGACAGTTCGGCACCATGAAAGTTCGGTATCAGGACAAATCGGCACCGCATTTTCTTTCAAACAAACGTGATTACCTTTTTTAAAATAAAATCAACGAAAGTAAAAAAAACCAAACATCAATGATCGTTTAAATGCAATCAAAACATTATTTATTTAAATATTCTTTAAAAGAAGCGATTATCAACTCTCTTAATTAAGATCAAAAGCAGTGATCAAATGTTTACAGCTTGTGTTTTGCATTGGTGATTGTTTGATCTTTAAACATATAATGAAAAGGAAATTATTGTGTATGGATTTTTATTGTTTTTAGGATCTATACCACATCCTAAAGCGTGTGCAAGCCATATTGAGAAAATTTTGAGTAAAAGCTCAGAAACATGATAAAATGGATGGGGAAGAAAAACTTCTTTCAATTTCAAAATGTCAGACGACAGTTGCATACAGTGCAATGTATTGTCCGCCCTCGGCAGGAAGCACTCCAGTGTGATGGTTGTCAAATGTGGCAGCACAGAATAAATTCAATACATGCCAACCCTACCGATTTACGCGGTGATCTACCGATTTTTTAAGTCTTCTACCGCCTACCGATTTTAGATGTTTTCCTACCGATTAAAAACAAAAATGTAAAAAAAATTATCGTGAATTGTTCATATGTTGGTTTTTCTTGTAGATTTCTACGACGTATAAATGAGTACAAATCCAAATTATTTAGACCCTTTCCGTAATCGTTTCCCTCTTAATTTGTACCGGGAACTTCCATTGGTCAATTCTTTATCATTAAACCAAACAGAAATGGTATTTAAAATAAAGTTTTGAAGCACTACATTTTGAACTTATGATTCCTAAACATCAACAGATCAATGTATGAATGAATATGTCCGAAACGCCAGAAAAAAAAGAAGGCTAGTTTACGTTATGACAACGTATTTAAGACAGCATGGACTGATGAGTTTCAATTCATTTAACATTCCGAAAGGGAAATAAATTTGCATTTTGTGAATTCTGTAGGGGCCAGGACTGATTTTTCAATCAATCACGGAGGTCATAGACATAGTGATGTGACAAAGCATGTCGGTACCGCAAAACAAAAGGGGAACGCCAAGGACGTTCAGTCATCCAGATCCCTAGCAATATTTTTAACTTGTCAACAGATTGGGGTCAACACTTTCTACAAGTGTATTGAGTTTCAAGTTATTGAGAAATTTTAATTATACTAAAAAAATATCCCAAATGTCTATGTACTATGTCGAAACAAAGGCAGGTAACTCTGGATATACAAATCACAGGGTCACCTGCTTTGTTAACTTGTAATGGGTTCCCCATTTGATAGTGAACAGGTATATTGAGTTTCATTTCAATGCCTATCATAATTATTGAGAAATTGTATTTTTAGTTCATTCTAAGTCAAAAAGGGAGAATAACTAAAAAAAAATGCTAGACGGAGTTGTCTTCTCTTGTCAACAGATTGGGATCAACACTTTCTACACGTGTATTGAGTTTCAAGTTAATAGCTTTGATAGTTTTTGAGAAATTTTAATTATACTAAAAAAATATCCCTAATTTCTATGTACTATGTCGAAACAAGGGCAGATAACTCTGGATATACAAATCACATGGTTATCTGCCTTATTGTAATTGGTTCCTCTTTTGATAGTAAACAAGTATTCCAAGTTTGAAATGGATACCTTTGATAGTTTTTGAGAAATGGACTCTGACAAAAAACTTAACCTAAAACTTAACCGATGCTGACGCTGACGCCGGAGTGACGACAATAGCTCGACTTTTTTTCTTCGAAAAGTCGAGCTAAAAAGTAATTACATGAGAGGTAAAAATGTCCTATAATTGGCCTAAACTACATTAAAGATACCACAACAAATATGATCAAAACTGTATAATACCCGCTGGCAACTCTACAGTAAATATACTATAGAAAAAGGTTAATACCAACCTAGGGTTGTGCTTTCTTATATTCTGGACCAATGTCTGGTAGTGGTTAAGTATGGTGATTGTTGGATTTTATCACAGGGGCTCGCAGTTATATTTTCACATCACCAGGTATGTATTAAAAAGAAGTAGCCAGGGAGGACACTTTTTGGGGGGCCAAAAGTGAAAGTAGAGTTTCGGCACCTTTTTTCGCTTCAAAAACGGTTTAGTCTTTGTTCTTCCCATAAAATTAATGCAAATAGATGTTTTTTTGCTGATTGACTGGTTTACAGTGGAATAACACTTGTTTTTAAATTCCAAGCGGTTTGGACAAATTCTTATCATACTCAATTCCGGTTTATACGGACTAAATATCAAGGTGAGTTTCCATTGGTCGAAGGATTTAAACTGGCATTTTTGCAGGAAATTATTTACTCATCTTGTCAAAAGATATTCTTAAAATGCTGTCTTCCTATATTTCCAGATTGATTGAGACAAGGAAAAAATATATTTTAATGCAAGAGATTTAAGTTTCTTTGTTCCTACTTTTTAAAATTATATTTCGATTTTTTTTATTTCTATCAATATTATTAAGTCCGTAGAAACCGGAATTGAGTATGATAAGAAGTTGTCCAAACCGCTTGGAATTTAAAAACAAGTGTTATTCCACTGTAAACCAGTCAATCAGCAAAACACATCGATATTTGCATTAATTTTATGGGAAGAACAAAGACTAAACCGTTTTTGAAGCGAAAAAAAGTGCCGAAACTCTACTTTCACTTTTGCCCCCCCCCCCAAAAAAGTGTCCTCCCTTCTTCTTTTTAATACATACCTGGTGATGTGAAAATATAACTGCGAGCCCCTGTAGATTTGATGGCAAGTTGTTGCCGCCGATGACCAGGACAACACAAGCAGCAAAGTTGGTAATTGTACTGCAAATTTCCCCCCATAGTTGTTGTATGTGAGCACCACTGGCACTGTGGGGGGAAACCTTGTAACCAGGAGGCAAGTATTTATGGAAGCACAGACATAGTATAGTGAGTATGTGTATTAACAAAATATTTTGTCAAATAATGAAAAAAAGCGTAAAGAGACAGAGTTTTAAAAGACATGGGAAATGTATATTGACCAATAAAACAAATTCAGCAATTAAAGAAGCTTGAAAATTCATCTGTTATATTTACAATATGATTTCTAACCCAATCGCTGCTCCAAAAAATCGGAAGTGGGAAGAACTGCATACAATAATATATCCAATAGTAAGCATTGTTATTTTAGAAACAACATGTCTTGGGATGTTTCATGTGCGATGACAACCATTTCCGTTCCACTGCTGACTTCAAAGAACAATCCCAGACCTAAAGTTTCCTGGTCCAAGCTTATATGTACTCATATATACAGTTTGAATTAGTATGGCTTCGTACTTCCTTTCAAGACATTTTTATCAAAACAATGAAACCATCTAAATATGCATTTAATTAGTAATCACCTTAATTATCACAAAATAATATGCACATAGACTATTAATCATCGTGCTAAACACAAGTTCAAGACAATATAATTTGACATGAAAAAAAAAAAAAATAATAAGACATGTTAGTTTTTGTATATTATTGGACACAGTGATAAAAAGGTTGATATTCTTATTTTTGTTAAATTGTATTAAATTTCCATCCTTACTTTACAAAGTGATTTTTATGCTTAAAATATTTCATTTTTATTTAAAGTCAGACAATTAGTTCAGCCATGATAATTTTCTTAAGATTTTGATCAGAATTTCAATTAAATAAAGAGCTACAGTTTTACTTCAAACATATGATGACCTTCCCATAGATAAGATGTACATTTTGTAAATTTAAAAAAAGAAGAAAAAAAAACAAACAAAAAAACAGAATAAACAATATTCCTGAAATTAAATTGAAATTATTTGAAAATTCTATAACAATTTACTTAAAACACAACAAGTATGAATTTAACACCATAAAAAATCTACAGATAAATATTTTTAATAAAAAGTAAGTTATCGGTTTTGTAAATTGACCAAAACAGATAAATCAAAATTTTTTCCTAAAATCAAAATAAAACTTTGAATATATTATTATAATTTTCTAATAAAATACAACAAGTAATTCTGCAGATGAATATCTTTAATACAAATATGATATACATGATGTAAATTGACCAAAAAAAAAAAGGATAAATTTACAATTTTCCCGAAATTAAAATGAAACTATTTAAATATTTATTATAATTTTCTAATAAAATACAAGTATGATTTTAACACACTTAAATTCTGCAGATGAATATATTTGAAATGAACTATTACTTGTTTATTACAATTTATTTGCACAATGAACTTATCAATTTAATAATTGTAAGTAATGAAAAATTCCGGTTCGGGAAGAACAGAGTTATCTTCCTTTGTGGTTCGGGTTACACATTTTACCGACCTTGAAATCAGAAAACTGCACCTTTCAACTTTTTGAATATATTTCGACATCTTATTATAATCTATGTGTTTCAAGTATATAACAAGATATGATTATAATCTAACGATTATGAAGTCTCCCTAACCGGCCACTGACAACCGGTTTAAAAAATAAATTAAAAACTACCTTGAATTTTTGTGGTATTGTGTCAGCCAATTTGAAAATGGAGACCGGTAGAAATTTTTCAATGTCAGGAATCAATTCAGGACATTGGAATCGAACAATGTTGAATTTTTGCAGTATTGTGGCAGCCATTTTGAAAATGGCGACCGGTAGAAATTTTTCAATGTCGGGAATCAATTCAGGACATCATTATCTACACACATATCAAATTTTGATGATATTGGACAATGTTGAATTTTTGCGGTATTGTGGCGGCCATTTTGAAAATGGCGACCGGTAGAAATTTTTCGATGTCAGGAATCAATTCGGGACATCATAATCTACCCACATATCAAATGGCGTTGAAATCGGACAATGTTGAATTTGTGCGGTATTGTGACGGCCATTTTGAAAATGGCGACCGGTAGAAATTTTTCAATGTCGGGACATCATTGTCTACCTACACATCAAATTTTGATGATATCGGCCGAAGTTGAATTTTGCGGTATTGTGGTGGTCATTTTGAAAATGGTGACCAGTAGAAATTTTTCAATGTCGGGAATCAATTCGGGACATCACTATCTACACACATATCAAATTTTGATGATATCGGACAATGTTGAATGTTTGCGATATTGTGGCGTCCATTTTGAAAATGGCGTCCGGTAGAAATTTTTCAATGTCGGGAATCAATTCGGGACATCATTATCTACCCACATATCAAATTTTGATGATATCGGACAATGTTGAATTTTTACCGCCCATTTTTTATACCGTATTTTGGCAGCCATTTTGAAAATGGCAGACATCTCGAAATTTTTAAAACGCAGAATTGCTCCTCTAATGGTGACCTATCACTATGTCAAATTTTATATCTCTATCATTATACATTTAGAAGTTCTCAACATTAATGTACGAAATTTCAATTTCCCATAGGATTCTATAGTAACCCCCACCCCCTTTGAACCCCTCAAAATATGACTTTGACCCCCTTTACCACAAAGCTGAAAACTTTAGGACCAACTAGAAACATATATCTATAACTCCACCAAGTTTCATGAAATTTTGTCCAGTAGTTCCTGAGATCTGCCGTGGACAAGTTCATGGTCCGCGGAAAGAAAGGAGAAGAAGAAGAATAAGAATAACAAGATATGATTATAATCTAACGATTATGAAGTCTCCCAAACCGGCCACTGACAACCGGTTTAAAAAATAAAATAAAAGCTACCTTGAATTTTTGTGGTATTGTGTCAGCCAATTTGAAAATGGAGACCGGTAGAAATTTTTCAATGTCAGGAATAAATTCAGGACGTTGAAATCGAACAATGTTGAATTTGTGCGGTATTGTGGCGGCCATTTTGAAAATGGCGACCGGTAGAAATTTTTCGATGTCAGGAATCAATTCGGGACATCATAATCTACCCACATATCAAATGGCGTTGAAATCGGACAATGTTGAATTTGTGCGGTATTGTGACGGCCATTTTGAAAATGGCGACCGGTAGAAATTTTTCAATGTCGGGACATCATTGTCTACCTACACATCAAATTTTGATGATATCGGCCGAAGTTGAATTTTGCGGTATTGTGGTGGTCATTTTGAAAATGGTGACCAGTAGAAATTTTTCAATGTCGGGAATCAATTCGGGACATCACTATCTACACACATATCAAATTTTGATGATATCGGACAATGTTGAATGTTTGCGATATTGTGGCGTCCATTTTGAAAATGGCGTCCGGTAGAAATTTTTCAATGTCGGGAATCAATTCGGGACATCATTATCTACCCACATATCAAATTTTGATGATATCGGACAATGTTGAATTTTTACCGCCCATTTTTTATACCGTATTTTGGCAGCCATTTTGAAAATGGCAGACATCTCGAAATTTTTAAAACGCAGAATTGCTCCTCTAATGGTGACCTATCACTATGTCAAATTTTATATCTCTATCATTATACATTTAGAAGTTCTCAACATTAATGTACGAAATTTCAATTTCCCATAGGATTCTATAGTAACCCCCACCCCCTTTGAACCCCTCAAAATATGACTTTGACCCCCTTTACCACAAAGCTGAAAACTTTAGGACCAACTAGAAACATATATCTATAACTCCACCAAGTTTCATGAAATTTTGTCCAGTAGTTCCTGAGATCTGCCGTGGACAAGTTCATGGTCCGCGGAAAGAAAGGAGAAGAAGAAGAATAAGAATAACAAGATATGATTATAATCTAACGATTATGAAGTCTCCCAAACCGGCCACTGACAACCGGTTTAAAAAATAAAATAAAAGCTACCTTGAATTTTTGTGGTATTGTGTCAGCCAATTTGAAAATGGAGACCGGTAGAAATTTTTCAATGTCAGGAATAAATTCAGGACGTTGAAATCGAACAATGTTGAATTTGTGCGGTATTGTGGCGGCCATTTTGAAAATGGCGACCGGTAGAAATTTTTCGATGTCAGGAATCATTTCGGGACATCATAATCTACCCACATATGAAATGTCGTTGAAATCGGACAATGTTGAATTTGTGCTGTACTGTGGTGGCCATTTTGAAAATGGCGACCGGTAGAAATTTTTCAATGTCGGGAATCAATTCACATATCTACACACATATCAAATTTTGATGATATCGGACAATGTTGAATTTTTGAGGTATTGTGGCGGCCATTTTGAAAATGGCGACCAGTACAAATTTTTCAATGTCGGGAAACAATTCGGGACATCATTATCTACCCACATATCAAATTTTGATGATATCGGACAATGTTGAATTTTTACCGCCCATTTTTTATACCGTATTTTGGAAGCCATTTTGAAAATGGCAGACATCTCGAAATTTTTAAAATGCAGAATTGCTCCTCTAATGGTGACCTATCACTATGTCAAATTTTATGTCTCTATCATTATACATTTAGAAGTTATCAACATTAATGTACGAAATTTCAATTTTCCCATAGGATTCTATAGTAACCCCGACCCCCTTTGAACCCCTCAAAATATGACTTTGACCCCCTTTACCACAAAGCTGAAAACTTTAGGATCAACTAGAAACATATATCTATAACTCCACCAAGTTTCATGAAATTCTGTCCTGTAGTTCCTGAGATCTGCCGTGGACAAGTTCATGGTCCGTGGAAAGAAAGGAGAAAAAGAAGAATAAGAATAATAATAATAAAAACAAGATATGATTATAATCTAACGATTATGAAGTCTCCTAAACTGGCCACTGACACTATCTACCCACATATCAAATTTTGATGATATCGGACAATGTTGAATTTTTGAGGTATTGTGGCGGCCATTTTGAAAATGGCGACCAGTACAAATTTTTCAATGTCGGGAAACAATTCGGGACATCATTATCTACCCACATATCAAATTTTGATGATATCGGACAATGTTGAATTTTTACCGCCCATTTTTTATACCGTATTTTAGAAGCCATTTTGAAAATGGCAGACATCTCGAAATTTTTAAAATGCAGAATTGCTCCTCTAATGGTGACCTATCACTATGTCAAATTTTATGTCTCTATCATTATACATTTAGAAGTTATCAACATTAATGTACGAAATTTCAATTTTCCCATAGGATTCTATAGTAACCCCGACCCCCTTTGAACCCCTCAAAATATGACTTTGACCCCCTTTACCACAAAGCTGAAAACTTTAGGATCAACTAGAAACATATATCTATAACTCCACCAAGTTTCATGAAATTCTGTCCTGTAGTTCCTGAGATCTGCCGTGGACAAGTTCATGGTCCGTGGAAAGAAAGGAGAAAAAGAAGAATAAGAATAATAATAATAAAAACAAGATATGATTATAATCTAACGATTATGAAGTCTCCTAAACTGGCCACTGACACTATCTACCCACATATCAAATTTTGATGATATCGGACAATGTTGAATTTTTACCCTCCATTTTTATGCCGTGTTTTGGCAGCCATTTTGAAAATGGCAGACATCTTGATAATTTTGAAAACGCAGAATTGCTCCTCTAATGGTGACCTATTACTATGTCAAAATTTATGTCTCTATCATTATCCAGTTAGAAGTTATCAACATTAATGTACGAAATTTCAAGTTTCCCATAGGATTCTATAGTAACCCCCACCCCCTTTGAACCTCCAAAAATATGGCTTTGACTGCCCTTTACCACAAATCTGAAAACTTTAGGATCAACTAGAAACATATATCTATAACTCCACCAAGTGTCATGAAATTCTGTCCTGTAGTTTCTGAGATCTGCCGTGGACAAGTTCATGGTGCACGGAAAGAAAGAACAAGAAGAAGAATAATAATAATAATAAGAAGAAACGGAGCAAAAACAATAAGTCTCCAAACGTTGTTTGGGAGACTTAATAATAATAATAATAATAATAAGAAACGGAGCAAAAACAATAAGTCTCCAAACGTTGTTTGGGAGACTTAATAAAAATAATAATAAGAAACGGAGCAAAAACAATAAGTCTCCCAAACTTTGTTTGGGAGACTTAAAAATACACAATAAATGAAAAAGTTTTTCAAAAACATCGTAAAATTAAAGAAGATATCAACAATAAAAGATTTCCGGTTCGGGACATTTCCGTCAATTTCCGGTTCGGGTTACACTTTTTACCGACCACTCTGGCTTCTTGTTCAGAACATTTTATTAATATAAACCATAGAATATTGGCAACTTTTAATATAAACAAAAAAATTCAATTCTGACAGCCTGTATGCTTTTAAGAAATAAATAAAAAAACGTATAGTTTGTAGAGGACCATCCAATGAACATTCATGTACAGTTTGGCTTTAATAATATTTGTAGTTTCTGAGAAGAAGGCATTTGAACATTTTCCCATAGGGTCCAATGTTAATCTATGTATTGCGGTGGCGGCCATCTTGGATTTCCGATCGGCATATAAAACATAAAATTTGTAGAGGACCTTCCAATGATCATTCCTGGGCAGATTGGTTTCAATTGTCCTTGTGGTTTCAGAGAAGAAGCATTTTGAAACATTTTTCCCATAGGGTCCAATGTTAAACTAAGTCCTGCCGTAGCCGCCATTTTGAATTTCATATCGGAACAAAAAACCTTAAGATTGTAGAGGACCATCCAATGAACATTCATGTACAGTTTGGCTTTAATCATATTTGTAGTTTCTGAGAAGAAGGCATTTGAACCTTTTCCCATAGGGTCCAATGTTAATCTATGTCCTGCGGTGGCGGCCATCTTGGATTTCCGATCGGCATAAAAAACAGTAACTTGGTAAAGGACATTCCAGTGATCATTCATTTACAGTTTGGGTTCAGTCAGTTCATTAGTTTCAGAAAAGAAGATCTTTGAAATTTCAGCCAATCACAGCATATTATTGGCCCTGGCAGCCATGTTGAACAAAAAACAGTAACTTTGTAGAGGACCATCCAAGGAACATTCCTGCTAAGTTTGGTTCCAATTGGCCCAGTGGTTTCGGAGAAGAAGCTTGAAATGTGAAAAGTTTACAGAAGACAGACAACAGACGACGGACGCCAAGTGATGGTCCAGGTGAACTAATAACATTGATTCTTTGAACGATCGCAAAATAATTGGTTGTTGAAAAAACATTTTGTCTATTTTTGTTGCACTCCTGACATTTTATAAATTTATAATAAAGAAAAAAAAGAAGAAAATATCACATTTTAAAATGCCAACATTGAACAGTGACGTTACTGTTAACTCATACAATAATTTTTACCTGTTTTCAATGAAATATTTGTACAGAAATGACAGTATTTGGAAATTTGTAACAATTTTTTGCCATACCACTTCTTTAATATCCAGTTTTAGCAGCAATATTTTTAATTATGTACATTTGAAAATTTGTATTATACCACTCTAATATATTAGATAAAACATAAATAAATAATTAGAATATTTCTATAGGCTAGAAAAGGCAATTTGTTATAAATTATCATTATTTTATCAATGGTACTGTTTTATCAGGATATGTTGCACTCCTGACATTATATTGCCATCAAGAAAAGGAAGAGTTATTAACTTAAAAACAATTCACAGGGGAAAAAATCAGTTGGCGTTCTTTCAAGCATTAGTTTTACCAAGTTTTAATGATAATTGTTTCTTAAAGTAATATTTTTCTAGTTATTTGTAACAGCCTTACTTCTCGAAAATTCCAATTTATTTTTGAAATATACTATACAAAAACATTTAAAACTTGTATTAATCTAAATTAATATTGAAAATAGATGTTTAATGTACAATTACAAGTATTTTTTGGATACTTAGAAAATTAATTATATCAAATTTCAATGATTTTTAAATATTTATGTCAGGAGTGCAACATTTACATGGTTAACCATAAATTATCTATAAGAAAATAGATAAATGCATTTATCATAAACTTTATCAAGTTAATTAATCTCCAATAGCTAATGAATATAGAAAACATATTCCCTTGTCAGAGAATGTCTCTAGTATTAATACCTAATAGATATTAAAGCATGAGACCATTTAAAATGAACAAAAATGCTTTATTACATAAAATTAAAAGCACATAAAATGCTATTGGCACTTTTAATTTTTTCAAACATTATTCTAAACTTGACAGAACCTCATTTTATTTAAATCATCCATATAAAAAGCTATAATTTAGACTGTGTAGAAGATCACTTAAAACTAGTAGCACTCCTGACATGAATCAAATTCTTCTGTGAGAGATATTTTATGTATCTCAAACAGGTAAATGGGTTTTATCTGTTCTCTTGGTCAGTCTCTGTTGAAATAGAAAGACAAATATGATTTTAGTTACATTTAAAAGAAAATATGTCTAAGAAAATATCAAATGTTGCACTCCTGACATTTGAGGGTGCTGCCTTTAATGTGACATTCTTGGCCTTACTATTGATTTTAGTGTATCCTTTAACTATGGTTTTGAAGCAGCAATGATGTATTAAGATTTATTTATACCTCATATCTCTGAAAACTAAAAGACAACATTTCTACAATGTAATTTAGGAAAACTTGCATAAATGTTTGTTGCACTCCTGAGTCCTGACTAGGTATATCTTTTTTACAAAGCCATATTTTTATGCAATAATAAATGTGAAGCATGATCTATTGCTATCTTAAAGTATGTCAGCATATCAAAGTTTGTGATGAAATAGATTTTGATAACATATTGTTTGATTTAGCACTGTGGTAGGTTGTTGAAAATTAAGGATTTTTTAAAGTGTCACAAAAAAGGGTTGCACTCCTGACAATTTTGACATGTTTTTTGGACATATTTTATTTTTTGCAGTAACAAGCATCAAATCATTACAGATCTTTTGAACTACATGTTGTATTTAGATCCAATAAAATCATAAAAATGAGTAAATTAGACAGCTATAGCAGTAGGAGCCATTTTTTTTTAAAAACTGCCCATATGTCTAAGAGTACAAATATGGTAGTATACTTTGATTGGAAGACGGTAATTTATATTTACGTTTACGGAAAATATCGCACACAATTTATGCTGCCAATGGAAAAGTCAGTCACATTCACCGGCGCATGTGCTAATGAGATTATACCGAATGGATAACTCGCTTGTTTGTTAACAAAGCGAAAGAAGGAGGTTATGTTAGAATAGTAAATAAAAATATTTTGATGAAAGCTGAATGAATTTGATGGCATTAATGTTTATTATTTAACAATGAATTATATAATAGCATTAAGTCATTATTTTGAAATACACGGCTAATATTTGTTTTCTAGAAAAGTTTTAGTAATGCTAATTGTTTGTTGTAATAGTGCAGATGGATTCCATAGAATATCTGCATGTGAGTGGCACACAATTGAGTTGCTAAAACAGGCTGAACAAACTAGGCATGATACACACATCGAAAATGAAACTTTTTGACAGAAAAGATGATTTCAATTTTCTCAGTGTAAACTTTCCATTTATATATGTAGCACCATTCCAGCATCATCCGCATCTGGAGTATATTATTCTTAGAAGATCCAATATTCCAGAGCGCGTGGTTCCTATCATGATTTCCTTGATAGCGGGTTGCTGCTAACAAGGAAGCTACTAGGCAATGGTTCCAGTGTTTAAATTGAAGTCATCACTTCAAAAGTTTTACGGTCGCCGCCACGACTTGGTTAATCGTTACCGAATATCGTTGTAACAAATGACCACTTATATGTTCCGTTTGTCGTATTCACAATCTGGTTTCTCCTCATTCATGATTTATCACCGGTTTTGTTACAAAAGCAACACGACGGGTGCCTGTGGAGGGACAAGAACGGCTTATCCTTTAAGCTTCCGGGGCACCTGATGCCACCCCCAGATTTTAGTGGGGTTCTGTTGCTCAATCTTTAGTTTTCTGTGTAGTGTTTTGTAGATCATTTTCGTTTTTGTTGGTTCTGATTAACCCTTTGGTATCTTCAAACTTTTGATGATAACAATGTTACTCCTAAATGTCTAGAGAATGCAGAAATTACATGTAGCGATTATGTTCCAACAGCCTATGATAAAATCTGCTACATTGGAAAGGTTTTAGAAAACGACCTTAGTGACAAGACATACATATAGACTTTATTGTTCAGAGTTGTAAGGTGGTTATATTTCTATAAGCAGTATTGCTTTTGAATAAAGAATTTGAATAAATCATTCTCTTGACCAAATAAACATGACAGGGTACGGATATAGATCAAAGATATCCTTGGTAAAATCGAGCAACCAGTAGCTACTAGAAAAGGTAGCCGAATGCTCTGAGTTTCTGATGATGTGATGGAGTTTCACTAATCTGCAGGACAAAACCCTATGACCCTTCTTGATGATCTAGACTCTGTTTGCCCTGGCATCAAAATGTTCGAAATTGATATGTTTTAGTATTCTGTTTAGTTCTAAATTGTGTACTAAAAAGTATTGTGTTCGTGAAACTAGGACGTTTCTTGTGAATATTTACCGTTTAAAACTTTTCAAGACATGATATGTATTTCCGTCATTATTTTGTTAATGATCTAGCCAGTTGCACTGAAGTAAACAAGACAAAGATGGTATAATATACATATATATCTTTATGTACCTGTTAAAGTTAATCATTGTCAAAAAGTGGGGTATTTTCAGTTTCTGTTTCTATCTGATCTTTCAGTGAATCAAAATCAAACTGAGGCATTTCTAAGGGAGGTAATCCAAAGTCAGGGATACCTGATCCACTTTCTTCTCCAATATCAAACAAATCTTTGCCTTCAGATTTAGTTAATTTCATTTGTCCGTGTAAAAGTTTGTTTTCTGCTCTCAGTTCTGTCACCTGTCTTGATAGATATAACACTTGTTTTTCTAATTCCTGATTTTTCACCTCCATTTCTTCAATTATATCTTTATCGTCTCTAGGAATTTTGATAACTGTTGGAATATTATTTTGTTTTTCTGGTTTGTACCGTACAGTTAATTCCTGACTTCTAGGATCACTAAATTTTCTATTTCTGTTGACAAGGAATCCCAGGACAGAATCTGTATTTGACATAGCATGGAGTACAGCTTTATCATTGACTGGCTCGTCTGTCTGTGTACTCTGGTTATGTCTAACTAAGGGTGTGTTTGTCTTGTTGAACTGTACAGTCTCTTGTCTATCTAACTTATATTGTAGGTTATCTTGTTGTCTGAGGTGGAACTGATGTTGATGATAGATTGATTCCTGAGCTAATCCAGATGTAGTTATCTGTAAAGCTTCTAGTAGATAATCTGGAATGTTAAATACAAAACGTATGTCATATAACGATCTTGATATTCTTGGAATACCATTAATCACTTTAACCCTGCCACATTTTTGTACCTGTCCCAAACCAGGACCTGGATTTCCAACATTTGTTGTCTTTTTTATGTTCAATTAAGATGAGATGTTTATTTTGTTTATATTGGTGGAATTGATGACCATCACTAGTACTGTTTAAACTTTCTTTCCATACTTTATTCTGTAAGCAAATACATCTGATAGCAGTATAATAATACATCTGATAGCAGTATAATAATACATCTGATAGCAGTATAATAATACACATTTTACAGTATACAACATTGTACCTTTGTAATGCTTATTATAATGTAATATCACACTGCTTTATTACAGTAAAATGTTAACAACTGTTGTAAAAACTGTTAAGAAAAACTTTATTAAGTCCTCATAAAACCTACTCACAGATTAGCAAGTGATTTTTCAATTGTAATTTTCTTGAAAACTTCGATACTAAGCAACATGATTTGTGAATTTTTTGCTTCATATAATTACCTGCTGCTCTCCTGTGGCAAAACATGGCATCTTCATACTTCTTAGACTTCAACATCATATCAGCTTTTCTACTCTGTTGGTGGGCCTGAAAACAAAATAATATTAATTGATGTCATATAAATTGTACAATACATTATTATACTAAGTGTAAGTTTCTGTAGTGATATTTGGTACTGTAATATTTTGGCATATTACCTGGACAATTAGACACTCAGTATAATAATGATATTAATTTGGTCTTGTCCAGGTAATACATGTACATGTATGCCAAAATATTACCCAGGTCTGAGAGACATATTCTGTAATATTTTGGCATATTACCTGGACAAGACCACATTAATATCATTATTATACTGAGTGTCTAATTGTCCAGGTACAGTACAGCTCAAGACATAGTCTGATAAATGCCTCCAATACCTGGCATACCTGACATGAAGTCATAAAACTGGACCTCTGTGGTTATCTAATATACAACTCATAAATTAATCATTAACAAGATGAACTGTGAGCTCTTCGGCAAACAGGAAGTAGGAATCTGACGGGTCAAAAAACGCTTCCCATGATATGGGGTACCTTTATGAAGCTTGTGACCAAATATCAGATTCCTGTCATTAATAGTTGCTGAGAAAAATGCGACTAAAAATGGGCATATACAATGTACAAAATGTATGTTCAATGTGTATAAAAATCAACATAGTCAGAAACAGGAAGTAGGAATCTGATGGGTCCAAAAACGATATGGGGTATCTATATGAAGCTTTTGACCAAATATCAGATCTCTGCTATCAATAGTTGCTGAGAAAAATGTGACGGAAAAATGTGCATATACAGGTACAATGTATGTTCAATGTGTATAAAAACCAAATAAGTCGGCAAACAGGAAGTAGGAATCTGACGGGTCCAAAAACGCCCCCCACAACATGGCATACCTATATGAAACTTGTGACCAAATATCAGATTCCTGTCATCAATAGTTGCTTAGAAAAATGCGACGAAAAATGTGCATATACAAATGTATGTTAAATATGTAAAAAAATCAACAAAATCTGCAAACAGGAAGTAGGAATCTGATGGGTCCAAAAACACTTCCCACGATATGGGGTACCTATATGAAGCTTGTGACCAAATATCAGATTTCTGCTGGCATCAATAGTTGCTGAGAAAAATGCGACGAAAAATGAGCATATATGTTCAATGTGTATAAAAATTAACAAAGTCGGCAAACAGGAAGTAGGAATCTGATGGGTCCAAAAACGCTTCCCACGATATGGGGTACCTATATGAAGCTTGTGACCAAATATCAGATTTCTGCCATCAATAGTTGCTGAGAAAAATGTGCATATATGTTCAATGTGTATAAAAACCAACTAGGTCGGAAAACAGGAAGTAGGAATCTGACGGGTCCAAAAACGCTTCCCACATTATGGGGTACCTATATGAAGCTTGTGACCAAATATCAGATTTCTGCCATCAATAGTTGCTGAGAAAAATGTGACGAAAAATGTGCATATATGTTCAATGTGTATAAAAACCAACTAAGTCGGCAAACAGGAAGTAGGAATCTGACGGGTCCAAAAACGCTACACACAATATGGTATACCTATATGACGCTTGTGTGACCAAATATCAGATTTCTACCATCAATAGTTGCTGAGAAAAATGTGACGAAAATTGTGCATATATGTTCAATGTGTATAAAAACCAACTAAGTCGGCAAACAGGAAGTAGGAATCTGACGGGTCCAAAAACGCTACACACAATATGGTATACCTATATGACGCTTGTGTGACCAAATATCAGATTTCTACCATCAACAGTTACTGAGAAAAATGCGACGAAAAATATCTTGGAAGGACGAACGGACAGACGGACAGAGTTAAAACAGTATACCCCCCTCCCCCTTCAGGGAGCGGGGATATAATTAGGATATTTTCTGGTGAAGCCACAGGTAAAATTTACCTGTTCACCTGGGCAGGTAGAAAATACATGTACAGGAAATGATTATTAATTAGTGTTTGATAACACACTAGCATGTACAATGTAATACAATTGAGAAATTTAATTGAAATATTTTTTTTTTTTTTTAAAAAAAGATATCAGAATAAATAGGAAAATATTTGTAAAATTTAAATTATTTGCAGTAAAGAATAATTATTATTATTGTTTTTTGTCATGAAATTGTAAGAGACATTGAACTGAAAATTTAAAACAGTGCATAGCATGCATAAAGTTGTAATTTTGTAGATGTTCCTTTCATTTGCATCAATTTATGTACGGTCCATACATTTACCCAAGAATACCATAGAATACCACGGAATACCCATGAACACCCCCATATTACTCAAGAATACCCTCAGAGGACCTGTGAATATCCCTGAAAGACCGAGAAACAGATAGAATTGTTTATTTCCCCAAAACAACGAAAAACTACCAAAATCTTATTAAAATGATAACGATGAAAATTAATGGCACAATTTCCTGACATAATAGCTGTTACATGTTCAAAAAAGAAAATTGCGCACAAATAATTATTGCATGGCTTGGTATACAAAAACCGAATTCAAATAAAGTTTTCTTATCTTCTTTCTTATATGTCGTATATATATAATTATATGTACTTGTTTCAGACTATGACCAAGTGTATCACACTCCGCGATACATGTAGTTTTATTCATATGTTTGTATTTATTTATCTATATTTGCATTTACTATACAATGTATGTGAAATATGTAGTTGGTGCTATTAACATGTTATATATATAAATTGTACAATCCTATAAGCTGTATTTGCTTTCGGAATAAAGTATTATAATAGGGAAGCTCGCAGAAGTAATCAAGACCAATCTCGGTGATCAATATAATTAATTATTTCTCAAAATATTAAACAACAAAAGTATTGTTTTTACATTATATTATTAGACAAACATAGTGTGTAATTCAAAATTTTAGAGAAAACAAAAAAAAATTATAACAATTTCACGATCAAAGAAATGACGGAAAATACGACGACATAAAGATTGGCTTGTATTTTGATAAGCATAGATATTCAGACATCATTGAAAGTGAAACCATTTTACTCATAAAAACCTCCTTTCCTATAAAACCCTCAAAAATACAAATCGGGTATATTTCTTTATTTCGATCTATATTTTGTTGAATAAGCATGAAATATAACAAGGAGAAATTAAATGGAGTCATGCCTTTGTTATTCTTTTTTTTTTTTCATACAAAAATTATTAATAAAATTTAATCAGCCATAATCAGCATGTGGAATTCACCACATTTACATGTATAAAATCAATATTAACAGTCTCCAAAATTAAAAAAAAATACCTTAAAGTAAATACTATCCTTAACAAAACTTATAATAAAAAATATAAATGAAAATAGAACTAATGGTTAATAGTTAAGAAGTACAAATAATAATTCAATCAGCATTGCCTTCTGTGAAATATCTCTGTCAACAGAATAAAAAAAATCAAAAATCAAAAATCTTTCAAGATCTTTATATTATTTGTATTTTGTGGTATTCTTAGGCATTCAAAGGGTATTCTTGGGTATTCCGGGGTATTCTGGGGGTATTCTTGGGTAACTGTATGGATCCATTTATGTAGGCCATCTGCTGATTAGTTTAATTGAGATATACATGTAAATTTACATGCAACTTTTATTCTTGATTTTGACCTGAACTGCTTTTAAATCAGGAAAATTTTCAATATTTGTATTTGAATTATTTTCATTGTAATAAATATATTTAAATCTTCATTTCTTGATTTTTTTCTAAATTAAAAACATCAAAATTATATACTTTTATCTTTGTGCTGGTAAATGAAACTGAATTCAACTGCATTTTGCTAATAATTGTTCTTTTGCTTCATAATTGATACATTTATAACTACATAGTGCAGATTGAATACAGCTTTGTTCTCCAGTCTTAAAGGTGACCATTAAAACAAGACACATGATGAACTAGATGCTGTTGTGACAGTATTGGTAAAACTAAAAACACCAAAAACTATTTTCCCAATAATTATTTTTGCATTGTAAGTACACCTACAAAATCCTTGGAAAATATTAAAGGTTCACATGAAAGCTTCATGGGATTTAGAAAATTCATTATATGAAATTTGTTTCAAATGCTTTATTTTTTTTAAATGTAATTAATAACATATAAGCCCTAACTTTTTTTATTTTGTGCATAATTTTACAATCTTATTCTCAATGAAAACATTCATCTGAAAATATTCTTCATATAACTTATAAAATACAAAGGTAAGTCACCTGTGAGTGACGGTTTTACCTGTACAGGTAATTAGTCATTTTCTGTTGTATATTGAAACCACAAGTGATACTGTGGAGATGGGTACTGTTAATCAAATCACAAAGCAATAAATACCTGGCATTGGATGCCAGGTATGAGGTACATTGTATGCCAGGTATTTATCAGACTATGCCTTGAGCTGTACTGTAATATGCCAAAATATTACCCAGGTCTGAGAGACATATTACCCTCGCCTTCGGTCGGGTAATATGTCTCTCAGACCTGGGTAACATTTTGACATATTACCTGGACAAAACCACATTATCATATAGATAATATCAATTATAGTAGACCTGGAAATTTGTGCCAAAAGAGATCACAGCTTTCAAGGCTGAATGAGAATCTTTATTTAAACCACACAATAAAAGGAGCTGTCATGTTTAAACTTTAGCTATACAAAGACACAAGTAGTATCAATAGGAAGAAAAAGATTCAGTGATGAAAAATTATGTCTCAATTGTGATCTTATATGGGAAAAACAAATAAAAATGCATGTGGGGATGAATTCGTGACAAATCGGACCAAAGACAACTCGGACCACTGATAAGACAACTCGGACCACTTCTTGAAGACAACTCAGACCACTTTTTGAGGACAACTCGGACCAATAATTAGGGTAAAATCAGACCACTTTTAGATCAGCTATAACCACTTTTTAAAGACAACTCGGATCACTTTTTTAGGACAACTCAGACCAATTTTAATGGCAATTCATCCCATACCACTTAATGTCAATTGATACCCTCACAGGCAAAAATTGACAATTTCCTTTAAGAATTTTTTATCTGAAACACGAATTTATTCAATTATATTTAATTTTTCGTCAAATTTCCAAAAATTACTACATGTAAAAATGTATATAGAAAAAAACACATATTTTTTTTTTTAATTTTATCAGATCTTTATTTTTCACCCTGAACAAGTCAACATATTGTGATAAAGGAAAGAAGGATCAACATAAAAATCAAGAAAGTAATATTCAACAGTATACACATTCAAAACCCAACAAACAAAACAGAGTACATGTAATTGTGTAAAGTGGTTCTAATTGAGTGTTATAAGTTGTCTAAAAATGTGGTCCGAGTTGTCCTCAAAAAGTGGTCCGATTTGTCTTAAAAAATTGGTCCGAGTTGTCTTCAAAACGTGCTCCGAGTTGTCTTTATAGAGCTGACCTAAAAATGGGTCCGATTTTACACTTAATATTGGTCCGAGTCGTCCTGGAAAAGTGGTCTGAGTTGTCTTTACAAAGTGGTCAGAACTGACCTAAAAGTGGCTAAAAATGGGTCCGATTATACCCTTAATAATGGTCCGAGTTGTCCTGGAAAAGTGGTCCGAGTTGTCTTTACAGAGTGGTCAGAGCTGACCTAACTAGAGGCTCCCAGGAGCCTGTATAGCTCACCTGGGTATAATAACAACATCAGTCAATAAAACTTGATAACTTCGTTAAAAAAAATTAACAAATGTAGCCTTCGTCATTGCAGACCCCTTCTACAAAAAAATTTGGGCAGGGGTTCCCCCTTTAATGTAAGTTATAAAAATTGTTGTAAAAAAACATATATGTCAATGATTCTCAAAATTTAGCTTTTCCTACTTCACATTTTGTAATAGAGTTGCTTCCCTTTGATTATTTGAGTAACCAAAAGCAGTGAGTCCACAAAAAAATGCATTTCAAGAGGAATAACTCTTCACACAGTTGTCGCACATTTTTAAGTGCGGGAAATTTTCTGTAGATCTTGACATGCTGAACATTTTTGCAGTTTAAACTTTCCCTCTATCTCTAATAGTTTTTGAGATATAAGATGATAGTATTAAAATTGAGAACATTTTGATGAAAAAAGGGCAATAACTCCAAAATGGGTAATGGGATTTACTTCAAAATTGCAGGGTAGGAAGATCTTGACATGCTGCAAATTTTTGCAATTTAAACTTAACCTTTATCTCTTATAGTTTTTGAAATATAAGATGAAAAGTATTAATTTTTTTTTCAAATTTGATGAAAAAAGGGCAAGAACTCCAAGATGGGTAATCAGATTTACTTCAAAATTGCAGGGTAGGCAGATCTCGACATGGTGCAATTTAAACTTAACATCTATCTCTTATAGTTTTTGAAATATAACACGAAAAGTATTAAAATTAAAAAAAAAAATTGATCGAAGGGCCGAACCGCCGGACACATTTTTGGAAGAGAACCATCCAATGACTATTTCATCAAAATGTTGTTCTTATTGAGCAAATGGTTTCAGACAAGAAGATTTTTATGGGAATTTCCCATAGGGTCCTATGTTAAAATAAGTTCGGCTGTGGCGGCCATCTTGGTCGGTGTTCTGAAATGCCGGACACAATTTCGGAAGAGAACCACCCAAGAATCATTTCAGCAAAGTTTGGTTGAGATTGGCTCAGTAGTTTTAGAGGAGAAGATTTTTTTTAAATTTCATCCCCCCTTTTTTCTAATTTGCATAATCGGTCAAAATAGGCAAAAGTTCAAAGTTCATAAAAAATCCCGTAATATATGTTAAAAAGCTCATCATTATGCTTCTACAGTTCAAATTTGGGCACTTTCTGGCTTAAATAGAGCAGTTTTGGCCATTTGAAGAAATTTCTATTTTTAGTCATGGCGGCCATCTTGGATACAGGACGGCGCTGACGGACACAATTTTGAAAGGGGACCACCCAAGGATCATTTCAGCAAAGTTTGGTTGAGATTGGCACAGTAGTTTCAGAGGAGAAGAATTTTTTTTAATTTCATCCCCCCTTTTTTCTAATTTGCATAATCGGTAAAAATAGGCAAAAGTTCAAAGTTCATAAAAAATCCCGTAATATATGTTAAAAAGCTCATCATTATGCTTATACAGTTCAAATTTGGGCACTTTCTGGCTTAAAATAGAGCAGTTTTGGCCATTTGAAGAAATTTCTATTTTTAGTCATGGCGGCCATCTTGGATACAGGACGGCACAGACGGACAAAATTTTCAAAGGGGACCGCCCAAGGTTCATTTCAGCAAAGTTTGGTTGAGATTGGCACAGTAGTTTCAGAGGAGAAGATTTTTTTTAAATTTCATCCCCCCTTTTTTCTAATTTGCATAATCGGTCAAAATGGGTAATGGGATTTACTTCAAAATTGCAGGGTAGGTAGATCTTGACATGCTGCACATTTTTGCAATTTAAACTTAACATCTATCTCTAAATAGTTTTTGAAATATAAGACGAAAAGTATTAAAATTAAAAAAAAAATTGATGAAAAAAGGGCAATAACTCCAATATGGGTAATCAAATTTACTTCAAAATTGCAGGGTAGGTAGATCTTGACATGCTGAACATGTTTGCAATTTCAACTTACCACCTGTCTCTTATAGTTTTTGAAATAAAGGACGAAAAGTATTAAAATTTTGAAAATTTGATGAAAAAAGGGAAATAACTCCAAAATGGGTACTGGGATTTACTTCAAAATTGCAGGGTGGGTAGATCTTGATATGCCGCACATTTATGCAATTCAAAGTTAACCTTTATCTCTTATAGTTTTTGAAATATAAGACGAAAAGTATTAAAATTTTACAAATTTGATGAAAAAAAGGGCAATAACTCCAAGATGGGTAATCAGATTTACTTCAAAATTGCAGGGCAGGTAGATCTTGATGTGCTGATCTTTTTACCGCATGTCAGATTTTTGATATTATTAACGGTTTTTGAGTTATTACCCAAAACCTGCGATTTTACCATATGTTCTATTTTTAGCAACAGCGGCCATGTTGGTTGGTGCACGGCATCACCGGACACAATTTTGGAACTAGACACCCTAGTGATGATTCAGACCAAGTTTGGTTTCCATTGGTCTAGTACTTTCAGAGGAGAAGATTTTTGAAAAAGTTTACGACGTACGACGGACGCCAAGTGATGACAATAGCTCACATGACCCTTTGGGTCAGGTGAGCTAAAAAGTGGTCTGATTTTACACTAAATATTGGTCCGAGTTGTCCTTAAAAAGTAGTCTGAGTTGTCCATCAGGTGGTCTGAGTTGTCTTTACAGGTTGTCTTGGTCCGAGTTGTCCTGTTTCCGTTGGGATTTATTTTGATGAAATGGAAAATAATGTTCAGGACTACATGTACTTAAGAATATTTATACGCAGTTTGGTTCCAGATGGGTCAGTTGTCTCACAGTTTGTGAGTAATAGATTGAAATGTAAAAATTTTACAGACAACAACATCGATGATGATGTCACAGTCACTTGAAGTTTCAAAAATAAAAAGAAATAAGAAAAACTTCGAAAAAGTTTTTCTTATTTTTTTTTATTTTTGAAACTTCAAGTGACTGTGATGATGTACACAAAGTGATTAAAATACCTCACACGACACTGGGTCAAGTAATTTTTCAAAGAAACACAGATTACTATCAGACATGGGGTAATCGTAATTTGTAATTGTAATCAGTTGTAATCGATTACATTTGTTCATGTAATTGGATGTAATCTGTAATCGGCCATTTTTTTTTAGATTACATGTAATCGTAATGTAATCGATTACATTCATTTTTACCCTGTAATCATGATTACTTTTCATTATTTTGACTTATTTTTTCTTAACTGAAACATATATCTCCTTAGATATTTAATGTATGATTTATGTAAATGAATTTTCTTCATGGAATTTATTTAACAAATAATGTAGAATGGTTTACTAGAAATCATATAACGTTTATTGACATCTAAATAAAAAAATATGTTATGAAATTCAAAAAAAAACTCTATTAAAATAAAGTGGCAATCACAACATGATCAAAAGATATTCTTCTATGTTTAATTGCAATCAAAACTATCACAAGTACAATTTTTTTTATTAAGTATGGCTTCAAAGACTTGATATCCAAACAAATAATATCTCAATTTCAATGGGGTTTAAAATTTTCAGTGAAAACACCTCTAAAATTTTAAATTACATTTGATTAAACCTATTTACATAAATTAAAGATTTAGTTTTCATATTTAGACTGAGAAATTATGCATATTTTTAAGCAAATTTTTAGAATCAGAATGATTTTTTTATCTTCTGAATTATATATCAAGGACACCCATATGCATGGAAATGGTGTGAAATTTAGTAATGATGATTGTTACATAATTTGGTGTTATAAATAAGACCTTAATTACAAATTTTATCTGTGGCTCAGGTTAACTGCTAGTTTATTATCCACAATAAACTATTGACAGGATGTTTGAAATTATTTGATATATATTATTAAAATGTGCAAATGTATGTTATAATATTTACTAATAGTATAAGATGGAATTAATATTGGTCATAGTAATAAGACACAACTTATTTTATGAAAAAAGGAAAATGAGAATTGTTATTTATAATTTACAACGTAAATGATATATCTATTAATTAACCATAAAATTTTATCTTATAATGGGTAATTATAAAATCATAAACTCGGCCAATATAAAAAAAACTAAGCCAATATCGATATTGGGTTTTTTTTTTTTTATATTGGCCGATTTTATGATTTTATATTGTAAAGACAGTTTAGGTTGTATTGACAACAATAATATAGAGTTAATTAATAATGTATCTTATTGCATGTAATGATCACATTAAAACTGAATTGTAATTCATTGTTCTGAGTAAGAAATACATTAAAAAAGGAGATATTGGATAGATTCATATGAGACAAAATTAGAACATAAAACACTAATATTGGTTGTCATGACATTAAATGTAATCAGTAATGTAATCGATTACATTTACAAAGTAATTGTAATTTAATCGATTACATTTGAAAATTGATGTAATCGTAATGTAATGTAATCATGAAAATTGCAAAGTAATTGTAATGTAATCAATTACATTTGAAAGTAATTGACCCCAAGTCTGATTACTAATGGGCAAGTTTTGTTTTTTACATAACCCTAATTGGTATATCAACTATCTTCAGATTAATCACATGCATGGTTTTCTATAATAACTGCAGGGGTCAAAATAAGAGGTGGCCCGAGGCTCCTAAATTTTCAGAAGGACTCATTGGGATCAAATGTAGATATCCCGCCGGGCTCCTTCTTTTTTAGTATGTGCAAACCATAGACTAGAGGAAACATTTTATTGCCGAGATTTGTTGAGGATTTGTTAGCTGTCTAACATTTATTTGCATGAAGCAATCTGATTGGTTTCAAGTGCCTTCTTTGTCAAGTTTTGTACCAATCCGTTTCCGTTTTGCATTTTAGTTTCCAGCCTCATCGTATGATAAGATAAGATTTTAGATAAGATTTTATTGGTCCAAATTGAAGGGCCCATGAAGGGACATATAAACATAATGTGATTGCATAAAATATCATATAAATTGTAAATACAAGAATGAGAGACATGACTGTAGTGTTAAAATATGAGATACCATCTATCCGAAACCAGGTGATGTCATAGGGAAAGGGGATGGAATCGGCAAATAATGATGCTAGAAAATGGCCGATTTTACCATTCGATGTATCTCGGGATTTTATAATAAGTAAAGAAATTCTCGTCTAGTTCGCGTGTATCGAGATTCTTTTCATTGGATAATTTTCAATCGTAACTACCCTGCAAATAACCTCCTACTACATAGTAGAAATTCTTCTTAAATTATTTGCCGGAAATTAAGTTAAGTTAAGCCGCACAAAAATATAGTCCACGAAAATCCAATATGGAAGACATACTAAGTAAAATCTAATCATGCAAAACTAATTAAAACTTTAATTGAAATATAGAAAATTGATTAAAATATAACTTTATCAAACTCTCATGTAACTGACATGTGAAAAGTAGTGTGATTTATATGCCTAATGCATACAAGGTTACTTGCAGGGTAGCAAGAATGGCTGAGTAGTTACGATTGGATAATTTTTTGACGTATTTGAAGTGTGTATGCAAATCTAGAATAAACTGAAATAAGTCGGAAATACCGAAGTATAATTATAATATACAGAAAATAATACCGAAGTATAATTATAATATAAAGAAAATACCGTAGGAAATTCGGCAATATATTAAAAGGAAAGTGGGCGTTGTTTACATAAATAAATCGAAAGTTCAGGTATATTTAAATTAAATAATTGCAACTATAATATTCATATAAATATGAACATAAAAAAAGTTATTGTTTAATATTGATAACAATTTCAAAGTATAACAATTAAATGCAACTAGAGGCTCCCAGGAGCCTGTAATCACTCACCTGGTTTTCAATTTGACATCTAAAGTTGATAGAAAATGGGGGTGTTACATATAATTTTGAAAGTGGGCCACCCAAAGATCATTTCAACTCAAATTTCTGAGCAAAAGATTTTGATGTGATTTTTATCTCATAATATTCCTAAACGGAATAAACTGGCTGAAAAAATCTCACAGAAAAACCCAGAATATATGTTAAACTACTCATTTCCATATAGCTGCAGTTAAAATTTGAGTTCATTTTGATTTGTAATAAAGCGGAAATTGACAACTAAAGAAATTTCTATTTTTAGTAACAGCAGCCATTTTGAATGGAGGGCGGGGCTGTCGGACACAATTTTAAAAGGGACCCACCCAAGGACCATCCCTGCCAGGTTTAGTGTAATTTGGTTCAGCGGTTTCAGAGGAGAAGATTTAAATGTGATCTTTTATCAAAATATGCCTAATTTGCATAATCGGTATAAATCAGCTGAAAGAAAAATTTCACAGAAAAACCCAGAATATATGTTAAACTACCCCTTACCATGTAGCTGCAGTTAAAATTTAAGCTCATTTTGACTTATGCTAAAGCAGCAATGGACAATTGAAGAAATTTCTATTTTTAGTAACAGCAGCCATCTTGAATGGAGGGCGGGGCTGTCAGACACAATTTTGAAAGGGACCCACCCAGGGACCATCCCTGCCAGGTTTGGTTTAATTTGGTTCAGCGGTTTCAGAGGAGAAGATTTAAATGTGATCTTTTATCAAAATATGCCTAATTTGCATAATCGGTATATATCGGCTGAAAGAAAAATTTCACAGAAAAACACGGAATATATGTTAAACTACTCCTTGCCATGTAGCTGCAGTTAAAATTTGAGCTCATACTAAAGCAGCAATGAACAATTAAAATTTCATCCCCCTTTTTTCTATTTTTAGCTTGGTGGCCATCTTGGTTGGAAGTCGGGATCACTGGACACAATTTTGGAAGGGGGCCATCCAAGGACCATTCCACCAAAGTTTGGTTCAAATTGGCCCAGTGGCTTCAGAGGAGTTGATTAAAATGTGAAAGGTTAACGGACGGACAGACGGACGGATGACAGACGACGGACGCTCAGTGGTGACAATAGCTCACCTGACCCTAGGTGAGCTAAAAAGTTGAATTAACAATAATTATTGGGGAAAATGCTTTTTAAGGAATTTAAATAAAGGGAGATAATCATAGTACTGTATAGTATTATAAAATTACTACTGAAAAAGTTTTTGAAAAAAAAAATTTGAACCAATAGTGATTAACACAGTTTGTCTATAAGCTTATATTTAAAAAAAAAAATTAAATAAATATTTTACAATACTGTCTGTACTCCTGTAGGAGTGTGAAGCCCATCTATGATCTAAATAGATCCTCTGTTTTTAATAACAATTTATATTCATAAAATAAAATAATCAAAATGCATATGTATGCTAAATAAAATTTGGATTAAGTGTTAGATAAAAATGTATCTACGTACCATTAGTTGTTTACAAAACACACTTATATATATAATTATTGTTTGTATACAAACATCTGCTTTGCATATCATAAATCCTTGGATTTACCATATTCTAAGAAAATTTTAATTAATTTATTTTATAAAAATATATAACCTATATTTTCTGTTTTTATATATAATTATTAAGGTAAAAATACCTTACAAAAGAACAAAAAACCATTCAGAAAAATTTGTCAAACTAAAAATCTTCCTGATTCTGATCCTGATCTTACCAGCAGCTCGCTGGTAACATTTGGCCCAAAATTTGATTATATTTTACTTCACATCCAAATTTTACAAGAAGACGTATGTTGAATGTTAAATAATACAAACCTCCTTGGGAAATTATATATTTCAAACTATTACATCCATATTTTGTCACAATATATCCATAAATAAATGTCTGGCAAACTCATTTACCCAACATGATACACACTTTAGCACCCCCCTAAATTTTGTAATGGCCGAGTATATAGCCAAGGGAGATAATCATTTCCACGGCCTGCCGAAACAGTGACTTTTTAACAGGAAATCACACATGCATATTAAAGTATCTTTACTTTCTGAGTTTAAAAGCCATATAAATTTATCCCCAAATGATAATTTTTTCAAAGATAGAATGATTAATGTTATTCTTAATTGTTTCAAGAAGCTTGGGCAAATGTGATTCTCTAAAGGTGTTATAGGTTTTGAATATCTGCCAGTTTCAATCTTTAATTTATGGTTGCTGATTCTAAATTTGGTGAAAGATTTTGTTTGATTAAAATCTGATAAAATATGAAGATAATTTTCGAATCCGAAATTGCATTTGAGTTTTAGATAGGTTTGCAATTTGCCGTTTTCATCTAGAAGTTTATTTCTTTTAACATACCATTTATTCTTATAAAAAGCTTTTGTATAAACTTTAATTTTTCTGTTAAATGTATTATGCTTATATTTAAGCATATTGTGAATTCCTGTATTGTTATCAAATATTTTAAAAAGTCTCTGTAGACCAGAATACCAAGTGTCACAACCTTGTGAGTGTAGGAATTTATTTTCAATGTATGCACTCTTAAGTAAAAAATTAGTAGAAGAATCTAAACGATACCAGTATTTAAAAACTGAAGTAAAGCAATCTAATGCAAATGGTATTCTTCCTAATTCACTCAATATTGCAAAGTTGGTGCCTGTTTTATTAGCACCCAGTATATATTTACAAAAATGAATATGTAATTTATCACAGGGAAGTACAGATGATAGTCTTGAATAGTCAAACATAAAGTCAGCTGATTTTGGTAAATAACAACCCCATATTTCTGAACAGTATAATAAAATAGGTTTGACAATGTGGTCAAAGATATGTAGACTAGTTTTGGGCATTGGATACAATGATAATACATCTGCTTTCAGTTTGAATAAAGCTTTGACTGCTTTCTTGTAAAGTTCAGTTTTGGACTCTGTGAATGAGCCAGATGAGGAGAATGTTATCCCTAGATATTTGTAACTATTACAACAGTCTAAAACTTTATTATTGAGTAGGAAATTATTATTGAGTATGCATTCGTCTCTTGAACCTTTCGTCCCATGTCGGCACTTTTCAAACGTAAAATGGCATAGTTTTGTGATTTTTTTGCTGTAAATTCCACAACAAATGTCTTTCAAATTTACTATTCGTATCTTTTTATACAACAGTATAGCATTACTTATTGTTGAAACCCAAACATTGCTGTTAAATATAAATAGTTCTTTAACGGGGTGAAGAAGTCATCAGATGTAATAAGGGCCGAATTATCCTTCGTGTATTTTGTATTAATTTCCGGTAAAATAATGTCTTGATCAGGAAACTGGATTGTAGTGTATATTATAACAACAGAACAGAAAAATTACTTAAATTAGAACCTAAAAAAATACAAAAATCTGATGAAAATTTAAGAGGTGAATTGACACATATTTTGTTAACCAGACCACAGGCACTTGTTTCATTCAAAAAATGTATGCCCCCTCCTCTTCCTTACTTCAAGGTAAACATCTGCCCTTTTCCCCTTCCCCACTTCGCATCAATATTTTTCGCTTATTTGTGATCCTTTCGCTGACCCAATTATATCGTTACACTCCCTATATATTTCTCTTTTCGACTGCCACATTTAAATATACCTACCGGGCCCCCCTCAGACGAATTGGACAAGAATATTCAGCGAATGTAGCTTGTTTTATTTTTAAGTCATTGAAACGGATACAGCCACTTCCGGTTTAAATTGATTTAGAAAATTTAAAAAAAGGTGCTTTAAAAATCAAATGTCAGTAATTTGGAGTTGAACATATTTTTATAATCTGAATTGGAACAATTATCTGTATTTTAAAGGCTTACTTTACATTTGAGAGGAGATGATCATGATGGCATTGTTACACATGGCCGGTCTAGAGAATTCCGAATGCATATGAAAAATCCAGTGCAAACCGGAAGTGGCTGTATCCGTTTCAATGACTTAAAAATAAAACAAGCTACGTTCGCTGAATATTCTTGTCCATTTCGTCTGAGGGGGCAGCGAAAGGATCACAAATAAGCGAAAAATATTGAGGCGAAGTGGGGAAGGGGAAAAGGGCAGATGTTTACCTTGAAGTAAGGAAGAGGAGGGGGCATATATTTTTTGAATGAAACAAGTGCCTGTGAACCAGACAACACAATGCTTAAGATTATTAAACAAAATATACAAACCAGTAATCCAACTGTGACAGTTTAAGGTAATGACAAGTATCACAATTAGCGGTTTTAAGGCGATTGATTGTCTTGATCGGACAACACAGGTCTGCATGATAATGTCAAGAATCATTTTTTTTTATAAAATTTTGAAAATGTACCTTATAAAATAGTGTTTTCAAGATGTCAAATTAGAGTTCAGGAGAGTGCCAGAATGCAGGATTTTGCACCATTTACACCAGACCCCTGGCCGTACAGCAACTGCACTTTGCACAGTTATGTTATGGAGGGCTACTAGGTTAAGAAACTTAGGGACCCTGCTGGCTACTTACTGACTTTTTCTTATTTCTACCCTTGTAACTGGCATCAAAAGTTACTGATTTGGTCAATGAAAATGGAGACTTTTATTCATTTGAGTAATGTGAAAGGAAATAGAATATTAATACAAACTTTTTGAAATACTTGTACTCTGAGAAAAATTATTAAAGATAATGATTCGAAAATTAAGAGGATATAAAAGGTTTCGAACAGTTTATTGCAGAAAACAGCTGAAATAAATGATTAAAAGGGAAAAAAATAGTTAAATAAGTACACAGAACTTTTGAAATACTTGTACTCTGAGAAAAGTTATTAAAGATAATGATTCGAAAATTACATGTAAGAGGATATAAAAGGTTTCAAACTGTTTATTGCAGAAAAACAGCTGAAATAAATGATTAAAAGGAAAAAAATTAGTTAAATAAGTATACAGAACTGTTCAGAAAATTTGCTAGTTATGAAATAATGCCTGTTGACAGCTCCAAAATTGCTAATTCATTGATATTCGACTTACGAAGAAATTTTCTGCTCTACATCTCAATACTGAGTAGAAAATTTCTTCGGAAGTCGATATATCATCGAGATGATCAAATCGACGAAATTACAAAAACAGTAAATAAAAAACTTCCCAAAATCGTGTTGCATTCCTTGTTCGCTCCACTTAAATGCTAGTTTGGTATTACTACGTTTGTGCTAATCTCGTTTAGATTAGACTTCTGAAGACATTTTCTGCTCTGTATCTCATGGACGTATTGTGTCAGATCAAGTGCAGGTAAGATTTCATATGAAGACACATTTTCTAGTTCAAATCTGCAAAAATAATGACAATCTCTTACTGTATAACGATCAATAAGATCCATAAATCAATGTCAATAATTAGAAAAATTATACAACACCTTTATAAAAACTTACATCGAGAAACAGACTATTTAAAAACGTCACGAAATTGATCAAGTGGTACACAAATAAAAAATAGTGTACAACACAATCTAAATTTTGGATTTATGGATCTTTAACTACTTAAAACAGAAAGAGATTATCATTATTTTTTGCAGATTTGAACTAGAAGATATGTCTAATATATGAAATCTTGCCTGCACTTGTGACTTGATCTGAAACAATCCGTCCAGGACAAAACATATATTCGGAATGTACCGAGGGTGAATTGTTAAATTTCCAGAATATCTTTGATAGGGATTGTGACCAGATTATGCTGGAGATTAATGATACAAAGCAGAAAATGTCCTCGGAAGTCTACATGTACAACAAAAAATGTACGTCTAATCTCAACGAGATTACGACACCATTACGTTCGTGCAACTTTGCTGTTTTTTCCCCATTTTGAACTACTATATTCATGATTGAAGTGGTTAATTTGACAGAAGTTTTATATGTGCTCTTTATGTATTAATACCACGATTTCATTTCACGCAGAAAATGATTTTTTTTCCAATCTTACCAAATTTAATGGGCTGTCCATTATTGCCGGATGTTATCAAATGTCAAATAAATTCAGAACTGATATCGGATAAGACTAAAATACTCCGAATGGATTTGGAATGGAAAGACCGTAACATTAAAATGTATCTAATTATCCAACAATAATTATTTTTTATTTGTATAACAATATTCCTCAAGTTAACAACAAATGCATCATAAGTTGTAACCATCTTCTGACATGTTACTAATTTCAGTCGCAAAGCAAACTCATTAATGGCGTCGCTGGTAAAACCGACTGTTTACTAATGTGATCACGTCATTACGTTGAAATAAGACAAGAACAACGTTGCAATCATATCTGGGTCACGGGCACCTGTTACTAACTGTGAATGCGAATATAAAATAAAATTGAATACATTCTTAATATGATAATAGGTGTTACCTAACTTGGGACGAAGTCCAATATTTAAAAAAAATTAACTCAGAATCAGATATATGGACCTATAATTTTTTTTCAAAGTAGACCGGGGTCCAGACTTTCTTAAAAGAGGGGGCAAATAGGGGGACCCAAACCCAACGTCTCAATTTCATAGAAAATATTATTTCGGACAGGAGGAGGAAGAAATGAAACTCTATTTAATGATATTGTCAGTCCCATGGTATATGTTTAATGGGCTAGAACACACTGCGATTTTGAGTCATAGCTTAATATTCATAACCGGAAGTAGTTCCAGATTTTCAACTATGCATACAATATTTTAATAAACGAGTTTATTACAAATCTATGAGTTGAAAAGAAGCTACGAAACGTCTCACTATACATGTTTACCCCGGTACGAAACGTCCCGATCTAGGTACGAAACGACCAGGTTACGAAACGTCCTGCACCCTTCCAGATTACTGCGCATCCGATTTTCTGCAGATTTAATAACCCGAATAATCCAGTCGTTATATTACTCTCCCGCTAGTCGCTGCATTCACCTCATCCAGCGAAAGTGCCGATAGAGGGCGCAGTATTATTCAAGTTACAGATTTAACCATGTATTGGTTTCCGGTGTGTCCTTTCCGGTGCAAGGAATTTAAGCCATTAATGATATGGAAAATATTGCCATTTCTACCATTGTTGGGACTTCGTCCCATATTAATTTTTTCTTATGTTCTCCATGAGCAAAAATCAATATTTTCAATATTTTTTTAATTAGTAAATACGCATAGCATACGTACAATAACTGATGAATGAGGAAACTATAGTACACGTGTACGTACGTTGTTAAACAAAGTTTGATATTTGTTCACATTCTTTGTATTTCCTTTTTTAAAAGATTTTCGTGTTGGTTTCCTAGTTTTGTTGTATCGTGATTTTCTACTTTCATGGTAAATAATCGTTTATTTAATGGATAGAATCAAATAATTTCGATCAATTTCACGTACATTAATTATTCTTGGCGAATTTTATGTACTGTTCTGTTCCGGATTCCAACCACAGTGGCTTGTCCTTAAGATATATAACTTTATTAATAAAAAATATGCACCTCTATGTCATTTTTAAGATATATATATATATTATAGAAAAAAAACAACAACTAAGCTTGTTGGGACCTCATCTTCATCTCATTGAAAATTAACTTGTTCTCGTCGTGATATAGCTGAAAAATTGCCGTAAGCAACAATTACTCACTGATCCCCAACATGATGTTAAAACCATATTCTGTCTCAAACATAAATATCTACATTTATTAATCTACTATTTAAGTGGTTATTTTCGAAGGGGTGTTAATTTTGCGTTTTTAGTCAAACTGTTCGCGTGGGCTCTAATTTTGCGAAAATTGAAAAAAGCAAAATTAAAAATTTTACGATTCCAGCTTTATCTTAAGCCATTCAAATAAAGGCATCAAACATTCTGAAGATTTTGATAAAAAAAAAATTTTCAAACGTGAATACCTGGGTCGTATTATAAAGGACGAAGTCCTTATAACGGTAGGCTGTCCGATTTTTTCTCCTGTCTATAGTCCCTCTACCAAACATCTGTTCACCGGAAGTTTAAAAAAGATAGATCAATTGAAACGCAAAAGATATATATTTCAATGAAAAATTCCCAATGCTTTAATTATTTACTCTATGCAAAATCTAAATAAATAAGGGTAATAACAAAATTACCGAACTCCGAACAATCTTACAAAGGGAAAGTCAAAACTCATAATTATATAAACAGACAAAATCAGTCAACAACCGGAAAACTGTGAAAACCGTAATGACCCTGACTTGGTACAGGCATTTCTAAAGAAATGGTGGGTTGAATCAGATTTTAAGGCGCCAAACCTCCCGCTCTCATTACGGTTCAAAGGTTCCGGCTGTCACCATAACAGTATTTAAAGTGGTTATTTTCGAAGGGGTGTTAATTTTGCGTTTTTTAGTCAAACTGTTCGCGTGGGCTCTAATTTTGCGAAAATTGAAAAAAGCAAAATTAAAAATTTTACGATTTCAGCTTTATCTTAAGTCATTCAAATAAAGGCATCAAACATTCTGAAGATTTTGATAAATAAAATTCAAACGTGAATACCTGGGTCGTATTATAGATAATGTTGATTTTTTTCATAAACAGTCATGTGTACATTTTATTTTCATCAACAGTCATGTGTGGATTTTATTTTTCATCAACAGTCGCTTGACTATTATTGATTGGTAATAATACTAATGTGATTTCTATATGATAAAGTTTGTCAGTGACTTGCGGCAAGTCGGTGGTTTTCTCAGGGAACTCCGGTTTCCTCCACCAATAAAACGGGCCGAATAAAACTGGCCGTCACGAAACAAGAAGTGTACTGTTTCATTTCAACGGTAATACAAGCTATTTAACAACCTCTACACTAAATACAAATATATATTTGGGCGGTGTTGATTAAATTACATGATAGTGCTACATATGATGATAGAAGAAAAGCATATGAATGGTTAAAGCACCAAGCATTAAAATGCAACTTATCTCTTTGAAGGTTTACTTTTTAAGGAATCAATCTTATCGGGACAAATCTGCGAATCAGAAGCAATAATTAAACTGTTGAACTTTCTTGCATAAGGTTCTTGGAATCCGGACACGTATTATACGAGTGATTGTTGTTGCTTAACGTCAATTCAGCAATTTTTCAGCTATATCATGGCGAGAACAAGTTAATTTTCAATGAGATGATGATGAGGTCCGCTTTGTACTAGACCAACACACTGAGTTGGATTTTTATAGTGCTAGCTCACTAAAACAACAGTCCGCGGACAGACATGTCGCCCCACGCGGACATATTATCCTGATTCCGAGCCGACCAGTCTTTGCTCTTTTTCCTTAATGCTGCGTGCTAACCAGAGAAGCAGAAATATCAATGTGTATAGTCTTTGGTATGACCCGACCGGGGCTCGAACCCACGATCTACCGCACTCGAGGCGAGCACTCTAACCATTACGCCACCGATGCGGTTCGTATTATACGAAGCTGCGTGGACGCGGCCGAGACACACATTCATGTCATTAAAGGGACGACCATTTAACTTTTAGGATGTTTTTTTCTGAAAAAAAAAAAATAATTATGTGGTGAAATTTTAAAGAAACAAAATAAATGGACACGAAAGATGCAAAAATATCATTAATCCGGCCCTACAGTTCTCAACGAGAAATTTATGATAAAAATTTGAAGGGAAATTACTGATTTTTTTTTATGTCCAAAAAATAAAAATCTGATTTTTGTTTCCTGTGAAAAAAATATATCGCTGTGGGGGAAATGATAGTTTTCTGTGTAGTGTTTTGTAGATCAGTGATTGTCCTTTTTCTTTTGGCCATTGTATTGCCTGCCCTTGCGCTTGGGGATCTTAAAACTCTTCTTGCATTGTTTTTGAAGCAAAAGCGAGTACGCAAATTTACATGGTTAGACCCTATACAGTGTGAAAAAAATACGTGTACAATTTTCAATCGGGTTCAATTTAGTCTGAAAACTCGTGTGCAATTTTATGTCATAAGACAACAAATGAAGCAAAAAAAACCTCATGCGCAATTTTAGACATTAGACACCAAATGAAGTGAAAAAAAACCCACGTACATGCAATTTTACATTGCCATTGCAGGCATTGGGACCTATAGGCTATGATTGTTACCGGTCACTGTGAAATAAACTAGAAAAAAAGGTATTGGAAATATCAAATTAAAATCTATTATGTTCACTTCCGTCCTCTCTATAGGCCGTGCCTACCGTCATATTACGCAACGCTTCAGATCAAGGACACCGCGTAGGTAATGCTATTGCCATTTGATTACATTGGTTACAAGCGTTTATAGGAAAACAAACGTTTTCCTAACCACCGTTGGTACAGCGACGCCACCTGGGTGGAAAGTGGGTGAATGGTCTACATTACAATTAATTTGAACAATAAATATAACAACATTGAAAGTAATCTTTAAACTTTACGGTGACCTCCTAGGACCTAACTTTCTCTGCCAAACTTGTTCTGGACGCACTGACGTGCTTGAAGTTGAGCGTTTGCCATACATGGTTTGAATGATTCAAAACTAATATCGTTTATTCCACAATTCATGTTCCGTGAAAAGGTGAAGGTCATAGGAAATCTACGCTTATAAAAAGAGTCTAGAAAACACGAATAATATATTAATGACCAACAAGTCAAGGATAAAATGAAGTTACAAGATACTTGAAACAGGACGACTTAATTATTCATTATCACTGTTTAATTACTATATCAGAATTACATAATGATTCATTTCTTACAGTGAGTGGTGACTCGGAAATCATAAGTTACGTCCATATTAGATTAAATACTTTAAAAAAAATAAAAATATCACATTTACTAAAGATTGACTTGAATCAGGTACAGCATTTTTTTTTAATCGATCGAATTGCATACCTTTATACATTTTGTATATCCTTTTATTCTCAAACCGACAGTGCATAACATATCTATAGAGAGAAATTACAATAACAAATAAAAAGACTTGTTATGTTCAGATGCGGAAGACTGACTAATGAAACTAGCTGGGAGGACAGACTACCTTGTTAATATACAATTAATATGTACCAGGATGTCGAATATTGAATAAAGTTGAAAGTTGATCTGTTTGTCGCCATTCTGCTAAAATATTGATCTTGTTTAACTTCAGTAAGATGCCTCCATTCCATCAATTACAAAAAACGACGACAAAACTGCACACGAATTCAAAGCAATATCATTACATTTTAGGGTACCTATAAAGTGCGAAACGAAATAGAAACGAAACGAAACGAAACGAAACGAAATCAACGAAAACGAAACGAAACGAAACGAAACGAAACGAAATCAACAAAAACGAAACGAAACGAAACGAAATCAACGCAATGAAAACGAAACCAACGAAAGCAAAACGAAATCAACGAAAACAAAACGAAATACGATGCTAGACTACTTCCCACACATGTCTCCGTGTCTTTCATCAGGAGAGGACAGGATTTGATCACCATTGAACAAGAATACTATGCATTTATTCAGCGGGAGTCTGTCCTTTTCACTTAGTGGCTTCTTTTAAATTTGGGAACCATAAGAGCAACGTCAAGTCTGTTGAAAGGAGAGGAATTAAAATAACAGAAGTGCAGTAGTTAAAGTTCACTAATAAATATCCCCGTCCGAGCAAAATTTAAAGGTGTGTCGGAGAGACGAAAAAGTGTGACGACCGGACGGACAAACGAACGAACGGACAGCAGAAGTCCTATATACCCCAATCTTTTTTTGGCGGAGGTATACAAATCCTATCAAAAATTAACTTTAGAAATTTAAAAAAAAATCTACATATCTTGTAAAAGTACCTTTGATCCCTTTTCCTATTAAAAAAAAAACCCAAATCACCCCCCCCTCCAAATTTTTTTCCGGTATTAATAAAATTTGATACGGCACATATTTTTATACCCCCCGCTATCCAGTGGGAGGGGGGTATATAGTATATGTCCGTTTGTCCGTGAGTGCTTCCCTCACTGCCTATGCAATTCCTCCTTAACAACTTGATGGAATTGAATGAATCTTACAGGAAATCATTAATACCATATGGTAAGGTTCATTAATTTCATGAATTGTTTAGTACCAAATGGCATTGTGCACCTTCTATTTTTGTTTTCCCATTTTAACAGTTCTTGCTAAAATTTCTTCACTTTTGGACTTTGTCATTTAAGGCTATGTAATTGTCATACAAGGCTATACAATAGAGAGAGGATACTGTTGCGTTATCCATAACTCTTCCTAAACAACAGAATGGATTTCAATAAAACTTTCAGAGTTTCTTATGTTTAGTTTTTGCAAGCATTATATTTTCCAGAAGTTCTTCTGTAAGGAGGGCGCTCACTGTACGTCCTGTTATGTTGCTGTTGGTTTTTTTTTTTTAGTTCTTCAAAATAGAACAATAGGATTTGAAATAAAAGGTTTATAGTGTTGGGTCTTTTTGACCCCTGTATATCTCGGAAAGAACAACGGTAAGACATTACGCCAGATCTGTTGGCACACTACCGAATAAAGGTAATAGCAATGGTACCGTACTCCAAGGCGCATTCAAAAGGGAAAGTCCACAAAAACAGACAAAACCGATAAGAAGCTCAACCATCTGAGTTTTCAATCAATGGAACAACTGAAAAACAACACATTCCTGACTTGGTACAGGTATTTTCCCAGGAAAATGGTGGGTTCTGATAGCAGATAGGCAGATGCCACTCGTCTAACCCTCAGACCATAAAAACAATCGGTACATGTAAAATCTCTAATCCTAAGACATGACCAAATGTGAAACTAGAAAACAACTACTCCCGCTTGTATGACTGTCGTTAATAGTTCCGTCATATTGACAAAGGAGGGGGGGGGGGGGGGGGGGGGGGGGGGGGTGCATGGGGATTAAACGTGACAAATCGGGAAAATCCAGTAGTCAAATGGTGCCAAGAATCTGGAACTCAAGACTATCCTGTATGATTTGCGAATAGGCAAATTTATGAAGAATACAAACGATAAAAGTAATAAAATCAGTCGAAAAATGAACCCTCAATATCCCAATCTATGAAAATACCCCCTCATATCCCCCCTTTTTTTCTATATGCCCACTCCAGAAACTTTATAATTCATAAATACTGACACACACTCAAACACAAATAAAAATATGACATTTGAACTTCTGAAAGTTTGTTGGCAAGCAAACCCGGCTTGAATTGAGTTGCGGGTAATGTTCGTGAGGAGTACTGTAGCGGACAGACATGCAAGATGGGTTTCCCGGTTATAATTAATCAAAATTATTGTATTTAAAAAATCGAATTATCTTTTTTTTTTTAATTTCTTTATGTCGTTTTGTATTTTATTTTTTTCCTTCCATTTTCTTCATATCAGTCTATTTCGTTTTGTTTTCGTTGATTTCGTTTTGCTTTCGTTGGTTTCGTTTTATTTCGTTTTCATTTCGTTGATTTCGTTTCGTTTCGTTTCGTTTTTGTTGATTTCGTTTCGTTTCGTTTCGTTTCGTTTTCGTTGATTTCGTTTCGTTTCGTTTCTATTTCGTTTCGCACTTTATAGGTACCCTTACATTTTACAACTGAAATTGTCTGGGTTTTATGTAGAAGATACTATATGCGAAATGGAGCATGATTCGAACTTGAAATTCAACACATGTAAACTTAAAAAAAAAGAAACAAAGGGCGAATAAGTATAATCTTGTAAACCACAAAAAAATAAAAGTAAAAAAGGTAGAATAAAAATAATCTTTTTGCGCTTGCATTCTGCTTGCATATTTTATAACATGTGATTTTATTAACACATGAAACGTAATAAAAACTTATGTATCTTGGGGTGTTACTTTTTCAATGTTTACTATAGCCTGTACGTATTTAGTAATTAAAATAATTTCTAAATGACATCCTTAATTTCGTTTTATTCTCCCAAGTATCGTGCATTTAACTTAATTATCTTTCATAATTTTACCAATTAAAAAAAAAATGCATATTTTGTTAAACATGTTAAAGATATTTCACCAAAATCATACATATTTTGGCAAATTTGTAAGATATTTCGTAAAAATTGTATAAGTTTTGCAAATTTTGTTATTAAAATTAAGCATATTTCTATATGATCTGTTTGTGAAAGATTTATTTTTAAAATGTGCATATTTCACTTAATTCAATAGTAAATTATATAATTCTCTACAAGATTTTATAGTTCAAATACAGGTAAAAATATAACTACATTTCAGAAACAAACTTTAATTGTTAAAACAACATAACCCCCTATGTTTATTTATACTTGTTAAAACAACATAACCAGGCGACCGTTTCACTAAAGTGATCGTAAATCGTAAGTCTAAGAGCACTCTTAAGATTTCCTTACGTGCACGTATACGTGCATTTCACTAAACTAGTCCTAAGCTTAAGAGTTACGACTTGCGACAAGTAACATCTCCTATAATGGAGGTAAAAAGATATTGTATTGTATCATATATTTTATATATAATAAACCCAACAGCTCAAAAGCTGATTAGGGGCCCGGGTGGCTCAATGAGTTAGGTCGTTGGATCTAGCAACTCATACAAGCCTATCCCCCAATACGGAGTGGGTTCGCGCCCGGCTTTGTAAATTACAAAAAGGGCGCACTCGACTCGCAGCTGAAATACTGCTGAAAGTGGGGTTAAAACACCAACAATTTCAAATCAAAAGCTGATTACATTAATAATCACATTTTAAATGTGTTTAAATACATTTTTAATATTCAACTAATTATAAAACTCCAAAGTGATTTTTAAATGAATAAACCAAAGCTATCAGGAAAAAGATGTTAAGTGTAAAAATTTATCGAAATTGGAGAAGAAATTTTTGTTATGGAATATATTTTAACAAATTTCATGCTATATGTAAGGGGAAAATTCAAAAATGTGACCATATATATTTGGCAATACATTCACATTCTGCACTGATATTCCGTTTGCGGTGCATTTCAATTGCGCGGAAAAAAATCCTACATTTACGTGAAGAACTTCAACACATGACGATTGTGCGGATTTGTTTTACCTTTCTTTAAAGGGGTAGGATTTTGGGTAGTTTTATTGCATCACTATATTCACGCATATAAAATAATATGTTTCATCAACACATAAAACAACAAAACTACACATCTTACAATATCAAACCTTAACATGTACCGGTACATGTACTGTTGATTTATATTCATAGTGAGTGTTTAACGCTTTATATAATCAATAAAAACTACCAATGAATTTTAACATTTGGACTGCTCAAATATCTTTTGCCTTAAAAAATTTGTTTATACATGTATGTTCCACTATTTTTTTAAAAATTTATATTTCATATAATTATAGATGTTATTCTTATATTTTTTGTTTTCATTTTAAAGGCTGACCAAAGAGGCGAATAATCCATATTGCATCGTCAGTCGTGCTGCAAAATGCAGAAAATGTTATGAGTAAATCAAATATATTCTAAATAACGGGTAATCCCGCACAAATGTAAAAAAAGTCTCAGGTATATTTTACGGGCAATTGTAATGCTCTTTCTCCGTGCACTAAAAGTGATACCTGTTAATCCTCAAATCCACGGAAATGTAATGTGCCCTCTGTTTGTGCTTAACTTTATTTTTGAACCATTGTTTGTACATGCACCCGATATCATTGTTTTCTTGAAATTTCATCTAGGTACATACACTCGTTAATAAAATATGTTGATATTGTAAATGCAGAACTGATAGAAAGTACACTGAAACAAACAATAATGTGTAGCAGTTTTAATGATTTTGTATGGCTCTCGAAATATAAAAAATGTTGCATGCATTTAATATTTATTGATTGCTTCATTTGATTAATGTCCATATTAAAAAAAATAGATAGCAATTCTTCTCTTCAAAAATAGGTTTACGATTTACGACTTACGTGTACCTTCCACCACTCTTAACTTTGCGATCACTTTTTATCGCAAGTCGTAAATCCTAACTATTAGTGAAACGGTCGTAACTCTTAAGAGTACACTTACGTCTACGTTTACGACTTACGACCTTTAGTGAAACGATCGCCAGAGGCGGATTTAGAAGGGGGCGTGCGGGGCGTGCGGGGCGTGCGCCACCCCCCCCCCCCCCCACAATTCGCAAAACAAAAGTTATACAACGTTAATTAAGCAGCTCAACAAACATTTTCATGAACGGTTAACTCGTGACCTGTAAGTCAAAATGAATAGTAATGATATTAGGAGTAAATTTGGGATATCATTCTAGAAAGCTCTACCCATTAATAAATGATCAGTATACTGTCCGTCCGGATGAAGCTTTTCGTTTCGCCGTTGGTTCATTCATTGAAAATGTATCATTCGTTCTTGTTTATAGACAAACAAAGGCGAATATGTTAACATTAATGCCCCATGAAACGATTCTGATTATCTAATTTAGTTACGTTAGCTAATCAGAAATCAACAACAAGTTCATGTATTGACAATTTCCGCTTTTGTTTGTCTATAAACAAGAACGGTCGAATCATACGTTTTCAATGAATGAATGAATCAAACGACGAAAAGAAAAGCTCCATCCGGACGGGCAGTATTAACTAGAACCACCCGAGAGGACAAGCACCAATTAGTGAAATGAGGAATGCGTTAAAACTAAACAAATAGTTCTTTGAAGGGTTAAAATATCGTGATCGATCAGTCATGAGTTGAACAATTCGCATCACGGTTGTTCAACAAAAGTTTTACTTTAAGTTCTTATAATCTGACAAAAACATACTGTTAACAATCATCAGACAAAATTAAGACTCAAAGTCAAATTTTTCCGGTCTGATAAAAATGGTGTGGTTGGTTCAAAATTGTCGTTCAAATAAATGTCTGTAATTCCACAAACCCCCAGAGCTTCCCGGGGACTTCGCCCCACTGGGCCCCTTACCAGGGCTCTGCCCTGGACCCGCTGGGGACCTATCACCAGATCCCTCGCCTACCCACGCTCCCCCTAACCACAAATCTTAGATCCGCCCCTGATAACCCCCTATGTTTATTTATACCTGTAATTAAAAGTGGGCAAACCAGGATGACACCAACTTGACAACCTAGGATAACCCATAAAGCCCAATAAATTGAGCTTATTTCCAATGGGGTCCTTGTCTTGTAAGATTACAAGAGTAAAATAATAACAATTGTTTACTCATAAAACACACTAGCACATAAAATATTTTAAAATATAGCACCAAATTACAGGCACTATATTGAGTTTGCCTGAACAAAAATAATTAAAAATTTTGGTGAGTGATTTTTAAAAATAAAAATATTCATTTTCTTCTCTTCTTCTTGCCTCAAATTAAAAAATAAATTTTACTGCATTTTTAAATGCTTCCTTATTATTTACATTCTTAATAGAAATTGGCAAACTGTTCCAGTCTCTTATTGCATTATATGAAAAGCTATTAGTGCTACATACATTTGTGTTTGGAATACTAAAATTTAAATTAGAAGCTCCCCTTGTATTTCCTTGATTAATATTAAAATTTTCACATAAATATTCTGGTGCTCTACCATGATATATATTAAACACATGGTTAATACTAAGTTGACATGCTCTGTCTGGTACAGAAAGCATTCCAACACTGTCTAGTATATCACAATTTATGCGAGTTCTGGGTCCCAGGTCGAGGACAAATCTCACAACCTTATTCTGTAATAGTTGAAGTTTTTTGGTCAATCCCGAGTCTAAACCACTGTACCATGAAGAACATGAATAATCAAATTAACACTGAATTAAAGCTGTTGAGTGTTTTTCTCGACCTGGGATCAAGACATTTTGCATTTCTATATACACATTTAAGTCTACCATTTACTTTACTGACAATATTTGAGACTATATTTTCAAAATTTAAATATTTATCAATATGTACTCCTAAATATTTAACTACCCCTGTACATGTTCATAACATTTCACATACACGTTTTTAATTTGTCTGATCTTTCTTTTAGGGCCAACAAACATACATTCAGTCTTGCCAAGGTGTAAAGACAACTTATTATCAGTTAACCAGTCTGAACATTTTTCTAATACATTGCCTAATTTAGATGATATAATATTAGGATCTTTATGTGTATACAGTATTGCACTATCATCTGCATACAATATCAGTTTACAGTCTCCATCTATACTTATTGACATATCATTGACATAGGTAAAAAAAAGCAGGGTTCCCAGTATACTACCCTGGGGCACCCCACATGATACATTCATAGGTTCTGAAATTGTACTGTTTACAGATACAAACTGGACTCTATCTGTTAGATATGACTCAAACCAATCTACTGACTGTACACCCATGACTTTCAGTTTACTACACTGTATGTCTAACATTATCATCCCTGTATACACACCTTTAGCATTATTAGTTCTTAAATAGTCTAACAGATATATGAGATATGTGTCTGTGGAATACTTTTGTCTAAAATCTGACTGTAAATGATATAACATTTTGTTTTCTTGTAAAATTTCAACAAGTTGTTTATACACACTCCTTTCTAATATTTTATATACTATACTCAATATACTGATTGGTCTATAATTACCAACCTCTAAAGGGCTGTTTTTCTTAAATAGAGGTTTAACTCTGGCATATTTCATGCTTTGGGGAACAACCCCTGTGGTAATTGACTGATTAATTATAGCTGTAATAGGAACTTTTATTACATTACCACCATCTTTTATAAATCAAGCTGGAATTTCATCTCAACCAGTGCTTTTATTGGCATTAAGAGAACATAACTCTTTAAAAACAAACTCTTCAGTTACAGGTTGTAAAACAAGTTTTTGTTATGAGGATTTCTCCTTTTATAAAAATTTAAAAATAATTGTGAGGTAACACTATAGATAACCTTTTGCTTTTGCAGGTTTTTTTACAAGCTCAGAAGCCACTGTAGAAAAAATTATTAAAAAAATCAGCAATAGTTTTAGAATCATGACACAGTTCATTGTTTATATTCAGAACAATACTTGCTTCTTCAGTTTTACTTTTGTACCCCAGATCTTTTAACTGTTTGCACAGTTTTTTTTGGATCATTTTTATTTTCTTCAATTTTGTCAGAAAAGTAATTTGATCTAGCTGATTTGACCTCTCTTTGAACTTTATTTCTTATAATACAGAATTTTTTAAGATCTTCTGAATTATTAGATTTTCTATATTTCAGTAATAATTCATCTCTTTCTTTTATGAGATTTAATATTTCTGTTGACATCCAAGGCTCTGTATTTTGTTTTACTCTAATTTCTTTCAATGGAGTAACAATATCTAGAACACCTGTAAATGATTTCCTGAAACAATTCCAATTTTCATTTACTGGTTTTGTCTCATTACACTTTGTCCAGTCTATTTTATTTAATTCTTCAACAAAACTAGCAGTATTATACTTTTTTAAACATCTTATTTTGATGTTTGTATGTTTACCACTTGTTGTTCTTTTGATTTTTCTACAACAATATATTATATTATGATCACTTAAACCAACACAAATTGACCCGGATTTAACTATATTTTCTGGTTTGTTGCATAAAATAAAGTCAATTATCGAAGAACAATTTTCAGTTACTCTTGTAGGTTCTTTTATAATCTGTTCAAAACCAAATAATTGCATTATATTAGTAAATGATATACCAAGTGAATTGTTATTATTTTTCATACATATATTAAAGTCACCTAGAATAATAGTTTCAGTGTCAGATTTTAATTGACATAATACATTTTCAAATTTATCAATAAAGTCAGACATCTTAGGTGGACGGTATATTGTTCCGATGACTATTGGTTTTGTCTTAGGAAGCAGTAGTTCTATCCAAAGCGACTCCACACCATCCGTTTGTAAATCAGTTCTTGTATTAAATGCAATACTGTTGATTATATAGGTACAAACGCCCCCTCCATGTCGATCTCTATCGTTACGCGGGATGGAATAGCCCTCGATCTGGATTTCGCTGTTTATCACAGAAGAGTCAAGCCAAGTTTCTGATATTGCAATGACTGCAGCTTTGGACTCTTTGGCCATGATTCTAAGTTCTGACATTTTTGGTAGGATTGGTCTTGCATTCACATGAATACAATGCATTCCTTTAAGATTTGGAAATTCAAAAATGTTCTCTTTTTCTTCCGGCACATTGGTTACATGTGCAATTATGGTAGAATTATGAGTAATATTATTATCCAAGTCTTTGGAATCAAAAATGTCAATTTGGGGCATTTGTTGTAAAATGCAGTTGTTGCATATAAAATCCACTGGTTCCCCATTTAACATATTCTCATAAATTTTCTCTCTTATTTCTGTAGTACATCTTATGTGTGTCCATTTGTCGCCACATGTCACAAGAAATAGCTTGTAGCAATAACCCCTTTAGAACAATTTGTACAGGGATTTTTAGATTGTCTTTTTGGCGTGCCTGGGTTTATGTGTATGTCAACACTTCGTAATAAAGATATACACATCAATCCTTTAGTTGACGGTTTTATTATTGGTGACAGTGCAATTTCGATTGTTCCAATATTAGTTATCTCCCCTAATTTTTTCTGTTGATCTACGGGGTTTGACACAACTGACAACAGTTCAAAGTTACTTAACTTGAGTCTTCCGCTGATGGAATTGTATTATGTATAATGTACTGTGATGTTTCTGGTCTACAAAATTCATTCAAGATAAAACATAATAACGTGTACGGATCATCGTATTATTGAAATTTTAGGACTTCGTCCTTCAAACAGGTTGCCTGTCTCATATTAGATAATGTTGATTTTTTTCATGAACAGTCATGTGTACATTTTATTTTCATCAGGTCATGTGTGGATTTTATTTTTCATCAACAGTCGTTTGACTATTATTAATTGGTAATAATACTAATGTGATTTCTATGTGATAAAGTTTGTCAGTGACTTGCGGCAGGTAGGTGGTTTTTTCAAGGAACTCCGATTTCCTCAACCAATAAAACGGGCCGAATAAAACTGACCGTCACGAAACAAAAAGTGTACTGTTTCATTTCCACGGTAATACAAGCTATTTAATAACCTCTACACTAAATACAAAATATATTTGGGCGGTGTTGATTAAATTACATGATAGTGCTACATATGATGATAGAAGAAAATCATATGAATGGTTAAAGCACCAAGCATTAAAATGCAACTTATCTCTTTGAAGGTTTACTTTTTAATGAATCAATCTTATCGGGACAAATCCGCGAATCAGAAGCAATAATTAAACTGTCGAATTTTCTTGCATAAGGTTCTTGAAATCCGGACACGTATTATACGAGTGATTGTTGTTGTTTAACGCCAATTCAGCAATTTTTCAGATATATCATGGCGAGAACAAGTTAATTTTCAATGAGATGATGATGAGGTCCGCTTTGTACTAGACCAACACACTGAGTTGGATTTTTATAGTGCTAGCTCACTAAAACAACAGTCCATGGATAGACATGTTGCCCCACTCAGACACATTATCCTGATTCCGAGCCGACCAGTCCTTGCTCTTTCTCCTTAATGCTGCGTGCTTACCAGAGAAGCAACAAATATCAATTTGTATACTGAGTCTTTGGTATGACCCGACCGGGGCTCGAACCCACGATCTACCGCACTCGAAGCGAGCACTCTAACCATTTACGCCACCGATGCGGTTCGTATTATAAGAAGCTGCATGGACGCGACCGAGACGTATGTGTTATCTGGATGTGAATTGATTGATACCGAAAATATCAGCCTGCCGAGCCAGAATATGAAGTTTGGTGGCGAGTGAGCGATGTTTGTTGATATTGCTGACACGACAGTTCATAATTTGATATATGTTTAAAAAATAAAATGTTAACTAGCTAATGGTGTTGCTGAATTTTATTTACTTTTGTCATCTTCACAGGAATTATCGTTTAAATGTTGGGAGAATTTGGTGATAACTCCTGCTCACTGTTGATAAGTCCAGCTCAGCTCACGCGAACTTTGATACGAGTTTTGCTTATGGAGTCAGCAGGTAGATATAGCGGGAGGGAAGGATGATAGACACATTCATGTCATTAAGGGGACGTCAACATATACAAGTCATCTATATTCTTCTAGTATCTTTTACTTACTACATATTTAGCATGTACATTAACACCATGGATTGTAACTATACTGGTTACCACCATACCAGTTGTTATTGTAGTTATAATATAAATCTGAATTATATTTTCTAGGTACTTGTATATTAAAAAAATTTCTCAGACTGTATTTGAGGTTGCTTACAAAAACCTTAATACCGTAACCATTTAGATGTACTTTATCATCTTTTAAAAACCTGTAATTAGGTTGACCTCTAATACATATATTTGAGTTGTCACACAATGTAATCAAATCAACATGTAAGAACAAGTGCTGTAATATGATGTTTTATCCTGCAATCAGTACATTTGCTGTACAAATATACTATACGAATACATTTTTGCTTTATTCGTACTAGACGAATAAACTATTCGTACGAATAACTTTTCAGCCTACGAATACACTTTCCTGGTACCCTGTAGCTATGTACAGCGGAGGACGCAGACACGTATGAAACTGGTACTAATTAACGCGGACCACGAAGAAGACACCCTTGACAACATTTATGAAAGGCGAGGAATGACGCTTGTTTCTGTCCTTTTTGTTTAAATCTGACAAGTTTTCCGACTTTTTTGACATTGCAGTATAAACACAATATACGTACATTGTCGTTAAATATAAAATTCATTTGTACTCGCTGCGAAACAGGTCTGAAAAGCTCGCCGAAGGCTCGCTATTCTGCCTGTTTCTAAAGCTCGTACAAATAAATTTTATATTTACCGACAATGTACGTATATTGTATATATATTCTAACATTTTGTTATTCACCTTAACAGAGTCACCTCTACTTATACCCATTGAAATTAACATTTTTGTTTCTGACCATTTTCTGTGAATTTTTTTCACTAATAATTCAAATTGACTAGACACTGATTCAGTATTTTCACTATCTCTCACATCATTTGTAAATAGATGAAGAACAACACAATCATAACTTTCTGTTACTGTATCAATAAATTCACTAGACACTGATTCAGTATTTTCACTATCTCTCACATCATTTGTAAATAGATGAAGAACAACACAATCATATCTTTCTGTTACTGTATCAATAAATTCACTAGACACTGATTCAGTATTTTCACTATCTCTCACATCATTTGTAAATAGATGAAGAACAACACAATCATAACTTTCTGTTACTGTATCAATAAATTCACTAGACACTGATTCAGTATTTTCACTATCTCTCACATCATTTGTAAATAGATGAAGAACAACACAATCATAACTTTCTGTTACTGTATCAATAAATTGACTAGCTTCATTTATTTCATAACAAATTTGTTTCTTTATTTGACAATCTTTTAAAAAATCATATGTTTTAATTGGCCTAAAATGAGAATTGACAATCATGAGTATTTTTCTTTCATGTTTTTGAGAACCTCGACTACCATTATTTGTTGATGGTATATTTTGTCTACCTACATGTCTTTGTACATAATTGTTTACATTTGTTTGATCTACACATGTATTTGTTTTTGCACAGAATTGTCAACATTTTGTTTTTCTACTGATTTGTTTACATTTTGTTTGTCAACTTGTTTGGGTATATTTTGTTTCTTTGATTGTTTATGTTCTGTGTTGGTATTCTCAGCAGCAACAATCTTCTTCTTATATGTTGGTATAAAGTTGTCTAATTTATCAGATGTTTGTGAACTATCTATCATATAACTTGTTTCATTCTCTTTTATTTCAGAAAGTACATCAAATTTATTTTTGACATCACATTTGTAAGAAATTTTGTTTTCCACCTTTTCACACACTCTTTCTATTTCTTTAGACTGACGGTTCATTTCTGACGATGCTTCCTCGAATTTTTCTGACATGTTTTTCAGATTTTACGCTGTTGACGAGCTCAGGTATGGTATTTGACATTTCCTTTATTTTAGTGGTGTTCTGATTGGTATCTTCTGTCATCATTTCAATGCCATTTTGTATTTTACTAGAGGTATATAACGACAAATTGTCTATAGATTCTGCTATATCATCGATTGTATCCCGAGCAGATTTAATCGAGTCCACCATTGATTTCGTATTAGATTCTGCTTTACTAGTAGCATCTTTTATAGCTGTTTCCATGTTTTTATATGAATTGGAATATTTCATTTTCAATCCATGTATTTCTTCGTCATTTTTGAGCAACTTGACTTCTATCTTTGATATCTTACTCTTTAAGTTAACAATTTCAACATTTCTATCAAGTGAATTTATAGTTGTTACCAAAGTTTCTTGAAATAGAGTTACTATTGTATCTATATAATGTTTATAATGATTTCATTGAGGGTTTCATGATCTATGACGTTACTTGTAGTCTGTGTGGACATGCATGACGTATCTGTTTTTAGCTTGGACACTTTTTCTTGAGTGTAAGAAAAATTTGTAGGAATCACTACACATTTCTTGCAGGTATATTTTTCTGGTAGACGTAGTGAGAGTATAGAGTATGTAGTCTGGTAGGGTTGAACAATCAAAGTGAACCCAACCTTTACAACTGCCACATTGAATCATATTTGGAATATCTGGACGATCACAAAGGTTGCAAGATTTCACAACAGGTCCCACTGTTTGTTCAGTTGTTTTAATGTCGTTTGATATATTTTGTTGCACCAAAACAGGACCTTTCACAATAGTCTGATCAAATTCATCATCAGATGGTATTTCACATGCATCATAACATTCTGAATTGACATTTTCATCTTCAGATTCATTACTTTTCCCTGTTGTACAGTTATTTGTGCATGAATGACCAAAGTCTTTGGCATGCTTGATGTTTCCTAGATCGTCATAAATTAAAACAGATGTGCAAGCATATGAAAATGGGGACACTGTCAAGATCTTTGAACCCTTTGTACAGTTGTCCTTGATATTTATTGACACTGGCTTCACACATGCTCCACGAAGTGAAAATACCAACGGTGTGGCCTCTAGCTACTGCATATTAGTTCTTACCACCCCGTTTACGTTTGTTTTCATTCATATTTGTGTTTTATGGGGTAAAATGTTTATATCTTATCCTGTTGATTTGGTAAAATTTTGTTTGCTCACACAGTTCGCAGTATTTGTTCCGTTACAGTCGTTAATAATGTTTTATAAATGTTCTTTCATCTTGTTATTGATATGTGGTTCTATTCATAAACTAATTAATGTTTCTTTAGGCCCATTTTGGGATTTTGTAGCGTTCAAAATATTTTTAACTGGGCGCAGCCATTAACTGGAAGTAATATTTAAAGTTTTATATATCTGTGCTATAGATACTGTTTTAATTATACATGACAGTCTCTTATAATTCTGTAAAGAATGGCTCTCTAATTTATTGTTGTATGATTGTTTTATTTGTGTATTATGACCTGTATTTAAGAGATGAGACTTACATAAAATATTGAATTGAATTGAATTTCTATTCATCAATACAATCAAGTATACTATATAAATCATTGACACAATCAAATAAGTTTTATTTAAAGTCGAAATATCTATAACACATAACATAAGCTCTAGTGAGCTTTTGAATCGACTAAAACAATAACGTACATGTAACTAGATATGTCCCAGTTAACCATGTGACAATATACTGTTCCACACGGAAGTGATACAAAACATTATATTTAAGTAATCTAAGTATCATTTAAAGAAAAAATTATTACAACACATCAAATGTTATTCATATTGAGATTTACGTGCTCGGAATTTTCATTCAAATGCTTATAGTATTCTAAATATATAACTTCTCACACCCTATATATATTCCACAAACTGATGACAACAAATTCCATGGATTATACACCAATCGATGAAGAGCTTCACCAGAAAATTGTGAAAAAAGTTGCTTTTTTAAAATCGATTAAATGTTGAAAAAGAGGTAAGAATTTTGTAGATATAAATAGGTTTCTACTGACGATCTTAGTTTTTAGTCAATGCTGGTAACACACAGTAACCATTGGGCGTTTTAGAATGGAACTTTTGGTAGTATTATATGCGTGTGCACATTTTGTATGAATCCTGGTACCACTTCATCAAAACGTCTTTACAATCCTCTAAATTTAAATCAGTTTTATTGGTGGAGGAAATCGAAGTAGCCGGAGAAGATCACTGACAAACTTTATCACATTCTCCTGTATCGAGTATACCACATCATGAGCGGGATTCGAACTCACAACTTAAGTGGTGGTAGGTACCGATTACATAGGTAGTTGTAAAGCCAACTACCATACGACGACGCAGGCGCTCAAGATGAGCAGAGAAATGACATATAAAAACAAATAAATACAAGATTAAACAGAAGATAAACAGTGATTAAAGTGATTTGAAGATAATTATTTAAACATATTAAAATAAATATATATAAATGGCAATACATATCTGGTCTCTGATTGGTGTTGTATTGGACAGTTCTGATGTTACACCACATATACACGACATGGTGTTCCAATGAACGACACAAAAGAATCATAATTCATTATTTATCTAACTTTGACACTGTTGATTGTGTGCAAAGATAAATTAGATGTTTGTGGATTGTAAGTAGTTGTATGTGTTACTTCATACATGTATAATCTTTTTACAGTGAGTGACCATGGTGTATATTAGCCTTGTAATGATGATCACATTATTGTGTGTTAACAGTCACAAGATAACTAAATGTTCATTTGACGTCAGATGTTGGTGTCGTCCAGTACAGAATACCACATACCTAGCAGCCAATTGTAAAGGATTAAAACTACAATCAATTCCGACATTTCCCAATAATATACAAGTCATAGACCTAAGTGATAATCTGATACAACAGATACAGGATTCCCACTTCATACACAACTATGATTTAAAGGTACTTCTTCTTTCCCATAATAAATTGACTTATTTGAGTAAAGAGTCCTTTGATGGACTAACTAATGTTAGGAATCTAACTATAGACAATAACAATATCAGTGTAGTTACGGAGGATGCATTTCATTCTGTAAAACAATTGAGACATCTTGATTTAAAGAACAATATCATTACTTCAAGGAATTTAAACCTTACTTCCCTATCATTATTACACACATTAAAAATAGACTTTATGGAGAATGTCAGTTCATCACTCTTAAAAGGATTGACACATCTGAATATCCTGGATATATCTGGATTATCTGGTAAATGTAAAGTAAAAACTTTGACTTCAGAGACGTTTAAGTATGTTCCAGCATTAGAGTATGTGGATATTTCATCTTGTCAAATCAATCACATCTACCCAGGTACATTTAAGTTCATGTCAAATTTGTCGTATCTGGATGTTTCGTTTAACACGTGTCTTAGATTTCAAGGTGTTGTAAACCTAACGTTTGATTTACCATACACTTCAATAAAAATATTGAAATTTAACAAAGTTCACAAAACGTTTGCAATGAATACCAAATTTCCGCTATCATTGGCGAAGAATCTCGCAAATACAAGTCTTACGGAATTACACTTGGACAGTAATAGAATACAACAAGCTGAAATAGGAGTCATTGAAAATTTACCTCGCACAATTCGTCATCTATCACTATCAGATAATGAATTTTCGTATGGTGAATACCTTTTGGAGACCACTTCGCTCTCAACAGAGTTCATTAATGTCTCACTACTTTTTAGTACTCATTCCCCTCATAATGAAAAGATAGAAGAATGTGATGAACCTGAATATTGCCAACAGACTATAACAACGATTACGAACTCAAAATTATATTTCCATCAACAGATATTTCCATTCCCGTTCAAATTGAAAACTGCGATATATAGACAATGTCAACTTCGCTTTGAAATACCTGAATTCATTGTTACAGAAAATAGTCTGGAATATCTTGATCTTAGTTTCAACTTATTTATTTCGTGGATAGGTCCTATGTTATACTTTAAAAAGCTACATTACCTCGATTTATCCAACAATTTATGTTCAAATGTTTCGAAAGTGTTTTTTAAAAGTGTTCCAAATTTACAAACATTAAATATACAAAATAATTTACTCGGATTCGTTCTTCCCGATGATGTTGATGGTGAAATATTGCAGCATGTTAAATTACTTCAAGATATTAATCTGGCAGAAAATAGAATTCCTAGTTTACATACAGATTTTTTTAAATACCAAACGAAGTTAATAAGATTGTTTATAGGAGGAAATATGCTGGACGATATAACATTCCGTATCAGCCATATGACGCAACTTTCATATTTAGAACTATCTAATAATAGAATATCATCATTAGGAAGTAAAGCACGTGACCAGTTAGAGAGCATATTTAAAACTAGCAATAATCTAACCATTGATTTAAGTGGTAATCTGTTAAAATGTACATGTGAAACAATAGACTTTATAAAATGGATGTCGACAACTAGAATTAAATATCAGAAGTTGTCAAGCTATTATTGTAAGTTATCAAACGGTAATAAACAGCCATTAAACGATCCTAATATGGTTTACAGAATTCTTACAAAACAATGTTCATCATATACAACGTTAATAATAGGAATCGTTGCTGCTTTGTTGTTATTTACATCTATACTGACATCCGGTCTAGTTTACCGGTATAGATGGAATCTGAGGTACATGTATTATATGGCTAAAAACAAGTACCAACGACAGACAACTGTAACACGATCAGAGGAGTGGGCATATACATACGATGCCTTCATTTCATATGAAGACAAGGACCGTTTTTTCGTACATGAGAATCTTTTAAAAATGCTGGAGGAGGAATCTGGATTTAAGCTTTGCCTTCACAAAAGAGACTTTCTTCCAGGTGTTGAAATAGCTGAAAACATTACCTCAGCGATACACAATAGTCGTAAAGTAATTGTTATAATGTCACAGAATTATCTGGATTCGTATTGGTGTATGTTTGAATATAACATGTCCAGAGTAGAGAGCATTTATTCCAGAAATAAGGAAAACATTCTTTACTTAGTTTTCCTTGAACATATTTCAGCTAAAGATCTACCATTAATTATACTAGAACTGGTACAAAGTCAGTCTTATATTGAATATCCCAATGATGAATATGGTAACACTGTGTTCTGGGATAAACTCAGAGAAGCTTTGTCTTGATTCAATTGCTACAAAATAGAACCGGATGTTTGCTGGGGGTCTATTATTAATCTATATAGTATTGTTTGATACAGCGGTCAGTATTAAGACATAGGTAATTTAGCTTTATGTTACTGTAGATAACAACTCAATGATATATCTGTATTATACATATATTGTTTACATTTTTTCCCTGAGATTGTAAAAGTTAATTTGACTTGTTCTTCATTTTTGAATAAAACGTGATTTGTTTACTTGTATTATCTACAATACTTTATCCAACACTCTTTGAATTTGAGCATTCGAATTGCATTGAATATGTTGGTTTATTTTTACTTTCATGCGGTCATTGACCGAAATATAACTTTTCCCGTACCTCTTTCACATGTTGCTTCCTGTTGAGCTTTGGGAACCTTGTTCTAAATCAGTCCACCTTTGTTGACAGAAAATATCAAAAGGGACAATCAAGGTATAATGGTATATTTCTATTATTTACATAAAACCTAGGAAAATGTTCGGTAAACATCGCCCTTTCTCACAGTTTGGTTTTATGTTGACTATTGTATCACAATTATGTCATACGATGGCCTTTTGTATTATCTAATATTTAGACTTAGGCCACCGGCTCACTTAAACAGACATATTAAAATCTTTATAATAGCGCTGTTCGCCAGGTTATATGTGATGGTTGACATTTTACTCACATGTTAAAAGCACTTCCATGACTACAACGGGTGGTTTGGGCCAGTAAAACTAGTTTGATCATCCTTCATCCCTCGACTGCGTCACGAGATGATATACGGGCTGATATGAAGAAGGTCGTGTTTTAATCTCTATGTAACAGATATGAAAACAACACACATATGAATAATATGTAGCAAATAGAAAAACAACAAACATGAATAATATGTAGCAAATAGAAAAACAACAAACATGAATAATATGTAGCAAATAGAAAAACAACAAACATGAATAATATGTAGCAAATAGAAAAACAACAAACATGAATAATATGTAGCAAATAGAAAAACTAACAAACATGAATAATATGTAGCAAATAGAAAAACAACAAACATGAATAATATGTAGCAAATAGAAAAAACAACAAACATGAATAATATGCAGCAAATATGAAAACAACAAACATGAATAATATGCAGCAAATATGAAAACAACAAACATGAATAATATGCAGGAAATATGAAAACAACAAACATGAATAATATGTTGGAAATATGAAAGCAACAAACATATGAATAATATGTAGCAAATAGAAAAACAACAAACATGAATAATATGTAGCAAATAGGAAAACAACAAATATGAATAATATGTAGCAAATAGAAAAACAACAAACATGAATAATATGTAACAAATATGAAAACAACAAACATGAATAATATGTAGCAAATATGAAAACAACAAACATGAATAATATGCAGGAAATATGAAAACAACAAACATGAATAATATTGAGGAAATATGAAAACAAAAAACATGAATAATATGTAAGAAATATGAAAACAACAAACATATGAATAATATGTAGCAAATAGAAAAACAACAAATATGAATAATATGTAGCAAATAGAAAAACAACAAACATGAATAATATGTAGCAAATAGAAAAACAACAAACATGAATAATATGTAGCAAATAGAAAAACAACAAACATGAATAATATGTAGAAAATAGAAAAACAACATACATGAATAATATGTAGCAAATAGAAAAACAACAAACATGAATAATATGTAGCAAATAGAAAAAACAACAAACATGAATAATATGTAGCAAATAGAAAAACAACAAACATGAATAATATGTAGGAAATAGAAAAACCACAAACATGAATAATTTGTAGAAAATAGAAAAACAACAAACATGAATAATATGTAGCAAATAGAAATACAACAAACATGAATAATATGTAGCAAATATAAAAACAACAAACATGAATAATATGTAGCAAATAGAAAAACAACAAACATGAATAATATGTAGGAAATAGAAAAACAACAAACATGAATAATTTGTAGAAAATAGAAAAACAACAAACATGAATAATATGTAGCAAATAGAAAAACAACAAACATGAATAATATGTAGCAAATATAAAAACAACAAACATGAATAATATGTAGCAAATATGAAAACAACAAACATGAATAATATGCAGGGAATATGAAAACAACAAACTTGACAAATATGCAGGAAATATGAAAACAACAAACATATGAATAGTATGTAGTTAATATGAAAACAACAAACATATGAATAATATGTAGGAAATATGAAAACAACAAACATGAATAATATGCAGCAAATACGAAAGCACATTACTAATATACTATTATCCAGTGTTCTCTATATTATGGGTGGTTGGGTTTACTCCACTTTCAACAATATTACAGTTATATCGTGGCGGTCAGTTTTATTGGTGGAGGAAATGGGAGTACCTGGAGAAAACCACCGAGCTGTCACAAGACACTGACAAACTTTATTACATAATGTTGAATTGCCTGAGTGGGATTCGAACTCACAGCGTTAGTGGTGATAAGTACTGATTGCATAGGTAGTTGTAAATCCAACTACCATACGATTACGACCACGGCGGCCACTATAATATATAGATTATTACATGGCATTTTTCATAGCATACCCATTATCAGCCCTAGGTCGTGATATCAGCTCGAGGGCTGACAGTAACAGGACTACATTTACAATAAATAGTAGTCCTTCTACGTCAACCAAACACTGACCACTTTCAGCAAGTGGATGACTATGTCAGAGGTTATGTCAATGGACATGATGGCGTTGCTATAATTGCTTTTCTTTTATATATACCCACCCATCTTATATATATTTAAGACTTGCAAGTCTCTAATCGACGTCCAATCCTCAAATCGGCGTCGAATTCTCAAATCTATGGCTGTTTCTCACTTTCTCAAATCGACGTCCAATGACGTCACTGACGTATTCTTAAAAAACAACTAAATAACAGGTTAAAAACACACAAAACAATACTGTTATTACAATTATTTCTCAATTTACAGTATGCCACTTGTGTTTTCATGTTTTGTCCGGAATACTACTATTAAAACAGGAAAATGAGTATTATAGCAAATATCAATAGGCTGTAAAAATATTAAAAGTCAAACATAGAATAGAACTTGCAAATCTACATGAATAAACTTCGTCCACTGCTCCACCATTTTGAATTTTGGACTTTCAACGCCATTCAATGTGGTATGAGATTTTGTTTTCAAACTTGTTTAAATAAGAGGATTGCTGATGAACTTTTTTGTAGACGAAATCGGCATAAAAACTGCTTGGAAGTATCAACTGCTCAACCTTCTGAATTTTGGACTTTCAACGCCGTTCAATGTAGTATTAGATTTTGCTTTCAAACTTGTTTTTATAAGAGGGACGCTGGTGAGCTTTTCTATAGACGAAACGCGGGTCAGGCGCACTGAATGTATGCCTGGAACTTTGACGTTTTGCATTCATTTGATATAACATGCAATGCAAATGATGTACAAACTTGAACAACATCAATCATGTGACAAGGTAAAAGCATATCTTAGCTCTGAAAGGGACGTCGATTTGATAGCAATAATTCGGCCATAGATCTGAGAATTTGGAAAGGACGCCGATTTGAGAATACCCTTAAATCGGACCGAGACATTAAATTGTCAGAAGAAGCAAAATCTATACGCCGAACACATACACTCACTTTCCTGGCTTGGCATAGGCGGTCTAGTAAAAGTGGTGGGGTTAAACTCGCACCACACCCCCTCTTAGTGAAATGATCAAGTATGAAGAAACAGAGTGTGGACTTTTGTATATTTTAATTGTTTGAAAATCGGTAAAGAGAAGCATACATGTCTGAGGTTGATTAGACAACTATTTTTGTTTTACCGGATTCTTTTTGTATGCGTTTCTTACATGTATATTTTCAACCCTCTGTTGAGATAATTTATGAATAACACGTGTTAAAAAGAATCCCATAAAATTATTACCCACAAAATTCAATATCACAAGATACCCTATTATTGCGTTCATGTCTTTGTTTTTTGTCGTTACCGTTCAAATGCACAACCCCCTCTTTTCAAAACATTGGACCAGCCACTTTGAACCCTACAAAATCTTAACAGTCATGGAAGAGTAAGTATATTATTTACCTAATCACATGGCCCAAAGACGGGCATATATTGAGTCACTCACACAGTACAAAAGAATGATACAATCAAACACCAATCATACTAATTTAAATCGAATTGATATACAAGAAAATGAACTTCGAATTGACATAGAAGAAAATGAGCTGAAAAAGATCCATTTTGGGGGAAGTTTTTTTAATGTTTTTTTTAATAACATAATACTTTTTGTTTGACTCGCCTGTTAACAAAACACCTTAGATGCCCAGGTAAGCAAAAATAATCTAAGGTTCCCTGTTTTACAATATATTGTTTTATGTATGTTGTGATATGTATCGACTCTAAATAAAACTTTATTTATTTATATTTATTTATATATCTCTTACCCAGGGTTGATAAGAGATTAATTACAGTCCACATATACACATTTCAAAAACACCACTAAATATATCAATTTTAAAACCAATATGTTCTCATTTCAAAAATACAACTAAATATATCAATTTAAAAAAAACCCAACATACTGTATAGGTCATTCTATAAAGATATTCTATGATAGCTTCAACATCTACCATTTACATAGATGTATTGTACTCATATATTATAACTAACTACTAATTAAGAATAGAATTGTCAAGATTTTGGTTTTATCTATTGTATCATTACAATTGGCCTTTAGCAAAATATTTAGTTCAGATTTTAAAGTCTGTTTTCATATGTTATAAAGTAAAGATTGATTTATATGAATTTTGTCATATTTAACTTTATTTCTCGCCTTCCAAATAGACCACTTAGATATAAAAATTAACAGTTCCCATTTCTAAAGTGTTTATTAAAATTGTGATGTTTGATATGAAGCAGTTTGTTATAGATAATGTTATGAATGCATTTCCATTGGAATTCTATAATTTTATTACTGATGTCCAGCCTTTTAAGATTAGTCCAAATTTTTGGTCAGTGAAATTCTTCATCATAAAAATTATTCCATTTATCTTGACATTTTGGTAATGATTTCTTATTAAGAATTTTTTGTATAATTATAACTTTAACGTCTTTTGTATCAAAGATTTTTTCTTTGATATCTGTAAGTTTTAAATTATTTAACAATTTCATTTTATTTCTACTTTTAGCTTCGTTATCTATATCTTCATTTTCATTTTTTAAGAAATTTAAGTAATAAACAATGGTATTCTGAGATACAGTTTCTCCTGTCTATCAACTTAGAGTATAATAAATTACAATCGATGAATTGTTTTGAGTTTTCATCCCATATGTCTTGAATAGTTTTTATATTACTTCTTAAAAATGAAGAAAATATTAAAGGTTTGTTTTGGTAGGTTATATTACAATTCCCGAATAATCTAACGTGTAAAATATCTGTTCTGGTTTCCACCTTTTGAACACATTATAAAAAAATTGTCCATGCTTGGATTGATTTTTAATAAAACAATGGATACTTGTTTAAATTTAAGGATGAGATATTTGAGCATTTACAAACAACAAAAGTTTCATTAAATTTAAAATCAAGTCTACTCAACTGTTCAAGCGAAATGGTTTTAAGTATAAGATATAGTACTATTTAAAAAAAAAAGAAGCCGCCCGTATTGAATATCCCACAAGTTTATCTAACTTGTACAATAATGTTATAATTTATAAAATAAATAAAGTCGTGAGAACAGTTTTGTTTGAGAACGAGTTTACATAATTTTCCTATTCATGTTATAAGGGCATTACATGAATAGGAAAATTTCGTATTTTAAAAAAAATATATAAATACTTAAAACCATTTCGCTTGAACAGTTGACTACAGAACGACAGGTATATTAGGTTATTAATTAAATTCCTAACGGTGTATACGTGTATCACATTTCATTTCTTACATGAACATTAGTACTATAGGTGAAAAGGGTGTATTTAACTCTTATAAAAAGATTTCGATGCTACATTTTTGTAACTGAAAAAAAATGCACTCTGAAGCAGAATTTTTGTTCTGGGAAATTTGTTTTCACTTTATTACCAATAATAAAATTCTGGGTAAAAGGGTAAAAAATTAAAACCATAATGTACAATACACAGGAACACAACAAATTCATTTATACCTTTAGGCAGTAATATAAAATTTTCAACAAAAAAAAACAGAAAAAGAACAATTAATGATTAAAAAAACCAATCTTGTATTAATGAACAAATGAACTTTCTGTGTGTATAGACACCTTTTCAAGTAACATATCTTATTCAAAATAAATCCCAAAACGGCTAATGATAATAAAAAATAATAATAATAATAAATTTATGTTTGTAATAAACAATCCAAAGGGAACACATTCATGATTATTTTCCAAACTTTTCCAACAAAAAATATCCTTTATCTGTATGATATATCCAGTTTAAAGAAAGAAAAAACTTAACTGACATTCCCTACAATATTTAACTCAACTCAGTAATCCATTAGGGGTCTTCGTGGACGTGATCGTTTGGTAGTTGGATTTACAACTACCTATGCAATCAGTACCTATCACCACTAACGTTATGAGTTCGAATCTCGCTCAGGCGATACAACATTATGTGATAAATTTTGCCAGCGACTTGTGGCAGGTACATGGTTTTCTCTGTGCACTCCGTTTTCCACCACCAATAAAACTGACCCCCACGATATAACTGAAATTTGTTGAAAGTGGTGTTAAGCACCAAACCCAGTAGTCCGTACGTTTCTATTCGTGTAGCTTACATTTTATCTATGCTTTTTTTTATTGTATAGAACGCTGGGTTTTATGCAAATTCCGATTTTTTCGTAGCATTTCTGAAATTGTAATTCAAATCGTTTGACTGTTCATTTCAATAACATGCAGCTAACTTAAGTTATAAATAACGTTTTTACCTGCATTAGAATGGAATAAACCCACAAAAAATAATGTGGCATATATACTACAATGAAATAAATTTGATAATTGGGATAGTATAGTGGAACGTGAATAGGTCAACAGATAAGAAAAGTTTGTTTGTAGATGTCAAAAGAGTTATCGGAAGTCATAAATCGAAGACGGGCAGGCAATGCAATGGCCAATCGAAAAAGGAAAAAAATGATAAACAGTGGTCTAATAAAAACTACACAGAAAACTGAAGATTGAGCAGCACGAATCCCACTTAAAACCCGGACGGAATTCTGTCGGTGACAATTTGAGTCTTTAGTTTTACATTGTATGGCAGTTCCAGGCTTTGTACCATGATCCGCCAGTCTGATTGTACAAACTATTTGAGTGCTACAAAAATCTGTCGAAAATAATTTAAAATAGTAAGAAACAGCGAATTTTCTTTATTTAACTATTTATTATGCCATTCATAATACATCTGCTCAAAACCTTTCCAAAATAAATGCTATGATTAATCCGCTTGTTGTGGAATCTTTAACAGTTAATAACACTACACGAAGAAGAAATATATTATATGTATAATTTTGTACCAACTAATTTTAAAGAGTGTGATTTAGATTTGAAGATTACTTAAATATAGATAGACCTAACATCATGTACACCTTGTATAGGCTACACCAAGGTACATTCCGATATGGCTTGTAAACGTCCGTTGTATTTCTTAATATGTTCATAATAAAACTCGTTTCTTATGACTTTAAGACTTATACTTTTATTTTACATGTACTCGTCAACTAAATCTATACTTCTAACTGTTAACAAGTAATACCACCCCGCGCTGTACTAGTTAAACCTTCAATGTTTGCACTGTCCAAGTTTGTGCCGTCATTAGGTTAACTTTAGATACAAGCGTCTTTGTGATTCAAGCGCACATGTAACCACTTATGGAACAGCAGCGTCACCAAACGGGAGAAGCGGTGAATGATCCCTATTTCAAATCCACAATATGATATCAAAAGATTTTTCACTATTATAGTTTTACCTTTGTAAGAAAGTTTTCTGCTTTTCCAAACTTGTACACAATTTTTCATTTTGTCAATAATGTCCTTCCAAATTTTATCATTGTCAACATTATAACCATGCTGTACCCCCAAAGTTTTTACATTTTCTTTACATTTGCAAATTTAATCCATGATATTTTATTAAATTTTGGTTTTCTATGGCGAGCAGTGCCAATAAAAAATAGCTTTTGTTTTATTATAATAATTAATTCTTGATCCAGATGCCTTTTCATATTTTGAAAGCATGTCAAAACATTTTTCAACAGAATGTTCATCTTTATTGAAAAGTTGTGTGTCGTCTGCAAATATACTAATTTTGGTTTCCAATTCCTCCCCACCCGGTTCACTTGGTAATTTAACCCCCTTTATGTCATTATTTCCTCTAATTGCACATGCCATGGGCTCGGCCTGCAATATGTAAATTAATGGGGCGACGGGACACCCTTGTCTACATGAGCGAGATATGGAGAAATATTTTGAAACAAATCCATTTGTCTTAATGGATGTTGCAGCACGTTTAACTAACATTTGAATCCAACCCCTAAATTTTTCACCAAAGTTAAACGCTTTTAACAGGAAGTCTACCCACCCCCATTCAACTCTATCGAAAGCTTTTTGTTGATCTAAGAAAATTATAACCCCTTCTTCATTTTCTTCGTCTACGTATTGTATTATGTCTTGTATCATTCTGTTTGCTTCACTTATATTTCGTCCCTTTACAAACCCTTTTTTGGTCCGGATGTATTAGCTTATCTAAAACATTTTTTAATCGTTCGGACAAAAGCTTCGAAATGATTTTATAATCACAATTCAGTAATGTCAATGGTCTCCATTTTTTTATATCTTCCCGTTCCCCTCCCTTATGCAATAAAGTCAAGACCCCTCTGTTCTGTGATGGACTTAAAGTATATTCGAATTTGAAATTTTTTTCAAGCACTTCAAAGAATTCGTTTTTTTATATCTTGCCAATATAGTAGATACAATTCTGATATAATACCATCTTCTACTGGGGATTTATTTGGTTTCAATATTTTAATAACGTTACTAATTGCTTCTAAGCTGATGTATTCGTCAAGCGTTTCTTTTTCGTTATTGTCCAATTTATTAACAATGAACCTTGTAAGTTCGTGAGCACTATTTTCATCCCACCCTTCTGATTGAAAAAGTTTTGAGTAAAATTCAACCTGCTCATTCATTATCGAGTCAATGTCATACGATTTAATTCTATACCATAATTTTTCCTGGCCACGTTTTTTTCAAGGTTAAAGAAATATCTCGTTGATTTTTCCCCTTCCTCCGCCCATTTAACACGAGATCTAATTTTTGCCGCTTCTATTTTTTTTTTTTATTATAATAGTTTTTAATTAAACCCTCTAATTTCTTTATTAGCGCGCTTATTTCATCCGTTTCATTCGCTATTAGTTTTAATTTATCGAGTTGCCTTTCTAATCTATCGATTTCCTTTTTGTTTTGTTTACAATTTAAGCTTCTACTTATTTCCATTGTTTAACAATTTTATTTAGTTTTTCGTAAGATCCCACCATTCCCGTATATCACTGTATTTATTTTTCTCAATTTTCCAGTAATCCCACCAAGTTTTAAAAGCATGTCTGAACTGCTCAGATTTTATAGTTTCAAGATTCATTATCCACATACCTGGACCTCGATTAATATCTTCAGTTTTTAATTTTGTTATTATGATATCATGATCACTAAATGGAAAATGATTTTGGGGGAAGTTAATGTTTATACTAAGCAAAGAGAGATAATTCAGACTAACATCGTGACATTATAATGCATTGCACAGCTGGTGTATTAAATGTTAGCTATTAAAAGTGAATTCCGTAAGGTCAGTTAAATTCTTTGATGAATTTGACATTTTCATTTGACATTCTAATAAATTGTTCATATGGGTTCAGAAGATTTTTAAAATTTAATATTGAATATGTTTACTAAATACACTTGTCTGTTATCTTTATAGAAGTACAGGTATCTCCACATCACCTGTGTTTAGTAGAGGACAGGTATTTCCCTCACCTGTGTTAAGTACAAGACAGGAATCTCCACCTCACCTGTGTTAAGTACAGGACAGGTATCTCCACCTCACCTGTGCTTAGTAGAGGACAGGTATTTCCACCTCACTTGTGTTAAGTAGAGGACAGGTATCTCCACCTCACATGTGTTATGTAGAGGACAGATATTTCCACCTCACCTGTGTTAAGTAGAGAACAGGTATCACCACCTCATCTGTGTTAAGTAGAGGACAGGTATCACCACCTCACCTGTTTTATGTCGAGGACATGTATCGCCACCTCACCTGTGTTAGGTAGAGGACAGGAATTTCCACCTCACCCGTGTTAAGTAGATGACAGGTATCTCCACCTTACCTGTGTTATGTAGAGGACAGGTATTTCCACCTCACCTGTGTTAAGTAGAGAACAGGTATCACCACCTCACCTGTGTTAAGTAGAGAACAGGTATCACCACCTCACCTGTGTTAAGTAGAGAACAGGTATCACCACCTCACCTGTGTTAAGTAGAGAACAGGTATCACCACCTCATCTGTGTTAAGTAAAGGCCATTGTTCATATGGGTTCAGAAGAATTTTTAAAATTAATATTGAATATGTTTACTAAATACACTCGCCTGTTATCTTTATAGGAGTACAGGTATCTCCAACTCACCTGTGTTTAGTAGAGGACAGGTATTTCCCTCACCTGTGTTAAGTACAGGACAGGAATATCCACCTCATGTGTTAAATAGAGGACAGGTATCTCCATCTCACCTGTGCTTAGTAGTGGACAGGTATTTCCATCTCACCTGCTATGTAGAGGACATGTATCTCCACCTCACCTGTGTTAAGTAGAGAACAGATATTTCCACCTCACCTGTGCTTAGTAGAGGACAGGTATTTCAACCTCTCCTGTGTTATGTCGAGGATATGTATCTCCACCTCACCTGTGTTAGGTAGAGGACAGGAATCTCCACCTCACCCGTGTTAAGTAGAGGACAGGTATCTCCACCTCACCTGTGTTATGTAGAGGACAGGTATCTCCACCTCACCTGTGTTAAGTAGAGAACAGGCATCGCCACCTCATCTGTGTTAAGTAGAGAACAGGCATCGCCACCTCATCTGTGTTAAGTAGAGAACAGATATCTCCACTTCACCCGTGTTAAGTACAGGACAGGTATCTCCACCTGAGCTGTGTTAGGTAGAGGACAGGTATCTCCACCTCACCTGTGTTAAGTAGAGGACAAGAATTTCCACCTCACCTGTGCTTAGTAGAGGACAGGTATTTCCACCTCTCCTGTGTTATGTCGATGACATGTATCTCCACCTCACCTGTGTTAAGTAGAGGACAGGAATCTCCAACTCACCTGTGTTAGGTAGAGGACAGGTATCTCCACCTCATCTGTGTTATGTAGAGGACAGGTATCTCCATCTTACCTGTGTTATGTAGAGGACAGGTATCTCCATCTCACCTGTGTTAAGTAGAGAACAGGCATCACCACCTCATCTCTGTTAAGTAGAGGACAGATATCCCTACCTAACCTGTGTTAAGTAGAGGACAGGTATCTCCACCTCAGCTGTGTTATGTAGAGGACAGGTATCTCCACCTCACCTGTTTTAAGTAGAGGGCAGGAATCTCCACCACATCTGTGTTAAGTAGAGGACAGGAATCTCCTCCTCATCTGTGTTAAGTAGAGGACAGGTATCTCCACCTCAGCTGTGTTAGGTAGAGAACAGGTATCTCCACCTCACCTGTTTTAAGTAGAGGACAGGAATCTCCACCTCACCTGTTTTAGGTAGAGGACATGTATCTCCACCTCACCTGTGTTAAGTAGAGAACAGGTATCTCCACCTCACCTGTGCTAAGTAGAGGATATGTATCTCCACCTCAGCTGTGCAAAGTAGAGGACATGTATCTCCACCTCACCTGTGTTAAGTAGAGAACAGGTATCTCCACCTCTCTTGTGTTAAGTAGAGGACAGGTATCTCCATTTCACCTGTGTTAAGTAGAGGAGAGGTATCTCTACCTCATCTGTGTTAAGTAGAGGACATGTATCTCCATCTCACCTGTGCTAAGTAGAGGACAGGTATCTCCACCTCACCTGTGTTAAGTAGAGGATATGTATCTCCACCTCACCCGTGTTAAGTAGAGGACAGGAATCTCCACCTCACCTGTGTTAGGTAGAGGACAGGTATCTCCACCTCACCTGTGTTATGTAGAGGACAGGTATCTCCATCTTACCTGTATTATGTAGAGGACAGGTATCTCCATCTCACCTGTGTTAAGTAGAGAACAGGCATCGCCACCTCATCTGTGTTAAGTAGAGGACAGATATCCCTACCTCACCTGTGTTAAGTAGAGGACAGGTATCTCCACCTCAGCTGTGTTATGTAGAGGACAGGTATCTCCATCTCACCTGTTTTAAGTAGAGGACAGGAATCTCCACCTCACCTGTGTTATGTAGAGGACAGGTATCTCCACCTCACCTGTGTTAAGTAGAGAACAGGCATCGCCACCTCATCTGTGTTAAGTAGAGAACAGGCATCGCCACCTCATCTGTGTTAAGTAGAGAACAGATATCTCCACTTCACCCGTGTTAAGTACAGGACAGGTATCTCCACCTGAGCTGTGTTAGGTAGAGGACAGGTATCTCCACATCACCTGTGTTAAGTAGAGGACAAGAATTTCCACCTCACCTGTGCTTAGTAGAGGACAGGTATTTCCACCTCTCCTGTGTTATGTCGATGACATGTATCTCCACCTCACCTGTGTTAAGTAGAGGACAGGAATCTCCAACTCACCTGTGTTAGGTAGAGGACAGGTATCTCCACCTCATCTGTGTTATGTAGAGGACAGGTATCTCCATCTTACCTGTGTTATGTAGAGGACAGGTATCTCCATCTCACCTGTGTTAAGTAGAGAACAGGCATCGCCACCTCATCTCTTTTAAGTAGAGGACAGATATCCCTACCTAACCTGTGTTAAGTAGAGGACAGGTATCTCCACCTCAGCTGTGTTATGTAGAGGACAGGTATCTCCACCTCACCTGTTTTAAGTAGAGGGCAGGAATCTCCACCACATCTGTGTTAAGTAGAGGACAGGAATCTCCTCCTCATCTGTGTTAAGTAGAGGACAGGTATCTCCACCTCAGCTGTGTTAGGTAGAGAACAGGTATCTCCACCTCACCTGTTTTAAGTAGAGGACAGGAATCTCCACCTCACCTGTTTTAGGTAGAGGACATGTATCTCCACCTCACCTGTGTTAAGTAGAGAACAGGTATCTCCACCTCACCTGTGCTAAGTAGAGGATATGTATCTCCACCTCAGCTGTGCAAAGTAGAGGACATGTATCTCCACCTCACCTGTGTTAAGTAGAGAACAGGTATCTCCACCTCTCTTGTGTTAAGTAGAGGACAGGTATCTCCATTTCACCTGTGTTAAGTAGAGGAGAGGTATCTCTACCTCATCTGTGTTAAGTAGAGGACATGTATCTCCATCTCACCTGTGCTAAGTAGAGGACAGGTATCTCCACCTCACCTGTGTTAAGTAGAGGACAGGAATCTCCACCTCACCTGTGTTAGGTAGAGGACAGGTATCTCCACCTCACCTGTGTTATGTAGAGGACAGGTATCTCCATCTTACCTGTATTATGTAGAGGACAGGTATCTCCATATCACCTGTGTTAAGTAGAGAACAGGCATCGCCACCTCATCTGTGTTAAGTAGAGGACAGATATCCCTACCTCACCTGTGTTAAGTAGAGGACAGGTATCTCCACCTCAGCTGTGTTATGTAGAGGACAGGTATCTCCATCTCACCTGTTTTAAGTAGAGGACAGGAATCTCCACCTCACCTGTTTTAGGTAGAGGACATGTATCTCCACCTCACCTGTGTTAAGTAGAGAACAGGTATCTCCACCTCACCTGTGTTAAGTAGAGGATATGTATCTCCACCTCAGCTGTGCTAAGTAGAGGACATGTATCTCCACCTCACCTGTGTTAAGTAGAGGACAGGTATCTCCACCTCTCTTGTGTTAAGTAGAGGACAGGTATCTCCACCTCACCTGTGTTTAGTAGAGGACAGGTATCTCCACCTCACCTGTGCTTAGTAGAGGACAGGTATTTCCACCTCACTTGTGTTAAGTAGAGGACAGGTATCTCCACCTCACATGTGTTATGTAGAGGACAGATATTTCCACCTCACCTGTGTTAAGTAGAGAACAGGTATCACCACCTCATCTGTGTTAAGTAGAGGACAGGTATCACCACCTCACCTGTTTTATGTCGAGGACATGTATCGCCACCTCACCTGTGTTAGGTAGAGGACAGGAATTTCCACCTCACCCGTGTTAAGTAGAGAACAGGTATCACCACCTCACCTGTGTTAAGTAGAGAACAGGTATCACCACCTCATCTGTGTTAAGTAGAGAACAGGTATCACCACCTCATCTGTGTTAAGTAAAGGCCATTGTTCATATGGGTTCAGAAGATTTTTTTAAATTAATATTGAATATGTTTACTAAATACACTTGCCTGTTATCTTTATAGGAGTACAGGTATCTCCAACTCACCTGTGTTTAGTAGAGGACAGGTATTTCCCTCACCTGTGTTAAGTACAGGACAGGAATATCCACCTCATGTGTTAAATAGAGGACAGGTATCTCCATCTCACCTGTGCTTAGTAGTGGACAGGTATTTCCATCTCACCTGCTATGTAGAGGACAGGTATCTCCACCTCACCTGTGTTAAGTAGAGAACAGGTATTTCCACCTCACCTGTGCTTAGTAGAGGACAGGTATTGCAACCTCTCCTGTGTTATGTCGAGGACATGTATCTCCACCTCACCTGTGTTAGGTAGAGGACAGGAATCTCCACCTCACCCGTGTTAAGTAGAGGACAGGTATCTCCACCTCACCTGTGTTAAGTAGAGAACAGGCATCGCCACCTCATCTGTGTTAAGTAGAGAACAGGCATCGCCACCTCATCTGTGTTAAGTAGAGAACAGATATCTCCACTTCACCCGTGTTAAGTACAGGACAGGTATCTCCACCTGAGCTGTGTTAGGTAGAGGACAGGTATCTCCACCTCACCTGTGTTAAGTAGAGGACAAGAATTTCCACCTCACCTGTGCTTAGTAGAGGACAGGTATTTCCACCTCTGCTGTGTTATGTCGATGACATGTATCTCCACCTCACCTGTGTTAAGTAGAGGACAGGAATCTCCACCTCACCTGTGTTAGGAAGAGGACAGGTATCTCCACCTCATCTGTGTTATGTAGAGGACAGGTATCTCCATCTTACCTGTGTTATGTAGAGGACAGGTATCTCCATCTCACCTGTGTTAAGTAGAGAACAGGCATCGCCACCTCATCTGTGTTAAGTAGAGGACAGATATCCCTACCTAACCTGTGTTAAGTAGAGGACAGGTATCTCCACCTCAGCTGTGTTATGTAGAGGACAGGTATCTCCACCTCACCTGTTTTAAGTAGAGGGCAGGAATCTCCATCACATCTGTGTTAAGTAGAGGACAGGAATCTCCACCTCATCTGTGTTAAGTAGAGGACAGGTATCTCCATCTCAGCTGTGTTAGGTAGAGAACAGGTATCTCCACGTCACCTGTTTTAAGTAGAGGACAGGAATCTCCACCTCACCTGTTTTAGGTAGAGAACATGTATCTCCACCTCACCTGTGTTAAGTAGAGAACAGGTATCTCCACCTCACCTGTGCTAAGTAGAGGATATGTATCTCCACCTCAGCTGTGCAAAGTAGAGGACATGTATCTCCACCTCACCTGTGTTAAGTAGAGAACAGGTATCTCCACCTCTCTTGTGTTAAGTAGAGGACAGGTATCTCCACTTCACCTGTGTTAAGTAGAGGAGAGGTATCTCTACCTCATCTGTGTTAAGTAGAGGACAGGTATCTCCACATCACCTGTGCTAAGTAGAGGACATATATCTCCACCTCACCCATGTTAAGTAGAGGACAGGTATCTCCACCTCACCTGTGCTAAGTAGAGGACATGTATCTCCACCTCACCTGTGCTAAGTAGAGGACAGGTATCTCCACCTCACCTGTGTTAAGTAGAGGATATGTATCTCCACCTCACCCGTGTTTAGTAGAGGACAGGAATCTCCACCTCACCTGTGTTAGGTAGAGGACAGGTATCTCCACCTCACCTGTGTTATATAGAGGACACGTATCTCCATCTTACCTGTGTTATGTAGAGGACAGGTATCTCCATCTCACCTGTGTTAAGTAGAGAACAGGCATCGCCACCTCATCTGTGTTAAGTAGAGGACAGATATCCCTACCTCACCTGTGTTAAGTAGAGGACAGGTATCTCCACCTCAGCTGTGTTATGTAGAGGACAGGTATCTCCATTTCACCTGTTTTAGGTAGAGGATATGTATCTCCACCTCACCTGTGTTAAGTAGAGAACAGGTATCTCCACCTCACCTGTGTTAAGTAGAGGATATGTATCTCCACCTCTCTTGTGTTAAGTAGAGGACAGGTATCTCCACCTCACCAGTGTTAAGTAGAGGAGAGGTATCTCCACCTCATCTGTGTTAAGTAGAGGACAGGTATCTCCACCTCACCTGTGCTAAGTAGAGGACATATATCTCCACCTCACCCGTGTTAAGTAGAGGACAGGTATCTCCACCTCACCTGTGCTAAGTAGAGGACATGTATCTCCACCTCACCTGTGCTAAGTAGAGGACAGGTATCTCCATCTCACCTGTGTTAAGTAGAGGACATGTATCTCCACCTCACCCGTGTTAAGTAGAGGACAGGTATCTCCAGCTCACCTGTGCTAAGTAGAGGATATGTATCTCCACCTCACCTGTGTTAAGTAGAGGACATATATCTCCACCTCACCTGTGTTAAGTAGAGGACAGGTATCTCCACCTCACCCATGTTAAGTAGAGGACAGGTATCTCCACCTCACCTGTGCTAAGTAGAGGACAGGTATCTCCACCTCACTTGTGTTAAGTAGAGGACAGGTATCTCCACCTCCCCTGTGCTAAGTAGAGGACATGTATCTCCACCTCACCCGTGCTAAGTAGAGGACATGTACCTCCACCTCTCTTGTGTTAAGTAGAGGACATGTATCTCCACCTCTCTTGTGTTAAGTAGAGGACAGGTATCGCCACCTCACTTGTGTTAAGTAGAGGACATATATCTCCACCTCACTTGTGTTAAGTAGAGGACAGGTATCTCCACCTCTCTTGTGTTGAGTAGAGGACATGTATCTCCACCTCACTTGTATTAAGTAGAGGACATATATCTCCACCTCACTTGTGTTAAGTAGAGGACAGGTATCTCCACCTCACCTGTGTTATATAGAGGACACGTATCTCCATCTTACCTGTGTTATGTAGAGGACAGGTATCTCCATCTCACCTGTGTTAAGTAGAGAACAGGCATCGCCACCTCATCTGTGTTAAGTAGAGGACAGATATCCCTACCTCACCTGTGTTAAGTAGAGGACAGGTATCTCCACCTCAGCTGTGTTATGTAGAGGACAGGTATCTCCATTTCACCTGTTTTAGGTAGAGGATATGTATCTCCACCTCACCTGTGTTAAGTAGAGAACAGGTATCTCCACCTCACCTGTGTTAAGTAGAGGATATGTATCTCCACCTCTCTTGTGTTAAGTAGAGGACAGGTATCTCCACCTCACCAGTGTTAAGTAGAGGAGAGGTATCTCCACCTCATCTGTGTTAAGTAGAGGACAGGTATCTCCACCTCACCTGTGCTAAGTAGAGGACATATATCTCCACCTCACCCGTGTTAAGTAGAGGACATGTATCTCCACCTCACCTGTGCTAAGTAGAGGACATGTATCTCCACCTCACCTGTGCTAAGTAGAGGACAGGTATCTCCATCTCACCTGTGTTAAGTAGAGGACATGTATCTCCACCTCACCCGTGTTAAGTAGAGGACAGGTATCTCCAGCTCACCTGTGCTAAGTAGAGGATATGTATCTCCACCTCACCTGTGTTAAGTAGAGGACATATATCTCCACCTCACCTGTGTTAAGTAGAGGACAGGTATCTCCACCTCACCCATGTTAAGTAGAGGACAGGTATCTCCACCTCACCTGTGCTAAGTAGAGGACAGGTATCTCCACCTCACTTGTGTTAAGTAGAGGACAGGTATCTCCACCTCCCCTGTGCTAAGTAGAGGACATGTATCTCCACCTCACCCGTGCTAAGTAGAGGACATGTACCTCCACCTCTCTTGTGTTAAGTAGAGGACATGTATCTCCACCTCTCTTGTGTTAAGTAGAGGACAGGTATCGCCACCTCACTTGTGTTAAGTAGAGGACATATATCTCCACCTCACTTGTGTTAAGTAGAGGACAGGTATCTCCACCTCTCTTGTGTTGAGTAGAGGACATGTATCTCCACCTCACTTGTATTAAGTAGAGGACATATATCTCCACCTCACTTGTGTTAAGTAGAGGACAGGTATATCCACCTGACCTGTGTTAAGTAGAGGACAGGTATCTCCACCTCACCTGTGCTAAATAGAGGACATATATCTCCACCTCACCCGTGTTAAGTAGAGGACAGGTATCTCCACCTCACCTGTGCTAAGTAGAGGACATGTATCTCCACCTCTCCTGTGGTAAGTAGAGGACAGGTATCTCCACCTCACCTGTGTTAAGTAGAACAACTCACCTGTGCTAAGTAGAGGATATGTATCTCTACCTCACCTGTGTTAAGTAGAGGACATATATCTCCACCTCACCTGTGTTAAGTAGAGGACAGGTATCTCCACCTCAGCCGTGTTAAGTAGAGGACAGGTATCTCCACCTCACCTGTGCTAAGTAGAGGACAGGTATTTCCACCTCACTTGTGTTAAGTAGAGGACAGGTATCTCCACCTCCCCTGTGCTCAGTAGAGGACATTTATTTCCACCCCACCTGTGCTAAGTAGAGGACATGTATCTCCACCTCTCTTGTGTTAAGTAGAGGACATGTATCTCCACCTCTCTTGTGTTAAGTAGAGGACAGGTATCGCCACCTCACTTCTGTTAAGTAGAGGACATATATCTCCACCTCACTTGTGTTAAGTAGAGGACAGGTATCTCCACCTCTCTTGTGTTAAGTAGAGGACATGTATCTCCACCTCATTTGTATTAAGTAGAGGACATATATCTCCACCTCACTTGTGTTAAGTAGAGGACAGGTATATCCTCCTGACCTGTGTTAAGTAGAGGACAGGTATCTACACCTCACCTGTGTTATGAAGAGGACAGGTATCTCCACCTCACCTGTGGTATGTAGAGGACATTCATCCCCACCTGTCTTGTGTTAAGTAGAAGACATGTATCTCCACCTCATCTGTGTTAGAGAGCGGACATGTATCTCCACCTCACATGTGTTAAGTAGAGGACAGGTATCTCCACCTAACCTGTGTTAAGTAGAGGACAGGTATCTCCACCTCACCCGTGTTAAGTAGAGGACATATATCTCCACCTCATCTGTGTTAGAGAGAGGACATGTATCTCCACCTCACCCGTGTTAAGTAGAGGACAGGTATCTCCACCTCATTTGTGTTAAGTAGAGGACAGATATCTCCACCTCACATGTGTTAAGTAGAGGACAGATATCTCTACCTCAACTGTGTTAAGTAGAGGACAGGTATCTCCACCTCACACGTGTTAAGTAGAGGACAGGTATCTCCACCTCCCCTGTGCTAAGTAGAGGACATTTATTTCCACCTCACCTGTGCTAAGTAGAGGACATGTATCTCCACCTCTCTTGTGTTAAGTAGAGGACAGGTATCGCCACCTCACTTGTGTTAAGTAGAGGACATATATCTCCACCTCACTTGTGTTAAGTAGAGGACAGGTATCTCCACCTCTCTTGTGTTGAGTAGAGGACATGTATCTCCACCTCACTTGTATTAAGTAGAGGACATATATCTCCACCTCACTTGTGTTAAGTAGAGGACAGGTATATCCACCTGACCTGTGTTAAGTAGAGGACAGGTATCTCCACCTCACCTGTGCTAAATAGAGGACATATATCTCCACCTCACCCGTGTTAAGTAGAGGACAGGTATCTCCACCTCACCTGTGCTAAGTAGAGGACATGTATCTCCACCTCACCTGTGGTAAGTAGAGGACAGGTATCTCCACCTCACCTGTGTTAAGTAGAACAACTCACCTGTGCTAAGTAGAGGATATGTATCTCTACCTCACCTGTGTTAAGTAGAGGACATATATCTCCACCTCACCTGTGTTAAGTAGAGGACAGGTATCTCCACCTCAGCCGTGTTAAGTAGAGGACAGGTATCTCCACCTCACCTGTGCTAAGTAGAGGACAGGTATTTCCACCTCACTTGTGTTAAGTAGAGGACAGGTATCTCCACCTCCCCTGTGCTAAGTAGAGGACATTTATTTCCACCTCACCTGTGCTAAGTAGAGGACATGTATCTCCACCTCTCTTGTGTTAAGTAGAGGACATGTATCTCCACCTCTCTTGTGTTAAGTAGAGGACAGGTATCGCCACCTCACTTCTGTTAAGTAGAGGACATATATCTCCACCTCACTTGTGTTAAGTAGAGGACAGGTATCTCCACCTCTCTTGTGTTAAGTAGAGGACATGTATCTCCACCTCACTTGTATTAAGTAGAGGACATATATCTCCACCTCACTTGTGTTAAGTAGAGGACAGGTATATCCACCTGACCTGTGTTAAGTAGAGGACAGGTATCTACATCTCACCTGTGTTATGAAGAGGACAGGTATCTCCACCTCACCTGTGGTATGTAGAGGACATGCATCCCCACCTGTCTTGTGTTAAGTAGAAGACATGTATCTCCACCTCATCTGTGTTAGAGAGCGGACATGTATCTCCACCTCACATGTGTTAAGTAGAGGACAGGTATCTCCACCTAACCTGTGTTAAGTAGAGGACAGGTATCTCCACCTCACCCGTGTTAAGTAGAGGACAGGTATCTCCACCTCACCCGTGTTAAGTAGAGGACAGGTATCTCCACCTCACCAGTGTTAAGTAGAGGAGAGGTATCTCCACCTCATCTGTGTTAAGTAGAGGACAGGTATCTCCACCTCACCTGTGCTAAGTAGAGGACATATATCTCCACCTCACCCGTGTTAAGTAGAGGACAGGTATCTCCACCTCACCTGTGCTAAGTAGAGGACATGTATCTCCACCTCACCTGTGCTAAGTAGAGGACAGGTATCTCCATCTCACCTGTGTTAAGTAGAGGACATGTATCTCCACCTCACCCGTGTTAAGTAGAGGACAGGTATCTCCAGCTCACCTGTGCTAAGTAGAGGATATGTATCTCCACCTCACCTGTGTTAAGTAGAGGACATATATCTCCACCTCACCTGTGTTAAGTAGAGGACAGGTATCTCCACCTCACCCATGTTAAGTAGAGGACAGGTATCTCCACCTCACCTGTGCTAAGTAGAGGACATGTATCTCCACCTCACTTGTGTTAAGTAGAGGACAGGTATCTCCACCTCCCCTGTGCTAAGTAGAGGACATGTATCTCCACCTCACCCGTGCTAAGTAGAGGACATGTACCTCCACCTCTCTTGTGTTAAGTAGAGGACATGTATCTCCACCTCTCTTGTGTTAAGTAGAGGACAGGTATCGCCACCTCACTTGTGTTAAGTAGAGGACATATATCTCCACCTCACTTGTGTTAAGTAGAGGACAGGTATCTCCACCTCTCTTGTGTTGAGTAGAGGACATGTATCTCCACCTCACTTGTATTAAGTAGAGGACATATATCTCCACCTCACTTGTGTTAAGTAGAGGACAGGTATATCCACCTGACCTGTGTTAAGTAGAGGACAGGTATCTCCACCTCACCTGTGCTAAATAGAGGACATATATCTCCACCTCACCCGTGTTAAGTAGAGGACAGGTATCTCCACCTCACCTGTGCTAAGTAGAGGACATGTATCTCCACCTCTCCTGTGGTAAGTAGAGGACAGGTATCTCCACCTCACCTGTGTTAAGTAGAACAACTCACCTGTGCTAAGTAGAGGATATGTATCTCTACCTCACCTGTGTTAAGTAGAGGACATATATCTCCACCTCACCTGTGTTAAGTAGAGGACAGGTATCTCCACCTCAGCCGTGTTAAGTAGAGGACAGGTATCTCCACCTCACCTGTGCTAAGTAGAGGACAGGTATTTCCACCTCACTTGTGTTAAGTAGAGGACAGGTATCTCCACCTCCCCTGTGCTCAGTAGAGGACATTTATTTCCACCCCACCTGTGCTAAGTAGAGGACATGTATCTCCACCTCTCTTGTGTTAAGTAGAGGACATGTATCTCCACCTCTCTTGTGTTAAGTAGAGGACAGGTATCGCCACCTCACTTCTGTTAAGTAGAGGACATATATCTCCACCTCACTTGTGTTAAGTAGAGGACAGGTATCTCCACCTCTCTTGTGTTAAGTAGAGGACATGTATCTCCACCTCATTTGTATTAAGTAGAGGACATATATCTCCACCTCACTTGTGTTAAGTAGAGGACAGGTATATCCTCCTGACCTGTGTTAAGTAGAGGACAGGTATCTACACCTCACCTGTGTTATGAAGAGGACAGGTATCTCCACCTCACCTGTGGTATGTAGAGGACATGCATCCCCACCTGTCTTGTGTTAAGTAGAAGACATGTATCTCCACCTCATCTGTGTTAGAGAGCGGACATGTATCTCCACCTCACATGTGTTAAGTAGAGGACAGGTATCTCCACCTAACCTGTGTTAAGTAGAGGACAGGTATCTCCACCTCACCCGTGTTAAGTAGAGGACATATATCTCCACCTCATCTGTGTTAGAGAGAGGACATGTATCTCCACCTCACCCGTGTTAAGTAGAGGACAGGTATCTCCACCTCATTTGTGTTAAGTAGAGGACAGATATCTCCACCTCACATGTGTTAAGTAGAGGACAGATATCTCTACCTCAACTGTGTTAAGTAGAGGACAGGTATCTCCACCTCACACGTGTTAAGTAGAGGACAGGTATCTCCACCTCCCCTGTGCTAAGTAGAGGACATTTATTTCCACCTCACCTGTGCTAAGTAGAGGACATGTATCTCCACCTCTCTTGTGTTAAGTAGAGGACAGGTATCGCCACCTCACTTGTGTTAAGTAGAGGACATATATCTCCACCTCACTTGTGTTAAGTAGAGGACAGGTATCTCCACCTCTCTTGTGTTGAGTAGAGGACATGTATCTCCACCTCACTTGTATTAAGTAGAGGACATATATCTCCACCTCACTTGTGTTAAGTAGAGGACAGGTATATCCACCTGACCTGTGTTAAGTAGAGGACAGGTATCTCCACCTCACCTGTGCTAAATAGAGGACATATATCTCCACCTCACCCGTGTTAAGTAGAGGACAGGTATCTCCACCTCACCTGTGCTAAGTAGAGGACATGTATCTCCACCTCACCTGTGGTAAGTAGAGGACAGGTATCTCCACCTCACCTGTGTTAAGTAGAACAACTCACCTGTGCTAAGTAGAGGATATGTATCTCTACCTCACCTGTGTTAAGTAGAGGACATATATCTCCACCTCACCTGTGTTAAGTAGAGGACAGGTATCTCCACCTCAGCCGTGTTAAGTAGAGGACAGGTATCTCCACCTCACCTGTGCTAAGTAGAGGACAGGTATTTCCACCTCACTTGTGTTAAGTAGAGGACAGGTATCTCCACCTCCCCTGTGCTAAGTAGAGGACATTTATTTCCACCTCACCTGTGCTAAGTAGAGGACATGTATCTCCACCTCTCTTGTGTTAAGTAGAGGACATGTATCTCCACCTCTCTTGTGTTAAGTAGAGGACAGGTATCGCCACCTCACTTCTGTTAAGTAGAGGACATATATCTCCACCTCACTTGTGTTAAGTAGAGGACAGGTATCTCCACCTCTCTTGTGTTAAGTAGAGGACATGTATCTCCACCTCACTTGTATTAAGTAGAGGACATATATCTCCACCTCACTTGTGTTAAGTAGAGGACAGGTATATCCACCTGACCTGTGTTAAGTAGAGGACAGGTATCTACATCTCACCTGTGTTATGAAGAGGACAGGTATCTCCACCTCACCTGTGGTATGTAGAGGACATGCATCCCCACCTGTCTTGTGTTAAGTAGAAGACATGTATCTCCAACTCATCTGTGTTAGAGAGCGGACATGTATCTCCACCTCACATGTGTTAAGTAGAGGACAGGTATCTCCACCTAACCTGTGTTAAGTAGAGGACAGGTATCTCCACCTCACCCGTGTTAAGTAGAGGACAGGTATCTCCACCTCACCCGTGTTAAGTAGAGGACATATATCTCCACCTCATCTGTGTTAGAGAGAGGACATGTATCTCCACCTCACCCGTGTTAAGTAGAGGACAGGTATCTCCACCTCATTTGTGTTAAGTAGAGGACAGGTATCTCCACCTCACCCATGTTAAGTAGAGGTCAGGAATCTCCACCTCAGCTGTGTGAAGTAGAGGACAGATATCTCCACCTCACATGTGTTAAGTAGAGGACAGATATCTCTACCTCACCTGTGTTAAGTAGAGGACAGGTATCTCCACCTCACACGTGTTAAGTAGAGGACAGATATCTCCACCTCACCTGTGTTAAGTAGAGGACAGGTATCTCCACCTCACCTGTGTTAAGTAGAGGACAGGTATCTCAACCTCACCTGTGTTAAGTAGAGGACAGGTATCTCCACCTCGCCTGTGTTAAGTAGAGGATAGATATCTCCACCTCAGCTGTTTTAGGTAGAGGACATGTATCTCCACCTCACCCGTGTTAAGTAGAGGACAGCTATCTCCACCTCACCTGTGTTAAGTAGAGGACAGGTATCTCCACCTCACCAGTGCTAAGTAGAGGACAGGTATCTCCACCTCACACGTGCTAAGTAGAGGACATGTATCTCCACCTCACCCGTGTTAAGTAGAGGACAGATATCTCCACCTCACCTGTGTTAAGTAGAGGACAGGTATCTCCACCTCACCTGTGTTAAGTAGAGGACATGTATCTCCACCTCACCTGTGCTAAGTAGAGGACAGGTATCTCCACCTCACCTGTGTTAAATAGAGGACATGTATCTCCACCTCACCCGTGTTAAGTAGAGGACAGGTATCTCCAGCTCACCTGTGCTAAGTAGAGGATATGTATCTCCACCTCACCTGTGTTAGTAGAGGACATATATCTCCACCTCACCTGTGTTAAGTAGAGGACAGGTATCTCCACCTCACCCATGTTAAGTAGAGGACAGGTATCTCCACCTCACCTGTGCTAAGTAGAGGACAGGTATCTCCACCTCACTTGTGTTAAGTAGAGGACAGGTATCTCCACCTCCCCTGTGCTAAGTAGAGGACATGTATCTCCACCTCACCCGTGCTAAGTAGAGGACATGTACCTCCACCTCTCTTGTGTTAAGTAGAGGACATGTATCTCCACCTCTCTTGTGTTAAGTAGAGGACATGTATCGCCACCTCACTTGTGTTAAGTAGAGGACATATATCTCCACCTCACTTGTGTTAAGTAGAGGACAGGTATCTCCACCTCTCTTGTGTTGAGTAGAGGACATGTATCTCCACCTCACTTGTATTAAGTAGAGGACATATATCTCCACCTCACTTGTGTTAAGTAGAGGACAGGTATATCCACCTGACCTGTGTTAAGTAGAGGACAGGTATCTCCACCTGACCTGTGCTAAATAGAGGACATATATCTCCACCTCACCCGTGTTAAGTAGAGGACAGGTATCTCCACCTCACCTGTGCTAAGTAGAGGACATGTATCTCCACCTCACCTGTGGTAAGTAGAGGACAGGTATCTCCACCTCACCTGTGTTAAGTAGAACAACTCACCTGTGCTAAGTAGAGGATATGTATCTCTACCTCACCTGTGTTAAGTAGAGGACATATATCTCCACCTCACCTGTGTTAAGTAGAGGACAGGTATCTCCACCTCAGCCGTGTTAAGTAGAGGACAGGTATCTCCACCTCACCTGTGCTAAGTAGAGGACAGGTATTTCCACCTCACTTGTGTTAAGTAGAGGACAGGTATCTCCACCTCCCCTGTGCTAAGTAGAGGACATTTATTTCCACCTCACCTGTGCTAAGTAGAGGACATGTATCTCCACCTCTCTTGTGTTAAGTAGAGGACATGTATCTCCACCTCTCTTGTGTTAAGTAGAGGACAGGTATCGCCACCTCACTTCTGTTAAGTAGAGGACATATATCTCCACCTCACTTGTGTTAAGTAGAGGACAGGTATCTCCACCTCTCTTGTGTTAAGTAGAGGACATGTATCTCCACCTCACTTGTATTAAGTAGAGGACATATATCTCCACCTCACTTGTGTTAAGTAGAGGACAGGTATATCCACCTGACCTGTGTTAAGTAGAGGACAGGTATCTACATCTCACCTGTGTTATGAAGAGGACAGGTATCTCCACCTCACCTGTGGTATGTAGAGGACATGCATCCCCACCTGTCTTGTGTTAAGTAGAAGACATGTATCTCCACCTCATCTGTGTTAGAGAGCGGACATGTATCTCCACCTCACATGTGTTAAGTAGAGGACAGGTATCTCCACCTAACCTGTGTTAAGTAGAGGACAGGTATCTCCACCTCACCCGTGTTAAGTAGAGGACAGGTATCTCCACCTCACCCGTGTTAAGTAGAGGACATATATCTCCACCTCATCTGTGTTAGAGAGAGGACATGTATCTCCACCTCACCCGTGTTAAGTAGAGGACAGGTATCTCCACCTCATTTGTGTTAAGTAGAGGACAGGTATCTCCACCTCACCCATGTTAAGTAGAGGTCAGGAATCTCCACCTTAGCTGTGTGAAGTAGAGGACAGATATCTCCACCTCACATGTGTTAAGTAGAGGACAGATATCTCTACCTCACCTGTGTTAAGTAGAGGACAGGTATCTCCACCTCACACGTGTTAAGTAGAGGACAGATATCTCCACCTCACCTGTGTTAAGTAGAGGACAGGTATCTCCACCTCACCTGTGTTAAGTAGAGGACAGGTATCTCAACCTCACCTGTGTTAAGTAGAGGACAGGTATCTCCACCTCGCCTGTGTTAAGTAGAGGATAGATATCTCCACCTCAGCTGTTTTAGGTAGAGGACATGTATCTCCACCTCACCCGTGTTAAGTAGAGGACAGCTATCTCCACCTCACCTGTGTTAAGTAGAGGACAGGTATCTCCACCTCACCAGTGCTAAGTAGAGGACAGGTATCTCCACCTCACACGTGTTAAGTAGAGGACATGTATCTCCACCTCACCCGTGTTAAGTAGAGGACAGGAATCTTCACCTCACCTGTGTTAAGTAGAGGACACGTATCTCCACCTCACCTGTGTTAAGTAGAGGACATGTATCTCCATCTCACCCGTGTTAAGTAGAGATCAGGAATCAGGAATCTCCACCTCACCCGTGTTAAGTAGAGGACAGGAATCTTCACCTCACCTGTGTTAAGTAGAGGACAGATATCTCCACCTCACATGTGTTAAGTAGAGGACAGATATCTCTACCTCACATGTGTAAAGTAGAGGACAGATATCTCCACCTCACCTGTGATAAGTAGAGGACAGGTATCTCCACCTCACCTGTGTTAAGTAGAGGACAGGTATCTCCACCTCGCCTGTGTTAAGTAGAGGATAGGTATCTCCACCTCAGCTGTTTTAGGTAGTGGACATGTATCTCCACACCACCCGTGTTAAGTAGAGGACATGTATCTCCACCTCACCCTTGTTAAGTAGAGGACAGGAATCTTCACCTCACCTGTGTTAAGTAGAGGACATGTATCTCCACCTCACCCGTGTTAAGTAGAGGACAGGTATCTCCAGCTCACCTGTGCTAAGTAGAGGATATGTATCTCCACCTCACCTGTGTTAAGTAGAGGACATATATCTCCACCTCACCTGTGTTAAGTAGAGGACAGGTATCTCCACCTCACCCATGTTAAGTAGAGGACAGGTATCTCCACCTCACCTGTGCTAAGTAGAGGACAGGTATCTCCACCTCACTTGTGTTAAGTAGAGGACAGGTATCTCCACCTCCCCTGTGCTAAGTAGAGGACATGTATCTCCACCTCACCCGTGCTAAGTAGAGGACATGTACCTCCACCTCTCTTGTGTTAAGTAGAGGACATGTATCTCCACCTCTCTTGTGTTAAGTAGAGGACAGGTATCGCCACCTCACTTGTGTTAAGTAGAGGACATATATCTCCACCTCACTTGTGTTAAGTAGAGGACAGGTATCTCCACCTCTCTTGTGTTGAGTAGAGGACATGTATCTCCACCTCACTTGTATTAAGTAGAGGACATATATCTCCACCTCACTTGTGTTAAGTAGAGGACAGGTATATCCACCTGACCTGTGTTAAGTAGAGGACAGGTATCTCCACCTCACCTGTGCTAAATAGAGGACATATATCTCCACCTCACCCGTGTTAAGTAGAGGACAGGTATCTCCACCTCACCTGTGCTAAGTAGAGGACATGTATCTCCACCTCACCTGTGGTAAGTAGAGGACAGGTATCTCCACCTCACCTGTGTTAAGTAGAACAACTCACCTGTGCTAAGTAGAGGATATGTATCTCTACCTCACCTGTGTTAAGTAGAGGACATATATCTCCACCTCACCTGTGTTAAGTAGAGGACAGGTATCTCCACCTCAGCCGTGTTAAGTAGAGGACAGGTATCTCCACCTCACCTGTGCTAAGTAGAGGACAGGTATTTCCACCTCACTTGTGTTAAGTAGAGGACAGGTATCTCCACCTCCCCTGTGCTAAGTAGAGGACATTTATTTCCACCTCACCTGTGCTAAGTAGAGGACATGTATCTCCACCTCTCTTGTGTTAAGTAGAGGACATGCATCTCCACCTCTCTTGTGTTAAGTAGAGGACAGGTATCGCCACCTCACTTCTGTTAAGTAGAGGACATATATCTCCACCTCACTTGTGTTAAGTAGAGGACAGGTATCTCCACCTCTCTTGTGTTAAGTAGAGGACATGTATCTCCACCTCACTTGTATTAAGTAGAGGACATATATCTCCACCTCACTTGTGTTAAGTAGAGGACAGGTATCTCCACCTCACCTGTGCTAAATAGAGGACATATATCTCCACCTCACCCGTGTTAAGTAGAGGACAGGTATCTCCACCTCACCTGTGCTAAGTAGAGGACATGTATCTCCACCTCACCTGTGGTAAGTAGAGGACAGGTATCTCCACCTCACCCGTGTTAAGTAGAGGACAGGTATCTCCAGCTCACCTGTGCTAAGTAGAGGATATGTATCTCCACCTCACCTGTGTTAAGTAGAGGACATATATCTCCACCTCACCTGTGTTAAGTAGAGGACAGGTATCTCCACCTCACCCATGTTAAGTAGAGGACAGGTATCTCCACCTCACCTGTGCTAAGTAGAGGACAGGTATCTCCACCTCACTTGTGTTAAGTAGAGGACAGGTATCTCCACCTCCCCTGTGCTAAGTAGAGGACATGTATCTCCACCTCACCCGTGCTAAGTAGAGGACATGTACCTCCACCTCTCTTGTGTTAAGTAGAGGACATGTATCTCCACCTCTCTTGTGTTAAGTAGAGGACAGGTATCGCCACCTCACTTGTGTTAAGTAGAGGACAGGTATCTCCACCTCTCTTGTGTTGAGTAGAGGACATGTATCTCCACCTCACTTGTATTAAGTAGAGGACATATATCTCCACCTCACTTGTGTTAAGTAGAGGACAGGTATATCCACCTGACCTGTGTTAAGTAGAGGACAGGTATCTCCACCTCACCTGTGCTAAATAGAGGACATATATCTCCACCTCACCCGTGTTAAGTAGAGGACAGGTATCTCCACCTCACCTGTGCTAAGTAGAGGACATGTATCTCCACCTCACCTGTGGTAAGTAGAGGACAGGTATCTCCACCTCACCTGTGTTAAGTAGAACAACTCACCTGTGCTAAGTAGAGGATATGTATCTCTACCTCACCTGTGTTAAGTAGAGGACATATATCTCCACCTCACCTGTGTTAAGTAGAGGACAGGTATCTCCACCTCAGCCGTGTTAAGTAGAGGACAGGTATCTCCACCTCACCTGTGCTAAGTAGAGGACAGGTATTTCCACCTCACTTGTGTTAAGTAGAGGACAGGTATCTCCACCTCCCCTGTGCTAAGTAGAGGACATTTATTTCCACCTCACCTGTGCTAAGTAGAGGACATGTATCTCCACCTCTCTTGTGTTAAGTAGAGGACATGTATCTCCACCTCTCTTGTGTTAAGTAGAGGACAGGTATCGCCACCTCACTTCTGTTAAGTAGAGGACATATATCTCCACCTCACTTGTGTTAAGTAGAGGACAGGTATCTCCACCTCTCTTGTGTTAAGTAGAGGACATGTATCTCCACCTCACTTGTATTAAGTAGAGGACATATATCTCCACCTCACTTGTGTTAAGTAGAGGACAGGTATCTCCACCTCACCTGTGCTAAATAGAGGACATATATCTCCACCTCACCCGTGTTAAGTAGAGGACAGGTATCTCCACCTCACCTGTGCTAAGTAGAGGACATGTATCTCCACCTCACCTGTGGTAAGTAGAGGACAGGTATCTCCACCTCACCTGTGTTAAGTAGAACAACTCACCTGTGCTAAGTAGAGGATATGTATCTCTACCTCACCTGTGTTAAGTAGAGGACATATATCTCCACCTCACCTGTGCTAAGTAGAGGACAGGTATTTCCACCTCACTTGTGTTAAGTAGAGGACAGGTATCTCCACCTCCCCTGTGCTAAGTAGAGGACATTTATTTCCACCTCACCTGTGCTAAGTAGAGGACATGTATCTCCACCTCTCTTGTGTTAAGTAGAGGACATGTATCTCCACCTCTCTTGTGTTAAGTAGAGGACAGGTATCGCCACCTCACTTCTGTTAAGTAGAGGACATATATCTCCACCTCACTTGTGTTAAGTAGAGGACAGGTATCTCCACCTCTCTTGTGTTAAGTAGAGGACATGTATCTCCACCTCACTTGTATTAAGTAGAGGACATATATCTCCACCTCACTTGTGTTAAGTAGAGGACAGGTATATCCACCTGACCTGTGTTAAGTAGAGGACAGGTATCTACATCTCACCTGTGTTATGAAGAGGACAGGTATCTCCACCTCACCTGTGGTATGTAGAGGACATGCATCCCCACCTGTCTTGTGTTAAGTAGAAGACATGTATCTCCACCTCATCTGTGTTAGAGAGCGGACATGTATCTCCACCTCACATGTGTTAAGTAGAGGCCAGGTATCTCCACCTAACCTGTGTTAAGTAGAGGACAGGTATCTCCACCTCACCCGTGTTAAGTAGAGGACAGGTATCTCCACCTCACCCGTGTTAAGTAGAGGACATATATCTCCACCTCATCTGTGTTAGAGAGAGGACATGTATCTCCACCTCACCCGTGTTAAGTAGAGGACAGGTATCTCCACCTCATTTGTGTTAAGTAGAGGACAGGTATCTCCACCTCACCCATGTTAAGTAGAGGTCAGGAATCTCCACCTCAGCTGTGTGAAGTAGAGGACAGATATCTCCACCTCACATGTGTTAAGTAGAGGACAGATATCTCTACCTCACCTGTGTTAAGTAGAGGACAGGTATCTCCACCTCACACGTGTTAAGTAGAGGACAGATATCTCCACCTCACCTGTGTTAAGTAGAGGACAGGTATCTCCACCTCACCTGTGTTAAGTAGAGGACAGGTATCTCAACCTCACCTGTGTTAAGTAGAGGACAGGTATCTCCACCTCGCCTGTGTTAAGTAGAGGATAGATATCTCCACCTCAGCTGTTTTAGGTAGAGGACATGTATCTCAACCTCACCCGTGTTAAGTAGAGGACAGCTATCTCCACCTCACCTGTGTTAAGTAGAGGACAGGTATCTCCACCTCACCAGTGCTAAGTAGAGGACAGGTATCTCCACCTCACACGTGCTAAGTAGAGGACATGTATCTCCACCTCACCCGTGTTAAGTAGAGGACAGGAATCTTCACCTCACCTGTGTTAAGTAGAGGACACGTATCTCCACCTCACCTGTGTTAAGTAGAGGACATGTATCTCCATCTCACCCGTGTTAAGTAGAGATCAGGAATCAGGAATCTCCACCTCACCCGTGTTAAGTAGAGGACAGGAATCTTCACCTCACCTGTGTTAAGTAGAGGACAGATATCTCCACCTCACATGTGTTAAGTAGAGGACAGATATCTCTACCTCACATGTGTAAAGTAGAGGACAGATATCTCCACCTCACCTGTGTTAAGTAGAGGACAGGTATCTCCACCTCACCTGTGTTAAGTAGAGGACAGGTATCTCCACCTCGCCTGTGTTAAGTAGAGGATAGGTATCTCCACCTCAGCTGTTTTAGGTAGAGGACATGTATCTCCACACCACCCGTGTTAAGTAGAGGACATGTATCTCCACCTCACCCTTGTTAAGTAGAGGACAGGAATCTTCACCTCACCTGTGTTAAGTAGAGGACATGTATCTCCACCTCACCCGTGTTAAGTAGAGGACAGGTATCTCCAGCTCACCTGTGCTAAGTAGAGGATATGTATCTCCACCTCACCTGTGTTAAGTAGAGGACATATATCTCCACCTCACCTGTGTTAAGTAGAGGACAGGTATCTCCACCTCACCCATGTTAAGTAGAGGACAGGTATCTCCACCTCACCTGTGCTAAGTAGAGGACAGGTATCTCCACCTCACTTGTGTTAAGTAGAGGACAGGTATCTCCACCTCCCCTGTGCTAAGTAGAGGACATGTATCTCCACCTCACCCGTGCTAAGTAGAGGACATGTACCTCCACCTCTCTTGTGTTAAGTAGAGGACATGTATCTCCACCTCTCTTGTGTTAAGTAGAGGACAGGTATCGCCACCTCACTTGTGTTAAGTAGAGGACATATATCTCCACCTCACTTGTGTTAAGTAGAGGACAGGTATCTCCACCTCTCTTGTGTTGAGTAGAGGACATGTATCTCCACCTCACTTGTATTAAGTAGAGGACATATATCTCCACCTCACTTGTGTTAAGTAGAGGACAGGTATATCCACCTGACCTGTGTTAAGTAGAGGACAGGTATCTCCACCTCACCTGTGCTAAATAGAGGACATATATCTCCACCTCACCCGTGTTAAGTAGAGGACAGGTATCTCCACCTCACCTGTGCTAAGTAGAGGACAGGTATCTCCACCTCACCTGTGTTAAGTAGAACAACTCACCTGTGCTAAGTAGAGGATATGTATCTCTACCTCACCTGTGTTAAGTAGAGGACATATATCTCCACCTCACCTGTGTTAAGTAGAGGACAGGTATCTCCACCTCAGCCGTGTTAAGTAGAGGACAGGTATCTCCACCTCACCTGTGCTAAGTAGAGGACAGGTATTTCCACCTCACTTGTGTTAAGTAGAGGACAGGTATCTCCACCTCCCCTGTGCTAAGTAGAGGACATTTATTTCCACCTCACCTGTGCTAAGTAGAGGACATGTATCTCCACCTCTCTTGTGTTAAGTAGAGGACATGTATCTCCACCTCTCTTGTGTTAAGTAGAGGACAGGTATCGCCACCTCACTTCTGTTAAGTAGAGGACATATATCTCCACCTCACTTGTGTTAAGTAGAGGACAGGTATCTCCACCTCTCTTGTGTTAAGTAGAGGACATGTATCTCCACCTCACTTGTATTAAGTAGAGGACATATATCTCCACCTCACTTGTGTTAAGTAGAGGACAGGTATATCCACCTGACCTGTGTTAAGTAGAGGACAGGTATCTACATCTCACCTGTGTTATGAAGAGGACAGGTATCTCCACCTCACCTGTGGTATGTAGAGGACATGCATCCCCACCTGTCTTGTGTTAAGTAGAAGACATGTATCTCCACCTCATCTGTGTTAGAGAGCAGACATGTATCTCCACCTCACATGTGTTAAGTAGAGGACAGGTATCTCCACCTAACCTGTGTTAAGTAGAGGACAGGTATCTCCACCTCACCCGTGTTAAGTAGAGGACAGGTATCTCCACCTCACCCGTGTTAAGTAGAGGACATATATCTCCACCTCACTTGTGTTAAGTAGAGGACAGGTATCTCCACCTCTCTTGTGTTGAGTAGAGGACATGTATCTCCACCTCACTTGTATTAAGTAGAGGACATATATCTCCACCTCACTTGTGTTAAGTAGAGGACAGGTATATCCACCTGACCTGTGTTAAGTAGAGGACAGGTATCTCCACCTCACCTGTGCTAAATAGAGGACATATATCTCCACCTCACCCGTGTTAAGTAGAGGACAGGTATCTCCACCTCACCTGTGCTAAGTAGAGGACATGTATCTCCACCTCACCTGTGGTAAGTAGAGGACAGGTATCTCCACCTCACCTGTGTTAAGTAGAACAACTCACCTGTGCTAAGTAGAGGATATGTATCTCTACCTCACCTGTGTTAAGTAGAGGACATATATCTCCACCTCACCTGTGTTAAGTAGAGGACAGGTATCTCCACCTCAGCCGTGTTAAGTAGAGGACAGGTATCTCCACCTCACCTGTGCTAAGTAGAGGACAGGTATTTCCACCTCACTTGTGTTAAGTAGAGGACAGGTATCTCCACCTCCCCTGTGCTAAGTAGAGGACATTTATTTCCACCTCACCTGTGCTAAGTAGAGGACATGTATCTCCACCTCTCTTGTGTTAAGTAGAGGACATGTATCTCCACCTCTCTTGTGTTAAGTAGAGGACAGGTATCGCCACCTCACTTCTGTTAAGTAGAGGACATATATCTCCACCTCACTTGTGTTAAGTAGAGGACAGGTATCTCCACCTCTCTTGTGTTAAGTAGAGGACATGTATCTCCACCTCACTTGTATTAAGTAGAGGACATATATCTCCACCTCACTTGTGTTAAGTAGAGGACAGGTATCTCCACCTCACCTGTGCTAAATAGAGGACATATATCTCCACCTCACCCGTGTTAAGTAGAGGACAGGTATCTCCACCTCACCTGTGCTAAGTAGAGGACATGTATCTCCACCTCACCTGTGGTAAGTAGAGGACAGGTATCTCCACCTCACCTGTGTTAAGTAGAACAACTCACCTGTGCTAAGTAGAGGATATGTATCTCTACCTCACCTGTGTTAAGTAGAGGACATATATCTCCACCTCACCTGTGCTAAGTAGAGGACAGGTATTTCCACCTCACTTGTGTTAAGTAGAGGACAGGTATCTCCACCTCCCCTGTGCTAAGTAGAGGACATTTATTTCCACCTCACCTGTGCTAAGTAGAGGACATGTATCTCCACCTCTCTTGTGTTAAGTAGAGGACATGTATCTCCACCTCTCTTGTGTTAAGTAGAGGACAGGTATCGCCACCTCACTTCTGTTAAGTAGAGGACATATATCTCCACCTCACTTGTGTTAAGTAGAGGACAGGTATCTCCACCTCTCTTGTGTTAAGTAGAGGACATGTATCTCCACCTCACTTGTATTAAGTAGAGGACATATATCTCCACCTCACTTGTGTTAAGTAGAGGACAGGTATATCCACCTGACCTGTGTTAAGTAGAGGACAGGTATCTACATCTCACCTGTGTTATGAAGAGGACAGGTATCTCCACCTCACCTGTGGTATGTAGAGGACATGCATCCCCACCTGTCTTGTGTTAAGTAGAAGACATGTATCTCCACCTCATCTGTGTTAGAGAGCGGACATGTATCTCCACCTCACATGTGTTAAGTAGAGGCCAGGTATCTCCACCTAACCTGTGTTAAGTAGAGGACAGGTATCTCCACCTCACCCGTGTTAAGTAGAGGACAGGTATCTCCACCTCACCCGTGTTAAGTAGAGGACATATATCTCCACCTCATCTGTGTTAGAGAGAGGACATGTATCTCCACCTCACCCGTGTTAAGTAGAGGACAGGTATCTCCACCTCATTTGTGTTAAGTAGAGGACAGGTATCTCCACCTCACCCATGTTAAGTAGAGGTCAGGAATCTCCACCTCAGCTGTGTGAAGTAGAGGACAGATATCTCCACCTCACATGTGTTAAGTAGAGGACAGATATCTCTACCTCACCTGTGTTAAGTAGAGGACAGGTATCTCCACCTCACACGTGTTAAGTAGAGGACAGATATCTCCACCTCACCTGTGTTAAGTAGAGGACAGGTATCTCCACCTCACCTGTGTTAAGTAGAGGACAGGTATCTCAACCTCACCTGTGTTAAGTAGAGGACAGGTATCTCCACCTCGCCTGTGTTAAGTAGAGGATAGATATCTCCACCTCAGCTGTTTTAGGTAGAGGACATGTATCTCAACCTCACCCGTGTTAAGTAGAGGACAGCTATCTCCACCTCACCTGTGTTAAGTAGAGGACAGGTATCTCCACCTCACCAGTGCTAAGTAGAGGACAGGTATCTCCACCTCACACGTGCTAAGTAGAGGACATGTATCTCCACCTCACCCGTGTTAAGTAGAGGACAGGAATCTTCACCTCACCTGTGTTAAGTAGAGGACACGTATCTCCACCTCACCTGTGTTAAGTAGAGGACATGTATCTCCATCTCACCCGTGTTAAGTAGAGATCAGGAATCAGGAATCTCCACCTCACCCGTGTTAAGTAGAGGACAGGAATCTTCACCTCACCTGTGTTAAGTAGAGGACAGATATCTCCACCTCACATGTGTTAAGTAGAGGACAGATATCTCTACCTCACATGTGTAAAGTAGAGGACAGATATCTCCACCTCACCTGTGTTAAGTAGAGGACAGGTATCTCCACCTCACCTGTGTTAAGTAGAGGACAGGTATCTCCACCTCGCCTGTGTTAAGTAGAGGATAGGTATCTCCACCTCAGCTGTTTTAGGTAGAGGACATGTATCTCCACACCACCCGTGTTAAGTAGAGGACATGTATCTCCACCTCACCCTTGTTAAGTAGAGGACAGGAATCTTCACCTCACCTGTGTTAAGTAGAGGACATGTATCTCCACCTCACCCGTGTTAAGTAGAGGACAGGTATCTCCAGCTCACCTGTGCTAAGTAGAGGATATGTATCTCCACCTCACCTGTGTTAAGTAGAGGACATATATCTCCACCTCACCTGTGTTAAGTAGAGGACAGGTATCTCCACCTCACCCATGTTAAGTAGAGGACAGGTATCTCCACCTCACCTGTGCTAAGTAGAGGACAGGTATCTCCACCTCACTTGTGTTAAGTAGAGGACAGGTATCTCCACCTCCCCTGTGCTAAGTAGAGGACATGTATCTCCACCTCACCCGTGCTAAGTAGAGGACATGTACCTCCACCTCTCTTGTGTTAAGTAGAGGACATGTATCTCCACCTCTCTTGTGTTAAGTAGAGGACAGGTATCGCCACCTCACTTGTGTTAAGTAGAGGACATATATCTCCACCTCACTTGTGTTAAGTAGAGGACAGGTATCTCCACCTCTCTTGTGTTGAGTAGAGGACATGTATCTCCACCTCACTTGTATTAAGTAGAGGACATATATCTCCACCTCACTTGTGTTAAGTAGAGGACAGGTATATCCACCTGACCTGTGTTAAGTAGAGGACAGGTATCTCCACCTCACCTGTGCTAAATAGAGGACATATATCTCCACCTCACCCGTGTTAAGTAGAGGACAGGTATCTCCACCTCACCTGTGCTAAGTAGAGGACAGGTATCTCCACCTCACCTGTGTTAAGTAGAACAACTCACCTGTGCTAAGTAGAGGATATGTATCTCTACCTCACCTGTGTTAAGTAGAGGACATATATCTCCACCTCACCTGTGTTAAGTAGAGGACAGGTATCTCCACCTCAGCCGTGTTAAGTAGAGGACAGGTATCTCCACCTCACCTGTGCTAAGTAGAGGACAGGTATTTCCACCTCACTTGTGTTAAGTAGAGGACAGGTATCTCCACCTCCCCTGTGCTAAGTAGAGGACATTTATTTCCACCTCACCTGTGCTAAGTAGAGGACATGTATCTCCACCTCTCTTGTGTTAAGTAGAGGACATGTATCTCCACCTCTCTTGTGTTAAGTAGAGGACAGGTATCGCCACCTCACTTCTGTTAAGTAGAGGACATATATTTCCACCTCACTTGTGTTAAGTAGAGGACAGGTATCTCCACCTCTCTTGTGTTAAATAGAGGACATGTATCTCCACCTCACTTGTATTAAGTAGAGGACATATATCTCCACCTCACTTGTGTTAAGTAGAGGACAGGTATATCCACCTGACCTGTGTTAAGTAGAGGACAGGTATCTACATCTCACCTGTGTTATGAAGAGGACAGGTATCTCCACCTCACCTGTGGTATGTAGAGGACATGCATCCCCACCTGTCTTGTGTTAAGTAGAAGACATGTATCTCCACCTCATCTGTGTTAGAGAGCAGACATGTATCTCCACCTCACATGTGTTAAGTAGAGGACAGGTATCTCCACCTAACCTGTGTTAAGTAGAGGACAGGTATCTCCACCTCACCCGTGTTAAGTAGAGGACAGGTATCTCCACCTCACCCGTGTTAAGTAGAGGACATATATCTCCACCTCATCTGTGTTAGAGAGAGGACATGTATCTCCACCTCACCCGTGTTAAGTAGAGGACAGGTATCTCCACCTCATTTGTGTTAAGTAGAGGACAGGTATCTCCACCTCACCCATGTTAAGTAGAGGTCAGGAATCTCCACCTCAGCTGTGTGAAGTAGAGGACAGATATCTCCACCTCACATGTGTTAAGTAGAGGACAGATATCTCTACCTCACCTGTGTTAAGTAGAGGACAGGTATCTCCACCTCACACGTGTTAAGTAGAGGACAGATATCTCCACCTCACCTGTGTTAAGTAGAGGACAGGTATCTCCACCTCACCTGTGTTAAGTAGAGGACAGGTATCTCAACCTCACCTGTGTTAAGTAGAGGACAGGTATCTCCACCTCGCCTGTGTTAAGTAGAGGATAGGTATCTCCACCTCAGTTGTTTTAGGTAGAGGACATGTATCTCCACCTCACCCGTGTTAAGTAGAGGACAGCTATCTCCACCTCACCTGTGTTAAGTAGAGGACAGGTATCTCCACCTCACCAGTGCTAAGTAGAGGACAGGTATCTCCACCTCACACGTGCTAAGTAGAGGACATGTATCTCCACCTCACCCGTGTTAAGTAGAGGACAGGAATCTTCACCTCACCTGTGTTAAGTAGAGGACACGTATCTCCACCTCACCTGTGTTAAGTAGAGGACATGTATCTCCACCTCACCTGTGTTAAGTAGAGGACATGTATCTCCATCTCACCCGTGTTAAGTAGAGATCAGGAATCAGGAATCTCCACCTCACCCGTGTTAAGTAGAGGACAGGAATCTTCACCTCACCTGTGTTAAGTAGAGGACAGATATCTCCACCTCACATGTGTTAAGTAGAGGACAGATATCTCTACCTCACATGTGTAAAGTAGAGGACAGATATCTCCACCTCACCTGTGTTAAGTAGAGGACAGGTATCTCCACCTCACCTGTGTTAAGTAGAGGACAGGTATCTCCACCTCGCCTGTGTTAAGTAGAGGATAGGTATCTCCACCTCAGCTGTTTTAGGTAGAGGACATGTATCTCCACACCACCCGTGTTAAGTAGAGGACATGTATCTCCACCTCACCCTTGTTAAGTAGAGGACAGGAATCTTCACCTCACCTGTGTTAAGTAGAGGACATGTATCTCCACCTCACCTGTGTTAAGTAGAGGACATGTATCTCCACCTCACCCGTGTTAAGTAGAGGACAGGTACCTCCTCCTCTCCTGTGTTAAGTAGAGGACAGGTATCTCCAACTCACCTGTGTTAAGTAGAGGACATGTATCTCCACCTCACAGGTGTTAAGTAGAGGACAGCTATCTCCACCTCACCTGTGTTAAGTAGAGGACAGGTATCTCCACCTCACCCGTGCTAAGTAGAGGACATGTATCTCCACCTCACCCGTTTTAAGTAGAGGACAGGAATCTTCACCTCACCTGTGTTAAGTAGAGGACACGTATCTCCACCTCACCTGTGTTAAGTAGAGGACATGTATCTCCACCTCACACGTGTTAAGTAGAGGACAGATATCTCCACCTCACATGTGTTAAGTAGAGGACAGATATCTCTACCTCACCTGTGTTAAGTAGAGGACAGGTATCTCCACCTCACATGTGTTAAGTAGAGGACAGGTATCTCCACTTCAGCTGTTTTAAGTAGAGGACAGGAATCTTCACCTCACCCGTGATAAGTAGAGGACATGTATCTCCACCTCACCCGTTTTAAGTAGAGGACAGGTATCTCCACCTCACCTGTGTTAAGTAGAGGACAGGTATCTCCACCTCACCCGTGCTAAGTAGAGGACAGGTATCTCCACCTCACCTGTGTTAAGTAGAGGACATGTATCTCCACCTCACCCGTGTTAAGTAGAGGACAGGAATCTTCACCTCACCTGTGTTAAGTAGATGACATGTATCTCCACCTCACCTGTGTTAAGTAGAGGACATGTATCTCCACCTCACCCGTGTTAAGTAGAGGACAGGTATCTCATCCTCTCCTGTGTTAAGTAGAGGACAGGTATCTCCAACTCACCTGTGTTAAGTAGAGGACATGTATCGCCACCTCACATGTGTTAAGTAGAGGACAGGTATCTCCACCTCACCTGTGTTAAGTAGAGGACAGGTATCTCCACCTCGCCTGTGTTAAGTAGAGGATAGGTATCTCCACCTAAGCTGTTTTAGGTAGAGGACATGTATCTCCACCTCACCCGTGTTAAGTAGAGGACAGGTATCTCCACCTCACCTGTGTTAAGTAGAGGACAGGTATCTCCACCTCACCTGTGCTAAGTAGAGGACAGGTATCTCCACCTCACCTGTGTTAAGTAGAGGACATGTATCTCCACCTCACCCGTGTTAAATAGAGGACAGGAATCTTTACCTCACCTGTGTTAAGTAGAGGACATGTATCTCCACCTCACCTGTGTTAAGTAGAGGACATGTATCTCCACCTCACCCGTGTATAGTAGAGGACAGGTATCTCCACCTCACCTGTGCTAAGTAGAGGACAGGTATCTCCTCCTCACTCGTGTTAAGTAGAGGACAGGTATCTCCACCTCACCTGTGCTAAGTAGAGGACAGGTATCTCCTCCTCACCCGTGTGAAGTAGAGGACAGGTATCTCCAACTCACCTGTGTTAAGTAGAGGACATGTATCTCCACCTCACCTGTGTTAAGTAGAGGACAGGTATCTATTAACAGGTTCTTTCTGTCTAGTGGTCTATATTTTCCATTTTTATAAATTTTACACTCATTCCTTCCCATTTAGATCCAAAAACGATGATCACTAATCCCTGAATTTAGACAAAAGTTGACGTTTGGAAATGTTTTTTTTTATGTTAAGGAAGTCTTCAATAAATGTAGCTTCGCCTTTAAAGTAAGTATCTAGCTTGCCTTATCGACTGTAAAAGTGCTGTACATTTCCCCAATAATCTAAAAAAAATCTTTTAAAATTAAGGTAAGCAAACGGGAACATAAGAGGACTCGTTGAAATATACAGTAGACAATGGATTTGGAGGGATGCAGAGAAGACACTTGTGCAATATAATGTACTTCAACTAACTCGACAACATATATACGTCAGAAATACTTCCACAGACATGTTTCATCAGATATACTAATTACTGAAATTTACATAAATAATGTAATCATTAATAAAACTAAGGTTCCTCTCTCTCTCTCTGGCATATGTGACATTAGCCGTTTTTTTTCTCTCCCTCTCTCTGGCATATGTGACATTAGCCGTTTTCTCTCTCCCTCTCTCTGGCATATGTGACATTAGCCGTTATCTCTCTCTCTCTCTCTGGCATGTGACATTAGCCGTTTTTTCTCTCTCTCTCTCTCTCTCTCTCTCTCTCTCTCTCTCTCTCTCTCTCTCTCTCTCTCTCTCTCTCTCTCTCTCTCTCTCTCTCTCTCTCTCTCTCTCTCTCTCTCTCTCTCTCTCTCTCTCTCTCTCTCTCTGGCATATGTGACATTAGCAGTTTTCTCTCTCTCTCTCTCTCTGGCATGTGACATTAGCCGTTTTTTCTCTCTCTCTCTGGCATATGTGACATTAGCCGTTTTCTCTCTCTCTCTCTCTGGCATATGTGACATTAGCAGTTTTTTTTCTCTCTCTCTCTGGCATATGTGACATTATCCGTTTTCTCTCTCTCTCTCTCTCTGGCATATGTGACATTAGCCGTTTTTTTTCTCTCCCTCTCTCTGGCATATGTGACATTAGCCGTTTTCTCTCTCTCTCTCTCTGGCATGTGACATTAGCCGTTTTTTTTCTCTCTCTCTCTCTGGCATATGTGACATTAGCCGTTTTCTCTCTCTCTCTCTCTCTGGCATATGTGACATTAGCCGTTTTTTTTCTCTCTCTCTCTCTCTCTGGCATATGTGACATTAGCCGTTTTCTCTCTCTCTCTCTCTCTGGCATATGTGACATTAGCCGTTTTTTTTCTCTCTCTCCCTGGCATATGTGACATTAGCCGTTTTCTCTCTCTCTCTCTCTGGCATGTGACATTAGCCGTTTTCTCTCTCTCTCTCTCTCTCTCTCTCTCTCTCTCTCTCTCTCTCTCTCTCTCTCTCTCTCTCTCTCTCTCTCTCTCTCTCTCTCTCTCTCTCTCTCTCTCTCTCTCTCTCTCTCTCTCTCTCTCTCTCTCTCTCTCTCTCTCTCTCTCTCTCTCTCTCTCTCTGGCATATGTGACATTAGCAGTTTTCTCTCTCCCTCTCTCTGGCATATGTGACATTAGCCGTTTTCTCTCTCTCTCTCTCTGGCATATGTGACATTAACCGTTTTTGGGTATCATGTTGAGAGCTTTTGGTTTCATAGCTGGATTTGTATAGTGTTAGTGCACTGAAACAACAGTCCGTAGATAGACATGTCGCCCCACTCGAACACATTTTCCTGAATCCGAGCTAAATTTTGTTTGCTCTTTCGCCTTAAAACTGCGTGCTTTGCGAAGAAGCAACAAATACCAATTTCATAGTTTTTGGTTTGACCCGATCTATGGCACTCAAGGCCAATACACTAACCATTAAACTACTGATGTGGTTGCTATGGAGTTGGTATTTTGCTCACATGTGTAAAACATGACCGCATCTTTTCAGTAAGAGGGGAAGTTTGGTCACATAAACTTATATAAACCCCACCACTTTTAATTGTAGTGCCTGTACCTAGTCAGGAAAGTCAGCGGACATTTATATATGTGTTAGGGAGGTTTGTTTTTGCCTCCTACGATTTTTCGATTGGAGATCGGAACATTTGTTTTGTTATTCGTTTTACCCCCTGACATGTGGTCATCTAGGTCTTGAAAACTCAAACTGGAATTTAGATAAATAATCATGTATTTGAACCATATTATCAAAGTTTGAAATGAAATTAATTATTTATTTTGTAAATTGTTTATCATTATCGGTAATAAAAATGTCTCAAGAGACCAAAAAACACAAGATGTACGTGTTTGTAATCAATGTACATGAATTACACGTTGGTATGTAGAAAAGTTTATGTTGTATCAACATTTGTTGTGTTAGGCTACAATTCCACATATTTTTCAAACAAAATTCAAAAAGGTAAAACATGCTACTCCGAGGAACAAGTGATCAATATGCTGGAGTTCCTCATCGATAACATATTTGTCTCCTTTGGAGGGACACTGTTTCAGCAGGTCGTCGGCATACCAATGGATACGAATTGTGCCCCTCTTCTAGCCGATTTATTTTTATACTCATATGAGTCGGAGTTTCTTCAAAAGCTTGTAAAGGATAAGAAGATTCATGAGGCTAGAGCCTTTAATTTCACATACAGGTATATTGATGACGTTTTATCTATCAATAATTCTAGATTTGCAGAATTTTTCCATTGATATATCCTCCAGAACTGGGAGTTAAAGAGACCACAGATACAGCTTTGTCCGCATCATTTTTGGACTTATACCTCGAATTTGACGACAGTGATCAACTCAGTACTAAAAGTTATGATAAACGGGACGACTTCAATTTTAAAATCATAACATTTTCCAAATATGTGCAGCAATATACCAGCTTCTCCTGCATATGGTGTTTACATCTCGCAATTGACTCGTTATGCAAGGGCCAGTAGCAATTATTCTGACTTCCTGGAACGTCATCTTCATCTGAGAAACAGGCTACTGGATCAGGGCTATTAAAAGATTCGCCTTATTCGATCTCTTAAAAAGTTTATATTTCGATACCAAGATCTTGTCGAAATATATTCCGTCTCTGCAGAGACGATGATAAACGATGCATTTTCATATAGTGAAAATGTATAAAGATAAGGAAGTCAACAAAAATGTCAAAATATTTTTCTATCAATGTGTGACGTAAAATTGTTTTTGACATTTGCTTCACTGGGTTTGGTACTGCCTTGACAACTATTTTACCTATTTTCTTCCAGTATTGTTATAAATACTGTTACAGTGACAGCCGGAACCTTTGAGCCGTAATGAAAGCGGGAGGTTTGGCGCTTTAAAATCTGATTCAACCCACCATTTCTTTAGAAATGCCTGTACCAAGTCAGGGTCATTACGGTTTTCACAGTTTTCCGGTTGTTGACTGATTTTGTCTGTTTATATACTTATGAGTTTTGACTTTCCCTTTGTAAGATTGTTCGGAGTTCGGTAATTTTGTTATTACCCTTATTTCACTTGTGAGGTCATATAATACAAATAAGACATATACTATAGATACAATGGTTTATTAACACGATGTTGGATTTCAATACACCACCGTCAGTCTTTCTTTAGTATTTACCATATTTACCTATACAAATAAAAACAAATGTTATTTTATACTGGGATCTGATAAGATATGAGATATTTTCTCTTTTTCTCCTCTCATTATTTGGTTAAGAACTTCTATAAAATGTTAAAATTTATAAATTATTTTCACACTTCGTCCTATGTTTGATTGATCTATTTTAGTTTTACAACAATCATATTTATTTAGAAAGATAATAAACTACACCTTTAAATGATTTCTTGTACTCGAAGTTTCCTCCACCGAATCCAAAACCACTAAAGTCACCAATATCCCCGTAACGACTGTACATACCGCCAAAAGGTGAATAACTAGTACCCATATCATATCCATTATATAAACCATGGTTACCGTATCCATAGTAACCACTGTACATTCCATTATTAAGTCCATAAGGCATGTAGCCATAGTGACAGAAATATGATGGGTAGCTATTGATACCTCCAAACATTCCACCACTCAGACCTCCATATGATCCTTCGTATGATCCATATCCTCCATACAACTTACTAAAGGAACCTCCGTAGAGACCGTTGTATTGTCTACCATAAGCTAGTCCCAAATAAGGTCCTCCAAGCTGTCCGTAACCAAGGTAACCAGTATTAAAACCAATTCCTCCACTACCTCTTAGTAGTTTACCTTTGGTATAGCCATATCCCAAAACAGATACAACACACAATAAACCAACAATGAGGGTAATTATCTGTGAAGGCATACTGGTAGTCTTGGTCTGTAACAATATTTAAAGTCGTATAATTAATCATGATATCACAATTAAGATATTAAACGTTTTAACTGTTTCATATCCAAGACATAGACATATTGGAACTGTTTAACATCAACGTAGATATGTAATTAAGTGTTTAACATCAACGTAGATATGTAATTAAGTGTTTAACATCAACGTAGATATGTAATTAAGTGTTTAACATCAACGTAGATATGTAATTAAGTGTTTAACATCAACGTAGATATGTAATTAAGTGTTTAACATCAACGTAGATATGTAATTAAGTGTTTGACATCAGCGTAGATATGTAATTAAGTGTTTAACATCAACGTAGATATGTAATTAAGTGTTTGACATCAGCGTAGATATGTAATTAAGTGTTTAACATCAACGTAGATATGTAATTAAGTGTTTAACATCAACGTAGATATGTAATTAAGTGTTTAACATCAACGTAGATATGTAATTAAGTGTTTGACATCAGCGTAGATATGTAATTAAGTGTTTAACATCAACGTATCTATGTAATTAAGTGCTTAACATTAACGTATCTATGTAATTAAGTGTTTAACATTAACTTATCTATGTAATTAAGTGTTTAACATCAACGTAGATATGTAATTAAGTGTTTAACATTAACGTAGATATGTAATTAAGTGTTTAACATCAACGTAGATATGTAATTAAGTGTTTGACATCAGCGTAGATATGTAATTAAGTGTTTAACATCAACGTAGATATGTAATTAAGTGTTTAACATTAACGTATCTATGTAATTAAGTGTTTAACATTAACGTATCTATGTAATTAAGTGTTTAACATTAACTTATCTATGTAATTAAGTGTTTAACATCAACGTAGATATGTAATTAAGTGTTTAACATCAACGTAGATATGTAATTAAGTGTTTAACATTAACGTAGATATGTAATTAAGTGTTTAACATCAACGTAGATATGTAATTAAGTGTTTAACATTAACTTATCTATGTAATTAAGTGTTTAACATCAACGTAGATATGTAATTAAGTGTTTAACATCAACGTAGATATGTAATTAAGTGTTTAACATTAACGTTGATATGTAATTAAGTGTTTAACATCAACGTAGATGTGTAATTAAGTGTTTAACATCAACGTAGATATGTAATTAAGTGTTTAACATTAACGTAGATATGTAATTAAGTGTTTAACATTAACGTAGATATGTAATTAAGCGTTTGACAGTAATTACATTTTTATTCCTCTTGTTACTGCATGTTTTTATTTTTCAATTTTCCTCTTTAAATTAAAATTGCAACTGAAAACAAGGGCTGACAAACTGTTATGGAAACAAAACAGAAATCAGGGTTTGATCTGAATGAATATATATATATTTTTAAGTATTTAATAAATTGTACAAACTTAAATGCTTTACAAATAAGTTCAACTAAAACATGGTTTGCCGTTATAACTAAATTACTTTTACCAAATATTGACGGACTTCATCAATTTTTGTTAGTAAGTTTATTGAAAAATAATATACATAGAAAATCATAATGATCGTTTTCTTACCTTATTCAGTTTTCGACAATGATTTTCAGGTTGAATATTCATTAGAAATCACAATGTTATTTATATCAAATGAAAAAGAAATCCCCTAAAACTATAACACAAAACGTTAATATAAAATATTAGTCTATGTTGTACCCACAAACCACATACATCAATATAAAATATTGGTTTCTTTTGTATGATAATAATAGATTACATTAGAATTGGTCAATTACTAATAGATTGCCATTGTTTTCAATGTTCAATTACTGACTCAAATATAGTTGATAGTGAAGAATCAAAGTAAATTATCATTTTATAATTCTGACATTAATAGCATAAAACACGTGCTTCTTAAGGTGGTGTTTTTGTCTGATAGTCATCTTGTTTTGTTATATGTTTGGTAGAGTTTACGTGGAATTTAACATTACATTGAAGTGAAGCGAAATGTGGAAATATGCAGAAGTTGTCTAAATTGTGCAGTAATAAAATGCAGCAGAGGCGTAGGGGTGGATCGGCAAATGGGGGGGGGATAAAGGAGGATCAAGCTTTTTGAGCAGACATGAAAGCTATGTGCAAGCTTCGAAAATGAAGGGGACAAACATTGTTAGTGGACCAGAAAGTTGGGGGGGGGGGGGGGGGGCAACATTGTAAGTGGATGGGAAATTTGGGGCATAGACTTTCAAAAACTGTCAAGCAAAATATTGTTAGATGATCATTTGGGTTAAAAAAACACACATTTAACCTCTTGCTTTGATGATAATTTTTGGCTTCCAGGCTTGAACTTCAACTTTTTCTAAACTTTTGTCAAAAAAATTAGGGAGGGGCGAAAACATAGCTTTGTCCTTTGCCCACCCCACTATGGAATTCGGAAGATGGCTTATTTCCCCTCACCGCGTCTCGTACGTCCATATATATCAGGTGCTATATAACATGTAATTGTTTTACAATGATAGGTAGCAGACATTTTTGTGATTGTTTTGCATAGAACTGTAAATATGTGTTTAAATCAAACGATAACGAGCCGTGAAATACTCAATCATTATTTACATCGCCGATGTTATGTATTCATGTCATACTGTGGGCAAATAAACTTTATTCATAGGAACTAGATATGCGTTATCATTCTTAAAGGGAAGCATCGCGATTTTTTACATGTTAGCTAAATATTTTCCTGGTGATATAAAATACATATTCACAAAGTTTTATCGACATATTTCCACACATAACGAAGCAAATCGCAAATTTTTAATTTTAATTTCTAATTTTTCCATCGGGCTGTGACGTTTTGTTACGTACCTTTTTGACAAACAACTATTTTAAATGATCAATATGTTTCATTTCCTATATATTTACAACGGAAATAGTGTTTTACAACAGTCACATATATTCACTATATGTAGGATCCCTTTTACAATTATGTTCATTTTGTCTTACTGCGAATGTGCTGCAAAATATAATGGATAATTTTGACAACGCGTAACTTGTGTATTGATCGGATTAATAAAATGGGAATTTGAATACACACTATTTGCTTTCCAAGACCAGTTGGTAGATCGTTTATTATTTATTAAAGATAAAATATTTTTAAAACATTAGAATGAATATAATGTTGAAATAACAGGAACAATTATAATTGTAATTATGCTTTAGATGATAAAAAAGTATACACCATCCTTGAAATTATAAGTTTTCATTATTAGAGGCGCCAAATATATATAGCTGTCTCATCATGATTAATATGTATTCACAATTTTAACGATCGATGTTCATAAAAGATGTTTTAATTTTAATTAAAGAACTAAAAAATAAAGGTTAGGAGATCGGATGGCAGCTGAGTTTACAAAGTTAGTATTTAAAGAAAAAAAACCTCTTTGCTCAGTGACCCCCAGATGGCACAAAACCTAAATATATGATTTTTTTCAGCTCGGAACCCTGTAAGCAAACTTGACCTATAATTTTGATATCCACTGATATTCATTCAGACAAATTTCGGAAGAGATCATGATCATGAGCGGTATAAACAGATGAAGAGCAGTCAAAATATACAGAGATTAGGCCACACCAAATTTACTTCTTGTTCTTTCGGATTTTGTGCTAAAAACGTTGGAGCGAGCAAGTGATTTAAAAATGTTAATTTATTTTCCTTTTTTTGTTTGTTTGTCATTTTTGATGAGCGAAGCGTAAAATATTATGCGGAAAATATATTTCTTATATTTTTCATGTATTTTCAGAAGCGAGAGATCATATTTTAATTTTAAATATTTTATTCTTCAATAAATTAAGGCAAATAATTCCTGAAATAAGAAGTGAAAGGCGGCCATGTTTGTTAACGGATCCAAAATGAGCAATCTTTATAGAGGGCCTTCCATAGATGCTACCTACCACGTTTCGGTTCATTTCGCCACGGATTGCATAGTTACTAGTAGTTGTAAACCCAACTACCATACGATTGAGGCCTCTACGGCCCATGATTTAGTTGGTATTACAAATACAAAAAATATATAACATACATGTATAATAAATACATTTTTAATTTTGACGACATTTCGGTTTATTCCTGTGAGTGGTTGTGTAGTAATGTGACTTAGTGCACTGCTTTGCCTGATATAATGAAATTCCAATAAACAAGCTACTCATATAAGACTGAATGCACCAAAGTGAAAAGAGGCGTTCAGTTGAAATTGACCGCTGATTATTAGCTATGATGTGAATTCAAGCCCCTGGGAAGCAATTTCACTTTCGCCTTATCCTATCCCATGGTTCAGAACAACGTCACCGAATGAAGAAGGGTTGTGGTTCTTGCTGAAGCGGGTTATCAACAAATCATCAAATATCAAACAATCAAAGATATAAAACAATAATTCTACCAGTTTACCAATAAAATCACGTGCATTTTAATAAATGTACCACAAAGACAGCCCCCTCCCCGAGATGGTTTCATATTTGTTTGTTTTCTTGTTATCGTACCGAATACAGCTGAATGTAAAGCAATTAATCAATCCATTTCGTTCATGTTTAGCAACAGTTTCCAGATAGCATAGATGTCGGACTCGGTGTATAGGAATATTTGGGGATAGAAACAATGAGTGTGCCACTGTTTATAAAAAAGATCATTTAGAGTAAAATTAAATTCGCATTGTCGAGAGATATCCTCTCTACCTCTTGTGGTTTCAGACATGAAGTCAACTGAAAGGGACAAACAAGTGTCAAATGGCAAAATGTTAGCTTTTATATTGTTCATCCAATATTAATGCAGTTTTTATGTAAATGATGGTCTTCGTGGATTCTTGATGGGCCATATAAAATGCCATTTTATTTCTAAAAGTGACACAAATTCAGAGAATTCAGAAATTTCGTATAATTGGAAGGCATTTTTAACAACTGACTGAAATAGTAAAACAAGACAAAATGCCCGTGCCTAAAATACAGTGGGTCCAGTAAATTACTGTTTCCAGCAATTTACTGTGTCGACAATTGTTTTTGTTTTGACATAAGTATGCACCTTTTCAACTTTCCCTTGCCGACATGCTTCTATCTGCGTAGCCCTTTACACCCGGGTTAAAGCGTTATCGTGAAGTCGGTACTTATCGTTGATGCAGTTGTAAACATTGGCCAACGTGAAGACCAATGTACAACGAAAAAGGTCAGTTTCATTAATTGCTTTATCTTTTTTTTCAGGAAAGCATTATGTCTTTGCATTCACATACTAATGTTCAATGGGCAGCAGATATAACACGGGAAATTATTTTACAACACAAGAGATACGCTCCCTTAATGTGTGATACTTAACAAAATGTAGTAAAATTTTCTTACATTATCGCTGGTTATACAAATAGATGGCTAGCTTTGGATAAAAAAAACTACGCTCTACTCTTTTTCCTTCATTCCAGAAGCTATCAAAAAAAGGTTGGGGTCCAGATTTGTTTAAATCGGCGGAAAAGTGATTATTTTAAGTCTGGTACAACGATAAAATGTAACCTTTGACACGGTTGATGTTATCGGATAACGCAGTTTTTAACACGACAATGTTATCGTGCAGACGGTTTGAAATCATAATTTGTGTAACAAATAACTCTTAAAAAAGGAAATAATGTCGTTATGAATGCATGATTTCATTATAGGTGATGATTTCTAAGTTATTTGGAAAAGAAAATCAACAGGTGCCAAACCGATCAATCACATATTACAAATGGCTAACTTGAAAACTTAAAAAAAACACCAAAAAAACCCAGTTTACTTATGGACGTGTTTTGCCATAAAAACTAATTTAAAAATTAACAATAGCGTCATTCTTGTCTGGCCTAATGTCCTTGCATGGCTTGATGTCTCTTCAAAGAAGAGAGTTGAGTATACTGTTTGCCACATGGACAGATGTGCGACACTCCTTTATGTGTGGCATTGTCATATCTTTTCAAGCTTTGCCTGTCGGTAAGCTTGGTACCGGATCTTGTGCACTTGATTTCAACCATGCCAAGGCATATTTTCTAATGTTGCCTTTTACGGTATTGGCTTATACATTTGCGAGGGCAATTTTGACATGTATGTGGATTGACTCCTGTTTGCTCAAATGAAATTGCTATAGCTGCTTTCTCAAAAACGCCTTTCCACAACCTTCAAATGGCCAGACAAAGTGTTGAGCATTTACCTGGAGTTTTTTTGTGTACTTGGGCTAAGTGGTTGTCAAGATTTGATTTTGTCTTAAAGTCTTTTCCGCAGTCATTGTATAAGTAGCGATTTCCATGGTACTTTGTTCTATGTGACTGCAATTGTTCTTCTGTGGTAAAATATTGGTGACAAATACCACAAGTAAAAGAGGGCTCATTTAAGTGTTTGTTCATGTGCCTTTTAAGACTTGATTTGTGAGCATATTTCATATCACAAATAGTACACTGGAACACATCTGGCTGTTTTTGGTTGTGGTTATCGTCAACAGTTTCCTGCGACGACACGTCTAAAAAAGACCCGTCGACTGTGTCATATTCGTGTTCTTGTTCACTGACATCCATATCTATAAAGTATGAAAAATCAGAAACGTTACTCAAGCATGATTTCCCTTGTGGTCAGTTTTAGACCACACCATAAGATATGTACATTATCAACTTTAGGATGTCTGCTGCTGTAGTATATAAAAGTAATAACAAAATTACTGAACATACAAGGAGATATCGGAAAAGGGACATTAAATGAACTGGCAAAATCAAGGATAAACCGCTATGTTGTCATATAATTTATAAAATTTCGAGATTATTGAGCTTAATTTACCATTCAAATGCATTTAATACTATTCTATTTTGATAATGTGCTCTTATGTATCTTTATACTATACTGTCTTATCAAATTTTATGAATTTCTGTGTTATTTTTCACAACTTTCATTTTTGGACTAATTACAAAAAAATCCACATGAATTTGGCTTCCCGACAATTGTGAAGTTTTAATTGTTAAATATATTGAGGAAAAAGGGACGGACCCATATTTTTGCCCTCATTTGTCTAACCAGCACATGTGTCTTAAAAACAACCACTTCCTTGGATTATTTTTCTGAAATCCGCAAGTTTTAATTTATTCTGGAAATACATATCTCAAACAGTGTCTAAAAATGTCAGGTAATATTTATTTGGCTTAATTTGGCATTACTGGTGTTCTTTTTATAGAATCAACTACCGGTAGCGCACAGCTTATCATGAAGATTGAGAGTTTCTGGGCTTGTTGTAGACGGTGGCCAAGTGCAAATTTACTTTTACACACGTGCAAATTGATGAATTTTCTGAGCATTTTTGCATAAACAAGTAATTTAAAATAGACAAAAATCGATGAAATTACTATTGTCGAGATTCAAACTTGGAAATTCTTAATTATTTAAGTAATTTATATCTCATATTATTTATTTGCATTGTCCTGTGGCGAAAAAAAACCCGATCTTAATTCTTTTTGAACATTTTACTCTTCAAAGTAACCCGAATATCTAAAGATGGAAAAATTATTCATTACAACTTTATCGTGATTTACAACGTGAAGGGACAATGCCTTTTGGTATCTCCAGAAACTGTGTTAAAAGATTTGAAGTTGGTAGCTATATTTATTTGTATCAGCATAGATTAAGCAGATGTACAAGTACATGTACCTTTTCTCTAGAAAATATGAAAAAGCCTTTGACAGAGAATGGAGAGATGGTCTTATTCACAAATTATTACTTAACAACATAAATGGTAAAATGTATAATATTATATTCAATATGTATACCAGTGTTAAGTCATGTATCTCCTATAACAATCATACTACAGGATATTTTAACTGTGAAATTGGAGTTAGACAGGGGGAAAATCTGCTCCCTTTCCTTTTTTCAATGTTTCTTAATGATCTAGAAGAAGTTTTGCAGACAAAATATATAGTTGGTTTAAGAAGTATCACATCCGAGTTAGAAACTGAACTTGAAATCTATCTAAAATATTTGTAATGTTATATGCCGATGACACAATTTTATTAGCTGAATCAGCTGAAGATCTTCAAGTACAATTAATTGCTTTTGGTGAATATTGTGACAATTGGAAAATGAAGGTGAATGTGAACGAAACAAAAATAATGGTATTTGGATTTGGAAAACTACGACAAAATCTCAAATTCACCTATAAAAACGTTGATATCGAAATAATAAAACAATTTAATTACTTAGGGGCAATTTTTACAAAAACATGTAATTTTGATGTTACTAAATAGCATCTTGCTGACAAAGCACTTAAGGCAATGTACGAAGTTCTTAAAATGGGAAGATTATATAAATTATCGGTGAAAATCCAGCTAGATGTCTTTGATAAAATGATAAAACCTATTCTCTTGTATGGTTGCAAGGTCTGGAGATTTGGCAAAAATGAAGTACTAGAACGAGTTCACTTGAAATTCTGCAAAATACTTTTAAATTTAAAGTCCTCTACTCCAAACTATATGGTTTATGGTGAGCTAGGCAGGTATCCAATTGATATTGATGTAAAAGTAAGGACAATTTCATACTTGGCAAGACTTTTAAGTGGTAAGCAGGCTAAATTTTCAAATGTATTTTTATAGGCTTTCTAGAAATTTGAATGAAAATGGTGATACTAATTTAAACTGGGTTTTTTTTATCAGAACAATTCTAAATGAGTGTGGATTTACATATATATGGGAAAAAGAAAATGTTAATAATAAAGAATGGTTAAAATGTGTTGTGAAACAGCGATTGTTATATCAGTTTGTACAGAATTGGCAAACATCTCTGTCAGATTCTGCAAAAGCATTACATTATAGGATTTTTAAAACCAAATTCGAATTCCAGGAATATTTCAATATTTTAAATATAGGTGATGCAATCAGACTGTGTAGATTTAGGACAACAAATCACTATCTACCGATTGAAACCGGTAGATGGAGAAATATTGATAGAGAAAACAGGTACTGTAATTTATGTAATTGTCAGAAATTAGGCGATGAATACCACTATGTTTTAGAGTGTTCCTCTTTAAACGAAAAACGCAAGCAGCTTCTTCCAAAATATTTTATGAAAAGACATAATGTTGTCAAATTCTTTGGACTTCTATCTACCAAAACACAATCGCTGTTACGAAAATTATGTATATTTATCAAACATATCAATAAGGTCTTTTGTACTCCTGGCTTACCCACTGTTGTTCCTTAATCTATGTATATTTTGTAAATAGTCTTGTTATGTTATTATTATGTTGTTATTTTTCTCTGTACCATTGTATTTGGCTGTATGAGAATAAAGATATATGCTAACGATAACTACAACCAGCTTATCCGAAAACAAATTTATTATTTTATAACCGTGTCAAAGGTTACATTTTATCGTTGTACCAGACTTTAAAAAATTCACTTTTCCGCCGATTTAAACAAATCTGGACCTCAACCTTTTTTTGATAGCTTCTGGAATGAAGGAAAAAGAGTAGAGCGTAGTTTTTGGGTTCAAAGCTAGCCATCTATTTGTATAACCAGCGATAATGTAAAAAAAATTTACTACATTTTGTTAAGTATCACACTTTAAGGGAGCGTATCTCTTGTGTTGTAAAATAATTTCCCGTGTTATATCTGCTGCCCATTGAACATTAGTATGTGAATGCAAAGACATAGTGCTTTCCTGAAAAAAAGATAAAGCAATTAAAGAAACTGACCTTTTTCGTTGTACATTGGTCTTCACGTTGGCCAATGTTTACAACCGCGTCAACGATAAGTACCGACTTCACGATAACGCGTTAACCCGGGTGCTTTATTTTATATTATTTCTTGAATAATTTACTATCCAAAGTCTCGTATAATTTTTCTCAACGTTATTTCCTTTCAATGATTCTGTCAGTTTTATTTTATTTTTATTTTGTTTTCTTTGAAGTGACCATGTTATTTGTAAATCTTTTCATATGTAGTATTTGTATATATTACACGAAATATCCAACCGAACTGAAACTTTCACGAATGCTTTTGTATTGTCATGTAGAACTGTACAGGAATCTGGCATTATTTCTTAAAATTATGGTGCGCTTTTTATAGACAGTCCAATTTCTTTCTTGTATGTTATTTATTTATTATTTTGTGATGTTGTATTGCATATATAATATGTCTATTTGTATTTATATAGAATGTGAATTTGCTATGTCCTCTTGTACACCTGTGTGTCTGAGGTTGTATAAATACAATCTTGTTTTGACTTGTCACAATAGTATATAAGATAAAAACCTATTTTAAAAATAATAAACATTTGATTACATTTGAGTTGTTACTATTTTTGTACAATGTCATTTTCATTCACATTGATGTCGGGTGATCACAGGCGTAAGGGGAGCTAAACATATAATATCGCTAAACATATTAGGGGGGAGGGGGGGGGGGGGTAAGCAGTAATTTACAGTCAGTTACGTGATATGCTCAAACTTTGAGCTGAATTTTAGATTGTAATTGATTCTGATTCCTAAAAGGATTAAAGAGCTCGACAATTCAATTTAGATATCTTTATTTTAATTAGAGATCTCTTTAATGTATTATGAGTGATCTCAGTTTTATGTCCACATCTCCCTAACTTAGAAAGATCTTTCATTCAATTCTAATAATTTCAATTAAATCTCCCTTCCATTTTATTTACGTTCCTTTGGTCTATAAAAAGAATTAAAAAAAACAGAAGTATTACCATTAGTATCCTACTATGAACTAGGGGGGGGGGGACTGTCAAATTTTAGAATTTCAGAATTATAATGTTGTAAGTCCAATTCCGGAGATGTTTGACTTGTTCTACTACAGTAATCCTTGCACCTATTATCAGAATAAACGCACAAATAAAATCAGGTTTTGGAAAATAAAAATGTCATAGATATTGTCAGAGAAATGGAATGAAGGAATGTCAGGTAGCTAATTTTCATGGGCAAGCTTCTGAATGGTGCAAGGTAGGTTATTTTCATGGATAACACTTTGAAACCTGTGTCATACATTGAACAGATGCAAGGTACCTTATTTTCATGGAACACTTCATGACTCCTATTCCATGCAATGAAGAAAGGTCAGGTAGCTAATTTTCATGGACCATGCAACGAAGGAATGCGAGGTAGCTAATTTTCATGGGAAAGTTTCTGATGCTTATGCTTATGCTTGAATGGTGCAAGGTAGTTTATTATCATGGATGACACTTTTACACCTGTGTCATACATTGAACAGATGTAAGGTAGCTTATTTTCATGAAACGTCATGACTTCTATCCCATGCAACGAATGAATGTGAGGTAGCTAATTTTCATGGGCAAGCTTCTGATGCTTATGCTTATGTTTGAATGGTGCAAGGTAGTTTATTTTCATGGATAACACTTTGAAACCTGTGTCATACATTGAACAGATTCAAGGTAGCTTATTTTTATGGAAAACGTCATGACTCCTATTCCATGCAATGAAGGAATGTGAGGTAGGTAATTTTCATGGGCATGCTTCTGATGCTTATGCTTATGTTTGAATCATGCCAGGTAGTTTATTTTCATGGATAACACTTTGACACCTGTGTCATACATTGAACAGATGTAAGATAGCTTATTTTCATGGAACACCTCATGACTCGTATTCCATTCAATGGAGAAAGGTCAGGTAGCTAATTTTCATGGACCACGCAAAGAGGGAATGCGAGGTAGCTAATTTTCATGGGCAAGCTTCTGATGCTTATGCTTATGTTTGAATGGTGCAAGGGAGTTTATTTTCATGGATAACACTTTGAAACCTGTGTCAAACTTTGAACAGATGTAAGGTAACTTATTTTCATGAAAAACGTCATGTCTCCTATGCCATGCAATGAAGGAATGTGAGGTAGGTAATTTTCATGGGCATGCTTCTGATGCTTATGCTTATGTTTGAATGGTGCTAAGTAGTTTATTTTCATGGATAACACTTTGACACCTGTGTCATACATTGAACAGATGTAAGATAGCTTATTTTCATGGAACACTTCATGACTCGTATTCCATGCAATGAAGAAAGGTCAGGTAGCTAATTTTCATGGACCATGCAACGAAGGAATGAGAGGTAGCTAATTTTCATGGGAAAGTTTCTGATGCTTATGCTTATGCTTGAATGGTGCAAGGTAGTTTATTATCATGGATGACACTTTGACACCTGTGTCATACATTGAACAGATGTAAGGTAGCTTATTTTCATGAAACGTCATGACTTCTATCCCATGCAACGAATGAATGTGAGGTAGCTAATTTTCATGGGCAAGCTTCTGATGCTTATGCTTATGTTTCAATGGTGCAAGGTAGTTTATTTTCATGGATAACACATTGCACAGATGTAAGGTAGCTTATTTTCATGGAAAACGTCATGACTCCTATTCCATTTAATGAAGAAAGGTCAGGTAACTAGTTTTCATGGACCATGCAATGAAAGAATGCGAGGTAGCTAATTTTCATGGGCAAGCTTCTGATGCTTATGCTTATGTTTGAATGGTGCAAGGTAGTTTATTTTCATGGATAACACTTTGAAACCTGTGTCATACATTGAACAGATTCAAGGTAGCTTATTTTTATGGAAAACGTCATGACTCCTATTCCATGCAATGCAGGAATGTGAGGTAGGTAATTCTCATGGGCATGCTTCTGATGCTTATGCTTATGTTTGAATCATGCCAGGTAGTTTATTTTCATGGATAACACTTTGACACCTGTGTCATACATTGAACAGATTTAAGATAGCTTATTTTCATGGAACACCTCATGACTCGTATTCCATGCAATGAAGAAAGGTCAGGTAGCTAATTTTCATGGACCATGCAAAGAGGGAATGCGAGGTAGCTAATTTTCATTGGCAAGCTTCTGATGCTTATGCTTATGTTTGAATGGTGCAAGGTAGTTTATTATCATGGATGACACTTTGACACCTGTGTCATACATTGAACAGATGTAAGATAGCTTATTTTCATGGAACACTTCATGACTCCTATTCCATGCAATGAAGAAAGGTCAGGTAGCTAATTTTCATGGACCATGCAACGAAGGAATGAGAGGTAGCTAATTTTCATGGGAAAGTTTCTGATGCTTATGCTTATGCTTCAATGGTGTAAGGTAGTTTATTATCATGGATGACACTTTGACACCTGTGTCATACATTGAACAGATGTAAGATAGCTTATTTTCATGGAACACCTCATGACTCGTATTCCATGCAATGAAGAAAGGTCAGGTAGCTAATTTTCATGGACCATGCAAAGAGGGAATGCGAGGTAGCTAATTTTCATGGGAAAGCTTCTGATGCTTATTCTTATGTTTGAATCATGCAAGGTAGTTTATTTTCATGGATAACACTTTGAAACCTGTGTCAAACTTTGAACAGATGTAAGGTAACTTATTTTCATGAAAAACGTCATGTCTCCTATGCCATGCAATGAAGGAATGTGAGGTAGGTAATTTTCATGGGCATGCTTCTGATGCTTATGCTTATGTTTGAATGGTGCTAAGTAGTTTATTTTCATGGATAACACTTTGACACCTGTGTCATACATTGAACAGATGTAAGATAGCTTATTTTCATGGAACACCTCATGACTCGTATTCCATGCAATGAAGAAAGGTCAGGTAGCTAATTTTCATGGACCATGCAAAGAGGGAATGCGAGGTAGCTAATTTTCATGGGCAAGCTTCTGATGCTTATGCTTATGTTTGAATGGTGCAAGGGAGTTTATTTTCATGGATAACACTTTGAAACCTGTGTCATACATTGAACAGATGCAAGGTACCTTATTTTCATGGAACACTTCATGACTCGTATTCCATGCAATGAAGAAAGGTAAGGTAGCTAATTTTCATGGACCATGCAACGAAGGAATGAGAGGTAGCTAATTTTCATGGGAAAGTTTCTGATGCTTATGCTTATGCTTGAATGGTGCAAGGTAGTTTATTATCATGGATGACACTTTGACACCTGTGTCATACATTGAACAGATGTAAGGTAGCTTATTTTCATGAAACGTCATGACTTCTATCCCATGCAACGAATGAATGTGAGGTAGGTAATTTTCATGGGCAAGCTTCTGATGCTTATGCTTATGTTTCAATGGTGCAAGGTAGTTTATTTTCATGGATAACACATTGCACAGATGTAAGGTAGCTTATTTTCATGGAAAACGTCATGACTCCTATTCCATTTAATGAAGAAAGGTCAGGTAACTAGTTTTCATGGACCATGCAATGAAAGAATGCGAGGTAGCTAATTTTCATGGGCAAGCTTCTGATGCTTATGCTTATGTTTGAATGGTGCAAGGGAGTTTATTTTCATGGATAACACTTTGAAACCTGTGTCATACATTGAACAGATTCAAGGTAGCTTATTTTTATGGAAAACGTCATGACTCCTATTCCATGCAATGCATGAATGTGAGGTAGGTAATTCTCATGGGCATGCTTCTGATGCTTATGCTTATGTTTGAATCATGCCAGGTAGTTTATTTTCATGGATAACACTTTGACACCTGTGTCATACATTGAACAGATTTAAGATAGCTTATTTTCATGGAACACCTCATGACTCGTATTCCATGCAATGAAGAAAGGTCAGGTAGCTAATTTTCATGGACCATGCAAAGAGGGAATGCGAGGTAGCTAATTTTCATTGGCAAGCTTCTGATGCTTATGCTTATGTTTGAATGGTGCAAGGTAGTTTATTATCATGGATGACACTTTGACACCTGTGTCATACATTGAACAGATGTAAGATAGCTTATTTTCATGGAACACTTCATGACTCCTATTCCATGCAATGAAGAAAGGTCAGGTAGCTAATTTTCATGGACCATGCAAGAAGGAATGAGAGGTAGCTAATTTTCATGGGAAAGTTTCTGATGCTTATGCTTATGCTTCAATGGTGTAAGGTAGTTTATTATCATGGATGACACTTTGACACCTGTGTCATACATTGAACAGATGTAAGATAGCTTATTTTCATGGAACACCTCATGACTCGTATTCCATGCAATGAAGAAAGGTCAGGTAGCTAATTTTCATGGACCATGCAAAGAGGGAATGCGAGGTAGCTAATTTTCATGGGAAAGCTTCTGATGCTTATTCTTATGTTTGAATCATGCAAGGTAGTTTATTTTCATGGATAACACTTTGAAACCTGTGTCATACATTGAACAGATGTAAGGTAGCTTGTTTTCATGGAACACCTCATGACTCCTATTCCATGCAATGAAGAAAGGTCAGGTAGCTAATTTTCATGGACCATGCAAAGAGGGAATGCGAGGTAGCTAATTTTTATGGGCAAGCTTCTGATGCTTATACTTATGTTTGAATGGTGCAAGGTATTTTATTTTCATGGATAACACTTTGAAACCTGTGTCATACTTTGAACAGTTGTAAGGTAACTTATTTTCATGAAACACGTCATGACTCCTATCCCATGCAATGAAGGAATGTGAGGTAGGTAATTGTCATTGGCATGTTTCTGATGCTTATGCTTATGTTTGAATGGTGCAAAGTAGTTTATTTTCATGGATAACACATTGAACAGATGTAAGGTAGCTTATTTTCATGGAAAACGTCATGACTCCTATTCCATGTAATGAAGAAAGGTCAGGTAGCTAGTTTTCATGGACCATGCAATGAAAGAATGCGAGGTAGCTAATTTTCATGGGGAAGCTTCTGATGCTTATGCTTATGTTTGAATGGTGCAAGGGAGTTTATTTTCATGGATAACACTTTGAAACCTGTGTCAAACTTTGAACAGATGTAAGGTAACTTATTTTCATGAAAAACGTCATGTCTCATATGCCATGAAATGAAGGAATGTGAGGTAGCTAATTTCCATGGGCATGCTTCTGATGCTTATGCTTATGTTTGAATGGTGCTAAGTAGTTTATTTTCATGGATAACACTTTGAAACCTGTGTCATACATTGAACAGATGCAAGGTACCTTATTTTCATGGAACACTTCATGACTCCTATTCCATGCAATGAAGAAAGGTCAGGTAGCTAATTTTCATGGGAAAGTTTCTGATGCTTATGCTTATGCTTGAATGGTGCAAGGTAGTTTATTATCATGGATGACACTTTGACACCTGTGTCATACATTGAACAGATGTAAGGTAGCTTATTTTCATGAAACGTCATGACTTCTATCCCATGCAACGAATGAATGTGAGGTAGGTAATTTTCATGGGCAAGCTTCTGATGCTTATGCTTATGTTTCAATGGTGCAAGGTAGTTTATTTTCATGGATAGCACATTGAACAGATGTAATGTAGCTTATTTTCATGGAAAACGTCATGACTGCTATTCCATGTAATGAAGAAAGGTCAGGTAGCTAGTTTTCATGGACCATGCAATAAAAGAATGCGAGGTAGCTAATTTTCATGGGCAAGCTTCTGATGCTTATGCTTATGTTTGAATAGTGCAAGGTAGTTTATTTTCATGGATAACACTTTGAAACCTGTGTCATACATTGAACAGATTAAAGGTAGCTTATTTTTATGGAAAACGTCATGACTCCTATTCCATGCAATGAAGGAATGTGAGGTAGGTAATTTTCATGGGCATGCTTCTGATGCTTATGCTTATGTTTGAATCATGCCAGGTAGTTTATTTTCATGGATAACACTTGGACACCTGTGTCATACATTGAACAGATGCAAGATAGCTTATTTTCATGGAACACCTCATGACTCGTATTCCATGCAATGAAGAAAGGTCAGGTAGCTAATTTTCATGGACCATGCAAAGAGGGAATGCGAGGTAGCTAATTTTCATGGGAAAGCTTCTGATGCTTATTCTTATGTTTGAATCATGCAAGGTAGTTTATTTTCATGGATAACACTTTGAAACCTGTGTCATACATTGAACAGATGTAAGGTAGCTTGTTTTCATGGAACACCTCATGACTCCTATTCCATGCAATGAAGAAAGGTCAGGTAGCTAATTTTCATGGACCATGCAAAGAGGGAATGCGAGGTAGCTAATTTTTATGGGCAAGCTTCTGATGCTTATACTTATGTTTGAATGGTGCAAGGTAGTTTATTTTCATGGATAACACTTTGAAACCTGTGTCATACTTTGAACAGTTGTAAGGTAACTTATTTTCATGAAACACGTCATGACTCCTATCCCATGCAATGAAGGAATGTGAGGTAGGTAATTGTCATTGGCATGCTTCTGATGCTTATGCTTATGTTTCAATGGTGCAAGGTAGTTTATTTTCATGGATAGCACATTGAACAGATGTAATGTAGCTTATTTTCATGGAAAACGTCATGACTGCTATTCCATGTAATGAAGAAAGGTCAGGTAGCTAGTTTTCATGGACCATGCAATGAAAGAATGCGAGGTAGCTAATTTTCATGGGCAAGCTTCTGATGCTTATGCTTATGTTTGAATGGTGCAAGGTAGTTTATTTTCATGGATAACACTTTGAAACCTGTGTCATACATTGAACAGATTCAAGGTAGCTTATTTTTATGGAAAACGTCATGACTCCTATTCCATGCAATGAAGGAATGTGAGGTAGGTAATTTTCATGGGCATGCTTCTGATGCTTATGCTTATGTTTGAATCATGCCAGGTAGTTTATTTTCATGGATAACAATTTGACACCTGTGTCATACATTGAACAGATGTAAGATAGCTTATTTCCATGGAACACCTCATGACTCGTATTCCATGCAATGAAGAAAGGTCAGGTAGCTAATTTTCATAGACCATGCAAAGAGGGAATGCGAGGTAGCTAAGTTTCATGGGTAAGCTTCTGATGCTTATGCTTATGTTTGAATGGTGCAAGGGAGTTTATTTTCATGGATAACACTTTGAAACCTGTGTCAAGCTTTGAACAGATGTAAGGTAACTTATTTTCATGAAAAACGTCATGTCTCCTATGCCATGCAATGAAGGAATGTGAGGTAGCTAATTTCCATGGGCATGCTTCTGATGCTTATGCTTATGTTTGAATGGTGCTAAGTAGTTTATTTTCATGGATAACACTTTGAAACCTGTGTCATACATTGAACAGATGCACGGTACCTTATTTTCATGGAACACTTCATGACTCCTATTCCATGCAATGAAGAAAGGTCAGGTAGCTAATTTTCATGGACCATGCAACGAAGGAATGAGAGGTAGCTAATTTTCATGGGAAAGTTTCTGATGCTTATGCTTATGCTTGAATGGTACAAGGTAGTTTATTATCATGGATGACACTTTGACACCTGTGTCATACATTGAACAGATGTAAGGTAGCTTATTTTCATGAAACGTCATGACTTCTATCCCATGCAACAAATGAATGTGAGGTAGGTAATTTTCATGGGCAAGCTTCTGATGCTTATGCTTATGTTTCAATGGTGCAAGGTAGTTTATTTTCATGGATAACACATTGAACAGATGTAATGTAGCTTATTTTCATGGAAAACGTCACGACTGCTATTCCATGTAATGAAGAAAGGTCAGGTAGCTAGTTTTCATGGACCATGCAATGAAAGAATGCGAGGTAGCTAATTTTCATGGGCAAGCTTCTGATGCTTATGCTTATGTTTGAATAGTGCAAGGTAGTTTATTTTCATGGATAACACTTTGAAACCTGTGTCATACATTGAACAGATTCAAGGTAGCTTATTTTTATGGAAAACGTCATGACTCCTATTCCATGCAATGAAGGAATGTGAGGTAGGTAATTTTCATGGGCATGCTTCTGATGCTTATGCTTATGTTTGAATCATGCCAGGTAGTTTATTTTCATGGATAACACTTTGACACCTGTGTCATACATTGAACAGATGTAAGATAGCTTATTTTCATGGAACACCTCATGACTCATATTCCATGCAATGAAGAAAGGTCAGGTAGCTAATTTCATGGACCATGCAAAGAGGGAATGCGAGGTAGCTAATTTTCATGAGCAAGCTTCTGATGCTTATGCTTATGTTTGAATGGTGCAAGGAAGTTTATTTTCATAGATAACACTTTGAAACCTGTGTCAAACTTTGAACAGATGTAAAGTAACTTATTTTCATGAAAAACGTCATGTCTCCTATGCCATGCAATGAAGGAATGTGAGGGAGCTAATTTTCATGGGCATGCTTCTGATGCTTATGCTTATGTTTGAATGGTGCAAAGTAGTTTATTTTCATGGATAACACTTTGAAACCTGTGTCATACATTGAACAGATGTAAGATAGCTTATTTTCATGGAAAACGCCATGACTCCTATTCCATTCAATGAAGAAAGGTCAGGTAGCTAATTTTCATGGACCATGCAATGAAAGAATGGGGGGTAGCTAATTTTCATGGGCAAACGTCTGATGCTTATGTTTGAAAGGTGCAAGGTAGTTTAGTTTTATGGAAAACACTTTGACACCTGTGTCATACATTGAACAGATGTAAGGTAGCTTATTTTCATGGAAAACGTCACGACTCCTATTCCATGTAATGAAGAAAGGTCAGGTAGCTAATTTTCATGGACCATGCAATGACAGAATGGGAGGTAGCTAATTTTCATGGGCAAGCTTCTGATGCTTATGCTTATGTTTGAATGGTGCAAGGTAGTTTATTTTCATGGATAACACTTTGAAACCTGTGTCATACATTGAACAGATGTAAGGTAGCTTATTTTTATGGAAAACGTCATGACTCCTCTCCCATGCAACGAAGGAATGTGAGGTAGCTAATTTTCATGGGAAAGCTTCTGATGCTTGTTCTTATGTTTGAATCATGCAAGGTAGTTTATTTTCATGGATAACACTTTGAAACCTGTGTCATACATTGAACAGATGTAAGGTAGCTTATTTTCATGGAACACCTCATGACTCCTATTCCATGCAATGAAGAAAGGTCAGGTAGCTAGTTTTCATGGACCATGCAAAGAGGAAATGCGAGGTAGCTAATTTTTATGGGCAAGCTTCTGATGCTTATACTTATGTTTGAATGGTGCAAGGTAGTTTATTTTCATGGATAACACTTTGAAACCTGTGTCATACTTTGAACATTTGTAAGGTAACTTATTTTCATGAAACACGTCATGACTCCTATCCCATGCAATGAAGGAATGTGAGGTAGGTAATTGTCATGGGCATGCTTCTGATGCTTATGCTTATGTTTGAATGGTGCAAAGTAGTTTATTTTCATGGATAACACTTTGAAACTTGTGTCATACATTGCATAGATGTAAGATAGCTTATTTTCATGTAAAACGTCATGACTCCTATTCCATTCAATGAAGAAAGGTCGGTTAGCTAATTTTCATGGACCATGCAATGAAAGAATGGGAGGTAGCTAATTTTCATGGGCAAACGTCTGATGCTTATGTTTGAATGGTGCAAGGTAATTTATTTTTATGGACAACACTTTGACACCTGTGTCATGCATTGAAAAGATCTAAGGTAGCCTATTTTCATGGAAAACATCATGACTCATATCCCAGACAACGAAGGAATGCGAGATAGCTTATTTTCATGGGCAAGTTTCTGATGCTTATGCTTATGTTTGAATGGTGCAAGGTAGTTTATTTTCATGGATAACACTTTGGTAACGCTCGATTCGATGTCCTGGACTGGTACTCGTCACAGTGTGCTGGACAGACGAATCGAGCAAACGAGAACAGGAAGTTAATTTATCAAAATGGACGTCGACTGTGCAATAGCAATAGCTACCGATGTATTTATGGATGACGACGAAGAGACCGATGATGATGAGATCATGGCAGTGGTGGTAGTGACCGCCTGTATTAACATGTGGGCTATGTAACACGTTCGGGCATAACAGCCAAAAGAAAAGTGTATATTTTGCAGATAAAAGGGAAAATGTATTTGTCAAAATTAACAACAAACATTCAAATTCTACCAAGTGTGGATCAGCCTAATCAGGTCCATACAGTCATTAAATTATAATTATGCACTGCCTAGAAATCGCAAAATAAACAAGCTGCAGATATACTAAAATAGAAAATAAAAACATTAAAAAAAAGAGATGATGTAAATGACAGGGAGATCAAATCCATGATTGCTCCCCTCCTTTATCTCAGCCGTAGTAAGATATAATAATAATATTTTATTAATCGAATCATGGTCCCACAAGGGGCAGTTACATAAACAACAATTATGATCAATACAGTAGACAGTACATTTGACAAATTGTTAAAAACAGTAAATGTCAATAATTGAGATTATACTCGGTAGTGATACAGCATATTTGTTAGGATACTATAGTACCTGATCTCTGCCAAAGTGCAATCCAGGAAATTCAAAGAAACGATATCACGCATATTATATATAAAAAAAATGTAATCCTTGTACTGCATATCTTAGTTTGTACTAAGTGGATAGTATATTTGGACTTATGATGAAACATTGGATATCTGCAAGGGCCACCAAGGGACGGTGCTTATGGATATGTTCCATTGAACATTACACCTCGTGATTTTATGAAAATGTAAGCTTGCAAAGAATAAATACAAACCTACAGATACTACATTCTTCATTTTGAATCATTTCCATGTTTTTATTTATTAGGCTACGTTGAAAACGTGGTACCACAATACAGTGATGAACAATTCAGAAGACCTTTTAGAATGTCAGGGGATACATTTGAGAATCTGTTGTCCTATTTGAAGGGGTGTGAAGAACTGTCAACGAAGGGTTACGGTGGGAGGACGCCTATTACTGTACGGAAACAGTTAATGATCACATTGTGGTATCTGGGAGGTTTATGTCCTATCATAAAAATAGCTGACAGATTTGGTGTTTCAGAATCATCAATTATCCTATGCAGAAATCGTGTAATGATTGCTTAGGCAAAAGTTATTTCCTGGCCTACAGGAGAAAAGTTGCAAAGTGTCGTCACGAAATTTAGTGAAAGAAACAACTTTCCTGTGATAGTAGGAGCTTTTGACGATACTCATATAAAGATAAGGTCGCCAGAAGATCACCCTCAGTCCTATGCCAATCGTAAAAAAATTCTCTCTCTGCATTTGCAGGCTGTGTGCAATGCTGACATGGAATTCATATATTATAATGTTGGCTTTCCTGGCAGCTGCCATGCTGCCAGAGTTCTGCGCCAATCAGACCTATGAGACAGTGGCTTGGTACTTGGTAATCATATAATTGCTGATGGGGCATATCCTTTGCGTCGATGGTTGCTAACACCTTACAGGAATACTGGAAACTTAACAAATGAATAACAAAACTATAACCACTTACATTCTACAAACAGGGTTATGATAGAAAGAGCTTTTGGATTGCTCAAAGGCGGATTTAGACGGCTACACAACTTAGGAACAGCAACAGTAGAGACTGCTGTGCACATAATTACCTGCTGTTGTATAGTGCACACTATTTGTCTCTTCAGCCACGATAGAATTGATGATTTTGCTCAGCTTGATGAAGATATCAACCTCAATTTAAATCAACTCAATCTACTGGTCCATGAACATGAAGCTGAAGGGGTTGTTAAATGCAATAACATTGCAAGAATTCTTGCTCACCACTAGAAAGATCTAAACTCACTGCAATGTTATTGATATTTTTTTTTCATTAAGTAATTGACAAGTTATTGTGAATATGGAAACGAAATATTTGATTTGATTTTTGGTGTTTTAACGCCACTTTCAGCAATATTTCAGCTAAATCATGGCGATCAGTTTTAGTGGTGGAAGAAGCCGGAGTACCCGGAGAGAACCCCCGACCATGGGCAAGCAACTGGTAAACTTTCTCTCTTGCGACTGCGAGTAGAGTGCACCTTTTTTGTAATTTACAAAGCCGGCACGAACCCACCCCGTATTGGTAATAGGTTTGTATGAGTTGTTAGGTAATCCAACTACCTAACTCACTGACCCACTCGGGCCCTTGGAAACGAAAGAATACATTGGGCAAATGTCCACGAGACAAAATCCAGTCATAAAACTTACTGTATCCAACCACTTCTGCCAGCATTTGGTCCAAATAACCTACAGTAAAAAATATCAATGTCAGGTCCCTTTGATTTTAGGTACAAGACAGACATATCTAACATGCACCTGTCCCAAGCCAGGAATTCATTGACCAGTAGTTCATGTGTCTCCGTTATCCCACATAAATTGACATTTTATTGTGTTCATCGATTTATACACTGTGATATGTCTTCGGGGAATTCAGGGCTCACTGCATGGTGTGGATATCCACTGTGTTGAAGACCTGGACGTGACCTCTGGATGACACATATTGGTTTCGTTGTTAGAAGGGATTTTGTTTCTTGAGTCCCTGATATTTTCATCATCACTTCTTTTTAATATTTAAATGTTTCTAGTGGAATTGGGTTACATGTTGGACAAAGTGAAACTGTTGTGACAAATATATCAAATTCCATTTTTTTTCTTGACCTTTGACTTATGACTTTGAAAATATTTGAGCTTCTAGACCTTTCCATATACTTTGTACAAAGTTTTGTTCAGACCCCTCAAGAAATGTTCAGTCTAGAATGTGCAAGATTTGTTTCTATTGGTTTATATATAGAATGAACCATACTAATCAATCATGTTAACCCAAACAAATATAATAAAGTATATTTTATTAACATATAAAATATAAATGTACATCTGTGTACATCACCAAAATAAAAAAAACATTAACATATAAAATACAAATGTACATGTATCTGTAAATCATATATAAATCACTGAGTGAAACAAATTAGCACCAATCTTGTCGTTGAAAAAATATTGTAACAACTAATAATACATTGAAAAATAAAATATGTAGACTAACCTTGAGCAAATCAATTCAGTAAATAAAAAATAATATACAATAGTGCAACGTTGTATGACTGCAACAGGTCAATCACAGAACATTGGTATCCAATGATTGGACACATTCATATATGCTGGGATTCGCTAAAAATATTAAAGATAAGAAGTAAGTTCTTTACACTTACAAATCTGGAAATACAGGATTTAATCCTTTTTGGCCCCTATTAATAAATACATGTGTCAACAAGGGAAACGCAAATCATTGCGTATCTCCTCGCCTAAAAATTGGACCCGGTGACATTGATCTGTGGCCTATGACCTTGAAAATCAATATGGTTCCGGACTCTCCTAAGGACTAAGTATGTACCAAGTTTAGTCAAAATCCATTGAAGGATCTTGATTCTAGAGTGTTCACAAAGATGCTACGGAAGGACGGACGGTAGGGTTACCATATCCCTTCGCAACTTCGTTGGTGTGGAGATAACATTCCCTAAAATCAATCCCAACGTGTATTTTGTATAAATATTGTCCTAACATCTCAAGTGGAAAATTTTATAGAAATATATTTCATTGCAAGAAATTTGACAAAAAAACCTTTACAGAAGGTCCCTATCAAAATAATAGGATAATGTGACCAACTACATATTGTTGAGTCTAAGATAAGCTGTGTACACAAACTTTATAACGGGTGGACGGACAGGTAGATTTACAGGTCCAATGCAGTAATACACACTATGGTGAGTGTGGATATAATAGTTTACAAATGTTAGGATACGTCTCCTAATATTTGTAAACTTTAATGCAATCAGTTATAACAGTTCGACAAATAGGACATAATTGAATCCCTTGACTGCAATTAAAACAGCAAGCCATAATTATGTCCACATTTATATAACACCGTGTCCGCACATACATCCATGCATATAGCACATTCTGAAAAAAACAATTTTGCAATACAAAATGGCAAAAAATCAATATGTAATGATTTAAATTGTACTTGTAAGCATGACTTATACAATTCAAGGCACCTATGAAGAACATTACATTTTGTAGCTGATAACCAATTCCAAGTACTTTGATACCAAAACAAACTAGAGGCTCCAAGGCAAAGAACGTGCTCCAAGGAGCCTGAGTCGCTCACCTGGGTAACTGGTTTCCATTGGATTTAAATATAAAGTTAAATTCTGTTCAGTGGTTCTCAAGAAGAAGATCAAAATGTAAAATGTTAACAGACAGACGGACGACGGACGCAAAGTGATGGCAAAAGCTCACCCTGACCTTTAGTCAGGTGAGCTAAAAAGCAGAAAAATAATGGTTGCTGTGCTTATTTCAACTTTGAATATTTCGCCTTTTTTGTGTCTTTACAAGACATATAATAAACTAGTAAATGAACAAAAATTGTGATAAAGCCCAAAAATACCTGTGTTTCTGCTAACACGCTCTGAAATATTAGGGTTGGTAGGTTGGTAAAGCATTTTATTTTTTCAAACCTTTTTACTAGTTTCTATACGGGACAAATTCTGACTTTAATAGTGATTCAGCTTGTTCAAAAATGGCAAACAAGTTTTAGGGTAGGCACAACAAATATTAGGGTCGGTTGGGTTAGCGGAAACACAGGTATATTTTTGGCCTAACTAAAAAGGTTTGTGAAATATTTTTCATATCTCATGACAAGATATTCATGAATATACTTGCCAATGAAAATAAATAAAAAGATTTTTCTAAATCCATTTTACGGACGTTACGTTTTATGTAAGGACTTTGTGTATTTTACCCTGCATAAGCATGGGTGTTCTTCCTATAGGAACCTCATACAGAGAAGAAGAAAAGAAACATAATAGGTTAATGCCTCTACCAGGGCCGCTCTCGCAACTGGCCAGGTGGACAGGGATGAATGTAAGTTCCTATAACTTTTTTCCCAATCCACTATAAATAAATATAAGTTTAAACTAAGATCAAGGTAGACATTTAAGGTAGGTAGACTAAATTTATACGAGCCTGAATTGAACCGTCTGACAACTGATAATTAACATTAATGATGACTGCCATTTTATGGAAAAGGACATTTTTCGTATCAATTTGAACAAAACAAATACATGGCAAACAATGTACTGTTTGTCCAAAAATTATCAATAGCACCATCATGACCACGCCGGTAGAATTGGTGCTAAAAGTACAAAAGCCATGTGAGGAACATTGTTTCATATGTTATGTGTTATATGTTGTATCTAAGTCTCTGGTATATGGATGTAAAAGTTGTTCTCGATGAGAAAAAAAGTTTTCCACCCCTATTTGCAGGTTTATAATCCTGAAAGAATTGCCATTTGAAAATTTCCTCTGCGTTTCTTTAACTTCACTTATTGACGCCATCTGTAATGGCGGACTATGCCAGCCACACCACCTCCCGAGTCGGTACAGACAGATCAGTTCCGGAACACTGTTCCAAGTCACTCGATTATTGTCAAGTACTGTGATGGACGTTCTGGACAGTGACTCGAGCGCCCTCTTTGAAACCTGTGTCATACATTGAACAGAAGTAAGGTAGCTTATTTTCATGAAACACTTCATGACTCCTATCTCATGCAACGAAGGAATGGGAGGTAGCTAACTTTCATGGGCAAACTTCTGATGTTTATGCTTATGCTTGAATGGTGCAAGGTAGTTTATTTTCATGGATAACACTTTGACACCTGTGTCAAACATTGAACAGATGTAAGGTAGCTTATTTGCATGGAAAACGTCATAACTCATATTCCATGCAATGAAGAAAATTCAGGTAGCTAATTTTCATGGACCATGCAATGAAAGAATGCGAGGTAGCTAATTTACATGAGCAAACTTCTGATGCTTATGCTTATGTTTGAATGGTGCAAGGTAGTTTTTTTTCATGGATATCACTTTGAAACCTGTGTCATACATTGAACAGATGTAAGGTAGCTTATTTTTATGGAAAACGTCATGACTCCTATCCCATGCAATGAAGAACGGTCAGGTAGCTAATTTTCATAGACCATGCAACGAAGGAATGCGAGGTAGCTAATTTTCATGGGCAAGCTTCTGATGATTATGCGTATGTTTGAATGATGCAATGTAGTTTATGTTCATGGAAAACACATTGAAACCTGTGTCATACATTGAACAGATGTAAGGTAGCTTATTTTCATTGAAAACGTCATGACTCCTATTCCATATAATGACGAAGGATCAGGTAGCTAATTTTCATGGACCATGCAATGAAGTAATGGGAGGTAGCTAATTTTCATGGGCAAGCTTCAGATGCTTATGCTTATGCTTGAATGGTGCAAAGTAGTTTATTTTCATGGATAATACCTTGAAACCTGTGTCATATATTGAACAGATGCAAGGTAGTTTATTTTTGTGGAAAACGTCATGACTCCTATCCCATGCAACGAAGGAATGTGAGGTAGCTAATTTTCATGGGCAAGCTTCTGATGCTTATGCTTATGTTTGAATCATGCATGGTAGTCTATTTTCATGGATAACACTTTGAAACCTGTGTCATACATTGAAAAGATGTAAGGTAGCTCATTTTCATGGAACACTTCATGACTCCTATTCCATGCAATGAAGAAAGGCCAGGTAGCTAATTTTCATAGACCATGCAACGAAGGAATGCGAGGTAGCTAATGTTCATGGGCAAGCTTCTGATGCTTATGCTTATGTTCGAATGGTTCAAGGTAGTTTATTTTCATGGATAACACGTTGAAACCTGTGTCATACTTTGAACAGATGTAAGGTAGTTTATTTTCATGAAAAACGTCACGACTCCTATCTCATGCAATGAAGGAATGTGAGGTAGCTAATTGACATGGGCAAACTTCTGATGATTATGCCCATGTTTGAATGGTGCAAAGTAGTTTATTTTCATGGATAACACTTTGAAACCTGTTTCATACATTGAACAGATGTAAGGTAGTATATTTTCATGGAAAACGTCATAACTCCTATTCCTTGCAATGAAGAAAGGTCGAGTAGCTAATTTTCATGGAAAAGCTTCAGATTCTTATGCATATGTTTGAACGGTGCAAGGTAGTTTATTTTTATGGATAACACTTTGAAACATGTGTCATAAACTGGACAGATGCAAGGTAGCTTATATTCATGGAAAACTTCAGGACTTCTATCCCATGCAATGAAGGAATTATGCTGACTATTATTATTATTTACCAGATTTACATAGCGCTCTTTTCATGCATAAAATAAACGTTCAAAAGCGCTGTACAAACTACATATAACAGATATGGACACACAATGCAACATGTTTAAAACAATTAAAAAAATAATAAATAAAAATATCAGCATTAAAATTACAATAGAACAAAATAATACTTATAGACACTAAAAATATAAATGCTAAATGTTATAAAGAGCAGTAAAATTATACAACAACTTCTATTTCACAGTCTTATAACAGCTTGCTTTCCAGTGCAAAGTTAGTTTCCATAGATCTTGACGAAAAAGTGTGTTTTTAACGATCTTTTGAAAACATCCAAACTTTTAGCGTCTCTAATGGTAACCGGAAGGGCATTCCATAGCTTCGGTGCAACTGACGAAAAACTTCGATCACCGTACCTCACAGTTCCGCTTTTAGGAACAACTAGTTGTTTTGAGTTATGGGATCTCAAATTTCTTGTTGGCTGATAGAGTTCTAGCAAGTCTTTCACATAGATCGGTGATTGGTCGTGTAATGCTTTGCATACGTGAACTAGAATCTTAAAGTCCACTCGATGAGTTACTGGTATCCAATGCAGTTCTTTTAAGACCGGTGTAATGTGATCATAACGCGATGTTCTCGTTATGATGCGAGCTGTAGTGTTCTGCAGATTTTGAAGTCTATTCAACGAGACCTTCGGAACACCATACAAGAGCGCATTGCAATAGTCCAGGAGTGACGTGACGAGAGAATTTACTAGAGATTTTGTAGCATCTGTATTTAGATATTGCCTGATGTGGCCTATTTGACGCAATTGTCCGTATCTTGATCTGCAGACTGAGTTAATATGTTTTTCCATGCTCATTTTGGAGTCTAGAAAAGCACCAAGATTTCTCACACATTTAGATGGCTTGATGTCCTCTCCTCCAATTTTCACAGAAATGGATTCAATATGTTTTTCGTTTTTTTGAGATGTAAATACAATGACTTCAGTTTTATCGGCATTGATTTTCAACATGTTGCTGTTCATCCACGATACAATTTCGACGAGACAGTTTTCAACACAGCGTAAAGCATCCTTCTGAGAAACACAATTTGTTGGTTTGAAAGATAAATAAAGCTGTCCATCGTCAGCGTAAAAATGGTGATTTAGTCCATGTTTCTTGCATATAATACCAACTGGTTTAGTGTACATTGTGAAAAATTTGGGGCCTGAAACGTATCCTTGTGGAACACTATATTTCATTAGCACTGGTTTTGACAATTTACCTTCTATGGTCATAGTTTGGTAGCGGTCACTCAGATCCGAAGTTACCCATTCGAGTGGTTTGCCTGCGATACCAAAGTGGTGTTGAAGGCGGTCAATAATGTCGTGTGGTCGATGGTATCAAAGGCAGCTGAAAGGTCAAGCATCACTAACATTGTCACATCATTTCGGTCGAGGGAGTTGAGAATGTCATTTTGAACTTTTAGTAATGCCGTCTCAGTGGAGTGAAATTTTCTGTATGCAGACTGGGGTTCTTCGTGGAGATTGTTCAAAGACAAGTGGCTTTCCAAACGAGTATCAACTACCTTTTCGAGTATTTTAGATACGTACGGTAAATTAGAGACAGGTCTATAGTTCTTCAAAACATTTGCATCTAGACCCGACTTTTTGATGAGCGTCTGATCAGCGAGCTTTTGAAAGATTTTGGTACATATGCTTTCTCCAAAGAATCATTGATTATTTTCGTGAGAGATGGTAGCAGTTCTTCAAACATTCTTTCAAAAGCCATGTTGGAATTGGATCAAGCTCACACGATTTACTTTTAGATTTTGAAATAACCTTTTCCAATTCATCCTGTGATACTGGAGTAAATTCAACCAGTGTATCTATTTGCGTGTTTGGAATTTCCTCAGTTGTAACAGCGCCAATTTTTGTTTCTGTATCTGAACTAATTTTATCTTTTATTCCATCGATTATATCAATGAAGAAATCGCTGAAATTTTGTGCTAGTTCTTTTAGATGTTGGCAGTACTGCCTCTTCATTTCTACCAAGAAGATTCTTTGTCACTTTGAATAAAGTCTTCTGATCGCGTCCACAGGACTCTATCTTTTCAGAATAGAATTTTACACGTGTTTGTTTCAGAAATTTATTGACGAAGCGCACTGATTTTTGTATATCTCATGGTCTACTGTCAAATTTGTTTTTCTCCATTTGCGTTCAAGTTTCCGCTTCAAATGTTTGGCTTCGTTTAATCTTCATTATACCATGGACTTGTCGGTCTAAGAGTTATTTGTTTAGTAAGCAAAGGGGCATGCTTGTCAATGAGTGATGTCAGACTGTTGTTAAATGATTCCACGTGCTCGTCAACATCTGAAATGATCACATTACTGTTGATGATCTCTAAAGATTTTATATCGTTCCTTAATGATTCAATGTCAATGGATCTTAATTTTCGATAGGTCACAGTTTTCCTTATTGGAGCTGGTTTTTCTGCTCGAATATGAAATATCACAGCAACATGGTCACGTGATATCTTCCCATCAGAATCTGATAGTCCTGGGTCATTAACTTCTATATTTGAAACAATAGTGTCAGTGTCTCTTGTGATAATCACATCCAGAGTATGTCCTGCGACATGTGTTGGTCCTCTAACATACTGTTCCATACCAAATGTTTCAAGACAGCTGTTGAATTTGGAAGTGTCACGATCTGTAGGTATGTCCAAATGAAAGTTTAAGTCACCGACAATAACAATGGGCTTGTCAGTTGGTGCGTATTTTGAAAGGAATAAAGGCCATTCATGCTCAAGGAATTCATTTGTACTGAAACCGTTCTGTTGTGATGGTGGTGGTCTGTATATGACTGAAAGACGCAAGGAGTTCTTATTTATAGCAATATTACAATCAGTGTACTCAAACGTTGAAAAATGTCCGTCACTGGAAGATGTCAGCATTTTGAAATCTATATTGGCCTTATAAATAATAGCGACACCACGTCCTCGCGTTTTTCCAGGACGAGAGACTTGCTGTATTCGATATCCGTTGGGAACAAGCTCACTACTCAATGTTTTATCCACCGTACTACCAAGCCAAGTCTCGGTGAAGGCAACAAGGTCGAAATCGTTTGAAAGGATAAAATCACAAATGGCTATTGTTTTGTTTTTAACAGATCTCGGATTTATAGAACATATTTTAAGGTTTTTCTGACCTTTTGTAATATTGAGAGTTTCACTTTTTATCTTTTTAATATTTCTGATGTTATGTGTATTGGAGTTCCTATTTGAGATGCGTTTTGTTTGAGTAACAGTAGGAATTTCTTGTGGTAAAGTTTGTAAATTCTTTTCATTCACTCCTTGATTATTATCCCATGTCCTTCTCACATTAATTTGACCACTTCTCTTTCCCCTTTTACATTTTTGAATGTGTAATTGTTTGATTTGCTCCATTACAATAGGATTTTGTCGACTGCCCTGGGCAGTCACTGATTTTCCAATATTGTATAGGGTTGATCTTTTATATTTAATCCGTTCACTAATCATTGCTGTAGGCATAATACAGGTTATTAAATTTCACAATATATTCCACTTTTGATTTTTAAAATCCAAATTACTCGAAAAGCACTTATTAAATCCAAATAATAAACACAGAAATCCAATCCAAGTTATTTTCTGTTCACATCTGTTAAAGTTCATCATTCTACATAGAGCCTAAACACTTGAAAACAATCAATACTTAGGAGCTCAGAGATATGCAGCCTACACCTACACCAATATACATTGTATAGTCATTGGTTTGATCAGATCGTTGATCGAAACCACGATCTACCGCACATGATGCGAGTACTTTTAACTATTTCACCACAGGAGCGTCTTATTTCTTTGGATTAGATATACACTGCCATGATATAGCTGAAGTATTGTTGAAAGTGGCGTTAAACACCATCAAACAAACAAACAAACATTTTGTATATATGCAAAGCAGAAAATGCATTATGTACAGATACATAATATGGTGATATAGAAACTTTTTCATGTCATATATTATTTTTTTTAAATATTATTAGACTTGAATTTATTTATATTTTATATCGAAATAACTTATTTTCATCCAGATTTTGCTCCATGTAAACAAGGATATATATATATATATATATTTAATTTTCAGACGTATATAATATTTAGTATTAACCTAGTATCCTTTAAAGTAACTTTGAGATCCAGTGGGACAGATATATTGTATGGTTGTCACTTGCTTCTAGACGTTTGTATAATATACTTTATTTCCTGTGACTGTATAATGAATAATTCTTCATTATCCTATCCAATATATTAAAAATTGCTGAGTTAGATTGCTGTCAAATTATAATATTAAGTATATATGTACCATCTACACACGCTTATACACATGTCTTACGCCTATCCCTAGATTTGCCTTACGAGACAAGGTAACACTACGACTATTGAAGCTCCTTTTTTTAGGGAGTGGATGTGGTGGAGTGGCCTAGGGCGCTGGACGTAAGGCTAAACGAATGGTACAGCAGTGTATCAATGGTGTGGGTTCAAATCCCGTCGAGGGAGGAACAAAAATTTGACAGCTCTAAAATCTAATTCTAGCACTGTTTGGTTTAATTTTCAGACGTATATATATATATATATATATATATTACGAATTTAGTTTGTTACACATATATATGTTAATTGCAAGAGTGCAAATGTTATTTACATGCTTGAGTGTTCCGTTGGTGGCCTCCAATACGTTGGCGAGTCTAAGCAGCCCTTCCACAAACGTCTGAATGGACACAGAAGTGACCTTACAAAAAAGACATTTCTTCCTGTGAGCCAGCCCTCCAGACTTTCTGACCACAGACTCGCGGATTTCAACAGAATGAAAATCCTCATCACTGAACAGTACTTTCTGTGGAGTGATTTTCAACGTGAGAATCGGAAAAGATTTTGGATTAAAGAACTCCGTGTTTTATAGACCAGCGGTAGAAAATCAAAAAATAAAATGTAATGAACCCATGGGCTACACACCTATATCATATATCATTGGAAAGAGGAATGACGGGACTCTCAGAATAATGATGCCGTAAAAGTCGAAAGTGGTCATGTTTTTGCATAATTAAGGTTAAAGGTCAAGAACAATTTGTTTTTTACTTTCGACTTTCGTTCGAAAAGTGCATTTTTCTTAAAAATGAAATTCAATTCGACAAGTTTGATGGTATTTTTTTGATGGACCACATATTAAATTAGATTATTGAACCAAAATTGACGTCGAAATGACCCAAGGTCATCTCTATTTACGTAATAATGACGTTTATTTATGTTTCATTATATTTTGTATATATACTGTTCGATACAACGGAAGTAAATCAAAACATACCCGATTCCACCAACACAAGTATTTTTGTAAGTCTCTGTCTGTATTTTGTCAGTCCCTAAATAGCTATGAGCATTGTACATCTCATGTGAACCCTTGTAGGTTTTTTTTATTAAAGTGATTCATAAATAAAAACACCCTTTTAGACATTTTGAACGTTTAAAACCACAAAATATACATGTTTCATTCACCATCGTAATCCGAAACCCAATTATTACCAGATTGGGTGTTTGGATAATGCATTTGATCTGGTCAATCGCATATGGAGATATTCAGGGAATCAAATAAATACAGTTGTTTTTATGATTTTCTTAAAAAAAGAACTCTTGCGTGCTTACGCATCGTCATCTTCGATATATGTCCTGTGTGTAATCACATTGTGACAGAGGTCTAATGCTTGGCAAGGACAAAGTTCTGTGCAGGACAAATTATGTTCAAAGCAAACACAGCCTTTACTACAAACGGATCTTCCTTTGCATGTGCATACGAGGTCCTGCAAAAAGTCAGATGACATTTGATCTTCAAACAATATTAGTTCAAGACCAAACTTTCCATCTTTTCAACCATGCTCAAAAGGTGACCCAACTGCTGGCTTTGGAATATATGCATTTAACCATATCTTTGTTTTGTACGAAGATCTAAGAACATGCTGTTTAAATGTGTCTTCACTCGGAGGAAGTCTCACCAAAGTAGAATCTTTGACAGTTGCCAATTTTACCCACAATTTGTTCACATCGATATGGCATCGTTTCGACTTTCCCTTCGGTTCATACAGCCTTGATATTAGTTTTCGGCTTAGATCGACTGAATTATCTATGTCAGGGAATTCTATTCGAGAAAAATCACTAAACTGAGTGGGTGTCTCTTACAGAGCTTTCAACATAGACTTCTTCCCGATACCAAAGAACGAAGAAGTGGTATCACACCCAGTTAGAGCATAAACAGATGGCAAGATCTCACACACAACGGAGCTCAATGACTTGCATAACTCGTGTATAGGGATATATCGTCTATAATCCTTAGTGCTCGTAATAAGTCCTGTTTGAAACCAAAGCTCACTTGGGTTTTTCATTTTTGGAAAATAATGTACTAAAAGGAAAAGAAGGTCCGTATCTGGGGATTTCACAACAATTCGACCTTGAACGTTATTCTCTTGGTACAGTTTGTCAGAATACAGTGCATGCAAAATTATGCTGGTATCCGCCTGTTCTTGTGTGCTTGCCAAACAACTGCAATCTAACATACCATTCTGATTCAACATTTTAACTGTTTCAGGATTAGAAAATAAACTGGCCAGGTAAAGTGATAGCCCTTCATGGAGAGAACTGTTCTGATTAATATGTTTGACAATGTAATCACCGAGAAATCTAATAAGCGACTTGTGATCCAATTTTGAAGAGCTTATGTTTTTTTTTATAACTTTTCTTTTTACAGAAAATACAATAAGTCCAATCAGATCTGGTAGTAATATCATTTGAACATACAAATGTACTACTTGATTTACTATCGGGCACTTCTTTTATTGTCTTTTTTTTTAGCAAAAGACGTAATATTTTGTTTACTGGTATATGATTTGCAACAAGACCTATGATATTTCACCACAAAACTTTCAGATACAACATGAGTAATTGAAGACACTACTATTAATCGTCTGTATACCTCATCTTGACGTACCTCTGCGGCTTTAATAAAAGTTTCTTTGCCCCTATCGGTAAAAATGTATAATTGTTCAAGACTTTTACATTGACAAATGATACATTGGTTCCAATCTATTGAAGGTTTACTCCTCTTAGCACTAGATGGAAGAAGTTTAAGTTGCCTACCAAACTGTGCCATTTTCCGGAAAACACTCACAACAGTTCCGACAAATGATTTTCTAACAACTTGTAAACACTAATTAAATTCTCTACAAACAATATTTCAAACCACCTTTTGTAACTAAGACGTTACAATTTACAACAGCAAATGTTATCAATGAAGGGTGACAACAATTAAATACAGATAACACAAGAATATAAGTAATTATTAAGAAAATATGCTTTGGTCTCGATGCAATAAGATTTGATCGGACTGAGGATTATAATTTTAAAAAGTCACGGGAAAAATATCCGGAATCATTTTCTACTTTCGATATGTTGATGTGCATTTAAAAACGGTCCAAACCTCTTAAACTAGTAGAAATTGGCGCTATAATGTTAATGTTTTATGTAAACTATGTTTACACTTTTGTTTTAAAAAGAGTTTGAAATCAATTTAATGAAAGTATTTCTTCTGACATAATTTTAAAAGTGACTGTTAAAATATTTACCACATCTGCTGGTTTCAAAGAAGCCAAACTGATGAAATAAAAGTTATTTTAATAAGATATTTTGGCTTATTTTATTTATTTAAGTTAAATTTAAAAACTACAAGTGCAACAAATTGCCGAAGATGCATAAATCATGTACAATATTGATTTTACTGAGTATGATCGGACTTTCTCCAAAAACGCATTAATCCTAGACAAATGTAGTTTTCGTGATAACATGACCATACGATTTTCTTACGGCATGCTAAATTTATTAGCTAAAAGCATAATCTAGCATTTGAAAGTATATTTAGGTGTGTAGTCGATGGGTTGATTTAACTCTTTAAATAAGTGCCTTTTTAGACTTCGCCGCTGGCCTATTACATTCCGACGGTATTAACAGAAAACAATAAATGTTTATGTATATTTTCTTTCACAGTGTTTATAGATAACGAATATTTTACTACTGTCACAAAGTTAAAGATTTGTGCTCACCACCTTTTATTAACGATTATCCTTAGCATTCTCAAATGCGTCACACTTTACCAGGTGACAATTGTACCATCATATCTTTACAGTGAAATGAGGGAGTTAAAGTTTTTCAATACGTCACACTTTGTCACCTGACTATTTAGTGAGTTGTAATTATGCCATCTAAACTTTACAAACTTAGTCTAACTTTGATAGACACTGAGGAAGGTCATTTGTTGATCGAAAATTTTGTCAATATATTTTTTGTAACACCTTTATCGGTATCGTTGCACAATCTTCTAGACTTCTATAATTTATTTTGTTTGTGCTGCATCGTCATGTCTCGACGATCCGTTACTCATTAAGTTCTCTGGTTGGTAGATTCCCTTAGACTTTATATATATATAGGGCCGAGTGGATGTAGTCGAGTGGTCTAGGGCGCTGGACGTAATGTTAAGCGAATGGTGCTGCAGTGTATCAATGGTACATGGGTTCAAATCCCGTCGAGGGAAGAACAAAAATTTGACAGCTCTAAAATCTAATTCGAACACTGTTTGGTTTAATTTTCAAACGTATATATATAAACGTCTGAAAAAGTAGCCAACGTATAAACCTACGAGATGTCGGATCGGAAACAAGTGCAAACGATACTGTGCAAACAAACAAAAATCATTGATGTAAATAGGAGTTTGCTATCCATTTCTGGGATAAATCTATCTAATTAAATAGATTTCCTCGCCTACATCCACCCCCCTTTTATCGTTCAAAAATACTAATTACCAAGAATCTATCAAAACATGGTAAAAGGGGAATAACTGGAATAGTATTTTTAATGTATAATAGGAGACGGAGTAGTATAAGCTTAGCTTGTTTTCGAATCCTGTCGAAAACAACATTTGTGTGTATTGTAACATTATACCAGTTTATCATGAATAAACATATTTATACCAAGGTAGGTAATGTTCTAGTCTGGTACTCGTGACCCCTCGGATTTTTTTGTTTGATATCGGGGTCAGGTAACGGCTGAATCCATGTTTTTAATCTCTTGTGCGAGAAGAACAATCTATAGCTTAACTGGTACTGGATTACATGGAACCAATGGATTACCACCTACAACATGTATTAAACTATTCAATACATATGTACTTCCACGCCTTCTCTATGGATTAGAAACATTCATCCTAAAACCCACACATTTCAACTTATTAGAAAGATTTCACCTTAGCTTTCTGAGAAAAATTCAATGTCTACCATCTCGGTCAGTTAGAGGAATTACCTACTTATTGTTAGGAGTGAGACCTATTACCGCAGAAATCCACATTAGACAACTCAAATTATTATGTAGCATCATCAGAAATGAAAATGTAACGACAAAGAACATTCTATTGAGACAGATACATACAAAGTCCGATGATTCGAACAGTTGGTTTACCCATATCATCAATTTGCTTGAGCACTATGACCTGCCTACCATAAAAACATTATTACATATAGTACCGTGTAAGATAACGTGGAAAAGAGAAGTTAAACTAGCAGTAGATAAACGCTGGAATCAGAAACTGATCTCTGACTGTTCTCAAAAATCATCATTAGCTTTCTGTGAAACCGCAATCTTGTCCATCGGAACCATCCATAGAATCTGGACCGCAGTTCAAAACAACATAAAAGATGTCCGCCGTGGGGGAATTAAGGCTAGATTGCTAACAGGTACATATATACTCCAATGCAATCGTAGCAAATTTAACCAACATGAAGTAAATGCGACTTGTCCACTCTGTCAACTGGAAGACGAGGACACACTTCACTTTCTCATTAAATGTAATGCTCTCTATGCCTATCGCAAGGAATCCATGAAGGAACTGAAAGATATTATTAGTGACATTGATGAATCCGTCTGGAGAATTCTGTCAAATGACTTTAATCTATTGACTAATGTAATCTTGGAGCCGGATATACTAATTAGACGAAATCTACTAAAGTGCAATAATGAAATATTTATTAAAATAGAGAACTGTACCAGAAGATTATGCTATGCCTTGCATTGTGGTAGACTCCATATAACTAACTCAGGAATGTCGAAGAACTAGTTTTTATGATTTTATTTAGTTTTTTTTCTTTTATCCAGTATCTGTGACTATAACTATATATAGGTGCACCAATCTAATGGTGGATAATACAAACAAAAGAAGAAGAATGGCGGCCGCCATAGCGTACAGATATTCCCATCTCAGCAAAGGAAATGATGCACAGCATTGATAGAAGGCGTGTCTTAAGTGGGTAATTGTCACAGTTCACATCAGATACTTTTGTTTGTCGCTTTTAGTTATTTTAGAGGTTGAAGACATCACGCGGAAATGTACTTTTGGTCACATTACAAAAAAAAGGGGGGGGGGGGGGGTTATCACCACACACCATCTCCAGAGCTCCATTTCTCCAATCTAAACAATGTCTGAACCCGAAAATGTTTTTAAAACAAATAAAAACATATTGAAATATCCTCCCAGTGTAACCAAACTGTATGACACGTCTGTTTTATCTCAATAATTACTACCTTGTCACTGTACTTAGGAAAGTACAACTTCACAACTTGTCTCCATTGTCTTAACTTGTACATGTGCCCCACAATAATATGTGCAATCCTTTACATCTATTAATGGTTGCAGTATGATATAAAGAAGGAAAATGTCAAAAATAAATATCTTTTACAGTAAAAAAAAGTTACAAGGTACTAGGTGTCACAAATCTGTCATCTTTTTAGAATGGTGCATGACTCATTGTCCTATAAAATGAGTTTGTCCAACACCAAGCTTTTCGTGAGTGATAGACAGGGTACACCCTTCCATATTTAGGCCCTGTTCCTCTCTGATAGAAGTAAAAGGAGATATGGTGTAAATGTCGATGAGAAAACGACCCATAACCATCGGAATTAATACTGCAATCAAATACAAAAATGAGGCTAATGACAGCAGTTTTAATTGATGAACATGTTCATGAAAAGGTATTTAATGACAGAATTGCTGAGCTGCTTGCCTTACTTGTGATCAAAGAAAGTGCATTATACTTTGAGGGGCTACTATTTCCTCATTGTCAAAGGCCTCATGTTGACTGCAAGATGAAAAATAACAATTATATCATTGTTATATTGCTTTGTTTTACTCATTATAAATTGGGGATTTTGCCTCATGTACATTTACTCTATATCCTTTCATTGTGTACTTGTTACAATATCTCCGTAATAACCTCATTGACAAGGAGAGTATTACATTGTATGTGTGAATGTATGAAAATAGGATACATGTATTTATGATATTTTATGCATTTTACATGTATGTGTTATTTGGTTGTCATAATAATAAATAAAGAAACTAATAATAGAAACTCAGCACAATTAGCAAATAACAAATAAAGTATTGCCAAAAAAACATAGCACATTGAAAGTTTACTATATCCTATTCCCTTTTTATACGACCCCAAAACAATTTTTGAGGTTGTAAAATGGTATGGCGTTGTCATTGTTATCGTCTGTAGAAATTTAGTTTCTGTATGATAACTTCAGTTTTAGTTGACTATTAAACCCTTATGCAATTTTTACTCAATGTTCCTTTTTAGAAACTTAATTTTTTCAAACTTTGAAAAGTGTCTTAGAGATACACCCTTCTCTTTAAAGCCAAATGGCATTCAAGGAAAGCATGAAATAAAGGTCAAGGTCACCTAATAATCAGTATTTCAATGTCCAATGTTTAATACAAAGTTTAACAAATTAACCAAGAATGTGGATAATTAGATGATGAATGTTAGAAATATGACCATCCTTTTCAACCAAATACTATTTCTTGAAGCTGAGAAAAAGATCTAACCATGCAACATAGAGCTCGTGTAATGGCACAATTCTTAGCTATACTGTCCAAGAGTTATTCCTTACCTCATCTTTCATGTTGAGTATTTAAAGTATTCAGGATATTTAATGTAAATAAAGAAGATTAACTGAAATAATTTGTTATGCTGAATCCACCTTAAATCTAGGCTATAAATATTACAATGTATATCTTTCAACATATTTTAATTAAAATATAGAATTGATTGAAGTCCTTTATATCCTCTATCCTGTGCTGAATTTCACTTTAAAACTTCAATGAGTGGTTCATTCATGTTGGTATCCTCATCAGGCTGTGTTAACTAGGTTTGAATAAGAATTTCCTTTTTCTGATGACTTTTATTGACAATAGGACCATACAAATGTAATTGCAAATAAACTGAAGCAAGTATCATAAGCATGAAACTATTGTCATAGCATGTATCTAAGATCCAAACATCAAACTGGATTGTGCTAACTGCAAAGCAAAACATAAAACAAAAACAAATTAATTAAAAGCAAGCAAAATAAAAAAGAAATAAGCAAATTAAAATAATAGTGGCCCCTCAAAGTATAATGCACTTTCTTTGATCACAAGCAGCTCAGCAATTCTGTCATTAAATACCTTTTCATGAACATGTTCATCAATTAAAACTGCTGTCATTAGCCTCATTTTTGTATTTGATTGCAGTATTAATTCCGATGGTTATGGGTCGTTTTCTCATCGACATTTACACCATATCTCCTTTTACTTCTATCAGAGAGGAACAGGGCCTAAATATGGAAGGGTGTACCCTGTCTATTACTCAAGAAAAGCTTGGTGTTGGACAAACTCATTTTATAGGACAATGAGTCATGCACCATTCTAAAAAGATGACAGATTTGTGACACCTAGTACCTTGTAACGTTTTTTTACTGTAAAAGATATTTATTTTTGACATTTTCCTTCTTTATATCATACTGCAACCATTAATAGATGTAAAGGATTGCACACATTATTGTGGGGCACATGTACAAGCTAAGACAATGGAGACAAGTTGTGAAGTTGTACTTTCCTAAGTACATTGACAAGGTAGTCATTATTGAGATAAAACAGACGTGTCATACAGTTTGGTTACACTGGGAGGATATTTCAATATGTTTTTATTTGTTTTAAAAACATTTTCGGGTTCAGACATTGTTTAGATTGGAGAAATGGAGCTCTGGAGATGGTGTGTCGTGATAACGACCCCCCCTTTTTTTTTGTAATGTGACCAAAAGTACATTTCCGCGTGATGTCTTCAACCTCTAAAATAACTAAAAGGGACACACAAATGTATCTGATTTAAACTGTGCCATTTACCCACTTAAGACACGCCTTCATTCAATGCTGTGCATCATTTCCTTTGCTGAGATGGGAATATCTGTACGCTATGGCGGCCGCCATTAAAAACATGGATTCAGCCGGTACCTGACCCCGATATCAAACAAAAAAATCCGAGGGGTCACGAGTACCAGACTAATAATGTGCATGGCTATCTTTTGGAACACCTTTGTGGTTTACGAAAATCTAGTTCCGAACGTCAACAAGTAGCTAATAATTATGGCAGATAATGATTATATGTTGTTTGAACGCTGTCCTCATGCAATATTTACTTGTATTATGATGCTATTTTTCTCAGTGATTCTATCTCCAGACAATAGAAACGATACCGATGTACCATGGAAGAAAAATTATAAGCTACAAACCAAGACTGTTTTTCCAGGTAACCATAAATGATAAGTTCACGTCAATCAGGATAAATTGAATGAACCCATTTTTGTTTGTTATGCTATTTGCTACCTTAAGCTACATTTAGGAATTTAAAGTGGAAGTTATGTAATCATTGATCTAGCCTAAAAACCTTTGAACTTTGTGTATATACCATACAGGGAAGTAATAATATGTTGAAGTATAATGATAGAAGGAGTGTAATTTTGTTAAGTTACTTTTCCAGCATAGATAACTATAACAAAACGATGTTAATATATGATATCTCTGTAACAAAGCTTCCTTAAAATAACATGGAAACATTTTTGTCTACTAAATTATTTTATTTTTGTTTCCACTCTGTCACGAAATCCGACATTAACCGTCTGATGCTACCAGCTGTATCCTAGGTGGATTCTGTTGTTATTTCGGTCGTTACACATATGCAAAAACCAGCATATTAATGCCAAGTATGTGATCAATTTCAATAACACATATATCTATTATACCATGTCAGTGTAGAAGCACTGACTACTTGGTGGATGATACCCTCGGGGACTAATAGTTCACCAGCAGAGGTATCGACCCAGTGATAGTAATAAAACGTAGATATCAAATTTAGTGCGCACAACGCGTTTCTGGAATAATCTGCATCAGGTACGCTCAAAATCAAAAGGTTGGAAAGTCAAATAATTTAAGACGTTTTGCGAGCAGGTAAACAATAGGATTGCCAAAATAGGCTAAGGTCATCTGTGCCTGAGGGAAGAGAACCTTAGTTTTAATAATACTTTCATTATTTAGAAACTGTAAATTTCAATAACACATATATCTTATAAAGCATGTGAAGGATTCCTGTTTGTTTCAATTAGTTCAGAAGTGGACGATTATTATTTGTTAGCAATTCTCTCTCATTGGCATCCGTCATAAATAGACACTGACATAACAGTCATACTGACGCATATATATATATATATATATATATCTTCTGGTTCATATGTGCATCTTCTGGTTCTTTTGTGCCGTACATGGACCGTCAAAAACCTTTTTGAAATTTGAAAAGTCGCCATATTGTTTCGAGATTTTATTTAATTAGACATTGATAAAGTCCCTTGGTGGGACGAAAATTTTGTCATTCTACGAAGTGTTTAATTCTTTATCACTTTGTTTTGTGTACTTGGTGTTGTTTTACACACCATTTTAGACGTTTATAATTGTTTTACTTGTATAGTATCGTTATACCGTAACGATCCAACACCCCGTAAGATTGATCGTTGACTGGTTTTTCAGACGTTGTATATATATATATATATATATATACGTCTGAAAATTAAACCAAACAGTGTTAGAATTAGATTTTAGAGCTGTCAAATATTTGTTCTTCCCTCGACGGGATTTGAACCCACACCATTGTTACACTGCAGCACCATTCGCTTAGCCTTACGTCCAGCGCCCTAGACCACTCGACTACATCCACTCCCTAAAAAAGGAGCTTCAATAGTCGTAGTGTTACCTTGTCTCGTAAGGCAAATCTAGGGATAGGCGTAAGACATGTGTATAAGCGTGTGTAGATGGTACATATATACTTAATATTATAATTTGACAGCAATTTTTAATATATTGGATAGGATAATGAAGAATTATTCATTATACAGTCACAGGAAATAAAGTATATTATACAAACGTCTAGAAGCAAGTGACAACCATACAATATATCTGTCCCACTGGATCTCAAAGTTACTAAGGATACTAGGTTAATACTAAATATTATATACGTCTGAAAATTAAACCAAACAGTGTTAGAATTAGATTTTAGAGCTGTCAAATTTTTGTTCTTCCCTCGACGGGATTTGAACCCACACCATTGATACACTGCAGCACCATTCGCTATACACCGACCATTGTTTTCTTGTATTGTATATCCGCACGGTATGTCAGTGGTGGTTATGTTTTTAATTTCGGTTCCAAATAAATATGCGATTTCGAACGAGGCATTTTGACACATATGTACGGCCCAAAATGTATTTGAACTCACATGCCTATGGATTCCGTTGCGGATTATCCCTGAAAATGGGCAAAGCGTGAAAAGGAGGACTTGTATACTCTTTCCGAATGGGTAAAGAGTGTGAGGTCACTTATACAGATAAGAATAAAGAAAAAACCTCAGCACTCGCTCTACATCAATCGTTAAAGACCCACGTGTTGCTAAACACCTGTCTCTCCTTCATGACAAATATGTTATTGTCTCCGCCGACAAAGCCCATAACAATATTGTTTTTTTTTGGTATAAATGACATTACATGGAGTGCTTGATATAGGTATTAAGAATTGACAATTCACTTGGCAACCCTACATATACCCCGACGACACTTACAAAAGAGGAAATCCTAGACAATTATAGGTCTGTTTTATGCTCCTTTGGAATTACAACCAAAGATGAAGAACTGGATCTACTATCAACAGACAGTCGGCATACCTATGAGTACACAATTTGCTCCTCTTCTCGCCGACTTGTTCCTTTATTCGTATGAGGCAAATTTCATACAGGGGCTTTTCCAGAAAAACGAAAAGAAGATAGCCCGATCCTTTTATTTCACGTTCCGCTCTATAGATGATGTCCTTTCACTAACACATTCTATGTTTGGTGATTTCGTTGATCGAATCTAACCCATTGAGCTTGAAATAAAGGATACCACAGATACAGATAGTTCTGATTCATACCTTGATCTACACCTCGAAATTGAAAGTGAGGGGCGGTTAGGAACGAAACTTTACGACAAAAGAGATGATTTCAATTTTCCCATAGTGAACTTTCCATTCATATGTAGCAACATTCCAGCAACACCTGTATATGGAGTATATATTTCTCAGTTGATACGATATTCCAGAGCTTGTGGTTCCTATCAGGATTTCCTTGATATAAGGTTGTTGCTACTAAACCAAGGACTCCTTTTAGTTAAACCGGGACAGTGGGTATAAATAACTGTGGGAGGAGCAAACCTTCAGATTCTTCATTATTTTGGCCACAGTTATCTCGAGGAGGAAAAATCAATGATAGACAGTTTCAGTTACTTTTGGAGCAAAATATTTGACATGCATGGTTACTAGTGTTCCTCCCTCCCAAACTTTCAGTCATATTAAAAAATAATATTCTTCATCAGTCTAAAAACTACAAAAATTACTTCGAAAATTCAAATGTCTGAGGTATGTGACCTTTAGGTCACGTTGGTCATATGACATACAGTTTCATAAATATGCTGTTCATATCAACGGGAATTTTTTATGATAAGCTCCGCCCTCAATTTTGTCGGTAGGCACTACCGCAAATTCCCCTCTAAGTTGAAGTCATCACTTGGAAAGTTTTACGGTCGCCATCATGACTTGTGTCACAACTGACCACGGATGTGTTCCACTTGTCGTATCACTTCCCGGTCCTTTCCTCATTCATGACTTATCACCGGGTTTGTAATTAGATTAATACGACGGGTGTCACATGGTAAAATTAAATCAATAAAGGAATAATGACGAATACCATTTACTTTGACTAAAACAGAAATCCTTATCATCCATACACTATGCCTATGAAAAAGTGTCAACACATCCGGGTTATCTATACCACTATGCCTATGAAAAAGTTTCAACACACCCGGGACATTCCGGGTCACTGCTTTTCGTGACAACCTCGAGAGCTTATGAAAGATGCGGTGTACGAAAGGTATCGAAGAGCGAATACCGGTATTTCACTGTTACCTATATTGTTTGCTTGTGAAATAAACATTAAATTTAATTCAACATTCTTCTTCTTTGACGAAAATATACAAATTTTTGTTTGAAATGAATATTTAAAGAATTTTGTCTATAAATTGAAACCGATAATTATCGAATCCTACACGGAAAGTAAGGAGTCGCTAAAAATAACACGATTGCGCAACCCGATCGTCTGCTTTGGATTATTGCTAAAGCAAACGCAAGCTTATATTTATATTCGCTTAATCGCATCAGGTATTGATAAAATACACAATTGCCCAAAATGTCTCAAAGAAAAACACTTTCAAAAGTTCGTTGACCCCCCAATTTACAACAAATGGTCCAAAGTCCAATCGGAATAAAATCCGGGTGTTAAGCGGCCTTACTGTTTGGATTATTTCATGGCGTCTCATTGACATTGGCGATACCATTTCATTTTTAACCTTTTCGAAGTTCTATTCAACTATATAATTTTATTCTACATTTACACATGGATCCTGGTGGTAAAATCTACACTATTGATGAGTTTAGATGCTGGAAAGTCGAGAATCTTGACGATCAGAGGTCTGACGAAAACAAGAACGAAGGGGGAGGGTACCGGGTCGTTCCGCCCCAGAAAGTGAGTCGATTCGCCCCACTTAATCGCTATTATATAATAATAGATGAAGTCTTTTTCGACAATTTTTTGGTAATTATTTATTTATTAGTTGTATACAAAAAATAATGGATAATAACAACTGATAGGTCTGGTGTCATGTCAACAACTAATTTGAAGCCATGCAGAACAAACAATACATAGGATACATATAAATGTATTACTGTATTGTTCAAAGAAATTTTACAAATTTAAGCAGGTGTCAAACTATTTACTTTATAATGATTTTATTGTCAATATATATGTACAATTGGATTGGGAACATGTTTTTACAACTTAATAGTTCCTCTCCATAGAAATACAGTATTACTAATATTAATAGCATAAACAAAACAACATACCTGTTAACCTCTGGGAACTGCTAAGGGGGAGATCTCCCCCTTACCAACTCTTCTAAGGGGGGATTTTGTGCGTCGCCTTTAAGCGCACAAAATTGTACCTTGTTGTTGCATACATGTGATAAGATTTGCTATGCTACAACTGGAGATTTGTAAATTTTTGGCCGGAGATTTGGTCTCATAACTGGAGATTTTTTATCGACGTATTTGATGCATGTTTTTATTGTTAATTGATGTTTTCTTTTTGTTTGTTTCAGTACTGAACCAACTGCATCCCATTTCAATATATATTGTTTACATTTCTGTCTTATTAGTAGTGTTTCATATGATGAATGAAGGATAAAAACTGTATTTATAATTTATTCATTATCATTCATAATCATAAGGTTATAACAAAGCAATAACAATGAAGACAGAATGTTCTGAACAATAAAATCATAGAGCACTAAAATTAAAAAGTCACTTTGCTGTTGGTGCGTTGGGCGATAGCATACGTTTCGCCATTTTTGTGGTTTATCAATTCCATCCTGGAACTTAGTCCTTAAATAATACTTTGATCAGCTTTGGTCCCAAACAAGCCATAACAACTCAATCCGAGATGAATTCATTGCACGTTTGATCGAAATAAGAAGTTTTCCTCGGCATCAAAGGTTGTCCGACTCCTGTTTGCACAACGCCAACGGTTTATAACTATTTTTAATTGCCGCTATCACACTTCTAATTATCTAATCGTGTGTCACAAACCCACTTCCTTATCCCCAATTAACTATCAATCAGTGGATAATTGTTGTATAATCATCAACACCTTAATTAATCTCCATGACCCAATTTATCTGTAAAGGTGTCAAACAGATCAATAACCGGATATCATTTAAACACCTTTACCATTTGTATCTCTCGGCGTTTTTCATCAGCGCGGGAGTTCCAAATGGGGAATTTCCAGAAATATTGATCGCAAAATGTAGGTCAAGATTTTATTGTACTTGATTTTTTTGTTGGGGGGAGATCGTGCGGGAGGAAAAGGTGTGTGCGGGAGATTAATGTCTCCCGCGCAGGAGACCCAGTCCATGCGGGAGATAAGGCTCTTACACGGGAGACTCCCGCGCAAAGGGGGAGGTTTAACAGGCATGAAACAAATCAAATGACAGCAAATGTACAGGCTATATCAATAATTAGTAAATTAAACAAAATCATGTCAAACTAAGCACTTGAGTTCGCCCCCGGGTTTTAGTGTGGTTCGTGTTACTCGATCTGTAGTTTTATATGCATGTTTTGTAGATCGTTGTTTGTCCTTTTGTACCTTTTCTTTTGGTTATTGTGTTGCCTGTTCTTTTTCGATATACGGATTTTCATTACCCCTTTGGTAACTTCAAACTATTCTTACCCTGTCTCATAAGGCGAATCTAGGGATAGACATAAGACGTGAGCTTAAACGTATATATATGGATTTCAATGTTACTTGAAATACTAGTCTAAGACTAAATTAAAAAAAATGTAATAACAAACGTCTGAAAATTTAAGTGTTAGAGTTATATTTTTGAAGGAACAACGATTGATCCTGCAGTGTGTCAATGGTATGAGATCAAATCCCGTCAAGGGAGACTAAACGACTGTTGAAGAGGGTAAAGGATGTTATATGTATGTGTCATAATACAGTTGTGTTTCAACGTACACTAGTAGTTTGCAGCAAGTGCAGGTCAGAGAAATCTGCCAGTAATTTTCATAATTTGTTTTTATGACATTTTCTATATATTGACACAACATGTGCTGTTTCTCCATATCTCCATTAGTTAAGGATATTTGAAACATTATAGTTAAAATATGCACATGTCTTGTCATTTTATAAACTACTAACACAACGCCAATTTTAATCCTTTGAATGACCATTACTAATTTCCGTTATCTCATTACATTGTAGAGAATATTAATTTATGATTAAGGATACTCAATCCATAGCATGTTGTTCATTTGTCTGGAAACAATCAGTTTGCTTTAAATCAAGTAATATTACACAAATAATAATTCACATATATATTAGTGTCAGGATGTGACTGTCTGTTGGTTCTTAAGTTGGCGCTCATACTTACCAAAAGCACAGTTGTTTTCATAGATATAAAGAAAAACCAAAATACCACACTGTCGGAACAGTTTCAAAATCCAATCGATAAATAATAGAAAGAACCAAGATCGATACCCGAAGCAATAATCACGGAAAAGATACTCGGGTGTACACTGTGGTTATAATTATATGGTAACTGTATTTAATTCAACAAATATCTACAACCAGTTACTATCACCTAGCATATCTCATTTCTGTTTATGTACTATTTAAAATTTTATCATGATAAAGTTTTTCTTAACGTCATGTCGGTCGTATGGGCATGGTGCTACAGTTTCCGCTACATACAACTGTAATATAATTGAAAATGACACTAAACTTCATCACATACAAAATTATGTATTAATTGCATGTACACTTTAATTATCTAATATTTAGATGATGGTTGAGGACATCGGCTCTCTTTAATAGAACTAAAATTATACATATAGCAAACTCTTACTGCGATGTGAATCTTCAATAACAAGCTTTTACTGCGATGTGAATCTTCAATAATAAGCATAGTTCTTACTGCGATGTGAATCTTCAGTTGGCAGCTAAATTATAATTTTGATTATGGCATCTCTATTTTACGATAGCCTTGTGTACTGTCTAATATCTGAAGGATGGTTGAGGCCATCGGCTCTCTTTAATAGAACTAATACTATACATATGACAATATCTGTTATATTATATTATTATTATAAATATATTATGTATAATGTACAAGATTATAGCGTTCTTTATAATAACGCTGTTCACCTGGTTATATATGAGGGTTGGCATTTTGCTCACGCGTGGAAAACACTTGCATGACTGTATCATTTCACTAAGAAGGGTGGTAAAGGCACATACAATTAGATTAACCCCTCAATTTTCTTTTCCTGAAGTGTCTGTACCAAGCCAGGAGAATGAACAGTTATGTATTTGTGTGTCAGGGGTATCGATTCTGCCTCTTTCTACGATTTTGATATTTTATTTTGGAATTGTTCCGACAGTGTGGTATTTTTTGTTTTTTTTATTTTATTATTAAGATAACGTCAATGTTATTTGATAACTACATGATTTTGATTTTGATTAAGAAGCCGGAGTATCCGGAGAGAACCACCGACCATGGGCAAGCAACTGGTAAACTTTATCACTTGCGGCTGCGAGTCGAGTGCACCCTTTTTGTAATTTACAAAACCAGGCGCGAACCCACGCCGTATTGGTGATAGGCTTGTATGAGTTGTTAAGTAATCCAACTACCTAACTCATTGACCAACCCGGGCCCTTTGATAACTACATATACATGTACTATCAAATAACATCGAAGACACCATATACAACATATAAATGCAATTGTATTAAGTACATGACGTTTTATGATATTGCATATCGTGGGCAGAAGAGCTTGAAGATACCAAAGAGGTTATCATAATCCGTAAATCGACGAAGGACAGACAACACAATTACCAAAGAAAAAGGACAAACACCAAACTACAAAACACTACACAGAAAACTGAAGATCTATAAACACTAACCTCACTAAAACAGGGGATGAACTCAGAAGCTCCAGAAGGGTAAGCAGTTACTGCTCCACTGTGGCACCCGTCGTGTTAGTCTAGTTACAAACCCGGTGATAAGTAATTTGTAACCCAGATATTCCGTAACAGTTAACCATATTGGAGTTTGAAAAAACCCCACCCGAACTAATATATTCCTTCAGCATATTTTCATTCGTATATTTGCAGTCTGAAAATCATACACAATGATATGTTGTGCAGTCATTGATGACCCATTCATATATTTGATAGAAAATACAAAATAATAAATGTCAATAATATATTTATTATGCAGATAACAAACAGGTGTGGTGGAGAGTAACCATGCCTGGTGATTATAGGGAAATTTGACAGATCAATAAAGGAAACCCAATTATAAATTTTAAAACTTAAAAGGTCGACCCATTCCAGCGCCACGTTTTCTTACCTGTTTTTAGGAAAGGACATGAAACCGTGAATGGCTTTGTTTGGTTGGCATTATGGTGTTTAACGCCACTTTCAACAATAGTTCAGTTAATTCGTGGCGGTGAGTGTTATTGGAGGAAAGCGGAGGATCTGGAGAAAACCACTGACCTGCCGCAAGTCACTGACAAACTTGATCACATAATGTTGTACTTTTCTCGCCCTGAGCAGGAGTCGAACCCTACCATACGATCACGCCCTCGACGGCCTCACGAAACCGTGAATGAAAACGATAAAATAAATAAATAATCAAATCCTGTGGTGACTGTCCTCTATACGAGAGCTTTGTGTCTTAAGGATATTCAAATAGAAAATTTATACTTTCAGGTCATTTGGAGATGAGAAACAGCAAATGGAAAATCTATGGTGATAAAAAGTCACAAGAAACTGCTTTGTTTTATAAAAAACTTCATGATATGATTAAGGTTAAAGAGAGTACGCTACATGAAATGATTATATCGCAAATGCATTCTTCCCGAAGAGGTGTATATTTAATCAGTGGTCAAGGACATGGAAAAGTTTCATATATTACTAATTTTCTTTGCACAGAATCTGCAGCCGAAATATTTCCTATTTGCAACAAAATTATGTTTTATCATACGTGTAGCTTGGACGACGAATCTGCAAGCAATCCATTCAATTTTATTAAAGAAATTGCTAAGAATATTTTAAGTTTATTCCCCCAAGAAGGAACTAAGATGTACTTTGATACAGACATTGAAGACTACCTGTACGGAATAAAGTGCTCCCAATACCCTAGTGAATGCATTGATAACTTAATAGCTAAACCCCTGCAATATCTTGTCAAAACATTTGGTACAAAAAGATATATTATATGCGTCGAACATTTGGACGAATGCAGTACTATAAGTAGAACGAAGTGGGATATTATACGTGTTTTGCATATATTGAATAAAAAGCTTCCAAACAAAATATATTTTTTATTCACGTCAAGATCGAAAAAGCACACATTTAAAGAATTGGGTCTTGTGACACTGGACGGCATATTTAATACATATGGAGACAACATCATCAACATTGGACCTTGTGTCGAAGGTATGTACATTGTATATATAATCTAATTGCCAAGCATCATAGATTTAATTAATTTAAAATACGATATGATAGATTGTATGTTATACATTTTGAATTTCAAAAACAGAGATACTGTACATTAAACAGTAGAATGGTAAACACGTTTTGTTTGATGTCCAGTCAGATCATGTGTTTGGAGGGCATGACGGAAGCATTCCAGTTGAGATCTCACTGTTGGCGGGATAGAATTAATTGATCCAATAATAGATAGAAGTCAGTGTTGGTTGTTTGGCCTCAGGGCAAATATTAGCAAATATCCGTATTTGTCCTCTTATGTCCGTATTTGCCCCCGAATTCAACTTGCGGTATCTGCGCAGTGGTCTCAAAGAATATATGTCAAAGTACACTTGGAAAGATAGTGCATTTAATCGTATTTCAATCAAATTAACAAATTTCAAAATATTGGAATACAGTCTAACTAACTTGAAACGGAATAATTGACTCAAATGTATACGTCGTGTTGAATAGGAATTTCCATTCAAATGTCAACGTCTTGGGTAGATTTTACAAAAGCTTTCTATCGTCATTGCGCAGATCGACATTCTTTGATATCTTTATGAAACCGGACTCGAAACAACCATATTTGCAAGTTGAAAAAAAGCAATTCTCTTAAGGATTTATTTTCGCAATTTGTCAGTTCAAAGATCTTGTATGCAATATAAAAGTCAATGCTTGGGAAAAGTCGATGCAAAATATGTGATAAATAGATTATGACATGACATTTTCCATATCGTCCCTGGTATCCACCCTCGACCCATGCCATATCACTAATGACTTAAATTTCATGCACCAGAAATGACACACCGGAAACCAATACATGGTTAAATCTGCAGAAAAGTGGCTGCGCAGTAATCTGGAAGGGTGCAGGACGTTTCGTAACCTGGTCGTTTCGTACCTAGATCGGGACGTTTCGTACCGCGGTAAACATGTACAAAAATGTATAGTGAGACGTTTCGTACCGTCTTTTCAACTCATAGATTTGTAATAAACTCGTTAAATAAGATGTTGTATGCATAGTTGAAACTCTGGAACTACTTCTGGTTATGAATGTTAAAAAATGACTCAAAATCGCAGTGTGTTCTAGCCCATTAAGCATATACCATGGGACTGACAATATCATTAAACAGAGTTTCATTTCTTACTCCTCTATGAAATTGAGACGTTGGGCTTTGGTCCCCCTATTTGCCCTCTCTTTTAAGAAAGTATGGATTCGCCCCCGGTCTACTTTGAAAAAAATTATAGGTCCATATATCTGAGTTAATATTGTTTTTAGAAAAAATTTGGACTTCGTCCCAAGTTAGGTAACACCTATTATCATATTATAAAGAGCATAATAAAAGTTTGAAGATGCCTAAAATATAATAAGAAGCCGTAAATCGAAGAAGGACATACAACAAAAACGCAAAAAGACAAAAGGACAAACAACGATCTACAAAACACAACACATAAACAAAGATCGAGCAACACGAAACCCACTAAAACCGGATGTTTGGATGGGTGGGAGTTGAACTCATGGGCTTCGCAATGGTAAACAATTTCTTCTCCACATGTTGCACTCATCGTATTACTTGTTACACACCGGTGATAAATCAGAAATGAGAAAAGGACTGGATTGTGATTACGACAAACGGAACATATCCATTGTCATCTGTGACACAGAACTCCGTAACGGTTAACCAACTCATGGTGGCGATCGTACAACTTTCGAGGTAATGACTTCAACTTGACCATGGAGAACCTTTGGCCCAGTTGCTTCATTTTTAGCTGTAACGCTATATCAAGGAAATCATGATAGGAACCACACGTTCAGGAATATATTTCATGGCTTGACTGAACACATTTAACAAGACGGTTGCCATATCTGAAACAGGAACCCCTTACCCTTCTGGAGCATCTGAGTTAATTCACTAAGATCATAGCGGTATTCGTGTTACTCGGGGTTTATTTTTCTGTGTAGTGTTTTGTGTGTTTTTGTCGTATGGTAATTGTCTGTCATTCTTTGATTAGCGACTTCTGATTTTCTCTTTGATATCTTCAAACATTGTTTTCAACTCAGGATACAGTCAACAATGTTTTAAGTATTTTGAAATATTATACATATGTCTTGCATACGTAAATGCAGCATCCTTAATCTAGAAGGTGGTCTTCAATTTCTGAAATATAATATTAATATTGAAAAGGCATCAATGATATATCTGTCCCCAGTACAAAAGAAATATGTTAAAAGAAAATGGTTAGATCTGGGTACAGTATTGAATGGTTAATATAAAAATATATCTATAAATTAAAAAGTTAACTATGAATTTCAAAGGTCATTTAGAAAATAGTATGTTATATGATGATCTATTATATTTATCAATCTTTTAATGTACTGATGTATTCTGTGGTCAGAATCATGGTTGTATAAATATGTTCTTAGAAAAAAAAAGGAAAAAGTGGCATACCCGGTTGCACTATTACTTGTATCTGTTAATAGGTGTATCATGCAATGAGTCTGAAGACATTATAGGATATAGTAGAGATTCAGCAGAAATAATTTTACACCTTTTCCTGATACGTAAGTAGATATATACACATATCTAACCTATGTCATGGTCTTCTTATGTTCAGGGGGATAGGATTATGAAGTTTAATGCCACTTTCATGACTTATCATAGGGATTGTAGCTAAATAAACACGATGTGTGCCACTACTAGAGCAGGAACTGCTTACCTTTCCGGAACACCTAAGTTTCAGTGAGGTTTGTGTTACTCGATCCTTTGTTTTATGTGTATGTTTTGTAGATCGTTGTTTTTCCTTTTGTCCCTTTTCTTGTGGCCATTGTGTTGTCTGTTTCTCTTCAATTTACGGATTCTGATTACCTCTTTGGTATTTTCAAACTCTTCTTTCAACTATAAACCGCCGACCTGTTGCAAGTAACTGACAACATTTATCATATAATGTTGTATCGAGTACACCTCGTCATGAACGGGATTCGAACTCACAACTATAGAGGTGATATGCACTGATTGGACAGGTAGTTGTGATTCCAACTACTATATGATCACTACCACAACAGACCCTTTTTGTGTTCAGTGAGTTAGGCTAGGATGAGAGGTGATTGTTCGCGTTGTTTATAGGAACCGAATTGAAGACTATCCCTGTTTAAGCTTACTTTTCATAGCATATATAACCTTGATTGCCCCTTCGTTGTTCTCTTACCTTTTTTTCTTAACTGTCTTGTTATAACCATAAAGACTGTTAAGAGCTACGATCACACAGATACATCAGGTGATAAATACCACATATTACATTACATGTGATGGATACAAAGATGGATATACTTAGCAAGACTGCGTCTCCTAATTTCAGTTTTGTTGTATAAAGCTAAAATATGTTTGAGTGCTGCTTTTATCTCCAGTTGTTTGTAGGGAGCTCATATCTTATTTACGTTATTGGTGTTTGTTTGATATAATGATGTCCAACACATGTGGTTTTTTTTTGTCTTCGTCTTGTATGTTGCCAGTTTCTCTTGTTTGCCAATTTTCGATTGCCACTTCGGTATTCTCTAAGGTTTATTATATATAGCTGTATACCTTATATAGAATAATAACCTTTGTAAGAAAACATTTAATGGTCTTTAACAAACATATGCTACCTTCCATGCTGGTAATTACTGCGAATATTTATTGATCATGCAATAATACTGTCCATGTGTAGGTCATGTTTGAGTGGAAGAGAATATGTGCTGGTGTTTCATCGCTTGTTTATATATGTATGCATTTCTGTTAGAGATCCAATTATTTAGAGGGGATGATTGAAATCCCTTTAACCGATCTTTAGCTTCTGTCATAAGACAGGAACTGGATTTCCAACGTCATATGTCATGGTATTTATTTGTGTCCATCAAGTTAAGAGGAGATGTGATTGTTGGTTTTATTGATATTTGTGGAATTCTTGACTACCACTGTTCAAACTTTCTTCTTATTATTCAATAAAATTTATTAAATGTGTGATAAAAGAAGACATATTGAATGAGTATCATGCATATGTCTATATATATGTTTTACAGAGAAAATACGACGCTGGAATCCACGAAGAATACACTTCCATATAACAATCATCATAGGATGTAAGTACACTTTGATAAATTGTGATACACAATTGTTATATTACTATATTAAGAATGACATATGACCGCAATGCTTGTCAGGAATTTGAACAAATATGTAAGGAGATTATTTTTAGGAACAAAAGTGATAGCTTTATGGACAATGCAAGACATGTTGATTAGAAGGACCTAGAGTAACATAAAAGGCAAAAGCGATTTTTGAGTAAACGGATATCGAAAGACAAACACTCTTTAATATAAAAACACAAGAAAAGAGCATCATAACTCTGATGTAATATCTCATTCCACCTTATATAATATATAAACAATATATAAGTGTTTGTCGTAGATTCATGTCTCCATTATATAATAACCAGTGTGAAGGTTTGATTTGCTAAAGTGGAAAACTGCTGTGTAATATTCACTTAATAAAATTGCAGCAATTGGTATACATGTACAAGATATACTATTTCTGATCAAATCTATAGCCAACTCTCATTAAATAACATTTTTGCACATTCCATAAGCACTCTAAAGGTAAAATCTGATTATATAAGCCTATACATTCCGTGCTTTAAATATATTTGTGTACATTCTACATCAAATCGGTCGGACTGTTGTTACAGTGAGCCAGTACTATAAAACAAAGTCGACATCATCATCATCTGATCAAAATGTAACTTGTTTATGCCATACTATTGCTGAAAAAGTGATCAATTGACGTTAAACAATAATCTCCCACCCACTCAAATATTATTTTAAATATACCGAATGGAGATAATATTGGATTTAGGAACTGTTCATTCTGTGTGGAATGTTTTGTTTTTCTTTTTATTATTCCATAATACTTTTTTAAGTACACAATCGTAATGCTGAAATGAAAAGTTTAAATAGTGATGGTGCTGTATTCATATTTGAGAGATAATTTCGGATCTGATCTGATGTTTGCATGTTGATTGATTTTTGGCATAATAAAAAAAAATATCACGCTGTCGGAAAATCTAATGGAAAAATCGTAGGAAGGGAGGCAACATCGAAACTCATATCACACATAGACATGGCGGCAAACTTTCCTGGCATGGTACAGGTACTTCAATACAATGTGGCGGTATCAAACTAGTTATATGGTCCCAAATGGCCCCTCTTTGTGCAATGATGTGGTCATACAATCGGTTTCCACATGTGAGTAAGACATCAACCATCACATAGCCTTTCATCGTATTGAAACAAAGAAGCATATAATTAAAATGTGTGGTTTCCTGATCTAAGAAAATAAAATCTGGAAATCTTTCTATGACTTTTGTACAGTGAACAATTAAACACCTATAAATTGATTAATTGCTGCTTAACCTTAAATGAAAATTATGTCAGTTATATTAATGACGGGGACATTTATAAGCACAAAGGCGGAAAATTAACCCTGGTAACGGGGACCACCAACGACCACACATAACATTAGTAGGCGTGGTGAATGTAATGTGTTATGCAGCATCTTTACCATATATTATTTCTATTTAAGGTTGTCTATTTATCCTTTCACCCGAGATTGCACTTCTTGCATGTGTATACATAGTAGCACTTATGTATGCTTGGTGTAAGTATAAAAATATATGTGTTGGATTCCTATGTTTGGATAGACAATGGTATCAAATGACCAATTAAAATGATTGATTGATTGTTGGTTGTTTAATGATTTATGCATATTCAGGACGAGAACAAGTTTAAGTTGATAATAAGAGCTGGATAATAACTAAATTTTACGACAAAAGAGAAGATTTCAATAATTCTATTGTGAATTTCCATTTATATGTATCTACATTCCAGCAGCACTTGCATATGGAGTATATATCTCTCAGTTGATCTGGTATTCCAGAGCTTGTAGTTACTATCATAATTTCTTTGATAGAGGGTTGCTGCTCATTACTTAAGTTGAAGTCATCACTGTACTAGATTCCTAAATTACAAAAGTGTCCTTTCGAACAGCACTATATTGCTGGGTCTGCCAAATGCTCCACGAAACCTCTTTCCAAATCATTAACATGTATTATATCGGCAGTCAAAACCGGGCTTCAGAGTTACTGTGACACTAGCTATTCGAGGTGTGGTGTGAATCAGATGTGGATTCTGACGAACTCTAAAGATATGTTAGTGTACATGCAATCTAGGTCCCTCTCCTGCAATATCATTAAAACATTTGCCTTCTCTACCCTCTACACAACTATTCCTCACCATAAGCTGAAGGACAAATTAAGGGAGTTGGTCCAACTGTGTTTCATCAAATAGAATGGCCAACGTAGATACAAATATCTTGTGCTAGGAAGGAAGAGATAGATCTTATTTTGTAAAAAAAACCGCTCTGATACTTCCAAAGCGTTCTCTGAAACTGATATCATCAACATGCTCGAGTTTTTGCCAACATATTTGTTATATTTGGTAGATGTGTTTTTCAACAGATAGTCGGCATACCTATGAGTACAAACTGTGCTCCTCTTCTCACCGTCTTGTTCCTTTATTCGTCAGAGGCAGACTTCATACAGGGGCTTCTCAAGAAAAGCGAAAAATAGTTAGCCCGATCCCTTAATTTCACATTCCGCTACATAGATGATGTCCTTTCACTAAATAAATATAGGTTTGGTTTCGTTGATCGCATCTATGCCATTGAGCTTGAAATAAAGCATAACACAAATACAGATAGGTCTGCTTCATATCTTGACCTACACCTCGAAATTGACAGTGAGGGGCGGTTAGGAGCGAAACATTACGACAAAAGAGATGATTTCAATTTTCTCATTGTGAACTTTCCATTCATATATAGCAACATTCCAGCACCACCTGCATATGGAGTATATATCTCCCAGTTGATAATATATTCCAGAGCTTGTGGTTCCTATCAGGATTTCCTTGATAGAGGGTGGCTGCTAACAAGGGAGCGACTGAACCAAGGGTTCTTCTTAATTAAGTTGAAGTCATCACTTCGAAAGTATTACGTAGCCAGCATGACTTGGTTGACCGCTATGGAATATCTGTGTCACAAATGACCACGGATATGTTCCACTTCTTATAAACACTTCCCGGTCCTTTCCTCGTTCTTGACTTATCAACGCGTTTGTAACTAGATTAACACGACTGGTGTCACTAGTGGAGCAGGAACCGCTTACCCTTCCGGAGCACCTGAATTCAACCCCGGGCTTGTGTTATTCGATCTTTAGTTTTATATGTATGTTTTGTAGATCGTTGTTTGTCCTTTTGTACTTTTTTCTTTTGACTATTATGTTATCTGTTCTTCTTCGATATACGGATTCTGATTATCCCTTTGGTATCTTCAAATTCTTCGAAAAGTTTTACGGTCGCCACCATGACTTGATTTACAGTTACATAGTACCTGTGCCCAAATGACCACAGATATGTTCCGTTTGTCGTAATCACAATCCGTTCCTTTCCTCATTCGTGACTTATCACCGGGTGTGTAACAAGAGTAACACGACGGCTGCCACTAGTTTAGCAGGAACACCTGAGTTTACCCCCAGTTTTTAGCGGGGATCATGTTGCTCGATCTTTGGTTTTCTGTGTAGTGTCTTGTAGATCTTTGTTTGTCCTTTTTACATTTTTCTTTTGGCCATTGTGCTGTCTGTCCTTCGATGTACGGGTTCTGTTTTAGGATATAGCTATATTATATTCAAAGCTTTACGGACGTACAGCTTGGCTTTACATTGGCAAATATACGTTTGCTTAGCCTATAATATAATATGTTGTTACAGTGAGCCAGTACTATAAAACAAAGTCGACATCATCATCATCATATTATTAAGCAAACCGAATGGAGATAATATTGGATTTAGGAACTGTTCATTCTGTGTGGAATGTTTTGTTTTTCTTTTTATTATTCCATGATACTTTTTTAAGTACACAATCGTAATGCTGAAATGAAAAGCTTAAAATAGTGATGGTGCTGTATTCATATTTGAGAGATAATTTTTGATCTGACCTGATGTTTGCATGTTTATTGGTTTTTTGTAAAATAATTTTTTTTTTCACGCTGTCGGAAAATCTAATGGAAACATCGCAAGAAGGGACGCAACATAGAAACCCATAACACACATAGACATGGCGACACACTTTCCTCGCTTGGTACAGGCACTTCAATACAATGCCGCGGTATCAATCTAGTTATATGGTCCCAAGTCGTCTCTCTTTGTGCAATGATGTGGTCATACAATCGTTTTCCAAATGTGAGCAAAACATCAACCATCACATAGCTTTTCATCGTATTGAAACAACGAAGCATATAATTAAAATGTGTGGTTTCTTGATCTAAGAAAATAATATCTGGAAATCTGTCTATGACTTTTGTACAGTGAACAATTAAACACCTATTCATTGATTCATTACTACCTAACCTTAAATGAAAATTATGTCAGTTATATTAATGACGGGGACGTTTATAAGCACAAAGGCGGAAAATTAATACTGGTAACGGGGACCACCAACGACCACTCATAACATTAGTAAACTTGGTGAATGCAATGTGCTATGCAACATCTTTATCATATATTATTTCTATTTAAAGTTGTCGATTTATCCTTTCACCCGAGATTGCATATATTATATTCATAGTAACACTTCCTTGGATTGCAATCATAGCAACATTTATGTGTGGTTTGTGTAAGTATAAAAATATATGTTACATATTATTGATTTAAGCTTCACAATGTGCTTGATTGCTATGTTTGGATAAACAATGATATCAAATGACCAATTAAAATGGTTGATTGATTGTTGATTGTTTAATGATTTATGCATATTCAGGACGAGAACAAGTTTAAGTTGATAATAAGAGCTGGTTAAGAACTAAATTTTACGACAAACGAGATGATTTCAATAATTCTATTGTGAATTTCCATTTATATGTATCTACATTCCAGCAGCGCCTGCATATGGAGTATATATCTTTCAGTTGATCCGGTATTCCAGAGCTTGTGGTTCCTATCACAATGTCTTTGATAGAGGGTTGCTGCTCATAAGGAAGCTACCGAACCAAGGGTTCCTATTAGTTAAGTTGAAGTCATCACTGTACTGGATTCCTAAGTTACACAAGTGTCCTTTCAAACAGCGCTATATTGCTGGGTCTGCCAAATGCCCCACGGAACCTCTCTCCAAATTATTAACATATATCGGCGGTCAAAACTGGGCTTCAGAGTTACTAGGACACTAGCTACTCAAAGGATGGTGTGAATCATATGTTGATTATGACGAACTCTAAAGATCTGTTAGAGTACATGCAATCTAGGTCCCTTTCCTCCTGCAATAGCATTAAAGCATTTGCATTCTCTACCCTCTACACAACTATTCCTCACTCTAAGCTGAAGGACAAATTAAGGGGGTTGGTTCAACTGTGTTTCATCAAATATAATGGCCAACGTAGATACAAATACATTGTGATAGGAAGGGAGGGAGCTATCTTGTTTTGTTAAGAAAACGCTCTGATTCTACCAAAAAGGTCTCTGAAACTGATATCATTAACGTCCTCGAGGTTTTGACAACAGTTGGTACAAACTGTGCTCCTCTTCTCGCCGACTTGTTCCTTTATTCGTATGAGGCAGACTTCATACAGGGGCTTCTCAAGAAAACCGAAAAATAGCTAGCCCGATCCCTTAATTTCACATTCCGCTATATAGATGATGTCCTTTCACTAAATAATTATAGGTTTGGCTTCGTTGATCGCATCTATGCCATTGAGCTTGAAATAAAGGATACCACAGATTCAGATAGGTCTGCTTCATATATTGACCTATACCTCGAGATTGACAGTGCGGGGCGGTTATGAACGAAACTTTACGACAAAAGAGATGATTTCAATGTCCCCATTGTGAACTTTCCATTCATATGTAGCAACATTCCAGCAGCACCTGCATATGAAGTATATATCTCCCAGTTGATAAGATATTCCAGAGTTTGTGGTTCCTATCAGGATTTCCTTGATAGAGTGTTGCTGCTAACAAGGAAGCAACTGAACCAAGGGTTCCTCTAAGTTAAGTTGAAGTCATCACTTCGAAAGTTTTATGGTCGCCACCATGACTTGGTTGACTGCTATGGAATATCTGTGTCACAAATGACCACGGATATGTTCCAGTTGTCATGAACACTTCCAGATTCTTTCCTCGTTCATGACTTATCAACGGGTTTGTAACTAGATTAGCACGACTGGTGTCATTAGTGGATAAGGAACTGCTTACCCTTCCGGAGCGTCTGAGTTCACCCCTGGGTTCGTGTTACTCGATCTTTAGTTTTATATGTATGTTTTGTAGATCGTTGTTTTTCACTTTGTACCTTTTTTTTTACCATTGTGTTGTCTGTTCTTCGATATACGGATTCTGATTACCCCTTTGGTATCTTCAAATTCTTCGAAAAGTTTTACGGTCGCCACCATGACTTGGGTTACCGCTACAGAGTACCTGTGTCCAAATGACCACGGATATGTTCCGTTTGTCGTAATCACAATCCGTTCTTTTCCTCATTCATGACTTATCACCGGGTGTGTAACAAGAGTAACACGACGGCTGTCACTAGTTTAGCAGGAACACCTGAGTTTACCCCCAATTTTTAGTGGGGGTCGTGTTGATCGATATTTAGTTTTATTTGTAGTGTCTTGTAGATCTTTGTTTGGCTTTTTTCTTTTGGCCATTGTGTTGTCTGTCCTTCGATTTACGGGTTCTGTTTTAGGAGATAGCTATATTATATCTAACGCTTTGCGGACGTAAATCTTGGCTTTACATTCGTAAATATCCGTTTACTTAGCTTATAATATAATATGCTGTTACAGTGAGCCAATACTATAAAACAAAGTGGACATCATTATCATCACATCAAAATGTAACTTGTTTATGCCATAATATTGCTGAAAAAAGTTATCAATTGACGTAAAACAATAATCTCCTCCCACTCAAATATTATTAAGCATACCGAATGGAGATGATATTGGATTTAGGAACTGTTCACTTTGTGTGGAATGTTTTGTTTTTCGTTTTATTATTCCATGGTACTTTGTTTAAGTACACAATCTTAAAATAGTGATGGTGTTGTATTCATATTTGAGAGAAAATTTCTTATCTGATCTGATCTGATCAGGAAACCACACATTTGAATTATATGCTTCTTTGTTTCAATACGATGAAAGGTTATGTGATGGTTGATGTTTTACTCACATGTGGAAAACGATTGTATGACCACATCATTGCACAAAGAGGGGAGATTTGGGACCATATAATTAGTTTAATACCGCCGCATTGTATTGAAGTGCCTGTACCACTTTGTTTAATAGTACTGGATCAGTTATATAAATGACGGGGACATTTATAAGCACAAAGACGGAAAATTAACCCTGGTAACGGGGACCATCAACGCCCACTCATAACATTAGTAGGCATGTTGATTGGTTTTTTGCAAAATAAAAAAAAATATCACGCTGTCGGAAAATCTAATGGAAAAATCGTAAGAAGGGAGGCAACATCGAAACCCATAACACAGATAGACATGGCGACAAACTTTACTGGCTTGGTACAGGCACTTCAATACAATGCGGCGATATCTAACTAGTTATATGGTTCCAAATGGACCCTCGTTGTGCAATGATGTGGTCATACAATCATTTTCCACATGTGAGTAAAACATCAACCATCACATAGGCTTTCATCGTATTGAAACAAAGAAGCATATAATTAAAATGTGTGGTTTCCTGATCTAAGAAAATAAAATCTGGAAATCTTTCTATGACTTTTGTACAGTGAACAATTAAACATCTATAAATTGATTAATTGCTGCTTAACCTTAAATGAAAATTATGTCAGTTATATTAATGACGGGGACATTTATAAGCACAAAGGCGGAAGCTTAACCCTGGTTACGGGGACCACCAACGACCACTCATAACATTAGTAGGCTTGGTGAATGTAATGTGCTATGCAGGATCTTTACCATATATTTTTTCTATTTAATATTTTCCAGTTTCCCCTTCAGCCAAGATTATTTACCTACCAATTATTTTCTTCGTATGGTCATCATGTATTTTGACTTTGGGTAAGTATAAAAATATAAATGTATGTTATATATTATTGATTTAAGCTTCACAACGTGCTTGATTGTTATGTTTGGATAAACAATGATATCAGATGACCAATTAACATGATAAAGGTAATAACAAAATTACCGAACTCCGAACAATCTTACAAAGGGAAAGTCAAAACTCATAATTATATAAACAGACAAAATCAGTCAACAACCGGAAAACTGTGAAAACCGTAATGACCCTGACTTGGTACAGGCATTTCTAAAGAAATGGTGGGTTGAATCAGATTTTAAGGCGCCAAATTGTTGGTTGTTTAATGATTTATGAATATTCAGGACGAGAACAAGTTTAAGTTGACAATAAGAGCTGGTTAAAACTACATTTTACGACAAACGAGATGATTTCAATAATTATATTGTGAATTTCCATTTATATGTATCTACATTCCAGCAGCAACTGCATATGGAGTATATATCTCTCAATTGATCCGGTATTCCAGAGCTTGTGGTTCCTTTCAAAATGTCTTTGATAGAGGGTTGTTGCTCATAAGGCAGCTACCGAACCAAGGGTTTCTATTAGTTACGTTGAGGTCATCACTGTACTAGATTCCTAAATTACACAAATGTCTTTTCAAACAGCGCTATATTGCTGGGTCTGCCAAATGCTCCACGAAACCTCTTTCCAAATTATTAACATGTATACTACCGGCAGTCAAAACCGGGCTTCGGAGTTACCGTGACACTAACTACTCGAGGTATGGTGTGAATCAGATGTGGATTTTTTTTATTATTCCATGATACTTTTTTAGAGTACACAATCGTAATGCTGAAATGAGAAGCTTTTTAAACTTTCTTCTCAAATTTAGTAAATGCGTAATGACCTAAGAAATATTGAATGCGTATCATACATATATCGATCTTAATATGTTTTACATAACATGAGGATACATATTTCTCCATATCACTAGGATACGCGTAACTCCATAGCATGAGACTAATGCTAGCTCCCTAGCATGAGGATACGGGTAGCTCCATAGCATGAGGATACAGATTACTACCTAACATGAGGATGCGGGTGACTCCATAAATGAGTATACGGGTAACTCCATAGCATGAGGATACCGATTACTACATAGCATGAGGATACGGGTAACTGAAAAGCATGAGGTCACCGAATACTCGATACCATGAGGAAATGGGTAACTCTATAGCATGAAGGATACATATTTCTCCATACCATTAGGATACGCGTAGCTCCATAGCATGAAACTAATGGTAGCTCCATAGCAAGAGGATACGGGTACCTCCATAGCATGAGGATAAGGGTAACTCCATAGCATGATGATACGGGTAACTCCATAGCATGATTATATGGGTAATTCCATATCATGAGGATACGGGAAGCTCCATAGCATGAGGATACGGGTAACTCCAGAGCATGAGGATACGGGTAGCTCCATAGCATGAAGATACGGGTAACGGAAAAGCATGAGGACACCGATTACTCTATAACATGAGGATAAGGGTAACTCCATAGTATGAGCATACCGAATACCCCATAACATGAGGATACGCGTAGCACCATTGTATGAGGATACCAATTACTCCATAACATGAAAGTACGGGTAATTACATAGAACGAGGATTCTGATTACTCTATTGCATAAGGGTAACTCCATTGCATAAGGATACGGAAACTCCATTGCATGAGGATAAGGGTGACTCCATAGCATGGGGATACGAGTGACTCCATAACATCAGGATACGGGTAACTCCATAAAGGAGGCGAATTATTCCCTAGCATGAGTATACGGGTAACTTAAAGACATGAGGACACTGATTACTCCATAGCATGAGGATAAGGGTAACACCATCGCATGATGATACCGAATACCTCATAACATGAGGATACGCGCAAAACCATAGTATGATGATACCGATTACTCCATAGCATGAGAATAAGGGTAATTCCATAGCATAAGGATACCAATTAATCCTTAGCATGAGGATTAGGGTAACTCCATAGCATGAGGATACCGATTACTCCATAACATGAGGATAAGGGTAACTCCATAGCATGAGGATACGGGTAAGTGAATAGCATGAGGACGCCGATTACTCCATAGTATGAGGATAAGAGTAATTCCATTGCAAGAGGATACGCATAACTCGATAACATGATCAGCATACGGGTAACTCCATAGCATGAGGATACGGATACATTTTGTAGCTCTATTCCATAGAATTAGGATACCGATTATTCTCGTGCATGAGAGAACAGGTAACTCCATAGCATGACGAAACCGATTACTCCATAACATGAGGATAAGGTTATTCCATAGGTTGAAGATTCGGGTAACTCTTAGCATGAGGATACGTATGACTCCATAACATGAGCATACGGGTAACTCCATAGCATGAGGATTCGGGTAAGTGCATAGCATTATAATACTGGTAGCTCCATAGCATGAGGATACGGGTAACCCCACAACATGAGGATACCGATTACCCCATAACATGAGGATACGCGTAGCTCCAAAGCATGAGGATACCGATTAGTTAATAACATGAGGATACGGATAATTTGATAGAATGAGGATACCGATTACTCTATAGCATGATGATACTGGTAATTCCATAGAATGAATATTCGCGCAATTCCATAGCATGAGGATGCCGAATACTCCATAACATGAGGATAAGAGTAACTCCATAGCATGAGAATACGCGCAACTCCATAGCACGAGCATACCGATTACTCCATAGCATGATGATAAGGATAGCTCCATAGCATCAGGATACGGGTAACTCCATAAAGGAGACGAGTTATTCCATAGCATGAGGATACGGGTAACTCCATAGGATGATAATATCGATTACTCCATAGCATGAAGATACGTGTAACTGTATGGCATGAGGATACGGGTAACTCTAACATGAGTATACAGATTACTGCATAAGATGGAGATACGAGTAACTCCATGACATGAGGATACGGGTAATTCCATAGCATGAAGATACGGGTAACTCCATAACATGATGATACCGAATACCTCTTAACATGAGGATACGCGTAAAACTATAGTACGATGATACCGATTACTCCATAACATGAGGATAATGGTAACTCCATAGCATGAGGATACGCACAACTCCATCCCACGAGGATACGCACAACTCCATCCCATGAGGATACCGATTACTCGATGACATGAGGATACGGGTAGCTCCAAAACATGAAGATACGGGTAGGTGAATAGCATTAGGACCCCGATTACTCCATAACATGATGATAAGAACAATTACATTGCATGAGAATACGGGTAACTTCATAACATGAGGAAACGTGCAATTCCATAGTAGGAGGATACCGATTATTCTCTTGCATAGCATGAGAATACGCACAACTCAATAGCATGAGGAAACCGATTTCTCCATAACATGAGGATAAGGGTAACTACATAGCATGAGGAAACGTGTAATTCCATAGTAGGAGGATACCGATTATTCTCTTGCATGAAAGTACTGGTAACTGCATAGCATGAGAATACGCACAACTCAATAGCATGAGGAAACCGATTTCTCCATAACATGATGATAAGGGTAACTCCAAAAGATACGCATAACTCCATAACATGATCATACGTGTAACACTATAGCATGATGATTCGGGTAGCTCTGTAGCATGAGGATACGGGTAGCTCCATAGTATTCATATAAGGGTAACTCCATAGCATGAGGATATGAGTAACTCCATAGCATGAGACTAATTGTAACTCCATAGCATGAGCATACGGGTGACTCTATAGCATGAGGATTCGGGTAACTCCATAACATGAGGATAAGGATAACTCCATAACATCAGGATACGGGTAACTCCATATAGGAAACAGGTTATTCCATAACATGAGGAAACGGAGAAATCCATAACACCATAACATGAGGATACGGGAAACTCCATAACATGAGGATACGGGTAACGCCATAGCATGCGACTAATGGTAACTCCATAGCATGAGGATAAAGGTAGCTCCATAGCATGATGATACCGATTACTCCATAACATGAGGATACCTCTAGCTCCATAGCATGAGGATACCGATTACTCCATAACATGACGATACGTGTAGCTCCATAGCATGAGGATACCGATTACTCCATAACATGAGGATACGGATTACTATATAGCATGAGGATACGGGTAACTCCATAGCATGAGGATGCTGATTACTCCATAACATGAGGATATGATAAACTCAATACAATGAGAATACGCACAACCCCATAGCATGAGGATAACACTTACTCCATAACATGAGGATATGTGTAGCACTATAGCATGAGGATACGGGTAACCCCGTAGCATGAAACTAATAGTAACTCCATAGCATGATGATAAGGGTAACTCCATAGCCTGTGAATAACGATTACTCCATAACATGACGATACGTGTAGCTCCATAGCATGAGGATAACGATTACTCCATAACATGACGATACGTGTAGCTCCATAGCATGAGGATACCGATTACTCTATAGCATGACGATACGTGTAGCTCCATAGCATGAGGATACCGATTACTCTATAGCATGACGATACGTGTAGCTCCATAGCATGAGGATACCGATTACTCCATAACATGACGATACGTGTAGCTACATAGCATGAGGATCCCGATTACTCCATAACATGACGATACGTGTAGCTACATAGCATGAGGATACCAATTACTTCATAGCATGACGATACGTGTAGCTCCATAGAATGAGGATACCGATTACTCCATAACATGACGATACGTGTAGCTACATAGCATGAGGATACGAATTACTTCATAACATGACGATACGTGTAGCTCCATAGCATGAGGATACCGATTACTCCATAACATGACGATACGTGTAGCTCCATAGCATGAGGATAACGATTACTTCATAACATGACCATACTGTAGCTCCATAGCATGAGGATACGAATTACTTCATAACATGACGATACGTGTAGCTCCATAGCATGAGGATACCGATTACTCCATAACATGACGATACGTGTAGATCCATAGCATGAGGATAACGATTACTTCATAACATGACGATACTGTAGCTCCATAGCATGAGGATAACACTTACTCCATAACATGAGGATATGTGTAGCACTATAGCATGAGGATACGGGTAACCCCGTAGCATGAAACTAATAGTAACTCCATAGCATGATGATAAGGGTAACTCCATAGCCTGTGAATAACGATTACTCCATAACATGACGATACGTGTAGCTCCATAGCATGAGGATAACGATTACTCCATAACATGACGATACGTGTAGCTCCATAGCATGAGGATACCGATTACTCTATAGCATGACGATACGTGTAGCTCCATAGCATGAGGATACCGATTACTCCATAACATGACGATACGTGTAGCTCCATAGCATGAGGATACCGATTACTCCATAACATGACGATACGTGTAGCTACATAGCATGAGGATACCGATTACTCCATAACATGACGATACGTGTAGCTACATAGCATGAGGATACCAATTACTTCATAGCATGACGATACGTGTAGCTCCATAGAATGAGGATACCGATTACTCCATAACATGACGATACGTGTAGCTACATAGCATGAGGATACGAATTACTTCATAACATGACGATACGTGTAGCTCCATAGCATGAGGATACCGATTACTCCATAACATGACGATACGTGTAGCTCCATAGCATGAGGATAACGATTACTTCATAACATGACGATACTGTAGCTCCATAGCATGAGGATACGAATTACTTCATAACATGACGATACGTGTAGCTCCATAGCATGAGGATACCGATTACTCCATAACATGACGATACGTGTAGATCCATAGCATGAGGATAACGATTACTTCATAACATGACGATACTGTAGCTCCATAGCATGAGGATACCGATTACTCCATAACATGACGATACGTGTAGCTCCATAGCATGAGGATACCGATTACTCCATAACATGACGATACGTGTAGCTCCATAGCATGAGGATACCAATTACTCCATAACATGACGATACGTGTAGCTCCATAGCATGAGGATAACGATTACTTCATAACATGACGATACGTGTAGCTCCATAGCATGAGGATACCAATTACTCCATAACATGACGATACGTGTAGCTCCATAGCATGAGGATACCAATTACTCCATAACATGACGATACGTGTAGCTCCATAGCATGAGGATAACGATTACTCCATAACATGACGATACGTGTAGCTCCATAGCATGAGGATACCGATTACTCCATAACATGACGATACGTGTAGCTACATAGCATGAGGATACCGATTACTTCATAACATGACGATACGTGTAGCTCCATAGCATGAGGATACCGATTACTCCATAACATGACGATACGTGTAACTCCATAGCATGAGGATACCGATTACTCCATAGCATGACGATACGTGTAGCTCCATAGCATGAGGATACCGATTACTCCATAACATGACGATACGTGTAGCTCCATAGCATGAGGATACCGATTACTCCATAACATGACGATACGTGTAGCTCCATAGCATGAGGATACCGATTACTTCATAACATGACGATACGTGTAGCTCCATAGCATGAGGATACCGATTACTCCATAGCATGACGATACGTGTAGCTCCATAGCATGAGGATACCAATTACTCCATAACATGACGATACGTGTAGCTACATAGCATGAGGATACCGATTACTCCATAACAGGACGATACGTGTAGCTACATAGCATGAGGATACCGATTACTCCATAACATGACGATACGTGTAGCTCCATAGCATGAGGATACCAATTACTCCATAACATGACGATACGTGTAGCTACATAGCATGAGGATACCGATTACTCCATAACATGACGATACGTGTAGCTCCATAGCATGAGGATACCGATTACTCCATAACATGACGATACGTGTAGCTACATAGCACGATGATACCGATTACCCCATAACATGACGATACGTGTAGCTACATAGCATGAGGATACCAATTACTTCATAACATGACGATACGTGTAGCTCCATAGCATAAGGATACCGATTACTCCATAACATGACGATACGTGTAGCTACATAGCATGAGGATACCAATTACTTCATAACATGACGATACGTGTAGCTCCATAGCATGAGGATACCGATTACTCCATAACATGACGATACGTGTAGCTCCATAGCATGAGGATAACGATTACTTCATAACATGACGATACTGTAGCTCCATAGCATGAGGATACCGATTACTCCATAACATGACGATACGTGTAGCTCCATAGCATGAGGATACCGATTACTCCATAACATGACGATACGTGTAGCTCCATAGCATGAGGATACCAATTACTCCATAACATGAGGATACCAATTACTCCATAACATGACGATACGTGTAGCTCCATAGCATGAGGATACCGATTACTCCATAACATGACGATACGTGTAGCTCCATAGCATGAGGATACCAATTACTCCATAACATGACGATACGTGTAGCTCCATAGCATGAGGATACCGATTACTCCATAACATGACGATACGTGTAGCTCCATAGCATGAGGATACCGATTACTCCATAACATGACGATACGTGTAGCTCCATAGCATGAGGATAACGATTACTTCATAACATGACGATACGTGTAGCTCCATAGCATGAGGATACCAATTACTCCATAACATGACGATACGTGTAGCTCCATAGCATGAGGATACCAATTACTCCATAACATGACGATACGTGTAGCTCCATAGCATGAGGATAACGATTACTCCATAACATGACGATACGTGTAGCTCCATAGCATGAGGATACCGATTACTCCATAACATGACGATACGTGTAGCTCCATAGCATGAGGATACCGATTACTCCATAACATGACGATACGTGTAGCTACATAGCATGAGGATACCGATTACTCCATAGCATGACGATACGTGTAACTCCATAGCATGAGGATACCGATTACTCCATAACATGACGATACGTGTAGCTCCATAGCATGAGGATACCGATTACTCCATAACATGACGATACGTGTAGCTCCATAGCATGAGGATACCGATTACTCCATAACATGACGATACCTGTAGCTCCATAGCATGAGGATACCGATTACTTCATAACATGACGATACGTGTAGCTCCATAGCATGAGGATACCGATTACTCCATAACATGACGATACGTGTAGCTCCATAGCATGAGGATACCGATTACTCCATAACATGACGATACGTATAGCTACATAGCATGAGGATACCGATTACTCCATAACAGGACGATACGTGTACCTACATAGCATGAGGATACCGATTACTCCATAACATGACGATACGTGTAGCTCCATAGCATGAGGATGCCAATTACTCCATAACATGACGATACGTGTAGCTACATAGCATGAGGATACCAATTACTCCATAACATGACGATACGTGTGGCTCCATTGCATGAGGATACCGATTACTCCATAACATGACGATACGTGTAGCTACATAGCATGAGGATACCGATTACTCCATAACATGACGATACGTGTAGCTACACAGCATGAGGATAACGATTACTCCATAACATGACGATACGTGTAGCTCCATTGCATGAGGATACCGATTACTCCATAACATGACGATACGTGTAGCTACATAGCATGAGGATACCGATTACTCCATAACATGACGATACGTGTAGCTCCATAGCATGAGGATACCGATTACTTCATAACATGACGATACGTGTAGCTCCATAGCATGAGGATACCGATTACTCCATAACATGACGATACGTGTAGCTCCATAGCATGAGGATACCGATTACTCCATAGCATGACGATACGTGTAGCTCCATAGCATGAGGATACCGATTACTCCATAACATGACGATACGTGTAGCTACATAGCATGAGGATACCGATTACTTCATAACATGACGATACGTGTAGCTCCATAGCATGAGGATACCGATTACTCCATAACATGACGATACGTGTAGCTCCATAGTATGAGGATACCAATTACTCCATAACATGACGATACGTGTAGCTCCATAGCATGAAGATACCGATTATTCCATAACATGACGATACGTGTAGCTCCATACCATGAGGATACCGATTACTCCATAACATGATGATACGTGTAGCTCCATAGCATGAGGATACCGATTACTCCATAACATGACGATACGTGTAGCTCCATAGCATGAGGATACCGATTACTCTATAACATGACGATACGTGTAGCTACATAGCATGAGGATGCCGATTACTTCATAACATGACGATACGTGTAGCTCCATAGCATGAGGAAACCGATTACTCCATAACATGACCATACGTGTAGCTCCATAGCATTAGGATACCGATTACTCTATAACATGACGATACGTGTAGCTACATAGCATGAGGATAACGAATACTTCATAACATGACGATACGTGTAGCTCCATAGCATGCGGATACCGATTACTCCATAACATGACGATACGTGTAGCTACATAGCATGAGGATAACGATTACTCCATAACATGACGATACGTGTAGCTCCATAGCATGAGGATACCGATTACTCCATAACATGACGATACGTGTAGCTCCATAGCATGAGGATATCAATTACTCCATAACATGACGATACGTGTAGCTCCATAGCATGAGGATGCCGATTACTCCATAACATGACAATACGTGTAGCTACATAGCATGAGGATAACGATTACTTCATAACATGACGATACGTGTAGCTCCATAGCATGAGGATACCGATTACTCCATAACATGACGATACGTGTAGCTACATAGCATGAGGATAACGATTACTTCATAACATGACGATACGTGTAGCTCCATTGCATGAGGATACCGATTACTCCATAACATGACGATACGTGTAGCTCCATAGCATGAGGATACCGATTACTCCATAATATGACGATACGTGTAGCTCCATAGCATGAGGATACCGATTACTCCATAACATGACGATACGTGTAGCTACATAGCATGAGGATACCGATTACTCCATAACATGACGATACGTGTAGCTCCATAGCATGAGGATACCGATTACTCCATAACATGACGATACGTGTAGCTCCATAGCATGAGGATACCAATTACTCCATAACATGAGGATACCAATTACTCCATAACATGACGATACGTGTAGCTCCATAGCATGAGGATACCGATTACTCCATAACATGACGATACGTGTAGCTCCATAGCATGAGGATACCAATTACTCCATAACATGACGATACGTGTAGCTCCATAGCATGATGATACCGATTACTCCATAACATGACGATACGTGTAGCTCCATAGCATGAGGATAACGATTACTTCATAACATGACTATACGTGTAGCTCCATAGCATGAGGATACCAATTACTCCATAACATGAGGATACCAATTACTCCATAACATGACGATACGTGTAGCTCCATAGCATGAGGATACCGATTACTCCATAACATGACGATACGTGTAGCTCCATAGCATGAGGATACCAATTACTCCATAACATGACGATACGTGTAGCTCCATAGCATGAGGATACCGATTACTCCATAACATGACGATACGTGTAGCTCCATAGCATGAGGATACCGATTACTCCATAACATGACGATACGTGTAGCTCCATAGCATGAGGATAACGATTACTTCATAACATGACGATACGTGTAGCTCCATAGCATGAGGATACCAATTACTCCATAACATGACGATACGTGTAGCTCCATAGCATGAGGATACCAATTACTCCATAACATGACGATACGTGTAGCTCCATAGCATGAGGATAACGATTACTCCATAACATGACGATACGTGTAGCTCCATAGCATGAGGATACCGATTACTCCATAACATGACGATACGTGTAGCTCCATAGCATGAGGATACCGATTACTCCATAACATGACGATACGTGTAGCTACATAGCATGAGGATACCGATTACTCCATAGCATGACGATACGTGTAACTCCATAGCATGAGGATACCGATTACTCCATAACATGACGATACGTGTAGCTCCATAGCATGAGGATACCGATTACTCCATAACATGACGATACGTGTAGCTCCATAGCATGAGGATACCGATTACTCCATAACATGACGATACCTGTAGCTCCATAGCATGAGGATACCGATTACTTCATAACATGACGATACGTGTAGCTCCATAGCATGAGGATACCGATTACTCCATAACATGACGATACGTGTAGCTCCATAGCATGAGGATACCGATTACTCCATAACATGACGATACGTATAGCTACATAGCATGAGGATACCGATTACTCCATAACAGGACGATACGTGTACCTACATAGCATGAGGATACCGATTACTCCATAACATGACGATACGTGTAGCTCCATAGCATGAGGATGCCAATTACTCCATAACATGACGATACGTGTAGCTACATAGCATGAGGATACCAATTACTCCATAACATGACGATACGTGTGGCTCCATTGCATGAGGATACCGATTACTCCATAACATGACGATACGTGTAGCTACATAGCATGAGGATACCGATTACTCCATAACATGACGATACGTGTAGCTACACAGCATGAGGATAACGATTACTCCATAACATGACGATACGTGTAGCTCCATTGCATGAGGATACCGATTACTCCATAACATGACGATACGTGTAGCTACATAGCATGAGGATACCGATTACTCCATAACATGACGATACGTGTAGCTCCATAGCATGAGGATACCGATTACTTCATAACATGACGATACGTGTAGCTCCATAGCATGAGGATACCGATTACTCCATAACATGACGATACGTGTAGCTCCATAGCATGAGGATACCGATTACTCCATAGCATGACGATACGTGTAGCTCCATAGCATGAGGATACCGATTACTCCATAACATGACGATACGTGTAGCTACATAGCATGAGGATACCGATTACTTCATAACATGACGATACGTGTAGCTCCATAGCATGAGGATACCGATTACTCCATAACATGACGATACGTGTAGCTCCATAGTATGAGGATACCAATTACTCCATAACATGACGATACGTGTAGCTCCATAGCATGAAGATACCGATTATTCCATAACATGACGATACGTGTAGCTCCATACCATGAGGATACCGATTACTCCATAACATGATGATACGTGTAGCTCCATAGCATGAGGATACCGATTACTCCATAACATGACGATACGTGTAGCTACATAGCATGAGGATACCGATTACACTATAACATGACGATACGTGTAGCTACATAGCATGAGGATGCCGATTACTTCATAACATGACGATACGTGTAGCTCCATAGCATGAGGAAACCGATTACTCCATAACATGACCATACGTGTAGCTCCATAGCATGAGGATACCAATTACTCCATAACATGACGATACGTGTAGCTACATAGCATGAGGATAACGAATACTTCATAACATGACGATACGTGTAGCTCCATAGCATGCGGATACCGATTACTCCATAACATGACGATACGTGTAGCTACATAGCATGAGGATAACGATTACTCCATAACATGACGATACGTGTAGCTCCATAGCATGAGGATACCGATTACTCCATAACATGACGATACGTGTAGCTCCATAGCATGAGGATATCAATTACTCCATAACATGACGATACGTGTAGCTCCATAGCATGAGGATGCCGATTACTCCATAACATGACAATACGTGTGGCTACATAGCATGAGGATAACGATTACTTCATAACATGACGATACGTGTAGCTCCATAGCATGAGGATACCGATTACTCCATAACATGACGATACGTGTAGCTACATAGCATGAGGAAAACGATTACTTCATAACATGACGATACGTGTAGCTCCATTGCATGAGGATACCGATTACTCCATAACATGACGATACGTGTAGCTCCATAGCATGAGGATACCGATTACTCCATAATATGACGATACGTGTAGCTCCATAGCATGAGGATACCGATTACTCCATAACATGACGATACGTGTAGCTACATAGCATGAGGATACCGATTACTCCATAACATGACGATACGTGTAGCTCCATAGCATGAGGATACCGATTACTCCATAACATGACGATACGTGTAGCTCCATAGCATGAGGATACCAATTACTCCATAACATGAGGATACCAATTACTCCATAACATGACGATACGTGTAGCTCCATAGCATGAGGATACCGATTACTCCATAACATGACGATACGTGTAGCTCCATAGCATGAGGATACCAATTACTCCATAACATGACGATACGTGTAGCTCCATAGCATGATGATACCGATTACTCCATAACATGACGATACGTGTAGCTCCATAGCATGAGGATACCGATTACTCCATAACATGACGATACGTGTAGCTCCATAGCATGAGGATAACGATTACTTCATAACATGACTATACGTGTAGCTCCATAGCATGAGGATACCAATTACTCCATAACATGACGATACGTGTAGTTCCATAGCATGAGGATACCAATTACTCCATAACATGACGATACGTGTAGCTCCATAGCATGAGGATACCAATTACTCCATAACATGACGATACGTGTAGCTCCATAGCATGAGGATAACGATTACTCCATAACATGACGATACGTGTAGCTCCATAGCATGAGGATACCGATTACTCCATAACATGACGATACGTGTAGCTACATAGCATGAGGATACCGATTACTCCATAGCATGACGATACGTGTAACTCCATAGCATGAGGATACCGATTACTCCATAACATGACGATACGTGTAGCTCCATAGCATGAGGATACCGATTACTCCATAACATGACGATACGTGTAGTTCCATAGCATGAGGATACCGATTACTCCATAACATGACGATACGTGTAGCTCCATAGCATGAGGATACCGATTACTCCATAACATGACGATACATGTAGCTCCATAGCATGAGGATACCGATTACTTCATAACATGACGATACGTGTAGCTCCATAGCATGAGGATACCGATTACTCCATAACATGACGATACGTGTAGCTCCATAGCATGAGGATACCGATTACTCCATAACATGACGATACGTATAGCTACATAGCATGAGGATACCGATTACTCCATAACAGGACGATACGTGTAGCTACATAGCATGAGGATACCGATTACTCCATAACATGACGATACGTGTAGCTCCATAGCATGAGGATGCCAATTACTCCATAACATGACGATACGTGTAGCTACATAGCATGAGGATACCGATTACTCCATAACATGACGATACGTGTAGCTCCATAGCATGAGGATACCGATTACTTCATAACATGACGATACGTGTAGCTCCATAGCATGAGGATACCGATTACTCCATAACATGACGATACGTGTAGCTCCATAGCATGAGGATACCGATTACTCCATAGCATGACGATACGTGTAGCTCCATAGCATGAGGATACCGATTACTCCATAACATGACGATACGTGTAGCTACATAGCATGAGGATACCGATTACTTCATAACATGACGATACGTGTAGCTCCATAGCATGAGGATACCGATTACTCCATAACATGACGATACGTGTAGCTCCATAGCATGAGGATACCAATTACTCCATAACATGACGATACGTGTAGCTCCATAGCATGAAGATACCGATTACTCCATAACATGACGATACGTGTAGCTCCATACCATGAGGATACCGATTACTCCATAACATGACGATACGTGTAGCTCCATAGCATGAGGATACCGATTACTCCATAACATGACGATACGTGTAGCTCCATAGCATGAGGATACCGATTACTCTATAACATGACGATACGTGTAGCTACATAGCATGAGGATGCCGATTACTTCATAACATGACGATACGTGTAGCTCCAAAGCATGAGGATACCGATTACTCCATAACATGACCATACGTGTAGCTCCATAGCATGAGGATACCAATTACTCCATAACATGACGATACGTGTAGCTACATAGCATGAGGATAACGAATACTTCATAACATGACGATACGTGTAGCTCCATAGCATGCGGATACCGATTACTCCATAACATGACGATACTTGTAGCTACTTAGCATGAGGATAACGATTACTCCATAACATGACGATACGTGTAGCTCCATAGCATGAGGATACCGATTACTCCATAACATGACGATACGTGTAGCTCCCTAGCATGAGGATACCAATTACTCCATAACATGACGATACGTGTAGCTCCATAGCATGAGGATGCCGATTACTCCATAACATGACAATACGTGTAGCTACATAGCATGAGGATAACGATTGCTTCATAACATGACGATACGTGTAGCTCCATAGCATGAGGATACCGATTACTCCATAACATGACGATACGTGTAGCTACATAGCATGAGGATAACGATTACTTCATAACATGACGATACGTGTAGCTCCATTGCATGAGGATACCGATTACTCCATAACATGACGATACGTGTAGCTCCATAGCATGAGGATACCGATTACTCCATAATATGACGATACGTGTAGCTCCATAGCATGAGGATACCGATTACTCCATAACATGACGATACGTGTAGCTACATAGCATGAGGATACCGATTACTCCATAACATGACGATACGTGTAGCTCCATAGCATGAGGATACCGATTACTCCATAACATGACGATACGTGTAGCTCCATAGCATGAGGATACCGATTACTCCATACATGACGATACGTGTAGCTCCATAGCATGAGGATACCGATTCCTCCATAACATGACGATACGTGTAGCTACATAGCATGAGGATACCAATTACTTCATAACATGACGATACGTGTAGCTCCATAGCATGAGGATACCGATTACTCCATAACATGACGATACGTGTAGCTACATAGCATGAGGATACCGATTACTCCATAACATGACGATACGTGTAGCTACATAGCATGAGGATACCAATTACTTCATAACATGACGATACGTGTAGCTACATAGCATGAGGATACCAATTACTCAATAAGATGACGATACGTGTAGCTCCATAGCATGAGAATACCAATTACTCCATAACATGACGATACTTGTAGCTCCATAGCATGAGGATACCAATTACTCCATAACATGACGATACGTGTAGCTACATAGCATGAGGATAACGATTACTTCATAACATGACGATACGTGTAGCTCCATAGCATGAGGATACCGATTACTCCATAACATGACGATACGTGTAGCTCCATAGCATGATGATACCGATTACTCCATAACATGACGATACGTGTAGCTCCATAGCATGAGGATACCGATTACTCCATAACATGACGATACGTGTAGCTACATAGCATGAGGATAACGATTACTTCATAACATGACGATACGTGTAGCTCCATAGCATGAGGATACCGATTACTCCATAACATGACGATACGTGTAGCTCCATAGCATGAGGATACCGATTACTCCATAACATGACGATACGTGTAGCTCCATAGCATGAGGATACCGATTACTCCATAACATGACGATACGTGTAGCTCCATAGCATGAGGATACTGATTACTCCATAACATGACGATACGTGTAGCTCCATAGCATGAGGATACCAATTACTCCATAACATGACGATACGTGTAGCTCCATAGCATGAGGATACCGATTACTCCATAACATGACGATACGTGTAGCTCCATAGCATGAGGATACCGATTACTCCATAACATGACGATACGTGTAGCTCCATAGCATGAGGATACCGATTACTCCATAACATGACGATACGTGTAGCTCCATAGCATGAGGATACCGATTACTCCATAACATGACGATACGTGTAGCTACATAGCATGAGGATACCGATTACTCCATAACATGACGATACGTGTAGCTCCATAGCATGAGGATACCGATTACTCCATAACATGACGATACGTGTAGCTCCATTGCATGAGGATACCGATTACTCCATAACATGACGATACGTGTAGCTCCATAGCATGAGGATACAGATTACTCCATAACATGACAATACGTGTAACTCCATAGCATGAGGATACCAATTACTCCATAACATGACGATACGTGTAGCTACATAGCATGAGGATACCAATTACTCCATAACATGATGATACGTGTAGCTACATAGCATGAGGATAACGATTACTTCATAACATGACGATACGTGTAGCTCCATAGCATGAGGATACCGATTACTCCATAACATGACGATACGTGTAGCTCCATAGCATGATGATACCGATTACTCCATAGCATGACGATACGTGTAGCTCCATAGCATGAGGATACCGATTACTCCATAACATGACGATACGTGTAGCTACATAGCATGAGGATAACGATTACTTCATAACATGACGATACGTGTAGCTCCATAGCATGAGGATACCGATTACTCCATAACATGACGATACGTGTAGCTCCATAGCATGAGGATACCGATTACTCCATAACATGACGATACGTGTAGCTCCATAGCATGAGGATACCGATTACTCCATAACATGACGATACGTGTAGCTCCATAGCATGAGGATACTGATTACTCCATAACATGACGATACGTGTAGCTCCATAGCATGAGGATACCAATTACTCCATAACATGACGATACGTGTAGCTCCATAGCATGAGGATACCGATTACTCCATAACATGACGATACGTGTAGCTCCATAGCATGAGGATACCGATTACTCCATAACATGACGATACGTGTAGCTCCATAGCATGAGGATACCGATTACTCCATAACATGACGATACGTGTAGCTCCATAGCATGAGGATACCGATTACTCCATAACATGACGATACGTGTAGCTACATAGCATGAGGATACCGATTACTCCATAACATGACGATACGTGTAGCTCCATAGCATGAGGATACCGATTACTCCATAACATGACGATACGTGTAGCTCCATTGCATGAGGATACCGATTACTCCATAACATGACGATACGTGTAGCTCCATAGCATGAGGATACAGATTACTCCATAACATGACAATACGTGTAACTCCATAGCATGAGGATACCAATTACTCCATAACATGACGATACGTGTAGCTACATAGCATGAGGATACCGATTACTTCATAACATGACGATACGTGTAGCTCCATAGCATGAGGATACCGATTACTCCATAACATGACGATACGTGTAGCTCCATAGCATGAGGATATCGATTACTCCATAACATGACGATACGTGTAGCTCCATAGCATGAGGATACCGATTACTCCATAACATGACGATACGTGTAGCTCCATAGCATGATGATACCGATTACTCCATAACATGACGATACGTGTAGCTCCATAGCATGAGGATACCAATTACTTCATAACATGACGATACGTGTAGCTCCATAGCATGAGGATACCGATTACTCCATAACATGACGATACGTGTAGCTCCATAGCATGAGGATACCGATTACTCCATAACATGACGATACGTGTAGCTACATAGCATGAGGATAACGATTACTCCATAACATGACGATACGTGTAGTTCCATAGCATGAGGATACCGATTACTTCATAACATGACGATACGTGTAGCTCCATAGCATGAGGATACCGATTACTCCATAACATGACGATACGTGTAGCTCCATAGCATGAGGATACCGATTACTTCATAACATGACGATACGTGTAGCTCCATAGCATGAGGATACCGATTACTCCATAACATGACGATACGTGTAGCTACATAGCATGAGGATAACGATTACTTCATAACATGACGATACGTGTAGCTCCATAGCATGAGGATACCGATTACTCCATAACATGACGATACGTGTAGCTCCATAGCATGAGGATACCGATTACTCCATAACATGACGATACGTGTCGCTACATAGCATGAGGATAACGATTACTCAATAACATGAGGATACCGATTACTCAATAACATGAGGATACGGATAATTCCATGGAAGGAGGATACCGATTACTCTAAAGCATGAATATACGCGCAACTCCATAGCATGAGGATGCCGATTACTCCATAACATGAGGATAAGGGTAATACCATAGCATGAGGATACGGGTTATTCCATAGCATGAGGATGTCAATTACTCGATGACATGAGGATGAGTAACTCCATAGCAAGAGAGTACGCGCAACTCCATAGCATGAGAATATCGATCACTCCATGACATGAGGATAAGGGTAACACCATAGCATGAGGATACGGGTTATTCCATAGCATGAGGATGTCAATTACTCGATGACATGAGGATACGGGTAACTCCATAGCATGAGGATAAGTGTAACTCCATAACATCAGGATACGGGTAGCTCTATATAGGAAATGGGTTATACCATGACATGCGGATATGGGTATCTCCATAGCATGAGGATACGGGAAATTCCATAGCATGATGATGCGGGTAGCTCCATAGCATGAATATACGCACAACCCCATAGCATGAGGATGCCGATTACTCCATAACATGAGGATAAGAGTAACTTCATAGCATGATAATACGCGCAACTCCATAGCACGAGCATACCGATTACTCCATAGCATGATGATACTGATTACTCCATAACATGAGGATACGGGTAACTCCATAGTATGCGGATACGGGTATCTCCATAGCATGCATATACCCATTACATTATTGCATGAGAACATGAAGATAAGGGTAACTCAATAGCATGAGGATTCGGGTAACTCCATATTATGAGGATACGGATAACTCCATAGCATTAGGATACGGCTAATTACATAGAATGAGGATACCGATTACTCTATAGCATGAGCATACGGGTAACTCCATAGCATGAATATACGCTCAAATCCATAGCATGAGAACACAGATTACTCCATAACATGAGGATAAGGGTAACACCATAGCATGAGGATACGCGCAACTCCATAGCACGTGGATATCAATTACTCGATGACATGAGGATAAGGGTAATTTCATAATATCAGGATACGGGTAACGCCATATTGGAAACGGGTTATTCCATAATATGATGATAGGGGTAACTCCATAACATGTGAATAAGGGTTACTCCATAGCAAGAGAATACGCGCAACTCCATAGCATGATGATACCAATTACCCCCATAACATGAGGATACTGGTAACTCCATAGCATAAGGACACCGATTACTCCATAATATGAGGATAAATGTAATTCCATAACATGAGAATAAGGGTAACGTCATAGCATGAGGATATGAGTAACTCCATAACATGAGGATACGGATAACTCCATTGAATGAGGATACGGATAACTCCATTGAATGAGGATACGTGTAACTGAATAGCATGAGGATACGTGTAACTGAATAGCATGAGGACACCGAATACTCAATAGCATGAAGATAAGAGTAACTCCATTGCATGAGGACACGGGTAACTCTATTGCATGATGATACGGGTAAGTCCATAGCATGAGGATATGGGTAGCTCCATAGCATGAAGAGACGGGTAACTTCATTACATGAGGATACTTGTAACTGAATAGCATGAGGACACCGATTATGCCATATCATGAGGGTACCGATTACCCCATAACATGCTTTTTGTTTTGTTGTTTTATGGCGTTTAACGCCCTATCAACGTTCCGCTGTATAGATGATTTCATTTCACTAAATAATTCTAGGTTTGATGATTTCGTTGATCGCATCGATCCTATTGAGCTTGAAATAACAGATACAGATAGGTCTGCGTCATATCTTGACCTACACCTCGAAAACGACAGTGAGGGGCGGGTAATAACGAAACATTACGACAAAAGAGATGATTTCAATTTTACCATTGTGAACTTTCCATTCATATGTACCAAAATTCCAGTAACTCTGCATATGCACTGAGTTAACCCCGGCTTCTATTGGTGTTTGAGTTAATCAACCTTTACTTTTCTGTGTAATATATTGCGGACCATTGTTTATATTTTGATCTTGTTTTATTTGGCTTTTTATATTGTTTTGTCTTCCTTACTTTTATATTACTTGCGAAATTATCCTTTGAAATTTTAAAACCTTTTCTTATTTCAGACACTTACAATCAAACATTCCACTTCACACTATTAAAATATACTGGTTGTTGATATATAAGGATATAAAAGTATTACCATGTTGATCATAATCAGATTTTGAATATTGACTTTGATTAATAGCAGTGTTTCTGTTAATGACATGATGGTGGTATTTCTGTTTTACAGTTACTAAGCCGACTGCGGCTTTAGAAACAATGTTGCCAGACCACACAACTACTCTTGTTAAAACAGCAACAACAGTTCAGTTTACCACTGAAACTCCATATTTAACTAACTTCCCAACTACAACTGAGACATTAGAAAGAACACAGTTACAAACAACATCTGCTGATGTAACAACACAATCATCATCAACTTTAAATCAAGGTATCAAAGTCGTATCACTATCCCGTTTAACTCCGCCGCAGTTTTGTGCCTAGCATCATATATTCTGGTCTTTCTTTGTTCAGCGAGTTAAAATGCGATGTACAATGCACTTGTTCGTTTGTTGATATTGGTTGGATTGTTGACCGTAACAGTGTATTAACGTGCCTAGAATATGTCACGTTTCCGTCATAGTGGTTTGCTGCCAAGAAGGAAGCTACTGAATCAAGATTTCCTAGTGGTTAAGTTGAAGTCATATCTTCGAATGTGCTACGGTCTCCACCATTACTCGGTTAGCCATGACATAATACTTTGTCATACATGATCACAGATATGTTCCACTTGTCGTAATCACCATCCTGTCTTTTCTCATTTTTGACGTATCAACGGACGTGTAGCAAGAGTAAGACAACTGTGACCACTAGTGGAGCAGGAACTACTTCCTATTCTGGATCACCTGAGTTCACTTCCGGTTTTTTAGTGGTGTTCTTGTTACCCAATCTTAGTTTTCTGTGTAGTATTTTGTCGACCATTCTTTGTCGTTTTATCCTTTTCCATTCGACCATTGTAATGTCTGTCTATTTTCGACTTCTGGTTATCACTTTGGTATCGTCAAACTTTTCCTACTCATATTTAGCAAGATATATGGATAACATTTGACTATATATTATGGTAAGTAGAGATATCGTCAGGAAAAAACATTAATGATTAATATTTGTTAGGAATGGATTAATCTGCATCATTAAAAATGGTTTCCTATGGCTTGTTCTAACGAATTTGGGATATACGAGTTATATACTAGTTGTAAAGCAATATCCACGATACATCACAATGTTTAATATGGAAATAACAAGTTCATATCAATAGGAATACTAATATGGGAGTTTAATTAAGTAAGACACTCGAACAACAATATGTCCGGCAATCATTTCATTGCTGGGAAAATCGATGTATCTGGAGGAAACGGTTTCTCTGGAAAACCAGTGTTGACAGTAAATTAGTAATAAAATGAAAAACGAAAAAATACCACACCAATATACATGACCACACACGTTCCTGGCTTGGTACAGGCACTTCAATAAAATATGGCGGGGTTAGACTATTCCACCATCACCACTCTTGTAGCTACGCCTATAGCATAAAAGTGTTTGAAGATACCAAAGAGGTACTCAGAATCCTTAAATCGAAGAAGGACTGACAACACAATGGTCAACAGAAAAAGGACAAAAGGGACAATCAACGATCTACAAAACAATACACATAAAACTAAAGATCGAGTAACATTAAACATCCCACCTCAATCACCAATATCAAAACAACTGAGAAATTATGAAATTCTTGGATATCATATTTAGATCTCTTAATTAAACGTTACATATCAATATGAGACAGTTCAACTCTCTGTTGTCTTACACAGCACAGTTAACAATAAAAATATACTAATGATTAAATCGTGAACCCCTTGTCAATTACCACAAAAAACACTACCAACTCATGGTGAAAATATCAACCTCTTGAGCTTGCAATAACGGATACCACAAATACAGGTCGGTCTGCTTCATATCTTGACATACACCTCAAATTGACAGTGAGGGGCGGTTAAGAACGAAACTTTACGACAAAAGAGATGATTTCAATGTTCCCATTGTGAACTTTCCATTCATATGTAGCAACATTTCAGCAGCACCTGTATATCTCCCAGTTGATACGATATTCCAGAGCTTGTGGTTCCAATCAGGATATCCTTGATAGAGAGTTGCTGCTAACAAGGAAGCTACTGAACCAAGGGTTCCTCTTAGTTAAGTTGAAGCCATCACTTCGAAAGTTTTACGGTCGCCACCATGACTTGGTTGACCGTTATGGAATATCTGTGTAAAAATGACCACGGATATGTTCCACTTGTCGTAATCACTTCCCGGTCCTTTCCTCATTCATGACTTATCACCCGGTTTTAGATGGGGTTCGTGTTACTCGATCTTTAGTTTGATATGTAGGGTTTGTTCTTCTTCTATATACAGATTTTGATTACCCCTTTGGTATCTGCAAACTCTTCTCAAAAATTTGAATGTCAATTCTGATTTATACCTATATATAATTTAAAGTACTTATCAGTGTATGAACCATGCAATACTAATATATAGCAAAATGTGCTAAGCATCCACTATATGATACTTATTATGTGACGTATATATTCTTTCCGATGTTCAAACACTGCAGATAAAACAAGATATATGAATAAAAACGTTAATGCTGTAATTTTTTACATTTAAAAAGGAATAATAGTGCATGCATTATTGTTCCTCCTTCATTTTTTTCATAGATTTCAAAGACTGGTTCTATAAATTGACAATTCATTGTGACAACTTTGTTATCAATTGTATAATTGACAAGAGATTGGAGACTAAATACACGTCATTCAGATCAGTACTCGGATGTCACGATCGAAAAGGTAAATAAATAATATTGACATTGATATATTTTATATTACAATTAACTAATAGAAATCCGGATTAACCCTACTACTGTCTTCAAGCATGCTAGAAATGTCTCCGTTATTCAACTCAACTCACTCTATTGATATTGTGTAAACGGGATGTTGAAACAGGGACTGGCAGGAGAAATCAAAATACATTAACAGTCTAATATCAGACCCCACACAGTTTTCGCTAGATTTGATTTATACTAAGGCCTCACAGAACGACATTACCTTGTTATATCGGCTTTTCTTCTTAATCAATTGCTATTTGGTAGCCACATAAATTAAAGGATAGTCAACGGACAGTCACAATGCTTTTTTCGAAGCTGCCGCTATCATCGGTGCACTCGATGTAATGGGTCACGTAAAGAACCACATTGTAATACTCGTAAGTAGAGACACAGTCCTTGAGTCAGATGAAAATCGCCCTCTTTATTGAAATGAACAAATAGCCTTAGCAAATCTGCTATTAATTTTACAAATATGTTGGTTTTTTTTTAAATCGTACCGATCTATGTACATAAGCAATGTGTACAATGAGAATACGTTTTTGGAGAAGTAGCTAGAGTCTTCTGTTTACATGATATTCTGGATTTGCAAATCATGTATTTTTTGCTGATTCTTTATTTTGTTTTTCAGGTTCTCTTCGCAATCAATTCCTTTACAATTGTATATATAAATTAGTAGATTTTGCAATGTAAATATAGCGCAATATATTTCGAAACTTGATATTAGTATAGTTATATAAATACATATAATGCTATATATCAATACAACTTGAATATGTATCCACGTTTTATGTGGGATAGTCTGTCATGTTTATTTACATCCATATCCTTTCTTACTAAAGGAATAACCAGCATGCTAATTTTGTATGTTTATATAGAAACCCACGTTTGATCAAGGCAGTAAAAATATCACAATACAAATGTTTATTACTGATTTAACAGGTGATTTTTATAATTTGTGTATTGCTTACTTCTAGAAAATTACATTGCCTTACTGCCAACAAAAAATCTGGGACAACTCAACCGAGATTCCATGAGTGAATTTGAATTGATGTATATGATTATAAATGATAGTATTGGTAGAAACGACAGAAATTTAAACCAGTCGTTAGTGGCGGAGTCAAATCATAATCGTCCACTACTATGTAGATGGCTGTTGGCAAACATACGAAATGAAGTCGATCATTATATAGATAAGGCATTACACAGAGCATTCGATAATCATGATAACCAAACGGCGAAAGCCTTGGCTTGGGCAATAACTAAACGATTCTACATGCTGTATGAGGAAATTCTAAGAAATGCTACTGATCTATATCCAGGAATACAGTGTATATGCAGAGGAAAGGGTAATAACACAAAACGTTGTGTTCGCAACAAAAATTGATTATTGTTTCAGCTTCAAACAGAATTCGAGGATTACCACGCGTATTTAGAGATTTTAGAGTTAAAAAAATTGACCAACCTAGACCGAATCCCGCAGCAAGCGAATGTGCAAAAATAATCAAACGACTTTCACAATTTCCAAAAGAATCTTTTTTCTTGAAAATGTCTCTCTCAAGTGAATTCGCAGAAGATATGTTCCTAAACCATAGGAATCTTAGTTTAATTTGTCCGTCTGTAGTCAAGTCAACAGCATTCAAGAGACACAAACATGCAGTTAAACGTGAATTTTGTATACAACTTTATTGTAAGACAAAGGGTATTTTACCTTTGGGTGAAAGCCACTTTCCAGAGAGAATTCAAGGTTATCAAACGGATGTTATCGAGGCTGATACTCATATGCTTTCAAATCTACGCATTGGCAATAAAATCTCCTCGCCCAATCAGGCTACCTTAGGTGGATTTGTAAAATATGGTGACGTCAACTGTTTCCTGACTTGTGCACACGCTGTGTATGATGTGAAGACGCTGTTGGGTCCTACTTTTTGTTTTAATTCATTACCAGATACCTGGGTTGGTATTCTGTCATCTGACGGTTTAGAAGAGTATAGAAGAGTGAAATGGTTAGCATTCGACACTGGTGATGAATCGAGAACTAGTATTGATGCAGCATTAATAGAATTGCAGAGTAGTTTTGATATAGATCGAGATGATTACGTTTTAAACAAAGATGGTGAGAGGTGTCCTTTCTCAGCATTAGGTACACTACAGTTTATTATAAAAACAAATCTTTTTGCAATATTGAATAGTTCTCTTGTTGGTATATTTTAATGCAACATTTCCTACATAGTGGTGTCCAACACATATTGTGTTGTGTTTTTGTTTTGTTTTTCTTCGTCTTGTGTACCCTATGTTGCCAGTTTTTCTGGATTGTAATTGTTGGATTGCCTCTTTGATATTTTCTAACGTTTATATACTTAAACCGGGACCGTGGGTATAAATAGGAGGAGAAAACAATGATACTTAGTTTCACAGTTACTTTTGGATCGAAATATTTGACAGTCATGGTTACTAGTGTTCCTCCCTACGAAACTTTCAGTGTTATTAAAAATAATATTCTTCATCAGTCTAAAATCTACAAAAATCACTTCGAAAATTCAAATTTCTGACGTTGGTCATGTGACATACAATTTCATAAATATGCTATTCATACCAACGGGGATTTTTGACGATAAGCTCCGCCCACAAATGTTTGCACTACCGGAAATGCCACTTTAAGCAGATTTGCGGCATTACAAATTTATTACATTTTCGTTAAATACAATAACAAAAATGATGTCCTATTAATTATAAGAGGAATATCTTTATTATTAGAAGGGATCTCCGTAGTATTACTATAGTATTAATGACTGGGTGTTTTCATAATGGCCCGGTGATCATGTGTCCAAGGTCTGAAATAATGGACCAAGAAGTCTGCATTGGTTCGAGGCAATGTTACCTAAGTAAAATGTTTCCGAAGTGAAATAATATTTACATTTTTTATGATAAAACCATTACATTGTAATGTAATAAATTGAGGAACGCTATCGATTGATATTACATCGTCTTCGTTTATATAATGAACGTTTGAAAATACTAAAACGATAACCAGAAACCCTCATTCAAAAAAAGAGATTGGAAAAGCAACGACCAAGAGAATAAGGACAAAACTACTAACAATTGTCGATATAACACTACACAGAAAAACAAAAGATTGAGCAACACAGACCACACTAAAGCGAGGGTGAATTATAGTGCTCCGGAAGGGCAAGAGGTTCATATTCAACTAGTTACATCCGTCGTCTTACGTTTAAACATATATAAGACAAATTATTTAAGATGTTGCAGATAATGGAGTGACATTGTACTTGTAATATGACAAATGTGTAGAGATGATTTGCCAATTGCCTCGATCTCATGAACCCTTACTACAGTTCATGACTATAGATCGTTACTGTTATGTAATGTGACGACCAATGGTTTCTTTACAGGTCTATCATCGGAATTTCTAAACACAAGTTGTCTAGATCATGAGGAGCTTGATGATATGCATAAAGGAGCTACCGTAGTTGCCCCTGGTGCAATTACGCTATGTGATCATATCGGTATAACAGATGAAGACGTTCCGATGGAAACAGATGAAAACGTTCCGATGGTAAATAAGGGTAATAACAAAATTACAGATCTCCGAACAATCTTACCAAGGGAAAGTCAAAACTCATAAGTATATAAACAGACAAATTCAGTCAACAACCGGAAAACTGTGAAAACCGTAATGACCCTGACTTGGTACAGGCATTTCTATAGAAATGGTGGGTTGAATCAGATTTTAAAGCGCCAATCCTCCCCCTTTCATTACGGCTCAAAATGTCTGGCTGTCACTATCACAGTATTTAAAACAATACTTAAACAAAACAGGTAAAACAGTTGTCAAAGCAGCACCAAACTCAGTGAAGTAAATGTCAAAGACACTTTTACGTCACACATTGATAAACAAATATTTTTGACGCCTTATCTTTATACATTTTCACTATATGAAAATCCATCGTTTATAATCTATATATTTCGACAAGATCTTGGTATCTGAATATAAACTTTTCAAGAGATCGAATAAGGCGAATCTTTTCATAGCCCTGGCCCGGTAGCCTGTTTCTCAGATGAAGATGACGTTTCAGGAAATCAGAATAATTGCTACTGGCCCTTGCATAGCGAATCAATTGCGAGATGTAAACACCATATGCAGGAGAAGTTGGTATATTGCTGCACATATTTGGAAAATTTATGATTTTAAAATTGAAGTCGTCCCGTTTATCATAAATATTAGTACTGATTTGACCACTGTCGTCAAATTCGAGGTATAAGTTCAAAAATGATGCGACGAAGCGGTATTTGTGGTCTCTTTAACTTCCAGTTCTGGAGGATATATCAATGGAAGAAATTCTGCAAATCTAGAATTATTGATAGATAAAACGTCATCAATATACCTGTATGTGAAATTAAAGGCTCTAGCCTCATGAATCTTCTTATCTTTTACAAGCTTTTGAAGAAACTCATGAGTATAGAAATAAATCGGCTAGAAGAGGGGCACAATTCGTGCCCATTGGTATGCCGACGACCTGCTGAAACAGTATCCCTCCAAAGGAGACAAGTATGTTATCGATAAGGAACTCCAGCATATTGATCACTTGTTTCTCGGAGTAGCATGTTTTACCTTTTTGAATTTTGTTTGAAAAATATGTGGAATTGTAGCCTAACCCCAAAAATTTGAGCCATAGTTTCTATGACTGAAAGCTTTGTGAATTGTTTCTTTTAAGCGGGTTTTGGTAACAGATGAAAACGTTCCGATGGAAACAGATGAACACGTTCCGATGGAAACAGATGAACACGTTCCGACGGAAACAGATGAAAACGTCCAATACTCGCCGATGGGACCTACAGCAGCCAATGTTAATAGTAATGTTGTCTTCCCTCTTCGGATAACTCAGCCAGCTCATGTGCAGGTAAACAGGGATATTGGCAACGCTCAAACAAAACTTTGTATGTACAATCAAATAGTACTTAACCTTCCCCTGAAGTCTGGGGATTCTGGTACATGCATCTATATAGTTAACCATCCAACTAAAACTGGGTGCATAGGAATGGCTATAGCAATGTGCGACGAGCAGCTAACTATTGTAACCCCTCTAAAGGATATCTTACAAAGAATGAGTTCATAATAAATGTGTTTACTTAATATGGTGTTATAGATACACTTGCACACTAGAGCACATCTGTTTATATGCATTCCAGAATCATATCGTGTGCATTAAATTTGATATCTATGTTTTTATTTTTATGTTATGTTTTTATTTTTATGTTACTTTATATTTGTACCAATTGCTTGCACCGTGTATTATAAGATGAAGCTAATTATAGAACTATTTTGTTTTGACTGTTTGGTATTTTATTGTTTGTCATTGGAGTATTTTCTAGTACTATACTGTCTGTTTTAATGTCACAAAAAGCATATACTGTCAAAATCAGAAAAGTATTGATAGTTATTTTGTGAATTTATTGAAACACAATAAAAATATATTCTAATCGATATTTGTTGTTTTTTTCATTTTATTCTAAGAAGGTTCATAGATACCAAATAAAGGGGTTATCAGATATATTAAATCGAGGAAAGTCGTACACTACAGTGGCAAAAAAAAAGACAAATAATGATCTACAAAACACTACACAGAAAGCTAAAGATTTGGCAACACAAATTAACAAAATACAGGAGGTAAGCACATGTGTTCCGGAGGGGTCACAGTTCCTGCACCACTAGAGGCACCTATCGTGTTTCTTTTGGACCAGTCGGAACATCAGCTGATATGGAAATCATGTTGGACACCAGTTTACGTCCATTAAAACAAAAATCGAATAAGACATGCCCCTAAGAAACTAAACAACACGAACTCCACTCAATATAGGGGGTGAACACCGGTGCTCCAGAAGTGTAAGCTGTTCCTGCTCCACTAGTGGCACCCGTTGTGCTAGTCTTGGTACAAACCCGGTGATGAGTCATGAATGGGAAAGGACGAAATTGTGATAACGGCAAATGATACATATCTAGGTCTCATAAAAACCTAGATCTAAATGAAAATGAATTGGTACTTTATGCATCAATTGTACTTCCCAAACGTTGGTCAATATAGGCGATGATTATATACGTAACAACGCTGTCTGCCTGGTTACGTTATAGGGTTGGCATTTTACTCGTGCGAGGAAGACAATTGCATGACCGCATCATTTCACTAAATGGGAAGGCTTGATCTGATACAATTCTTTTAGCCCTGTCACTTTTATTTGCAGTTACTGTACTAAGTCAGAAAAGTGAACGGTTATTTCAATGTATGTTATAGGGGGTCGGCTTTGTCTAATTTTATTATGTTTCTATTGGATTTGGAACTGTTTTTGTTTTTAGTTTTAACCTGACATGTGGTCATATATGTCTTGAAATAAATGATAATGTATATAAATCATAATACATTATTTTGAAAGGAATTTAGTTATTTAGATAAACAACACCAGATCTACGCGTTTGTGGTAATGTGTTGTATCATTTTCACTTATCACGTCAAATGATGAAAGAATAACGATCAAATAAGACATGTATACATATACAATGGTTTATTAACACAATGTTGGATTTCAATACAAAGCCGTCGGACTTTCTTTAGTATTTACCATATTTACCAGTAAAAGGAAAACAATTACTATATACATGGGTCTCATAAAATATGATACAATTTGTTATTTTCTCTCTCTTTATTTAAGAACTTCTGTAAAACACACAATTAGAACATATATGTTTAAAGCAATAATGTTGCTCAGTAATCGGCTACCACTTGGGTCTAAATAATCTTTATTAGCGTAACTTAAGTAGGAAAAGTAAAATACTGATTACATGTTAATAAATGATATTATTGTAATTGTTTCTTAAATTTTATCATTTTTACGTTTTCTATTTAGTTGTTATTTTATGTATATTTGTAGAGTGCCATATTGTGTATACTACATTCTAGAGATTGCTCTTCTTAGCTGGATAATTTAACTTGTATCTAAAAACTAAGCAATTTATTAATCCAAGGTGTTGGTATATGGACAATATATATTTCGCATTCAAACATTTGAACCTGTTTTATCTTGAACAACATTGAGAAATAGAACGCGATGACGAATGTAAGATGTGGGTCGTGAGATGTAACCTTTCTTATGTTAAACGATTGTACACACTTGTTCTGTTCTTTATGTCCTTTTCTAGATGATGCTGTTGTTTTAATATCCAGATCGTATCTGTGCATTATTTTATAAGCTTAGTAATATCAAGTAGTTACTAGGTAGTGCTACAAAATGCTTACATGTTAAAGTTTATAAAATGATGAGTTAGTTACTCAATCACTCTACTTTTGAAGATAGAAATGTTATTCTTTTCACACTTTAAGTATTTTGTACGGTTGATCTATTTTATTTCAGTAATAATCATATTTATTAAGGATAAGATAAACAATACCTTTAAATGATTTCTTGTAGCCGAAGTTTCCTCCACTGATTCCGAAGCATAAAACAACAAATAACGACGTGGATGTTGTTAGATAATTATAGGTTTATAGGATAAAAAGAGACTGAAGATATCAAAGGGGTAATCATAATCCGTAAATTGAAGACGAACAGACAATACAATCGCCAAAGGACTAAAGAAGAAACAGTGATCTACAAAGCACCTACTAAAGATCGAGCAACATGATAAGTCTTGCTTTCTTTTAACATTTTCTCGAATGAATATGTATAGTTACTTTATAATTTTATGAACAATTTAATGTTTTGCTAATGGGTTGAACTAAATCATGGTTTATCCCTATAAATAAATTACTTCTACCAAATAATAACCGATAAATTGTCGGAGATTATTAGAAAATAAAATGCATGAAAATCACAGTTTTCTTACCTTATTCAGTTTCGGCAATACTTTACAGTTTGAATATTCTGAAGAAATCACATTGAATTTATATTACAAGAAAATCAAATCCCCATAAACTATAACACACAAATTGTCAATATATCATATTAGTCTATGTTGTACCCACAAACCACATACAGAAATACAAAATATTGGTTTGTTTTGTACGATAATTATAGATTACATTGTAATTAGTCAACTATTGATAGATCTCAACTGGTCAACCGACAATTCTTAACACAAAATAGAGATTGTTGTCAAATAGGAGTTTCCAATTTTATAAGCATATTATAAGCCAGATAATAAATAGATTGATTGGGTGGTGTTTAGCGCTACAGCAAACAATATTTCAGTTATATCGTGGCTCGAATTCAAACAATTATAAAATTGATATGAAACTATTGTTATGTAACGCATGTAATACACATGACTACATAGAGGCGTTACAATTATATCATAAGACGTATACCAGTAATGTTTAATAAAGCATAGTATTTTTCTAAGCGGCGTATGCATTTCTTTTTTTATCTCTAGCGAAATATGTGTAAATACATCATATGCAAACAGCTCACCAAAACGTGTAAACAAATCTTCAAAAGACAAGAAGATATGAAAAAAACCCGAAAAAAACGAAAATGAAACCAAGACTGGACCACATACGGACTGTTAACTACAGTGTGTGTGTGCTGATTCTCATTTGTCTTTGAGATTATTATTTTGTTTTATAGACAAAATGTATATAAATCATTGCAAAGTGATTGATACTTTGAATGGGCAAAAAGTGTTTAAATTTTCTTTCCTCTTAATTGAAAACAAATTATATTTTTGTTTAGTGTTTGGAATTTGTTTTGCCATTTGGCTTGAAGAACACAGTTCATAAGTTCATAAAAACCCACCACTATACTCTTTGATATTTCTCTTCATACTACAATGTAACTTAATCAGGAAGCCACTGTAATATGGTCGTACATTGGTAATTACTGAGATTCGTTTGGTTTATTTTTGGGGGGGGGGGGGAGGTATGACATACTGTATCTCTTCTAGTCAGTCTATCAGTCGTTCAATAGTATGGATTTCAATGATGAATGTGAAAATGTGTAGATGAAGGAAGAGGTGTACGAGATGGAGTTAAAGCTCATGCCACCTCAATATCTAATAAGTTGTATATGAGCACAAACATTACTAATTACTATTGGAAAAGAGAACGAAAAAAAAGTTTACATAGTGATGGTCAGGTATTTCACCAATATCAACTAAGCGAACAATCACCTCTCACTGGTCAACAATTCCACCAATATCAAAAAAACAAAATATTACCTCTCACCTCAAATCTTGAACACAAAAAAGATATCACGACATATGAAATTGTAAATATAAGCTTAGGCTTCAGAAAGGCATTTAACAGATGTGGTTTGGGTTGAACCGGTTAATGAAATCCTAACTTAACTTTTAATAATTGGATCTTCAATGTCAATACAGGTACATGTAGACAAACGATAACAACTCCTGCACAGAATCGCTTCCACTCAAACAGAACAAATATTATCACAAAAATGAATAAGAACATAAACTTGGTCAGTACAATTGTAGGGTCAATGAATGATTCTATTTAACCGACTACTAGCGCGGAAGATAGAAGCCGGTGACCATTACTCTTAGAGCACAAAATAATAACTGAAACGAGATTAGGACGTTAGCATGTTCAATACATCACATAATGATTGCACAGTTAAGTCTAGGAGCTTACACTGATTTACCACTGTTGATATATATAAGCGATGCTAGCTGGGAATCATGACAATAAATTGTCAGACCGGTATCCTATATTTTCATCATTTGAGACAGTTTTCTTGTCCCAGGCTCAGTACTATACAATATATCATTACTATGTATAGTAGTGTTAGACGATTTATTAATGACATGTGTGTAAGTTGTAATGTCCGATGTAAAAGTATTGGACACATTTACTTTTTAATATGGAAAATAGGAAAGTTTAATATAATTCATCTTCAATAGATTTATGAGGAAAGATGTCAGCTACCTCAATTAGCATTTAACTTATTTAATGATGATAACGTATATCTAGTTCCTATGAATAAAGTTTATTTGCCCACAGTATGACATTGATACATAGCTTCGTCGATGTAAATAAAGATGTATTATTATACGGCCCATCATCGTTTGATTTAAACACATATTTACAGTTCTATACAAAACAACCACATTTACATTTTTATTTACATATCAATGTAATACAGCTACAAGTTAAATAGCACGTGATATACATGTACGAATGAGAAGGGGTGTGGGGGATTAGCCTCCCACATTTTCCATTGTGGAGGGGGAGGGGGAGATGACAAAGCTATGATTTCGCCCCTCCCATACTTTTTTGGACAAAAGTTTAGAAAAACTGAAGTTCTAGCCTGGAAACCAAATATTATCATCAGCGCAAGAGGTAAATGGTGTGTTTTAATCCAAATGACCATTGACAAATATTTTACCCACTTTCCGGTTACTCATAATGTTTGTCCCCATCTTTCGAAGCTTGCACACAGCTTTCTGGTCTCCCCAAAAGTTTGATCCTCCTCCGCCCTATCCCCATTTTCCAATCCACTCCTATGCTTCTGGGGCATTTTATAACTGCACAATGTAGGTAACTTATGCAAATTTCTACATTTCGCTTCACTTCAATATAATGTTAAATTCTATACATAAACTCTACCAAACAAATAACAAAACAAGAGGACTATCAGACAAAAACACCACCTTAAGAAACACGTGTTTTATGCTATTATAAAATAATAATATAATATGATGCTTCACTATCAACTTTTATTTGAGTCAGTAATTGATCATTGAAAACAATGGAGATCTATTAGTAATTGACTAGTTACATATTAACCTATAATTATCATACAAAAGAAACCAATATTTTATGTTGATGTATGTGATTTATGGGCACAAACAACATAGACTAATATGTAATATTAACGTTTTGTGGGTTATAGTTTTAGGGGATTTTTTTTACATTTGCTATAAATAACATTGTGATTTCTTCAGAATGTTCAAATTGTAAATCGTTGTAGAAAACTGAATAAGGTAAGAAAACGATCATGATTTTTTCATGTAATTTATTTGATAATAATCTTCAAAAATTTTAGTCAGTATTTGATAAAAGTAATTTAGTTATAAAGACAAACCATGTTTTAGTTGAACTCATTTGCTAAGCATTTAAACTGGCACAATTTATTAAATACTTATATATATATATATTCATTCAGAACAAACCCTGATTTCTGTTTTGTTTACACATTAGTTTGTCATTTCTGGTTTTCATTTGGTATTTTAATTTAAAGAGGAAAAAGTTAAAAATTAAAGAAATTAAAACATGCATCAACAAGAGGAATAAAAATGTAATTACTGTCAAACACTTAATTACATAGATACGTTAATGTTAAACACTTAATTACATATCTACGTTGATGTTAAACACTTAATTACACATCTACGTTGATGTTAAACACTTAATTACATATCTACGTTGATGTTAAACACTTAATTACACATCTACGTTGATGTTAAACACTTAATTACATATCTACGTTGATGTTAAGCACTTAATTACATATCTACGCTGATGTCAAACACTTAATTACATAGATATGTTGATGTTAAACACTTAATTACATATCTACGTTGATGTTAAGCACTTAATTACATATCTACGCTGATGTCAAACACTTATTTACATATCTACGCTGATGTTAAACACTTAATTACATATCGACGTTGATGTCAAACACTTAATTACATATCTACGTTGATGTTAAACACTTAATTACATATCTACGTTGATGTTAAACACTTAATTACATATCTACGTTGATGTTAAGCACTTAATTACATATCTACGCTGATGTTAAACACGTAATTACATATCTACGTTGATGTTAAACAGTTAATTACATATCTACGTTGATGTTAAACACTTAATTACATAGATACGCTGATGTTAAACACTTAATCACATATCTACGTTGATGTTAAACAGTTAATTACCTATCTACGTTGATGTTAAACACTTAATTACATATATACGTTGATGTTAAACACTTAATTACATATCTACGTTGATGTTAAACACTTAATTACACACCTACGTTGATGTTAAACACTTAATTACATATCTACGTTGATGTTAAACACTTAATTACCTATCTACGTTGATGTTAAACACTTAATTACATATCTACGTTGATGTTAAACACTTAATTACATATCTACGTTGATGTTAAACACTTAATTGCATATCTCCGGTGATGTTAAACACTTAATTACATATCTACGTTGATGTTCAACACTTAATTACATATCTACGTTGATGTTAAACAGTTAATTACATATCTACGTTGATGTTAAACACTTAATTACATATCTACGTTGATGTTAAGCACTTAATTACATATCTACGTTGATGTCAAACACTTAATTACATATCTACGTTGATGTTAAACACTTAATTACATATCTACGTTGATGTTAAACAGTTAAGTACATATTTATGTTGATGTTAAACACTTAATTACATAGATACGCTGATGTTAAACACTAAATTACATATCTACGTTGATGTTAAACACATAATTACATATCTACGTTGATGTTAAACAGTTCCAATATGTCTATGTGGTGGATATGATTGATTGATTGGTGTTTAACGTTACCGTGTGTGTACGATATGAAACAATTAAAACGCTTAATATCTTAATTGTTAAATCATATTGAATTATACGACTTTAAATATTTTGACAGACCAAGACTACCAGTATGCCTTCACAGATAATTACCCTCATTGTTGGTTTATTGTGTGTTGTATCTGTTTTGGGATATGGCTATACCAAAGGTAAACTACTAAGAGGTAGTGGAAATATTGGTTTTAATACTGGTTACCATGGTTACGGACAGTTTGGAGGACCTTATATGGGAGTAGGTTATGGTAGACAATACAACGGTCTTTACGGAGGTTACTTTAGTAGGTTGTATGAGGGGTATGGATCATACGGAAGACCATATGGAGGTCTCAGTGGTGGAATGTTTGGAGGTATCAATAGCTACCCATCGTATTTCGGTCACCATGGTCACATGCCTTATGGACTTAATAATGGAATGTACAGTGGTTACTCTGGATACGGTAGCCATGGTTTATATAATGGATATGATATGGGTACTAGTTATTCACCTTTTGGCAGTATGTACAGTCGTTACGGGGGTATTGGTGACTTTAGTGGTTTTGGACTCGGTGGAAGAAACTTCGGCTACAAGAAATCATTTAAAGGTATTGTTTTTCTTACTTCTAAATAAATATGATTATTATGAAAATAAAACAGATCAATCAACCATAGAACAAAGTGTGAAAATTAAAAACAACAATAGTGGTTGAGTAAATAATTCATCATTGTATAAATTTTAATATGTAAGCATTGTGTAGCACTACCTAGCAACTACTTCATATTACTAAGCTTAAAGAGTAATGTACATATACGATCAGTAGAGATTGTCAATACAGGTGCGATCTGGATAACATAACAACAAATTGAGTAAACGGAAATAACACATACATGTATGTGTAATCATTGAACATCGACAGCTAAGAAGCGTTCCATTCGTGTTAGCATCTCACGAAGTGACAATCGTTCTACTTCTCAAAGTTGGGCATGATTAATAAAACATAGGCTCCAAGGTTTGAATACGAAATAAATATTGCATATAAATCAACACCTTTATAGAAACAAGGTAAATTATCGCGGTTCTAGAATATAGCATACACAATGGGATAATATACATATATGTGTTACACTACAAATTGGAATCCAGAATCCTCCTAGGACAAATTGGAATTCAAATTTCTACTAGTAGATATTGGAATTCTGATTTATACTTATTTTTAATTCAGTACAAATATATTATAGTATGAATTGCGATATCCAGATTTGTACTAGGGGGATGCGGGATTGTACTCAATTTCTAGTAGAGTCAATGATATTACTTAAAACTGTAGTTAGTATGATTCCAGATTGTACTGGATTTAAGTATTCACCTATTACAATTCTGGAACATCCTAGTACAAATACTAGTAGATAATAGAATTCTGATTTGCACTGGATTTAAGTTAGCATAAATCAGAATGCCAATATCTACTAGTACTAGAGTGATTCTGGATCTTACTGGATTCCAATTTCTACTGTAACATGTACATAAATAGACAACTAAATAGAGAACGTGAAGATATAGAATACAAGGTACATTTACAATATTATTATTAATTAACCTATATTCAGCTGTATTTTATATTTATCTGTGTTATGTAAGTTAAAACACTGGTGTAACACTAGCCAAGCTTCTTTAGATCCATGTGGTACAGGTGGCCGAATACTGAGTCAAATTATTGTGTTAAACATATATGTTCTTACTAACTGTGTGTTTTATAGAAGTTCTTAAACAAATAAAGAGAAAAAAAGAGAAAATAACAATATTACTCATATTTTATTAGATCCCACTATAAAATAATTATTTTCTTTACCTTTACAGGTAAATATGGTAAATACTAATGAAAGAATGACGGCTTTGTATTGAAATCCAAGATTGTGTTAATAAACCATTTTATCTATTTTATATGTCTTAGCTAATCTTTATTATATTACCTCACAAGTGTTTGTTTGTTTGGTGGTGTTTAACGCCACTTTCAACAATATTCCAGTTATATCGTGGTGGCCAGTTTTATTGGTGAAGGAAACCGGAGGACCCGGAGAAAATCACCGACCTGTCGCAAGTCACTGACAAACTTTATCACATAATGTTGTACACCTCGTCCTTAATCGATATTCGAACTCACAACATCAGTGGTGATAGGCACTGATTGCATAGGTAGTTGTAAATCCAACTATTATACGATCACGGCCACGACGGCCGCTCTACCTCACAAGTGAAAATGATAGAACATAAAATATTCTACATACCAACGTCTAATTCACGTGCATTGATTAAAAACACGTACACCTTGTGTTTTTTGGTCTCTTGAGACATTTTTATTACCGATAATGATTAAAAAGTTACAAAATGAAATAATTAAATTTCTTTCAAAAGTTGATAATATGGTTCAAAAACATGATTATTTATGTAGAGTATGCAAGACCTAGATAACCACATGCCAGGATAAAACAAATAACAAAACAATTGTTCCGATCATTAATCGAAAAATTGTAGGAGGCAAAACCGACTCTCCCTAACACACATATACATGCGTCATGCCCGCTTGGAACAGGCGCTACAATTAAAAGTGGTGGGTTTATATAAGTTTATGAAACCAAACTTCCCCTTTTAGTGTAAAGATACGGTTATGTTTTACACATGTAAGTGAAATACCAACTCTATAACAACCGCTTCGGTGGTTTAATGGTTAGCGTGCTCCCCTCAAGTGCGATAGATCGTGGGTTCGAGCTCCGATCGGGAAAAACCAAAGACTATAAATTAGCATTTGTTACTTCTCCTCTAATCATACACCATTAAGGCGAAAGAGCAAAAACGGGTTGGCCCGGAATCAGGATAATATGTCCGAGTAGGGCGACATGTCTATCCGCTGGCTTTTGCTTCAGTGAGCTAGCACTATAAAAAAAAAAAAGCTATGAAGCCAAAAGGCCTAAACAGGACAGCCACAATCGGTTAAGGTCACCAAAGCCAGAGGAAGGGAATCTTAGTTTTATTAATAATTACATTATTTGGGAACTGTAAATTTCAGTAATGAGTATATCTGATAAACCATTTCAGTAGAAGTATTTCTGACGTATGACATGCTGTCGAGTTAGTTGAAGGTACATTATATTGCACAAGTATCATCTCTGAACCCCCAATTCATTGTCGACTGCACATTGTATATTTCACCGAGTCCTCTTATGTTCCCGTTTAACTTAATTTTAAAAGATTTTTTTTAGAATATTGGAAAAAAGTACAGGTACAGCACTTTTACAGTCGATTTGACAAGCTAGATGCTTACTATAAATGCAAAGTTACATTTATTGAAAACTTCCTCGATATAAAAAAAACGCTTCCGAACGTCAACTTTTTTTCTAAATTCAGGGATTAGTATAATCGATTTGGAATCTAAATGGGGTGGCATGAGTGTAAAATTGATAAAAATGAAAAATCTAGGCCACTAGCCAGATTTGAAAAAAACTTGTAATTAATGCAAACTTAACACAGGTGGAGATACCTGTCCTCTTATAAAGAGAACCGAGTCGGTGACGTAATGGTTAGCGTGCTGGCCGCTAGTGCAGTAGATCGTAGGTTCGAGCCCCGGTCGGGTCAAACTAAAGACTATAAAATTGTTATTTGTTGCTTCTCGGCAAAGCACGCAGCATTAAGGGGAAAGAGCAAAGACTGGTTGGCTCGGAATCAGAATAATGTGTCCGAGTGGAGCGACAAGTCTACCTGCGGACTGTTGTTTCAGTGAGCTAGTACTACAAAAATCCAACTCAGCGTGTTGGTCTAGTACAAAGCAGACCTCATCATCATCTCATTGAAAATTAACTTGTTCTCGCCATGATATAACTGAAAATTTGCTGAATTGGCATTAAACAACAATCCCTCACTCACTCCTCTTATAAAGATGACAGATTAAGTGTATTTAGTTAACATATTTGATTTTTAATTTGACAAAGTCTTCTGAACTATTCATTAGGATGTTAAAGGAAAATGCCAAATTTATCAAAGAATTTGCTGACGTTATGGAATTCATTTTTTATTAGCTTACATTTAATACAAGATAACAGTTCCTCCGTCATCATCATCTGTGCAATACATTATAATGTCACGATGTTAATCTGAATTATCTCTCTTTCTTTGGTATACACATTATCTTCCCCCAAATGGATTTTTTCAGTTCATTTTCATCTATGTCAATTCGATCTAAATCAGTATGTTTGGTGTTTGATTGTACCATTATTTTGTAATGTGTGAGTGACTCATGTTTTTCTTATAATTACATGTACATGTATATGCCCGACTTTGGGCCATGTGATTAGGTAAATTATATTCTTATTCTTCCATGACTGTTAAGATTTTGTAAGAGTTCAAAGTGGTGGGACCAATGTTTTTAAAAGAGGGGGGGTTGTGCATTTGAACGGTAACGGCAAAAACAAAGACATGAACACAATGATGAGATATTTTGTTATATTATATTTTAGAACTAGATTTCTTTTAATATTAGAAATGCAATATTTTTCGCTATTTTATCTATTCTAGATTCACTTGTCACGCCCACCAGGAAAAAATAACGTTTGAAATTCCCGCGCGTGAGATATATTGCCCGGTGACGATTTCCTGTTCAAACCAATCTATTGTAGACAGAAGACAAAGATAAAAACGCTCACAACCTATATTTAATTTTAATAACAGCACATCTACTGTTAATGTTTATTATCAGAACTGTTAGACTACTTGAAATGTATTGCTGTTTGTCCCATAGTATGCTAACTTACACTTATTAATATATTTTTTTTAGTTTCGATTAATTAATTTACTATTGAAATATAATATAACACATATTCGATGTGACTGTGGTCAATATACAAGAACATTTTCCCTCGATACCTTGAATTGCATGGATGTGTTATATTACCCTCCGCCGTTGGCGTCGGGCAATATAACACATCCATGCAATTCAAGATACCTCGGGAAAATATTCTTGTATATTGACCACAATCACATCGAATATTTGTATAATATTTAATTTTGTGGACAATAGTTTTAGGGGATTTTTTTAATACGTGTTATAAATAAATTATTTTAACAGAAGGTTTAAAATATACATGTAAGAAACGCATGCAAAAAGAATCCGGTAAGACAAAATATTTGTCTTTGCTAATCAACCTCAGACAACAACATGCATGTTTCTCTTTACTGATATTCAAACATAAGTCCGCACTGTCATTGTTTCTCTTCGTTTCACTAAGAGGGGAGAAGCTTGTGACGGTGACACTAGTTTAACCCCGTCACTTTTACTGGAGTGCTTGTGCCAAGCCAGGAAAGTGAGTGATTATGTATATGTATTTGGGAATCGATTTTGCTTCTTCCTACGATTTTTTGTCCTGTTCCTACAATTTTATTTTTGTTTTGTTATTCATTTTATTAAGATATTTCGAATATATATATATATATATATATATCTAAGAAGGGCTCGGATGGCTAAACGAGTTAGGTAGTTGGATTACCTAAGAACTCATACAAGCCTATCACCAATACGGCGTGAGTTCGCGCCCGTATTTGTAAGTTACCAAAAGGGTGCACTCGACTCGCAAGTGATAAAGCTTACCATTTGCTCTCCGGGTACTCCAGCATCTTCCACCACTAAACCTGGTCGCCATAATACAGCTGAAATATTGCTGAACGTGGCGTTAAAAAAATATCAAATTATATATCTAAGATGGGTGGGTATGTATAAGGAAAGCAATTATATCAACGTTATCATGTCCATTCACATAACCTCTGACATAGTCATCGACTTGTTGAAGGCGGTCTGTGTTTGGTAGACGTAGAAGAACTGTTAGTATTAGTAAGTGTAGTCCTGTAACTGTCCATTTTACTCTGCCATTATATTTTTGCTGAATCACTGAAGAATTTTGTTTGTTTTGTTGTGTATATCTTGCATGAACATAACAAAGAAACGAACATTGACTGATTGTCAATTTTATGACACTACTTAACCATGATGATTTAATGATTTATCAGTAATGACTTAACTTCAAAAAATGACAACATAACTATATTAGCTTATAGCTTGAAAAATGTACGTTTATGATAAAATGTGTCACACGAGAAATTGAATTTTGTTGACATTATCTAACTTGTGTGTGTTTAACTGTTTGATATTGATAGGTTTTTTTAATCTCATTTTTTATTTCAGCTCACTGTATATTAATCCAATACGTGTTTTCAATATAAAGTACAATATTAAGAGGTTATTTCATCAATGGCAATTTTCATATCATACCCCATATCAACACCAAAATGCAAATTTGAAAGGTATGTCATAACCAGAATCAATATGTGCGCGTTCGAATATCATTGTCATTGCACTTTTCAAACCTTGATTGAATATTTTCCCGTTTTTATGCAGACGATGGACGTTTATAGCGCAAGATTTATAACAGATTCGGACGGAACCACAAATTTAAAATTCAATTAAAGCTATATTATATTTCGGGACTGTGTTGTACAAACGACAATTAGATTCAAGTCTTAATCAAACGATATGTGTAAATAAATTTCATGTACAAATTTCAAGAAATTTTAATAATTACATTTTAATCGACACTTAGATTTGATCAATAGCTATTCAATTTTAATTATTTGCTATAAAATATTGGAACTGTTCTTTAAATGAAACGATTCCACTCGATAACATAGACGCCATTGTGCTTTAGCCATAATATGAGACAGGCAACCTGTTTGAAGGACGCAATTACGAACAATTTCGATGATATTGACCGTGGCATTTGATAATAATTTATAAATTTGACCAAATTTATGAAGCCGATTGCATGTTCATATTTCAGATTAAACACCAATATTCCTTTTGAATCATAGCCCATATATTATTCAATGCATTGTTACCGGTTTTAACTTGGAACAGATTTTCATGACCCCGTTCTAGTCACTCTGTGACCTAGATCAGGACACAATTTCGAACGACATCATAATAACCTTTCTAGTGTAAATTATTTAATGACAACTGTTAAAATTGAAAGAGCATTCATTCATTTACGTTCACATATCTATTTGTATATAATACACATGACATTAAAACCTTTCCTTTATTCATACCATAAATGTGTGCCAGTTTGCATTCGGAATTCCTTGGACTCTTCAATGAATAAGGTACATCACGGATTTTGACATTTTGGGATAGATCAAGGTAAGGAAAATGTATTATATTGACTGTTTTTGTTTTAATTTCAATGTGTTCTACATATGCATAGAACCAGGAGATCATATTCTTTCCAATTACAGGCATAAGATAACAAAATATGCGAACCTCAATGAATTTTAGCGATAGATTCCAAGTGCAATTGTCGATCGTTTTCTGTTTACAAATATGAAAACACGTCGTCTGCAACATTCAACAACTGCGCATGAATAATGAATAATTTTCTCCCAAAACACGAGTAATTTAGCGGGGTATCTATTTATAAAAGCATTTTTTTAATACATGTTTTGAAGGAACAATTAGGGGACATAGCCCGGGGTTCTATGGTACCGCGGTACTTAATGTTTAACGTCTGTGTAACATAACTAGTTTTCGGAATTAATCCAAAAATGTTATATTTTATTCCCCGGTATAGAAACCTATTTTCCCCCACAATTCATTTTATTCTTTGAATTTGTTTAAAAATACGTCGCCACTTTTCCCTAAGACAACGCCGATGTACCTCCCAGAAATGGTTTCCTATGATATCGCGGTAATTGCAAAATTAATGTTATGGGACACAATGTTTGACAAATCAAGACATCGTTTATAAATACTAAATCAAGGTGAATATCTGGCAAACTTAGAGAAAATCTTGATAATTTATCACATTTAATAAAAGTAAAGTTTCTTTGAAATAACAAATGTAACGAAGTTGAGTCAATTTGATGTAACGTTATGTTGGTTAATATGTTTTCATAGCTTAATTTTCCATCAACTTTGTCGGTCTAGAAAGTAACTAAAAATAGCACCAAAAATCCCAAATCGGGTTGAAATGAAACGTAAACAAACGGACGACATTTCTAAAAAATAGCAGATGAATTATGACAACTATGGTTTAATTATTGGATATTTTACAAAGCATGGTATCAGGGTAACATAAAAATGTCCGCTATTTCTAAGGAAAAGATAAAATACGTGTACTTACAAAAATTCAAGACATTTGGACAGAATGACCAGACGTTCCGATAAATGTGACTGTTGTGTTTATGATATACAAATAGAAAAACCGGCGGGTGGCGCTGCAGTGCATAGGAACAGACAAAATAAATACCGCGGTATCATAGAACCCGCGGTACCATAGGAAGGGAGTATACTTTTTATTTCGATCGTAATTGCGTCCGGTGAGGCTATTATCTTTTATTTTGAATGAATTGTGTAGCCGATTTGTTATGGCGTTCATTTTACCTACGCCGCTCTTCCATCGGTAAACTGACGAGTTCTGTCCCCTGGCTCGTATCTCGGCTAGATTGAGACAGATTGAGTCAGTCTATTCCATCGGGAGTTTCGTAGATAAGAGATTTTTTTATTATAATTTTATTAAGTTTATTTCGATTTTACATAGAGTAAATAATCAAAGAATTGGGAATTTTTCATTGAAATAGATTTCTTTTGCGTTTCTAAATTATCAATTGATCTATTGTTTAAACTTCCGGTGAGCAGATTTTTAGCTATCAATATAGAAGGAAAAATCGGACAGCTTACCGTTAGAAGAACTTCGTCCTTTATTACACCCCCATTCTCTATCCAGAGTTGTCGTTCCTGCTACGCTACACTCCATCTCTGTCAACGCCCATTTTACAAGATTTTTGTAAAATTTAGAAACAGTAAAAAAATGTACTTAAAATTGTTTTAATTATTGTAAATATCAATAAAGATGAAAATAAATCACTCATTTCAAATCAATTCTCTCTTAAAAATGACTTGTGATCGTTTTTAACTTTTTAATTTTTACCTCCACAAAATAATTCTCCAAGAAATGGGGGGGGGGGAAATCATTTTTAAGAGAGAATTGATTTGAAATGAGTGATTTATTTTCATCATAGAGAATGATTACACCCCGTGTAATAATAATGCCGTATTACACCACAATGTGATACGGATCCAATATTACACATCATCTTGGTATGGACCATTTGTATTCCATATGCAAAAATCATAAATATCTTGAATAAGTATATGATAATCTTCTATTCTATTGTGGCCGTCATGGTCGTGATCGTATGGTAGCTGGATTTACAACTACCTATGCAATCAGTACTTATCACCATTAACGCTGTGAGTTCGAATTCCTCTCAGGCGATACAACATTATGTGATAAAGTTTGTCAGTGACTTGCGACAGGTCTGTGTTTTCTCCAGGTACTCCCGTTTCCTCCACCAATAAAACTGACCGCCACGATATAACTGAAATATTGTTGAAAGTGGAGTTAAACACCATAAACCTAAACCCATATTATAGAGAACACTGTATAATAGCATATTATAGAGAACACTGTATAATAGCATATTATAGAGAACACTGTATAATAGCATATTATAGAGAACACTGTATAATAGCATATTATAGAGAACACTGTATAATAGCATATTATAGAGAACACTGTATAATAGCATATTATAGAGAACGCTGTATAATAGCATATTATAGAGAACGCTGTATAATAGCATATTATAGAGAACACTGTATAATAGCATATTATAGAGAACACTGTATAATAGCATATTATAGAGAACACTGTATAATAGCATATTATAGAGAACACTGTATAATAGCATATTATAGAGAACGCTGTATAATAGCATATTATAGAGAACACTGTACAATAGCATATTATAGAGAACGCTGTATAATAGCATATTATAGAGAACACTGTATAATAGCATATTATAGAGAACGCTGTATAATAGCATATTATAGAGAACACTGTATAATAGCATATTATAGAGAACGCTGTATAATAGCATATTATAGAGAACACTGTATAATAGCATATTATAGAGAACGCTGTATAATAGCATATTATAGAGAACACTGTATAATAGCATATTATAGAGAACGCTGTAAAATAGCATATTATAGAGAACACTGTATAATAGCATATTATAGAGAACGCTGTATAATAGCATATTATAGAGAACACTGCATAATAGCATATTATAGAGAACGCTGTATAATAGCATATTATAGAGAACACTGCATAATAACATATTATAGAGAACACTGTATAATAGCATATTATAGAGAACACTGCATAATAGCATATTATAGAGAACGCTGTATAATAGCATATTATAGAGAACACTGCATAATAGCATATTATAGAGAACGCTGTATAATAGCATATTATAGAGAACACTGTATAATAGCATATTATAGAGAACGCTGTATAATAGCATATTATAGAGAACACTGTATAATAGCATATTATAGAGAACGCTGTATAATAGCATATTATAGAGAACACTGTATAATAGCATATTATAGAGAACGCTGTATAATAGCATATTATAGAGAACACTGTATAATAGCATATTATAGAGAACGCTGTATAATAGCATATTATAGAGAACACTGTATAATAGCATATTATAGAGAACGCTGTATAATAGCATATTATAGAGAACACTGTATAATAGCATATTATAGAGAACGCTGTATAATAGCATATTATAGAGAACACTGTATAATAGCATATTATAGAGAACGCTGTATAATAGCATATTATAGAGAACACTGTATAATAGCATATTATAGAGAACGCTGTATAATAGCATATTATAGAGAACACTGTATAATAGCATATTATAGAGAACGCTGTATAATAGCATATTATAGAGAACACTGTATAATAGCATATTATAGAGAACACTGTATAATAGCATATTATAGAGAACACTGTATAATAGCATATTATAGAGAACACTGTATAATAGCATATTATAGAGAACACTGTATAATAGCATATTATAGAGAACACTGTATAATAGCATATTATAGAGAACACTGTATAATAGCATATTATAGAGAACACTGTATAATAGCATATTATAGAGAACACTGTATAATAGCATATTATAGAGAACACTGTATAATAGCATATTATAGAGAACACTGTATAATAGCATATTAATCGTGTGCTTTCATATTTGCTACATATTATTCATGTTTGTTGTTTTCATATTTCCTACATATTATTCATACGTTTGTTGTTTTCATATTTCCTACATATTATTCATATGCTTATTGTTTTCATATCTTTTACATAGAGATTAATACATCACTTTTTTTCCATATCAGCCCGTGTATCATCTCGAGACGCAATCCAGGGCTGAAATGAGTCGCAGGATGATAAATCTAGTTGTATTTGCTCAAACCACCCGTTGTGGTCATGGAAGTGCTTTTAGTATGCGAGTAAAATGTCACCCATCACTAACAGCGCTATTATAAAGAACTTAATATGTCTGTTTAAGTGAGCCGGTGGCCTAAGTCTAAATATTAGATAATACAAAAGGCCATTGTATGACATAATTGTGATACAATAGTCAACATAAAACCAAACTGTGAGAAAGGGCGATGTTTACCGAACATTTTCCTAGTTTTTAAGTGAACCGGTGGCCTAAGCCTAAATAATAGATAATATAAGTTATATACGTTCCTATCCGTAGATATGGCGATTTTAACACCCTGAAGTAGCCAAGTACATCCTGAGGCGCAGCCGAAGGGTGTACAGGCTACTGAAGGGTGTTAAAATCTCCATATCTACGGATAGGAACGTAGATAGCGAATTTATCCCCAGTTATAGTAAAAAGTAAGACATTTTGGACCCCTTCGGCCCACGTAAAAGTGACTTTTTCTTTGTTTTTGGAAAGAATAAGTAAAAAATATGAAAGTTTCGAGTGTTTTTTACCTGGTGTAGGGTACTTTGGTAGAACCCTACAGTTGATCAAAGTAACAGCTTTATATTCAATAAATAGCCTAAATTAACTAAATTTGATTTTGGAGCGCAACGTCGCGAGCTTTAACGTCATATTATCCCCGTTTTGAATATTATAACAACATTTGATTGGCTAAATGGCTAGTTATACCCGATAATATGGCCTAGCAACACCCGGGAATATTGGTTTTTTATACCCGGGGTTTTAACCAATCAAAAGTTGTTATAATTTTCAAACCGGGGATAATATAAAAGGCTATCGTATGACATAAATGTGATACAAATAGTCAACATAAAACCAAATTGTGAGAAAGGACGATGTTTACCGAACATTTTCCTAGTGTTTAGTTAAATAAAAGAAATAAACCATTATACGTTGATTGTCCCTTTTGATATATTCTGTTAACAAAGGTGAACTGATTTAGAACTAGGTTCCCAAAGCTCAACAGGAAAATAAACATGTGAAAGAGTTACAAGAAAATCTATATTTCGGTCAATGATCGCATGAAACTAAAACAATAAACATATTGGGTACACTCTGACTGCTCATATTCAACGAGTGCAGAATAAAATCATTATAGATAGAGTAAAATCATTATAGATAGAGTAAAATCATTATAGATAGAGTAAAATCATTATAGATAGAGTAAAATCATATTTTATTCAGAAATGAAGAACAGATCAAACGTTTACAAACTTATTAACAACAGAAACAAATTATAAACAATATATGTATAATACAGATATATTAACAACAGAAACAAATTATAAACAATATATGTATAATACAGATATATTACGAATTTAGTTTGTTACACATATTTTCATTGGTTCTTCAGCCCTGAATGTCAGCATATATTCGGAAAACAGACGGGGTATATATTTCAGTCCCCAAAAACGATTAAAACATGGACGACAAAACATTAGGCTTCACTGAATCAATGGTATAATACGGGATAATAAATGTATTTTTACCAAATTAAATGCTGTTTTTATACTCAAAACGGTTGCATGAACAAACAAATATTATAACGGTTAATTCCGTCACAAATACCTGATCGATTCAGCAAACTCCTATGTTCCACGGCTGTACCATAACAAATAAACAAAACGTTGAGCCTTGAAAACTTTCGACGTCATGGGGCCACACCAAGGTTTTATTTACATGTAGTTAACATTTAAATTATTGAAACTGTTTCGCAAACCCGTTGTTTTGTTATGTGATATATTAATGTTCTATTTATAAAGTTATAAAATTTACTACATATGAAACTGTATCGATTTAGAAATTTATTACAGTATTTTCCTTCATGAGGCACCCTATACATGAAATATGACGTGACACATATTTTGACGTCATTGAAGAATGACGTCAAAGGTACGGACATCTAGTAATACGAAAAATGAAAATAAAAGAGGCAAATTTATTTAATACAGTTGGATGTTGTATTTAAAAAAAATAGGTTAAATCCGTAATATATCTGTTATTCAGCTATCAGACAGGGTATATAATGTGACATTCCCGGCTTATGATATATATTCACTTCGGCTGCGCCTCAGGGAATATAGATCCTAAGCCGGGAATGTCACATTATATACCCTGTCTGATAGCTGAATAACATATAATATCATTGAGTTATTATCCACAATAGCATAAATCTAAATTACATATGGCTTAATACTGACAGCTGTATCAAACAATACTATATAGATTAATAATAGACCCCCAGCAAACATCCGATTCTATTGGGTAGCAATTGAATCAAGACAAAGCTCCTCTGAGTTTATCCCAGAACACAGTGTTACCATATTCATCATTGGGATATTCAATATAAGACTGACTTTGTACCAGTTCAAGTATAATTAATGGTAGATCTTTAGCTGGAATTTGTTCAAGGAAAACTAAGTAAAGAATGTTTTCCTTATTTCTGGAATAAATGCTCTCTACTCTGGACATGTTATATTCAAACATACACCAATATGAATCCAGATAATTGTGTGACATTATAACAATTACTTTACGACTATTGTGTATCGATGAGGTAATGTTTTCAGCTATGTCAACACCAGGAAGAAAGTCTCTTTTTTATAGGCAAAGATTAAATCCAGATTCCTCCTCCAGCATTTTTAAAAAATTCTCATGTACGAAAAAGCGGTCCTTGTCTTCATATGAAATGAAGGCATCGTATTTATATGTCCTCTCCTCTGATCGTGTTACAGTTGTCTGCCGTTGGTACCTGGTTTTAGCCATGTAATACATGTACCTCAGATTCCATCTATACCGGTAAACTAGACCGGACCGGATGTCAGTATAGATGTAAATAACAACAAAGCAGCAACGATTCCTATTATTAACGTTGTATATGATGAACATTGCTTTGTAAGAATTCTGTAAACCATATTAGGATCGTTTAATGGCTGTTTATTACCGTTTGATAACTTACAATAATAGCTAGACAACTTCTGATATTTAATTCTAGTTGTTGACATCCATTTTATAAAGTCTATTGTATCACATGTACATTTTAATGGGTTTCCACTTAAATCAATGGTTAGATTATTGCTAGTTTTAAATATGTTCTCTAACTGGTCACGTGCTTTACTATCTAATGATGATATTCTATTATTAGATAGTTCTAAATATGAAAGTTGCGTCATATGGCTGATATGGAATGTTATATCGTCCAGCATATTTCCTCCTATAAGCAATCTTCTTAACTTCGTATTGTATTTAAAAAAATCTGTATGTAATCTAGGAATTCTATTTTCTGCCAGATTAATCTCTTGTAGTAATTTAATATGCTGCAATATTTCACCATCAACATCATCGGGAAGGATGAATCAAGTAAATTATTTTGTATATTTAATGTTTGTAAATTTGAAACACTTTTAAAAAACACTTTCGAATCATTGGAACATACATTGTTGGATAAATCGAGGTATAACATAGGACCCATCCACGAAATAAATAAGTTGAAACTAAGATCAGCATATTCCAGACTATTTTCTGTAACATTGAATTCAGGTATTTCAAAACGAAGTTGACATTGTCTATATATAACAGTTGTTAAATTTACTGGGACTGGAAACATTTTTGAAAGGACATAACATTTTGAGTTTGTAATCGGCCTGATAGTCTGTTGGCAATATTCAGGTTCATCACATTCTTCTATCTTTTCATTATGAGGGGAATGAGTACTAAAAAGTAGTGAGACATTCATGAAATCTATTGGGAGCCAAAGCACTTCAAGATGGTAGTAACCATACGAAAATTCATTATCTGATAGTGATAGATGACGAATGGTGCGAGGTAAATTTCTAATGGCTCCTCTCTTAGCTTGTACTCTGTTACTGTCCAAGTGTAATTCTGTAAGTTTTGTATTTGTTAAGTCCTTCGCCAATGACAGTGGAAATTTCGTATTCATTGCAAACGTTTCGTGGACTTTGTTAAATTTCAATATTTTTATTGATGTGTATTGTAAATCATACGTTATGTTTTCAACACCTTGAAATTTAAGACACGTGTTAAACGAAACATCCAAATACGACAAATTTGACATGAACTTAAATGTACCTGGGTAGATGTGATTGATTTGACAAGATGAAATATCCACATACTCTAATGCTGGAACATACTTAAACGTCTCTGAAGGCAAAGTCTTTACTTTACATCTACCAGATAATCCAGATATATCCAGGTGTTTTAGATGTGTCAATCCCTTTAAGAGTGATGAACTGGTATTCTCCATAAAGTCTATTTTTAATGTGTGTAATAATGTTAGGGAAGTAAGTATTAAATTCCTTGGAGTAATGATATTGTTCTTTAAATCAAGATGTCTCAGTTGTTTTACATATTGGAATGCATCCTCCGTAACTACACTGATATTGTTATTGTCTAGAGTTAGATTCCTAACATTAGTTAGTCCATTAAGGGACTCTTTACTTAAATAAGTTAATTTGTTATGAGAAAGAATAAGTACCTTTAAATCATAGTTGTGTATGAAGTGGGAATCCTGTATCTGTTGTATCAGATTATCACTTAGGTCTATGACTTGTATATTATTGGGAAATGTTGGAATTGATTGTAGTCTTAATCCTTTACAATTGGCTGCTAGGTATGTGGTATTCTGTACAGGACGACACCAACATCTGACGTCAAATGAACATTTGGTTGCTATCTTGTGACTGTTAACACACAATAATGTGATCATCATTACAAGTCTAATATACACCATGGTCACTCACTGTAAAAATAATACATTTATGATTTAACACATAACACTATTAACAGCAACACAAATTTAAGAAGAGTTTGAAGATACCAAAGCGGTAATCAGAATCCGTATATCGAAGAAGAACAGACAACGTGAAATCCTACATGTCATATGTACAACAATGCACACAAATAATTAAAATGCCTACCTTGAAAACTTGCAGTTTTATAATTACTTTAGAATTTCAATGACCGCAAATAAACCTGTCAGTCCCTCTTCAATCAACGTTCATGGCGTTCCTTATAATATTTCAAAATTTCATTTTCATAATTTTGATCATTGTTTTCCCGAATTTGTTTTTATATTAAAATATCAACATAAATATGACGTCCATTGTAGCCAAAATCAGGGCGAGAGAATTGGGTAATAATCAAACAACTTCGAATTTTCTGGTATGGTTTCTCAACAAAATAACTGTTTCTGGCACCGATTTATACAAAGAACAAATATATAGAGTCCGTGATCTACTGTGCTACATATTGGAGCTGAAGTTTGGATTCTGCATGTATTTGAAAGATGTAACCTTAAACATTGTTCACGAAACAAGAATGTCCTTGACAAATGACTCATTACCAGACAATCTAATGGAAATAATACATGTATTTGAAATGGAAGACTACATGAAACTTTTTACAGTAAAAGATTTGTATATCCCAATGCATTTTTTGAAATGGTGAAAATATTTGAAATGATACATGGGTTTTCATCCTCAAGGACAATTAGGGTATTTCAGGAGGAGGCTGTTCGTTCACTTACTAATTAGATTTGAAATATAACTTTATTTGAACTTGAAATGGAAAAGGAAGAAGAACTCTTTAACTATCTTAATAATAAGGAGTATCCAAAGGGGTCATCTAAAGATGATAAACGTAAGCTATGATCAATAGCTAAGAAATATGTAATAAAAGAAAGAAAATTGAATAGCGATCTTTTACCAAATTTCTTTCGACAGACGTCGCTGTTGTTCCATTAGTGGTTATCGGAACGTTTTAATCTCGTTGACGCTTGAATTGTTTACGTCGGTTACAAGGACACGCCAATATTTTATATAAATACTCTTTTAGCATGCCTCTGTGGTGCTGTGTAGCTGGTTGTATTAATTGAGAGTATTGGCACATATTTCCCAAAGACCCCGCATTAAAAAATTGAAATGGACGGTGGTATAATTTTTTGAGATTTGATCCGAAAAGATTTCAATATTTTGGTTAGGAGTCAAATTTTCATCACCAGCTAATATCAATTTAATTGTAACTACATAATTCTCTGATTTATTAATCAAAATAGGGCAATCTTGTTTAATAAATTAGACAATTTTGTATTTACAATTGAATTGATATTACTGAGCTGGTGATGAAAATTTGAGTCCTAACCAACACATTGAAATCTTCTCTGCTGTTTATTCTTTTATTAGAAGCACCCAACGCTTTAATTAATATACTAGCTTACTCACTCCAGTTCATGTTGTTTTTGTTTGTTTGAAACTTTTCTTCTTCTTCCCTATCCCTATGTTTTGAACACTTTATTTCACCTTATTTTTCTTTATATTTACTTTATTATTATCGTCTAAATATATCATGTTGTAAAGTTTATTTGTATGATTATCGCCATTATGTCCAATCATTTTTTGTTTATATTTTTGTAAAAGGGAAAGGACTTCACTAATGTTGTTATAACTTGTGTCCAAACCCATTTGCAACTTTTATGCAAATAATATATGTTTAAACTAACCTAAACTAAACAAAGGAAGCTGCCCGTATTGGATATAATGGGTTTCTTTTACCGCATTCGTACGCGGGTGAAGGACTTGATGCTACGTGGAAAAGAAAACTGTTAAATCTAATACGGACCGCTTCTTCTGTTTCAATATATAACCATTGCACTGTTGACTACAGAAAGGACAGGAATATTAGGCTATTAATTAAATTCCTAACCTTTTATTTGTGTATCACATTTCATTTCATTGGTCTATCATTAGGGACAAGGGTGTATTTTACTCTTAAACAAAGATTTTGATGCTACATTTTTGTAACTGAAAATTAAATGGACTCTGAAGCAGGATTTTTGTTCTTGGGAAACAAATGTCACTTCATGACAAATAAAAAAAATGTAGGTAAAAAGGTCAAAAATCTAAATCCAGACATGTACAATACAGCTTAAGAAATAAATCATGGAAGCCAGAATGTGTTGGGAGTTTTAACATGGATTGGCGGATATCAGTATTTTATCCCGAGCCATAAGTGAGGGATAAAATTTACTAATATCCGCCAATCCATGTTAACACTCAAAACACATTCTGGCTTCCATGATTAATTTCGATTCTGATATGTACAAATACGGTAGTATACTTTGATTGGAAGACGGTAATTTGTTTTTACGCTTGGGGAAAATGTCGCACACAATTTATGTAATTCGAATAATACTGCGCCCTCTATCGGCATTATTCGGGCTACAATTTATGCTGTCAATGGAAAAGTCGGTAACATTCACCGGCGCATGTGCTAATGAGATTATACCGAATGGATAACTCGCTCGTTTGTTAACAAAGCGAAAGAAGGAGGTAATGTTAGAATTATACTTTTAGGCAGTAATATACAATTTTCAAGAAACACAGAAAAAGAACAAATAAAAAATAACTTGTAAATATTAACCTTCAACGCAAAAAACTTTCAAAAAAATTACCAAACTCTACGACATATGCATTATACCTTTAAGCCACAGAAAATCAAATTATTTTTAATTTCTCATCCCCCCTCTCTTCCCACTTTTTACCATCAAATTCGTGATTTTCTATATCAATAAATTCATTTTCAAATTTTAACAAATTCTTCTTTAGGGTATATATTTGTTTATTATGTGACGTTTTATCACGGTAGTTACCAGATGTACAGTCAATGGACATTTCGTCACCCTCGATTTTACGCTATATATTTCATATAAAACCACATTCTTCAAAAACATTATTGTGAAGTCGTTTCTAAACGGATTTTAATAATTTTTGCACCAGAAGAAGCAGAAATATTTAAAGATTATTTTGTTTATTTTAGCATGATTTTCCGTTAGATTGCCTTTATTTTCTTATGATTTAAAGACAATTTTTGTTTTCTGACGTCGCTATATATTTTAACAAAAATAAAATCGGAAAAATCAACACCAGAAAACAAACACCATGGAAACAAAAATTACTATCAGATAAACAAATAAAATTCAAAGAATTCTGCGTGTCTTGAAATAAATTTCATAAAAATCTGCCCAGAGATGGCTTTAAAATATTTTTTTGAAAAAAATGTGGTTTTATATGAAATATACAGTAGTAAAAAATCGAAGGTGACGAATACTTGTGTCCATGGACTGTATCTAGTTCTACAATATTAAACTCAGTTTCCGATTTTTCCGTAACATTTCTGAAATTGTAATTCAAATCGTTTGACTGTTCATGTCAATAACATGCAACTAACTAAAGTTACAAATAATGCTATTACCTGCTTTAGAATAGAATATAATGTAATAAAAATAATGTGCTTTGTCATTACCATTAAAACAATGTTCATCCCAAATACATTTATATTTTTAAATATATATTACAATCGCATACATTTGATTGGTTGTATGCATGCATGTGATATGTTGTCTGTTTATGTTATTTTATGTAAATATTTGTAAAAGTTATCTCTGTACCGATGTTATGCGTCAGCTTTTTGAGAATAAAGATATATGATAATTGGGATAGCTTAGTAGTGCGTGTATAGATCAACGGGATCATTCAAAAGATTTCTTACGACAAAAGTCGCTGTTGTTCCATAAGTCTCGATTACGCTTACTTTAAGCATATTTTATTGTGAAACAAATACAGAAAATGTTGGTTACAAAGACACGTCAATATCTACTTACTTATAACATGAATAGGAAAATTCTGTAAACTCCTTCTCACGACTTTTCTTTTATTTTATAAATTTTAAAATTCAAATTCTTTATCAATAAAGAAAGCTCCATAAGGAACATGCATGTATGAAAGAATGCACAAATGACTTGAACAAACAAAAGAATAAAACAAGGAAATTAAAGGAAGATAAATATATATATATGAAAAGTCGCCATATTGTTTCTAGATTATATTTAATTAGACATTGATAAAGTCCCTCGGTGGAACGAAAATTTTGTCATTCTACGAAGTGTTTAATTCTTTATCACTTTGTTTTGTGTACTTGGTGTTGTTTTACAAACCATTTAAGACGTTTATAATTGTTTTACTTGTATAGTATCGTTATATCGTAACGATCCAACACCCCGTAAGATTGTTCGTTGAATGGTTTTTCAGACGTTGTATATATATACCGGGTCTATATATACGTCTGAAAATTAAACCAAACAGTTTTAGAATTAGATTTTAGAGCTGTCAAATTTTTGTTCTTCCCTCGACGGGATTTGAACCCACACCATATATATATATATATATATAATAATAATAAGAATACTACAGTTGTACCAGAGGGAGTCATACCCAAATATTTGTAGACTATATATAAACAATACACTGATATACATATATATTTGTACAATAATACCCCCAGCAAAGCTATTGTAAATGCGGCCTCTAATATCACATACAGGCCGCTAATAGAGGCCGATGATACATGTCGTTAATAGGGGCCGATGATACAGGCCGCTGTACTTTAATAATTTGCCCCATTTTTGGGACAAGGTTGATATCGTTTACGTAATGCATTTCTCTGACTATTATCACACTATTGTTCGAACAGTGGATTATTTTTAAGAATCTAGTGTTTATTCTTTTGTTTTTTAATATATGAACTTAACCTTTTACTGTTTTGGGTACCTGTAAAGTGCGAAACGAAATAGAAACGAAACGAAACGAAATCAAACGAAACGAAACGAAACGACGTTACATTTCGTTCCGTTTAGTTTCGATCGGTTTCGTTTCGTTTCGTTTCGTTCGGTTTCGTTTCGTTTTGTTTGATTTCGTTCGGTTTCGTTTCGTTTCGTTTCTATTTCGTTTCGCACTTTACAGGTACCCTCTTTTGACAGTGGGTTTAGTAAAAATGAAATCTTAGAACTAATTGTATTTAATTAAAAGTTCATCCCCAGTATAGCATATTAAAAACTGTTTGCCTTGGATCTTCATACCCCGCCACGTTTCACATATTTTCAGTCTTCAAACTGTCACAACTTTTGAACCAATTATCTGATCACACTGAAATTCGAACTTGATCTGTATTTTATGGTACCAAACAGTACAAAATTTGAAATCCGTTCTCAAGTTATATCTGGAAACCATTGGGGGCGGACACATACACATCAAACCAAACGAAGGGTATCACATAATACCTCGCCACTTAGTGTGGAGGGGTATACTAAACCATCGGCTGAATTAGAGATAAATGTTGATGTAAAATATGTCGGCGAAGACGAACGAACGGACGGATAAAAGGGAGAGTTGACACGGTTTGGGGGAATGGGAAAGAGGTAAAGATTTCGGGAAATGGGTAACATGTGGCAAATATTGAAGGATAAGGGAATTGAAAAGGCAAAAAAGAATTGTTAAATGTAATTGAGAATTGAAAAAAGTGGTCCAAATTGTAGGGAATTTGGAATGGGAATTGCTTAAAATGTGGAAATTAGGAAATATATATAGGCCCGTATCACAAACACTCGATTCGTGGACTCCCTTTTCGAGAATTTCGCCTATATCAAGAACAATCACATATTTTCTCTTCTGAAAACTGCGCCGTATACTAGGAAATATCATTTTTCAGACACTGCACAAAATCCACATTGATAGTGTGGTATTTTGTATCAAATAAGCAATTTTATCGAACAGAAAAGAGGTAAAAAAAAATATGTGATTTTTCTTGTTCTAGGTAAACTTCTTAAAAGGTGGATCCCGTGGTGGAGTGCTTGTGGATCGGTATCCCCCTCCCACTCATTAACACCACCTGTTTATAAAGAGGAAAGTACATGTAGGTATATTTGCATTTAGACATATTCTTACCGAACTATAATCGTCAATTGCAGTTTCGTCCATTAGTTCTGCCTTGGGATTCAGAATAAACCTGAAGGGCCGAAGATGTACGTGACTTAAAAAGCAAAAAAATCGTTCAAAGGGCGTGCGAAATTGCAAATCCGCTGAACAACTTTTTCAGTTTCATTCTTCAAAGGAAATTACCGCCTTTGATTGTTTTCTCTCGGCGACTGTAAAGATACAGCAGGGTAACTTCAGAAAGCTTTTGAACAGTTTGTGAGGCCCTGCGTAAGGGGTAGCCAGGGATCGTATAATCACTAATATAATCATATGTTTTGCCACAGTAATCATTAATTTTTCCCTAAACGCGATACTCAAATAATCAGAAATGACTTTGGGAATCAGATAATCAGGAAAAATTACCCCTGTAAATAAAATTATCACTTAAATTGCCAAATAATCTAATAATCAAAAACCCTATTCACAGGCTCGTTTGTCGGTGCCTTTCAGTTTTGATTTTCAGTGCAGTGATATTTCTTCTTTTTTTTCCGCACAAAACGCGTTTCTTTATTAAACTCTTCTAAATTTGGATAATCAATATATTATAAACCCCCTTAGTCTTCATGCCATATTGAATTTTTCATTTTTTTTTCATTACATTTCGTTTTGGAAAAATTTCGTTTCGTTTCGTTTCTTTTCTATTTCGTTTCGCACTTTACAGGTACCCTACTGTTTTAGGCGTTTTACTTAGTTTTGGACTTTCGTGTCTCGAACCACTGCTTGGCTTTTCAAAGTCTATTTTGACTTTCAAAACATCCATCTAACCACTCGGCTACGGTGACCACACTACTAAACGCTATAATTAGTATATTTGACTCTTGATAGGAAGCTTTGTAAAAAAAAATATCAACAATTTGTTTAAGAAAAGCAAATATTTCAGATCTGGCATAATTTATGTTCAGAACTGACGAGTACGTGAACTTTTAAAATGTATTCTCGCAACACAAAAACAACTAACGAACCGACCGCAAGTAATAACAAATCAGACAGACCACAGGTGAAGATTTGGGACACTTGAAAGATTTGACATATCTAAATATAAACGATTCTTTTCACTTGAAAGACCTTGAAATATCTAAATATAAACGAGAATCGAAAGGACGTTGACCGATTTAAACATTTGTAGTTTTATTTTTGTTAATTGTTGTTTTATTTGGCTTTCTAAACATTAAAAGTGTAAAAATATATGCCATACCATATATTTTTTCAAGAACCCTATTATTGTACAAGTTAGATACATTATTATTGAAACAAAAGAATTTGCCATATCCAATACGGTCCGCTTCTTTTGTTTCAATAGTACTGTGTCCTATACATCAACATGAATCAGCATTGTTGGTTATAGAACATAAATATATTCAGTTACTTATCTGATAAATAAGTTGCCCGAATTGCGAGATAATCAATTTTGTTTTAATAGTACTGTATATTTACTTACAACCATTTCACTTGAACAGTTGACTACATAACGACAGGGATATTAGGTTTATTAATTAAATTCCTAACAGTGTATTTGTGTATCACATTTCTTTTCTTTGCATTAGCATTAGGGGGAAAGGGTGTATTTTACTCTTATTAAAAGATTTTAATGCTACATTTATGTAACTGAAAAAAAAATGCACCCTGAAGCAGAATGTTTGTGCTGGAAAAATTGTCCCTAATAAAAATCTGGGTAAAAAGAAGAAAAATCAAAACCATACATGTACAATACGCAGGAACACAACAAATTCATTTATACCTTTAGGCAGTAATATACAATTTTCAACAAACACAGAAAAGGAGCAAATAATAAAAAAAAACTTGTAACAATAAACAAATAGAATTTCTGTGTGTACAGACACCTTTTCAAGTAACATAGTTGGTACTTTATATCATTTAAATGGGAGTTTATTCAAAATAAATCCAAATACGGCTAATGATAAAAAAAAAAACTAATAGCAATAACAAATTTATGTTTGTAATAAAAAATCTAAAGGGAACACATCTATGATTATTTTCCTAACTTAATTGACCTTCCCTACATAGATGATCAGTTTTTATTTTTGAAACATATTTTCCTTTTTTCAATTTTGTTCCAATTTTTAGATTAAGCCACACAAAATAAAATTATTTTTAGATTTTAGATTTTTATGTTTATCTTTTTGTATAGAACGCTGGGTTTTATGCAAATTCCCGATTTTTTTCGTAGCATTTCTGAAATTGTAATTCAAATCGTTTGACTTCATTTCAATAACATGCAGCTAACTAAAGTTATAAATAACGTTTTTACCTGCATTTGAATGGAATAAATCCACACAAATAATGTGTTTTGCCTTTAGTTCTTTACCATTAAAAAGTTCATTTTGCCAAATAATTGTAATCTTCAATATATTTTCACATATCACAATCAAATAAATTTGATAATTGAGATTATATAGTGGTCCGTGTATCTAGGTTAACAGATAAGAAAAGTTTGTAGATGCCAAAAGGGTTATCGGAAGTCATAATTCAAAGACGGACAGGCAATGCAATGGCCAAAAGAAAAAAATGATAAACAGTGTTCTAAAAAACATTACACAGAAAACTGAAGATTGAGCAGCACGAATCCCACTTCAAACCTGAACGGAACTCTGTCGGTGTCAACTTGAGTCTTTAGTTTTACATTGTACGGCAGTTCCAGGTTCTATACGATGGCCCGTCAGTCTGATTGTACAAAATATTTGAATGCTACCAAAATATGTCGAAAATAATTTAAAATAGTAAGAAACCACTTTTCTTTGTTTAACTATCTATTATGCCATTCATAATACATCTGCTCAAAGTCTTTCTAAAATAAATGCTATAATTAATCCGATTGTTCTCAAATCTTTAACAGTTAATAACACTACCAAATAATTTTAAAGAGTGTGATTAAGGTTTGAAGATTGCCTAAATATAGATAGACCTAGATATATATTCATTCAAAAATTTGTATGTGGAGGCAGTGTCTTTATCATTCTATTTTGTTCACTTGGAGCTATATAGTATGTTTCCCGAAATGCAGGTACTTTAAAATGTTGAAGTTCATCAGTATTGCAGTGTGAGTACATCATGTGCACTTTTTATGAACATGTATCTCTAGGCTACACCAAGGGCAAGGTACATGCCGATGTGGCTTGTAAACGTCCATTGTATTTCTTAATACATGTATGTTCATAATAAAACTATTTTCTTACGACTTAAAGACTATACTTTTATTTTACATATAATCGTCCACTAAATCTACATTTCTAACAGGTAATACCACCCCGCGCTCTACTAGTTAAGTCTTCAATGTTTGCACTGTCCAATTATAATTCGGTGCCGTCATTAAGTTTACGTGAGATACAAGCGTTTTGGTGATTCAAACGCACATGTAACCACTTATGGAACAACAACGTCACCAAACAGGAGAAGCGTTGAATGATTCCTATTGGATTAATCGTAACAATGAACTCAGAGAGGTAATTTTCCGAAAGTCGGATAAAACCATAAAAATGGAAATGTTCCATGACAATAAAGGCCATTTGGGTATTGAAAAAACATACAATGCCATCTCCGAAATTTGTCACTGGAAAAATGTATACTCTGATATTTCTAATCACATAAAGTCTTGTCCTAAATGCCAACATTGTGGATATCTAAAAAAAAACTGATGATGTGCTCCACCCTATACCAATGTTGCACCATGGTATCATGTGGGGATATACTTAAAATCGAAAAGTGGAAATTCCTACATTTTAAGTTTAGTCGATTATTTTACGAAATGGCCTGAGGCGTTTGCTATCCCTGATAAGAAAGCGGAAACAATAACATCATCCTTATTCACAAATTTTCTCACAATGGGCTTTCCAGCAATATACAGCAGTGATCAAGGCCGAGAGTTTCTCAATTCCGTTATGTCATCGTTGATCGAAAAACACAAATGCTGTCCTTAGAATATCAACGGCTTATCATCTTCAAACAAACGGCCTCGTAGAGAGGTTCAATCAGACGATACAGCAAATGATACTAAAAATCTGTAGCGAAGACCAAAATGATTGGGATATCTTTTTGCCTTTAATTGTTATTTTCATATCGAACAATGGTCCATAAAACTACCAAGCAAACTCCCTTTTCTGTCATGTTCTAAAGACCATTTTCTGGAATAGAACAATCATCAATTGACATAAACAATAACAATGAATCCGATTATGAAGGGGGTCTTAAATTCATTACAGACCTTAGAGATTCTGCTATATCAACAGTAAAAAAAAAATGTTACCGAATCACAGTAAAAACAGAAAAAAATAATATGCAAAGAAAATAAAAGTTGATTCGAAGTCAGACAAAATAAAGAAGGGAGATTAATTTTTACTTTTCAATGCCAGAAAATCGTCTAGAAAGGGGACTAAAATGGAGAAATCGTGGAAAGATCCATACGAAGTCCACGACATTTCAGATAAGGGCGTTGCAACCCTATCACAACTTGATGGGATACTATTGAACACAAAATGCAGAAATATGTAGAAAGTGACGCAAACGAAATTGAAGTCACAAAAGTTAGTAATGAATATACCTGTATCCACCCAGCTGATATAAAATGGCAACACGATTTCTCTAATTCTTTGGCTGTTCTTCGTGTTTTTTACCGGTGAGAGAAAAATTTGTTCCATCACGTGTGATTTTTTTGTTCTCGGTTTCTGATTGGATCTTCGAAAGGTCATGACCCAGACTTTTTAAAGATGTTAGTGCCTTTCAAATACTTTCTTCAATTGTAATTTGTTATTAACTATTGTTTACTTCAAATGAAAAGCAGTGTCATTTCAATATTTTGTTTTCTTCAAGCGACATCGTTATGAATACCGTATTCATATCAACACTAAAATACGTCATCAAATGGAATGTGATGGGTTCCCCACGGGGTATTTAAAGTGTTATATTTTTAAAACGAAATAATTGATGTATTAAAGAATTAGAGAAACAGAATATTTCTTTGTGAGCAGTTGAGGCGAGAAATTTTTAAGTTTAACTATCGAGACTGTAGAAATACGATAATCAACTGCTCGCAAAGAAAGATTATATAGTATTATCAAAATGTAAAGTTCCACTGCAATTGAAAAATTGTCACCCGGAAGTGGAGAGAAGAGACGTTGAATCTTCATCGAAACCATCAGGAATTGTGAAAATGAAGGGTGATGGTAACTGGTTTTTTTCGAGGGATTAGCTACGCATTGGTTGGAGATCAAGAACAGTTCGAAGAAACAAGGAACATGATTACATATTGTATGGCACAAAACAAAAAGAAAATTGATAAAATCTTTGGGCCAGTTTACTTGAACAAAAGTAGTATGGAGTTGGACGGAATATGAGCGACTGAGGCCGAGATTTTTTCCGCTGCGGGGATGCTAAATACGGATGTTCACATTTATTGCAACCCAGGAAATGAAAACAAATGGTTGAAATACAAATCCGTTATTCTAGGAGAAAAACCAGTAACAACAAAAAGTATTTTTCTGGACAATTCAAAGGGGAATCACTTTGATTATGTTTCGTTTTTGTAAACAACTTTATATATTGTACTTGTGTAAAACTGTTCATAGAATCTCTTGTTTTTCAGCAATTAACATATGCATATATCATATGTTATGTACATGTGGGTACGATTATAAACTCTTGTCAAAAATGCTTTTCTCGCCTATAAAATTTTCAATGTTTTAAACATATACATGATATAAAGGACAACATTTATCTGAAGATAATCAAGAGTTTAACATGATTTTAAAGTTGTGAAGACGTCTACACGTATTCAAATTCCACTATCTTTGTTTGTGTTGTGATTGTATCTTCCAATGGTCTTAGAGTTGGGTATATTTTTTAATTCGGGTGGTTTTCAATGAGAATCTCTTTCAAACAATTACACTATGTTAGTATTGTGTAGTTAATATACTCTATGTACCGAATCTTTTCATTGGCCAGTGTTTCGGGATATTTTCAATCCGGATGGTTTCAATAATGTACGCCCTCGATGTCATGAATGATATTGGAATTATGCTTCTGGGGGGATGAAGGTGGTGGAGGGGTAGTCCGTGCCAGATCATTTTTTCCCATATGCTCAAAGTAAGAAATTTCCTTCCTGCCAGATCATTTTTTTTTAATAGAATCCCAGGTGAGCGATGCAGGCTCCTGGGAGCATCTAGTTTATACATACATCTAAAGATATAATTGTACATACGTTATTTTTTTTCAGACATTGCGTTAAGTGCAGTTCTAGTCACTCACTCACTACTCAATGATAAAAGAGGAATTTTTTTCGGTGAGAATTAAGATTGCATTATTAGACTGAAATATTCCATTTTCCATGAAATATAGAAAATTAATATAATTGTACATACGTTAATTTTTAAGATTTCTGTTAGTTTCACTCACTCACTCACTCACTCAACTCACTCACTCACTCACTCACTCACTCACTCACCCACTCCATTCAAAGTCATTTGGATCATCCATGTACAAGCTACTTGGCTAGAAAACCCATCGACTCTAATAGTCGACCACAAGTGGCACTGGCAAGTGGTAGTACAATTTAACAGAGCAACTAAGTTGAATATTCAAGCCATTTTCAGAGGGGGACTACTATGTAGTCATTCTTTCGGGGGGGGGGGGGGGGGGGGGGAGGTGGAATCCTACTATATAGCCATTCTTGCGGGGAGGAAATCCCAATATGTAGCCATTTTTCCGGGGGGAAATCCTACTATATAGCTATTCTTCCGGGGGGGGGGGGGGGAATCCCACTATATAGCCATTTTTCCGGGGGGAATTCCTACTATATAGCCATTCTTCCGAGGGGAAAATCCCACTATGTAGCCATTTTTCCGGGGGGGGGGGGGGTGAATCCTAGTATATAGTAATTTTTCCGTGGGGAAAAACTGGCTATGGGGGGGTAATGGCTCTATAACGCTCCTATAGTAGTTTTTTCCCTAGCCATTTTTCCGGGGGGGGGGAACTGACTATGGGGGAAAAATGGCTCTATAACACTGGCATACGAGATACGATACAAGTTGAGGTATATAACGCCGTCAAAAATACACAGGATCAACTTCTTAATAGTTTGACAACGTTGTTAGACAATCGTTTGGAAGGATTTCAGAAGAATATCCAAGATTCACAGAAATTTCTATCAGACACTCAGATAGCCAAGATTGATGAATCCATGTCCGACACGTACAAGTTTCGTAAGAGGGGAAACGAAGAACAATACAAACATAACCAGAAGGTATTCATAAAGATGAAAGAAGTAAACAACCAAATCGAGACCGATAATTTATCTCAGGAGAACGTCAACGCCAACAAAAGGAACATTTCTGAAGGTATGGACTTGGTAAAACAACGTGAGAAACTCATAAAGTTAGCTGATTCATCCGATGCCGGTTGGCGAATCGTGGATGAATATATCGCAAACCCTCTGGCGGACGACTCCGATGATGAAAAGATTTATAAAGCACAGAGTAGAGCCGATAGTAAAATTAAGAAAGAAAAGTTAAAAAAAAGGTGGATTTCAAAACAACACCCTACAGCTATAAGAAAACTGCCTCTACTGTTGGAAATCCTATCCCGGTGACGACGAATGCTGCTTTTAGGCCTGGTAGAAGTTTTTTCTGCAATGAAAGGGGACATTGGAGGAGGAAATGTTCAAAGGTAGCTGCAGAACAGAGGAGTAATTTGAATAAGATAAGTATAGAACATTATGTTAATAATGATAAGTCGAGCACGCCTTTGTTTACAACCGATATATCACATGACATTAAGGTATCGAGCAATACACATTACACTAATAACGAAAGTAATGTCATTCAGAAAACCACAGGTGTAGGTCGTTTACGCAAAAGCGTAAACAAATGGAAAGAAATTGGAGCTAATGATTTTATCGTAGATGTAATAGAAAATGGATATCAAATACCTTTTCTTACATTACCGAATCAGATTGAGTTAGATAACAATAAATCGGCACGCGATAATCCTGATTTCGTAACAGATGAAATAAACAAATTATTAGAAAAGGGTTGCATCAGTCTAGTAACAGAGAAACCACATGTCATAAATCCTTTAACTGTAGCAAACAATGGGTCATAACTCAGATTAGTTTTAGATGCGAGACATATTAATCCTCCTTTGTTTAAATTTAAACATAAGTACGAAGATGCAAACACAGCAAGGCAATTGTTCGATAAAGGTAATTACACGTATATATTTTCATACGATTTGAAAAGTGCATACCACCATTTACGTATTTTTCACACAGATGTAACATACCTAGGTTTTAAGTGGAAAGGTGAATATTACGTATATAACGTTTTGCCTTTTGGGTTAGACACTAGTGGTTACATATTTAGTGGTTAGAGAAATAGTAAAATACTGGAGAGCCAAGGGTCTAAAAATAATTATGTATTTAGACGACGGAGGCGATAATTATGAAAATGCACTGGTTGCAAGTAATCTTATCAAGAAAGATCTGGATTATTTTAGCTTTAGCGTTGAACATGAAAAATGTAACTGGGTTCCAGTACAAAAATTAGAATGGTTTTCGATAGGATGTGTCAGAAGGAGTTTTGAGGGTAACCCGTAAGCGCATCAGTAAACTGAAAGCTTCACTTGCAGGTCTCGTACAACAGCATTGCCAAGGTACGGTGATGTTTTGTGTACGTTTTATAGCAGGTATAGTGGGCCAGATTATTTCGACACAAGCCGTTCTTGGCGAGCAAACTCGCTTACGAACGAGACATATGTATAAGTGTATACTAGCAAGAGCTAGCTGGAACTCTAAGATAGTATTCAGCATAGATTCAGTGATAGAATGCATTTTTTGGTTAAAAAATGTAGAAAGATTAAATGAGATAGGATCTCAGTTGTGTCAGTTGACATACAATGAGGCACCAATATCAGAAAACTGACCAAAAACCATAAGGGCTACGGTTCCGCAGCTAGCTGATACGTTGAGCAGAAAGTCGGATTGTGACGACTGGGTAGTGCAAGATTGGTTATTCAAATACTTAGATAATTTATGGGGTCCGCATAATTGCACACAACTATAATGCAAAATGCCAGAATTTCAACTCGAGGTTTTGGTGTCCAGGCATAGTTGAAGTCGACACGTTTACGGTACATTGGTGGGACAAGAGCAACTGGTTATTCCCCCCACCACGCCTGATTCTGCAAGTAATTAATAAATTAAAGCGAGAAGCATGTACCGGTACTCTCGTTGTTCCTGAATGGACATCTGCGCCTTTTTGGCCGATGATCGTAGATGGTCAAAGTAATTTCAGAACATATATTGTAGCGCACAGATTTGTTCTCGGTGAAAATTTAACAAAAAGGGGGAGAGGCCAGAGCGGCGTTTTCGGTGATCGGTATTTGAAATTTAGATTGTTAGCTCTTAGAATAGCATTTAGATCGTAAGATGCTTATGACATTTTATTATTTTGACAGGTATCAGAATAGACCATTTTATTGATGAAGCTATACACAGTGGAATAGACGTGGACAGCAGCTTGTACGAATGGTACCCTAAACTATGCGAACTTTTAATCAGTAGCAAAAGCGACAATACAGTCAAATCTTATTTCAATGCTTTTAAAAGGTGGGAACATTTTATAACTTTACATGGACAAAATGCTTTACCTGCACAGCCTGTGCATGTTGCTCTGTATTTGACAAGTTTATTGAAAAACGGTTCTACCTATCATCCAGTGTATAATGCAGTTTATGGAATTAAATGGGCCCATGAGATAAACGGACTTGACGATCCCACAAAAAATTCATTTGTAGTATCTGTTTTGGAAGCTTCGAAACGTGTTGCACCTAAAACAACTCAGAAAAAAGAGCCTATTTATACTGATACATTGATAGAACTTTGTAATATGTTTAAAGATTCTAACGATTTGCTTATCATTAGGGATTTAACAATGATGTTATTGAGTTTCTCTGGTTTACTTAGATATGATGAAGTCAGTTCATTACGTTTTTGCGACATACAAGTTCGTGATAGTTTCTTAGTTTTACATAGTGATAAGAACAAGACAGACCAGTATAGGCAGAGCAATGAGATACTTATTTCCAAAGGTTCAACGTCAGCATGTCCGTATAATATGTTCTTGAATTACTTGCAATTGGTTGATTCTGGTGGTGTTTCAGAATTTTTTTTATATCGACCCATATATAGGTCAGGCAGCACATGCAAACTCATACGTAAAAATAAGAAACTTAGTTACACGGCGGCTAGGACAACTTTATTAAAGCCCCACTGCCTAAGATACAACCGTTTTTTTAATGAGCTGCATTCTCCAAAAAATGTACTATACATGCTTTATATTTAATAAAAAATTGTTTTAACTCATTTTCGTGTTGATATATGTGAGAAAGAGTGGGTGAGAGAACGATATTTGTTGACGAATTCCAGGATGCTGCATCAAAAGATGGCGACTGATTAATTATCGGCAAATTTACGGAGTCTGTCGAAAGATCCAATCGTAACTACTCGGCCGTATACGATTGCCGAATGATCGTGTTGTTCCAACTATAAATAAACAGCGATGGAAGAGGTAAGCACATGTCAGTCGGAGAGCAGACTCGATAATGGCGTCATTTCAATTAATTTGTCACGTACATTTTTTACCGGAATCGGACACGTTTTAGAATACATCGACCAAGTGTTGAAAATTCACTCGTTTTAATCGTTGCGAGCGTCAAATATAACTGAAGAAGCGAGAAAAACATAGAAAATTGTTTCTTTCATATAAATTTGAGGCCCGGTGCTTGAACTTCTTGTAACAAAGGAGTAATGCAGAAATTAAAACGACACGGAAATGGCGAAGTTGTTTCAAAAAACACGAAAAATTAAAAATTAAAATATTTGCCGAAAGGGTGATGGAAAATCATATATATAGTTCAATAGATTTCTATATTAGTATTTCAAAGAAACATTTTCTGTAATTAAACATACAATAGAACTTTTTTCTGTCAGATGGATCGTGTCACATTTTGGTTGGATTCAAGGGAGGTAACTAGAATCATCAAATACTCCGTAATTTTTAACGTTCTATTTATAGAACGAGTGTAAGTAAATGCATGTTTTCTCAATAAAACAAATATTATTTTGTATTAAAAATGTTGAAATTAGTCAGAATAATTGTCTATTATATCTACAGCTATTAAATTGATCAAATATAATTTAACAGATGAGTCCAAATTTGAGATTTTATGGAACCACAACAGTATTACTGTAAAAGTAATCCTGTTAAGCTGACTTTTCGGTCGAAATACATGTAAAGTTGTTCCATGGTGGTACAACAAAACAAGAATCAACTGTAATGGTCTACTAAATTTATCGAATGAACTTGAGAAAAAAAAACAGTCATATTTTCATATGCAATGGTAAATCTTGGAATATTAAAAATTACTTTCAACTGTTTTTTAACATAATATTACTGTAAAAGTAATCCTGTTAAGCTAACTTTTTGGTCGAAATACATGTAAAGTTGTTCCATGAAGGTACAACAAACCAAGAATCAACTGTAATGGTCTACTAAATTTATCGAATGAACTTGGTAAATCTTGGAATATTAAAAATTACTTTCAACTGTTTTTTAACATATAAGGCTATTCAAACACGTCCACCGGTTATATTGGTGGATTCACCATACAAATCATGTATAGCGCCCCCTAGCGACCCACCACGAGCATATTGATGTCAATGTACTTGATACAAGTGATACTTTTTTCAATGTAAATGACCTTATAAAAGACAAATGAAAGAAAATGATGATAGTGAAAAAAATATAAAATTTTATCACATGCATAGTACATCCTCGTAATGACTCTTGAGCAGAACTCGTGTTAGCCAATATTTACTATTTTATAGATGTTTCTTTAAAATAAGGGGCGAGGGGTGTAATATTTTTAACCTTTTTTTCTTAAACAAAAGCAGATCATACTGTACTAAGATCCATTATTTAATAACTTTTTACAAAATAAAATTCACAAAAACTTCAACTAATTTTTTTTTATTAAAAATAATAAAACATTTGAATAATAGGAGAAAACCGGATGGGGCTCTAATTTAAAATTCTAATTGAATATGCTGATGCCATTACCATAGAAAATTTGCATGCACAAATGTATCAGAATTTAAAATTAACTTTATTATTTCTAGAAGATCATTTCCCTTAAATTAAATGGTCTTTCTTTGACTGTATATACTTTTGTCACAAAAGCAACATTCTAGTTGGGGTTTGAAATTTCTATATTTCTTGTAGTGATCAATACAGAGAAAAAATTGATTAGATGTACATGCTTCGTTGTTATTCTGATCTAGCTAAATCTGAAAGCACGACTGGAATAAGTCAACATTAACTGATGTCAAAAAGCATACAAGTTTATTACTGCAGTCATTATTTTCTGCATTAGCCGCAGTATGGAGTGTAAATTCACATGGGTCAAATGACACATTACCATAGCTGTCAAAGTTTGCTGTTGTTAAATTTAAATCATTTGTTTCAAATGCACAGCTTGTATCTATGGCTGAATCATATTTTCTCAATTTTCTTTTGCTTGATGTTGCTTCTGTATCGTGGGACATTTCGAGTGATTTTCTAAATCGAGCCTCACACATTCTACAAATACAGTCATCATCTTTGAATGCATATGCATTTTTGACAAAAGTATAAAACAGTGGTTGAGAGGTGAGAGGTGCCAGTAGCGCTTAGTCACATCTTCTCGTTTACAGTTTATGCAAGGGCTTGGTGGTCTGATTTCATGCACCCCGCAGGGCTTTCAAAATGTTTCAAATGTACCAGTACTTCACATATTTACAGGCAGTACTTTTTCTTAAAAATTTAACATTTTTCATGAATATCTTATACAGTATGTGGCCAAAAGTATTGCCACATGTAAAAAAATCCCTATATAATCAACCAAAACCATATTTTTTCAAAAAATTAGTGTGAAGTCATTTCTGGATAGATTTTAACAAATTTGACACCAAAACATTCAGACATATTTTGACTGTTTATTTGCTCATTATGTTTATACGAGTGGTTTTTATTTGTACATAGTTTAAACATAACAAATAAAAATTGACTTTGATTTTCCTATATATTTCAACTAAAAATAAATCCTAAAAATTAACAATCCTGTTTAAATTATCTACAAATAAAAACCACCCAGTCATATAAACCCAATGAGCAAATAAACATGCTGTACAACATTCTTTGAAATTAGGAGGTACCAATTACCATTTTAAGTGGGTACCTGGTACCTCCCTTACTAAAAGGCCTACACCCGTTGACAGTTTGACTTTGGTGGCATATTTCAGAAAAGGGGGGTGCATATAACCAAGTTCGGGTTGTAGATTGACAGAATGGGATAAATGCATCGAATTTCTAGACAATTTGCATTGTACATCAAAACAGTGTGTTTTACCTCACATGCCTACCGTTATTCCATTGTTTACATGTGTAAATATTGATTGTACGAGCAAAATGGGAGGAGCAAATTGTTCAACTTTGACTCTGTTTGGGTGACGTTGGAATATGGACTATTTTTCTTAAACTGTTACGAGTGATGTAAATTCCCTTTTACCCAATGAAGTGTAGATATTATTCTGTCCAAGGAACCAGTTTTTTATTTTTTTCATACACGGGAACTTTATTCTGTCAGATGCAAAAAGTGTAAACATACGATTTTCCGAGGTAAAGAAAAAAAACGTTATTTTTACATTCATCGCAGACCGATTTTATACCAGACTGAAAATCATGACCATTAATAAATATAAATGTGATTTTTAATCATATTTCAATCATTTTCATTGGTTTAATAGAAGAAAAACGTAGTTTTCCAAGTACCTATAATTGTTTGGGTTTGTGAAGCGCCATCTAGCGGAAAATATTTACGATTATCTCCCTTGGATTTTTAAATATTCCACGGACCGGAAAATTAGAATTTTTGCGAGTCTGCTGTTCAACTGCATGTACTCTTTTCTCACTATATTATTCTTTTATTTCAAATGTTTTCCCGATGAAAAGTGGTCATTCCGCATGGTTTTAAAAAAGAAAAGTACGTTAGTAATTTATGCATAGCTCGAGAGAGGAGAAATAAAGTTAATTGTAAAAAAAAAAAGTATTTTGGCAAAATTGGGGTACGATAAGGGAAATACCAAGTGAACAATAAATATGTTGTATTCGTAAAAAAAATTCTGAATGAATCCGCATTATTCAGTAAATAATGTTCGCAAATCAAATATTTTAGGATTTTATCTTTATTATATTTGCTATCAGTATGAAGAACTTGCAAAGAGTAACCGTCCTAACGGAAATCGTACCGTGTAGGCTCTTTCATTTCTCTGTTAGCCCTCTAAATTCTTTGATTTTCTGTTTTCTAAATGTTTTGATTCTAAGTGTATCGAGGTTACATAAATTGTCGAAGTTACCCTATACAACAATAAATTTTACTGTAATTTCTGTACTACAGTTATCTGTCAAAAGTATTGGGAAATGTAAAAAAAAAATCCCTGCATAATCAACCAAAACAATATTTTTTTTTTGGTTTATTTACTCATTATGTTGTTATGAGTGATTTTTATTTGTACATAATTTAACACAACAAATAAAAATTGACTGATTTTCCTATATATTTCAACTAAAAATTTAAATCATGGAAAAAGTATGTACAAATAAAAACCACTCATATAAACATAATGAACAAATAAACAAACAAAATATAGACAATTTTGAATGTTTTGGTGTAAAATTTGTTAAAATCTATCCAGAAATGACTTCACAATAATTTTTGGAAAAAGTATGGTTTTGGTTGATTATATATGGATTTTTTTTGACATTTTCCAGATGACTGTATTTTGTTTGGTCCTCATTTTTGGTTGCCATAAAAGATAGATCTTTTGATTTATTCATACAAGATGATAAAAAAATTATATTTATTTTAGAATTCAGATCAATCACGCAGCCTTCATTTGTCTTCAATTTATTGGAGCAAGAAAATGAAAGAAATCCAGATCCGTCCTGCTCCTCAGCCTGGTGCACCTGCACCTATTGCAGGGAGATGCCGGAGGGAGAGAAAGTGTGTTGCAAGGAGAACAGTGAGAGGTGCCACTCAAGAATGCCTGTAAATATTATTTTTTTCATATGCCTTTACTATTCTGTTGTATGATTTTATTTTTGACAGTTTTGTGGTTACACCAGTATTGACTTTGCCATCACCATGTAATCTGTTGTTTGTATGCAACATACCATCTAATGTTTAAACATGTATTTACCATTTAAATAAAATGAGATATGGGGTAAACAACCAACAAATCACACAAGAATAATCCTCAGAATTAAATACAAGACAGGTTATCATACAGCCCTCAACAAGCAAAAACCCACATCTCATGACAAACTGCTGATGGCCCCTCAAATAAAGCATAACTGAGAAAGTATTCATCCAGCACCACATCTTTTTCAAACTAGCTTATCTGAATGAAGTGATGTATTACAACGGAAAACTATGGATTGTTTCTCATCTATATTTTCCCTTTCTTTTCAGGATTTCTATACCAGTTTTGGATGAACTTGTTTTGGAGGTTGTTGCTTGCCATAGAGATGATATTCTGGCACAACCTCCAGATCAAGATTACAACAGAGACAGAAGACACACTGCGTACAGAGAGTACATTTTGTGGCGACATGGCTATTTGGGAGCAGGAAACAGGCGTGTTGTACCAAGTTGCTGTGTATGGCGGATAAGGGAAAACAATCCAGACCCACTTGGACAGTATGTTGGCTTCATGCCTGGAAGACTCGGATAGATAATCCAAAATAAAATTATTTTCTGTGCCAAATTTATTTACACACTTTGTTTGTTTACAATTTTGTACATCTGTTTTGCAGTGAAGGCAATTAGTCAACAACAGTATGAAGCAACATTATTGATGTGATGGTTTCTCATTGACACTTCCCCCATATACACATGTATATCTTGTCATACATATATTAATAAAACTGCTGGATTTGTCAAATGCTTTTTTAGTGGAATATTTGCTGACAGCAATGCCCGACATTTCAACTTCTGTCCTAAAACAAACAAAAAATATATAACTGACATGTGTAGCTGTTACACAATTGCCTGGGTTTGTAAATTACATAAAAGGGTGCACTCGACTCGCAGCCGCAAGTGATAAAGTTTACCAATTGCTTGCCCATGGTCGGTGGTTCTCTCCGGCTTCCTCCACCACTAAAACGGGTCGTCATGATATAGCTGAAAATATTGTAGAAAGTGGCATTAAAACACAAAAAATCAAAATCATGTTACACAATACTTGCATTTTACTCGAGTAAATCTCTATTTTATTCAATGTAATGAAAAATTGTCAGATTTGTCAAAACTAAAGTGCATATGTGAAAATTAAAAGCATCATTCATGGTGTAAATATATAGATTACACAACAAGACCCTGTTGACTTATACCGTATTTTATTAATACAAAAATGTATAATTATCTCCCGTGAGCAAAGTTTTGTACTTAGCTAAATTTGGCATTCCTTTCAGGCCCTTAATTGTTCTCTCTGAGTCTCAGTCTTTCAACTGCTTTTTTTCTTCTTCAATTTTTCAAATGTTTTCATTCTAGCTGTACGAAAGTGACATAAATTGTTTAAAATACCATAAACAGCAATAAAATGTATACATACTTTCACTACTATGTTGTTTTATTAAACTTACATTCTACCAATCTCATGTTCTGATGCTGAAATCTCAGAAACATCTGCAACAGTAATGTTGGGCTTCTGATGGGCACGTTCTGGAGTGGACGTAAATGCAGCACATGCTGTATTATCAGACAATGGCACACTTGTGGCAAACACACTATCATCGTGTAATCTAAGTTGTTTTGCTGTTTGTGTCTCTTGAGTTTTCTCATCATAGCTGAAATTGACAATAGCCTAGGAATATTGCAAAATTGTAAAGTGACAAAAGTAATGAAGATCTGTGATAGATATATAGTGTGACTACTAGTACAGTTAGGGGCAGAAGCCCATTTCCGGGATGCCTTGATTGTAGAGCAAATACTTTACTTTACACTAATTTGGAACTTACATTGTACTCTGTTACTGATTATATTCACAACAATACCCCCCCCCCCCCCCCCATTCCCCTCAATGTTTGCCACAAAGGTTGTTAAAATATATACTTAATTAAAATACTTTAGAATTAAAGCAAAATTCGATACAAAACACTAAAGAACATTGTTTGTAATTTAGGACGCCGTATTTTAAGCGATAATTTGCATTTTAAAAAATCCCTTTGACTGGCCTCAATATTTTCGTCTCGATTTTACCTTTGGTATTTGACAGGTTTTATCACCTATTTCGAAGTAAATAACATACATTTAAGATATAGATGATAAATAAATATATATTTCCTTCAATGTGTTCACCTACGGAATAAATTTATAACTTCTATCAGCCACAATGTACGATTTATTTTCATAGTTAAAATGTAAACATTGCACTTACCAGTCCAAAAGTATTTTCGCCACTTAAGCGTTGGTTTTCACTCGTAGAACTGATCTGAGCTCATTCCAACGATCACACTGGTCTCCAATCCATATCCTGCTCAGATTACTCAATTTAGCATTCGATTCTCTTTTCCGGTGTTTTCTTTCTCAATATGTAAATCTTCTCTTTGGACCACGCTTCGAACTAGATTTTGACATGTTTCTTTCATAGACAACAATCTCAATACGCATGCGTAGCGTTCACGTTCAACAGAGGTTGTATGAATACGGAAAATCTTCGGTGGGAATTATTGCATGACTTAATTCTCGCTACTTGTTCCCCCCTTTATTATATAGTAATGCGAGCTGAAAGACCAATTTTATTGCGTTTTTTAAATGTTTTAACAAGTTTAAATGATTTTATTATTAAAAGAATTGTGTTTTTATTTTTAGTCAAATATATAGCCAGTGGGACTTTAAAGAGAATACATTTGGTCTCTCCACATTGTGATATAGGTCTACACTCTTTCAGGGCGGGTGGTGCGACAGTTGCAGCAAATGCTGACGTTAGCGAGAGGTGTTTGAAGAAACACGGCAGATGGAAGTCGGACTTTAGTAAGGATGGTTATATACTAGACTCCACTGAAAAGCGTTTGAGTGTATCGCAGGTTTTAGGATTATAGTTATTTTTTCATCTCGGCCCCCTTTCTTTGTATTTTTTCTAGCACGTACGGCGGGCTGTCGGCAAATTGATATTTGAGTTTTAGTTGTTTTTTTAGTATAGATAATACTAATATTTTCCCGCGTTTCGCTATAGTATTGCGGGAAAATATTGTATTGTCGGTTCGTTATCCGGGTATATTCGTATTTAGTCGATGTACTCGACCAATCAGATGTTTCGGTAATATTCTGATGTCAGGTGTGCTCGAATAGGTATTGGTCACTTTCTAGCCGCCGTGCAATTACACAAGACCACATTTACATTTAATAATACATATCAAATTATTTTTCTCTTGGTGAGGTCCGACACCTTATTCTGAGATCCTGAGATAGCCTCGAGCATTGGCGTCGGATACAGGTTTCCATTTTTTTATTGGTTTTTCCTGGACGGTCTTGGCTATCAGTGATGGATATTTATTTTTTATGAATGCGTATAGCTTACATCTTTATTGGTCGTATTAAGGAAGTCTAATTATAATGAAATATTAAAATTAAATTATTCACAACGCATTTTACTTTAAAAAATGCTGGCAACGTTACAAGTTTATAGTATTTGGTCACGAATTAACTTATTTTGTCAAGCACGAAACGAAAGGTAAAAAGTGCTACACATAAAATGAAGTCATCAAAATGTTGGTGTTCCTTATCGATAGCATATATTTGTCGAGTTCGAATGGCACATTTTTCAACAAATCATAGCTAGGCATCCCTATGGGAACAAACTATGCCCCTCTCCTCTCCAACTTTTTCTATACTCCTATGAGTCTGAGTTTATACAAAAACTTATCAAAGAAAAAAAAAGTAGAGGCTTAAGCTTTTAATCTCCCTCCCAGGTATATTGATGATGTTCTGCCAATTAATAATACATGCATACGAACTTTGCTAACTGGATTCCATTAATAGAGATTTCTCGATAACTGACGAACGAACGTATCTTCCCGTAACATAACGAAACAATGCTAATTTACGTAAAGATCTTTTGAGAGAGACCTTATTGCAACATTTGTCTTCAATTGTTCATTGAGTGTAAGTGATTAGATATATATTCTAATATGATGTGTTGTTTTGGCTTTGTAAACAACAGGGTATAAAAATCCCCGAGTTATTATGACTTACACGCGCTGATGATCATGACGTATTTGGCTGTTCTATTATACCCTTTTGTTTACAAAGCCAAAACAGCACGTCATAGAAATAATTTATGGAAGGGGTAAGTTTGTTGGAGATTTTAATATGGGTACACTATAAAGGAATGTGGATTAAAAATTTACCGTATATGCCCTATTAGAATAGAAATAATTTATGGAAGGGGTAAGTTTGTTGGAGATTTTAATATGGGTAACATTATCTGTGCAAATGCTACCCATATTAAAATCTCCAACAAACTTACCCCTTCCATCAGTTATTTCTTAATTTTTTTCATTTCGGTGTTTAAAACAGTTAAAAATTAATATCACTGGCCAAATAATGGTTTCACAGTGACATTACAGTCTGCATACAAAATACATATTTTCCTCAAATGCTATTTATAGATATACTTAAAGGAGGGGTGCTTTTCAAATTTATTTATATATTTTTTTCATATTTCTGATATAAATTTTCGCACAAATAAATAATTTTGCCAGACATGGGAGAAAAAAAATAATCTGACTAAGGAAAATTAAGCAGTATAATACTTATGTAAAACTGGATATTGAATGGAACATTTCTGATTTCATATCTAAAGAAAAATAAATGATTCCATTCTCCCTAAACTTGTCTGTTCCATGGTAAAACAATAGCCCCTTTTAGGCTTATTCATACCTTTTCAGCGACGGTCACCCGACCATTGCCCGATCGTCGTGCAAAAATTGTGCGATTTTCGCTTTCTATTGTTTTTATTAAATAAGAGAAATGCCTTAGAAATATCTCCTATATACTAGTTTAACCCCGTCACTTTTTATTGAATTACCTGAACTAAGCCAGGAGGGGTCATTTATATGTGTGTTAGGGATATCGAATTTACATATTTCTACGACAGTATGATATATATTTGTTTCATTTTATTCACAGTATAGGAACCTGTGCGCCTGAAATCTCTTATTGACGTGCTCTTCTGTATGTGTCAAACCACTAATTCACCAATCAGAGCTTGGAACATATACGAAAGTAGTCCCTTTTCAAGAAAAAAGTTCCTTTCACTTTGTAGTATTGTGAAAACTACTGAATGGAATGGACTAATTAAAATTGATAATTGAAGTTAAATGAATAGGGATTATTTTGATCCCAAATTTGATGGATTTAGTTGTATTTTAATACCTCTATGGAGGATTTGATGCATGACCTATAAATACTGAATTTCTTGGGGATGTCCGAGCTATTTTTAGAGTAGGTGTTTTCCGTAGCATGGCATTTCACTGCAAGATTTTAAACATGCCCTGATATTTTGACAGAACGTAGAGAAATCATGTACGTTTCAGAAAATATATAGTCTTGGAAAGGTTAAACTTATAATACAATGACCAGGTAGGCTCGAAAAAAATCAAATTTAGTAGAAAACCTTAAAGAAATTAATTAATGGTTTTACACCTGTAAACTACATTATGGTTTCGGTGGAAATCGACTTTCCACGCTTTCAAAGCAGGTAAGTTTTTCGGAATTTATTATCGACAGATACGATGTACCTGTGTAAAAACATTACAAAATGTACATGATTCATTACTCTAACGGACGCTAAGGTTTCTTTGGATAAAATAACGCAACACATTCAGAATGGAGTATCAAACGTTTGTTGTTGCTACCAGAAAGGGTAAACATTCCATTTCTTTATGCCTAAATGGCTTCCAATTTAGATTTTATTTGCAAAGATAGTTTTGGATGTGAGAAGCATTCTTTTTACAAAGAAGCGATAAAGAAAACATAATTTTTCCTACTAAAAAAGTGGATTGAAAAAATGAGTGTGCTGTCGGCTGTCTGTTGTAGCTGTGTTAGTCTGTTTAACGTCGCCTTTGAAAACGGTCTGTAACCTGATTGACGTGCTAAATTTGTATTTAAGAAATAAATCATGGAAGCCAGAATGTGTTGGGAGTCTTGACATGGATTGGCGGATATTAGTATTTTATCCCGAGCCAGAAGCGAGGGATAACATTTACTAATATCTGCCAATCCATGTTAAAACTCAAAACACATTCTGGCTTCCATGTTTTATTCCGATTCTGATATGTCTAAGAGTACAAATACGGTAGTATACTTTGATTGGAAGACGGTAATTTATGCATACGGTTGCGGAAAATGTCGCACACAATTTATGTAACTCGAATAATACTGCACCCTCTATCGGCATTATTCGGGTCACAATGTATGCTGCCAATGGAAACGTCAGTCACATTCATCAGCGCATGTGCTAATGAGATAATGCGAAGAAATAATTATGGGTTTTTTTTAACAAAGGGAAAGAGTGAGATCATGTTAGAATTATTAACAATCAACTAACTTTCCAAAATTTTCTATAGAATTCAACGCTTAAACCATCGAGTCCTGGAGCTTTTAGTTTCATTTTAAAAATAGCATTTGTACATTCTTCTATAGTTATTTCTCCCTCACATTTCTCGCTTTCATTGTTACTTAGTTTATTATGAACTTTTGTATTTTCAATATATTTTTTCAGTTTGTCATTATCTGGATTTGTTGATTTATATAATTTTTTATAATAGTCAACTTCTATTTCCATTATCTCATTTTGATCAGTAGTAGATTTACCATTTTTGTCATATAATTCATTTATAGCCTTTTTTGTTTGTCTTGTTTTTTCGAGCCCCAAGAAAAAAAATGTATTTTGTCTCCTTCTTCGATCCATTTTACTCTAGATCTGATTTGTCTCCCTTTTGTTTTTTCAGTATACAGTTTATCTAGTCTTTTAATTGTTATTTCTAGTTTTTGTTTTAATGATGTATCTTCTTTATATGTACTAGTATTACTTAGTTCTTCAAGGTATTTTAATTCATTTTCCAGTTTTTTAATTTCATTTTTTTTACTATTTGCCAATTTTTTACAATGATCAATTGTTTTATCCCTCACTTCTAGTTTGAAGTTATCCCACAGAATATCTAATTTGGTTTGTTCTTTAGATTTATGTTGATATTTAGTGATTAATTTTTCAATGGATTTACAGTATTCTTGGTTTTCTAAAATACTTGTGTTTAGTTTCCAATATCCATTTCCCTTATTACCTTTGAAAAGCTTTAGTTTTAAAGATATTACTATTATGGTCGGTAACTTTCAACACAATAGGTCTTATGTCACTTGAATAAGAATTCATTAAGATTTCTGTTGAGACAAGAAAGTAATCAATTCTTGATGCTTCAGATTTATCTTTCCTGTTCCAGGTAAATTGTGTTTTAGTTTTGTTTTTTTTTTGTCTCCATATATCAATAAGTTTGTGTGATTTTATCATTGATTTCAAGTTATGGTCTGGTTTATCAAATATCTTTGATTGATATATTTTTTTTGTTTCTATTTTTGATAAAATATCATTATAATCTCCTGCTAGTATTATCTGACCTATACTATACTCATTGATAAATCTATCTACTTGTTTGAAAAAAGTGTTTCTTTTGTTCATATTATTGGGAGCATAAATGTTTATTATAGTTTAAAATCCACCTGTGATATAAATCTATTGTCAAAACTCTCCATTATTTTTAAGGAATGGAGAGTTATTGTTCTCTTTGTACTTTTAAGGTCCCACAAGGGGCAAACAATTTAATACTTTGTACTTTAGATACTATACACAGACTTTTTTTTGTTACAAGATTAATAATTAATCAAATTAATAAAGTACAATGGGTGGATTTTAAGTTGGAGAATGTCCTCGTATCTCCATTCCTTAAAAACAATGGGCCTCGGCTCCATTATTTTTAAGGAATGGAGAGTTACTTGGACATTCTCCTATACGTAAATAGTATTGTTTATTTCGACATTTATAAGTAACAGTCTTCCCTCATTGTCTTTATATTCATCAATTAATTTGAACTCTACATTCTTTTTTATCCAAATTGCCACCCCTCTTTAATTATTTTGTACCATTACTTTGATACAGACTTCCTTTAAAATCTTGTATTCATTTATTTTCAATATTTTGTGAAAAGTGAGTTTCTTGCATTAAAAGGATATTACATTGTTGTTGTTTTGACCAATCTATTAATCTATTAATATTTGTATTAATGGAGCAGATATGTAGAATATTATGATTCATTTTGAATTATTGGTTTAAAGAAAAGGTAAGTTATATTTATACTTTTAATTATCATTGTGGTCAAACTATTTTCTTTGTTACTATTGAGTATAATAACACACTTCATGAAGGAAAATACTGTACTAAATTTCTAAGTCAATACAGTTTCATATGTAGTAAATTTTATAAACTTTATAAATATAACATTAATATATCACATAACAAAACAACGGGTTTGCGAAACAGTTTCGATAATTCAAATGTTAACAACATGTAAATAAAACCTTGGTGTGGCCCCATGACGTCGAAAGTTTTCAAGGTTCTACGTTTTGTTTATTTGTTATGGTACAGCCGTGGAACATAGGAGTTTGCTGAATCGATCAGGTATTTGTGACGGAATTAACCGTTGTAATATTGTTTTGTTCATGCAGCCGTTTTGAGTATAAAAACAGCATTTAATTTGGTAAAAATACATTTATTATTCCGTATTATACCATTGATTCAGTGAAGCGTAATGTTTTGTCGTCCATGTTTTAATCGTTTTGGGGGACTGAAATATATACCCCGTCTGTTTTCCGAATATATGCTGACATTCAGGGTTGAAGAACCAATGAAAATATGTGTAACAAACTAAATCCGTAATATCATATAACGTGACGGATTTTGACATTTTGGGATAGATCAAGGTAAGGAAAATGTATTATATTGACTGTTTTTGTTTTAATTTCAATGTGTTCTACATATGCATAGAACCAGGAGATCATAATCTTTCCAATTACAGGCATAAGATAACAAAATATGCGTACCTCGATGAATTTTAGCGATAGATTCCAAGTGCAATTGTCGATCTTTTTCTGTTTACAAATATGAAAACCCGTCGTCTGCAACATTCAACAACTGCGCATGAATAATTTTCTCCCAAAACACGAATAATTTAGCGAGGTATCTATTTATAAAAGCATGTTTTGAAGGAACAATTAGGGGACATTCATTTTTATTTCGTTCGTAATTGCGTCCGGTGAGGCTATTATCTTTTATAAGTTGTAGCCGATTTGTTATGACTGTTCCGTTCATTTTACCTACGCCGCTCCTCCGTCAAGAGTTTCGTAGAAAGAGATTTTTTTATTAGAATTTTATTTCAAGTTTATTTCGATTTTGCATAGAGTAAATAATTAAAGAATGGGGAATTTTTCATTGAAATATATTTCTTTTGCGTTTCTAAATTATCAATTGATCTATTTTTTAAACTTTCGGTGAACAGATATTTGGCTATCAATATAGAAGGAAAAATCGGACAGCCTACCGTTATAAGGACTTCGTCCTTTATCAAACAGAATCATACAGTTTACACGTAATGCAGTTAGTACGCATTTAAACCACAGAAGGATATTTCTATTTTCCACACGTTGTGGTGTGGGGTCGCTATTGTGCATGCGAAATATTAATTGCAAACCCCATTGACTGGCTATATGCTACCTGTCTAGAATATTTTATTTTTTTCTCGATCGACAGTTCAGAAGCTAGAAAACAATATGATGAATATTGTGTCAATCATGCAAACAATAACTTATGCACATGACAGAACGCATGTTCGAGGCACCGGATGGATAGTTTCCTTTGATTTAAGAGTATGGAACTGATAGAAGTTAAAAATTTAATTTGGGCGCAAAAGGAGAACCTTTATATAATTTATGAAAATTTGATGTGAATTTTAGGGATCCTCCGATTCTAATCCATTCATCTACTTTTCTACACTTTTATGCATATTATACATATGTATATTTCAAATGATAGTAATGTTATTTTAAAATATTTCCACTTTGTTTTACTCTTCGTTTTCGCTTAAGAGCCACAGTTTTATACTGCTCATGCTCAGCAACGGACAGCCTTCGTCAATTGTTTTAGCTCATCAATGATCATGAGATTCACTCAAATAAATAACACGGACCGTGCAATATTTATTTATTTATTTATTTATTTATTTATTTATTTATTTATTTATTTATTTATTTATGCTTTAGTTTCAGTGTTTTAACTGTTTTAAAATCAACATGGGTAGACTTATAGAAAGTGTGTAATCGTAAAATTCAGTAGCCAACCATCCCAGTCTGGTGGTACAAGAAAGGGTATTGTTCTGATATGCCTAACATTGTGTCTGTAATTGACGGAACTTCACATGAGATACAAATTCCATCCAATGAACCCCAACAGCAACTTGACAGTGGCCAGAGAAAATACCATTGTATCCATCTCCAGGTAAAAATATATAATAGTGAAAACGAGTAAGGGACCGACTTTTTAATTTGAAAGGGAGGCTATGGTTTCTACCCTTCAGTAAAAACAATGCTATTTTTAAGGGTGAAAATCTTGCATCAGAATATTTTTTCCTTGCATTTTGCTTGCAAAAATAGTTTTTTCTTGAAAATTCAGCATCAACATATTTTTAGGAAAAAAACATAGACATCTGAGGTGGAATTAAGTAGTAGTCTGGCAAAGCCACGCGCTGACTACTATATACACCTGTAATCTATGTAAATAAATATAAAATCACTTCATTTGTTCGTTTTCTAGAAAAAGGAAATGTCACCCCATGTCCAACAGAGAAACACATATATATTCTAAATTTGTTTTACAATCTTTGTTCGTTTACCTCAATGAACATAGGAAATGAGACCTCGAGTCAACAATGTACCAATCTAGAAGTAAAACTAATCTGGTCCCAGATTCGTATGAATTTTTAGAACTTATTCAAATGAATTACAGCTTAAAATCCTATAATGTTGTGGTAAAATGGCATATAAGAATTAATAACTAACTGTTTAGAGAAAAAAAAGAGTATAAAAACCAAAAAGTCAAGAGAAAGACAACACAAACCGGCCAAGCACCGAAACACCCACCAAGCAAAAACAGATAAAACAAAATACAAAACAAGACCGAAAAAAAACTGGACAAAAACACAACCAAGCACAAAAAATCCCAAACACAAAAGCAAGAGTTTCGATTCAATCGGAAGAATCGTTGAAAGACGATTCGGAAGAACAAGCAATTGATATCATTCCTCATTAATCTTACTTTATATAGTCATTACATTCAGGTTGGCCGAATCAAGAAGAGTTTGAAGATATCAAAGGCGTAATCAGAATCCGTATATCGAAGAAGGACAGACAACACAACAACGATTTACAAAACATACATATAAGACTGAAGATCGAGTAGCACGAACCCCACAAAAACCGGGGTGAACTCAGGTGCTCCGGAAGGATAAGCAGTTCCTGCTCCACTATTGACACCCGTCGTGTTAATCTAGTTACAAAAGTTTACCGAAACAAGTGTTACCTTTTCATAGTTTCATCAATTGTTTTTGGTTTATACCCATAAATAACACAGACGCTGACCTAGCTGCATCGTATGCCTCACTAATTGTTATCTTAATTGTCGAGTCAGCTTAACTGTGCATGTCGCAGAAACAACATTACATATATCAACTAAATGTGTTGAATTTCATTTATTTTTATTCGTTTACAGAGTGTATTTATGTTTTGTTCTAGTTCAGAAAAAAAATAACATACATTTGTATTTGAATTGGTCGTTATATACAACGATTGAATTTAGACAAGACAAGGTACAAACAAATAGCAAATTTTCAAAAAGTAACGAAACATAACTATATTCTGTGGATATTCAGGCAATAAACGGTAAAATAACGAAATATAACTATATTCTGTGGATATTCGTGCAATAAATGGTAAAGTATATTCTGTGGATATTCACGCAATAAACGATCCTATTGTTTGTTTCGTATGCTTACGTTGAGTTACGTTCGTCAGTTATCGAGAAATCTTCAATATACCATAAAGAACTTGAAATAAAGGAAACAACAGAAACAGCTTTCTCTTCGTTATTTCTTGACATTAGAATATGACACTAATGTTCAACTTTCCACCAGACTTTATGACAAAAGAGACGACTTCAATTTTGCCAATATAAATTTGGAGTATGGAGTTTATTTTTCACAACTCATTCGATCGATTTTGTCGTTTGAATTCAGTCCTTTTACAACGTTACCGTATTCCAAATTCCAGAGAAAAGGTGAAGTCAGGACCAAGACCAAAAAACATCAACAAACCGAAAAAGAAGCAGTCCATACAGAAGACATATTTAAGATGGTATTACCATTCTATTGTATGGATATACACATGTTTAATAAAGTAAAAAGACAGTAGACAATAAAGAAATGTTATTGAAAATAAATATGTAAACAGAAAGTTAAAAAAAAGGGGGGGATTTCATATCACAAGGGCCTGTGGGAGGACCAACAAAGAGTTGGTTTTCATTCAATGTTTTCTGAATTTCCCACTAATACCATAGTTACAAGATGACCTTTTATATAGAAATATCTTATTTTGTCTTCATTACCTTGTCTTGTCAGATTTTATTTGCAATGAATAAATGCATTTGGTATTTTGGACTTGTCCTTCATAATAGCATATCCTGTGTAAAGTATGGATTTCTATTTTAAATTTGATGATAAAAATTTAAAACTGAAATGCAACCCAAATTGTACCAATTCATTCATCAGAATATTTTTCTATTATTAAAATGTATCGAGATAGATCTTGATAAAATAAATTACTATCTATCACATTCAAATTTTGAAAGCAAAACATATTTAGTAAATACATAATTTGTGAAGGCAAATTTCAAATTGAAACAGGGCCTCATAGAAAGATACAAAGAGAGGGAAGGGTCTGTATTAATAATATTTATTAGGAGTATCATTTCTTCTAAATTATTCATTTTCAAATAGATATATAAACACCATTTTGATAAAGTAAAACAAAATTTTAAAACTTTACCATTATTGATAAACTAAAAGGTCCTTTAAATCCAATTAACATCCTTTATAATGCACCTCATTTTCTAGAATTGAGGACACTGTATACCTATAAAAAATAAAGAGGCATTAGCTAGGATTTTGACCAAAAAATTATATGTTTTGGAAATTGGTAAATAGCTTTAAAATGATGAAATAAGGGTAAATATTTCACATTAAACAGCTTATCGTACCACTTTTCGCCTTTTGAGAACGAAAATTACCATCGATTTATTATTTCCTTGCAAGCAAATAATTTGACTTCGCTTTCTCCGTATGCAACTGACCTTACTAGTGACAGGTAAAAGAGAATAATTTGTATTTTGTCGCTTATTAACTGCAAACTTGCATGGTACTTTGTCCGTAATTAACGCCGACTAAAAGTAGATTCACAGAAAATAAGAAATAAGTGCATTGTTGTACTGATTTAATGACGATTCGGTAAACCCCGTAAACAATTCCGATAATTAATAAGATGGCGTCCATTTCTTGATCGATCTCAAAACACGAGCAGTTGCACCTTTCCCCCCCGATGCGCGTACATTTCATAACATTTATAAGTTACAGAAACACGTTTTATTAAGGCATCAATCATATCTGATAGTTTTTATGGGTAACAAAAATTTACGATTTTGGCAGATAACAAGAGTAAAACTGAGGCCCCCAAAGCATGCGTTGTCTGCTAACTTGGATTTCAGATCCACAAAAAGAAAAAAACAAAGCAAAAAAAATGAGTGTGTATTCAATTCATACACCATCTTGATGCCACCAATTTTCTATCATCTTAAAACCAGATATTTTGCAAAGAACCACCCAATGCACATTCCAGCCAAATTTGCTTACAAATGCTTCAACTGTTTCAGATAGGAATAATTGTGAAATGTTTTTCCTTTAGGGCCCTATGTAAAATTGTCCTCATGATCATCTTGGATTTTTGATTGTCAGAGAAAAATGAAAAATGTTTAAGGGACCATCCAACTCATGTTCAGTTTGGGTTCAATCAAATATCTAGTTTCTGAGATGAATTACTTCTGTTTATTTGTCCCGCCGCGGTGGCCATCTTAGATTTCCGATGGAAAAACACAAAATGGTTTAAGAGAGTCAAATATGACACATTCCTACAAAATAACATGTTCATCCCACGTATGGTTTCAGAGAAGATTTATAAATTTCAGCATCATAAAGAATTGGTCGTAGCAGCCATGTTGAATTTCTGTATCAAATGAAAAACATTTAATGTTGAGAATCACCCATGTAATATTTCTAACATGTTTGGTTCTAATTGGGCCTGTGGTTAGTAAAAAATAGTTTTAAATGTTTATGGACGAAGATGGATGCTAAGTGATAACAATAGCTAATTTTTGTTTTAATACTTGAAAACAAATATTTGTAAAATAATTTATTGCATTAATTCCATTAAAAACTACAGAAAATATTCTTATTAGTGTCATAAGTTTGATGAAAATACAATAATATTTTAACAGAGAAAGTGTGTTTTTAAATGAATAAATAGGGTAATTTTCAACAGTTGACATATTTCTGTCACAATAGTGTAATTGCAATGAGATGTTTGTTGGATACTTTTTTGTATACTAAGGTTTAGTATATCACAAAAAATAAATCGAACAAACATCTAATTTTAATTCTAACATATTGTCCTTCTTTCGCTTTGTGAACAAACGAGCGATTTATCGATTGAGTATAATCTCATTAGCACATGCACAGGTACATGTGACCGACTTTCCCGTCGTAAATGTACATGTTGATGAACTATCGTCTGCTCGAATTTGACAGCATAAATTGTGTGCGACATATTCCGTAAACGTAAATATAAATAACCGTCTTCCAATCAAAATATACTACCGTATTTGTGCTCTTAGACATATCAGAATCGAAATAATTCATGGAAGCCAGAATGTGTTTTGAGTTTTAACATGGGTTGGCGGATATTAGTATTTTATCCCGATCCAGAGGCGAGGGATATAAATCTACTAATATCCGCCAACCCATGCTAAATCTCAAAACACATTCTGGTGATAAAATCTACTAATATCCGCCAACCCATGTTAAAACTCAAAACACATTCTGGCTTCCATGATTTATTTCTTAATTAGATTATGTTAACTTTTCCATGTGATGGAACATAAACAAGTTCCTTGTGTATGGATAATGTCATATTCACAACAACAAGCATCAATTGTTTGGAGTGGTCATTGGTGTACCCTGTTGCAATGCATTTTTTCTGACCCTATCCATTTATCCTGTCCCAAGCCATGACCCGCATTTCCAACATCAGATGGTGTTGCCCCCCTTTTTTGTGTTCAGTGAGTGGTGATTGATATTGGTGGAATTGTTGACCATTACTGTTTTAACTTTCTTTTCATAATCCTCTACTTCTTTTTTCCTTCACGACCAAATTTGTTGGATATGGTCCAACTTTTCACATTCACAAGGTATGCATATTCATATGGATTCCTGTGCCACATTAAAAAACATACTTTCAGCAAACCAATTATTTTCATTGATTGATATGAAAAGAAAGTTTATAAACAGTGATAAACATAAATTCCATCAATATCAATAAAACAATTACCTTTCATCTTAACTGAACTGGAGCCGTCGTGTACTCGATACAACATTATGTGATAAAGTTTTTCAGTGACTTGCGACAGGTCTGTGGATTTCTCTGGGTACTCCAATTTCCGCCACAAAAGTGGTAACTGAAATATTTTTGAAAATGGTGTTAAACACTTAACCTCCAATGGACAAATGATGGATCAAAAGTTTGTGTATGTAGTGTATTAACATAAAACACATTTGGGTCATAATGTGGCATATCTTTACAAGTACCAATAATACTACAACAATATTGTTTCCCACACAATTCTGGGAACTCTTATACACATATCATTCATGTCATTAAACAGTGTACTGAAAAAGAAACAACTTCACTTTCATTTTTTTTTTTAACAATGAAATTAAATTATCTCCATGATCTTGAAGTTATGTTTCAGTGTTTACTGCATCTTAATATGTACATGTAGGTATGGCTGAATCCTGATTTCTTGTCTGAACTGAAAACTACAATTATTCATGTGTTTCTGAATCATTAAATAAATATTCAATCACTTAATTCATCACATCTTTCTGTCTTTAATCACTGAATATTGAATCCAAAATATCCATACCATTGTATTCTTTGGATTTATACTTGAAAAATCGGAAATAGACTATGAGGAATCAAACACATTGTTTTACATCATATGTACATTTTTGTATAGATAATATTGTATAATGTGTCCTGTTCACTACCACATGTAATACACACAGATTCTACACAATACAAATAGCTCCAAAATTCTATTTTATTGATTACTTCTGATCATGCAAATGTACGAATATATATCTGGGTTCTTTTTAAGTCAAATATTCCTGTTCCTTTAAACTTTATGCTGATACCTCTGTGGTATTTAATATAAATCTTCTTGTTTTTTTCCTTTGTGTTAACTCTGAAAAAAAATACCAAGTTAGTCAAAGGACTCACTGTACATGTCTCAAGCTAAATTTAATAGACTATTTCAACATTTCCACCTTAAATAAAAAAAAAAATGCGTTTTTACATGCTTTTAATACAGCCCCTTTATAGAGTGGAAAAAATAGGCTCCAGGGAGCCTGTTGTCACTCAAAAGAGATGTTAGGTATTAACATGTTGTCTTTTTAAAGGAATCTGCAAGAACAAACTTGATCTGTGTATTATTCATTTAAAGATAGTTTGAAAATTCTAAATTAATGCAATAATCAGATGGACTTAATAACACAGAGAAACCAACAAGCATCTCCTGAGGGTCCAGCAAATCATGTGTGTGAAATTTTGTCAGAAATTAAAGATATAAAATATAGCAAAGTACCATGAATTGAAACTGTAATTAAATTAAATTGATGCCGAACAATGGGGAAATGGAGCAAAAACATCAATATTCTTCGATCCATGTAAACATGATCTTGTAGTTTCTGTACGTGAAGGAGCACGTAATAGTGAAAAAAGAACCTATTACACCAGATATTTTGCAAACAATTGTATTACTTTATGGAAATGAAAATGGTAACCTCAAGGATCTAAGAATAGCCTGCATGTGTTTATTGGGATATGCCGGCTTTCTCAGATTCTCAGAGTTAGCTAGCTTGAAAAGGTCTGACATTTCCTTTTTCCCATCTTATGTTAAATTATATTTGGAAAAGAGTAAAACAGATGTTTATAGAGAAGGGAGGGAAGTTGTTATTTCAAAAACTGGTACCATTACTTGTCATGTTGACATGTTAGACAGATACCTCAAGCTAGCTGACACTTCGGAAAACTCTGTTGATTATATTTTTAGATCTGTTTCTTTTTGTAAAAGTACTGATTCCTATAAACTTAGACATTCTGGTCAGATTTCTTATACAAGGGCCAGAGAAATTTTGTTATCAACATTAGAAGCTGTAGGCTTACACAAAAGAAAATTGGTCTTCATAGTTTGAGATCCACTGGAGCTGCAGCGACCGGTGTTGATGATAGATTATTTAAAAAACATGGCGTTGGAAAAGTGATAAAGCTAAGAACGGTTATGTCAAAGAAAACATTGATGTACTCTTGTCTGTTTCTAAGAATTTAGGAATATAATTATTTGTACATACATGTATATGCAGTGCCCTTTCTTTGTTATTCGAAGCTTATTGTTCTGTCTGGCGAGCTGATATCCAAATACAAGTGTTGAGTTTTATTTGTAAATAATTTATGTTCGTTTGAACTGGTGAATTGGGACATAAATGTATTTACAAATGTTACTGGAGCACGTGTATTTGTTTACTACCACACGTGGTTTAAAGTTTATAGCATTATGTAGTAGTTTTTCATTGGCTAAAGTGAATTGTCACATCGGGTGACAATTTGTACACATGTTTAGATCGTGTAATTAAGTTAGGCGGTATTTTTAAGAATTGAATTCGTCATTCGAAGTTTGCCAGTCAGACAGTAAAGCCACCCATAATTTATTTGTGAAATAAACAACGGATTTTGATGTGTTTGTTACATTTTTTCTAACATGATGTTATTTCTTTTGTAGACTGTCTATATTGTTATTGATGATTGCTGATGACGCGGCAGCCATTTGACAGGCAATTATGTTTTCATTGATGTTTCTGATTATTTTATTGATTAAAATAAAAAAGCTTACTGTTCTGTCTGGCGAGCTGATATCCAAATACAAGTGTTGAGTTTTATTTGTAAATAATTTATGTTCGTTTGAACTGGTGAATTAGGACGTAGTTAATTTTAAATATTATACAGGGGCTAAATCGATCATTTCTAGTATAATATTAAATATATAATAAGCAAATAAATCCAAGCAAACTCAATTATACACCGAGTTATGGTTTACTGCTATAAATATCCCTTGTACCAGATCATATAAATTAAAAATTGTATCCATGAATAGATTCCTGCTACTACTCATACATGTACATGTTTAAATAGGTCATCAATTGGTTGGGGTTAGTGTAAGGGTTATGGTTATCGGCTCTCGGGTTGATATCATGACCTAGGACTGATAAAGGGTGTGATATGAAAAATGGCATGTAATAATTTATATTTATCACATATTTATAAGTAATAACGTCAATTTTGCCCATACGTAAACACCGGAAGTGGCACAGCGATATCTGCCATCGGGGCAAAACTATGATAACACGACATCAAGCCTCTCGTGAGCCCCATGACGTCACTTCCGCCCAACTGTTAATTGTCGTTTGGAAAATGTCGATGTTCTGCGAGGAAAGATTTGTTGTCGTTTCGGAAGCAGATCCCTCAACCGATATCGATCACTCATATCCATAAGTTTGGTGTCTGTGTGGGAAGTTAATTTTGTTCTTTTTAATTAAATGTTGAAATATGTGATCAATAGATTAATGCATGCCTAAATACATATTTCTGGCCGATATCGGTCTCTCGGGATGATAACAGTCTTGATATGGAAAAGGGCATGCATTAATCTATAATTATTTACCGAATACAACCTTAATTTTGATAAATAAGTTAAACAGAGAATTCCACGTGGTAAGTATTGGCTACATGTTAATGGATGATCATATCAATTCTTTATATCATAGCTGAAAGTATTCACAAGAGATTATGCTCGTAGTTTCATAGGCTTTCATATACATCTCTTATTCGCCAACACACCGGCCACTGAGTGTTACGAACAGAGGGGTGGTGTTCACATTCAGTTACCCTGTAGCGGTGAAAATATATGTATTATCAAATGAAATACATGTATATAATGAACAGTGTATACAATGAAGATTATAATTTTATTTTCATTTTCATAAATATACCCCTAGTATACCAGAACCATTGAACCATTAGGTGCACCAACATACCTGACAAATCTGTACGTGATCTATGTCGGTATCACTTAAACGTAAAATCATTACCTGTGAAGGAAGATCTTCTTAAGTTCTGATTTATTAAAACGTAGATCTTTAATATAGTGTTAACTATACGTTTCTATATATATATATATAAGGCATTGCTCTCAAGGTCGCATGATAAATAATACATTAAATGGGGATGGGAAGATTAATAACTAACTAACTAGCTAACCTGCTAGTGTAGGACAAATTACAATCCAAATATTAATAATTCTCTAATGTCATTTAGGTAAAATATATGGAATATTTTTATTTGAAAATTATGTCGCACAGTCATGCATTAAAATAAATGGGACATGTGACTGTTGGTATTAAGCATTCAGTTTACATACAAATAACATTAATAACTTGTTAATATATATTAAGAAGAGTTTGAAGATACCAAAGGGAGGTAATCAGAATCCGTAAATCGAAGAAGAACAGACAACACGATGACCAAAAGAAAAAGTACAAAAGGACAAACAACGATCTACAAAACATACACATAAAACTAAAGATCTATGACAATTTTCACTATAAAAACAAAAATGACTTCATGGTCAGTAAATACGACTGATCACGTTTCCATACTTTCCACTCATTACACTCGGGTCAATTCATATGATAAACAACGTTTCGTTTTTGAAACTATTTTTTAATAATTAAAAACGTATTTTAATAGCTTCCATTATTACATTACATCACTCAAATTTTCATTTAAACCAGATTGAATAGATTATGAAAGATACCATCTTACTTGACCACTTACACCAGGCTCAAGCTAGCGACCACTAAGCTAGCGACCAATAAGGCGATATGTCTCAAAACCAAAAGAATAGATAAGAGCAAACTGTACTTTTAAAGATTTCTAGAGACCAATAATAAATGTAAATGCACATTCAACGCATTGAATCAGGGAATTATAAAACAAGTTTTATAATTCCCTGATTGAATCGACATACATGAAATATTTCTGGAGCCTCCCTCTCAGAATACAAAGTTGACATTTAACACCCTGCTGTGGACCTAAGGTGCAGAATTTCACACAGACACTCATGTAAGTAAAAGACAATACATTTTATGTTCTATTTCCCATGTTCACCCGAACATGAAATATTTCTTCTCTTTACTGGGCTTAATAACGAAGACACAAATATATTTTGGGATGGCAGGCTTACAAAACAGTCGGCCAATTTTAAATAAACATAGCGTAAACAAATAATTCACTTTCATGTAAACCGGTATATAATTTGGATTTGCCAGCGTTTTGTCAAACAAAATAAAGTCCTAAGATGAAGAGGTCTCATAAATCTAAAAATAGATAGATATAGAACATTAGAAAAATATAACAATACGTTTTATAAAAATAAACAAAATAGAAACCCTGCATGTGCGTGTCACATTTATTTAATAAATAGTATTATTTTCTTTTATCTATTTATTTTTAAATTGTGCGTATAAATGTGCCAAACCACTAATTTAATTCACCAATCAGAGCTTAGAACATATACAAAAGTAGTGTTTCGTAAGGAAAAAAGTTCCTTTAATTCACTTTGTTGTATTTTGAAAAAATATTAAGTGTAATAACAATAAACAATGGTAGCTGAAGGTAAATATAGAAGGATTATTTTGAGGTCAAATTTGGTTGCATTTCGTTGTATTTGAATCCTTTATGGAGGTCTTGAAGCATGACTTATAAATACTGGAATTCCAGGAATAACGTTGCTATTTTTAGAGTAGAGAATGTCCCAGATCATGGCATTTCACTGCAAGAATTTAACATTGAAGTTGATATTTGACAGTCTGCTGTGGGCTTCAGGTGCAGAATCCCACACAGGCACTTAAGTCAGTTAAAGGCCCGAGCAATACCTTTGACTTAAATCCCAAGTGGGCAAGAACTTTGCCGTTGGGAATTTTTCATGGGATATATATAGAGTATCCCCCCAAAACAAAAACAAATCTAAATATCAAAGTTGATATGTAACACCCTGCTGTGGGCTTGAGGTGCAGAATCCCCACCAGGCACTTAAGTCAGTTAAAGGTCCAGTGCAATACCTTTGACTTAAACCCCAAGTGGGCAAGAACTTTGCCGTTGGAAATTCTTCATGGGATATACATACATTCCCCCCACCCAAAAAAAAAAGAATCCAAATACCGAAGTTGATATTTGACACCCTGCTGTGGGCTTGAGGTACAGAATCGCACACAGGTACCTAAGTCAGTCAAAGACCCGGGAAATATCTTTGACTTAAACCCCAAGTGGGCAAGAACTTTGCCGTTGGGTATTTTTCATGGGATATATATAACCCCACCCCCCCCCACCCCAAAAAAAAATAACAAATTGATATTTGATACCCTGCTGTGGGTTTGATCTGCAGAATCCCGCCCAGGCACTTAAGTCAGGTAAAGGTCCGGGCAATACCTTTGACTTAAACCCCAGGTGGGCAAGAACTTTGCCGTTGGGAATTTTTCATGGGATATATATAGAGCCCCCCAAAAAAATCCAAACATCGAAGTTAATATTTAACACCCTGCTTTCGGCTTGAGGAGCAAAATCCCACCCAGGCACTTACGTCAGTTAAAGGCCCGGGCAATACCTATGACTTAATCCCCAAGTGGGCAAGAACTTTGCCGTTGGATATTTTTCATGGGATATATCTAGAGACACATCCCAAAAAAGAAATCTATATACCAAATTGATATTTGACACCCTACTGTGGCCTTGAGGTACAGAATCTCATCCAGGCAACTAAGTCATTAAAGGCCCGGCCAATACCTTTGATTTAAACCCAAAGTTGGCAAGAAGTTTGCCGTTGGGAATTGTTCATGGGATATATATATAGAGCCACACTCCCCAAAAAAATACAATATCAAAGTTCATATTTGACACCCTGCTGTGGTCTTGAGGTGGAGAATCCCACCCAGGCACTTATGTTAGTAAAAGGCCCGGGCAATACCTTTGATTTAAACCCCAAGTTGGCAGAGGTGAGGTAGATATACCTGTCCTCTACCTAACACAGATGAGGTGGAGATACCTGTCCTCTACTTAGCACAGATGAGGTGGAGATACCTATCCCCTACTTAGCAAAGGTGAGGTGGAGATACCTGTCCTCTACTTACCACAGGTGAGGTATGCAAATACTTGTCCTCTACTTAACACAGGTGAGTTGGAGATACGTGTCCTCTACATATCACAGGTCAGGTAGAAATACCTTTCATCTACCTAACACATGTGAGGTGGAGAAACCTGTCCTCTACTTAGCACAGGTGAGATGGATATAGCTGTCTTCTACTTAAAGGGATATTGTCTACCAGCTGCGTAATTTTTTCATACCCAAAATTATTGTCGATTTCCGTACTGACCTTCATAAAATGAAGATTAACACCGAGTTATGTTGCAAAAGATACGATTTTTTGACAAAAAAGACCCAAAAAAGAATTATTGTCCGGATGACAATATTCAAATCTATTCATGTGGCCTTCTATGCGAACACGTCTTGAGCATGCGCACTGTTTAGAAACAATAAACAACATGTGGTTCTTGGGCAAAAGAGAAACTGTCAACGCGTGGAAGAAAGCGGACTTTGACGGATTCAGAGATAAAGAGGAATAGAAGTGAAGTATCTTCCAAATGGAACAAATGCAGGATATATGTAGGGGATCAGTTGGACCGTTGCCGTTGGATGGAGCGAACTCAAGGAAGTGCTTGATTATTGTTGATAGGTAAGCCGAGCATGTTGCCTTCTTTTCTCAATCGTTTTTCATATTTTATGAATTTATGATGATGCCTATGATCATTTTCGGTAGATATTAATCAATATATTTAATTTTGCACCTGGCATCAGCAAATTATTGTCAATGAGTAGCATAAAACGGCCGTATTTGCGAGGTAAACAAACACAAATTTTAAGAGGCCAGCAAAGGGGAAATGGGAGTGCAAAAATGATATCAATGACAATGCAGTTTATTATTATCAATTTAAAAAGAAATATTGAATCAATTCATTTTTAATGCAAGAATTAAAACTGTACATGGCTTAATGAAAACCCTATAAAGTTCTTTTTATTCAAGCAAATTTATTTCTTTGATATACAACATATAATTAGGCTTTTAATTTTATCAAATTTCAACAACTTGGACAAGAAACTTAGTTTTGGGAACCAAAAGTATATACCTTACTTTCTGCGAATTATCACTATAATGGAAAATCAGTATGTATTTTTCAAATAAAAGCTTTCTATTTAAAGAAGCTTCATTTCAATTGCACTTTTAGTTTGGATCCTGTAAGTATAATATATAATTATAAACAAGGTTTTGAAGAAATGATATGAATATCCATTGAAATTTTCAAGTTTCAGAACTTTTTTTTATATATGACTACAAAATTTTACTGAAAATTTCAGAAATGTCCTAAAATGCATATTTTAGACCATGGCTAAATGAAAATCATTTTAATTCCTTTATGCAAACAAGTTCATATCTTGGGTACTGGAAATACATTACATAAATAAGGTTAGAAGTACTTTCAACAAGTTTGAACATAACACTTTGTTATGGGAGCCAAAATTATATCTTCCTGTCTGTGAATTATCACCAACACCATAGTGGAAAATCTGTATGTATCTTTTATATAAAAAGCTTTCCATTTAAATAAGTGTCATTTCAGTAGCATTTTTAGTTTGGATCCTGTAAGTATGATACATAAACAAGGTTTTTAAAAAATAATATGAAGATCCATAGAAATTTGCAAGTTTCAGAAACTTTTCTATATATGTGACTATAAAATTTTACTGAAATGTCCTGAACTGCATATTTTAGACTATGGCTAAATGAAAATCATTTTCAATTTCCTTATGCAAACCAAGTTTATTTATTGACTATTCTAAAAACATTACATTAACTAGTTTTTTACTACATTTCAACAATTTTGGACATAATTTTTAGTTCAGGGAGCCAAAATTATACTTTACTATCTTAGAATTATCAACATAGACATGATAGAGGGAAATCAATATGTATTTTTCATATAAAGGCTTTCTATTTAAAGAATTGTCATTTGAACTGCTTTTTATCCCCTCGCCAACGAAGTTGCGAAGGGATATAATAACGCTACCGTCCGTCCGTCCGTCCGTCACATCCTTGTGAACACTCTAGAATCAACATCCTTCAATGGATTTTGACCAAACGTGGTACATACTTAGTCCGTAAGAGAATTTGAAACCCTATTGATTTTCAAGGTCACAGGGTCAAATTTTTACTGCGTAACATCATTGTGAACACTCTAGAATCAACATCCTTCAATGGATTTTGACCAAACTTGGTACATACTTAGTCCTTAAGAGAATCTGGAACCCTATTGACTTTCAAGGTCGTATGTCAAAGATCAAGGTCACAGGCTAAAATTTTTACTGCATAACATCCTTGTGAACACTAGAATCAACATCCTTCAATGGATTTTTGACAAAACTTGGTACATACTTTGTCCTTAAGATAGCCGAAACCCTATTGATTTTCAAGGTCATAGCCTTATAGGTCAACGGTCAAGATAACCGGGTCAAAATTTTACCGCGTAACATCCTTGTGAACACTCTAGAATCAACATCTTTCAATGGATTTTGACCAAACTTGGTACATACTTAGTCCTTAAGAGAATCTGGAACCCTATTGATTTTCAAAGTCAAAGGTCAAGGTCACCAGGTCAAATTTTTAGGCGAGGGGATACCCCATGCTTTGCCCTTGTTTAGTTTGGATCTTGTAAGTATGATTTATAAACAAGATTTTTAAGAAATAATGTGAAGATCCATAGCAATTTGCATGTTTCACAGTGTGTGAATTTAACAGTAGACCAATGGCCCATGTCTGTGTTAAAATCATGCAGGTTTTTGTAAAATTGTCTAAATTTTTTAGGCAAATTACTACAAAAACTGGTAATTTCAGACAAATGTGATTTTGTAGTGATTGATATTTGTACTTTTTATTTAGATATTCTGACCAAGGTATTCTAGAGTAGAAGAAATGAGCAGCCATCACATTTCAACGAAACGGATGAAACTGGAGAAATCAAGTTCATTTGTGAACCCATTTGAGTATGTTCATTTTGTTAAAGATTAGACATACATGTATTCTACATTATGTTTATAGGTAACATTGTCAATATTGTTCAACACAGTCACTTGTACAACAGTTTCCCATTAATTATTGTGGCTTGCATAGTGATACTACTAGTAGCTAAATTATATAGGGATCATGTTGGCTTCTGCGTCATCGTTACATTTTCATCAATCCACAAGCTGAAATGGCCAGTCCTCCTTAGCTACTTACGGGAATGAAACCAAACTGGGACAGAATTGACGCACGTCTGGCGCACCAAATTTTTTCCTGGAACTTTGATGTAATTTTGTCTCTTTATATTGTGTTGTGTAGATGTGTGCTGGATAGATGTATATAGATTTAATATTATTTTGAAAAGCTTTTTCGTTATACAGCTGCACATCAGAACCATATAGCAAAATTTGTTTCGATATTATACACATACACTGTAATAAACAATTATTTTTTATTCTTACAGTCTCTCAATAGATATTACTGAAGAGGGCAGTGATGTTGGTGATGATTCTGACGATGGAGATTTTGAACCTAGCCTCAACTTCACTCTAAGGTTTGTCATGTTAATTTCATGTTTCAGTTGTAACTTACATACTTGAAATTTTGTCCTAATAACAGAACCATGCATGATCATATGTCATAGGAGCTTTATTATACCCCCCACTCCACTGGAAAGGGGGGGTATACTGTTTTACCTCTGTCCGTCCGTTTGTCCCAAGATGTTCATAACATTTTTCTCAGTAATTATTTATGGCAGCAATCTGATATTTGATCATAGGCTTCAGAAGGGTCAATCGAAAGTCGCAAACCCGCTGCGCTGTCCATGGTCAAGTCTGGTAGAAGTCCCATCCGATGAAGGGAAAGACATCAACAACAAATGAAGATCAGGTCTGATTTGGGTAACAGACACCCTGTAACCATTGACCAGCTCGTGATGCCTGCCGTAGAACTTCTTGAGGGATGACCACAACCTAAAATCTGTCTACAAATCACTCAAATCCTTCATAAAGTGGACTTGTAATGATATGTTTAGTTGCTCATTCACTATACATTCGAGATATTCATCTTGAATTGAAAGTTAGGGCTCCATAGATCATAATCTCTATTGTTTTATTCTTATGAATTACATTGTATGTATTTTTCTACTTCAGATGGCAGAGAAGTTACAACAAAAAGACAACTAGATGGTCTGTGCAGCCTGTTAAAGCTGACAAGTCATATTCCTATGTTCCAAGACTATTAAGGGTCATCATTTGTATGAGACTGCAAGATAATGAAGGAATGAATTAACGTGTGCAGTTGGAAGTAGATGATCCCAGAAGAATCTCGGTCCATCTTGCACCAATTCCACAACCTCCAACTCGGGATGATATTGTAGCATCTCAGAAATCCAGATTTGAAGACCAAGACAAAACAATTGACTATATTGTCGCATAAAATAAATTTAGATTGTCACTCTTTGTTTTTCCTGGTCTGACAGAAGTTCTGCACATTTAGAGCAGAAAAGTACCCAAGTCAGGATAATGGGCATTACAAATTGTCCAATGCACAATAATGATAACACTCAGTGTGTTGGTCTAGTTAGTACAAACCAGGACAACTTTTTAGGACCTCACAAGAAACATCTCTGCCAAGTTTGGTTAAATTCTGTTTGGCTGTTCTCAAGAAGAAGATGAAAATGTTGTTTCCCATAGGGTTTCAATGCAAATTTTGACCTCCGCTGGTGGCCATTTTGAATTTTCAAATGGCGCAAACAGTAACAACACATGTTAAAGACATTCATAGGAACATATATACCAGATTTCAATTCAATCCCTTCAGCGGTTCTTGAGAAGAAGTTTCTTGAAAATCGACCAATCAGAATTTTCAAAGTCACATGGTGGCCATGTTTTTTGACGAATCTGCACATGAGTAACAATTCTTGTGTAGGACCTCATAGAAAACATCTCTGCCAAGTTTGGTTTTGAATTATATAAAAGACTGTCAGTCCATTTTAGAAGAAGTTGTCAGTGCTGATAGAACAAAAAATGATAATAAGATGGCAAAACTTTCAAATTAAATTTACAATTCCAACTGACCAACTTGTGAAATTAACAACTCATTAGGGTTGATTTATTTTTTATTTTTGGTGTTTTAACGCCACTTTCAGCAATATTTCAGCTATATCATGGCGACCAGTTTTAGTGGTGGAGGAAGCCAGAGTACCCAGACAACCACCGACCATAGGGAAGCAAGTGGTAAACTTTATCATTAGGGTATATGGGATAAAATACAAAATATTTCATGAACAAGTTTTAATTAAATCGTCTAGGAATGAAACCCTTGTATTGTCCATATAGATCAGGATATTTGTCCCTAATTTTCCAAGTACAACAGCTTGGGATCACACGTCTGACCCCAGCTCCAAGTCGGCCATGTGCCCAAATGGTATACTGGCGGTAGGCTGCATACCTATTGGATCTGTTGTAATCCTCGTCATGGGACATTACTACAAGTTCCTCTCGAAACATTCTAGCAACCCCCAACACTTCCTCATCAAGGACAATCCGATCAAAGTCCTGTAATAAAGACAAGAGATTTAATAAAAACAGTAAAGACAGATGGTTATACATTCATCTAGAAAAATGAGCTTTATTTAAAAAAGACATATAATTCATTATAAGTGAAATAGTTTGCACAAATTCAGTTTAGAGAAATAAAAAAAAGTCTTTATTTTGGAAGGAAAGATTTTCTCGTGGGACTTTCTTATGACCACAGTTTTATTTCGTTTTTTTGTTGGTATATGGGAGAACCATTTTGGTCTTGCAAATTTTTTTTTTTATCAATTTACCCCTCAAGCTATTCAATTTTAATTTTATGGTTTTTTTCGTAAAAATTATTTTGATTCTGAATCTTGAAGAAAAAAATTTGGCTGGACAGGAGAAAACAATATATTCCGACTTGACATTTTCACAGTATAATCATATACTTGCCATTTTCACAGTATAATCGTATACAAAATTTTGAAGAAAAAAAATTATTCCAGCACTTCGCCAATCCAATTAAAATTAGATCTACGCACTTGCTCCCTATTTTAGATCTAATTATACCCCCGCTCCGGGGGTATACTGTTTTACCTCTGTCCGTTCGTCCTTCCAAAATATTTTTCGTCACATTTTTCTCAGCAACTATTGATGGCAGAAATCTGATATTTGGTCACAAGCTTCACATAGGTATGCCATATCGTGGGAAGCGTTTTTGGAACCATCAGATTCCTACTTCTTGTTTGCCGACTTAGTTGGTTTTTATCCACATTGAACATATATGCACATTTTTCTCAACAACTATTGATGGCAGAAATCTGGTATTTGGTCACAAGCTTCATATAGGTACCCCATATCATGGGAAGTGGCAGGGGTATCATAAGTGAGCATTAGATCACAGTTCACCTTGTTTTAATTAGATTGGCACTTCGCCGGAAAATAAGAAAATATGATTTCTGTGCAGTCTGAAAAAAAACATTTCTACGTGACATAGTCCCCTTCAAGGTAAATGGTCAGTCCCATATTATTTTGCAGCAACTGTCTTGTGGAACTAGAAGTAAGGTCTCTTTTGTTTCTAATCCAGCCCAAATTTCTCTGAAACATTCCAGTCAATTAACAAATAAAACAACACTGGCTACGTCATTCGTTTTCATCAGACATGTATTTCACTGTGTTCTACATGTATGTCTCTGTTTTCATATTGTCGGTAAACTGGCTAAAATAAATTATTTTAACACGTGTATCAAAATCTCGGGGAACAACTTCATAACTTATAAGAAGAAAAAAACTAATTTAGTTATTTTTAACGCCGGCAAAAATTTCCGATCGAAAATACGTAGTTGAGCTTGTCCCCATAGGGTGCCTCCTGGCATGTTTTCAATGGTTATCGTGGAAATATCGGCTGAATCTGTTAAGGCATGTTGTTTTCATCAAAGAAAATCTATTCCTGATAGAAATTATTTATTCTACGTCTTTTAGATACAATCGGTTCGCAAATAGCTTTTTTCCTCAACTTTTATAGAAACTTACCTCAATATCCATGCTGCAGCATCCGGGCTACTGACATAAAAATAGATAAATAAATAGAGTTGGCCTCGCCCAGGTCAGTGCATAATTAATTAGCTTCCGGTAACGATGGTCAGCTTTTTTAGTCGAAAAAACAACGTTTCGGAGCGTATTCATCAATAATTCGGTGTTTAATCTTCATTTTATGAAGGTCAGTACGGAAATCGACAATAATTTTGGGTATGAAAAAATTACGCAGCTGGTAGACAATATCCCTTTAACACAGGTGAGATGGAGTTACCTGTCCTCTACTTAACACAGGTGAGTTGAAGATACCTGTCCTCTACTTAACACATATGAGTTGGAGATACATGTCCTCTACTTAAAACATGTAACGTGGAGATACCTGTCATCTAACTAACACAGGTGAGTTGAAGATACCTGTCCTCTGCTTAACACGGGTGAGTTGGATATACCTCTCCTCTACTTAACACAGGTGAGATGTAGATACCTGTCCTCTACTTAGCACAGGTGAGTTGAAGATACCTGTCCTCTACTTAACACAGGTGAGTTGGAGATACCTGTCCTCTACTTAAAACATGTGACGTGGAGATACCTGTCCTCTACCTAACACAATTGAGGTGGAGATACATGTCCTCTAATTAACACAGGTGAGATGGAGATACCTGGCATGTGGTTAACACATGTGACGTGGAGATACCTGTCCTCTAATTAACACAAGTGAATTGGAGATACCGGTCCTCTACCTAACACAGGTGTGATGGAGATACATGTCCTCTACGTAACACAGATGAGGTGGAGATACCTGTCCTCTACCTAGCACATGTGAGGTGGAAATAAATGTCCTCTAATTAGCACATGTGACGTGGATATGCCTGTTATCTACCTACCACAGGTGAGGTAGAGATACCTGGTCTCTACCAAGCTCAGGCGAGGTGGAGATACATGTCCTCTAATTAATACAGATGAGATGGAGATACCTGTCCTATACTGAACACAGGTTAGATGGAGATACTTCTCCTCTAATTAACACAAGTGAGGTGGAGATACCTGTCCTCTACCCAACACACGTGAGGTGGAGATTCCTGTCCTCTACTTAACACAAGTGAGATGGAGATACCTGACCCCTATTTACCACAGGCGAGGTGGAAATACCTATCCTCTAATTAACACAGGTGAGGTGGAGATACCTGTCCTCTACCTAGCACAGGTGAGGTGGAAATACATGTCCTCTAATTAACATATGTGACATGGATATGCCTGTCCTCTACCTACCACAGGTGAGGTGGAGATACCTGTCCTTTATTTAACACAGGTGAGATGGAGATACCTGTCCTCTGCTTAACACGGGTGAGGTGGATATACCTGTCCTCTACTTAACACAGGTGAGGTGGAGACACCTGTCCTCTAGTTAACACGGGGGAGGTGGAGATACCTGTCCTCTACATACCACATGTGAGCTGGAGATACCTGTCCTCTACTTAACACAGGTGAGGTGGAGATTCCTGTCCTCTACTTAGCACAGGTGATTTAGAGATACCTGTCCTCTACATACCACAGGTGAGGTGGAGATACCTGTACTCTACTTAACACAGGTCAGGTGGATATACCTGTCCTCTACTTAACACGGGCGAGTTGGAGATACCTATCCTCTACTTAACACAGGTGAGGTGGAGATACCTGTCCTCTACATACCACAGATGAGGTGGAGATACCTGTCCTCTACTTAACACAGGTCAGGTGGATATACCTGTCCTCTACTTAACGCGGGTGAGGTGGAGATACATGTCCTCTACATAACAGAGGTCAGGTGGATATACCTGTCCTCTACTTAACACAGGTGAGGTGGAGATACCTGTCCTCTACTCAACATGGATGAGGTGGAGATACATGTCCTCTACTTAACACAGGTGAGTTAGAGATACCTGTCCTCTACATACCACAGGTGATGTGGAGATGCCTGTCCTCTCCCTAACAGGTGAGATGGAGATACCCGTCCTCTACTTAGTACAGGTGAGGTGGATATACATGGCCTCTACCTAGCACAGGTCAGGTGGAGATACCCGTCCTCTACTTAGCACAGGTGAGGTGGAGATACCTGTCGTCTACTTAAAATAGGTGAGGTGGATATACTTGTCCTCTACATAACACAGGTGAGGTGAAGATACCTGACCTCTAGTTATAACAGGTGAGGTGGAGATACCTGTCCTCTACTTAACACATGTGAGGTGCGGATACTTGTCCTCTGCTTAACACAAGTGAGGTGGAGATACCTGTCCTCTACTTAACACATGTGAGGTGGGAATACCTGTCCTCTAATTAACACAAGTGAGGTGGGGATACCTGTCCTCTACTTAATACAGGTGAGGTTGAGATACCTGTTCTCTACTTAACACAGGTTAGGTGGAGATATCTGTCCTCTACTTAACACAGGTGAGATGAAGATACCTGTCCTCTTCCTAACACAGGTGAGGTGGAGATACCTGTCCTCTACTTAACACAGATAAGGTGGAGATACCTGTCCTCTACTTAACACAGGTGAGGTGGAGATACCTCTCCTCTACCTAACACAGGTGAGGTGGAAATACCTGTCCTCTATCTAACACGGGTGAGGTGGAGATACCTGTCCTCTACCTAACACAGGTGAGGTGGAGATTCCTGTCCTCTACTTAACACAAGTGAGATGGAGATACCCGACCTCTATTTAACACAGGCGAGATGGAGATGTCTATCCTCTAATTAACACAGGTGAGGTAGAGACACCTGTCTTCTACCTAGCACAGAGGTGAGGTGGAAATACCTGTCCTCTAATTAACACATGTGACTTGGATATGCCTTTCCTCTATCTACCACAGGTGAGGTAGATATACCTGGTCTCTACCTAACACAGGCGAGGTGGAGATACCTGTCCTCTATTTAACACAGGTGAGGTGGAGATACCTGCCCTCTGCTTAACACGGGTGAGGTGGAGATACCTGTCCTCTACATAACACATGTGAGGTGGAGATACCCGTCCTCTACATAACACAGGTGAGTTGAAGATACATGTCCTCTACTTAACACAGGTGAGGTGGATATACCTTTCCTCTACTTAACACAGGTGAGGTGGAGACACCTGTCCTCTACTTAACACGGGTGAGGTGGAGATACATGTCCTCTACATACCACAGGTGAGTTGGAGATACCTGCCCTCTACTTAACACAGGCGAGGTGGAGATACCTGTCCTCTACTTAACACATGTGAGGTGGAGATACCCGTCCTCTACATAACACAGGTGAGTTGAAGATACATGTCCTCTACTTAACACAGGTGAGGTGGATATACCTTACCTCTACTTAACACAGGTGAGTTGAAGATACCTGTCCTCTACTTAATACGGACGAGGTGGAGATACCTGTCCTCTATTTAACACAGATGAGGTGGAGATACCTCTCCTCTACTTAACACATGTGAGTTGGAGATACCTTTCCTCTACATTCCACAGGTGAGGTGGAGATACCTGTCCTTTTCCTAACACAGGTGAGGTGGAGACACCTGTCCTCTACTTAACACATGTCAGGTGGAGATACCTGTCCTCTACTTAAGACGGGTGAGGTGGATATACCTGCCCTCTACTTAACAGAGGTGAGGTGGATATACCTGCCCTCTACTTAACAGAGGTGAGGTGGATATACCTGTCCTCTACTTTACACAGGTGAGGTGGAGATACCTGTCCTCTACTTTACACAGGTGAGGTGGAGATACCTGTCCTCTACTTAACAGAGGTGAGGGGGAGATATCTGTCCTCTGCTTAACACATGTGAGCTGGGGATACCTTTCCTCTACATAACACAGGTGAGGTGGAGATACATGTCATGTACTCAACACTGGTGAGATGGAGATATCTTTCCTCTACTTAACACATGTGAGTTGGAGATACCTGTCCTCTAATTAACACAGGTGAGGTGGGGATACCTTTCCTCTACTTAAGAGAGGTGAGGTGGAGATATCTGTTCTCTACTTAACACAGGCTAGGTGGAGACACCTGTCCTCTACTTAAAACAGATAAGGTGGAGATATCTGTCCTCTATTTAACACAGGTTAGGTGGAGATATCTGTCCTCTACTTAACACATGTGAGGTTGAGATACCTGTTCTCTACTTAACACAGATAAGGTGGATATACCTGTCCTCTACTTAACACAGGTGAGGTTGAGATACCTGTCCACTATTGAACACAGGTGAGGTGGAGATACCTGTCCTCTACTTAACACATGTGAGGTGGATATACATGACCTCTACTTAACACATGTGAGGTGGAGATACCTGTCCTCTACTTAACACAGGTGAGGTGGAGATACCTCTCATCTTATAAAGATGACAGACAAGTGTATTTAGTAAACATTTTTAATTTTATTTATTTTTTAAAATCTTCTGAACTCATATGAACTATTTATTTGGATGTTAAATTTATCAAAGACTTTGTTGACCTTATGGAATTCATTTTTTTTTAATTCCTTACATTTAATGCAAGATGCAAATTTCTCTGTGATCATTAGCTGTTGATTCCATTATAATGTCACGATGTTAATCTGAATTATCTCTCTTTGTTTATTATACACATTATCTTCCCCCAAAATATATTTTTTTCAGTTCATTTTCTTCTAAGTTCCTTTTCTTTTGTGTCAATTCGATGCAAATCAGTATGTTTGGTGTTTGATTGTACCATTATTTTGTAATGTGTAAGTGATTCGTGTTTTTCTTATGATGTGATTAGATAAATAATATGTTTATTCTTCCATGACTGTTAAGCATTTGTAGGGTTCAAAGTGGCTGGTCCAGTGTTTTGAAAAGAGGAGGTTGAGCATTTGAACGGTAACGACAAAACAAAGACATGAATACCATGATAGGGTATTTTGTGATATTGAATTTTGTGAGCAATAGTGTTATTGTATTTCTTTTTAGCACATGTTATAAATAAATTATTTCAACAGAAGGTTGCAAATATAAGAAACGCATACGAAAACAATACGGTAGAACAAAAATATTTGTCTTTGTTAATCAACCTCAGACAACATGTATGCTTCTCTTTACTGATATTCAAACAATTAAAATATACATAACTCCACACTCTGTTGTCGTTTCTTCGTACCTAATAATTTCCCTAAGAGGGGAGAAGTTTGGGACCGAGATACTAGCCTAATCCCACCATTTTTACTGGAGTGCCTGTGCCAAGCCAGATAAGTGAGTGATCATGTTACATGTGTTCGGGCCAAGCCAGATAAGTGAGTGATCATGTTACATGTGTTCGGGCCAAGCCAGGAAAGTGAGTGATCATGTTACATGTGTTCGGGCCAAACCAGGAAAGTGAGTGATCATGTTACATGTGTTCGGGCCAAGCCAGAAAAGTGAGTGATCATGTTACATGTGTTCGGGCCAAGCCAGGAAAGTGAGTGATCATGTTACATGTGTTCGGGCCAAGCCAGGAAAGTGAGTGATCATGTTACATGTGTTCGGGCCAAGCCAGGAAAGTGAGTGATCATGTTACATGTGTTCGGGCCAAGCCAGGAAAGTGAGTGATCATGTTACATGTGTTCGGGCCAAGCCAGGAAAGTGAGTGATCATGTTACATGTGTTCGGGCCAAGCCAGGAAAGTGAGTGATCATGTTATATGTGTTCGGGCCAAGCCAGGAAAGTGAGTGATCATGTTACATGTGTTCGGGCCAAGCCAGGAAAGTGAGTGATCATGTTACATGTGTTCGGGCCAAGCCAGGAAAGTGAGTGATCATGTTATATGTGTTCGGGCCAAGCCAGGAAAGTGAGTGATCATGTTACATGTGTTCGGGCCAAGCCAGGAAAGTGAGTGATCATGTTACATGTGTTCGGGCCAAGCCAGGAAAGTGAGTGATCATGTTACATGTGTTCGGGCCAAGCCAGGAAAGTGAGTGATCATGTTACATGTGTTCGGGCCAAGCCAGGAAAGTGAGTGATCATGTTATATGTGTTCGGGCCAAGCCAGGAAAGTGAGTGATCATGTTACATGTGTTCGGGCCAAGCCAGGAAAGTGAGTGATCATGTTACATGTGTTCGGGCCAAGCCAGGAAAGTGAGTGATCATGTTACATGTGTTCGGGCCAAGCCAGGAAAGTGAGTGATCATGTTATATGTGTTCGGGCCAAGCCAGGAAAGTGAGTGATCATGTTACATGTGTTCGGGCCAAGCCAGGAAAGTGAGTGATCATGTGTTCGGGCCAAGCCAGGAAAGTGAGTGATCATGTGTTCGGGCCAAGCCAGGAAAGTGAGTGATCATGTGTTCGGGCCAAGCCAGGAAAGTGAGTGATCATGTGTTCGGGCCAAGCCAGGAAAGTGAGTGATCATGTGTTCGGGCCAAGCCAGGAAAGTGAGTGATCATGTGTTCGGGCCAAGCCAGGAAAGTGAGTGATCATGTGTTCGGGCCAAGCCAGGAAAGTGAGTGATCATGTGTTCGGGCCAAGCCAGGAAAGTGAGTGATCATGTGTTCGGGCCAAGCCAGGAAAGTGAGTGATCATGTGTTCGGGCCAAGCCAGGAAAGTGAGTGATCATGTTACATGTGTTCGGGACAAGCCAGGAAAGTGAGTGATCATGTTACATGTGTTCGGGCCAAGCCAGGAAAGTGAGTGATCATGTTATATGTGTTCGGGCCAAGCCAGGAAAGTGAGTGATCATGTTACATGTGTTCGGGCCAAGCCAGGAAAGTGAGTGATCATGTTACATGTGTTCGGGCCAAGCCAGGAAAGTGAGTGATCATGTTACATGTGTTCGGGCCAAGCCAGGAAAGTGAGTGATCATGTGTTCGGGCCAAGCCAGGAAAGTGAGTGATCATGTGTTCGGGCCAAGCCAGGAAAGTGAGTGATCATGTTACATGTGTTCGGGCCAAGCCAGGAAAGTGAGTGATCATGTGTTCGGGCCAAGCCAGGAAAGTGAGTGATCATGTGTTCGGGCCAAGCCAGGAAAGTGAGTGATCATGTTACATGTGTTCGGGCCAAGCCAGGAAAGTGAGTGATCATGTTATATGTGTTCGGGCCAAGCCAGGAAAGTGAGTGATCATGTTATATGTGTTCGGGCCAAGCCAGGAAAGTGAGTGATCATGTTACATGTGTTCGGGCCAAGCCAGGAAAGTGAGTGATCATGTTACATGTGTTCGGGCCAAGCCAGGAAAGTGAGTGATCATGTTATATGTGTTCGGGCCAAGCCAGGAAAGTGAGTGATCATGTTATATGTGTTCGGGCCAAGCCAGGAAAGTGAGTGATCATGTTATATGTGTTCGGGCCAAGCCAGGAAAGTGAGTGATCATGTTACATGTGTTCGAGCCAAGCCAGGAAAGTGAGTGATCATGTTACATGTGTTCGGGCCAAGCCAGGAAAGTGAGTGATCATGTTATATGTGTTCGGGCCAAGCCAGGAAAGTGAGTGATCATGTTATATGTGTTCGGGCCAAGCCAGGAAAGTGAGTGATCATGTTACATGTGTTCGGGCCAAGCCAGGAAAGTGAGTGATCATGTTACATGTGTTCGGGCCAAGCCAGGAAAGTGAGTGATCATGTTATATGTGTTCGGGCCAAGCCAGGAAAGTGAGTGATCATGTTATATGTGTTCGGGCCAAGCCAAGAAAGTGAGTGATCATGTTACATGTGTTCGGGCCAAGCCAGGAAAGTGAGTGATCATGTTACATGTGTTCGGGCCAAGCCAGGAAAGTGAGTGATCATGTTACATGTGTTCGGGCCAAGCCAGGAAAGTGAGTGATCATGTTACATGTGTTCGGGCCAAGCCAGGAAAGTGAGTGATCATGTTACATGTGTTCGGGCCAAGCCAGGAAAGTGAGTGATCATGTTACATGTGTTCGGGCCAAGCCAGGAAAGTGAGTGATCATGTTACATGTGTTCGGGCCAAGCCAGGAAAGTGAGTGATCATGTTACATGTGTTCGGGCCAAGCCAGGAAAGTGAGTGATCATGTTACATGTGTTCGGGCCAAGCCAGGAAAGTGAGTGATCATGTTACATGTGTTCGGGCCAAGCCAGGAAAGTGAGTGATCATGTTACATGTGTTCGGGCCAAGCCAGGAAAGTGAGTGATCATGTTATATGTGTTCGGGCCAAGCCAGGAAAGTGAGTGATCATGTTATATGTGTTCGGGCCAAGCCAGGAAAGTGAGTGATCATGTTATATGTGTTCGGGCCAAGCCAGGAAAGTGAGTGATCATGTTACATGTGTTCGGGCCAAGCCAGGAAAGTGAGTGATCATGTTACATGTGTTCGGGCCAAGCCAGGAAAGTGAGTGATCATGTTATATGTGTTCGGGCCAAGCCAGGAAAGTGAGTGATCATGTTATATGTGTTCGGGCCAAGCCAGGAAAGTGAGTGATCATGTTACATGTGTTCGGGCCAAGCCAGGAAAGTGAGTGATCATGTTACATGTGTTCGGGCCAAGCCAGGAAAGTGAGTGATCATGTTATATGTGTTCGGGCCAAGCCAGGAAAGTGAGTGATCATGTTATATGTGTTCGGGCCAAGCCAGGAAAGTGAGTGATCATGTTACATGTGTTCGGGCCAAGCCAGGAAAGTGAGTGATCATGTTACATGTGTTCGGGCCAAGCCAGGAAAGTGAGTGATCATGTTACATGTGTTCGGGCCAAGCCAGGAAAGTGAGTGATCATGTTACATGTGTTCGGGCCAAGCCAGGAAAGTGAGTGATCATGTTACATGTGTTCGGGCCAAGCCAGGAAAGTGAGTGATCATGTTACATGTGTTCGGGCCAAGCCAGGAAAGTGAGTGATCATGTTACATGTGTTCGGGCCAAGCCAGGAAAGTGAGTGATCATGTTACATGTGTTCGGGCCAAGCCAGGAAAGTGAGTGATCATGTTACATGTGTTCGGGCCAAGCCAGGAAAGTGAGTGATCATGTTACATGTGTTCGGGCCAAGCCAGGAAAGTGAGTGATCATGTTACATGTGTTCGGGCCAAGCCAGGAAAGTGAGTGATCATGTTACATGTGTTCGGGCCAAGCCAGGAAAGTGAGTGATCATGTTACATGTGTTCGGGCCAAGCCAGGAAAGTGAGTGATCATGTTACATGTGTTCGGGCCAAGCCAGGAAAGTGAGTGATCATGTTACATGTGTTCGGGCCAAGCCAGGAAAGTGAGTGATCATGTTACATGTGTTCGGGCCAAGCCAGGAAAGTGAGTGATCATGTTACATGTGTTCGGGCCAAGCCAGGAAAGTGAGTGATCATGTTACATGTGTTCGGGCCAAGCCAGGAAAGTGAGTGATCATGTTACATGTGTTCGGGCCAAGCCAGGAAAGTGAGTGATCATGTGTTCGGGCCAAGCCAGGAAAGTGAGTGATCATGTGTTCGGGCCAAGCCAGGAAAGTGAGTGATCATGTGTTCGGGCCAAGCCAGGAAAGTGAGTGATCATGTTATATGTGTTCGGGCCAAGCCAGGAAAGTGAGTGATCATGTGTTCGGGCCAAGCCAGGAAAGTGAGTGATCATGTGTTCGGGCCAAGCCAGGAAAGTGAGTGATCATGTTATATGTGTTCGGGCCAAGCCAGGAAAGTGAGTGATCATGTTACATGTGTTCGGGCCAAGCCAGGAAAGTGAGTGATCATGTTACATGTGTTCGGGCCAAGCCAGGAAAGTGAGTGATCATGTTACATGTGTTCGGGCCAAGCCAGGAAAGTGAGTGATCATGTTACATGTGTTCGGGCCAAGCCAGGAAAGTGAGTGATCATGTTACATGTGTTCGGGCCAAGCCAGGAAAGTGAGTGATCATGTTACATGTGTTCGGGCCAAGCCAGGAAAGTGAGTGATCATGTTACATGTGTTCGGGCCAAGCCAGGAAAGTGAGTGATCATGTTACATGTGTTCGGGCCAAGCCAGGAAAGTGAGTGATCATGTTACATGTGTTCGGGCCAAGCCAGATAAGTGAGTGATCATGTTATATGTGTTCGGGCCAAGCCAGGAAAGTGAGTGATCATGTTATATGTGTTCGGGCCAAGCCAGGAAAGTGAGTGATCATGTTATATGTGTTCGGGCCAAGCCAGGAAAGTGAGTAATCATGTTATATGTGTTCGGGCCAAGCCAGGAAAGTGAGTGATCATGTTATATGTGTTCGGGCCAAGCCAGGAAAGTGAGTGATCATGTTATATGTGTTCGGGCCAAGCCAGGAAAGTGAGTGATCATGTTATATGTGTTCGGGCCAAGCCAGGAAAGTGAGTGATCATGTTACATGTGTTCGGGCCAAGCCAGGAAAGTGAGTGATCATGTTACATGTGTTCGGGCCAAGCCAGATAAGTGAGTGATCATGTTATATGTGTTCGGGCCAAGCCAGGAAAGTGAGTGATCATGTTATATGTGTTCGGGCCAAGCCAGGAAAGTGAGTGATCATGTTATATGTGTTCGGGCCAAGCCAGGAAAGTGAGTGATCATGTTATATGTGTTCGGGCCAAGCCAGGAAAGTGAGTGATCATGTTATATGTGTTCGGGCCAAGCCAGGAAAGTGAGTGATCATGTTATATGTGTTCGGGCCAAGCCAGGAAAGTGAGTGATCATGTTATATGTGTTCGGGCCAAGCCAGGAAAGTGAGTGATCATGTTACATGTGTTCGGGCCAAGCCAGGAAAGTGAGTGATCATGTTATATGTGTTCGGGCCAAGCCAGGAAAGTGAGTGATCATGTTATATGTGTTCGGGCCAAGCCAGGAAAGTGAGTGATCATGTTATATGTGTTCGGGCCAAGCCAGGAAAGTGAGTGATCATGTTATATGTGTTCGGGCCAAGCCAGGAAAGTGAGTGATCATGTGTTCGGGCCAAGCCAGGAAAGTGAGTGATCATGTGTTCGGGCCAAGCCAGGAAAGTGAGTGATCATGTTATATGTGTTCGGGCCAAGCCAGGAAAGTGAGTGATCATGTGTTCGGGCCAAGCCAGGAAAGTGAGTGATCATGTGTTCGGGCCAAGCCAGGAAAGTGAGTGATCATGTGTTCGGGCCAAGCCAGGAAAGTGAGTGATCATGTTATATGTGTTCGGGCCAAGCCAGGAAAGTGAGTGATCATGTGTTCGGGCCAAGCCAGGAAAGTGAGTGATCATGTGTTCGGGCCAAGCCAGGAAAGTGAGTGATCATGTGTTCGGGCCAAGCCAGGAAAGTGAGTGATCATGTGTTCGGGCCAAGCCAGGAAAGTGAGTGATCATGTGTTCGGGCCAAGCCAGGAAAGTGAGTGATCATGTTATATGTGTTCGGGCCAAGCCAGGAAAGTGAGTGATCATGTGTTCGGGCCAAGCCAGGAAAGTGAGTGATCATGTGTTCGGGCCAAGCCAGGAAAGTGAGTGATCATGTTATATGTGTTCGGGCCAAGCCAGGAAAGTGAGTGATCATGTTATATGTGTTCGGGCCAAGCCAGGAAAGTGAGTGATCATGTTATATGTGTTCGGGCCAAGCCAGGAAAGTGAGTGATCATGTTATATGTGTTCGGGCCAAGCCAGGAAAGTGAGTGATCATGTGTTCGGGCCAAGCCAGGAAAGTGAGTGATCATGTGTTCGGGCCAAGCCAGGAAAGTGAGTGATCATGTGTTCGGGCCAAGCCAGGAAAGTGAGTGATCATGTTATATGTGTTCGGGCCAAGCCAGGAAAGTGAGTGATCATGTGTTCGGGCCAAGCCAGGAAAGTGAGTGATCATGTGTTCGGGCCAAGCCAGGAAAGTGAGTGATCATGTGTTCGAGCCAAGCCAGGAAAGTGAGTGATCATGTGTTCGGGCCAAGCCAGGAAAGTGAGTGATCATGTGTTCGGGCCAAGCCAGGAAAGTGAGTGATCATGTTATATGTGTTCGGGCCAAGCCAGGAAAGTGAGTGATCATGTTATATGTGTTCGGGCCAAGCCAGGAAAGTGAGTGATCATGTGTTCGGGCCAAGCCAGGAAAGTGAGTGATCATGTGTTCGGGCCAAGCCAGGAAAGTGAGTGATCATGTTATATGTGTTCGGGCCAAGCCAGGAAAGTGAGTGATCATGTGTTCGGGCCAAGCCAGGAAAGTGAGTGATCATGTTATATGTGTTCGGGCCAAGCCAGGAAAGTGAGTGATCATGTTATATGTGTTCGGGCCAAGCCAGGAAAGTGAGTGATCATGTTATATGTGTTCGGGCCAAGCCAGGAAAGTGAGTGATCATGTTACATGTGTTCGGGCCAAGCCAGGAAAGTGAGTGATCATGTTACATGTGTTCGGGCCAAGCCAGGAAAGTGAGTGATCATGTTATATGTGTTCGGGCCAAGCCAGGAAAGTGAGTGATCATGTTATATGTGTTCGGGCCAAGCCAGGAAAGTGAGTGATCATGTTATATGTGTTCGGGCCAAGCCAGGAAAGTGAGTGATCATGTGTTCGGGCCAAGCCAGGAAAGTGAGTGATCATGTGTTCGGGCCAAGCCAGGAAAGTGAGTGATCATGTGTTCGGGCCAAGCCAGGAAAGTGAGTGATCATGTTATATGTGTTCGGGCCAAGCCAGGAAAGTGAGTGATCATGTGTTCGGGCCAAGCCAGGAAAGTGAGTGATCATGTGTTCGGGCCAAGCCAGGAAAGTGAGTGATCATGTGTTCGGGCCAAGCCAGGAAAGTGAGTGATCATGTGTTCGGGCCAAGCCAGGAAAGTGAGTGATCATGTGTTCGGGCCAAGCCAGGAAAGTGAGTGATCATGTTATATGTGTTCGGGCCAAGCCAGGAAAGTGAGTGATCATGTTATATGTGTTCGGGCCAAGCCAGGAAAGTGAGTGATCATGTGTTCGGGCCAAGCCAGGAAAGTGAGTGATCATGTGTTCGGGCCAAGCCAGGAAAGTGAGTGATCATGTTATATGTGTTCGGGCCAAGCCAGGAAAGTGAGTGATCATGTGTTCGGGCCAAGCCAGGAAAGTGAGTGATCATGTTATATGTGTTCGGGCCAAGCCAGGAAAGTGAGTGATCATGTTATATGTGTTCGGGCCAAGCCAGGAAAGTGAGTGATCATGTTATATGTGTTCGGGCCAAGCCAGGAAAGTGAGTGATCATGTTACATGTGTTCGGGCCAAGCCAGGAAAGTGAGTGATCATGTTACATGTGTTCGGGCCAAGCCAGGAAAGTGAGTGATCATGTTATATGTGTTCGGGCCAAGCCAGGAAAGTGAGTGATCATGTTATATGTGTTCGGGCCAAGCCAGGAAAGTGAGTGATCATGTGTTCGGGCCAAGCCAGGAAAGTGAGTGATCATGTTATATGTGTTCGGGCCAAGCCAGGAAAGTGAGTGATCATGTTACATGTGTTCGGGCCAAGCCAGGAAAGTGAGTGATCATGTGTTCGGGCCAAGCCAGGAAAGTGAGTGATCATGTTATATGTGTTCGGGCCAAGCCAGGAAAGTGAGTGATCATGTTACATGTGTTCGGGCCAAGCCAGGAAAGTGAGTGATCATGTGTTCGGGCCAAGCCAGGAAAGTGAGTGATCATGTTATATGTGTTCGGGCCAAGCCAGGAAAGTGAGTGATCATGTTATATGTGTTCGGGCCAAGCCAGGAAAGTGAGTGATCATGTTACATGTGTTCGGGCCAAGCCAGGAAAGTGAGTGATCATGTTATATGTGTTCGGGCCAAGCCAGGAAAGTGAGTGATCATGTGTTCGGGCCAAGCCAGGAAAGTGAGTGATCATGTTATATGTGTTCGGGCCAAGCCAGGAAAGTGAGTGATCATGTTACATGTGTTCGGGCCAAGCCAGGAAAGTGAGTGATCATGTGTTCGGGCCAAGCCAGGAAAGTGAGTGATCATGTTATATGTGTTCGGGCCAAGCCAGGAAAGTGAGTGATCATGTTATATGTGTTCGGGCCAAGCCAGGAAAGTGAGTGATCATGTTACATGTGTTCGGGCCAAGCCAGGAAAGTGAGTGATCATGTTATATGTGTTCGGGCCAAGCCAGGAAAGTGAGTGATCATGTGTTCGGGCCAAGCCAGGAAAGTGAGTGATCATGTTATATGTGTTCGGGCCAAGCCAGGAAAGTGAGTGATCATGTGTTCGGGCCAAGCCAGGAAAGTGAGTGATCATGTGTTCGGGTCAAGCCAGGAAAGTGAGTGATCATGTGTTCGGGCCAAGCCAGGAAAGTGAGTGATCATGTGTTCGGGCCAAGCCAGGAAAGTGAGTGATCATGTATTCGGGTCAAGCCAGGAAAGTGAGTGATCATGTGTTCGGGCCAAGCCAGGAAAGTGAGTGATCATGTGTTCGGGCCAAGCCAGGAAAGTGAGTGATCATGTGTTCGGGTCAAGCCAGGAAAGTGAGTGATCATGTGTTCGGGCCAAGCCAGGAAAGTGAGTGATCATGTGTTCGGGTCAAGCCAGGAAAGTGAGTGATCATGTGTTCGGGCCAAGCCAGGAAAGTGAGTGATCATGTGTTCGGGCCAAGCCAGGAAAGTGAGTGATCATGTGTTCGGGTCAAGCCAGGAAAGTGAGTGATCATGTTACATGTGTTCGGGCCAAGCCAGGAAAGTGAGTGATCATGTTACATGTGTTCGGGCCAAGCCAGGAAAGTGAGTGATCATGTGTTCGGGCCAAGCCAGGAAAGTGAGTGATCATGTGTTCGGGCCAAGCCAGGAAAGTGAGTGATCATGTTATATGTGTTCGGGCCAAGCCAGGAAAGTGAGTGATCATGTGTTCGGGCCAAGCCAGGAAAGTGAGTGATCATGTGTTCGGGTCAAGCCAGGAAAGTGAGTGATCATGTGTTCGGGCCAAGCCAGGAAAGTGAGTGATCATGTGTTCGGGCCAAGCCAGGAAAGTGAGTGATCATGTGTTCGGGTCAAGCCAGGAAAGTGAGTGATCATGTGTTCGGGCCAAGCAGGAAAGTGAGTGATCATGTGTTCGGGCCAAGCCAGGAAAGTGAGTGATCATGTGTTCGGGTCAAGCCAGGAAAGTGAGTGATCATGTGTTCGGGCCAAGCCAGGAAAGTGAGTGATCATGTGTTCGGGTCAAGCCAGGAAAGTGAGTGATCATGTGTTCGGGCCAAGCCAGGAAAGTGAGTGATCATGTGTTCGGGCCAAGCCAGGAAAGTGAGTGATCATGTGTTCGGGTCAAGCCAGGAAAGTGAGTGATCATGTTACATGTGTTCGGGCCAAGCCAGGAAAGTGAGTGATCATGTTACATGTGTTCGGGCCAAGCCAGGAAAGTGAGTGATCATGTGTTCGGGCCAAGCCAGGAAAGTGAGTGATCATGTGTTCGGGCCAAGCCAGGAAAGTGAGTGATCATGTGTTCGGGCCAAGCCAGGAAAGTGAGTGATCATGTTATATGTGTTCGGGCCAAGCCAGGAAAGTGAGTGATCATGTGTTCGGGCCAAGCCAGGAAAGTGAGTGATCATGTTACATGTGTTCGGGCCAAGCCAGGAAAGTGAGTGATCATGTGTTCGGGCCAAGCCAGGAAAGTGAGTGATCATGTGTTCGGGCCAAGCCAGGAAAGTGAGTGATCATGTGTTCGGGCCAAGCCAGGAAAGTGAGTGATCATGTGTTCGGGCCAAGCCAGGAAAGTGAGTGATCATGTGTTCGGGCCAAGCCAGGAAAGTGAGTGATCATGTGTTCGGGCCAAGCCAGGAAAGTGAGTGATCATGTGTTCGGGCCAAGCCAGGAAAGTGAGTGATCATGTGTTCGGGCCAAGCCAGGAAAGTGAGTGATCATGTGTTCGGGCCAAGCCAGGAAAGTGAGTGATCATGTTATATGTGTTCGGGCCAAGCCAGGAAAGTGAGTGATCATGTGTTCGGGCCAAGCCAGGAAAGTGAGTGATCATGTGTTCGGGCCAAGCCAGGAAAGTGAATGATCATGTGTTCGGGCCAAGCCAGGAAAGTGAGTGATCATGTGTTCGGGCCAAGCCAGGAAAGTGAGTGATCATGTGTTCGGGCCAAGCCAGGAAAGTGAGTGATCATGTGTTCGGGCCAAGCCAGGAAAGTGAGTGATCATGTTATATGTGTTCGGGCCAAGCCAGGAAAGTGAGTGATCATGTGTTCGGGCCAAGCCAGGAAAGTGAGTGATCATGTTACATGTGTTCGGGCCAAGCCAGGAAAGTGAGTGATCATGTTACATGTGTTCGGGCCAAGCCAGGAAAGTGAGTGATCATGTTACATGTGTTCGGGCCAAGCCAGGAAAGTGAGTGATCATGTTACATGTGTTCGGGCCAAGCCAGGAAAGTGAGTGATCATGTGTTCGGGCCAAGCCAGGAAAGTGAGTGATCATGTTACATGTGTTCGGGCCAAGCCAGGAAAGTGAGTGATCATGTTACATGTGTTCGGGCCAAGCCAGGAAAGTGAGTGATCATGTTACATGTGTTCGGGCCAAGCCAGGAAAGTGAGTGATCATGTTACATGTGTTCGGGTCAAGCCAGGAAAGTGAGTGATCATGTTACATGTGTTCGGGCCAAGCCAGGAAAGTGAGTGATCATGTTACATGTGTTCGGGTCAAGCCAGGAAAGTGAGTGATCATGTTACATGTGTTCGGGTCAAGCCAGGAAAGTGAGTGATCATGTTACATGTGTTCGGGCCAAGCCAGGAAAGTGAGTGATCATGTTACATGTGTTCGGGTCAAGCCAGGAAAGTGAGTGATCATGTTACATGTGTTCGGGTCAAGCCAGGAAAGTGAGTGATCATGTTACATGTGTTCGGGCCAAGCCAGGAAAGTGAGTGATCATGTTACATGTGTTCGGGCCAAGCCAGGAAAGTGAGTGATCATGTTACATGTGTTCGGGTCAAGCCAGGAAAGTGAGTGATCATGTTACATGTGTTCGGGTCAAGCCAGGAAAGTGAGTGATCATGTTACATGTGTTCGGGCCAAGCCAGGAAAGTGAGTGATCATGTTACATGTGTTCGGGCCAAGCCAGGAAAGTGAGTGATCATGTTATATGTGTTCGGGCCAAGCCAGGAAAGTGAGTGATCATGTTATATGTGTTCGGGCCAAGCCAGGAAAGTGAGTGATCATGTGTTCGGGCCAAGCCAGGAAAGTGAGTGATCATGTTATATGTGTTCGGGCCAAGCCAGGAAAGTGAGTGATCATGTGTTCGGGCCAAGCCAGGAAAGTGAGTGATCATGTGTTCGGGCCAAGCCAGGAAAGTGAGTGATCATGTGTTCGGGCCAAGCCAGGAAAGTGAGTGATCATGTTATATGTGTTCGGGCCAAGCCAGGAAAGTGAGTGATCATGTGTTCGGGCCAAGCCAGGAAAGTGAGTGATCATGTGTTCGGGCCAAGCCAGGAAAGTGAGTGATCATGTGTTCGGGCCAAGCCAGGAAAGTGAGTGATCATGTGTTCGGGCCAAGCCAGGAAAGTGAGTGATCATGTGTTCGGGCCAAGCCAGGAAAGTGAGTGATCATGTGTTCGGGCCAAGCCAGGAAAGTGAGTGATCATGTGTTCGGGCCAAGCCAGGAAAGTGAGTGATCATGTTATATGTGTTCGGGCCAAGCCAGGAAAGTGAGTGATCATGTGTTCGGGCCAAGCCAGGAAAGTGAGTGATCATGTGTTCGGGCCAAGCCAGGAAAGTGAGTGATCATGTGTTCGGGCCAAGCCAGGAAAGTGAGTGATCATGTGTTCGGGCCAAGCCAGGAAAGTGAGTGATCATGTGTTCGGGCCAAGCCAGGAAAGTGAGTGATCATGTGTTCGGGCCAAGCCAGGAAAGTGAGTGATCATGTTATATGTGTTCGGGCCAAGCCAGGAAAGTGAGTGATCATGTGTTCGGGCCAAGCCAGGAAAGTGAGTGATCATGTTACATGTGTTCGGGCCAAGCCAGGAAAGTGAGTGATCATGTTACATGTGTTCGGGCCAAGCCAGGAAAGTGAGTGATCATGTTACATGTGTTCGGGCCAAGCCAGGAAAGTGAGTGATCATGTTACATGTGTTCGGGCCAAGCCAGGAAAGTGAGTGATCATGTGTTCGGGCCAAGCCAGGAAAGTGAGTGATCATGTTACATGTGTTCGGGCCAAGCCAGGAAAGTGAGTGATCATGTTACATGTGTTCGGGCCAAGCCAGGAAAGTGAGTGATCATGTTACATGTGTTCGGGCCAAGCCAGGAAAGTGAGTGATCATGTTACATGTGTTCGGGTCAAGCCAGGAAAGTGAGTGATCATGTTACATGTGTTCGGGCCAAGCCAGGAAAGTGAGTGATCATGTTACATGTGTTCGGGTCAAGCCAGGAAAGTGAGTGATCATGTTACATGTGTTCGGGTCAAGCCAGGAAAGTGAGTGATCATGTTACATGTGTTCGGGCCAAGCCAGGAAAGTGAGTGATCATGTTACATGTGTTCGGGTCAAGCCAGGAAAGTGAGTGATCATGTTACATGTGTTCGGGTCAAGCCAGGAAAGTGAGTGATCATGTTACATGTGTTCGGGCCAAGCCAGGAAAGTGAGTGATCATGTTACATGTGTTCGGGTCAAGCCAGGAAAGTGAGTGATCATGTTACATGTGTTCGGGCCAAGCCAGGAAAGTGAGTGATCATGTTACATGTGTTCGGGCCAAGCCAGGAAAGTGAGTGATCATGTTACAAAGTGAGTGATCATGTTACATGTGTTCGGGTCAAGCCAGGAAAGTGAGTGATCATGTTACATGTGTTCGGGTCAAGCCAGGAAAGTGAGTGATCATGTTACATGTGTTCGGGCCAAGCCAGGAAAGTGAGTGATCATGTTACATGTGTTCGGGCCAAGCCAGGAAAGTGAGTGATCATGTTATATGTGTTCGGGCCAAGCCAGGAAAGTGAGTGATCATGTTATATGTGTTCGGGCCAAGCCAGGAAAGTGAGTGATCATGTTATATGTGTTCGGGCCAAGCCAGGAAAGTGAGTGATCATGTGTTCGGGCCAAGCCAGGAAAGTGAGTGATCATGTTACATGTGTTCGGGCCAAGCCAGGAAAGTGAGTGATCATGTGTTCGGGCCAAGCCAGGAAAGTGAGTGATCATGTGTTCGGGCCAAGCCAGGAAAGTGAGTGATCATGTTACATGTGTTCGGGCCAAGCCAGGAAAGTGAGTGATCATGTGTTCGGGCCAAGCCAGGAAAGTGAGTGATCATGTGTTCGGGCCAAGCCAGGAAAGTGAGTGATCATGTTACATGTGTTCGGGCCAAGCCAGGAAAGTGAGTGATCATGTGTTCGGGCCAAGCCAGGAAAGTGAGTGATCATGTGTTCGGGCCAAGCCAGGAAAGTGAGTGATCATGTGTTCGGGCCAAGCCAGGAAAGTGAGTGATCATGTGTTCGGGCCAAGCCAGGAAAGTGAGTGATCATGTGTTCGGGCCAAGCCAGGAAAGTGAGTGATCATGTGTTCGGGCCAAGCCAGGAAAGTGAGTGATCATGTGTTCGGGCCAAGCCAGGAAAGTGAGTGATCATGTTATATGTGTTCGGGCCAAGCCAGGAAAGTGAGTGATCATGTGTTCGGGCCAAGCCAGGAAAGTGAGTGATCATGTTACATGTGTTCGGGCCAAGCCAGGAAAGTGAGTGATCATGTGTTCGGGCCAAGCCAGGAAAGTGAGTGATCATGTGTTCGGGCCAAGCCAGGAAAGTGAGTGATCATGTTACATGTGTTCGGGCCAAGCCAGGAAAGTGAGTGATCATGTGTTCGGGCCAAGCCAGGAAAGTGAGTGATCATGTGTTCGGGCCAAGCCAGGAAAGTGAGTGATCATGTTACATGTTGTTCGGGCCAAGCCAGGAAAGTGAGTGATCATGTGTTCGGGCCAAGCCAGGAAAGTGAGTGATCATGTGTTCGGGCCAAGCCAGGAAAGTGAGTGATCATGTGTTCGGGCCAAGCCAGGAAAGTGAGTGATCATGTGTTCGGGCCAAGCCAGGAAAGTGAGTGATCATGTGTTCGGGCCAAGCCAGGAAAGTGAGTGATCATGTGTTCGGGCCAAGCCAGGAAAGTGAGTGATCATGTGTTCGGGCCAAGCCAGGAAAGTGAGTGATCATGTTACATGTGTTCGGGCCAAGCCAGGAAAGTGAGTGATCATGTGTTCGGGCCAAGCCAGGAAAGTGAGTGATCATGTGTTCGGGCCAAGCCAGGAAAGTGAGTGATCATGTGTTCGGGCCAAGCCAGGAAAGTGAGTGATCATGTGTTCGGGCCAAGCCAGGAAAGTGAGTGATCATGTGTTCGGGCCAAGCCAGGAAAGTGAGTGATCATGTGTTCGGGCCAAGCCAGGAAAGTGAGTGATCATGTTACATGTGTTCGGGCCAAGCCAGGAAAGTGAGTGATCATGTGTTCGGGCCAAGCCAGGAAAGTGAGTGATCATGTGTTCGGGCCAAGCCAGGAAAGTGAGTGATCATGTGTTCGGGCCAAGCCAGGAAAGTGAGTGATCATGTGTTCGGGCCAAGCCAGGAAAGTGAGTGATCATGTGTTCGGGCCAAGCCAGGAAAGTGAGTGATCATGTGTTCGGGCCAAGCCAGGAAAGTGAGTGATCATGTGTTCGGGCCAAGCCAGGAAAGTGAGTGATCATGTGTTCGGGCCAAGCCAGGAAAGTGAGTGATCATGTGTTCGGGCCAAGCCAGGAAAGTGAGTGATCATGTGTTCGGGCCAAGCCAGGAAAGTGAGTGATCATGTGTTCGGGTCAAGCCAGGAAAGTGAGTGATCATGTGTTCGGGCCAAGCCAGGAAAGTGAGTGATCATGTGTTCGGGCCAAGCCAGGAAAGTGAGTGATCATGTGTTCGGGCCAAGCCAGGAAAGTGAGTGATCATGTGTTCGGGCCAAGCCAGGAAAGTGAGTGATCATGTGTTCGGGCCAAGCCAGGAAAGTGAGTGATCATGTGTTCGGGCCAAGCCAGGAAAGTGAGTGATCATGTGTTCGGGCCAAGCCAGGAAAGTGAGTGATCATGTGTTCGGGCCAAGCCAGGAAAGTGAGTGATCATGTTACATGTGTTCGGGCCAAGCCAGGAAAGTGAGTGATCATGTGTTCGGGCCAAGCCAGGAAAGTGAGTGATCATGTGTTCGGGCCAAGCCAGGAAAGTGAGTGATCATGTGTTCGGGCCAAGCCAGGAAAGTGAGTGATCATGTGTTCGGGCCAAGCCAGGAAAGTGAGTGATCATGTGTTCGGGCCAAGCCAGGAAAGTGAGTGATCATGTGTTCGGGCCAAGCCAGGAAAGTGAGTGATCATGTGTTCGGGCCAAGCCAGGAAAGTGAGTGATCATGTGTTCGGGCCAAGCCAGGAAAGTGAGTGATCATGTGTTCGGGCCAAGCCAGGAAAGTGAGTGATCATGTGTTCGGGCCAAGCCAGGAAAGTGAGTGATCATGTGTTCGGGTCAAGCCAGGAAAGTGAGTGATCATGTGTTCGGGCCAAGCCAGGAAAGTGAGTGATCATGTGTTCGGGCCAAGCCAGGAAAGTGAGTGATCATGTGTTCGGGCCAAGCCAGGAAAGTGAGTGATCATGTGTTCGGGCCAAGCCAGGAAAGTGAGTGATCATGTGTTCGGGCCAAGCCAGGAAAGTGAGTGATCATGTGTTCGGGCCAAGCCAGGAAAGTGAGTGATCATGTGTTCGGGCCAAGCCAGGAAAGTGAGTGATCATGTGTTCGGGCCAAGCCAGGAAAGTGAGTGATCATGTGTTCGGGCCAAGCCAGGAAAGTGAGTGATCATGTGTTCGGGCCAAGCCAGGAAAGTGAGTGATCATGTTACATGTGTTCGGGCCAAGCCAGGAAAGTGAGTGATCATGTGTTCGGGCCAAGCCAGGAAAGTGAGTGATCATGTTACATGTGTTCGGGCCAAGCCAGGAAAGTGAGTGATCATGTTACATGTGTTCGGGCCAAGCCAGGAAAGTGAGTGATCATGTTATATGTGTTCGGGCCAAGCCAGGAAAGTGAGTGATCATGTGTTCGGGCCAAGCCAGGAAAGTGAGTGATCATGTTACATGTGTTCGGGCCAAGCCAGGAAAGTGAGTGATCATGTGTTCGGGCCAAGCCAGGAAAGTGAGTGATCATGTTACATGTGTTCGGGCCAAGCCAGGAAAGTGAGTGATCATGTGTTCGGGCCAAGCCAGGAAAGTGAGTGATCATGTTACATGTGTTCGGGCCAAGCCAGGAAAGTGAGTGATCATGTGTTCGGGCCAAGCCAGGAAAGTGAGTGATCATGTTACATGTGTTCGGGCCAAGCCAGGAAAGTGAGTGATCATGTGTTCGGGCCAAGCCAGGAAAGTGAGTGATCATGTGTTCGGGCCAAGCCAGGAAAGTGAGTGATCATGTGTTCGGGCCAAGCCAGGAAAGTGAGTGATCATGTGTTCGGGCCAAGCCAGGAAAGTGAGTGATCATGTGTTCGGGCCAAGCCAGGAAAGTGAGTGATCATGTGTTCGGGCCAAGCCAGGAAAGTGAGTGATCATGTGTTCGGGCCAAGCCAGGAAAGTGAGTGATCATGTTACATGTGTTCGGGCCAAGCCAGGAAAGTGAGTGATGATGTGTTCGGGCCAAGCCAGGAAAGTGAGTGATCATGTTACATGTGTTCGGGCCAAGCCAGGAAAGTGAGTGATCATGTTACATGTGTTCGGGCCAAGCCAGGAAAGTGAGTGATCATGTTATATGTGTTCGGGCCAAGCCAGGAAAGTGAGTGATCATGTGTTCGGGCCAAGCCAGGAAAGTGAGTGATCATGTTACATGTGTTCGGGCCAAGCCAGGAAAGTGAGTGATCATGTGTTCGGGCCAAGCCAGGAAAGTGAGTGATCATGTTACATGTGTTCGGGCCAAGCCAGGAAAGTGAGTGATCATGTGTTCGGGCCAAGCCAGGAAAGTGAGTGATCATGTTACATGTGTTCGGGCCAAGCCAGGAAAGTGAGTGATCATGTGTTCGGGCCAAGCCAGGAAAGTGAGTGATCATGTTACATGTGTTCGGGCCAAGCCAGGAAAGTGAGTGATCATGTTACATGTGTTCGGGCCAAGCCAGGAAAGTGAGTGATCATGTTATATGTGTTCGGGCCAAGCCAGGAAAGTGAGTGATCATGTGTTCGGGCCAAGCCAGGAAAGTGAGTGATCATGTTACATGTGTTCGGGCCAAGCCAGGAAAGTGAGTGATCATGTGTTCGGGCCAAGCCAGGAAAGTGAGTGATCATGTTACATGTGTTCGGGCCAAGCCAGGAAAGTGAGTGATCATGTGTTCGGGCCAAGCCAGGAAAGTGAGTGATCATGTTACATGTGTTCGGGCCAAGCCAGGAAAGTGAGTGATCATGTTATATGTGTTCGGGCCAAGCCAGGAAAGTGAGTGATCATGTGTTCGGGCCAAGCCAGGAAAGTGAGTGATCATGTTACATGTGTTCGGGCCAAGCCAGGAAAGTGAGTGATCATGTGTTCGGGCCAAGCCAGGAAAGTGAGTGATCATGTTACATGTGTTCGGGCCAAGCCAGGAAAGTGAGTGATCATGTTACATGTGTTCGGGCCAAGCCAGGAAAGTGAGTGATCATGTGTTCGGGCCAAGCCAGGAAAGTGAGTGATCATGTTATATGTGTTCGGGCCAAGCCAGGAAAGTGAGTGATCATGTTACATGTGTTCGGGCCAAGCCAGGAAAGTGAGTGATCATGTTATATGTGTTCGGGCCAAGCCAGGAAAGTGAGTGATCATGTTATATGTGTTCGGGCCAAGCCAGGAAAGTGAGTGATCATGTTATATGTGTTCGGGCCAAGCCAGGAAAGTGAGTGATCATGTGTTCGGGCCAAGCCAGGAAAGTGAGTGATCATGTTACATGTGTTCGGGCCAAGCCAGGAAAGTGAGTGATCATGTGTTCGGGCCAAGCCAGGAAAGTGAGTGATCATGTTACATGTGTTCGGGCCAAGCCAGGAAAGTGAGTGATCATGTGTTCGGGCCAAGCCAGGAAAGTGAGTGATCATGTTACATGTGTTCGGGCCAAGCCAGGAAAGTGAGTGATCATGTGTTCGGGCCAAGCCAGGAAAGTGAGTGATCATGTTATATGTGTTCGGGCCAAGCCAGGAAAGTGAGTGATCATGTTACATGTGTTCGGGCCAAGCCAGGAAAGTGAGTGATCATGTTATATGTGTTCGGGCCAAGCCAGGAAAGTGAGTGATCATGTTATATGTGTTCGGGCCAAGCCAGGAAAGTGAGTGATCATGTTATATGTGTTCGGGCCAAGCCAGGAAAGTGAGTGATCATGTTATATGTGTTCGGGCCAAGCCAGGAAAGTGAGTGATCATGTTATATGTGTTCGGGCCAAGCCAGGAAAGTGAGTGATCATGTTATATGTGTTCGGGCCAAGCCAGGAAAGTGAGTGATCATGTGTTCGGGCCAAGCCAGGAAAGTGAGTGATCATGTTACATGTGTTCGGGCCAAGCCAGGAAAGTGAGTGATCATGTGTTCGGGCCAAGCCAGGAAAGTGAGTGATCATGTTACATGTGTTCGGGCCAAGCCAGGAAAGTGAGTGATCATGTGTTCGGGCCAAGCCAGGAAAGTGAGTGATCATGTTACATGTGTTCGGGCCAAGCCAGGAAAGTGAGTGATCATGTGTTCGGGCCAAGCCAGGAAAGTGAGTGATCATGTTATATGTGTTCGGGCCAAGCCAGGAAAGTGAGTGATCATGTTACATGTGTTCGGGCCAAGCCAGGAAAGTGAGTGATCATGTTATATGTGTTCGGGCCAAGCCAGGAAAGTGAGTGATCATGTTATATGTGTTCGGGCCAAGCCAGGAAAGTGAGTGATCATGTTACATGTGTTCGGGCCAAGCCAGGAAAGTGAGTGATCATGTGTTCGGGCCAAGCCAGGAAAGTGAGTGATCATGTTATATGTGTTCGGGCCAAGCCAGGAAAGTGAGTGATCATGTTACATGTGTTCGGGCCAAGCCAGGAAAGTGAGTGATCATGTTATATGTGTTCGGGCCAAGCCAGGAAAGTGAGTGATCATGTTATATGTGTTCGGGCCAAGCCAGGAAAGTGAGTGATCATGTTATATGTGTTCGGGCCAAGCCAGGAAAGTGAGTGATCATGTTATATGTGTTCGGGCCAAGCCAGGAAAGTGAGTGATCATGTTATATGTGTTCGGGCCAAGCCAGGAAAGTGAGTGATCATGTTATATGTGTTCGGGCCAAGCCAGGAAAGTGAGTGATCATGTTATATGTGTTCGGGCCAAGCCAGGAAAGTGAGTGATCATGTTATATGTGTTCGGGCCAAGCCAGGAAAGTGAGTGATCATGTTATATGTGTTCGGGCCAAGCCAGGAAAGTGAGTGATCATGTTACATGTGTTCGGGCCAAGCCAGGAAAGTGAGTGATCATGTTACATGTGTTCGGGCCAAGCCAGGAAAGTGAGTGATCATGTTATATGTGTTCGGGCCAAGCCAGGAAAGTGAGTGATCATGTTATATGTGTTCGGGCCAAGCCAGGAAAGTGAGTGATCATGTTATATGTGTTCGGGCCAAGCCAGGAAAGTGAGTGATCATGTTATATGTGTTCGGGCCAAGCCAGGAAAGTGAGTGATCATGTTATATGTGTTCGGGCCAAGCCAGGAAAGTGAGTGATCATGTTATATGTGTTCGGGCCAAGCCAGGAAAGTGAGTGATCATGTTACATGTGTTCGGGCCAAGCCAGGAAAGTGAGTGATCATGTGTTCGGGCCAAGCCAGGAAAGTGAGTGATCATGTTATATGTGTTCGGGCCAAGCCAGGAAAGTGAGTGATCATGTTATATGTGTTCGGGCCAAGCCAGGAAAGTGAGTGATCATGTTATATGTGTTCGGGCCAAGCCAGGAAAGTGAGTGATCATGTTATATGTGTTCGGGCCAAGCCAGGAAAGTGAGTGATCATGTTATATGTGTTCGGGCCAAGCCAGGAAAGTGAGTGATCATGTTATATGTGTTCGGGCCAAGCCAGGAAAGTGAGTGTGTTCCGGGTATCGATTTTGCCTCTTCTTATGATTTGTTGTGTTGTTCTGACAATTTTATTTTGTTTTGTTTTTCATTTTATTCAGATATTTCTAATATATATATATAAGATGGTTGGGTATATATAATGTATTAGGAAAGTAATGATATCAACGCTATCATGTCCATTCACATAACCTCTGACATAGTCATCGACTTGTTGAAGGCGGTCTGTATTTGGTAGACGTAGAAGGACTACTATTATTAGTAAGTGTAGTCGTGTAACTGTCCATTTTAGTCTGCTGAATATCTGAAGAATTTTGCTTGTTTTGTTGTGTATTGTTTGTTTGATGGTGTTTAACGCAACTTTCAACAATATTTCAGTTATATCATGCCGGTCAGTTTAATTGGTGGAGGAAACCTGGGGACCCGGAGAAAACCACCGACCTGTCGCAAGTCACTAAAAAACTTTATCACATAATGTTGTACACCTCGCCCTGATCGAGATTCGAACTCAAAACATCAGTATTGATAGACACTGATTACATAGGTAGTTATAAATCCAACTACCATACGATCAAGGCCACGACGGCTCCCAGATATTTCTAATATATATATATAAGATGGTTGGGTATATATAATGTCTAAGGAAAGTAATGATATCAACGCTATCATGTCCATTCACATAACCTCTGACATAGTCATCTACTTGTTGAAGGCGGTCTGTGTTTGGTAGACGTAGAAGGACTACTATTATTAGTAAGTGTAGTCCTGTAACTGTCCATTTTAGTCTGCCATCATATTTTTGCTGAATCACTGAAGAATTTTGTTTGTTTTGTTGTGTATATCTTGCATGAACATAACAAAGAAACGAACATTGACTGATTGTCAATTTCATGACACTACTTAACCATGATGATTTAATGATTTATCAGTAATGACTTAACTTCAAAAAATGACAACATAACTATATTAGCTTATAGCTTGAAAAATGTACGTTTATGATAAAATGTGTCACACGAGAAATTGAATTTTGTTGACTTAATCTAACTTTTGGATGTTTAATTGTTTGATATTTAACAAAGTTATTTTTAATCTCATTTTTTATTTCAGCTGTATAATAATCCAATACGGGTTTTCAATAAAGTACAAACTCATACAATATTAAGAGGTTATTATATCTATGGCAATTTTCATATCATACTCCATATCAACCCAAGATATCCATATTAGGCAATCCCATTTAAAGACATTATCAACCTTAATGTTATTATGAGGAAATTTTCTCATTTTTCGTACAAATAAATAGCAGAAATATTCACACAACAGTAAATATATTTGTTCAAAAATAAATCTGCAATTTATTCTTAAACAAATCAAGTCGTGAAGAAATAAATATCCATTTAATATTTTCCGTCATGGAGCAATCATCATCTTAAACAAGGCTGTCAAGTTTTGGAAATTCAAATGCGGAAGATTTTACAAAATGTATGAAGAACAAAGACAAAATATAAAAGATACAAATAATTTTTCCGAAATGTGTGGGTAGAAATGTAAGCTTGAAATGTCTGTCATAACCAGAATCAATATGTGCACATTTGGATATTATTGTCATTGCAAGTCATCAAGCATTTTCTTATATGGGGGTTCAAATGATAAATAGGTTATGATATGGCATTTTTCATGTCACATGCCATAGCAACCTTCGACTCATATTAGCCCAAGGACTAATATGGATTGATTGGTTGATTGTGATTAACGCCACTTTCAGAAATATTTCAGCTATATCATGGCGACCAGTTTTAGTGGTGAAGAAGCCGGAGTACCTGGAGAGAACCACCGACCATGGGCAAGCAACTGGTAAACTTTATCACTTGCGGCTGCGAGTCGGGTGCACCCTTTTTTGTAATTTACAAAGCCGGGCACGAACCCACGCCGTATTGTTGATAGGATTGTATGAGTTGTTAGGTAATCCAACTACCTAACCCATTGAGCCACCCGGGCCCTGACTAATATGGATGTCTCGGGTTGATATGACATGTGACAGATATGAAAAATGTGATATCGTAACCTATTTATCATATACTTCAATGCGTCTTTCATAATATTTGTGAGATCTGATCGTTTTCAAAAACCAAAGCTTCATATGGGATATGATGCAATAATGTAATACTATCTATTTATAGACGTAATCCTTTGTTACAACACTCATACAACAACACATGTGTATCGGGATCGTACTCAAATTTATCAGCCTTCTAATGTTGAGGAAATATTTCGCTAGACAGAGATCTAGCTCTACTGTGAGTACTTGTGGAATGCCGTCGACGTTCCGAATCTCCCCAATGAAAACAAAGAAATTCTTGATTAAGTTCAGATCATGCTCAATTTTACTACTTGTGTTTCTGTTTTTCTTTTTAATTTAAGAAGCCAGCAGTGTCATCATTCGTTGCATAACGAGTATTTGCCATGTTTTCTCCGCTACCGCTATCCATTTTGACAGTAGCAGGCGACGGAAGTAAGCAAATATACAATAATAACGAAAACTGATCGGACCGGAAAATGTGAACCTGGGTTTTTTTGTTTTTTTTTCACAAAAAAAGACATTATAAATGTGAAAAACTAAATACTCATCACATATAACCGGGCGAAAAACGTTATTATAAGGAACGCCTTAGTTCTGTTAAAGAGAGCTGATGACCTTAACCGTTATTTAAGTATTATATAGTATAAAAGGCCATCGTATGACATAATTGTGATACAATAGTCAACACAAAACCAAATTGTGAGAAAGGGCGATGCTTACCGAACGTTTATCCAGTTTTGAATTAAATAATAAAAATATACCATTATACCTTGATTGCCCATTTTGATATTTTCTGTCAACAAAGGTGGACTGATTTAGAACTAGGTTCCCAAAGCTCAACAGGAAAAAAACATGTTAAAGGGGTACAAGAAAATTTATATTTCGGCCAGTGACTTACAAAAAAAACCATATTCGGTGCAAGTTGACTGCTCAAATTCAAAGAGAGCTGGATAAAACATTGCAGATAGTACAAGTAAAATCATGGTTTATTCAAAAATGAAAAAAATACTCAAACTTTTACAATCTTATTAACAACAGAAAAAAAGATATAAAAATATATGTATAATACAGATATATCATTGAGTTATTATCCACTGTAGCATAAAGCAAAATTACATATGGCTTAATGCTGACAGCTGTATAAAAAAATACTATATAGATTTATGTTAGACCCCCAGCAAACATCCGATTCCGTTTTGTAGCAATTGAATCAAGACAAAGCGTCTCTGAGTTTATCCCAGAACACAGTGTTACCATATTCATCATTGGGATATTCAATATAAGACTGAGTTTGTACCAGTTCAAGTATAATTAATGGTAGGTCTTTAGCTGAAAGTTGTTCAAGGAAAACTAAGTAAAGAATGTTTTCCTTATTTCTGGAATAAATGCTCTCTAGTCTGGACATGTTATATTCAAACATACACCAATACGAATCCAGATAATTGTTTGACATTATAACAATTACTTTACGACTATTGTGTATCGCTGAGGTAATGTTTTCAGATATGTCAATACCAGGAAGAAAGTCTCTTTTGTGAATGCAAAGCTTAAATCCAGATTCCTCCTCCAGCATTTTTAAAAGATCCTCATGTACGAAAAAACGGTCCTCGTCTTCATATGAAATGAAGGCATCGTATGTATATGCCCCCTCCTCTGATCGTGTTACAGTTGTCTGTCGTTGGTACTTGTTTTTAGCCATGTAATACATGTACCTCAGATTCCATCTATACCGGTAAACTAGACCGGATGTCAGTATAGATGTAAATAACAACAAAACAGCAACGATTCCTATTATTAACGTTGTATATGATGAACATTGTTTTGTAAGAATTCTGTAAACCATATTAGGATCGTTTAATGGCTGTTTATTACCGTTATATAACTTACAATAATAGCTTGACAACTTCTGATATTTAATTTTAGTTGTCGACATCCATTTTATAAAGTCTATTGTATCACATGTACATTTTAACAGATTGCCACTTAAATCAATGGTTAGATTATTGCTAGTTTTAAATATGCTCTCTAACTGGTCACGTGCTTTACTTCCTAATGATGATATTCTATTATTTGATAGTTCTAAATATGAAAGTTGCGTCATATGGCTGATATGGAATGTTATATCGTTCAGCATATTTCCTCCTATAAACAATCTTATTAACTTCGTATTGTATTTAAAAAAATCTGTATGTAAACTAGGAATTCTATTTTCTGCCAGATTAATCTCTTGTAGTGATTTGACATGATGGAATATTTCCCCATCAACATCATCGGGAAGAACGAATCCAAGTAAATTATTTTGTATATTTAATGTTTGTAAATTTGGAGCACTTTTAAAAAACACTTTCGAAACATTTGAACATAAATTGTTGGATACATCGAGGTAATGTAGCTTTTTAAAGTATAACATAGGACCTATCCACGAAGTAAAAAAGTTGAAACTAAGATCGACATATTCCAGACTATTATTTTCAGTAACATGGTATTCAGGTATTTCAAAATGAAGTTCAGATCTAAATTTCAAGTCCCCAGTTTTTTCCTTAATAATCTTTGTTAAAAATCATTGAATAAACCGGACACTGCACATTCCGAATTCCGGCCTTGACTTGCGGACCCAATACACTAATTACTGTTATAATTTATCTCCGTAAACCGGTCATGATCAGATCAATCAAGCGTGTGTTTACATATATGTGAATATCGATCGGTAGTAAGCGGAAACGTATTGAAAGTGTTTATCGAAGTGTGTATATTAGCACACCTGTAATTAGTGATCACTGGTAACTCATGTGGTTAATGTTTAAATGTTCATTAAATGTTAAACAAACATGGAATCAACACCTAAAAAGCGAAAGCTTAATCAAGATGAAATACCCCATATAACTTATAAGTGTTTTTTTTTTCGCCGGGACGCTTTTAAAATATCCAACATGGCCATGGGGGAATCCTTCCCGAAAACAATGCATATGTTGACGATGATAATAAATGAACACCAAACAATGCCTTATTATTTAAGTGATGAACTAGCATCCAAGTCATACAATCATAACTTGAGATAATTTATTGTTAATCGGATTATACTTTATAGTCTTCACAGCTGGGAGTAATCAAACTTCCAGACTTGACATAAAAAATGACAAATACATTTGATTCCTATTTTCTTTTTATTTCAATCATTAAAAGCTTGAGTAAACACAGTATGGCAGTCTAATTATACACTAAGTAATTATGACACCGTTCATACATACACACATTCAATCTTATCGACAGCATTATTGATTATTTTACGCACGGTTAGATATACGGTAGTCACACTTTTTTTTAGTTTATTTTCGTATCAACGTTTACTGGTTCAAAACATAACTCCACTAGAGAGTATTACAATAAATGTAATTCTCTGAATAATTAAAAGTATTATACGCATTTAATGATTTTGTGGAATAGTGTCCAAACAAGTAAAGAAATACGAAAATATTAGACAGTAGTAAATGTGCACCCTCCTGCAAAATAAAGAATCTGGACAAAAACCCGTGCATTATGCATAAGAAATTACGATACTCAATTATTTCAAAACAATTCCTATTTTGAATTGTTAGTTAAGCAATTCAGACGATCTGAATGTAATTCTAATAAAATGGTCTATCCGCTAAAATTTGATTTTGGTTAAATAAAGGTAATAACAAAATTACCGAACTCCGAACAATCTTATAAAGGGAAAGTCAAAACTCATAATTATATAAACAGACAAAATCAGTCAACAACCGGAAAACTGTGAAAACCGTAATGACCCTGACTTGGTACAGGCATTTCTAAAGAAATGGTGGGTTGAATCAGATTTTAAGGCGCCAAACCTCCCGCTCTCATTACGGTTCAAAGGTTCCGGCTGTCACTGTAACAGTATTTAAATACAGGAACAAAATAGGTAAAATAGTTGTCAAAGCAGTACCATATTCGGTGACGTAAATGTCAAAAATACTTTTACGTCACACATTGACAAAAAAATTCTTGACATTTTGGACTTCTTTATCTTTATACATTTTCACTATATGAAAATGCATCGCTTATAATTATTTCTGCAGAGACGGAATATATTTCGACAAGATATTGGTATCGGAATATAAAACTCAGGATCGCAAAAATTAAGTACCGGTAAAAAAAATCCACCAATTTGGAACAAAATCGTGAAATTTGGCTCCCGTGAAAAAACCACTTATACGGTAGTCAGAGAGTAGACACTGAATAAACCGGCCCACCATCAATACCGGCCGTGAAACGTGGTCCCAATGGTGGCCGGTTTACACAGGTTTTACTGTATATAAGAGTTTTTAAATTGACCGGGACTCTTAATATTTCTGGAGGGACATATAATTTTGAGTTTGTAATCGGCGTTATAGTCTGTTGGAAATAATCAGGCTCGTCACATACTTCTTCCTTTTTATTATCAGGGATACGAGATCTATAAAGTATTGAGATATTAATGAACTCTATAGGGAGCCTGACCATTTCAGAAAGGTATTCACCATAAGACAATGGATTATTTGAACTATATATATGACGAATTGTGTGAGGTAAATAGCTAATGGCCCCTTTCTCAACTTGTTGTACCCTATTACTGTCCAAGTGTAATTCTGTAAGTTTTGTATTGGCTAGGTTCTTCGTCATTGACTGCGGTATTTTCGTGTTCATAGCAAACGTTTTGTGGACTTTGTTAAATTTCAATATTTTTATTGATGTGTATGGTAAGTCATACGTTATATTTTCAACACCTTGATATTTAAGACACGTGTTAAACGAAACATCTAAATACGACAAATTTGACATGAACGTAAATGTACCTGGGTAGATGTGATTGATTTGACAAGATGAAATATCCACATACTCTAATGCTGGAACATACTTAAACGTCTCTGAAGGCAAAGTTTTTACTTTACATCTACCAGATAATCCAGATATATCCAGGTTTTTCAGATGTGTCAATCCTTTTAAGAGTGATGAACTGATATTTTCAATAAAGTCTATTTTTAATGTGTGTAAGAAGGGTAGGGAAGTAAGGTTTACATTCCGTGAAGTAATGATATTGTTCTTTAAATCAAGATGTCTCAATTGTTTTACATATTGAAATGCATCCTCCGTAACTACACTAAGATTGTTGTTGTCTAGAGTTAGGTTCCTAACGTTAGATAATCCATTGAAGGACTCTTTACTTAAATTGGTCAAGTTATTATGGGAAAGAAAAAGTACCTTTAAATCATAGTTGTGTATGAAGTGGGAATCCTGTATCTGTTGTATCAGATTATCACTTAAGTCTATGACTTGTATATTATTGGGAAATGTCGGAATTGATTGTAGTTTTAATCCTTTACAATTGGCTGCTAGGTAGGTGGTATTCCATACAGGGCGACACCAACATCTGACGTCAAATGAACATTTGGTTACTATCTTGTGACTGGTAACACACAATAATGTGATCATCATTACAAGGATAATATACACCATGGTCACTCACTGTAGAAAAGATAATACATTGATGAAGCAACAAATAACAGCATTTACAGCCAACAACAAATTAATATCACATTCATGGAGTTATTTGTAAGTCATGTATGTCCAGGTTCAAATATCCGCTTTTTATCATATATATTGTTCTGTAAAGTGTTGTGAAAAATGAAAAGCAAAAATACCACATTGTTGGAACAGTTCCAAAATCCAATCGGAACATGGTTGAAAGAGGCAATATCGATACCCCTAACGCATAAATATATGATCGCTCACGTCACTGGCACTTTAATAAAAACTGACGGGTTTGAACTAGTTTTATGGTGTGGTGATACGAGTGTTTGCAACATGCACATATAAGTAATACCCCTTTAGTTTTCATTCCTTGGACTGTTTGCTATATCATTGCAATATATCCCCGAAGTTCCCAAGGTAATCACCTGTTCAATGCATCCAAATACGAAGAACGAACTCTAGAATAGTATATCAACAGGACAGTCAGATTCAGAGATTTCAATCAATCTAACTATACAGGAAAGTAATGTTTATTACAGGGATTGAAATGACGCCACGATATAGCTGAATTACTGCTACAGTTGGCGATAAATACCAATCAATCTATTAGATTGAAATGTTCAGTTCAACATTACTATCTTAACGCGTATGATGTGTGGTGTAAATTGTGGTGTGTATTTGGGGAATTTGGAACAGTGCATGATGATGCTGAATGGACCTGTTTATATGAATTCATTTGACTTGTTGATAATGATATTATTTTTGCCATAATTAACTTCTTTTCATTTAATTGTTCAATTGACGCTGTGTTAGATTCTGTCAGAATATCACAGAGACATCATAGCAACAGCATCCATGTGGTGTATCAGAATGTGTCTCGCTTTACACTTCAGCGGGGCAATGTAAGACAATAATGCTTATATTTGTGTATCTATGATTTTCGTCAGTTGCAGATGCGGATGTCATGATTTGGCTGTCAATATTACATGAAATGAATCTCTTTGAGTATATATATATATATTACTGGGGAAAACAACTTATTTTAGTGAAATGTTGCTTAAAATATCCATTATTTGTCATCATAAGTTGGTTGAAAGCATGCATTACGCTACTTTATGTAAAGCCATTTTTGATGAAATGCAAAAAAAATGTATTATTATTTTACAAAAAATCTCGATTGACCTTCATGGTAATTTAAATATATTAAATACCCTGACAGTTCATAAATAACAAGACAATTGATGTATTATAGATATACACATGACTTTGCAAACAAAGATATACAACTCATATTTAATTTAAAAATATTATACAGGGGCTAAATCGATCATTTTTAGTATAATATTAAATATATGATAAGCAAATAAATCCAAGCAAACTCAATTATACACCGAGTTATGGTTTGCTGCGGTTTACTGCTTATAAATAGCCCTTGTACCAGATCATATAAATTAAAAATTGTATCAATGCATAGATTCCTGTTACTACTCGTGCATGCTTAAATAGGTCATCAATTGGTTGGGGTTAGTGTAAGGGTTATGGTTATCGGCTCTCGGGTTGATATCATGACCTAGGGCTGATAAAGGATATGATATAAAAAATGACATGTAATAATCATAGATTAATGCATCCCGTTTTCCATATCAAGACTGTTATCACCATGAGATACCGATATCGGCCAGAGGACTTTAGCCCGAGGGTCGATATAGGACGAGGGATGATAACAATCCTGATATGGAATTAATCAATATGTCTAATTGGTGTATTGTAATTAATTTTTGTATTTTATTGGTAATATTTTGATTGGTAATCATGTCTATATTTAAATCACCTACGGTTCACCTGAGTTGATTGTGTATTGATTAAAGCCCTTGAATTAATGTCTGCTTGTAAAAACCGTTGAGGTGTGACTAATGCTTGTGATGTGTATTGTTTAGAAGTGATGATATATACCAAGATAGTGTAATTAAGTGTGTACAAAAAAAGGGGATCTGTTGAGTGAAATGTTATTGTTCATTGAGGAAGGGGGCATCTCTGTATTAATATATTTGTTTTATATATACACGTACATAGTCATCCCCATCGGAATATACAACAAGAATATGATATATACAATAATTTAATATCTCCGTGAATATAGACAGACGTGAGTCGGAGAGCCATCTTAACGCTACTTTTACAATATATACCCTTAACCTTCACCAGTTATACATCGAGATGAGAAAGTTAAGAGAGTCGTCTACCACCCGACAGTATATATCACTGAACAAAGGTTGCCATCTCTTGTAACACCATATGATGCGTTCTGGTGGTGGGTTGATCATGGGTTTAGCATGGGTCAATAACCTGTTCATTCAACAACTTTTTCCACTAAATGTGGGTCCAATCGCCATTAAGGTGAACGGATGTTGTAAAACAACTTGCTGTGGTGGTGGTGGTGGAGGTGGTGGTGGTGTATATGCTTGGCTGATCGGTGGATACACATCACTGCTCTGTGGATAGGATTGAGTTGTTCCATATTTATTTCTTTTATGTCTTAGCATAGCGTCTTTTCTCGAAAATTCAAATAGTTTTGACAAGAGCATTGACGTTTGAATTATTGTCTATGAATTACCCTTATCTAAGCTCGGACAGAAAGCTTAAATCTATTGTGGAGACATAAGGGTAATAACAAAATTACCGAACTCCGAACAATCTTACAAAGGGAAAGTCAAAACTCATAATCATACAAACAGACAAAATCAGTCAACAACCGGAAAACTGTGAAAACCGTAATGACCCTGACTTGGCACAGGCATTTCTAAAGAAATGGTAGGTTGAATCATAGCAGACATCAAGCTGACAAACGCCCTCGTCTACCACAACGGAGCCACTCGTCATGACAATGACTAAAACGCTTCGGAGAAGCTACTGGGTGACATCCATATGAGACATAATTCTCCCTTAATCTCATATAATCGAGAAGAGTCACGCAGTCTATCCCAGTAGCCCATGTCAATTCATTTAAAAATGAAATCAAAATTTAAAATAATTTAATGGTTACTTGACCGTTAACAGGTAATCCTTTTCGCAATACCTTTTTTAATACAAATCTTCTTGACGGCTAACGCGGTGGTGGTGGTGGTGGAGTCAGTGGTGGTGGTGGTGGTATGAGTGGTGGTGGTGGTGTCAGTGGATATGCTTGACTGCTCGGTGGATACGCAGCACTGCTCTGTGGATACGGCTGAGTTGATTCATGCCTATTTCTTTTATGTCTCAGCAGAGCGTCTTTTCTCGAAAATTCCATATCACACTCCGGACAAGTCGCAGACATCACCGTGAGCTTTAAAAAAAACCTCATTTGAAGGTCTATCATGAAATGACTTAGCATGTTGATTTACAACATTTTTATATTCTCCAGTGGCCATAGGCTAGACTGTTATTACCATCGTCTAGAATATACCGTTTATCGTCGAATGGAGAGAGTCTAAGTTTATTGATGGTGATATTGTATAACTGATGATCGTAGGATCTTATCTGATTCATGGTAGACATATGTATAGTTTTATCGAAGAGACACTGTTTGCAATGTTCGTGCTTGGTGTGATGTTTGATGACACTCTTCTTTATACTTTTGGCCGTCTTCTTTTCATTTAAGCATCCCTCCTCTTCATAAATCATGGAATACATTTTTGATTTGAGACCGACGAATTCTTGTATTGCGATGCCATGTGTTTCGTCCTTCATTTTCCCAAGAACTTTCTTATTTTCTGTGCTGTATAATGGGTGTTTTCGATCATATTCTGATGTGTCAAATAAATGTTTTGTCCCCCATCATATCCTCATATATATGTTCGGTGGAGATATTGTAGCATAAACTATCAGTGTCGGTAAACAGCAGCTGTGCGTTAGGTCCATACCTTTTCTTAATGTAGTTGTAGTGAAAGTCGTACATGAGTGTCACAGACACATCTAATATAGTAAACCCTACATAGATAGGTCTGTTGAGATAGAGACGTTGTTTCAACATGTGAACGGCCACTAGATCCTCGTTAAATATTCTGAAGGCGTGAAAACTGGGTTTACTTGTCGACTTCCTGGCTTTTGATTAGTTGTTTACCAACTGTACTATAAGTCTCTTACTTAGGTACTCCATCGTTTTTCCAAACACGGCGTTGTTCATGAGTTTGAAAAAATCTTTCTCGAACTCGTTATTTGCCATCTTTCTTTTCTGGGTATTAAAATCTATATACGTCTTCAACCTAGGTTGCTGCTTAAAAGTCATGACTCTATGGATTTTAGTCAGTTTCATCCCTAGATATAATACAGTTTTAGGCTTCTATAATGTACCATCTACTTTTCCGTTGAGTGTAGATTGGGTATCAGTTTTTCTGTTGAGGTACCTTTCAGTTCCAGCTCTTCTAGAAGCTTCTTTGCATAGGGTGACAACATGTTTTCTGTGACTTTCATTTTCTCAGGGGCTAATGGATATTCATTTTGAAGATCATGGAGTTCCGGTGGATAATCAAGATCCACTTCTAGTATAAATCCATCTTCACTATCGTCAGACACAGAGTTTATGTTTAAGCTTTCAATTTCCTGGTCTTCTAACCATCTGAACTCATCAACCGGAAGTGCTTGAGACATCGCCCACCCGTATAGGTTGTTGGCATCTAAGTAGGTCACGTGGTTACTTTGTTGACTAGAATCGTAGTCAGACACATATTTGTGGTTGGCTTTGGCATGCCTATGTGTTATCATGGATATGCCCCCTCGTAGTCTTTTTTCAATGAACAAGTGCATATCGATGTCTGTTAGAAGTTCAAGTCGTACTCCAGTCATATACAAGAATAAACTATACATGTTTCTAATCGTGAAAGCATTCGTCACAGCATATCATTCTCTGATTTTGCAATATTCGAGCAGTAAAAAAGAAAATTTTAATTTTTGACATGTACATACCTGCGAAGCGTCTTCGTGAACTCTCCTCCACCAACACCGGAAGTTATCCTCACGAATTTCTTTGCAGAACCAACTGTTCTGCTTGTGCCGATTACCAGCCGTGTTATATGTTGGTATAAAGTTGTCTAGTTTATCAGATTTTGTGAACTATCTATCATATAACTTGTTTCATTCTCTTTTATTTCAGAAAGTACATCAAATTTATTTTTGACATCACATGTGTAAGAAATTTTGTTTTCCACCTTTTCACACACTCTTTCTATTTCTTTAGACTGACGGTTCATTTCTGACGATGCTTCCTCGAATTTTTCTGACATGTTTTTCAGTTCAGATTTTACGCTGTTGACGAGCTCAGGTATGGTATTTGACATTTCCTTTAATTTAGTGGTGTTCTGATTGGTATCTTCTGTCATCTTTTCAATGCCATTTTGTATTTTACTAGAGGTATACGACAAGTTATCTACAGATTCTGCTATATCATCGATTTAATCGAATCCACCATTGATTTTGTATTAGATTCTGCTTTACTAGTAGCATCTTTTATAGCTGTTTCCATGTTTTTATATGAATTGGAATATTCCATTTTCAATCCATGTATTTCTTCGTCATTTTTGAGCAACTTTTCTTCTATCTTTGATATCTTACTCTTTAGGCTAACAATTTCAACATTTCTATCAAGTGAATTTATAGTTGTTACCAAAGTTTCTTGAAATAGAGTTACTATTGTATCTATATAATGTTTATAATGATTTCATTGAGGGTTTCATGATCTATGACGTTACTTGTAGTCTGTGTGGACATGCATGACGGATCTGTGTGGACATGCATGACGTATCTGTGTGGACATGCATGACGTATCTGTTTTTAGCATGGACACTTTTTCTTGAGTGTAAGAAAAATTTGTAGGAATCACTACACATTTCTTGCAGGTATATTTTTCTGGTAGACGTAGTGAGAGTATAGAGTATGTAGTCTGGTAGGGTTGAACAATCAAAGTGAACCCAACCTTTACAACTGCCACATTGAATCATATTTGGAATATCTGGACGATCACAAAGGTTGCAAGATTTCACAACAGGTCCCACTGTTTGTTCAGTTGTTTTAGTGTCGTTTGATATATTTTGTTGCACCAAAATAGGACCTTTCACAATAGTCTGATCAAATTCATCATCAGATGGTATTTCACATGCATCATAACATTCTGAATTGACATTTTCATCTTCAGATTCATTACTTTTTCCTGTTGTACAGTTATTTGTGCATGAATAGCCAAAGTCTTTGGCATGTTTGATGTTTCCTAGATCGTCATAAATTAAAACAGATGTGCAAGCATATGAAAATGGGGACACTGTCAAGATCTTTGAAACCTTTGTACAGTTGTCCTTGATATTTATTGACACTGGCTTCACACATGCTCCACGAAGTGAAAATACCAACGGTGTGGCCTCTAGCTACTGCATAGTAGTTCTTACCACCCCGTTTACGTTTGTTTTCATTCATATTTGTGTTTTATGGGGTAAAATGTTTATATCTTATCCTATTGATTTGGTAAAAGTTTGTTTGCTCGTACACGTGTGCAAGTCTCATCACACAGTTCGCAGTATTTGTTCCGTTACAGTCGTTAATAATGTTTTATAAATGTTCTTTCATCTTGTTATTGATTTGTGGTTCTATTCATGAACTAATTAATGTTTCTTTAGGTCCATTTTGGGATTTTGTAGCGTTCAAAATATTTTTAGCTGGGCGCAGCCATTAACCGGAAGTAATATTTAAAGTTTTATATATCTGTGCTATAGATACTGTTTTAATTATACATGACAGTCTCTTATAATTCTGTAAAGAATGGCTCTCTAATTTATTGTTGTATGATTGTTTTATTTGTGTATTATGACCTGTATTTAAGAGATGAGACTTAAATAAAATATTGAATTGAATTGAATTTCTATTCATCAATACAATCAAGTATACTATATAAATCATTGACGCAATGACATACATGTAACTAGATATGTCCCAGTTAACCATGTGACAATATACTGTTCCACACGGAAGTGATACAAAACATTATATTTAAGTAATCTAAGTATTATTTAAAGAAAAAATTATTACAACACATCAAATTTTATTCATATTGAGATTTACGTGCTCGGATTTTTCATTCAAATGCTTATAGTATTCTAAATATATAACTTCTCACACCCTATATATATTCCACAAACTGATGACAAAAAATTCCATGGATTATACACCAATCGATGAAGAGCTTCACCAGAAAATTGTGAAAAAAGTTGCTTTTTTAAAATCGATTAAATGTTGAAAAAAGAGGTAAGAATTTTGTAGATATAAATAGGTTTCTACTGACGATCTTAGTATTTGGTCAATGCTGGTAACACACAGTAACCATTGGGCGTTTGAGAATGGAACTTTTGGTAGTATTATATGCGTGTGCACATTTTGTATGAATCCTGGTACCACTTCATCAAAACGTCTTTACAATCCTCTAAATTTAAATCAGTTTTATTGGTGGAGGAAATCGAAGTAGCCGGAGAAGATCACTGACAAACTTTATCACATTCTCCTGTATCGAGTATACCACGTCATGAGCGGGATTCGAACTCACAACTTAAGTGGTGGTAGGTACCGATTACATAGGTAGTTGTAAAGCCAACTACCATACGACGACCCAGGCGCTCAAGATGAGCAGAGAAATGACATATAAAAACAAATAAATACAAGATTAAACAGAAGATAAACAGTGATTAAAGTGATTTGAAGATAATTATTTAAACATATTAAAATAAATATATATAAATGGCAATACATATCTGGTCTCTGATTGGTGTTGTATTGGACAGTTCTGATGTTACACCACATATACACGACATGGTGTTCCAATGAACGACACAAAAGAATCATAATTCATTATTTATCTAACTTTGACACTGTTGATTGTGTGCAAAGATAAATTAGATGTTTGTGGATTGTAAGTAGTTGTATGTGTTACTTCATACATGTATAATCTTTTTACAGTGAGTGACCATGGTGTATATTAGCCTTGTAATGATGATCACATTATTGTGTGTTAACAGTCACAAGATAACTAAATGTTCATTTGACGTCAGATGTTGGTGTCGTCCAGTACAGAATACCACATACCTAGCAGCCAATTGTAAAGGATTAAAACTACAATCAATTCCGACATTTCCCAATAATATACAAGTCATAGACCTAAGTGATAATCTGATACAACAGATACAGGATTCCCACTTCATACACAACTATGATTTAAAGGTACTTCTTCTTTCCCATAATAAATTGACTTATTTGAGTAAAGAGTCCTTTGATGGACTAACTAATGTTAGGAATCTAACTATAGACAATAACAATATCAGTGTAGTTACGGAGGATGCATTTCATTCTGTAAAACAATTGAGACATCTTGATTTAAAGAACAATATCATTACTTCAAGGAATTTAAACCTTACTTCCCTATCATTATTACACACATTAAAAATAGACTTTATGGAGAATGTCAGTTCATCACTCTTAAAAGGATTGACACATCTGAATATCCTGGATATATCTGGATTATCTGGTAGATGTAAAGTAAAAAATTTGACTTCAGAGACGTTTAAGTACGTTCCAGCATTAGAGTATGTGGATATTTCATCTTGTCAAATCAATCACATCTACCCAGGTACATTTACATTCATGTCAAATTTGTCGTATCTGGATGTTTCGTTTAACACGTGTCTTAGATTTCAAGGTGTTGTAAACCTAACGTTTGATTTACCATACACTTCAATAAAAATATTGAAATTTAACAAAGTTCACAAAACGTTTGCAATGAATACCAAATTTCCGCTATCATTGGCGAAGAATCTCGCAAATACAAGTCTTACGGAATTACACTTGGACAGTAATAGAATACAACAAGCTGAGAAAGGAGTCATTAAAAATTTACCTCGCACCATTCGTCATCTATCAATATCAGATAATGAATTTTCGTTTGGTGAATACCTTTCGGAGATCACTTCGCTCTCAACAGAGTTCATTAATGTCTCACTACTTTTTAGTACTCATTCCCCTCATAATGAAAAGAGAGAAGAATGTGATGAACCTGAATATTGCCAACAGACTATAACAACGATTACGAACTCAAAATTATATTTCCATCAACCGATATTTCCATTCCCGATAAATTTAACAACTGTTATATATAGACAATGTCAACTTCGCTTTGAAATACCTGAATTCATTGTTCCAGAAAATAGTCTGGAATATCTTGATCTTAGTTTCAACTTATTTATTTCGTGGATGGGTCCTATGTTATACTTTAAAAAGTTATATTACCTCGATTTATCCAACAATTTATGTTCAAATGTTTCGAAAGTGTTTTTTAAAAGTAGTCCAAATTTACAAACATTAAATATACAAAATAATTTACTTGGATTCGTTCTTCCCGATGATGTTGATGGTGAAATATTGCAACATGTTAAATTACTTCAAGATATTAATCTGGCAGAAAATAGAATTCCTAGTTTACATACAGATTTTTTTAAATACCAAACGAAGTTAATAAGATTGTTTATAGGAGGAAATATGCTGGACGATATAACATTCCATATCAGCCATATGACGCAACTTTCATATTTAGAACTATCTAATAATAGAATATCATCATTAGGAAGTAAAGCACGTGACCAGTTAGAGAGCATATTTAAAACTAGTAATAATCTAACCATTGATTTAAGTGGTAATCTGCTAAAATGTACATGTGAAACAATAGACTTTATAAAATGGATGTCGACAACTAGAATTAAATATCAGAAGTTGTCAAGCTATTATTGTAAGTTATATAACGGTAATAAACAGCCATTAAACGATCCTAATATGGTTTACAGAATTCTTACAAAACAATGTTCATCATATACAACGTTAATAATAGGAATCGTTGCTGCTTTGTTGTTATTTACATCTATACTTACATCCGGTCTAGTTTACCGGTATAGATGGAATCTGAGGTACATGTATTACATGGCTAAAAACAAGTACCAACGACAGACAACTGTAACACGATCAGATGAGGTGATATATAAATACGATGCCTTCATTTCATATGAAGACAAGGACCGTTTTTTCGTACATGAGAATCTTTTAAAAATGCTAGAGGAGGAATCTGGATTTAAGCTTTGCCTTCATAAAAGAGACTTTCTTCCTGGTATTGACATATCTGAAAACATTACCTCAGCGATACACAATAGTCGTAAAGTAATTGATATAATGTCACACAATTATCTGGATTCGTATTGGTGTATGTTTGAATATAACATGTCCAGAGTAGAGAGCATTTATTCCAGAAATAAGGAAAACATTCTTTACTTAGTTTTCCTTGAACATATTTCAGCTAAAGATCTACCATTAATTATACTAGAACTGGTACAAAGTCAGTCTTATATTGAATATCCCAATGATGAATATGGTAACACTGTGTTCTGGGATAAACTCAGAGAAGCTTTGTCTTGATTCAATTGCTACAAAATAGAACCGGATGTTTGCTGGGGGTCTATTATTAATCTATATAGTATTGTTTGATACAGAGGTCAGTATTAAGACATAGGTAATTTAGCTTTATGTTACTGTAGATAACAACTCAATGATATATCTGTATTATACATATATTGTTTACATTTTGTCCCTGAGATTGTAAAAGTTAATTTGACTTGTTCTTCATTTTTGAATAAAACGTGATTTGTTTACTTGTATTATCTACAATACTTTATCCAACACTCTTTGAATTTGAGCATTCGAATTGCATTGAATATGTTGGTTTATTTTTACTTTCATGTGGTCAATATAACTTTTCCCGTACCTCTTTCACATGTTGCTTCCTGTTGAGCTTTGGGAACCTTGTTCTAAATCAGTCCACCTTTGTTGACAGAAAATATCAAAAGGGACAATCAAGGTATAATGGTATATTTCTATTATTTATATAAAAACTAGGAAAATGTTCGGTAAACATCGCCCTTTCTCACAATTTGGTTTTATGTTGACTATTGTATCACAATTATGTCATACGATGGCCTTTTGTATTATCTAATATTTAGACTTAGGCCACCGGCTCACTTAAACAGACATATTAAGTTCTTTATAATAGCGCTGTTCGCCAGGTTATATGTGATGGTTGACATTTTACTCACATGTTAAAAGCACTTCCATGGTGGTTTGGGCCAGAAAAACTAGTTTGATCATCCTTCGACTCATATCATCCCTCGACTGCGTCACGAGATGATATACGGGCTGATATGAAGAAGGTAGTGTTTTAATCTCTATGTAAAAGATATGAAAACAACACACATATGAATAATATGTAGCAAATAGAAAAACAACAAACATGAATAATATGTAGCAAATAGAAAAACAACAAACATGAATAATATGTAGCAAATAGAAAAACAACAAACATGAATAATATGTAGCAAATAGAAAAACAACAAACATGAATAATATGTAGCAAATAGAAAAAACAACAAACATGAATAATATGTAGCAAATAGAAAAACAACAAACATGAATAATATGTAGCAAATAGAAAAACAACAAACATGAATAATATGTAGCAAATAGAAAAACAACAAACATGAATAATATGTAGCAAATAGAAAAACAACAAACATGAATAATATGTAGCAAATAGAAAAAACAACAAACATGAATAATATGTAGCAAATAGAAAAACAACAAACATGAATAATATGTAGCAAATAGAAAAACAACAAACATGAATAATATGTAGAAAATAGAAAAACAACAAACATGAATAATATGCAGGAAATATGAAAACAACAAACATGAATAATATGCAGGAAATATGAAAACAACAAACATGAATAATATGCAGGATATATGAAAACAACAAACATGAATAATATGTTGGAAATAGGAAAACAACAAATATGAATAATATGTAGCAAATAGAAAAACAACAAACATGAATAATATGTAGCAAATATGAAAACAACAAACATGAATAATATGTAGCAAATATGAAAACAACAAACATGAATAATATGCAGGAACTATGAAAACAACAAACATGAATAATATTGAGGAAATATGAAAACAAAAAACATGAATAATATGTAGGAAATATGAAAACAACAAACATATGAATAATATGTAGCAAATAGAAAAACAACAAACATGAATAATATGTAGCAAATAGAAAAACAACAAACATGAATAATATGTAGCAAATAGAAAAACAACAAACATGAATAATATGTAGCAAATAGAAAAAACAACAAACATGAATAATATGTAGCAAATAGAAAAAACAACAAACATGAATAATATGCAGGAAATACGAAAACAACAAACATGAACAATATGCAGGATATATGAAAACAACAAACATGAATAATATGTTGGAAATAGGAAAACAACAAATATGAATAATATGTAGCAAATAGAAAAACAACAAACATGAATAATATGTAGTAAATATGAAAACAACAAACATGAATAATATGTAGCAAATATGAAAACAACAAACATGAATAATATGCAGGAACTATGAAAACAACAAACATGAATAATATTGAGGAAATATGAAAACAAAAAACATGAATAATATGTAGGAAATATGAAAACAACAAACATATGAATAATATGTAGCAAATAGAAAAACAACAAACATGAATAATATGTAGCAAATAGAAAAACAACAAACATGAATAATATGTAGCAAATAGAAAAACAACAAACATGAATAATATGTAGCAAATAGAAAAAACAACAAACATGAATAATATGTAGCAAAGAGAAAAACAACAAACATGAATAATATGTAGAAAATAGAAAAACAACAAACATGAATAATATGTAGCAAATAGAAAAACAACAAACATGAATAATATGTAGCAAATATGAAAACAACAAACATGAATAATATGTAGCAAATATGAAAACAACAAACATGAATAATATGCAGGAAATATGAAAACAACAAACTTGAAAAATATGCAGGAAATATGAAAACAACAAACATATGAATAGTATGTAGTTAATATGAAAACAACAAACATATGAATAATATGTAGGAAATATGAAAACAACAAACATGAATAATATGCAGCAAATAAGAAAGCACATGATTAATATACTATTATCCAGTGTTCTCTATATTATGGGTGGTTGGGTTTACTCCACTTTCAACAATATTACAGTTATATCGTGGCGGTCAGTTTTATTGGTGGAGGAAATGGGAGTACCTGGAGAAAACCACCGACCTGTCACAAGACACTGACAAACTTCATCACATAATGTTGTATTGCCTGAGTGGGATTCGAACTCACAGCGTTAGTGGTGATAAGTACTGATTGCATAGGTAGTTGTAAATCCAACTACCATACGATTACGACCACGACGACCACTATAATATATAGATTATTACATGGCATTTTTCATAGCATACCCTTTATCAACCCTAGGTCATGATATCAGCGCGAGGGCTGACAGTAACAGGACTACATTTACAATAAATAGTAGTCCTTCTACGTCAACCAAACACTGACCACTTTCAACAAGTGGATGACTATGTCAGAGGTTATGTCAATGGACATGATAGCGTTGATATAATTGCTTTTCTTTTATATATACCCACCCATCTTATATATATGTAAGACTCAGATCGACTTGCAAGTCTCTAATCGACGTCCAATCCTCAAATCGGCGTCGAATTCTCAAATCTATGGCTGTTTCTCACTTTCTCAAATCGACGTCCAATGACGTCTCTGGCGTATTCTTAAAAAACAACTAAATAACAGGTTAAAAACACACAAAACAATACTGTTATTACAATTATTTCTCAATTTACAGTATGCCACTTGTGTTTTCATTTTTTGTCCGGAATACTACTATTAAAACAGGAAAATGAGTATTATAGCAAATATCAATAGGCTGTAAAAATATTAAAAGTCAAACATAGAATAGAACTTGCAAATCTACATGAATAAACTTCGTCCACTGCTCCACCATTTTGAATTTTGGACTTTCAATGCCATTCAATGTGGTATGAGATTTGTTTTCAAACTTGTTTAAATAAGAGGGTTGCTGATGAACTTTTTTGTAGAAGAAATCGGCATACAAACTGCCTGGAAGTATCAACTGCTCAACCTTCTGAATTTTGGACTTTCAACGCCGTTCAATGTAGTATTAGATTTTGCTTTCAAACTTGTTTTTATAAGAGGGACGCTGGTGAGCTTTTCTATAGACGGGTCAGGCGCACTGAATGTATGCCTGGAACTTTGACGTTTTGCATTCATTTGATATAACATGCAATGCAAATGATGTACAAACTTGAACAACATCAATCATGTGACAAGGTAAAAGTATATACAAATCTTAGCTCTGAAAAGGACGTCGATTTAATAGCAATAATTCGGCCATAGATCTGAGAATTTGGAAAGGACGCCGATTTGAGAATACCCTTAAATCGGACCGAGGCATAAAATTGTCAGAAGAAGCAAAATATATACGCCGAACACATACACTCACTTTCCTGGCTTGGCATAGGCGGTCTAGTAAAAGTGGTGGGGTTAAACTCGCACCACGCCCCCTCTTAGTGAAATGATCAAGTATGAAGAAACAGAGTGTGGACTTTTGTATATTTTAATTGTTTGAAAATCGGTAAAGAGAAGCATACATGTCTGAGGTTGATTAGACAACTATTTTTGTTTTACCGGATTCTTTTTGTATGCGTTTCTTACATGTATATTTTCAACCCTCTGTTGAGATAATTTATGAATAACACGTGTTAAAAAAAATCCCATAAAATTATTACCCACAAAATTCAATATCACAAAATATCCTATTATTGCATTCATGTCTTTGTTTTTTGTCGTTACCGTTCAAATGCACAACCCCCCTCTTTTCAAAACATTGGACCAGCCACTTTGAACCCTACAAAATCTTAACAGTCATGGAAGAGTAAGTATATTATTTACCTAATCACATGGCCCAAAGACGGGCATATATTGAGTTACTCACACAGTACAAAAGAATGATACAACCAAACACCAATCATACTAATTTAGATCGAATTGATATACAAGAAAATGAACTTCGAATTGACATAGAAGAAAATGAGCTGAAAAAGATCCATTTTGGGGGAAGTTTTTTTAATATTTTTTTTAATAACATAATACTTTATTGTTTGACTCGCCTGTTAACAAAACACCTTAGATGCCCAGGTAAGCAAACATAATGTAAGGTTCCCTGTTTTACAATATATCTCTTACCCAGGGTTGATAAGAGATTAATTACAGTCCACATATACACATTTCAAAAACACCACTAAATATATCAATTTTAAAACCAATATGTTCTCATTTCAAAAATACAACTAAATATATCAATTTAAAAAAACCAACATATAGGTCATTCTATAAAGATATTCTATGATAGCTTCAACATCTACCATTTACATAGATGTATTGTACTCATATATTATAACTAACTACTAATTAAGAATAGAATTGTCAAGATTTTGGTTTTATCTATTGTATCATTACAATTGGCCTTCAGAAAACTATTTAGTTCAGATTTTAAAGTCTGTTTTCATATGTTATAAAGTAAAGTTTGATTTATATGAATTTTGTCATATTTAACTTTATTTCTCGCCTTCCAAATAGACCACTTAGATATAAAAATTAACAGTTCCCATTTCTAAAGTGTTTATTAAAATTGTGATGTTTGATATGAAGCAGTTTGTTATAGATAATGTTATGAATGCATTTCCATTGGAATTCTATAATTTTATTACTGATGTCCAGCCTTTTAAGATTAGTCCAAATTTTTGGTCAGTGAAATTCTTCATCATAAAAATTATTCCATTTATCTTGACATTTTGGTAATGATTTCTTATTAAGAATTTTTTGTATAATTTTAACTTTAACGTCTTTTGTATCAAAGATTTTTCTTTGATATCTGTAAGTTTTAAATTATTTAACAATTTCATATTATTTCTACTTTTAGCTTCGTTATCTATATCTTCATTTTCATTTTTTAAGAAATTTAAGTAATAAACAATGGTATTCTGAGATACAGTTTCTCCTGTCTATCAACTTAGAGTATAATAAATTACAATCGATGAATTGTTTTGAGTTTTCATCCCATATGTCTTGAATAGTTTTTATATTACTTCTTAAAAATGAAGAAAATATTAAAGGTTTGTTTTGGTAGGTTATATTACAATTCCCGAATAATCTTAACATGTAAAATATCTGTTCTGGTTTCCACCTTTTGAACACATTGTAAAAATTTTGTCCATGCTTGGATTGATTTTTGATAAAACAATGGATACTTGTTTAAATTTAAGGATGAGATATTTGAGCATTTACAAGCAACAAAAGTTTCATTAAATTTAAAATCAAGTCTACTCAACTGTTCAAGCGAAATGGTTTTAAGTATAAGATACAGTACTATTTAAAAAAAAAAGAAGCCGCCCGTATTGAATATCCCACAATACGTGCAATGTACAATACACAGGAACACAACAAATTCATTTATACCTTTAGGCAGTAATATATAAAATTTTCAACAAAAAAACAGAAAAAGAACAATTAATGATTAAAAAAAAATTGTATTAATGAACAAATGGACTTTCTGTGTGTATAAACACCTTTTCAAGTAACATAGTTGGTACTTCATATCTTTGAAAGGGGAGCTTATTCAAAATAAATCCCAAAACGGCTAATGATAATAAAAAAAATAATAATAATAAATTTATGTTTGTAATAAACAATCCAAAGGGAACACATTCATGATTATTTTCCAAACTTTTCCAACAAAAAATATCCTTTATCTGTATGATATATCCAGTTTAAAGAAAGAAAAAACTTAACTGACATTCCCTACAATATTTAACTCAGTAGTCCGTTAGGGGTCTTCGTGGACGTGATCGTTTGGTAGTTGGATTTACAACTACCTATGCAATCAGTACCTATCACCACTAACGTTATGAGTTCGAATCTCGCCCAGGCGATACAACATTATGTGATAAATTTTGCCAGCGACTTGTGGCAGGTACGTGGTTTTCTCTGTGCACTCCGTTTTCCTCCACCAATAAAACTGACTCCCACGATATAACTGAAATTTGTTGAAAGTGGTGTTAAGCACCAAACCCAGTAGTCCGTGCATTTCCAATCGTGTAGTTTACATTTTATCTATGTTTTTTTTTATTGTATAGAACGCTGGGTTTTATGCAAATTCCGATTTTTTCGTAGCATTTCTGAAATTGTAATTCAAATCGCTTGACTGTTCATTTCAATAACATACAGCTAACTTAAGTTATACATAACTTTTTTACCTGCATTAGAATGGAATAAACCCACAAAAAATAATGTGGCATATATACTACAATGAAATAAATTTGATAATTGGGATAGTATAGTGGTACGTGAATAGGTCAACAGATAAGAAAAGTTTGTTTGTAGATGTCAAAAGAGTTATCGGAAGTCATAAATCGAAGACGGGCAGGCAATGCAATGGCCAATCGAAAAAGGAAAAAAATGATAAACAGTGGTCTAATAAAAACTACACAAAAAACTGAAGATTGAGCAGCACGAATCCCACTTAAAACCCGGACAGAATTCTGTCGGTGACAATTTGAGTCTTTAGTTTTTCATTGTATGGCAGTTCCAGGCTTTGTACCATGATCCGCCAGTCTGATTGTACAAACTATTTGAGTGCTACAAAATCTGTCGAAAATAATTTAAAATAGTAAAGAACAGCGAATTTTCTTTATTTAACTATTTATTATGCCATTCATAATACATCTGCTCAAAATCATTCCAAAATAAATGCTATGATTAATCCGCTTGTTGTCGAATCATTAACAGTTAATAACACTACACGAAGAAGGAATATATTATATGTATAATTTTGTACCAACTAATTTTAAAGAGTGTGATTTAGATTTGAAGATTACTTAAATATAGATAGACCTAACATCATGTACACCTTGTATAGGCTACACCAAGGTACATGCCGATATGGCTTGTAAACGTCCGTTGTATTTCTTAATATGTTCATAATAAAACTCGTTTCTCATGACTTTAAGACTTATACTTTTATTTTACATATACTCGTCAACTAAATCTATGCTTCTAACTGTTAACAAGTAATACCACCCCGCGCTGTACTAGTTAAACCTTCAATGTTTGCACTGTCCAAGTTTGTGCCGTCATTAGGTTAACGTTAGATACAATCGTCTTTGTGATTCAAGCGCACATGTAACCACTTATGGAACAGCAGCGTCACCAAACGGGAGAAGCGGTTAATGATCCCTATTTCAAATCCACAATATGATATCAAAAGATTTTTCACTATTATAGTTTTACCTTTGTAAGAAAGTTTTCTACTTTTCCAAACTTGTACACAATTTTTCATTTTGTCAATAATGTCCTTCCAAAATTTATCATTGTCAACATTATAGCCATGCTGTACCCCCACAGTTTTTACATTTTCTTTACATTTGCAAATTTAATCCATGATATTTTATTAAATTTTTGTTTTCTATGGCGAGCAGTGCCAATAAAAATAGCTTTTGTTTTATTATAATTAATTCTTGATCCAGATGCCTTTTCATATTTTGAAAGTATGTCAAAACATTTTTTCAACAGAATGTTCATCTTTAATGAAAAGTTGTGTGTCGTCTGCAAATATACTAATTTTGGTTTCTAATTCCTCCCCACCCGGTTCACTTGGTAATTTAACCCCCTTTATGTCATTATTTCCTCTAATTGCACATGCCATGGGCTCGGCCTGCAATATGTAAATTAATGGGGCGACGGGACACCCCTGTCTACATGAGCGAGATATGGAGAAATATTTTGAAACAAATCCATTTGTCTTAATGGATGTTGCAGCACGTTTAACTAACATTTGAATCCAACCCCTAAATTTTTCACCAAAGTTAAACGCTTTTAACACGAAGTCTACCCACCCCCATTCAACTCTATCGAAAGCTTTTTGTTGATCTAAGAAAATTATAACCCCTTCTTCATTTTCTTCGTCTACGTATTGTATAATGTCTTGTATCATTCTGTTTGCTTCACTTATATTTCGTCCCTTTATAAACCTTTCTTTGGTCCGGATGTATTAGCTTATTTAAAACATTTTTTAATCGTTCGGACAAAAGCTTCGAAATGATTTTATAATCACAATTCAGTAATGTCAATGGTCTCCATTTTTTTATATCTTCCCGTTCCCCTCCCTTATGCAATAAAGTCAAGACCCCTCTGTTCTCTGATGGACTTAAAGTATATTCGAATTTGAATTTTTTTTCAAGCACTTCAAAGAATTCGTTTTTTTATATCTTGCCAATATAGTTGCATCTTCGCTAGCCAAGGGTTACGATTCTGGTCCCCCTTCTCTCCACCCTTGGCGGATCTAGAATACATTTTGAAATTCGCGCGCAATGCCACCTGGTGGTTTATCGAAGTTGCGCCCCTTAGATAGTTGTCATCGCTAGCCAATCAGAATCGTTTTGTTATACGTATGTTGGAGAGTTGAAAATGGCAGCGCCCAGTGAAGAAAAACTTATTTGTGATAAATTTAATTTGGAAGCACCACTTACTGTCAACCAAGTGAAAGTTTCAAAGCTTTGGCAGACGGGACAGATGTTTTCATTGGAACCAAAACGGGAAGTGGCAAATCGTTGTCATGAGAGCATTCCGGTGCCATCTTTGTTTACATTTCGTCGATAACATGTGCTCCGTGTAAAGTGTCTTCTGATTGGATACGTGTACTGGTAGCCGTAACCAATGAAATATTAAAGCGTGAATCCTCAAAATGTATTCTAGATCTGCCAAGGGTGGAGAGAAGGGGGACCCGAATCGTAACCCTTGGCTAGCGAAGATGATATAGTTGATACAATTCTGATATAATACCATCTTCTACTGGAGATTTATTTGGTTTCAATAATTTAATAACGTTACTAATTGCTTCTAAGCTGATGTATTCGTCAAGCGTTTCTTTTTCGTTATTGTCCAATTTATTAACAATATACCTTGTAAGTTCGTGAGCACTATTTTCATCCCATCCTTCTGATTGAAAAAGTTTTGAGTAAAATTCAACCTGCTCATTCATTATCGAGTCAATGTCATACGATTTAATTCTATACCATAATTTTTCCTGGTCACGTTTTTTTCAAGGTTAAAGAAATATCTCGTTGATTTTTCCCCTTCCTCCGCCCATTTAACACGAGATCTAATTTTTGCCGCTTCTGTTTTTTTTTATTAAGATAGTTTTTAATTAAACCCTCTAATTTCTTTATTAGCGCGCTTATTTCATCCGTTTCATTCGCTATTAGTTTTAATTTATCGAGTTGCCTTTCTAATCTATCGATTTCCTTTTTGTTTTGTTTACAATTTAAGCTTCTACTTATTTCCATTGTTTAACAATTTTATTTTGTTTTTCGTAAGATCCCACCGTATATCACTGTATTTATTTTTCTCAATTTTCCAGTAATCCCACCAAATTTTAAAAGCATGTCTGAACTGCTCAGATTTTATAGTTTCAAGATTCATTATCCACATACCTGGACCTCGATTAATATCTTCAGTTTTTAATTTTGTTATTATGATATCATGATCACTAAATGGAAAATGATTTTGGGGGAAGTTAATGTTTATACTTAGCAAAGAGAGATAATTCAGACTAACATCGTGACATTATAATGCATTGCACAGCTGGTGTATTAAATGTTAGCTATTAAAAGTGAATTCCGTAAGGTCAGTTAAATTTTTTGATGAATTTGACATTTTCATTTGACATTCTAATACATTGTTCATATGGGTTCAGAAGATTTTTAAAATTTAATATTGAATATTTTTACTAAATACACTTGTCTGTTATCTTTATAGAAGTACAGGTATCTCCACATCACCTGTGTTTAGTAGAGGACAGGTATTTCCCTCACCTGTGTTAAGTACATGACAGGAATCTCCACCTCACCTGTGTTAAGTACAAGACAGGAATCTCCACCTCACCTGTGTTAAGTACAGGACAGGAATCTCCACCTCACCTGTGTTAAGTACAGGACAGGTATCTCCACCTCACCTGTCTTAAGTAGAGGACAGGTATCTCTACCTCACATGTGTTAAGTAGAGGACAGGTATCTCCACCTCACCTATGTTTAGTAGAGGACAGGTATTTCCACTTCACCTGTTATGTAGTGGACAGGTATCTCCACCTCACATGTGTTAAGTAGAGGACTGGAATCTACACCTCACCTGTGCTTAGTAGAGGACTGGAATCTCCACCTCACGTGTTAAATAGAGGACAGGTATCTCCATCTCACCTGTGCTTAGTAGTGGACAGGTATTTCTATCTCACCTGCTATGTAGAGGACAGGTATCTCCACCTCACCTGTGTTAAGTAGAGGACAGATATCTCCACCTCACATGTGTTATGTAGAGGACAGAATCTCCACCTCACCCGTGTTAAGTAGAGGACAGGTATCTCCACCTGAGCTGTGTTAGGTAGAACACAGGTATCTCCACCTCATCTGTGTTAAGTAAAGGACAGGTATCTCCACCTCATCTGTGTTAAGTAGAGGACAGGAATTTCCACCTCACCTGTGCTTAGTAGAGGACAGGTATTTCCACCTCTCCTGTGTTAGGTAGAGGACATGTATCTCCACCTCACCTGTGTTAAGTAGAGGACATGAATCTCCACCTCACCTGTGTTAAGTAGAGGACAGGTATCTCCATCTCACCTGTGTTATGTAGAGGACAGGTATCTCCACCTCACCTGTGTTAAGTAGAGAACAGGCATCGCCACCTCATCTGTGTTAAGTAGAGGACAGATATCTCTACCTCACCTGTGTTAAGTAGAGGACAGGTATTTCCACCTCAGCTGTGTTATGTAGAGGACAGGAATCTCCACCTCACCCGTGTTAAGTAGAGGACAGGTATCTCCACCTCAGCTGTGTTAGGTAGAGAACAGATATCTCCACCTCACCTGTGTTAAGTAGAGGACAGGTATCTCCACCTCACATGTGTTATGTAGAGGACAGGAATCTCCACCTCACCCGTGTTAAGTAGAGGACAGGTATCTCCACCTGAGCTGTGTTAGGTAGAAAACAGGTATCTCCACCTCATCTGTGTTAAGTAGAGGACAGGTATCTCCACCTCACCTGTGTTAAGTAGAGAACAGGCATCGCCACCTCAGCTGTGTTATGTAGAGGACAGGAATCTCCACCTCACCCGTGCTAAGTAGAGGACAGGTATCTCCACCTCAGCTGTGTTAGGTAGAGAACAGGTATCTCCACCTCACCTGTGTTAAGTAGAGGACAGGTATCTCCACCTCACATGTGTTATGTAGAGGACAGGAATCTCCACCTCACCCGTGTTAAGTAGAGGACAGGTATCTCCACCTGAGCTGTGTTAGGTAGAAAACAGGTATCTCCACCTCATCTGTGTTAAGTAGAGGACAGGTATCTCTACCTCATCAGTGTTAAGTAGAGGACAGGTATCTCCACCTCACCTGTGTTAAGTAGAGAACAGGCATCGCCACCTCATCTGTGTTAAGTAGAGAACAGATATCTCCACCTCACCTGTGTTAAGTAGAGGACAGGTATCTCCACCTCACATGTGTTATGTAGAGGACAGGAATCTCCACCTCACCCGTGTTAAGTAGAGGACAGGTATCTCCACCTGAGCTGTGTTAGGTAGAACACAGGTATTTCCTCCTCTCCTGTGTTAGGTAGAGGACATGTATCTCCAACTCACCTGTGTTAAGTAAAGGACAGGTATCTCCATCTCACCTGTGTTATGTAGAGGACAGGTATCTCCACCTCACCTGTGTTAAGTAGAGAACAGGCATGGCCACCTCATCTGTGTTAAGTAGAGGACAGATATCTCTACCTCACCTGTGTTAAGTAGAGGACAGGTATCTCCAACTCAGCTGTGTTAAGTAGAGGACAGGTATCTCCATCTCACCTGTGTTAAGTAGAGGACAGATATCTCTACCTCACCTGTGTTAAGTAGAGGACAGGTATCTCCACCTCAGCTGTGTTATGTAGAGGACAGGAATCTCCACCTCACCCGTGTTAAGTAGAGAGCAGGTATCTCCACCTCAGCTGTGTTAGGTAGAGAACAGATATCTCCACCTCACCTGTGTTAAGTAGAGGACAGGTATCTCCACCTCACATGTGTTATGTAGAGGACAGGAATCTCCACATCACCCGTGTTAAGTAGAGGACAGGTATCTCCACCTGAGCTGTGTTAGGTAGAAAACAGGTATCTCCACCTCATCTATGTTAAGTAGAGGACAGGTATCTCCACCTCATCTGTGTTAAGTAGAGGACAGGAATTTCCACCTCACCTGTGCTTAGTAGAGGACATGTATCTCCACCTCACCTGTGTTAGGTAGAGGACAGGAATCTCCACCTCACCTGTATTAAGTAGAGGACAGGTATCTCCATCTCACCTGTGTTATGTAGAGGACAGGTATCTCCACCTCACCTGTGTTAAGTAGAGAACAGGCATCGCCATCTCCTCTGTGTTAAGTAGAGGACAGATATCTCTACCTCACCTGTGTTATGTAGATGACAGGAATCTGCACCTCAGCTGTGTTAGGTAGAGAATATGTATCTCCTCATCACCTGTGTTAAGTAGAGGACAAGAATCCCCACCTCACCTGTTTTAGGTAGAGGACATGTATCTCCACCTCACCTGTGTTAAGTAGAGGACAGGTATCTCAACCTCATCTGTATTAAGTAGAGGACAGGAATTTCCACCTCACATGTGCTTAGTAGAGGACAGGTATGTCCACCTCTCCTGTGTTAGGTAGAGGACATGTATCTCCACCTCACCTGTGTTAGGTAGAGGACAGGAATCTCCACCTCACCTGTGTTAAGTAGAGGACAGGTATCTCCATCTCACCCGTGTTATGTAGAGGACAGGTATCTCCACCTCACCTGTGTTAAGTAGAGAACAGATATCTCTACCTCACCTGTGTTAAGTAGAGGACAGGTATCTCCACCTCAGCTGTGTTATGT